>JAPDVU010000008.1:70131748-72531748 GCA_026230045.1 Corynorhinus townsendii
GGCATTTGTGCCAGGCACATCAGAAAATAAAATGAAGATGCTGTGCACGCCCTGTGTTCATGTCCAACATGTGGAAAGGAGTGCCGTGGATGGAACAGCTGTTCTCCCAAGGCCTGATTCCTTCTCTCCTGCAGACTGAAACTCTCTTAGTGAGAAAGTCTGGAGTAGCAAGTTTTGGACTTGTGGGCCTGGTGAATCTTCCATTTTGGATGGAAAGAGAGGGGAAAGGTGAGAGCACATTGGAGGGCATTTGGATTCCCTAAAGGACCCTCCTGCTCCAAGATCATTTCCCTGCCACCCTAGAGAAACTTTCTAAAAGCTACATGAAATAAGGCCTCCAGTTGCGCCATCCCTATTGCCCATGTCCTATAGAAATTAACATGACCCTAGAACCTTCCCCATTATTGAAATCTTGTTCTACTGTCCGCATTCCCAGAAATGTTGTATTTTAAAGCTCCTGACTAGGGGCTCCTAGATGACCTTGGTTAACTCCTTTCTCCAATGACCAATGCACTTCTTCCAGGGTCACTCAGCTCTCCAGGACCTTTCATCTGAGGACTTCACTCCTGTCACAGTCACCCTCAGAATAGCACTGAGGTCATGAAGCCATCTTTTCTAGCTCTGACCAAAGTAGCCTGTGCAATAGGGTATTTAAAAATAGCAACAGTGATGGCAAGGGAGAAGGAATGGCTTATGTGACAAAATGGCCCTCCTCTTTCTCTTGTGAGGGTGAAAGACATTAGTGATTTTATATGGCAGCACTATTATAGGTAAAATTAAAATTCATTTTAATTAGTGGTTGTCTATTATTTGTAAATGCACTAGATTATAAAGGGTATATGAAATGGAGTATGATGCCCTGCTCCCCAAATTGCTTAAAGGCTAATGGGAAAGACTTACTACTAAACAAATAATACTACAGAAAAAGAAAGGAGGGGTGAGTGTTAATACAAGCTGTGGCCTGGGGAGAACAGCTCTGTGACTCAGACAAGAATGCTGATGTCATGGCAAAGAAGAGCGTGGTGCAATAGCTGCATTAAATGTTCCCCTGGATTTGGGGGCGGAAGAACTGGGGACAGCGAATCTGAAAACTAGAAGAAAGATTCTTCAGGGGCCAGATATAGATGGCATTAAATATAATCATAGGAATTCTCTTAAGTGAAGCCTGAGACACCTGGAGGAGGGCAAGAAATCCTGCAGAGTGGAGGAAGCTGGAGGGCTGAAAAAGCAAGTGACTTCCTTAACTGGAATGACCCAAAGGACCAGCCTGTAGAGCAGGAAGGAGAGGAAAGGACCACATTGGGAGGATGACTAGGGAGTGACCTTAGAAATAGCAGACAATACCAGTGCTTGCTGGAGGGCAACAAAAGCTATGTGCTTCTGGGTACCAGCCACCGTGCTATTGCCAAGAACTAGGAAAGGTCTGAGATTTTACTCTAACGGGTTAACCTGCAAGTTTCATGGATGCTGGTAGAAGACATGAAACTTCTGGGTTGGAGACGACATGGTCAGTGGAATGAGCATCTGCATATTTGCACCACTTTCCTTTGCTCAAGCCCCTGGGAGTAATGCAGATGGGACCAAGCAGATGCCTGTGCATACAGTAGGTTTCATTATAGGGGAGGAACCTGAACTTAAGGGGACCTGTATCTCTTTTTAATAGTATTAGTTATTAAAAGATATAGCATGTGACTAACATTTGCAAAATGCAGGCTCATAGAAATCCTCCTCACCTGTTACCATGCTCCTAAGCCTGCACTCAACTAGGGTCATGTGGAAGGTTCTTCTAAAGAGGTTTTCTCAATGAAGTGGGACTTTTGGACTGGAACACTAGGTGTTCCCCTGGGCAGGATGGTTCTCGGGCTCTTTGTCCATTGGAGTCAAAGAATGAATCCATAGATGGAAGGTGGCATGGCAAGGTGAAAATTTATTAAAGAATAGGTACAGATTCCCACTTGGGAAGAGGGGAAAGAATCTCACAGCACAGACTCCCACGTCTGGAGGCAGAAAGGGTCCCACTGAGTTCCTTTTCCCTATGGCTTATAAGGGCTGCAGTCCCTGTGTCCTGATATCCCCTCTGATTGGTCAATATTCCTTTAGACTAGTTACTATAGTAACTTTTGGGCTTAAAGGTCGAACCTCACATGGAACATGTGAGGTTTTCCTCTCCTCCTTCCTTATTGTTTTCCTATTCCCTTTGGGCTTTCCTCTTTCTGGATGAAGGGCTTCTTTCTCTTTATTTTATAAATGTAGACTTTCTGCTGTTCCCACCTCCCTCATTCTATGGAAATACACCTGTTGCAGCTCCTCAGCTTCCCTATTCTATGGAAATATGCCTTCTGTTGCTCTGCAGCCCTGTGCTTGCTTCCTCCATGGTCCCCTCAATTTCTAAAATTTCCTAAACCTGTCATTTTCACCCCCCAAAATTCCTGTTTAATCAACTAATCTTCTGTAGGATTTATTTTTCTCACACTTTTTATAATTTGAGGTTATAATTGACATGTAATAATGTTACAGAAAACCGGAGAAGAACCAAGCAATACTTAGAGAGATGGAGTTACATTTATTATGCGTGGATCCAGAGGAAAATGTCTCTCAAATTCTGGGCCCCAACATGGAGGAATTTTCCCTATTTATATGTTTCCACCTTCTTTGTCTCCCAAATATGGGGTGTTTCCGGCCCCCTTTGCAAGTTCTTAAAGAGCCCCTATGTGCTGGGACCTTGAGACCGCAACCAAAGGCTTGGCCTGGTGCCAGCACTGATAATTTTGTCCGGGGAAGGTTTAATGGCCTCTCTGTAGTGGGAGTAGTCTTATCTTCCTTATTATTTAAGCAAGCAAGCAATTACAGAAGCCAAATAGCAGGGTTAAAATTTCAAACAGCAGTTTTTATATAAGATGGATGCTTCAATATTACATTAGGTTCAGGTGTACAATATAATGATTTGATAGTTGTATATATTGTAAAATGATCACCACAGTAAGTCTAGTTAAAATAATCAACATACATAGTTATAATTTATTTTAATGGGCAGTAAGCATTCCTGCCCTTTGAAGGAAGACATTTTTCACAGGCAGCTTGCTATATACATATACCCTTTAAAAGATAGTCCAGAACTAAGAGAAGTCAATGCCTCTAAGTGCAAGATGTATAGACATGCAAGAGCCTCATGGAGAATTGTCTCCCAAAAGCTATGTGCTTAATGTCTATAGTTGTGCTTAAATCTATAGACTGGCATTTAAGGGTCGAAAATAGGTTACCGAGTATTCTTTCAAGTGGAAGTTCAGAATTTAAAAAATGGAACTTGATAAAATTTCTAAGATGTTTGTAATTTTTCCCACATTTCCTAATTTTGTGCATCTTCTCCTCCACCCCCAGGGGATGAGCAGTAACAGTTAGATAAAAGGTTTTAGCAAGGAGGAAGAGAAATGGAAAGATGGCCAGGGTCTTCTACCAGCATCCATGAAACAGCTAGGGTTATCAGCATTCTGACAGGGCATCCATTTCCCTGTCTCTCTGGTGGCTTCATGGCAGACTCACTACCCTGGGCTCTGCATGGCTTGGCAGCCTATGTTTCAGTTCAGGTCTTGCCTCCCTCCAGCACTTGGAAAGAGAGCAAGTAATTGTACCCAGAGATCCAGCCTCAAGCCATTGCTGCATGTGGATACTGCCTGGACAGGCAGTTTCCTGGATCTTATACAACAATGTGTTAAAGAAAGAATTAATCTGGGCAGAAATGACAGTGCTAATATTAAGCTACTTTAACATTAATCCTACCTCTCTCTTGCATTCAAAATATTTCTAGAAAGATGCATGTGATTTGTAAGACTCAATCTTAGCCCTTTCAGAAGAGCTAATGTTAATTTCCAAAACTTCAAACTCCAATATTCAATTCTTGTTGTTTTGTGGCAGTAAATTCTTAATTAGAACAAACAAATTGTTCTGCTTTGCTGAGATTCCAGTTCCTTTTTTCTTTCATTAAAAAATAATGTCCTGCTTAGAACATTTTATTATCCATCAGCTTGTAGACCAGGAGTTAATTTTATTTGGGAAAGTGTCAGGATCTAAAGCTGTAAACTTCTTGATTGCTGGTAGTTAGCTCTTAGCAAAGAAAAACTGATTAGAGAAAACTGCAAACAACCGACTTCCCCTGTGATTTGTACTTCTCGCTTTAAAATTAATGTATTCTCTGTCTAAATTCTAGAACTTAACACTTCCAGAGAAATTATAATTAATTAATGATGAGAGCAACTTTACAATAACAATTAAGTTTTTTCAACAGTGTCTGCTACATGTAAAAACACATAATGCTGAGGAAGAGAAAAACACTTCTGCAGGTTTTCTTAAGGCTTTCCTTACATGACACCTGGAAATTCATCTGGAACTTCTTATTTGGTGTGGGATCAAGTAAGAATGCAATATTGAAATGTTCCACATTAAAATTTATGATACCCTTAAGAGACGTGGAATTGATTCATTGTTTTTCTAGGGAATCTTGGTTTAAATTTCTTGAATATTTTCTATAATCAATCAATGGCTTTAAACTACAAGATATCCGTGGTAATGGGGTTTGGCAATCCATTTGGAAGGTATAGTTTTTAGGGTTAGACCAGTGGTCGGCAAACTGCAGCTCGCAAGCCACATGGGGCTCTTTGGCCCCTTGAGTGTGGCTCTTCCACAAAATACCATGTGCGTGCGGGCGCACACATACAGTGCGATTGAAACTTCGTGGCCCACGCGCAGAAATCGGTTTTCGGCTCTCAAAAGAAATTTCAATCGTTGTACTGTTGATATTTGGCTCTGTTGACTAATGAGTTTGCTGACCACTGGGTTAGACAAGTTAGTGATTCATCCTGAAGAACTCACAGTTTGAGTTAGCATATCATTAAGCCTTATAGGGCAGAATTATGTTCATTTTAATAAATGATTAGGACCATGAGTCAAAATGGAAATTAAGACAAAGGAGAATAAATGACTTGGCCAATGGCCATAAGTGCTATTAAATAATTATATTGAACACACAGGTCTTTTGGTTGGTGATTGCATACAACATATACTTTGTATGAACAGGACATTATGTTCTTTGAACCCGTGTTTTCCCTCGTTACAGAGATGGATATAACACAATGAGCAAGAGCTTAAGCTTTAGAGATGTGTGTGAGAGAGAAAAAGAGAGAGAGAGAATGCGAATGCAGGACTTGTTCGCTAACTGCAGTAATTTAACATTTTTGTCTCTTAAGATTAGAAAAGAGAAAATAAGAGCAATTATCTTGTAGAGCTTATGAAAATTAGGTAAGTTAATACATGTAAGATGGTTAGCACAGTGTCTGGCACACAGGGTCTGGTACTAACATTTATTAAATGGTCGCCCCTGTAATTATTACCCAGCTGTCTTAAAACAGATTAGTAGTGTCAATCATCATACACTCCCAGCAGCAAAGTTTAAGACTGAGAAACTCAGAATGAAGAAACTGGTCTTACTCACAAATCTACCAGGAAAATTCTAAGTGCTGCATCTCAGAATGGTTGACCTAGTAACTTAGGAAATTTTTTATAATATATTTACAATTAGATAAAGAGAGATAGAGATGATAAAAACAAGAACAACTAAGCAAAATTCATATATCAATTCATTCATTTTTTTCATACATTAGAGAGTTTTTGAGGTCCTAGTATCTACTGTGAAATACATGAATGCTAAAGATATGAAAGGAACATCCCTGTCCTTTACTCTGTTGTTAAAGGGAGAAGGATAGAATTAATATTTGTTTATTTAAAACTAATTATAATTTATCTATGTAAACTTCAAGCTACTTTTCCATTTTTCCCCATAAATTTATTAAATACAGTTCTTGGCAAACAAAAATAGTCTTTATAGTTTCAAATGTGTCTAATTTCTGAACTGCCCACGTAAAATTCTTATCATTTATGCTATGGTGGACTGATTAATCAAACAAATACAATACTTACATTACTTAAGGAGTATAGTAAAACAAAATAATTTATTCACAAGATCATAATTTATGAATAATCCACTCACAGAAATACTACCCTGTGATTTATAATTCCATTGTTTCAATTTGAACAAAGGTGCAATCACTTAAAAATAGTAAAACTAACAAGAGTTCAAAGTAATCCTAGAAGAAGACAGAAACTTTCTTCCCTACTCCTAGATTTTTACAAGAAATCTCACTTGAGCTTGGCCGGCATGGCTATGTGGTTGAGCATCGACCTATGAACCAGGAGATCAGGGTTTGATTCCTGGTCAGGGCACATGCCTGGGTTGCAGGCTCGATCCTAGTGTGGGGCGTGTAGGAGGCAGCCGATCAATGATTCTCATCATTGATGTTTCTATCTCTCTCTCCCTCTCCCTCCTTCTCTGAAATCAAGCCTATCTAATAAAATAGTAATATGCAAATTGGCCATCACTCCAACACATAAGATAGCAGCCACAAGATGGCCAGCAGGGGAGGGCAGTTGAGGGCAATCAGGCCTGCCAGGGAGGGCAACTGGGGTTTCCAGGCTTGCAAGGGAGGGCAGTTGGGGGTGACCAGGCCTGCAGGGGACGACAGTTGCGGGGAGGGGGGACCAGACCATCAGGGGAAAGCAGTTTGGGGCAATGAGTCTGGCAGGAGAGGACAGTGAGGGGTGACCAGGCTGGAAGGGCTGGGCAGTTAGCATGACCAGGCCAACAGGGGAGGGCAGTTAGGGGCAAATGGGCTGGCAGGAGAGCAGTTAGGCATCAATCAGGCTGGCAGAGGAGTGGTTGGGGTGATCAGGCTGTCAGGCAGAAGCAGTTAGGGGCAATCAGGCAGACAGGCAGGAGAGCAGTTGGGAGCCAGCATTCCTGGATTGTGAGAGGGCAGTCGGACATCCCTCGAGGGGTCCCAGATTGGAGAGGGTACAGGCTGGGCACCCTCCCACATGCATGAATTTTGTGCACCAGGCCTCTAGTAATATATATTTTTAATCTCACTTGAAAATGGAATCAGCAAAACATGTTCTCACTCCTTCTTTCAGGAGTAAATAGTGGAACCATGACAAGGGCACCTCCATAACAGGCTTTCCTTGATGCTACTAGAGGATGGAGTCATCCAGAATGTTCCCCATGTGGGTTCACTGGAGGAATGGGAAAAACCCATTTCCTTCATGAACTGCTCTCATATATCAATTCCCAACATGGGACACCTGCCTGGAAATCCAATATGAAGGAAGGCAGCCTGGTAAGCTGCTCCAATTCCCAGTGGTAATGATGGACATGAGAGACATACATTTCCAAGAGCATTTTAGTATCCTTTCCACTGGACTCTGCTTTTAAGAATGTGGGACTCCATCAACAGGAGGCACACTAAAACTTGCATCAGGCTGGTGCAGAGAGGTGATCAGAGTCATAAGCAGTAGGGTAAGCTCTATCTTATCCATCTGGAGGAAGAACTAGTTCAAGAATGGGTTGACAGCATGGAGAGACCATTGTCAGGGATCTGGATCCTATGGAAGGAGCATCAGGTCCACATCTGATACTTTGAATGCTGGGTCCCTGAGCCATCCCAGATGAGCATGGCTCCTGCCTTGGTGATCTGTTAATCCTAAGGACTGGTCTGCTGAGGCTGGCCAAATGCTATAACTGGATGACCATATCCTTGAATACTCTTTCTGAAAGCATACATGTGTTTCGCTTCAGTTAATATTAGTCTACTGTGTGCACTTTCTTTATCTATTATTAGCATTTGAATTATTAACACATATGATGAGCTTCATTATTAGTGGCAATAATTTTGTCTTTCAAAGGACACCTATATTTTTGCATTTCTTCTGCCAGCATTGTCTTATTTTCCTTACGTAGGAGCATGGCTCAGGTTTTCATCTCTTGAGGCATTTCTCCTCTATCTCTGAGCTGTTTTTTCCCTCTACTTTTGATATCTTGTTACATTTACTTGTCACAGGTCAGTCATTTTTTTAAATTTTAAGCTTTTGAAGTTCCTTTTCAATATTTGAAGTATTTGATTCTCAAGACCCTTCCTTGAGATAGTTTTGATATGATCTTCAAATATTTCTTTTTATCTTTTTCATATATATATTATCTTCATATATATTAGCATATATTTATCTTCATATATATATGTGATATATTATACTGTATATTTGGTTGTTTTTTTCTTCAAGACTTTGTAAGGAAAAAAAAATCTCAGGGGCACAAACAGTTTCTTCAAAGGCCTTTTTGGATGATCATTTAAGTGGTCTCCAATTCTTTTTGTCCAATTCCCACTAACGATTGTCTTGCTACATCTTCCATCTTTAATAAGCATTCAGTTAGGCTTGATGTGAGTTGTCTTATGTAGAATATTTGATACACGTGCTTTACACTATGCAACTATTCTTGTTTGTTCATTTCACTCTTCCTTTCATTCACTCACATGCTTCAGCTTCTTGTGAAAATAGTTTTATATTTTCCTAAACTTGAGGATTTTCATTCACATCTTTTTTCATGCTATATTTGGTTGTTCATCACTCTTATCATGTACCTTTCAAGCTGTTTTGGCTTCAGTCCCATGGGATTGGCTAGATTCTGGTCCATCTTCTAGCCAGTGTTCTTCCTCTGATATCGGCTCTCACCTTATATTGTTTTTAGACATTTAGATTTCTATTTCCTCAGTTCTTTTTCTAGCAAGTCTCTTTTAAACTCCAAGAATAGGGTCTATTCAATTTTCCATTTGCTTCTGGGCTCACCATTCCGATAGCGTAGTCTTAAGGATCAGCTCCATTGAAGACAATTCCAGGTTTTCAGTCTTTCTTGTCAGAATGATATAAACTTATGAGAAATTTTAACTTTTCTTTATCTAGGCCAGAAAAACAAATGCCAAGATCTTTCTCCCTATAGCATTCACATTTAACTTTAGTTGCTCATGTCTCCAGCTCACATTCTGAGGTGTTGGGATTTAGTGCCTCACCATATGAGTCTGAGAGGACACAAGTCAACCTGTACCAGGGAAAGTCAGGGTATTCAGATAGACTGGAACTTGATTCTTTGAGGCTAACATATACAATCTGGAAGCTTATTACTGTAATTAATTTATCTGGTAAAAGGGATGTGACTTTTACCCTCTTTCAAAGATTTCTTCACCCATCCTCTTGTGAAAAGTCTTGCATGATTAAGTGAAAGCCATTTTATTACTACTTTACCCAAACTCCAATTTCTGGACTCAAACATAGCAGGCATGGGGTTTAAAGAAGTGTCCACATGGTCTCATCTTTCAAGGCCCAACTCAAACATTGTTTCTACTGTGAGCCTACCCAGGTCTCATGTCTTCTCTGAACTCCAATGACAATTTATTGGTGCCTCTCATGGAGTTTATCTTACTTAGGTTTCTGTGCTTTCATAGCTCAGGAATAAGCTTAAAACACTTCCACCTTGTGTGTCTCACCACCTTGAGGCCAATATTTTTATTTTGCTTCACATCATCTGGCACATGCTGCTCATCAATGCATGATGAATGTAGTTTATTGCTAATTCTTTTTTGAAACTTTGGAATCTTGACCTGAGATGCCCTTCCTAAGGTCATTATTATGTGTGTGTTTTTTCCTTGTTTTTTTGCTTGTTTGTTAATCCTCACCTAAGGATTTTTTCCATTGATTTTTAGAGAGAATAGAAGGAACAGGGAGAGACACAGAGAGAGAGAGAGAGATATCGATGGGTTGCCTCCCGCATGCGGGCCTGGGCCAGGGTTGGGGATCCAGCAACCAAGACACATGTCCTGACCAGAATCAAACCAGGGACCCTTCAGTCCATGGGCAGAGTCTATCCTCTGAGGCAAACCTGCTAGGACTGTTCTTTTGTTTGCTTCTTTCTTTTTAAGTCCAGATAACTTCTTTTCTGTAGTATTAGCTCTGGGAGAAGGAACTAGAGTACTCAAGGAGGTGCTAAGCTGCAGATCCTATAAAAAGATTATTTGATGACAGAAGAGACCTTCAAAGGATCTACCCTTGAGGAGACAGGATCATTGAAACAGAAGGAAGCAGATACAGTGTCACACAACTTTCACCAAGTCGCAATCGTTTTCTACAGATATCACGGGAATTCTGTTCTTTGACAAAACAAAAAGCAAACCCAGAAGTACTATAAGACACTGTACCCATGCTGTTTCTTCTGAGTCACAGTGATTTGCAATCTGAAGGTGGAGGACACCTGTCAAGGACAGCGTGTAGAAAAGAAAATTCCTGCAAAGGCCCCCATGATCAATATGCTTTCCAAGTAATTGCTGACAACAGTGCAGGCTGGACAGAAGAGAGACACCTCACACATATGCATGTTGCCATTTTTCAATGGGCAGATAAACACACTGTTATGATTAACAGAACTAAAATTCCTTTAAAAACTCTTACTGAACTATTAGTGGACTTTTGCCATATTTTTGCTCAACTGCTTGATACTGGTAGTCAGTATTCTGAAGAGTTCTTGAAAGTAAAGTTGAAAATGGGACCCCTTTAAATGAAAAGTTTTTGAGCTAACTACTCTTTATATAAAGGCTTGAACTTCATACAAAAATTGAAATTTCTGCTCCAAGACTGGAAAGCAGCAGCTAGTAAGGCCTTGAAGGTTTTGTTTTTGGTTCAGTTTTTGAGAACACTTTGTTTTAGTGTAATTCTTCAGGATGGCTCTAGGGTAGGGCTGTGAGCCAATGCTTTGTTGATCTTTCAGCCAGCAAGGAGAAACCCCAGGATTCCTCTACAGGACACATGTGGACTAGCACTGAGTGCAGACAAAACAGGATATTACTTTCTGAATTAGTTACATGCGAGAATTTCCCAAAGGGCTCTCATGTTGCTTTCCCTAAATAATCTGCATGGCAAAGTGGCCCCAAACCCACCCCATAACCCCTTGCCATGTTAGTGTAAATGGGTATTGTACAGAATGAAGTGATCACAAAGATAAAGGATTTAACAAAAAATGAAGAAGGTACTGAAAGGAGCAATAAGGTAGGCACATATTTATGAGAGATATTGTGAGCATGGCTTTGAGGGGAAAGATGGGCATCCATAGACATTTACAAAAAGACAACCCTCTGTTCTAATAGAAGAAGAGTATGATCAGCTCAACAAAGAGGGAAATGAATCACCCTTGGGTCTCAAATGGGTTGTTAGTATGTTTGGCACCAGTTTTACCTTCCTCATCATGTTGGACTTGGACTAATCTATAAAAAGCCAGCAACCATACACCATAACGACTGGAACGACCAATCACTATGAATCCCACTGTGGCCAGCTAACCAGCCCAATCAGGGTGTGGGGCCACCAGCCCACCTCCTGCGGCCCCTCCCCTCCCCGCCCATCCTGATCAAGGGCAGGGCTGGGCATCCAAATGTCCCCCTTTCCCTCCCACCAGTCCCGCCCCCAATCAGCCTGCCCCACCATGATAGGCATGCAGCCCCTTCCCCTGGCTGGCCCACCCCTGATCGCACCCCCCATCCCAATAGGGGGTGGGGCCAGCTGGCCAACCTCCTATAGCCCCTCCCCTTGCCTGGTCCCACCCCAATCAGAGGCAGGGCTGGCTGGCCAACCAACCATGGCCTCTCCCCCAGGCCACTGGCTCCTGATAGGCAACCCCCTCCCCATTTGGGGGCAGGGCTGGCCAGCCCACCATCCACAGCCCCTTCCCATGGCTGGTCCCACCCCCCAATCAGCCCCCCAAATGCAATCACGGGTGGGGCCCACTGGCCAATCACCCCACAGCCCCTCCCCCCAGCCAGGCCCAGCCCTGATTGGGCCCCTATTGGGGCTGAGCTGGCTGGACCCCACCCATGCACGAATTGGTGCACTGGGCCTCTAGTCTATATGAATTCCCTGAACATATCCTATAGGAGGGTTAGGTGAGGGGTGGTGGGCACCATCCTAGGCTAATTTGCACCATTATCTCTTTCCAAACAAACATCTAGACAGAATAGTGGCTCTATCCTTTTGAGTCTCTCCCTTGCAGGACTCTTGATCCTTGACCTCTATCTAAGCCAGGAAGGGCTGTGAAGGAGCCAGTTACAATTCAGATGCCTTCCCATTGACTGCAGGATAGAGTTCAGTTCCCTCTATCCTCAGACTACATTTGTAGCTCTTCTCTCTTCCCAACCTTGTCTGCAACTCAGGCCACAGTCATAATTTTCATGTAATTCACTGAACCCCCTTGGCTTGTTCACAAGCCTTTGAGGATGTGGTTCTGTCTGAAATGCCCTTCTCTAGATGACAATTTTAATATTCTCGAAAAGAAACCTTTCTGAGAAGCCAACCCCAATTCCTCAGGCAGGCAAATGCTTACCACACAGTAAGTACTCAATAAGTTATAGGTGTTGGTATTAGTCCTTCCCACTTCTGGATTCCCAGAAGTGTCAGAGTTTCTAGGGGCTATTCTTATCTCCCTTCTTCAGTAATCTGTTTTTTACATCTAGTACTCAGCACAGTAACTGGCACACAATTTATTGAATGAATCTGGAACCTGGAAGAGCCATTGAGGAATACATGAAGAAGATGAGGTATAACAATGGGAAGGGGTGGAGACTGAGGAACAGAGCGCCTATCTTTTCTGAGTGGGGCTGCATCTATTCCACCCTGGGCAATTACTGTTTGTGCAAGGGTATTTAGATTTTTAAAAGAAATGAAGCTGTAAATCTGAGTTTTTATGTGTACACTCTGAATTTTTAAAATTATTGTGTGGGCAAAGTGAAACATGCCTGAGGGCTGCCAGCTTCCATCTCATTGTAGAGATTGGAGGGGGTGAATGAGTGTTGACTGGTCTCAGATGACTCCCCACTTCTCCCAGAGCCAGGATGGCCCCTGCCAGTCTTTCTGCCAACATCGGGAGTAGGAGAACTACTCTCTCCACTCTCCAGAGCTCATCACATCTTCCATTTCCAGTGTCTCCATAGATTTTCAATCTGCTGACAAGCTGCCCAGCCACAGGATTTTCTGCCCATGTTAAGGATTGACTTGTAGAGGGTCCCCTGGGAAGGCACATGGGCATTCTTTAATTATTGTCAGCTGAGTCTGAGGCGACAGGCAGAGCCGCATCTCAGATACACATTCCCCAAAAAGGCTGAGAGTGTTATCAGTACTGACTTCTTACCTTTGTCCAGGTGCCCGGGAGCAGGCTTTGATATGTACATCCGGTCAAGCACCAGGAATGCTCAGGCCTACTCAAGAATGGAAATAAGCTCCTTTGATCCTAAGTCCTGGTGAAACCCCCTGGTATTTGGGGGTATAAAATAAACTTGCTGTATGGGCTCTGGGTCCCTGCCTCTCCATCAGAGGTGGCAACGGTTCCACCCAGCTCCCAGCTTTTTCTGTCTATCTTCGTGTCTGGTCCCTTTCCTTCTTTTATTTCTCAATCCCCAGCTCCTCTACTCAGGAACTGGACCCACTCTCTTTCCGCACTGGACGTAGAAAAGAGAGAAAGACCCACATTGACTATTAATGTAATTCAGATGTCATGCTTAGTGTCTGTCAAATGGGCATGTCTGTCTGGGAGTCTTGGACAAAAACACTTCTAAGGAGGAAGTGAGGACAGAGGGCCGCTGATTAGAAGAGAGGGGTCAACCCCATCTTCAAATGGGGAAAGGAGACCTGGTTGGTAATCAGGAGACTTAGATTTTAGTTCTGATAGTACAGTAGTCCTCCTTATCCATGTTGGATACATTCTAAGACCCCCAGTGAATTCCTGAAACTACGACTAGAATAAAACCCTATATATAGTACATTTTTTCCTATAAATACATAGCTATGATAAAGTTTATTACAAATTAGTCACAGTAAGACATTAACAACAACTAATAATGAAATAAAACTATTATAGTAATATACTATAATGAAGTGAATGGCTTTGGGGCCATTATTAGGTAAAATAATGGTTATTTGAACACAAGTACTGCAATACTGTGACAATTGATTTGCTAACTGAGGCAGCTACTAAGTGGGGAGCATTTACAGCCTGGATATGCTGGACAAAGGGATAATTCAAGTCCTGGGTGGGAGGGAGGAAATGGCATGAGTTTTCATCATGCTACTTAGCATGGCACACAACTAAAAAATTATGAATTGTTTATTTCTGGAATTTTCCATTTAATATTTTTGAACCATAGCTGTCCATGGGTAACTGAAACTGTGGAATGTGGGATGGTGGATAAGGGGGACTAGAGTGTTTGGATTTGTCAGGTGATCATATGCTCTTTGTCTCTTTCTCAGTTATTCTTCACAACAAATCTAAAAGGCAGATATTTTTATCCTTATTCCTTTGATAAGAATACAAAGCTTGGAGAGTTAATTTACCGAATACTATGCAAGTAGAAAGTATGGGTCTGGGAACTGAACCTTGGCGGTCTGTATACATCTAAAGTCTTTGTTCTTGTTCTCTCCTCCACAATGTCCCTGGCCTGAGGTAGGGTTTAACCTGGGAGGGAGATGGAGAAAGGTATCTCCCTCTCTTTCCTCTCTTATCTGTAGGGTTAGATAACTATGTAGTGATGGGGCATTCATCTGCCCTGGTTTCCTCATGCCATAGTCCCAGCAGCTCTAACAGGTAAGGAGGAGAGATCACAATCTCCTATGACAAAGATGCTTCTTCATTTTTATTCAGCCCAGCACTTCATTGAGCTCTTTCTTGGAGCACTTCGTATCTGTGGTAACTAGTGTTCCATGGACCACCCTTTGCAAAATGTTCCATTTAACTCAACCCAAGGTGGTCCCTTATGGGAAACAAGCCCTAAGAATCTTCTGGACCAAGGAGAACACTGCAGTAACAAAACTGATGACAGACCAGAAGAAGGCTCAAGTCAGGAGAATCCTATATAATAAAAGTCTAATATGCTAAGTGTCTGGTCATTGGGTTGGCTGTACAACCAATCGAAGTGTAATATGCTAATGATATGCTAAGGCCACTCTACCTCTTGCTATGATGTGCACTAATCACCAGGGGGCAGGCACTCGGACTAGCAGGTTAGTTTGTTGCTGGGGTCCAGCCAATCAGGACTGAGTGGGATGGGCTGGACATGCCCTGGAGCTCTCCTGCATTCCCTCCTCAGCTGGCCAACCTCCCGCGTCCCTCCCTGGCATTGAGCGTGCACCAGTGGGGTCCCTCGGCCTGGCCTGCACTCTCTGGCAATTCAGGACCCCTCAGGGATGTCAGAGAGCCAGTTTTGGCCCGACAGAGATCAACCAGTCGCTATGATGTGCGCTGACCACCAGGGGGAAGACGCTCAATGCAGGAACTGCCCCCTGGTGATCAGTGTGCTCTGTGCCACTCAGCCGAAAGCCGGGCTCACTGCTGGCGAGCGTAGCAGTGGTGGTGGGAGCCTCTCCCACCTCTACAGCAGTGGGACATCCTCTAAGGGCTCCCAGATTGCAAGAAGGCATGGCGAGGCTGAGAAATGCCTCCTTCCCCCCCAGACTGCAAAAATTTTGTGCACCTGGTCTCTAGTCTACACTAATAAAAGAGAAAAATGCTAACTGACTGTACCTCCACTATGCCCACAGCCAATCAGGAGTGATATGCAAATTAAGCTAACAAAGATGGCTGGTAAATTTGCATATGCAGGCGGGGCAGGCAGCGCCTGACGTCACCCGCGGG
This sequence comes from Corynorhinus townsendii, assembly GCA_026230045.1. Taxonomy (NCBI): domain Eukaryota; kingdom Metazoa; phylum Chordata; class Mammalia; order Chiroptera; family Vespertilionidae; genus Corynorhinus; species Corynorhinus townsendii. Next base: position 70,147,350 of record JAPDVU010000008.1, read on the forward strand.
GTCCAGGCAGCTATCGGGTATGGGCAGGTGGCACGGGCAGCACCTGACGCCGCCCGCGGGGTTCAGGCCACCATCGGGGACCGGGCAGGTGGGGATGGCCAGTATCTCTGGGATCACTGTCTGCCCCTGGGCCACCTGCAAACACTGGTGGAGCAGGCCGGGGTTGAACATTTTAATGAAAATGAGATGCCTGTGCCCCAGCCCACCATGTCCCGGCCCTGGTGAGAAGAGGGCAGTGGGCAGTTAGCAGGCACTGGGGCTTGGAAGGGACTGGGAGCAACCTGCAGGCATGCTACCAGGAAGAGGTGCTGAACAGTGAGGATGCAGAGGGCTGGCTGATGGAGGCACGCAAAGGTGCAGATGAGGCGGCTCTTGCTGGCACTGAGCTTGAAAAGCGCATCTACAGCCTGATGGACTAAATCACCTTTCTGAAGAAGGTGCATGAAGAGGAGATTGCCGAGCTGTAGGCACAGATCCAGTACACTCAGATCTCCGTGGAGATGGACGTGTTCTCCAAGTCTGACCTCTCTGCCACACTCAAGGACACCCATGCCCAGTACGAGAAGCTGGCTGCCAAGAACATGCAGAATGCTGAAGAATGGTACAAGAGCTGCTTCACCATGCTGACCAAGAGCACTGCCAAGAACACCTATGGGGTGCTCACCACCAAGAACGAGGTGTCCGAAAGCCGCCGCCTGCTCAAGGCCAAGACCCTGGAGATCAAAGCATGCCAGGGCATGAATGAAGCACTGGGAAAGCAGCTGTGAGAGCTGGAGGATAAGCAGAACTCCGATGTTAGTGCTATGCAGGACACAATCAACACAATCAAAAGAATACCAGGACCTCCCCAATGTGAAGATGCCTTTGGACATTGACATTGCAGCTTACAGGAAACTCTTGAAAGGTGAGGAAACCCAGCTAAGTTTCACCAGCGTGGGAAGCATAGCCAGCGGCTACTCCCAGAGTTCCCAGGTCTTTGGTTGATCTGCCTATGGTGGTTAACAGACTACCTCCTACTTGATGTCCGCTCACTCCTTCCCTTCTTAATACACCAGCCACATCCAGGAGGAGCAGATCGAGGAGAAGGAGACCACCGAGGCTGCAAAAGCCAAGGAAGCTAAGGATGAACCCCCTTCTGAAGGAGAAGCTGAAGAGGAGGAGAAGGAGAAAGAGAAGGAAGAGGAAGGAGAGGAAGAGGAAGAAGGTGCCAAGGAAGAATTTGAGGACCCAAAGGAGAAAGAAGAAGGAGATGAAGGTGAAGGAGAATATGCCCAAGAAGCTGAGGATGAGAAGAAAGATGAAGGTGCTGGGGAGGAGCAAGCAACCAAGAAGAAAGATTGAGCCCCCCTTTCCTTAATTATTTCAGGAATAATCCTCTTGAAACCAGGTCAACCCCATCACCAACCAAGCAGTTGAGTTCCTGATACTATATGAATTAAGAAGTCAATATATATAACATTCTGAGGTGACTCAGGTTGGACATTAAATGTTGTGCTATGACTTTTCTCCTTATGCAGAGTATCTATTTGCTTGCAGAGTGGCTTCCTGGCTTCTTGCCAGCCTGTGCATGGTCCATGCTTATGAATTCAGGATCTATGACAATGTGAATAATTCAGATATTTACAATAAAAACACATGAATACATGAATTCACTGATGTTAATGTTAAACTTCATGGAAAAAATAGTCCTTTGAATCTTTGGTGGTTAGAAATTAAAGACCTCAAATCATGTGTAAACAGTAAATAAAGTTACACTGAATGACAAAAAAAAAATATGTTGGGGGCCAGGAAACATTCAAAGAATTGGGGAACCATTCCCAAATCAGGAAGGGAAGTCACAGGGTGTATATTATTGCTATGAATACAGTATTTCCTACTACTTACAACATATACAATGTAATGTATTAGATGCCTTCCTATCACATGAAGTATGTATTCTTATAGAGTAATACTGGTAGATATGTTATAGTTATGGCAGTATGTCATATCTATATTAATAAAAAGGTAATATGCTAATTAGACCATGAGACCTTCCAGAGGTCCGTCCGGACAAAGCCATGGTGGCGGGGCCAAGGCAGAGGCGGTTAGAGGTGATCAGGCCAGGAGGGGAGGGCAGTTGGGGGTGATCAAGCTGGCGGGGGAGTGCAGTTGGAAGCAAGCAGACCAGCAGGCAGAGTGGTTAGGGGTGATCAAGTAGGCAGGCAGGTGAGCGCTTAGGAGCCAGCAGTCTCAGATTGCAAGGGGGTTGTCCAACTGTCAGTTTAGGCCCGATCCCATAGGGGTCCCAGATTGGAGAGGATGCAGGCTGGGCTGAGGGACACCCTCCTCCCCTGCACGAATTTTGTGCACTGGGCCACTAGTTTGACTATAAGAAAACCCTGAGGGACAGGTTTCTGATAATAGACTTGGACTTTCTGAAAACCACAGTTAATGTTGTGAAAAACGTGCTAAGGAGAGAATGTTCAAGAAAGCACCTTGATTATGAGAAAGTTTGTCAACTCCCTGGGATGCCAGGAAGGGAGAGGCTGGAATTCATTTTTCACTGCAGGGTATTAAACAGGATAGCTTTCTCTTGGCAAGACTCACATGTGGATGTTTCTTGAGTCAGAGGGTAGATTAGATCATCTCCTAATCCTTAGAAATCAACTATAGTAGGTATAGTTTAAAAACTACTTTTGAAACCCAAGAACCAGCAAACTAAGGGGACCATGCAGATGTTCACGCAGGTTGATTGTAGATCTCATCCCAGCACCCTCATCTTCTGCTATAATACCCTTTCCTTTTGAATCTTTTAAACAGATCCAAATGACCAGTGATTGTACCAGGCTGCTTCTTGGTGCAGTCAAGCAAACACAAGATGTGTGATGACCACAAATGGTCAGCCCCACTGGGGAGCATGACGGGGGAGAAGACTTACCCCAAATAAACAAAGTACAGTGTGATTTGGGATTCCTAAATGTCACAGCAAGGGAAATTCCAACTCCTTGTAACTTTATGAGGTGTCATAATTAAAACTAAATATGCAAGCCTGGGCACCCACCCCTAGGTAAAGATTTCACGGTCTTTAGTGCTGTGACAGGCCATTAGTTAGGGTAATTAGGCCCTGCCTGCATCTCTCCTGGGCTTTGCTTTCTCAGGCAGGGCAGGTGTTGGTTAGAAGATGTGGTAGGACTCTCAGCTTTGAGACTCATTCATATGGGGAGGGAAGAGTGGGTGTCTCCTTGGCACTAATGAGAGAGGGTCCCTGGACCAGCTCCAGGTGCTTTAGGCTGCAGTCAGCAAGCCTCACTAGTTCCACTGACAGGCAATGAGTCATCCTTCTAGCTAGAATGAGGCTCATTACTCAAAACGAGGTGCCAGAGTGCCACTTGGCATGGTTGGAAATAAATATATCCGAGTCTTGTCAGCAATGCCATCTCAACTCCTACTCCAAAAAATTTCAAATACTTCCCACTGTACTGTTGCCAGAAAGGACTATATGGTGGGAAGTAGAGGGGGACTTGGCTAAGCTTTGAGGAAAGAAGTTGAGGTGATAATGATAATGCCCATTCTGCAGGGCAGTGAGGCTGAGAGACACAGTAGAAAGGAGAGTGTCCAGCAGAGTGCCTGGCCCAGCAGTGCCTGGCCCAGCGCAGGCATGCAGAGAAGAACAGCTCATTTAAATAACAATGGGAGGTCTTTGAAGCTTAGGTGGGTTTGGGGTTTTGTCACCACATGGATTTAGACAACTTACTCTACTTTCACTTTCCTCATCTGTGAAACAAGCAGAGTAATAACACTTACTATATATCTTAAGGACTGTTGAGAAGGTCAACAATAATGCACATGTTTCCCAGCATAGCCTCTGCACAATACAGGGTGTTAAATCCTGATTATTTCTAATCTGAATACTTAGCCATAAGCAGAATTCACTTGTATAGCCCAGATAACACTATTCTTCCTGGTCCTTTCCTTCTGTCCCACCTTGAATATGCACCCTCGGGTTAGGTCCAGCAGGTACACCTTTGTGCATGACAAAGAGAATAATAATAGCTAGTACCCACTCAGTACTATCATTTGTCACATTCTGCCCTGATATTTATATTTGCAATTCATTTGATCTTTACAACAACCCTATGAGGTTCTATAGATGATCAAGATGAGTAACAGAGGAGGGTACAAGATCTCCCTGGCTGCTTCGCATGTGCCGCAAGGGGCAGGCAGCTGTCCCCCAAAACTATTCCCCACCCTGCCACTGCCTCTTGCAAGACACAGTACCTTCCCCTTCGTCTCATTTCACTGCCAAGAATGTAATGGACAGACTATTATGCAATTATAAGTGTACACTTCTGAATAGACTTTATAAAATAGTACCTGATTTCTGTGTTTTAGATTTGCATGGTGCCCCATTTTGCAGGTGAGACAACTGAGGCTCAGAGAGAAAGGTTGCTGGGTCTTGGTGTAGCCCCAGTTGATTCTGTAGCTCCAGGGTGAGACTGTGAGGCTCAGTGCCTGAAACTCCCTTTCCTGAGCAGTTAGTCCAGTGCCTCCAGCTCATGTGTGTTGGTCTTGAATCAGCTCCCTGACTACCTGTGGGATCAAACTGCTCCTTTATTTTTACTTCAAAGTGTTTTTAATATGATTCTGCTTCAAGGCAGCTAAAACTTTTTATTTTTGAATTTTTATTTTTTAATAGTTCTTTATTGTTGAAAGTATTACATATGTCTCCCTTTTCCTTCCATTGATCCCTTCCATCTCTTCCCCACTCTGCTTTACCCTTCCTCCCAGCCCCAGGCCTTCAGCACCCTATTGTCTGTGTCCATGGTTTATGCATGTATTCATACAAGGTCTTTGATTGATTACCTCCCACCCACCCACCCAACCCCACCTTCCTTCTGAGATTCCACACTGTTTTATGCTTCTATGTCTCTGGATCCACTTCATTCATCAGTTTATTTTGTTGCTTAGATTCCACATATGAGTGCGATCATGTGTTACTTGTTTTTCTCTGACTGACTTATTTCACTTAGCATGATACTCTCCAGGTCTCTCCATGCTGTCTCAAAGGGTAAGAGATTCTTCCTTTTTACTGTAAGGCAGCTAAAACTTTTAGAAACACAGAGTGGAGCAAAAGTAGGTTTACACAATTGTGAGTATGTGAAACAGAGAGTGTATTCTTGTATTATTATTTTTTAACTATTATATTATTTTCCATATGAACAACTGTAAGCCTACTTTTGCCTCACCCTATACTTTCCCTTCCTCTAATTGGAATTAAATTAGATATGCAAAATTGATGTTTTTGTCCCTGATAAAATACAAGTAGTATTATAATAAAATACCTACAAGCTCTGTTGTTTTAGCTAAGGATTCCTGGTAGTCACTCACCTGCGTTGGGCTGGTGACACTAGAAGGTCCAGGCTGAATGAACTAGTAGCAAAAGCCATGGAGCCTGTTATGCATGTTTATGGGACACTTCTGGGAGCGAAGTGATCTCATCCCACACTGTTGATACCATCCTGCTTCCCTACCATACTCCAGAGAGAAGCCACTTATTTCTTCCAAACTGCTCCAGCCAGCAAGGAGACTGCTACAAAATTCATGGAAATATTTTAATTTGTTTTGAAAATTAAATATGTGATAAATCACAAGCTAATCAAAACTGTTGTCTAACACAAATTGGAGTACTCTCTATCTGGAACCTTTTTGCCTAGTGCTTCTTCCTTATTAGACCAATATTTTCGGAGACTTATCTCTAATCTCAGAAACAAGCTAGAGCACTAACCATGACAAATGCATTCTTAGAAAACCGTATATCTAGGAGACTCTGCCGTGTACAGTTCCAAACAGAGATGTGGTTACCTAGTGGAACTTCTTCATTTGAATAATGGGGCTGACTAGCAGGAGTGAGTGTTCAGCTTGCTTTTTTGAAATGTTGCTTTTTGAAAACCTACTCCTTCTTAACTTGTTGGTAAGAAGCTACAACTCTGTGAGCCTCATATGCACAGTCTAGACTCAGTGTGGTGTCCTGGAGAGAGGGCAAGAGTTCAAGTTTCTCTGTGCTATAAACCAGCTGCATAACCTCAAACAAGAATCAAGTTCTCTGTCTTGGCCCAGTGTGGCTCAGGCCCATGCACCAAAGGTCACGGGTTTGATTCCCAGTTAGGACACATTCCCAGATTGCGGTTTCATTCCTGCTCTCTCTCTCTCTCTCTCTCTCTCTCTCTCTCTCTCTCTCTCTCTCTCTCTCTCTCTCTCTGGTTTTATTTTTATTCCCGGTCAGAGCACATGTGAGAGGCAACTTCTCTCTCTCTCTCTCTCTCTCTCTCTCTCTCTCTCCCCTCTGTAAGAAGAAACTAGGATAATAATACAGACTCACAGGGTTCACTGTTAGTATGAGATAAAGAATAAATTTAAATTTGTAATTAAAAATAAATTTGTAAATTCACAATGCTAACTAATTGTTCAAAATTATGAGCTTCAATACGAGGAAAGCTGAAAAGACTGAATCTTCTCTTGCCTGCAAATGATCGCCCTTCCCAGCTGCTATGACTGTCTGGCATTCCCATAACACTAGGTTAAGGTGAGTAAACCTGAGACTGTCGTACCGATGGGTAATGTATGTTTCTACAAGTGAGACTCATTAAGGCAAAGATCTCCTTCTAGACTTGTTTGTCTCATTGCTTAATAACAATGATGGTCAGGTAACAGATTATTAAAATGGCCCTCTTTCTAGCTTCAAAGGCCCTGAACAAAATGCCAACTACCTACAGATCCCAAAACAGAGTGTTTAGACCGCTTAGGCGAGACTTTCAAAGTCAGCAGCACAAAACTCACTTCGGTACACTTAGTCCATCAGCCATTTAGAGGGATCAAGGTAGAGGCCAAGGCAATAGAAGACATCTGTACAGAGATGGTGGAGAGCTGTGGATTCTACCTCCTGTCCCCACTCCACCTCTGGGAGGGGAGAAGGAGAGTGATTCCCCTATCTCTTCTTAAGCCAGAGAGGGTGCTTTGAGAGAAGAACTCAAGCACCTTGAAACGTGCCTGCTAGAACGGGGCACATGACTGCTGTGAAAGCTGTGGTTAGGTCACACTGAGGCCACAAGTGGACACGGGGGAGGGCTGCACTGGGAGTTCTTCCACTCCCAGCAGAGTGAGGATGGGTGAGTTCTTCTTAGGAACAGGTTGAGCTCAACCTTGAGTCCTTTTGAAGCTCCAGGAGGTTTTCCTGAGGAGCCATGTAACCCAAATAGGGCCAGCTGATGCCCAGGAAGGAGGCATGATACTGTTGGGCTGAGAAGAGTAGTTTTTACCTGCTGTGAGCCTTCCTTGTCAGGGTATTTGCAATCCAAGGACCCCGTTGAGACTGTCTCCAAGGAAGCCATAAAGTGCCCTAGGGAGAAGCAGCTAGCAAGGTATCTGCCATCTTCCGGTTAGGTCTATGCAGGCAAGAGGAGGTTTCCTGTCCCTTATCTCTCCTCCTCCTGCATCCCTTCCATCCAACTCCTGACTCTGTTGGCCTAGGGAAACCTGGGAGGGAGGCAGAAAAAAAGGGGAGCCAGGTGCAGAGGGCGAGAAAGGCCAGTTTTCTTTGCTCCTCTGGCAGACTCCTGGCTGAAGCAGGCTGGAGCCAGAGAAGGAAACAGCTTTACACTGGGTGCAAATATAAAATTATGTTCTTATGACTCAGGAATGGACATTTAAACTGTTAAAATGACTGTTCCTGTGAATGAAAATGACTTGAAGACAATGTTTTCACCTAAAAACTTTTGAAATGTTTCTTGTTTCATTGTACGACCAAAGAAAATGTCCTAAATGATACCAATTCTTCAGAAAAGATTACTACTGACCTACACGAGCAGTTTTGGGTGTTTACCTTTCTCCATTTGTGCTTCAGCATAATACTTCCTGGTCCTATTCAAGAATGGACACTGTGGAGTCACAGAAACAGGATTCTGGAGTCTAATATTTCTTTAGCAGAAAAAAATAATCACTAATACTAGCCATTTTTTTTGAACCAATTTAGAACTTTTTTGAAAATAACCCTATCTAGCCCTAACCAGTTTGTCTCAGTGGATAGAGTGTCGGCCTGTGGACTGAAAGGTCCCAGGTTCAATTCCGGTCAAGGGCATGTATCTTGGTTATGAGTACATCCTCAGTAGGGGGTGTGCAGGAAGCAGCTGATTGATGTTTCTCTCTCATCAATGTTTCTAACTCTCTATCCTTCTCCCTTCCTCTCTGTAAAAAATCAATAAAATATATTTAAAAAAAAGAAAATAATCTTATATAATAAAAGGGTAATATGCAAATTAACCATCACTCCATCACAAAGATGGTGGCTTCATAGCCACAAGATGGCGATGCCCAGTCCTCTTGTTACAGAAAACCAGAGAAGAACCAAGCAATACTTAGAGAGATGGAGTTACATTTGTTACATGTGGGTCCAGAGGAAAATGTCTCTCAAGTTCTGGGCCCCAACATGGAGGAATTTTCCCCATTTATATGTTTTCACCTTCTTTGTCTCTCAAATATGGGGTGTTCCCAGCCTCTTTTGCAAGTTCTTAAAGAGCCCCTATGTGCTGGGGCCTTGAGACCTCAACCAAAGGCCTGGCCTGGTGCCAGCACTGATAATTTTGTCTGGGGAAGGTTTAATGGCCTCTCTGAAGTGGGAGTAGTCTTATTTTCCTTATCATTGAAGCAAGCAAGCATTTACAGAAGCCTAATAGCAGGGTTAAAATTTCAAACAGCAGTTTTTATATAAGATGGATGCTTCATTCCCCACTGGTTTTATGTACATGAGTCAAATCATTGACTCTTGGTCATTATCAAGGAGGGAGTTATATTTACCCCTGAGGACTATAATCTTAATTTTCTGCCTAATAAAGTTAGTGGGTCTGCTTATAAGATAAGGGCCCAGAAAGAGGGCCAGGAATAATCTTTAGAGAGTCCGAAAAGTCCTGGACTCTCTATTTTTCCTGGGCTATCTTAAGCCCGGTGTGATGAAGCCATGTTGGGATTCCATTGACCTTGACTGCCGTGGAGGTGGTCTGTTACAGGTAGGAGTCAGTCATTAGGTGGCAAATTTCTTTACCCAAATAGAGTCACCAAGATGAAAGGGATGAACCAGATCAGAAGTTGGTATAGAAGAGTGTCTTGGATGTGTTTCTGGATTGCTTCCTGGGTAGACTATAAAGCCTGTAAGAACTTGAATAAAGACTGGTTATGGATTTCAGCTTTTCTAGATTGGGTAGATTAGGATCTGGAAGAGTCACTAGAATCTGTAGAGGCCCCACTGGTTTTAGGGCAGCCTCCAGGGCAGCTTCATCTGTGGCCCAGTTCCCTCTTGCTTCTGTGGAGACCTCTTACCTTGTAAATAGCACTATGTACGTGAGCCATTGTAAATGCATACCTGCTATGAGTATAAATTGTTACTGGTTTTTCTTTTGTCTACCAGAGAGCCTGAAACTGGGTGACTCCAGTGTTTGACATCCAGTACTCTAGTGTGTTCCAGAGTAAAGCCTCGACCTCATGTGGGGCAGTTAGGATTAGTTCCTGCCCTAGGGTTAACTTATTTGCTTTTTTGATAAGCATAGCTGTGGCTGCTACCACCTGGAGGCAAGTAGGTCACCCAAATGCAAAGGGGTCAAGTCTTTTGGACAAATAGGCTACCAGCCTTTTCTAGGGGCTGAGACTTTGGGTGAGTACCTCTTTGGCTATGTCCCTGGTCTCACATACACATAAGTAGAAAGACTTAGTTACATCTGGTAGCGCTAGTTGACCCATCGTCCTTGCTCTGTTCATGTCTGTCTAACTGCCTAATATATTACCTCAAGGATCCTGGCTCTGAATTCTTTTAAGGAAAATGGACATTGAATTTCTTCTGTAGCTGCTTCGTGCTGAGGAAGGACAGAGTTTTCTGTCAGAGCCAAGAGATCCTTTCAGTCTGTCAGAGGGACGATGAGGCCTGGGTACAGAAGGAGGTGGGCTTGTGACCTGGCAGAAATAAACTGTAAAAAATGGTCTGGTGGAAGGGAAAGAAAACATTTCAGTTTTAATAACCTCTATTGAAGTAGAATTTTTCTCCTCAAAATTACCTCTGTGTTTATTAAAAGAGCCAAATCAAGACCAATTTACCTATTGTATTTAATTTGGCCTGATTGTTTGCATAAACACACAAGAATGGTAACCAAATACCTTTGTCAGAATTTCATGATTGAATCTTAGTGTGCCCCGTAGGGCTAGGAAGCCAAGTCATCCAGCCGCCATCCGGCCTGCCTGTAGTATCTGCAGAGTTAGGTGAATCCCTCACCTTCAGTGACTCCACTTGGGCCCACGCCCTAGGTTTTAAGGCTCATCTCAGTAGCCCTCCTACTTATCGTGGCCTAGAGTGTGTGGAGGTTCTGCGGGGATGCAAACGCATCCTTATTGCTCCCCTTCTACTCTGACCAACCGCCAGTGATGGTAGGGTATGGGCCTGACGCTCCAGCACCAGCACCAGCCATTTTTAGGCTCCCAAGCAGGACACCAGGCTTTTCCTTGGCACTCTTATTGGCTTCAAGTCTTCAGAATTCAGACAGGGCTCTTTAAAACATGATACTCCAGTCAAAGTTTCCAGTCAATAAAACCACTATTAGAAACCGGCTTTATTGAATTTATGCAAAGAAATGTATTGCCATGATTTATTAAGCATTGACAAATTTCAGAGGAATTATATAAGGAGAAAAATATACTGACCTGCTTTAAGATCTTCTGATTTTCCTTGTCAGTCCTTTCTATGGATTCTCCAGAGAAATATAACTGTCTTCAAATGACAAGGATAAATTCAAAATGTGTCTATATTCAAGTAGACAATTATAGCTATCCTTGTAGTAGGGTTCCCCCTACTTGACTTGTCCTTAAAATTTCATATGGTGTCTGGGAGGGGTGACATACCCTCTGAGAAAGGACTAAGGGAGCTTTATTGCTTTACAAGGTCTCACATGTCACAGGACCTCACGGGGTCTGTAATTCCTGTAACAAAGGGCTGGTACTCACCACTTCCCTCTGTTCCCAACAGGCCTTTCTCAGTTTCCTAAATTTGAGGTTTGTGCCATACCTGACATGGGTATGGCCACACAAGCCTGCAAGGCAGTATACAGGCTGCCAACTGTCTTTTAATAGAGACCAAAACCAGATGGGTATTTTCCTTGTCCATTTGGGCACCTGCCATTTTGGCAACTGCATTCAAATCTGTAAGGTTAATGCAATATTATTAACATAATGAAGTACAATATTGGCACTGTGGCCACCTTAGGTAGCCAAATCTTCTGCTACCATATATGACACATGGTAGGGCTATACAAACATCTAGGGAGGTGACTAAAGTCTATTCTTGACCTTCCCACACAAAGCAAAATTGTCATTGTCTTTCTGGAGTTATGTCCATGAAGATGCAGGCATCATCTAAGTCTATTATACAGTTTTATGCAGGCCACTGTCAGGGCTGTGATGGTGGCCAGTTCTTCTTTTTAGCCACAAACACAGCCTGTCTAATTTCTCTAAAATTTATTCTGGCACGGGAGAAAGTTGTTTTGCTGTAAACAGGCAGCTTAACCCCTACATAACTGGGCTTGGACATCTGCCTAGAAAGCTGTAATTTATAAGTTTAACATGTGGCCTTAGGTCTTTCCAACCCAACAGAGTCTCTGCCATCCCTTAGTCAGACTCCTCCTCTCTTGGAGAATCTCAAAGTCCTGAAGGCTCCCCGGTCCAGGGAGAGTGCCTTTCCTTTGCTCTTTGACTTTAAGCTGCCAGTCCAAAACAGCCAGAGTTGCAGTTAGAAACAGCTTTGCATGCTGCAAAGTGCTTCTGTAGCAGTGGCTTTCCAAAACAGCCAGAGTTGCAGTTAGAAACAGCTTTGCATGCTGCAAAGTGCTTCTGTAGCAGTGGCTTGGGTATTAGGCCCCTTGTCTTCCTGCCAGTCTCCTTTGTGGCAGAGCAGTCACCACGCCTCTCCCAAGGGAGTGCACTGGAAAGGGATCTCAGCCCCTCTTGCAGCAGCAACATGTACTGAACCCTTTCAGTACATTTGCAAACAGGGAGCTTTCACTAGCTCTATCTGCTGCTTTTACAGATCCCGGGCCTGCTGCTCTATTCCTGGGGCTGTAGGAAGGCTAGTAGCAGTCACTGGCTTCTGGTTTAACTGCTGCAGCCAGCAAGCCAAAAGCCTAAGTCTTGTATTGCTTGCTGTAAAATGCTCATTACTCATTGGGCAGCAGTGGGGCAGCTAGATTAATTATGCTTGCAGAAAACTTGTGACCTTGAATCTAGTGAAGTTTTGATAAGACACCTGGACCAGACAGACCCCTATGCCAGCAGAGCGGTCTGCAGCCAGTAAAAATCAACCAAAACCTATCTCTCCCTGCTTCATAATTAACTGCCGACAGCCCCCCCCCCCCTTTTTTTTTCTGCATTTACTCTGTCCTGAAACAAGGCAAATGATCTGAGATCCTGTATATTTAGGCTTTTTACATTTAAGGATACTTTTTTCTTTCTGTAACTGTTGTTTTCCCTCATAGGTTTTTACTCTAAGCCCCTAGACTCCTAGAAGATCTTAAATCCTCCTCCTTTATCACTCTTGATTTCTCCGCACCCTCCACCCCGCACCCCGTCCTATCCCCCAGTCCATTTTCTTGTCTCCCTTTCCTATAGTGAATTAGAGGAAGACAATTCCTACAGAGGGGAGAAATAGAAACAGTGGGAGTTTCAGAGAAAACTACAGACTACCACTGTAGTAGTCCTCCCTTTCGAAGGCTGAGGTCCGACCTGTGGAGAAAAATGACTCTAAGTCAGCTTGGAAAGATAGCGGATGAGGATAAGGGTGTGTAGGGAGATTTCTTACTAACTGAAAGCCTGGATGGCCTCCTGAAAGAAAAGATCTTTAATCCAGTTACAGATGGTATTAGAATAAGGATGAGAGAGGAAGGGAAAGACCAAGTTATGTCCTCTATGAGGATCCTAATAACTGAAAACAGCAAGTCAAACAAAACATACAACCACAAAGACAACAGACCACACAAGACACACAACCAGGTTTAATGGTGTCCATAGAGAGTTAATAATAACTTCAGCCTTAGTTCCGCCTCAGGTAGCTCACGTTGGACTATGATGTCACAGGCAGGCACAGGGCCTGTAAATCTCTCCACCCTGCAGAGCTGTAAGCCCTGCCCTGGAAGTCTCCGACCACCAAAAGAGATAAGAAAGCCATAAATAAAAGTTCTTTGTTCTTTGAAATGTCAAAAATTTAACCTTTAAATTAACCCTAGGACTTTAAATTTTCAATTTAATACATCAAATTCACAAATCAGAGCAAACTGAAACCTTACTTATACAAAATTAGAGAGAAATTTTTATTAGCTAAGTGGGCTGATTCCTTCTCTGATGGAGAGCAAAAGACTCTGAGAAAAAGAAATCTCAGCAGCTGCTAAAGACTTTTGCATTCTGTCACAGCAGGTCTGCCCTATCTTTAAACAAATTAAACAATAGAAAGAGATAACAAATACTCTCCTGTGTACAGCCAGAAGGCATAAAGTGGCTTTTGCTTCACACAGACCAGTTAATGTGCAGATAATAATGCCAAGACAGACAAACATCCGTACTCACACTCTCTCAGTAGCCTAGCCCAGACTGGAGCTGGGCAGATAAAGGAAACAATGCCCAACTCCCCAGATGGGCTTGGGGGCACTCCTGGCACCCATGCCCCAGAACAGAATTCTTGTCTTGGTGAGAACCTACCAGAGGAGTTAAGACTGCGTCCAGTCCCCCTTCTCATTAGCAAATTGGCTAGTTCCATACAAACAAACAGCAGAGTGAACTCATAATTCCTTAATCGAATCTGAATTCATTCACCTCCAGAGTCCCACATTTATATACTAGCTAGTCTGAGTTTTTTACTTCTACCAGATATTTACCCAGAGTTTAAACAGTCCACCTGATTCCTTGTCCTCCTAACCAAACGGGGTCTCAGCTAGTCCCCAAGGAAGCCCTTGACTTCTGGGGAGGTGATCAAGCTCCCCCTTCCATGCACTCAGAGTGGACCTAACTGATGGGGCCCCTACCTTACCGATTCTGTCGACAGGTCCAGAAGTGTCCATCCACTCTCTCCAGATACCGGCTGGGTCCTGGGCTGAGGCCCGAGAGCGCCTGGAGTCCCCAGGGTCAATTCTGCTAAATCAGCAGAGCGGCACCTCCCAGAGGCCTATTCAGCTTCCCCAGGCCCCAAACCTGGCCCATTCACCAGAGGCCAAAAGGCCAACCACAGTTGTTTTCCAGCTCAGTGAACCATTAATGTTACAGAAAACTGGAGAAGAACCAAGCAATACTTAGAGAGATGGAGTTACATTTATTAAGCGAGGGTCCAGAAGAAAATGTCTCTCAAGTTCTGGGCCCCAACATGGAGGAATTTTCCCTATTTATACCTTCTTTGTATCCCAAATATGGGGTGTTTCTGCCCCCTTTTGCAAGTTCTTAAAGAGCCCGTATGTGCTGGGGCCTTGAGACCTCAACCAAAGGCCTGACCTGGTGCCCCCGGATAATTTCATCCAGAGAAGGTTTAATGGCCTCTCTGAAGTGGGAGTAGTCTTATTTTCCTTATTATTTAAGCAAGCAAGCATTTACAGAAGCCTAATAGCAGGGTTAAAATTTCAAACAGCAGTTTTTATATAAGATGGATGCTTCACTCTCAGCCCCACTAGAGTCCCCCAGTCCCGCGGGGTGGCCGCTGAGAGTGGGCAGTGTGAGCAGCCTGGTGGAATGCTTGCTTTGTCGCTGCAGTGACGAGGCAAGCCTTCCACCCTGGCAGGGGAGGCCCTCTGGGCAGTGGGCACAGAGTGGCGGGGTGGAGCGGGGGGCGGGGAAAAGCTTGCGTTGTCACCCCGGCAATGAGGCAAGCGTCCTGCGCCCTGCCGTGGGTGGGCTTCTGGGCTGCAGAGAGCCTCTGGGTAGCAGGTGCAGAGCGGCCAGGCCCTGCAGAGAGCTCCTAGCGTATGGATTCATGCGCAGGGCTACTGGTATTAATAATATTGTTAATGTCTCCTTATAATTGGGTCAATTTTGCTTTACATATTTTAAGGTTAATAGTTGAAAAACCTATTTTATATTATGTTTATTATTGTACAGTGTCCCTCCTTATTTACATTAAATTACATTTTGTTAATTAAAGTTATTGAGTGTGTGAATTCTACTGAATTCCACTTTCAATTCTATTTGGTCTGATATTTGATATGACTACACCAGATAATTTTGGTTTTTTTTTTTACATTTTATCATTCCTTTGTTTTGAACCTCTCTGTGTAAATTTTTCTTTAACTTATTCTTTTGTAAAAAGAAAAGAACTTTGATTTTGTATCTAATATAAGAACCTATTTCTAAAGCTGACTTCAGAACAAGGAAAATCATCAGGGATAAAGAGAAAGGCAGAGGGGTAACTTTTCCAAGAAGATGTACTGTCCTCAGCTTGCATGTATCTAACAACGCAACATCAACATGCTTAAAGTACAAACTGATAGAACTGCAAAATGAAATAGACAAATGTTTAGTCAGAGACATCAATACCCCTCTATCAGTAACACATACAGGGATGGGCAACAACAGGCTTACAGTTGTGAGTACGAGAAACAGTTTATTCTCGCATTAATGATCTATTATTGTATTATTTGTTTGTATTTCAACTATAATACAGGAGTTAGAAAATCAATAAGGATATATTTGTAGTAAATAGCACCATCAATCAACTGGATCTAATTAACATTTATAGATTACTTCATTCAACAACAGCAGAATACACATTCTTCCTAAGTTCATATGGAATATTTAACAAGTTAGACTAAAATCTGAGCTATAAAAACATAGTTTAACAAATTTAAAACAATAGAAAGTGCATGAAGTATGCTCTCAGACCACAACAAAGTTAAACTAGACACCAATAACAGAAATATAACTGGCAAATTCCTAATAATTTATTGAGATAAATTTATATGACATAAAATTAACCATTTTCTAGGGAACAATTCAGTGGTACTTAGAACATCTACTGAATTGTGCAAACATCACCTCCAGCTACTTAAAAAATATATCCATCACCTTAGAATAAATCTCAGACCCATTAAGTAGTTTCTCCCTATTCCCCATACTCCCCAGCCTCAAGCAAATACCAACCTATTTCTGTCTCAAAGGACTTATCCCTTCAGGATATTTCATATGAACAGAGCTGAAGCATTGTTTGTTTGTTTGCTTGTTCATTTGTTTGTTTGTTGTAGGGAGCACAGAAGTGAGGAAATAGCAGAGAGGGATCAGGGCGACATAACAGAAGGTCAAGCCTCTGTGCTGTTTGCTTTTGAAGTTGAAATCTCTGCACTCAGAGTGATTTGCAGGGACCTCCCTCCTGAGGCCACTTTAAATGGCATCTCTGCTAAACCTGCTTTAAACAGTCCCAGCCCTTTCTTAGTGGCTACTCCACAGGGGCTGGGGGAGATGGGAAGCAGAAGAGGTCTCTGCTCTTCCTGGCTCCCAGCAGTGTCATCTAGGCAGTTGTTGAGATTACACTTGCAATGCCTTTAAATACTTCTTAACTGCCCTTTAGAGTCTATCAATGGCAGGGGACAGATCCCTGGAGAAGTGAAGGCTGCTAATCCTAGCACACTCCTCCTGTCTCAGTAACGCTGTCAGAGAGCAATCAGGATCGGCCCATGAGGATACTGGGCATCCTCAGCTGGAGGAACTGAGATCTTCCAAAGCCATGGATGGATTTGGTTCTTCACTGGAAAGCAGTGGTCACATGTGAATGACAGTCAGTATTCATCGGGCACATTGTTTAGCTAGTACTCTACCGAGTGCTCTCTATGTTTATTCTCATAGGTCTTCCCAATCACTTTCTGTGCTAGGTGCTGTTATTACCAATATTTCCACTTTACAGATGAGGAAACTGAGGTTCACAGCAGGAACATAACTAGTTTAAGATGACACACTTGGAAGAGATGGGGCACACCTGAGTTTGACTTTAAGGCTGGTTTAACCACTATGCTAAGTTGCCTGGGTTTTAACTGAACTTTAAAGCCCATCTACAAGCTGATGGCTGGACAGGGGCCCCAGGAGAGCTTGGCAAGAGAACCCTGAAAATTCCCTTTGAGGAGACCACTGATATTTTGTATTCTCCTATTTAAAGCAGCTTGACTCAATATTTCCTTGCATTTCACGCATTTTGCTTTGAAGTCAGAATTAGTCATATATTACCCTTGAGCCCGTGCTTTTTAACTTTTTCTCTTTTGCCTTCAGCCATTTGAGGGTTGCATGCTGTCCCTGCTGCTCTCTGGTCTGGTTTGGCTGCCATGAGCCATCCATTGTTACTAACTTACTATTTCCTCACTTGACATTTCATCAGCCTCATTTCTCACTTCCCCCTCTTGGGGTGAATGTTAAGTGCAGTTTTCACACCCTCATTCACACTTGCGCTCTCTCTGCCTCTTAAGGCTGTGCTCACAGATGTCAGCTGTGGGCTCAGTAGACTTCTCTTCTTGGACCCCAGTGAGGCTGTGCAGCATTGGCCACAGGATTGAGCTTTCCTAGGGGCCATTTCCAAAAAGGCTGGGCTAATGGTAAAAAAAACTTACCTTTTATGGGCATCCAAGACAAACTCAGGAATTTCAAGCAGTGTTTAGTTTGAGGTATTAGTGGTGAAGGAGATTTCATCCTGTTTTGGCAAACTGGAAGGCAGGGACAAAACATACAGGAAACTCTCAACCACAAAGAAATGTGTCTCAAGGAACAGGGAGGAACGCTAGAAGGTGACTGAAACACTTGTGTCTGTACCATACTGTGGTTAGATGAGATACTATCTTTGAGGAAGCTGGAAGGAGGGTATGCACGAATTCTCTGTACTATTTCTGCAACTTTTTGTGAGTCAACTATATATATCATAATAGGAGGTAACAACAATATAATAATTTAGAATATTTTAAAAATATGTTTACTTTTGTATCTGTATTCATATCCATAGCTATATCAATTTTACTGCATTTCTTACTACTCACTTACAATTGGGAATCAGGAGGAGCTAACCTGTTATGCCAGTAAGTACTCTGGTTTTGAATTGTTCACATGTCCCATTCTCTGTTTTTAAAATATACATTTTGGGGGATATAATTCACATGCCATATAACTCACCCATTTTAAGTGTACAATTAAATGGCTTGTAGAATATCCACAGCATCACACCCCCCAAAAAAACCTGTACCCATTAGCCGTCACTCCCTTTTCCTTCCCACATACCTCCCCCAATTCTTAAACAATTACAAATCTTTCTGTCACTATGGACTCTCTTCTAAATATTTCATATAAACGGAATCATAAAATATGTGATCTTTTGTGACTGATTTCTTTTACTTACTATGTTGTTTTTAAGGTTCATCCACATTGTGGTATGTATCATACTTCATTACTATTTATTGCTGAACAATATTTTATTGTGTAGCTATATCTCATTTTATTTACCCTTTTGTTAGTTGACATACATTTGGGTCATTTCCACAGTTTGGCTATTATAAAAATGCTTCTATGAATATTTGTGCACAAGTGTTTGTGTGGCATATGGTTTCTTTTCTCTTCGGCAGATACCTAAGAGTGGCATTGTTGTGTCATATGGTAACTCTTTTGAGGAACTGGCAGACTGTTTTAGAAAGTGCTATCCCAATTGACATTTCCACCAGTAGTGTATGAGACCACCAATTTCTCCACATCCTCACTGCTACTTGCTATTATTTGTCTTTCTGATTACAGACATCCTAATGGATATAAAGTAGTATCTTGCTGTGTTTTTTATTTCATTTTTTTTCTGATCACTAATTACATTAAGCATCTTTTCATGTGCTTATTGACAATTTGAATATTTTCATTGGAATAATATCTATTAAGATCCTGTGTCCATTTCAAAATTGTGTCATCTATCTTTTTATCATTAAGAGTTCTTTTTAAAAAAATATTTTTATTGATTTCAGAGAGGAAGGGAGAGGGAAGAGAGAGATAGAAAGATCTATGATGAGAGAGATTCATTCATCAGCCACCTCCTGTATGCCCCCAGGTCAACTCTCTATCCACTGAGCCAAACTGGCTAGGGCTAAGAGTTCTTTATATATTCTGAATATAAGTCCCTTCTCGAATATGTAATTTACAAAGATTTTCTCCCATTCTATGTGTTGTTCTTTCACTTTCTTGATGGTATCATTTGCAGACACATCTCCTGTTGAAGTCTCCAAATCTTCATGGAAATATATAGACATACTGACTGAAACTCAGCCTTAAGATTTTTTAGGGTACTATGGATAGAAGCTAAGCCACTTTAGTTGAAAGCTGCCAGAAATTTTCCATCATGCTAAAGTTTAGACTCAATACCTCTTGGGGAAGCTTATTTCTTAACTCTGGGAGAATCCACTGAATTGGCCCCTTAGCTTCATAATTATAAACCAAGCCCTACCTTACTGATCTGACTTGATAGCTTTCTCGGTGCCAAGGCTCTAAACAGAGAAGTGGGGGTTCTATTAGCTAATGTAAACTCCTGTGTGTATTTTAGTTAAAGCAATGTCTTTGCAGATTTGCTTTTGTTTATTTGGCATTAGGGTGGGTGGGGAAATGCTTCTTGGCACTGTTTGCACTGTGGCTCTTTCTGACAGAGATAGATGGTGCTTGTGTATTTGTCTTAGAGTTGTGCATGAGAGATGAGCACAGAGAAAAGAAGCCATTGGGCTGTTTTCACAAGAGGACTTCTGCTATTCTGGACTTCGAGGTCCAGGCACCAAAGTGTGGCACTGAATTGGACAGAGTGATTCTCCCCTCTCTGTGGCCCGGGGAATGGTGCTGTCACAGGCTCTGGGGTCACACTGTTGAAACAGACATTGGTGATTCCATAGAGGCATTTTCAGCAGTGGCTACAGTGAGGTTCCTTCAATAGCTATGAGATCAGCAGCCCAAGAAGAGATTGAGCAGGGGAGGTTGGGAATGAGCAGAGCAAATCACATGTGGTGACTGAGGACACAAACTTGTGATGCATTTGAGGAACAAGTGGGCTCACTTGCAGTGGGATACCTTTGAAGTTTAATAGTCAAACTGAGCCACTGTAACTTGTGCCTTACCTGCTCCTATAACTACAGTTGTACCCACAGGTCATCACCTTTATAAGAAGGGGTTTTGTTCAGGAGTCACTCACTGGTAGCCTGGGGGATGGCTATGGTCACTCTGTGGATATAGTTGATTTGATTAACACAACTTTTAATTAAATTTGAACTTAAATGCCTATAAAGCACATGCATTTCCTCTTTATTTTGCCACAGAACCTACCCTACCACTCTTTATCATTTCATACCACCTGATTCACACATTCATGTTACCCATCTAACCTCTGTGGATATTTGAGCTACTGAGCCTGTGATTAAAGTCTCTCAAATAATCTTCCATTTCTGACATTCTGTGATTCAGAGTGATTTTGGTAAGAGGCTTTGGATATCCTAGCTCAGATTGTTGATCTATAGACTCAGACAGCAGTCCCCTACATAGGGGTGAGATTATTCACTGTGACCAGTGTTCAACTGTGATCATGGAAGGTAATTGCTGTTTTGTCACCTTTTTTCTGCCATTTTTATAATGAACTGGTGGACCAAGAGGTGAGAAGCTGCCGGAGAAAGCCAGAAGATCTAGCCTTTAGAAGATTGGTACACTGAACAAGGACTAGACTATTCCCCAACATCCAAACCTGCTCTGAGGACTAGTTGCAGAGCCAGTCTTTAATTTACACCAAAGTTTTACATCCATGTTAACTTTTCTCCTTCAGAAGTTTCTCTTTGCTAGCCTCATCCCTAACAAATGTGTCCTCAGGGATTGAGTGCATTTCAACTATCAGTGAGCAGGTGGCAAGTCTCTTGGAATTTTGTCACACAGAAGCTGTCTATTCTGTTTATCAAAAGGCCAATAATGAGAGTTAAGGGGAAATCATTTAATGAGAAAATTAGTTTTTCTAGAGATGTTATTTCTACTCTTTTAATGATAATATTATAAAATTATATGAATAGAGGAGTGGTGTTCTAAACATTTTGTAATCATCTCATAAGATTCTAACTCTTTTGAAATCATAGGGCTCACAGTATCATTCTGATGTTACACAGAAGAAAGCAGAAGCACAGAAAAATTAAGAGCCCGCCCAAAGACACATGACTAGTGAAGTGGTTGAAATGTAAAAATTCATGAGTTCTCACACATAGTACATTCAAATACAAACTTTAGGAAAATTGAATTTACCCTGAACTCTTCCTAATAACCAATCCTGTCTAATGAAAGAAAAGCATGCAAATTGACTATACCTCCGCTATGCCCACCAGCCAATCAGAGCGAGTATGCAAATTAATGCAACAAATATGGCAGCGGCCATAGAGCTAGAGCCAGCAGCAGGCTTGGGTTGCCCCCAGAGATGGAGGAAGCCAAGCTTCCCACCTGCCTTGGCTGGCCCTGGCCTCCACTCAAGGCTACAAAGTTTCAATTATAGAAGATAAATAAATCCCAGATACTTGCTTCCAGCAGGCCCTGGCCTCTACTCAAGGAGTCACTGGAAAAAAAAAAAAAAAAAGGAAAAAGGAGAGGCTGGGAGCTTGGGTCACCAGGTGGTATGGCCATCCTACAAACAGCCCTCAGCCCCTCACCCAGGCTGGCCAGGTACCCCACGGGGACCCCCCACACTGAAGGGGCTTTATCCAGCCTGCAAACAGCCATAAGACCCTTACCCAGGCTGGCCAGGCACTCCAGTAGGGACCACCACCCTGAAAGGGGTGTGGCCAGTCTGAAAACAGCCCTCAGCCCCTCACCCAGGCTGGTCACACCCACATGGGGTGAGGGTCCCTGCTGGGGGGCATGAGCAGCCTGTAAAGAGCCCTCAGCCCTCACCCAGGCTGGCCAGGCACCCCAGTGGGAATCCCCACCCTGACGGGGCTGTGACCAGCCTGAAAACAGCCCTCAGCCCTTCACCCAGGCTGGCCATGCCCCCCAAGTGGGGACCCTCACCCCATGGGGGCATGGTCGGCCTGCAAACCACACAGGCCCCTCGCCCAGGCCACCCCACATCCCAAGGGAACCCCCACCCTGATCTGGGACACCCTTCAGGGCCAACCAGCCAGCCCCCACCCATGCACCAGGCTTCTATCTATACTAACAAAAGGCTAATATGCTAATTAGACTGGGAGACCTTCCAGGAGACCTTCTGGACATTCTTCTGGGCAAAGCTATGGTGGCCGGGCCAATTTAGAGGTTATTAGAGGCCAAGAGGGGAGGGCAGCTGTGGGTGATCAGGCCAGGATGGGACGGCAGTTGTGGGTGATCAGGCCAGTGGAGGGGGCAGTTGGGGGTGAGCAGACTGGCAGGCAGAGTGGTTAGGGGCAATCAGGCAGGCAGGTGAGTGGTTAGGAGCCAGCAGTCCTGGATTGCGAGAGGGATATCCGACTGCCAGTTTAGACCTGATCTCCATAACTGGCAGTAGGACATCCTTTGAGGGGTCCCAGATTGGAGAGGGTGCAGGCAGGGCTGAGGAACACCCCCCTTTCCCCATTCATGAATTTTGTGCACCGGGCCACTAGTATTTATATAAGAATCTTAATTCTTAGTGTTGTGCTTTTCCCTTTTCAATTTGTCCTCTTGATTTGGATGTCTGCAGACTGGAGCAGTAGTTGTGTGAAAGAGAAAGTGGAACTGAAGCTAGCCAAGCTCAGTTCAGTGTGCAATTTTATGATAAATTACTGAAGGGATGTTCTCAGAGGAAAGGTTAAGTGTGGTGGTGGTGAGAATCACTGGCACATAAAAAGTGTAATAAAATCAGTGTAGCCTAGAAAGAGAAGACAGTCTACCGTGAACTTGATCTAATAGAATCAAATCAAATGATGTCCATAGTCACACAAGCAGAACATAAGAACTGCAATGTCTGATCAAGAGATTCCCATGCAAATAAAACCTGGCCCAAGGGGCTGACCATGGTTTGCATTAGCAATGCTGCACTCCCAGGGTAAGAAGAGATTTAAGAAGTGCATCAGCTGAAAGCATGTGAAGTTCAAAGCCAAGAATAAGAAAACAATTAGAAACAGACATCTGCTGCCTCCCCACAGCTTGACCAAAGACAAGTGAGGATGGTTTACATAAGCAACAGGGCTTCACGAAAGAAAAGAAAAATATACAGCTTTTGAGGAAAACTTTAGGGGAAATTAAATTTTCCTAGGAAGGAGAAAATGCAGTATGTGAATGAGCATAGTGGCTAAGCACCTTGAAAAAATCACAGAACTCAAAGATGTGTACATAGCAAGGGCGTTGTCCTCCTGCAAATGTCTACCTGACAGAATGGGCACAAGGAAGCAGATTTGTATAGTTGGG
This sequence comes from Corynorhinus townsendii, assembly GCA_026230045.1. Taxonomy (NCBI): domain Eukaryota; kingdom Metazoa; phylum Chordata; class Mammalia; order Chiroptera; family Vespertilionidae; genus Corynorhinus; species Corynorhinus townsendii. The sequence goes on from JAPDVU010000008.1 coordinate 70,170,759, forward strand.
CTTGTGGTGTACATTGAAGCCCTGAAGGAACACTGAGAACTTTGATTCTGGGGAAATATTGACTGTTTACAATCATGAGAGAGTGAATTCTAAGAAATTGTGCAATAGTAAATTGTCAGTCACTGACAGTCACCACGAGCTGCAATTAGGGATAGAGCTCTCCTTCAGTAGAAACAAATGGCTGGAAGAATAAACAGGGCTCTCATTAGTGACTCTTCCAGTCTATTTTCTTTTGCAGCAGCTCATCGGTTGAGAAGCAATGTGTTAGGCCATTGCAGGTGGACGGTGTGGTCAGGGCCTTGCCTTTCCTGAATTGATGTTCTGATTTTCTGTCACTCGTTCACATCTAGGTTTTCTCCTGCACTTTTTGGTGGACTTCTTGTATTTCATTTGGAAATGCCACGAGGACTGGAAGGACAAGCCTTGCAAAGATCTGTTTACGTGAGAGGCAGAACTCACTCTAAGGAAATGGAAGACTGAGCAGCAAGGGTTCATCTAAGGGACATGCTGGGTAAGTGAGGAGGGGAAGAGCGGCTCTAAATTCAAGTGTTTATCACTCAGCTGTCCTATGACCCATATGTGGATTTATAGCTGAGTCCTCGGTTTAGGGAGCTGCAATCAATAAAAGTTAAGACAATTGGTTTGCTAAAATCTCCATGGACTACTGAGGGCCCAAGGGGTCAGCAGAGCAGTGCCAGCGGAAATAGGAGACAGCATCCCTGTGGCTGACATCAGTGTTCCTGAAGTGGTGTGGTATGTTGTGAGGAGTGGATGGTTAACAGATGCAGGGGAACATGCATGAGATTCAGTTACCTCTGCTGGCATCAGCAATAGCATCTTCCACAGTAAAGACGGAGCACAAGGGCCTTTGGCACAAACACCAGCCTTGCACAGTTGGCGGCCATGGCAGAAGCCCTGACAGGGCTGGCAGAGCCCTCAGCGCAGCTGCTCCTTTGTCATTGGCAGCAACGGAAATAATCATTACTGTGGTTCAGAGTAGAGGGAAAAGTGAGGAAGGGCAGGGGCAGGCATGTGTCAGCTAAAGCACCAGCTTGTGCCTTCCCAGAGCTATGTGGAAAGAATTTCAAGGGCCTTGACTATCTTGAAGATTGGGCATGCGCATATCCTAAGAAAATGCTTTGATGCTGCAATCTCTGTAGCTACAGGTAGGCATGGGGGACGCAGATGGTACAATGGAGAAAAGGAGAGCCTGTGTCCCCTGAGCTATGTGTCTAAGTGTTAGGGGCGGGATTGATGAATGGGTGCTCCTTCTTGGCTGAATCCTGTCCCCCAGATGGTCTATTTTGTTCAGAGGTATTTGTTTTTCAAATCAATCAGTTATTTAAAATCTTGTTTTTAGTTTCAAAGAACATTTTTCATTACATCATGAACAAATAAACATTTTGATTCTCAATGCATCTCTGATTTTTATTAAGTATAGGCTGAGGCAGTTCAGCTTCCTAGTTAAATAGGTATTCAAACTACTACCTTAATACACAAATTGGGCCATTGTCTGAAGCAAACTTTTCCTTTTGATTTGTCACCAAGAGTCAGTGGTATTATGAAAACAGGGTGATGGGGCAGGAGAAATGAACTTCATTAATCAACTAAGTTCTTCATCACTGGTCCTTCTAATGTTATCCTTGTTTCAACCTTTAATAGCCTAATAACTGTAAACAACTGTGCCAAAAATGATTAAGCACAAGGAAAGCTTTTATAGACAGGATCTCAGCACACATCGTCTTTCTGAGATCTCCATGTCCTGGCTGACAAGGGACCTGAGTGGGCAGATGTCTAAGGAGAGTGGTTAGCAAAATGTCTGTGCCATTACCATACTGGATGTTAACTCATTATGCAGGAAGTACAAATATCATTGGAGAATCCATGGAGTGGACCTTGAACTCCAGTTCCAGCTATGCCAGATGACCTTGAGAATGTCACCTGGCTTCCTAAGTATTGGTTTACTCACCTGTCAGTGTAGCTGGAGTAGATGAATCCTGGGATTCTGTTCAGCTCTAAGCAGCTATTATGTTTCTTGGTGCTTTCCAAAGTTAGGAGAATTCCTGGTTCTTTGATTGTTAGTTATTTACTGTGGCATTTAACTTTCTTCTGAAATGTGGGTAGCCTCTAGCATGTACTCTCAGCCAGATATTAGGAGGCATCAGGAGGGGCAAAAGACAGAAAGAGAGGCTGTCTATTAAAAACAATCTCTGTGGTTATTATTCTACTTTGTACAGTGAGGAGGGAAAAAAAGATAAATGCTTTCATATGTATTTTCTTGCTTATCTTTATGTGGAAGTGTTTGATAACATTTAATAAAAAACATGTATATATGTGTGTGCATATGTATAAATATATAAATATATAATATTGCCACATAAATCTATTTCTATATAAATTCTATCTATATAGAATGAATCATTCATTCATTCAACAAATATTTACTGAGCAGTAACAACATACCAGGTGCTGTCTTGGGTTCTAAAATAAAATTCATAGAGCTTCTAAGATAAAAGGGAGAAAGCAAATTTTTATTTTTTAAAAATAAATCTTTATTCAGACTATTACAATTGTTTCTCCTTTTTCCCCCATAGCTCTCCTCCACCCGGTTCCCTCCCCACCTTCTGCCCTTACCTCCCTCCCACTGTCCTCATCCGTAGGTGTACGATTTTTGTCCAGTCTCTTCCTGCACACCCCCATACCCCTTTCCCCCTGAGAATTATCAGTCCACTCCCTTTCTATGCCCCTGATTCTATTATATTCACCAGTTTATTCTGTTCCTCAAGTATTTAATTCACTTGATTTTTAGGTTCACTTGTTGATAGATATGTATTTGTTGTTCATAATTTTTATCTTTACTTTTTTCTTCTTCCTCTTCTTAAAGAATACCTTTCAGCATTTCATATAATACTGGTTTGGTGGTGATGAACTCCTTTAGCTTTTTCTTATCTGTGAAGCTCTTTATCTGCCCTTCAATTCTGAATGATAGCTTTGCTGGGTAGAGTAATCTTGGTTGTAGGTTCTTGCTATTCATCACTTTATAGATTTCTTGCCACTCCCGTCTGGCCTGCATAGTTTCTGTTGAGAAATCAGCTGACAATCGTATGGGTGCTCCCTTGTAGGTAATTAACTGTTTTTCTCTTGCTGCTTTTAATATTCTCTCTTTGTCTTTCGCTCTTGGCATTTTAATTATGATGTGTCTTGGTCTGGTCCTCTTTGGATTCCTTTTGTTTGGGGTTCTGTGTGCCTCCTGGACTTGTAAGTCTATTTCTTTCACCAGCTGGGGGAAGTTTTCAGGCATTATTTCTTCAAATAGGTTTTCAGTATCTTGCTCTCTCTCTTCTTCTGGCACCCCCATAATTCTGATGTTGGTATGCTTGAAGTTGTCCCAGAGGCTTCTTACACTATCTTCAACTTTTTGGATTCTTTTTTCTTTTTGCTTTTTCAGTTGAGTGTTTTTTGCTTCTTTGTATTTCAATTCTTTGACTTGATTCTTGCGTTCCTCTAGTCTGTTGTTGGGTCTCTGTATAATATTTTTTATTTCGGTCAGTGTATGTTTAATTTCTAGTTGGTCCTTTTTCATATCTACGAGGGTCTCATTATATTTATCGGCCTTTTCTAGGATATTCTTGAAAAGCCTTATAACCATGGTTTTGAATTCTATATCCAGTCATTTGTTTTCCTCCATCTCTTTCATTTGTGATCAGTTTCTTTGTCGCCTCGTTTTCACTGCTTCCCTGAGTTTGTGTGCTAGGTTTCCTATATGGCCCAGTGGGTCGGCCTCCCAGTTACCTGAGGTGGACATTCTTGGTGCACCCCTTTGTGGACTGTGTGTACAGTCTTGTTGTAGTTAAGTCTTGATTGTTGGTATCACTGGGAAGAATTGATCTCCAGGCCAGTTGGCTATGAGGATCAGCTGTGTCTACGCTGGGAGAAGTTCGGTGCTGGAGACAGCCGTACAGGATTAGCCTTGCCAAATTGCAAAAGCCTCTGTGTTCAGCTTGGATGGGGTAGAGTCTCAGGGTGGAGCAGATAGTCTTGGCTTCCTGTCAGCCCTGCCCTTGTGCACGTGCGCACGCGCCTCCAGACCTTTGTCTTCCCTGGCTCCCCTGCCTCTGCCTGAGAGTCCAGATTCCTCCCACAAGAGCGTGGGTCTCCAGGGGCTCGCCTAGAACTGGGGCTCAATGCAGGCAGAACTGGGGTTCAGTGTAATCAGGAGCTTCTGACTCCCTTCTGCTAGAGGAAGGCTGTGGCAACCTCCTCAGTCTTTGTGCGCACTGGTGCGTGCCTCCAGACCCCCTCCCCCAGGTCTCCAAGTCTCCGAGTGCCTTTCTCTCTACCTGACAGTCCAGATTCTCCTGTATGAGCCTGGGTCCACGGGGTTTCACTCGGAACTGGGGTTCAGTGCAGTCAGGGGCTTCCTTCCCCCTCCCGCCAGAAAAAGTCAGCCAGGCTCTCAGCCGCCCTTGCTCTCTGCGCACACAAAGACCCTTTCCCGTACCTCAACCCTTTGCCATTCCTCCAGTTCTCTGTGAGCTTTTCTCTTTCCTTCTAGTTGTAAAATTTCCACTCAGCCAGCTTTCCTGTGGTTCTGGATGGTGTCCATTCTGTCTTTTAGTTGTAGTTTTGAAATTGTTGTGAGAGGCAGTGGTTTCTCCCATCTTGGTTTCTCCGCCATTTTGGTTTCTCCCAGTTGAGAAAGCAAATTTTTAAATAACATTTACAGAGTAACAGTACAACTGTTACTAGTCTCTGGTAACTCTTGGAGGTGGAAGGATTGGGAAAAGAAAGATGACTTTGATTTGGTTAATGAGTTAGCAGGCAAGTCATTTAGTGAATATAAAGAGGAGAGAATGATAGGATGCTTCTGGAGTAGTGAAAGTTGGAAACAACAATTTATTGCAGAATGCAAGGTGGTATTGAGCAAAGCACTAGAGACTGTGAATTCAGAGCAAGATTTTCATTAACTGTGCTGGAAGCAGAAAAATGAAATTGTAAGAGTGGTCCAAAAGAATTAATTAGGATTCTAGTTGCAAGTGACAGAAAATCTAAACCAATCTGGTTTAAACAGGAGATGCATTATCTAAAGAACTAAAAGATATAAGCATTGGGATGTTTGCAATAAAATTTGGTACAAGGGCTTACATGATGTCACTAGGATCGAATGTATTGAAATCCTGCTTCTTCTGGGTTGGCTCCATTCTGAAGTATATAATAGTAACTCCAGCAAACTTCAGACTCTTCCTGGTCACTCAACAAAAGCCCTGGAGTTCACTCTGATTAGGCTTACATCAGGTGTCTATTCCTGAACCTTTCACTGGGTCAGAGGGAATAAAATACATTGATTAGCTTGAACCCCAGTCACATGTTCTAACTGTGGCATCATGGACCAAGTGGTGGAAGACGTGGCTCCCCAAAGAAAGTTGGGGAACTGTCATTTGGAGAAAGGTAAATAGATGTGAAGCAGCAAAAATAACATATATCTTCCTTTGAGGATTTTCAATGTGAAGATGTGTGAGGAAATGATCTAGGGGTGCGGGTGTCAAAGAAAATGATAAATAAATTATTAAAGTGATGATTTTATGGGTCTGCGTTGCACTGGAAACAAAGTAAGAGAACAGAGTGATGTGAAGGCAGAAGGTCCCAGGAAAGCTATAGAGTATTGCATTGGAATTAAGAAAGTAAGAACTGTGTGACTGGTAGAGGTAAAACTATAAAGGAGAGGCAATTCCAGTCCAGAATGTGGCGGTGGGAGTATATTAGCCTGAGCTTGTCCTGAAAATTAGTGCCTAAAACCAGAGCTTCTGTTAGACTTTATTTTGGGCTTATTTTGTTTAATCCTAGGGAATAGGAGTGAACAGTTGGGGAGAGTGAACAGGTAAAGTTCTTATTACATGATGCTTGATTCTGCTGGGGGATCTTCTAAGGAGTATATACAGTGTGTCTCAAAATAGTCTACCTGGGGGACAAAAGGGAAAGAATTTATCTAGTAACTACTGTTCCCCATTAGTTGAGGGTTGCCTCTTGTCTCTATTTCTGGGCTGAGCATGAATAAATCCCACAGTGTTTCCTCAAGCATCCCTTAATGTAGCACATAGTATATATTTGAGGGGAGGCATTGGGTCAAACCCTGCATGAAACTAATTATCATACCTGTATCTAGAATCAAAGGTAAGGCCAAGAGCAGGTTAAGATAGTGAACCAAAGGCAACTGATAAAACTCAACACTTTACACCATCCACCACTCACATCTCTTCTGGCTCTTAGTAAGAGTCAGTGGTGGTATTAACACAGGCTTATGGGGCTACCCACATTCTCTAAAGAATCTTAATATGGGTGGGTTAGCAGAGTAAGCGGCAGCAGTGCCACTGCAGCAGGTTCCATTGTTGTATTAGTGTTTCCTCCAATGCTGACCTTCCCCATCAGCCCTAGTTCCTCTTGTGGTGTTTCATTGCCAGGTCTGACAACTCAGACCTTTTCCCAAAATGACTAGTCCTTAAGTTGACTTACCATTTTTGGGTTTTGGGTCCTACAATTATTCATTTACCATTAAAAATGGGCATAGACTGGATGTAAGGGAAATTTGGCTGTGACATCTGTCACCCCATTGATCTCCAGGGTTGATTCAGCTGATCTGGCTGGCTAGGCAGGTGTCTTCATCCACCGTCACCAATCCATGTGCACACTCTGTTGAAGAGGATGACTTTCCCTCCAGAGGAGAGGACCAGTCTTCAGTTAAGGGTTTATGAGTAGCTGTACTCTCCTGCTAGAAACTCCAAACAAGCCCTCAAAAATGGGCATGGACCATTGCACATGGATTCACCATAAAAAAATCTTGAATTTCCTGTCACCTTTATGCAGCATACCTAAGCCTTTGAAGCAATTATGCTTACCAATACTCTTTTCTTTGTTGTTCCAGCAGAATGAGGAACCTAAAGAGAGCAGATGAGAGTCATAACTTGGGATCTTTAAACCTCTTTTAGTGGAAGTGTCCCTTCCCATTCCCATCCAAAAAACCAGGGAATCTAATCTGGCAGAATCATGTGAGGAAGGGAGGCAAAAATTCCACAGGTCAAATTTTATATTCTGTGACATGTACATTGTGCATTTCAGCAATTGGGTACCCTATACCTTATTTCAACTGGTGGTTCAACACATATACTGCATCTTGGAAGAAAGCACCCAAATATTGTGGGGAGTTGTTCCAGAGCCAATGCCTTGAATAGGCCATTTCATCAGTGTAGGTTGCTGAATCCAGGTGATGAGTTTCCTGGTAACATCAGAGCATCATGTGATCATGTGCCCATTATTTTGACTTCTTTACTAAAAAATTGGTCTGAAATAATGTGTAAGATCCCATGCTGGTGAATCTGGCATCCTATAAATCCTTGAGTGTGGTGCTGACATAGGTCCTGAGGTCTGGCAGTGTGAACCCCATACCCAGAATATTATTATCAGTTTCACAAAAGGGCTATGACATAATCAACCTGCCTTAAATGGCTGGTTTCCTCAGGGGATGCCTGCTGAGGATTTGGTATAGTTTGTGCTGCTGCTGGCAGTCTGGGCACTCAGCTGTGGCAGTAGTTGGCTCAGCCTCAGTAAGGTGGAGTCTGTGCTGTCAGGTCCAGCCTCCATCACAAATGCTCACTCTGTAAGCACTGGAGTAACGAACATCCCTGGGGCAAGCATCCTATCATCCTGGTGTTGAGTGCCTCCTCCCTGGTGGGCATTAATGTGAGGTGACAAAGATCTACATACTTTGTGCTCACTTCCATTGTCCCATTCACATGCCTCTGTCCCAGAATTTCTTTTCTCCAGTCTTTCAATCCTGTTTCTTTCAGACTCTAATCAACCAAGCAAGCCCTTTACCATTGTAGGTCACAATCTCATGCCATTTCTCCATCCATACAAAGTAAATAACCAACTTCACTGCTTGCAGCTTCTACCAATTGATGGGATTTCCCTTGGCTAAGTTCCATTAGAGTTACCTTGAGTGTAGGTAAAATGCAGCAGCAGTCCATATAACACCATTGTAATGAGCTAATTCATGTGCAAATCAGTATTTGATTTGCTCAGGTGGTCATAGGGAACCCCTGTGAGGACACAGATGTGAACTGCAAGTGTTACTTCCTCAAGATGCTTATGTGCTCCTTGGACCTCACCAGGCCCAATCCTGAGTTTACCATTTCCATTATGTGATATATCACTGCTGTGTTTACTCAACCTTCTGATAAGAGGGAAGTCATAATACCCAGATCATAATAAGTAACTCCCAATACACTAGGGCCTTATAAACTGGCAGAACCAGCTAGCTCTCTGAAGGATGGGCTTGCCCCAGAACCCTAGGACTCTATGACTCTCCTTCTGGGGTGTGTCAGAGGCTCCAACAGCATTCTTACATACCACAGCATCTAGCATTGCAGGATCTTTTAGCTCATAGGCCCAAGTCATGTGGCAACTCAACCAATTTTTGCAAGTTAATACACCCCGGAAACCAGCACAGATCAAGGATTTTTTAGGTAGCTTCTTACAATGAGGAACCTCAATGACAATGCTTTGAAAAACTGGAGAAATCACAGAAACTTCACAGGCTGTTTTCTACACTGACGGAATAAACCAAGAGTGTAGTACTGCATTCTGGAGCTCCTCCATGGTGAGCATATGAACATAGCGCAGTCCCTGTCCTTTTGGGGCTCATATTCTAGTGGAAGAGATAGGCATTAATCAAATTACTATGCAAATAATTAAAAAATTGCTCCTGGAGGTGCATGTTTCCTTAGCCTTCTATCAGGCTGGTCTCATCTTCTCAGTCCAATCACTTAAGGCTTTAACCCAACTTGTTCCATACCTTTGGTTCCTTTGGTCTTGGCATCCAGTTTTGATCACCAGGGTATTTGTGCTCTTGCTTTCTGAGATAGTCTCTGGCTGGACCACCCACTATAAAGTCTTGGAAAGAAGCTACCTGCTCCTACTTAGATGTTGTTGGAGCCCAATCCCCACTTCAAGCTCCTGGGCTCCTGATGGTGGGGTAGGAACAGCAGGAGCAGCAATGTCCCAGGGACTGTCTTCATGCAGGAAGGACCTCACTGCCAGAGGCTGTAGACGAGTTGACTCTAGCATTTAGAGCTCAGCCGAGCTGCTGCAGTATCCCTATGAGCTGGTCTTGCAGTCCCCCTGGAAGCTTGGCCTCAAGGCTATTTCTCCAGCCTCTTCCTAAATTCTGAGAATTACCTAAAATCCCAAATTAATACCTTTTCTGCTTAAAATGGAACCTGCCATTTACAACTAGGATCACAAAACCACATGCATGGTGGGACCTGGTGTGAGGCAGAGTCATGGAATGTTAGCATCAGAAGTTTGTCCTGAGACAATAGATAGGCGGTCTAGTTTTCCTAATCCATTCTAGCTCCTACAATCCATTGTCTATAGAGAATATGAGGGAATTCTTACAAAGTTAAATCAGATCACATAATTTACTTGTTTTAAATTTTGTTAAAAATCCTAGAATAAAATCCAAACTCCTTAACATCACTCTAAAACCTCACTTGCTCTAGGCCCTGCCTGCTGCTTTGCTTTATTTCCCACCCACTCTCCCTATAGTGTCATCCTTCCTGGCACCTGCACATGTCGAACACAGTCCTGCCTCTTAGCCTTTGTCCTTTTCCTTCTAACTGAGATTTTCATTCCAGGATCCTTGCATGGCTGACTTCTCATCATTCAAATATTAGTTCTTCAGAGTAATCTTCCCTAACCATCCTATATTAAGAATTCCCACTATTGCTTGGTAGCTCATTATTATTTTATTTTCTTTATTGCCCTTGCCATTTCTATAATCAGTTATTTACCTATGTATAGTCTCTCTATGATAGCAGAGATCACACTCATCTTGTTCACTGCTACATCCCCATTGCTTAGAGGAAAACCTACCACATAGTATGTGCTCAAATAATAACTGTAGAATGTATAAGTAAGTTGTTAGATAAATAATTGTGAAGGACTTACTATGTGTTTCAACAAAATTAGTATGTTCTAATATATTAGTATAATATAGTATACTAGAGGCCCAGTGCACAACATTTGTGCACTCTGGGTGTGGGGGTCCCTCAACCCAGCCTGTGCCCTTCAGCAGTCCGGGAGTCTTTTGGGGAGGTCCTACTGATGGCTTAGGCCTGCTTCCCATGGGGAGTGCCTAAACTTCAGTCAGACATCCTTAGTGCTGCTGCGGAGGCAGGAAAGGCTCCTGCCACCTCCACTACTCTCGCCAGCCATGAGCTTGGCTTCTGGCTGAGCAGCGCTCCCCCTGAGGGAGTGCACTGACCACCAGGGGGCAGCTCCTACATTGAGCATCTGCCCCTGGTGGTCAATGCACTTCATAGCAACAGGTCGTTCTGCTCTTTGGTCGATCTGCATATTAGCCTTTTATTATATAGGATTCTGAACAATCTCTGTCAAATGGAAGGACAGTTTCTGGTTTCTAATTTGCATAAAGGCACCATAGGAGCTAGCAGTGATGTGATGTGATGTGATGTGATGTGATGTGATGTGATGTGATGTGATGTGATGTGATGTGATGTGAAAGAAGGTCCAGAAGGCAGGGGAGCTGGGCATACTTGTGCAAACAGGGAGAGGCCACCCTAGTGGAGCTGAATAATGTCAGTCTTTAAAGCCAGGCAAAAGAGTCTCAACTTTGTGTGCTAGGAGCTTTTGCAGGTTCTGCTCTTGGTGGGTTCAGGGTTCTGCTGCCCTCCACAGGTGCCTGGAAAGAAGTCCAGGAAGTTCTAAATGAGCACAAGACTATTGGGAGACATCAGACACAAACTTCTGCTTTTCCCTATGGTACTGTTGGGCAGGAAGGAATGGAAAATGATGCACAGTGTCTGACACCTGGTAGACAATCAAGAAACACTTGCAGAATGAATGTATGAGGCCAAACCTACATAAGCCATAGCATGGAAATTCCTACTGAGAGCGAGCTGGCTACAGATGGCCATGTCAGCATAGTTGTGGGGTAGACTGGCAGAAGTAACAGAGAAGATGTGCTTGTCCCTTATGACCTCCACCATCTCCTTAGTAAATGGATGGCCCCAGAAGGCAGAGTTAAACTAATAATCAGATCCACAGGTATGTGTGTGTGTGTGTGTGTGTGTATGTGTGTGTGTGTGTGTCTACTTTATCCAGATGAAATCTCCTGAGGTGGGCATAGTTCATAGAGAGAAAGCAAGCCAAAGTTACTGGTGAAAATGCCTCTGGGTAGAATCAACTCTCCATCTTCATTTTTCTCTGTTTCTTGGCAGTTTTTATGAACACAAACCATGTATTTTTATAACTATTCCTCATTAAACCCATTGAGGGATAAAAATAAGAGAGCAGGCTGAAGCTGGCATTATTGCTGAGAGATCTAACTTCTCTGCCTTGCCAGGAAGTCCAGGAACAGGGACTGAGGACCTGACTTAGCTGGACTTGGCCAGGCCTGTGAGCGAAGGACACATGTTTCCCTCCTGATTCCGTCCAACTCCCTTCTCTTTCTCCCTCCTTCCTCTTTTTTCCCTTTTCCCTTTCCTTCCCCTTCTTCCCTGCCAAGTCCCATGGTTCCCTACAGCTCCCCTTTCCTTCCTTCTCCCTCTTTCCTTCCTCCTTTCCTTCCTTGTTTTCCCCTTTCTTTCCTTTATCCACTTCAGCTTCTTCATAAATACCACTTGTAGTATAGGTAGCACACTAATGCTGAAGACCAAGAAATTAATGAGATTTTCCATCCTTGAGGAACATACACTTTAACCTGTCCTTGCATTCTTTAGGGATTTTGTTCAAACTCAGATTTAGGAGCAAATGATTTGGTTTGGGTTTCAAGACTGCCAGAGCTCATCTATTGCTGGGCTCCTGTTTAAACTACTAAGAGGTGAGCAGCAAGGTGAGTCAGGAGAGCTTGAAAGTGACCCACTGCTCTGCATCTGTCTTGCAGGTAATTAGCAACATTGGGCTGACAAATATGACTCACAGATGTTTTAGGAGGAATGGTTAGATATTCACTGAAGATTGAATTTGTCAAAAGGAGGCACACTTAAAATCACCAGGAACACCATTTGTGCCCCTTTGTTTCATTCAGGAGGAAGATGGTGACTGGTAACAACGTGTGCATGTCTTCTTAGGTTTTCAAACACAAGTGATTAGTAGAGGCTTCCGAATTTTTCAAAGCTACTTTTAATATCATTTCTAAGATGTTAACAAAGACTGTTAAGGCCCTGTGATCATTTCTTTGTAAAAAAAATAATAGAATGTCACTTTGGTGATAAAGAGAATAGAAAAAATAGTTAAATTCAGAAGTTGAGGACAGCAAATCTAGTGATGGTTTAGTCACTAATAAGTTGAATGACTGAGCAATTTGTTTAATGAACTTACCTGAGTCTTGTCCTTACAATCAAATAGATTTTGTAACATAAACTACCCACTTTTTTCATGAGGATGCTAGGAGGATTCACTGAAACAAGCAGGTAAGAGATCTTTTAACTATGAAAATTATTGCTCAATTAGATCTGGGCGTGATAAACTGAGAGTTTCAGAATCAGGACACATGAAGATGCTATGACACTTAGCTCATGCACTAACCACTCTCAAGTGCTAGCCTGAGAGGAGGAATCTTTAATTCCTCCGGTTATTTGCATTTCCTGCTATGATATTGAGCCTTTCTTTCTTTTTCATGACTCATCCAAGCTTGGCCTTTTAAACATGAGTTTCTGATAGTTTTTTCCCATAGGAATCTCATCTGTACCAAGCAAGGAAGCAAGAGTTCTATGACGTTTAATATCATCCTCTCCATGCTCTTTTGCTTCAAAGAAGCTTCATTCAAACACTCTCTGGCCCAGTAGCCCACATTCCAATGGCTATCATGTGGTCCCTCTTGGCCTTCCTCACTGTGACTCTCTTACCTCCCAATGACCATTCCCTGCCAGGAGGGCAGTCCCCTCCTTCAAAAGTGATTACCTTCCTGTCAGCATTTCCTCTGATGTGTCTGCTGATTAGGATTTGACAAAGTCTTTATAGCCAATTCATAAGCCCCATGATAAAGTTAATCAATCTTATATTTTAAATAAACATCTGATTTTGGACCAAAGCCCAGACTTCCCAATTTAATCACTCCTCTTGGTCAACAGGTTTAGTTCTGAATTACTTTTTTTTTTTAAAGCCCTGATTCCCAATATAAATTTGCTACCATTTTTATAGTGAAAAAGTTATGCCCTAGATCAGTGGCTGGCAAACCGCGGCTCGAGAGCCACATGCGGCTCTTTGGCCCCTTGAGTGTGGCTCTTCCACAAAATACCATGGCCTGGGCAAGTCTATTTTGCAGAAGTGGCGTTAGAAGAAGTTTAAGTTTTAAAAATGTTGCTCTCAAAAGAAATTTCAATCGTTGTACTGTTGATATTTGGCTCTGTTGACTAATGAGTTTGCCTACCACTGCCCTAGATAATCTCATTGACTTGTGCCTTTAGCCCCTGGTGGTTGCCCTTTTAAAGGACTTCCTTATTTGCCCTGGCAGGTATGGGTCAGTTGGCTGCACATCATCCATGCACCAAAAGGTTGCTGCTTCTATTCCCAGTCAGGGCACATGCCTGGGTTGTGGACTCACTTGCTCCCTGGTAGGGGGTGTGCAGGAGGCAGCCAATTGATCTTCTATTCTCACATCAGTGTTTCTTTCTCTCTCTTCCTCTCTCTCAAAAAATCAAATTTAAAATCTTTAAAAAAAAATAAAGGACTAGCTTATTTTAAACCAGACATTGTGTATGTTTGATTAAAATAAAACAACACCCTATTTTATAATCAGGGCTGTGGCCATCCTACAGGTAGTCACCCACCTAGGGGCCCTAGTTTTGTGACCTGTCTGCTTCCAAAAGATCATGTCTATAACAGAGCTCCTAAAATAGGAAATTCAAAACCATGAACATGGTAGGGAAATAAAATACTCATGAAACAAGTTATTATTTTTGAACATTAACTTGAATTGCTCATCAGTCAAAGTGAGAAAAGCATGAAAGGCTAGAACTCAGTCTTTCTCTTATTAAAAAGAGAATATTTCGGGTCTTTCAGAGAATTAAGACAAGGCAGCTGACATTTGTTCAGCTTCCACTCCATAACTGCTGAGAGCTTTTATGCATATCTCCTTTGCCACCCACTAGCTGGGAGACAGCAGACAATTTACCTAATATTGCAGGGCAGGACCTAGGGAGGATGATCATCCCTGATCCATAAGTTTGCTGTGAGAATTCAGTGAGATGCTTACAAGGCTCCAGCAGAGTGCCTAGCACATTGTAAAAATCTGATAAATATCACCTATGATTCCTACAACACCCCTCCAAGAAGGTGTCACTATCTTCATTTAAGAAATTAAGTTATGTCCCTTGCCAGTGTCACTACTATCTGAAAGAGCCGGGATTCTAACCCAGGTCTCTTTCTTCAAAAAGTCTGTGGCCTTCCTACTGTCCTGTCTACTCTAAAAGGAATTTGCTGAGCTTTCTTTTCTAAAGAGATTATGGATGGCATAATGAACAGTGTAGGAAGCTGACTTTCTGGGATTATAGACTCTTAAATAAGAGCCATACGATTAACATTAGACCGTAACTCAGGGAATTGTTTTTGTGGGGGGCCAGGCTAAAAAGTCCCACACCTAACCCTGGCTGGTCACATAGGTATTTTATAATATCAGTGATAGCTTAATGGTCCTAATAGTTTCTTGAGAGGCGTCAGGGCAGCAAGAAAGGTGCTTTCCTAGAACCTCCTCCCCCGGACTGGTCCTGGATGAGGTTAAAGGAGGTGATGTCTCCATTCCGCTAGCTGCCCCAGGCTGCCTCTTTGTTTTGCTTCTAGACTTCGTATCCTTGGCAACAAGCTCCTGCTAGGCATTCTGCACCCTCTGCCTGCCAGGATTCTGGGACATATTCCTGGCAGGCCCCAGGAGAGGAACAGTATCCTCTGGCCTGTCTCCTTGACCAGGTTTAACTCTGTCAACATGCTCCACTGGAGCTGGCCCAGGGTCAGCTGTGAAATCAGAGGCTCTGCCCCTTCTCTGGCCCTGCCCCCCTTGGCTCCTTGATCTTACCTCGTGAGGCCAATAGAAGAACAGGAATGAACCTAGGTTTCTACCCAACTTTGCTCACTTCTGCCCACCAGCTTTTGCCTGAAGCTATTTCTGACCAAAAAGAATCTCTTTTCCTATTGAATTGTGATGAGTGCGATTACAGTAAAAACAACTGACTGAGCACAAAATAAGTTCAAGCCATTATTGAATACATAGGCTATTTTGTTTGATCCTTACAATACAACTTAGGAAGTGTGTAAATCAAAGCTCAGGGGAGAAGAAATAACTTGCTGAAGGTCATGCAGATTGCAAAGAGAAAGATAGGGCATAAGTGGGGTCTGACTGATCCCAAGCCAATGTTCTCTTTTAGTGTAATTCATTACTGTCTCTGATTATTTTTGGGGCTTTGTGGGCATAGGAACTTCTTAGGAGCCATATCAGTCTTCCTGGCCTGAGATTTAGAAAATGCTTTTTCCCAGAAAACCAGTGATAAAGAGTCCCCCCAGTCTCTGGATATGTTTCTAAACAATCAGTATTATCCACTATCTGCATGTGAGCACAAACCTATTTCTTCAATAATAATGCTGAAAATGGGCCGCCATGCCTGACAGATGTGCTGTCTCCTGTCTTATTTGCCAAGACATACCAGTTCAATTGGCCATTTTCAGCATGGATGCTCAGGGACTTCTCACTCACTGTATGTTGAGTTATGATGCTGGAATCATTTTTTTTAAGTCAAGGCAACTGTGGGGACTTGAATTTTTAATTTAAGGGGATGAAAAGATAAAATGCAATTTTCAGCTTCAAATTATTTTTTAAAACCCTCAGCGAGGTGGATTTTCACTCTTGGCAAGTTTTGTCTAATCAGATATGTGAGGTTGACAGCTCTGCTTAGAGCCTGTCCTATGGACACACTGTGGAGAAGCTGCCTTCCACTTTCACTTCCCAATTCCCTTGTCTGCTTCTTCATCTTCCTCTTCTTCAGGGGCCCTTAGCCCTCAGGACTGCCCACAACATGGGGCAAAGAGCTATGAAGCTAGAGTGGCAGGACCTGGGTTGGATCGCAGCCCTGCCAATTACTAGCTGAGTGACTTTAGAGAGATTTCTTATCCCACTAAGTCTTCATTTTCTCATTTAAAAGGTCGACATGATAAGAACATAACTTATAGCAATGTCCAGAGATGCAAAGGAGATAATGCACATAAGAGTGCTTTGGTAACTGAACGGATTTTGCAAATGTTGGTTACATATTTTTTCAACTTTTGATTTTCTTAAGTACCCACCACCCATTAACCAAGGCTTGTTCTGCTTTCATATAAAACTCAAATGCTCTTTCCCCTACTCCACCTCTAGTGAAGTTTACAATTCCTCAGGTCACTTGAACTGAATGGAGACTAGAGAAAGACCAAGACCTTAGCCACCTTCTCCCGGTCACCTGCACACAGGGCCAGAGGAAGGCTGTCAGTATCATTCATAGCCCCTTCCAGGAAAAGACCCGTGCTGAGCCACCTTGTGAAATTCTGGTGATTCATTGCAATTGTAGGAGCACCACACTTCATCAGGGGGAGGAGTGATGCTGGCTTTTGACATTATTTATGGAATGTTAACCTTGTCTTTGAGAGGTATGCGTCTTCCAGCCAGAGTTGTCTTTATTGTGCATGTGGATCTTCAATAGGCTAAGGCCAGCTAGGGTGCCAGAGATAGCCAAGTCCCAGTGAAACTGCCCTTTGTAGATGTCCTTCACCTTTCAAAGGCCAAGTCCACCATCCCCCAAACACAGCCTTAGTATCCAGAGGGACAAAGATAGTGAGGAAGGAAAGGTCCAGAGTCAGTATTTGGGTGGGAAACCTGGAGAGATCTATAGTTAACATGAGTATGTTAATTGCTATGGAAAATATTGCAGAGAATAGAGTTTTTCTACTTTATCTATTGTACTGCTTCCCAAAGTTATAACATTAGGATCCCTTCCTCCTTTAAATCTTCCCACAGAAAACCTTATAACATTTCACAAAAATGCTGTGGGAGACCACAGAACAGTGAAAAGAACTATAATCAAGAACCCAAATCTTTTGATTAAGGGTAAGACTTAGCGATTTACCAGTAATAATATTTCCTATGTACCAGTCACTGTTCCAAGTGCTTCACATATATTAACTCATTTAATTCTCACAATAGCCCATGAAATAAATAGTATTACTTCATTTATGTTGATGCAGAGAGTCAGGCATAGAGAGGTTAAACCTTTTGCCCAAGGTCACAGTCACTAAGTGGCACAACTGGTTCCAGACAATTTGGTTCCACTCTTGTCCTTAATCAACACTCTTTGCAAATATTTTTATAAATGAAAGAAAATGATAATACCTTATAGAGCTTTTTGAGGTTCAACTGAAATAATATAGGTGTTTCAATCCTTCACTATGAGATAGAAAATACTAGCAACACTGAGCTCATTGGTTTTGTGAGGATTAAATAATGAAAGTGTTCTGCAAATTTAAACTCTCATTATTTAGGGGGGAAAGCATTTTCTTGTCCTGTCAATTAATGATAGATTAAAAAGTACATATTGGCTTCCAAGTACTCCAGCTAGGTAAGTAGCCTTGATTCCTATATGTTGGGTACAGTGTGCCTTGATCTGAAAGCTCTAGTGCAGGCAGAATCTTATTTTAAAATTTGTCATAAATGATATAGAGAAAATTCTCCTCCTGAAAAAAATGCTAAGGATGATGATGATGATGATGAAGATGATGATGGTTATTTTCATTTAACAAACTGTGCTTTGAAAGAAAGTCTATGGAGAGGGATCATGGTTATTCAGTAAAATAGTGGATGGGCCTCACTCTCCGCTTCCTTTAGCTTCTGATGAGCAGCACTGATGGGTGAGGGAGGATGCCTTGCCCAGGCCCATATGGTGATCTAAAGAGCCCCTATTTTACTTTGCACCTTATTTCACGCTTTGAGCAGAGCTCAGCTATCGCACCATTTACTGAATCATCTTGTAGTTATCTGCTCACTTGCCTGCCTCCTCTACCAGCTTTAACATTGCATGCAGAGAGTGAATGGGTTTTATTCTCACAGCCCCAGGACCTAGCACTATTTGGTTCAGGATGGAAGCACAATTTGGTCTTGCTTTTCGGTAACCTCAAGTATTTAATTCTAATGCTAGATATCAATTTGATTCCCTAATCATTTTGTGAAGAAAAATTCAAGGTGCTAATTTTTATAACTTGGTAAAGTGTAAAAGGCCTTCCTCACTCCTTCCTTTCATCTGTGTAGCCTCCTCCAAACTCCCTCCCATCAGTGTCCTGAAAAATTGCTGTCCCTGGCAAAGGAGTTCACTGAGATGAACATCATGGTGTCAATATCCCTCCGGGGAGCATATGGGCTACTAGTGTGATGTATTAGCAAGAATGTATATAAAAACATTATTTTCCTACATGAAAATCTATTTCCTCTCTATTTCTTTTATTTAGTTTAATAGTTACTTAAATTATAAAATTGACACTTAAATATAGTTATTTTTAAGTGCAAAGAGCTATCCATTAAAAAGTGAATCTTCCTCCAATACCAGTTCACAGACCACTCACCAAGATGGATACTAGTAACAGTTTCATGTGTAATCCTCCAGAAACTTCTATGCATGTACAAGCATCTACTAGTCCTAGCTAATTAAAGATAAACATGCAAATTGACCATACCTCCACTATACCCATAAGCCATGCCTACCAGCCAATCAGGAGCAAGTATGCAAATTAACCCAACAAATATGGCAGTGGCCACAGAACTGGAGAGAGCAGGAGGCTTGGATTGCCCCCAGCAATGGAGGAAGCCAAGCTTTCCCCCTGCCCTGGCTGACCCTGGCCTCTGCTCAAAGCTACAAAGTTTCAATTATAGAAGATAAATAAATCCCAGATACCAGAGCCTCAGCTTGGGTCAGCAGGGGGCATGGCTGGCCTGCAAACCACCACAGGCCCCTCGCCCAGGCCACCCCACACCCCAAGGAAACCCCCACCTTCATCCTGGACACCCTTCAGGGCAAACCAGCCGGCCCCCACCCATGCACCAGGCCTCTATCCTATCTAATAAAAGAGTAATATGCAAATTTACCATCACTCCAACACACAAGATGGCTGCCCCCATGTGGACACAAGATGGCCACTACAAGATGGCCAGCAGGGGAGGGCAGTTGGGAGAAACCAGGCCTGCAAGGGAGGGCAGTTGTGGGCGATCAGGCCAGGAGGGAAGAGCAGTTAGGGGTGACGAGGCTGGTAGAGGAGGGAAGTGGGGGGTAACCGGGCCTGCAGGAAAAGCATTTGGGGGGGAGCCAGGCCTACAGGGGAGGGCAGTTAAGGGTGACCATGTCTGCAGGGGAGGGCAGTTAGGGGTGACCAGGCCTTCAGGAGAGGGCAGTTAGGGGCAATCAGCTGGCAGGGGAGTAGTTAAGGGGTGAGCAGTCTAGCAGGTAGAAGTGGTTAGGAGCAATCAGGAAGGCAGGAAGGCAAGCAGTTGGGAGCCAGCAGTCCTGGATCGGGCCTAAGCAGCTAGTCGGACATCCCTCAAGGGGTTCCAGATTGGAGAGGGTGCAGGCTGGGCTGAGGGATACCCCCTCCCCCATGCATGAATTTCGTGCACCGGGCCTCTAGTATATATTTAAAAGCTTGAATACCTGAACCACCAGTCGACTGGTCCCGATGATGTGCACTGACCACCAGGGGACAGATGCTCAATGCACAAGATCGGGTTCCCTCCTGTCTGGATCAGGCCTGTGGGGATCGGGCCAAAACCGGCTATATGACTTCCCCTGAGGGGTCCCAGATTGCGAGAAGGCTCAGGCCAGGTCGAGGGACCCCACCAATGCACAAATCTGTGCACCTGGACTCTAGTTTAAATATAAAAGCAAATATATACTTTTTCATCTTACACAAGTGACTTCATTTTATACATGCTGTTCTGCAACTCCTTTTTAAACCTAATCATCAATCTAGAAAATATTTGCATATCAGCACATTATTCTTTTAACAGCCATATAAAACTCTTTTGTTAGAGTCCATCATACTGGTAATTTAACCAATCTCCTTTTAATGCACATTTAGATTGTTTACAAAATGTTGATATTAAAAATAATGCTGCTAAGAGCATTTTTGTACCTGTATTTTTCTGCTGTTAATATTGCCAGATTGCCCTCTCACCTAGCAGACAGGGTGTGCTTTCAATTTTGAACCTTTCAAATAGTAGGCATTATCTAATGCTTTTATCTTTCCCATGCTTACAGGTGAAAATTTCACTTATTCAGCTGTGGTAACATAATTATCCTCTCATGTTTTAAGAGGGCATTGTTTCACTTTTAATATGTATAAACTGCCTGTATCCTTTAGCCATTTTCCTACTGAGTCCTTGGTCTTCTTTCTTGTTAATATGTAAAACTGCATATTAAGGAAATTCACTCTTTTCAGTGACACATGATGTAAATAGTTTCTCTTATTTGTCCTTTGTCTTCTGACTCTGTGTAGGCTTTTGTTTATATGGAAGTTTAAGTTTTGTATCAAGTTAAATTCATGGGTTCTGGTTTTTATGTCATAGTTAAAATTTCATTAATCAGGATTATATTTTTTAAATTCTCCATTTTCACCAATTATTTCCCAGTTTTGTTTTCTGAAATCTTTGACTAATCAGAGATTTATTTTTGGTGGATAAAGTGAAGTAGGAATTCAGCTTTGTGTTGCCAAATAGCTAGCAGTCATTTCAATACCATCAGTGTGTTTTCTTCACAGATGAATTTATGTCTGATTCTAGACTCTTTATTCTATCCATTGATCTGCCTACCTAAATTATTTGAGATATTCTAGTAATTTAGACCAGTCTCCACAATTTATTATGCTTTATAATGAGATTTCTGGATATTTCCCCATTTTGTTTTTCTTTATGAATGTTAAGAATCAGTTTGTAGGCTTCAAAATATTCCTATTAGTATTTTTATTATGATTAAATTGCAATTATGCATTAACTTAGGAAGCATTATGGTCCTTAAATACTATTCATTCCTATAGAAAATATGGCTTTCCATTCATTTAGTTTCTTTGGTTTTGAGCAAAGATTTCTTTCTGTAGGTTTTCTTCATATGTCTTGCCCATTTAAGTTGATTTCTAGATATTTTATCTTTTAAAAGAAATTATGAATGAGGTATTTTCTTCTCTATTTTTCTGGTCACTTTATATGTTGACTCTTCTTTATTATATACTTTTTGAGGCACCACCTGGTTATACCTAGTTTATAAAGAAGGATGCATGGGTGCTTTATTCCACAATCTCTTGCATATTTATTTACTAGTGGCCTGGTGCATGAAATTCATGCATAGGGGAGTGAGGGGTTCCCTCAGTCCAGCCTGCACCCTCTCCAATCAGGGACCCCTTGGGAGATGTCTGGCCACTAGTTTAGACATCCCTCTTGCAATCTGGAACCTGGTGGCTCCTAACCACTCACCTGCCTGCCTGCCTGATTGTCCTAATGCTTCTGTCTGCCTGTCTGATCGCTCCTATCCTAACCTCTCTGCCTGCCTGCTGCCTGACTGATCACCCCTAACTGCCTCTGCCAGCCTGCCTGATCACCCCTAACTGCTTCTGCCTGCCTGATCATCCCCAATTGCCCTCCCCTGCTGGCCTGCTCTCTCTCCCCCAACTGCCTTACCCTGCAGGCCTGATTGCCCCTAAAAGCCTCTGCCTTGGCCCCCACCACCATGGCTTTGACTGGAAGGAAGTTGGATGTCCGGAAGATGGCCGTTTGACCCAGTCTAATTAGCATATTACCCTTTTAGTAGTATAGATAGATTATATAGGATAAGATTGCTTAAATGGGTAGGGAAGGGGAGCCTTTTTCATCAGGAGGAGATGCTCTTGGCAGACAAAAAATACATAATCCCTATATCTGGACTGATAGCCAGCCATATGCACTATACTGCCAAACGGGTCATTAAAAAATTGAACCGTGTTCTTACACCTTACACCAAACAGTTGTTACCCCTAAAACTCCTCCTCAGCCCCCACCTTAGGTTCTGCCTTTGCTATTCATCCAGATTAGGTTCTGATTGGTCGGTTTCTATGCCAGTCAGCGTCAAAAGCTCCACCTCCTAGGCAGCCATTGGCTCCTCGCACTTCACTCAGATTTGATTTGGACTGCTCATTTCTATGCCAGTCAGTGTCTCTCAGCCTATCAACAGGCCTGATCAGAGAGGCAGGGCTGATCAGCAGCCCCAGCAGAGGCCCCAGAGAAAGAGAGGTGTGGCTGCTGGCCAGGTGCCTAGAGAAAGAGAGAGGCAAGGGCTGATCAACAGCTGCCACAGAGGCTACGGATCAGACCCTGCTTCTCTATCCAGGTCTCTCTCCAGGCCTGATCTACAGCCCCGTCAGCAGTCAGTGCTGAGTCGCAGAGCCCGCAGTGGGGGCAGTCAGTACTGGGTCACCATGGCAACCGAGCACTGACTTCTGGTTGGTAGAGCTTTAGGTTGTTTTGGATGTTACAGATCCTGGGTTTTTATATATTAGGATTATTTTTTGTTTCTTTGTTAATATTCACCTGAGCATATTTTTCCAATTGATTTTTAGAGAGAGTAGAAGGGAGGGAGGGGAAGAGAGAGAGAAAAAAACGATATGAAAGAGAAATATAGACTATTTGCCCACTCGCCCCATACAGGACCAGAGATCAAAGCTGCAACCCAGGTACATGCCTTTGACCAGGAATAAACCCGAGACCCTTCTGTGTGTAGGCCAATGCTCTAACCACTTAGCAACATTGGCCAGGGCCTCTTACATATTTAAAATATTATATCTGTTGCCTCTATGCTTGGACTCTGATATCTTGGAGTTGGCTATTCTGTATCACTTTTTCTCCCTGAGATGTACTATATCATTTTAATCCATATAAATTCAAAATTTATTTTATTTTAGGAAATTCCTCTTCTTAGGTATTGTTTCTTCTTCTTCTTTTTTCTTTTTAATGTTTGGCTCTCATTTTTTCTAACACCAGTTCAAGAACTTGATTGATTTATTAATCTATTTTCTACTAGCATACCAATAATTCATTGCTTTTAACTCATGATTTGTTAATATTTTTTTATTTGTTAATAATGTTTTTGCTTCGAATCTATCTTCCATGTTTTTATTTTTTTCAATAGGTGTATATTTTAATACTTTGCTATTTAAAACCTGGATTTTATTTCCTTGATTGCTTTATTTCCTTCTTAAGTTTCTACTCTGAACTTTTCCTGCTCTTGTCTCATAATTTCTTATTCTCCTCTGTTACCTCTTTATTTTTTAAAATTTTATTTTATTTTTCCATCACCTTTTACCACCTCTATGCCCTCTTCCACCTCCCTCAATGCTCCTCAGCCCCCTCTCATTACTATGGTGTTGTCCACATCCATAAATTCTCTCTCTCTCTCTCTCTCTTTCTCTCTCTCTCTCTTTTTTTTTTTTTTTTTTGCTTAATCTCTCCACCCCCACCCCTTGGACCTTCACCACTAGCACTGTCTCTCTGCTCTCTATGAGTCTGTCTCTATTTTTCTTGATAGTTCAGTTTGTTCATTAAATTCTACATATGAGTGAAATAATATGGTACTTGTCTTTCTCTGATTGGTTTATTTCACTTAGCATAATGTTCCCCAGGTCCATCCATGCTGTTGCAAAGAGTAAATTTTTTTCCTTTTTATGGCAGAGTAGGATTCCATTGTGTAAATGCACCAAGCCATTTTATCCACTCATCTACTGATAGGCACTGTACTATTGTAAATAACTCTGCAATGTACATAGGGGTACATATATTGTTTTGAATTAGTGTTTTGGGTTTCTTTATGGATAAATTCCCAGAAGAAGGATCACTTTTTTACCTCTTTCTTTAGCTCTTTCTTCAAGAGCCTATATTTATTTAGTTGATGTCCATGGGAAAGTACTTGTCTGAATTTTTCTCATTTAGTGGAATAACAATATTTGGAAAATTTTTTCATCTATATTGCTTTTTGATTTCTCTCTCTCTCTCTCTCTCTCTCTCTCTCTCTCTCTCTCTCTCTCTCTCTCTCTCTCTCTCTCTCCCCCCTCCCCTCCCTGCCCCAGTTGTTTTCTTGTTCCTGATAGTTGTTCTAGTTATTCATCCTTGAATGGGGGCTCATCCATGTGAGAGAACCATTTAATAGAAAACAGTGCTGAGGTGGGTGGGAGGCAGTAGGGGGTGTGCTGATTGGTAGCTTCAATTCCAGAGCATTGTCGCATAATCCCTTCTCAATACTCTGCCTCCTCTGCCTAGAAATACAGCTATTCTGCCTTTGGTGTTATCACTTTAGGGTCAGAATAAGATAAGAAATGTATACAATGAAACCCTCTGTGTAACAGGTGTTCTCTATAGTGATTTGCCTTATTTGAGTTGACAGTGATCAAGAGCTTCAAACCTCTTGTCACTGTTTTTTTTTTCTTCTTCTTTTTTTTCCTCCTCTTCCAGCCATACTTCGATGGGCAGTGACTCATCTACCCTCCTTCCCCATTCCTTCTGCCATCCTGAAATGTGGAATGGATTCAGGGATGCTCCCGGGGTTTTCTCACACCCATAAGCACTGAAAATTTTTGTGTCAGCGATTTTTGACTGGACCTTTGTACCAACTACTGTTAGAGAACTCTGTATCTTACACATCATCTGTAAGATATGTGATTTTCCTTGGAAACTTTTATTTTTATAAAAAGTTTTACCTTGGAGACTTACGGGTGATTTTTTCCTTGAGTTTTGTTGAAGATGGTGTTTTCTACTCTACATTTCTTTTTTTTTCTTGTTTTGGTAGTT
Source organism: Corynorhinus townsendii (assembly GCA_026230045.1). Taxonomy (NCBI): domain Eukaryota; kingdom Metazoa; phylum Chordata; class Mammalia; order Chiroptera; family Vespertilionidae; genus Corynorhinus; species Corynorhinus townsendii. The sequence continues at coordinate 70,195,642 of JAPDVU010000008.1, forward strand.
TTTAATTGACTTCAGAGAGAGGAAAGAAATAAAGTGTCTCATCTCTAAAATTATTCTAACATTAAAGATAGAAGTCCCTTAAAATCTAGCCCCAATTTTTAAAGTATAAAAAAATCAACCTTTGCATTTTATATTATCTCATAGTTGGATATGAGGATCAGATCAGCTTATTCACAGCTGATCTGATCCTCAAAACAGCGATTTTTTGTATTGACACAAAATTCCCATGCAACATCCCTCTCCTTTTCATGTGCATCTGAGTCTCAGGGCAGAGGACAAGGGTCATGCTTGCCCAGACTTCCTTCCTTCTTATACAAGTAGCAGTGTTGTGCTTTTCCCTGGGGAAAATGTTCCTTCCTCATGCCATGCTGTTTTGGTATGATGTCAGTCATCGGGACACTGCGGAACATAGGCATATGACCCAACGCAAGTAATTTCCTAGAGATTAGATTCAACCTGGCCATCACAAAACAGAAAAGGTGAACTATTGGACAACGCTGGAGAGACTGTCTACAAGTTACTGCTACCAAGATCCCAGAGGGTCTTGCTTCCTGTCTTTCCCATGCCAGGTTGTTTGACTGTTTATTTGACTCTGTGAGCTATTTGTGTCCTTTCCATGAATTCTTTTCTTTTGTTTATATGCACAAGAGTGGGTTCCTGTAGCTTGCTCTCAAGAGTCCTAATTAGTGCATTTGTGGGGGTCTGGAATTTGCCCAATATGTGCTGCTGGTAAGTGGCAGAGCTGGGGTTTGAACATAGATATTTTTGCCTCTCAGTTTTGTGATCCTCTATCCAACACTTGAGGCAAACTAAGGACAAAATAATCATGTCCTATCTTGGGATGGAATGGATATGGCCTGAATATTTTTTCAGGAAAGTCAAATAGGAAGGTCAGAGGAATAAGAATCAGTGTGTTCACTAGGGTGAAACCGGCAGAGAAGGAGTAGTCTAAACTGCAGGTATTGAGGGAAGACCAAGCAAAAGCTTTGTATCCAAGAAGTGAGGCAAAATTAGGAGGTAGTTGAAGCAAGAGCAGTATTTGGGGTAAAAATATGGTGTGTGTGTGTGTAGTGGATAGCAAGTGAGGGGCAATGCCACTCCAAGTGGGCAGGTATGCATAGCCACAATGTGAGTGAGAAGCAGGCAGGAAGCAGCTATCATCAGAGCTCTGATAGGGCCGCAGAGGCCCCACTGCTGGCCAGCGGTTCAGTGTCAACTCCTCTCTTCATCCATTCTTTGACCAGGAGCAGCAACATTGCATGGGCTTGGGAGCTAGACAGACACCTGGGTTTCAGTCCAGCTGCAGAAATTATTCCTTATGTGACCTGGTTAAGTCCCTTAACCTCACTATGTCTCTGTTTTCTCAGCTGTAAATAGGGGACAGTGATATCTAACTCACAGAGTTGTTAGGGGCCAAAGATGAAACCTAAAAGCTAAGTGCTCTGTCTGGCAGATCATGGGACTTCCACAAAAGGTAGTAGTTGCTATTAGTGGTACAATGAAATAATTATAATAAATCTCCAGTTCATCCTCTGGACTCTGCTGATTTTCCCTCTAAATACAGATCTGGCTGTGTCAGTTGCTGGCTCCATACATCTCAGAATGTCCCTGCCTCCCTTCCCAGTCTCCCCACCCACCACCCACCAACAACCACCACCATTTGTTTCACAGCCACATGAGACTTCCCTTTATTTCCAGTCTGTAATCCACTTCCAGGTTGCCTGGCTCTTTCAGGACTTGGAGGCTAAGAGGGATTAAATACCTTGTTCGAGATCACACGCCAATTAGCAGCTAATCTAGATTTTCTCTCTTTCCAAAGCCCAAACCTCAGCTAGCCTTTGAGAATGAGCAATGTTACCAAACTGAAGTGCTCAAAGTCCAAACAGAAAAAAAACATCACTTTAGTTAGCCCACCCTGATTCAGGTACATGTATAATTTTAACATGCTTTCTGAAAATCCCAGCCTTTGGTTTTGAGCCATTGGAGGGAAAATCGAGAACTTGTTTACTCATGCCTGGACCATCCAGATACTTCTTTCTGAGGAAGTGCTAAATGTGTCTGATGCCTCGGCCACCCTGGCGCTGGCCTGTATGGTTCCATCTCTGCATGGGCTCTAGAAAAACTGTCCACACTCTGCTATATGTCATTTCTTCTGTGTTTCTTACCAGAGCCCGTGTACCATCAAAACATTCCACCAAGGCTGAACTTACCCAGTAAGTAGGGCCAACCATTTCTTCATTTAAACGGACAGCCACTCATCCTATTTATTGAGCACCTCTTCTGTGCTGAGCATTGCAGGTGGCACAGAGTCTCTGCCAAGAGGCATGGGAACTTAGCACAGCACTCCTTGCTCCTATAGGCAGCCCAGCATGTAAGCAGATGCTCAAGCACCTGCCACCCTTCTCTGGGGGCTGCAGATGCTCAAGCTGTTACCTCCTCCAACTAATATGCCTGATGACATTATGACGGTGATGACCGTAACATTTGCCAAAGTATCTGTATCTCCCAGAATCTTTCCCAGTAGATTCACCTTACTTATATTCAGGATAATGTATAATGAACTCATACAAAGAAAAGAAGGGCTTATTGGGTTTATAAAAACATAGATGAATGGACCTACCAGCTGCCCTGTGGCATAGCCTAAGACTGAATCTTTCTTCCCCACTACAACCTACAACAGAGACAAATTATTACTGTTAATGCAATTGCAGTCAGAGGAGAAGGGGTTTTGTTGCATGAAAGACCCTTTCAATCTGACATGCGTGGTAATGGGCTTAGATTTGCAAAGATGGGCCTGGAATTTGTGAGTAGGATCTAGAGAGAGATGAATTGCTCTGCATAGTAGAGCACGGAAATTTTTGAGTTCCTAAGGAAAAAAAGGGGTGGGAGGAGAAAGAGATGGTAGAGAATGTGGGCAGGGAGAGGGAAGACAGCAGAATGAAGAGAGGGCAGGGCTGTTCAATGAGGTGGTGCAGCCCATAAGATCTTCCCAGAGGTGAGTGGCCAAATGTTCTTAAAAATGGGGATGTCTAATATTCCATCTGAATTTGTTTGCTCTGGTGTGATGCAAACTACCTGAGCCATCTCCCCCCAAACTTAAGTGAACTTGGCCATGCACAAAAGTAGCTCCTGTGACTGGTTTTCTGAGCAAAGTAGAAAAAAGGACAACATTCCAGTCTCTGAGTTCTTGTGATGTGTTTTAGGGTCCACGTGCACATGACAAGAGAGAGTCTAGAAACTGAACCAGTTCAGGGGTTTGCTATTATAGAATTAGGTTTCCCATTCTACATGACCTAATAAAAATGGTGACAATCGAACAGCTACCTAGGGAAAGAGGTTGTGCCACATGGATATTGGTAAGGGAAGAGTTCAAGCAAAGAGAATAGCAAGTTTAAAGGTCCTGAGATGGGTGGAGTTCAGAGAGCAAAAAAGCTCGAAGAAGTAGTAGCTAGAAGCCTTGAGCGGTGGGGTGTGGCCTGGCGACTGGTTCACCTCTCAGGTAGCTTCCTGTTGGATGGCACTCACTCCTATCGGAGGAGACACATTCTCTGAGTGTCAGTTGTAATCCTGAAAGGTTGAAAATCATCTTACTGTTCCTGAAAACACTGATGCAGTGTCCCAGGTGCACTGCTACCCACTTGAGTGTATGCAGCCTTATGAATCTGTAGGCCATTAATGGTGGGAACTGCCTTTAGCAGAGTCACTGAACAACTGTTGACAAAAGGTGTGCTTGTCATCTTACACTCAGGAGTTACCCTTGTCCCACAGGACTGCCTGGCACAGGAAAAGGATTGAATTTGACACTCACACTGTAGTCCTCCTCCCCCAAACCAACCACCCTCCTCTGCTGAAGTCACTTGTCTAAAGGTCAAAGTGCAAAGAGAGCAGAATTGGATATAACTGTTCTCTGGTGAGGAAAGATAACCACATATGGTTCACCTGGGTGCAGGTTCAGAGCATCCTATCTAGCCTGGCCCCATGGCTGTTAGTGCCCATGGCTTATATGTAGGACAAGGCTGAGTACGCAGAATCAGGGCCTCCCTGGAGGCTGACCTACTGCCCACATGTTTGTGGGGATCTTTGGATTATCTAGACAATTCTAACCCACCTCTTCCTGACCTATAGCTGAAATTGTGCAGGGAGAACCTGCTATAAGGGGACAGTTCTATGTCCAGGGATTAATAATGACTCCACCTATGTCACAAACTAAATGGAAAACATTTTTCTCTAGGTAAGATGTCTTGCATGTCTTTTTCCAGGAGTATAAAGAATTACACAGCATCCTTTCCCCCACTCTCCAATGCACTGTGGCACAGTTTCCTTAGCCCCACCCCCACTCTGCTCTCCAGCAGGGTACCATGGGGGTCTTGTAGAGAAGCTTTGAATCCCCTAGGTTCTTCCCCAGCTCAGTATTTGCCTGTGAGATTGGCTTGACCAGCCCATCCTTTCAGGATCTCCAACCAGGCACAGTGCTAAGTTCCTGTCCACCTCTTTGCCTCTCTGCCCCTTTCTCTCTCTCTCTCTCTCTCTCTCTCTCTCTCTCTCTCTCTCTCTCTCTCTCTCTCTCCATTCCAATTACTTTCAAATTGTTTCACACACATTTTGGGATGTATTTCATGAGCAAACTTAATGCGCTAATGTCTCTTCTACCCATATGCCCACTCCTTGCTCTTTCTGGAAAGAACCCCACAATCTCACTAACAAACAACATACATTCCCATCTTTCTGTGTATCAATGAAGAGAAATGCTCAATATCCAACTTAGGAAAAGGAAAATTTTCCTTTTTTATTCAGGAATTGGAAGAAGTGTTTCCATAGAGAGAGGGGCAGTTATCTCATGATCAATACAGTTCCTTTTAGGTCCCGCATTGAGGGAAGCTTCCTAGCCTTTGCAGTTAAATAATTCTTTTTAGAATATAACTCAATTCCTTTACTAAATATATAATTTAGTACTTATTCTGCTAAATCATTTGCCTATAGTATATTGATTAATCCTCACAATAAATCTCAGAAGTAGGTATTATTTTATTTTGTATATGAGTAAAGAGAGGTTTGGGTTGTTTTATTCATTCACTCAACAAATATATACTGAGTACCTATCATTGCATTTAGAAATATAGAAATTATTGGTGATCATAATAAGAAGGCTTTCACTAGAGCAAGACCTTGATTGGAGTGGATTCAAGGAAGGAATCCTTTGGAGGTAGTGACTATTGCATGAAGTGCTATTGTAAAGAGTTTTCTATGAAAGGAAAGAGAGAAATGGAGGCTTATAGTTATAGAGGAAAGTGAGATGTCAAGAGAGGGTTTTTAGTAAAATAGGATACAGCATGGGAGTGGTTCAAATAGAGAAGGAAATTTTGATGATGCAGAAAAGAAATAAGTGGCAAGTTTGCACAGCTGAGAGCACACTGGTAACAGAAATCCATGGTAACAGAAATGAGATACAGGAAGACGAATGGGTGTGGGAGTTTGTGGCAGTTCTCTTTTCTGACTCATTTTTCTTTGGAAAGTAGGCAGCAAGGCCAGTAACTCCGATGAAGAATGGAAGACGAGGTTTGCAAAGATTGGAAAAGGACCATATAGTAAGGAAAGTGAAAGTAGGCAAAGAGGCAGGTCTAACTAGGTTTGTGGTTTAGCCAAAAAAGTATGCCAAAGTGAGAGAGAGAGACCAGGAAATTAGGGATATATGCAAGGGAATAATTCCTAAATGACCCTGGAATGTTAAAATAGCTAATGAGTGAAAAAAGGCCATGAAGGGGTTAGGGAGCTACACTTCTAGATGAATGGACTGAAGGTCCTGATGTCCTGATAGGGGCTGAGGTGTTGATGGAGCTGAAGTGCTGATGGAGGCAGGGAATTGGGAAGGTGGAAGATGGTGGTCAGAGAGGGATGTTGAAATCGGAAAATGGGAGCAATTATATTTCTCAAGGTCACACAATATTATTTTGCAGAACTGGGATTCAAACCAGGTCTCCCTGCTCTAGAGCCCAGCCAGCAGTACCTCTGTAGTGTACTGAGGGCGAGCCTGAGCTGCATCAGCTCAGAGAGGCTCCGTGGCCTTGGTGGTATCATCCAGGCCGATGAGAACCTGTAGCTTTCCAATATTTATAGCTCCACACAGGACTGCAATGTGAAATTTTGCCTCCCTTTCTCCTCCCCCTCCCACTTCTTACAGAAATAGAAACTGGTTCAGATGGGCTCGGCTCTTCCATGGAGAACATATGTTTGCTGATGAGGAGAAACAGACAAGGCCAGCTAATGTGAAAACGTGGGGTCCCTTATGGGTTTGGGGCTTAAATATCAGTTTCTGGTATTTGTGTCTGTGTGGTTTTCTCCACCAAACTGATCGTTATCCTCCCAACTCCACACCTCCCCTGGGGGTGGTTGATAGGGGCACCCACCCTCTTCAGATATTAACCATCTTCTAACAGCAAAACCACCACAGGTCTGGTGTGGTGTTATATGTGGAACAGAGCTAAATACGAAACAGGCACTGAGGCACAGTGAAACCCTGAGGCAGACTGATGACAGCCCAGGAATCTGAGATGAGGCCTGTTCTCCTATGTGACTGCTGACAGTGCGAACATTAACTCTAGACTTCCTGACTGTTGTCCAATCACAGCAGTTAGTCCTGTATTCTTTCTCTCTCTATTATCTCTCTATCTCTCTCTCCCTCCCCGCTGCAAACACATGCACACACATATGCATCAGAAAGCCTGCATAACTGTGTGTTCAGGCCTTTTGAAAGTTGTGTGCCTAGAGGCCACCACATACTGTAAATTTTTTAAATTGTGAGTAAAATATAATTTCCAGGCCTTAGAGCTTTACAATGATCATGTAGATGAGAATTATCTAATGAAATTTGATCCTACTGTGAATTTGGGATATTTTGGAGTTGTGGCCTTTCAGGTGATCACATAATTTGGTGACACTCCTTCTTGCCCTTGGGCACCCTAAATGAAGTGCCCAGGCATTTCTGTGCTGCTCTCTGCCCAGCACACTCTCAGTGAGAAACACAGCTTCTCCCTCAAGGAGATGGAGGAACTTGGCTTCTGTCCAAGGAGAATTTTATGCCTCACATATTTCAGAGAAAAGCATGACTCAAACAAAGATGCTGGATTATCTAGAAGAAGAGTAGCAGAAGGAATAGTGCTGGTAGTGCTGGTATGTGTATGAATGTATTTGTGTGACTGTGTGTGTGTGTGTGTGTGTGTGTGTGTGTGTGTGTGTGTGTTTGAGAGAGAGAGAGAGAGAGGGAGAGAACTGCAAGGCTGCAAGGCCAGGAGCAGGGAGCCTATGAGGGAGATTATAAAAGAGTGAGGTGTGGTTAAAAGTGATAATGAAAATACCCACTATTAATCACTGTTCTAGTTGTTTGGTGTGATCAGTTTCTGAATGTACATACTCTTCTTGAGTAATTAATTGTCCATAATAATGATCAACAATGTCATCAATGTGGATTGACTTTTTAGGGTTTCTATTGAGTAATTGAGTCTGAATATAATTATTATGTATTTAATAATTTTCTGTACTATCTAGTTTCAATCCACTTAAGAATTTCAATCCAGGAAGAATTTCTCATAGAGAAAATGAATTTGGCAAATCCTTCATGAGCTGAGAATCAATACCCAACATTATGGATACCTAGCCTTTGCAGTTAAATAATTCTTAGTACTTATTCTGCTAAATCATTTGCCTATTGTATATTGATTAATCATTTGCCTATAGTATATTGCTTGAACCAGAATTATGTCCAACCTGGCTTGTCACCATAAAGAGACTGCCCTTTGCTCAGGAAAACATACTGAACCTAAAAAAAATGCCTTCTTAGACACTTAATGTTTAAGGAATTAGCTCTTTCCCACTCCATTTTACCTGTTTATATATCTTATTATGTCTAGGATGTCCTTTTATCAGCCCCATCCCACTTCTAATTGATGAACTGAGGCAAAGAGAGAAAGAAGAAAAGGAAGGGAGGGAGTAGGAGAAAAGGAGGAAGGAAGGAAGGTTCAGGTAGTGAGAACATACCATTGTTGAGTATTTAGTGTGGGCCCAACAACAAAGAATGAGTCGTGGGACTCAGCAAACACCTACTATGTACAGGCAGATTCTATTCAAGTGCTGATCGTGTTGCCCCTGCCTCTTAGATTACAGGTCACTTTTCATTGGGTAATGAGTGTCACCAGCCATCATACCAGTAGGATTGGATAAATGAATGATTGAAACTCAATGTGTATAGTTACTTAATTTATAATTCTATGCTATCTAATTCCAAGTCACTATAAACACATCATAATGCTTACTCATTATGAGGATTCTCACCAAAGGAAACATAAACATGACTAAAGCTTTCGCATGCATCAGGCTCATGTTTGAGTTACATCCAATTCTCATATAGCTCACTACTGTTAGCAATAAAAACATGATTGTGGCCTATTCATGTCTGGAATCAGATAATGGGCTAATCATGGAAAGTGCTCAAGTGTACTTGCTTTGGGACAATAAATATAAACTAAGAATTAAGGTACCAAAACCCATGTCAACTTCAAAAGATACTGTTTCCTAGTATCTTCACAAGTCTCCTGCTTTGAGTTGTGATTGATCCCATCTTTTACCCAAGAGCTAAGAATGAGCAGCAGGAAGTGAAAGCCAACTTGAAGAACTTTTGCAGTTAGTTAAAAGGATGAGCAGTTCTCATGAGGGGAAGAAACTTTGTGTTGCTGTTCAGCCTCCTCTATTATGTGAGGCAAAACCATCACTTAGAGTTCACCTCAGAAGCATGGTGCTGCTGATACTGCTGGTGCCCTACACTTATCCTCTTGGGGTTTGCCTGGCTCTAATTTCCAGTTTTTAGCATCTGCCTCTCTTTGCCTGAGGGTTTTCTCTAACTTCCAGGCGTGATCTGCCCATAGGAATGACAGACTGAACATGCTGAAAATTCGCTGCTTCTGAGAGCATTCATCAATCAATAGCTGATGGGAATAACTGCTCTTTTGCCTCTTGGTTGGGGTATCTCTGCGTCTTATGTATTATGTGTCGTCCAGAACTCCCCAGGAAGATTAAGCATCAGTTGACCATAGCAGTTACTTAATTAATAATGCGTTTTTTATTTGTTGCCTTTTCTTCTCCAACTCCCTTTCCCACTTTGCTGCCAGTGATTCCTTGGATCACCTCCCCACTAAATTACTCACACTTAGCCTTATCTCAAGGTCTAACATACTAATACACAGGTCAACTTTTCTCATCACAGTTTTTCTCACCTTGCTAGGACCAGAAACTTAAATAACCATAGTTCTCTTGTCTTTGATTATAAAGCAGTGTTGAAAATCCAAACGCCCACAGAAATGAGGCAGTTACAGAAATAGTAGAAGTGAGCTGGACAGAGATTATGCTAACCAGATGGTGCATACCCAGTCTCCAAGAGCCAGCTGCTCTTCAACCCAAGCCAATTGTTTTCATGTCGAAAAGTGGGCTCAATGTGGCCACCTCAAGTTTTTCATGAGAATCCAGAAATCCAGATTTTGTGTAGAATCTCTTAATACATAAATATTGGCCACAAATTCAGATGTTTTTAAAACACTGAACTGACCAAATAAAACACATCTGTGAACCATATTTGGCCCAGGGGCCACCAGTTTGCAATCACTATTACAGATATACAGCCCTTAGCTGGAAAATCATGGCTAGCATTTAAAGAAACCAGAGTTGCTGCTCTTAAAATGGGTTTTCACAGCCATTGTCACATTCTTTTTAACAGGTCTTATTCTCACTCCATCCTTACATGGTTGTATCCAGCACTGCATATCTGCTCAAAAAAATAAAAGAGACTCAAGTGGAAAGGGAAAGCTAATAATGGACTTGACATGTGATTGGGGTCTGGATTAATATTATATTTTTAGAGCCAACTGGAAAGGAAACGACCACCTAAATCCGTCACAACGTATGCTATCACAGTGAGTTTAAATTGGGTGGAAATGTTGTGAGTTTAATAAAACAGAACTGCTGAGATGTTCATATATATCTGGATTTAGCTGATAGCTCTTTCAGGGGCATTGTGATGTCAAATATGTTTGGCAGGTTCAATTCTCTTAGCACCCACATTTGCACTGTTCCTGAGACAGGAAGTGATTGGAAGCACATGTGCTAACAGTAACCGCATAATGTGTGAAATTAAGGAAAGTGTGGAGGTTTCACTCTGACTTTCATAGTTCTAAGATAGGCCTACCCTTTCCAGGTGTGGGGATGGGGCAGAGGCTTACATCATTTTCCTTCATTTTCTTCTCTTCTTGTTTAACTCTAGGAAACTACATGAGGCTTTTAACCTGCCTTTCGTTTTTTTTTAATTTCTTTATTGATTAAGGTATTACATATGTGTCCTTATTCCCCCATTATCCCCCACCTCCCATTCATGCCCCACCCCCCTGTTGAATGTGTCCATTGATTAGGCTCATATGCATGCATATAAGCCCTTTGGTTGATCTCCCCCCTTACTCCCACTGTCCCCTACCTTCCCTGAGGTTTGACGTTCTGATTGATGTTTCTATGTCTCTGGATCTATTTTTGTTCATCAATTTATGTTGTTCATTATATTTCACAAATGAGTGAGATTATGTGATATTTATGTTTCTCTGCCTGGCTTATTTCACTTAGCATAATGCTCTCCATCTCCATCTATGTTGTTGCAAATGGTAAGAACTCTTTTTTTTTTTACCACAGTGTAGTATTCCATTGTGTAGATGTACCACAGTTTTTTAATCCACTCATCTGCTGATGAGCACTTAGGCTGTTTCCAAATTTTAGCTATGGTGAATTGTGCTGCTATGAACATAGGGGTGCATATATCTTTTCTGATTCGTATTTCTAGTTTCTTGGGATATATTCCTAGAAGTGGGATCACTGGGTCAAATGGGAGTTCCATTTTTAGTTTTTTGAGGAAACTCCATACTGTTCTCCACAGTGGCTGCACCAGTCTGCATTCCCACCAGCAGTGCATGAGGGTTCCTTTTTCTCTGCATCCTCGCCAACATTTGTCATTTGTTGACTTGTTGATAATAGCCATTCTGACAGGTGTGAGATGATACTCCATTGTTGTTTTGATTTGCATCTCTCTGATGATTAGTGACTTTGAGCAGTTTTTCATATGTCTCTTGGCCTTCCTTTTGTCTTCTTTTGAAAACAGTCTATTTAGATCAGTGGCATTTAGGAACCAAAATGCACAAATAATAAGAGTTGGGACCCTGAAATCCCTTCTTCTCCAGTAAGAAACACTAGTTTCTTACTGGAGAAGAAGGGTGCCTTTTAATTCTGTATTGACCAGTCACCCATTTAGAAAATGGAAAACAATGAAGTATTCATGGTTTAAAAGAAAAATAACTTTATTTGGGGAGAAAAAGACTGTTAGCAAAATGATTGAGCAGGACTCTTCAAAAGTATCAAGGTCATGAATGACTAAGAAAGGCTGAAGGACTGTCACAGACAGGAGAAGTCTAAGGATACTGACAACTAAATGCAATATAAAGCCCTGTATTGGATCGTGAAACTGGAAATGGACCATGGGGAAAAATTGGTGCCATCTTAATAAAGTCTGTAGTATTTATTAGTATTGTACTAAGGTTAATTAGTTTTAATACTTTTAATCCTATATAATAAAAGCCTAATATGCTAAGTGTCCAGTCAGCCGGTCAGCTGTTCAACCAATCAAAGTGTATTATGCTAATGATATGCTAAGGGTGCTTACCCGCTCACTATGACATTCACTGACCACCAGTACTGCTCCGACCAGTACGTTAGCTTCCTGCTGGGGTCTGGCCTATCAGGACTGAGTGAGACGGGCCTGACATGCCCTGGAGCCCTCCTGTGTTCCTCCCTGGCCCAGATCGTGCACTGGTCGGGTCCCTCGGCCTGGCCTGCACCCTCTCACAATCTGAGCTGAGGGACCCCCTCCCCCGAGTGCATGAATTTTGTCCACCAGGCCTCTAGTATGGTTACATAAAATGGTAATGTAAAAAGGAGCTAAGTCAAGAATATATGGGAACTCTGTGTACTGTTTTTGCAAATCTTATATATCTAAATCTATCTCAACATTTAAAAAATTAATACACAAACAAGATTCTGATGCACAAAAGGGCTAAATCAAGTAAGCAAAACTTCTTAGAAAATTCTACAGCAATAGACTTTTAAAGGGGGAGGATCTTAGCAAGCTAATATAATACATATTGGTATTTTAGTTCCATTTACAGATAGAGAAACTGAAGTCTAGAGAATTTTACTTGCCAAAGGTTACACACCTAGTGAGTGCATAGATAGCAAAGGTAGATAATTTCCACTGTGAACATTTTCTGGTCCCTAAATGTGTTTTGAACAGAGAATGACCTGTGATGGTGATTCTCAGGCACAGGGGAAAATAAATAAAAGAATAAATGGCTATAAAATGTCAGATATAGGTAGTACAAGTAAATGTAAATTTTTTTAAATGATAAAGATGATAATCTCAAATCAGTGGATAAAGGATAGCTTATTCAATAGTGTTAAGGCAGCTGAGTCTATATTTAATTTTTATTTCCCTGATGGCTAATGATGCTGAACATCTGTTCATGTGTTTATTTGCCATTCGTATATACTCTTTAGTGAAATATATTTTGCCATTATGTAATTGGATTGTTTCTTTACTCACTTTTTAGTTTTGAGAATTCTTTATATATTCTAGATACTAGTTCTTTGTTAATTATGTGCTGTTCAAGTGTGTTCTACCATTCTAGTTTGTCTTTTCATCTTAACAGGATCTTTTGCAGAATAAATGCCTTAATTTTGATAAAATTGATTTTTTTCAAAATATTCTTGCAGGTCATGCTTTTGATGTCAAGTTAAAGACATCACTACCTAGCCCTAGAACCTGAAGATTTTACTAAACTCTCAAATATCTAACAGGAAGTTAGGTGGTGTGTGTGTCTTAAGTATGTATGTATGCAAAGCAAATATTCCCATCAATTCACAAAGTAAGGGACAGTACCAGCATGTGGAGGAACAAAGACTCAGAGCTGCCGGGAGAAACTAAGTCCCCAAGAGTTTGCACCAGCCTTGAAATTGGAAGCAGGTGGGGTATGTTCAAGGTATTTTTATTCACCTAGATCTTAAGGACAATCAACTTTACTCAGGTGTACCCTAACTCTTTGTGATGCATGGGAATGAAACTGTTCAGCTCTACCTGTGAGCTAGAGAGCTGAACAATCTGATAATCACTTCACACTCTAAAGAACAGAGTTATTTACCTCAGGTTACACCCAGCAATGTTTAAAGTTAAGAAAAGAACTCTGTCTCCTGATTCAGATATTTTCACTATAAAAGAATGGACACTGGGACTTCTTTTGTTGCTCAAGGGTAAAATATATGACAAATATTATTTGGCCTGCATGTACAGAAGAAAATATACTGCTTCCTATTAGACATTAAGGTATCTCTTTTTAATTTAGAACAAAATGATTATATCTGACGACTCAGGCTTCTCTATAATAGAAAAATGTGTGTGGTCAGAATAAATTACTTAGATTATCTATTTACCATTTCATTCATATATCATTTCTTCAAGAGTCATTTCAATTTTTCAAGTAAGCATGACTTGGGAATCTGTCCAACCCTATCCCACTGGGACCAAGCTGCCTTTATGCATTACTTTAGATGACCTGATTCAACCTACTTTCAAGTGCAGGTTTAACTGAGTCCCATAAAGACTGACAGTAAGTTAGCAAAGGCCAAGTTAGCAAATGTGCCCTAGAAAGCCACCTTCTGGGTCTTTGCTCTTTTTGAACAGAGAATGACCTGTGATTTCTTGCTGTTCTCAGTCCTCTCATAAGCTCATCAGACTTATCATTGTCTCTAATAAGCCCAATGTTACTTGATAAAGTACATAGTATATTGCAAATAATATACTGATAAGAAAAAAAGAGACTTTATTAATTGAGTTAGTAAATTAAGCATTATATTATAGTTGTTTTCGATATTTGGATTGAAAAGGAGTGTTAGAGATAATGGACTCAATCTTTTGGAATTTATTTAAAAGTTTTAATGATTTTGCTTCAGGATTAAGTACTCATTCTGATTCTCAACTCTTGTCTCTTGCAGAGGGACCAAATTTAAAGGGAAATATCAGATGGCACTGTAGGGACAACCTGAAACTGTCACTTTTGTCTGAACCCTGTGCTAAAGGAATAGAACATGTCCTCTTAGGAAGAAACTCAAGGCAGAGGATGAATAAAGGCCTGTGCTATGCCCAGTATAGCAGGAAGAAATTGATTTTGACTTATGAATGTGCCTTTAAAATATAGTTTCAGTTATGGCTGCCTTCCCTAGCTCTGGCCCTCACGTATACCTCATACTAGGAGCAGTATAATAGTCATTGTGTTCTTCACTGCCACACACTCACATAAAAGAACAGGCCAGTTTGACTTAAAAATGACTTCGATAAAGCAGTAAAATTTATTAATTTAAATTAATAAATTGTTATAAAATGAACTAATTTATAATAATATAAATTAATTATTAATTTTAATAAATTAATAATATTTAAAATAATTTAACCATTGATTACACATCTTTTTATTATTCTGGACTGTGAAGAAAGAACTAAATATAAAGGAATTCTGTTACACACCAGCATGCAATAGTTATATCAAGATAAAGCATCGGTGTAATTACTTGCAGAGTGAACAAAACTGGCATTTTTTTATGAAATACTATTTCACTGAAAGAATGACTGATAGAAAAACTATGTTTACTCAGACTTGGGTATTTTCTCAAAAGAAACCAAATGAGTTTGTCATTTCAAGGACAATAATTGATAGCACACATTGCCAATGATAAAATTTTAAACTTTCAAGCAAAATTTGAAACTCATATCTTTCCCCATGAGTTTGACAGCTTCCCAATTTTTAAAGACTTTTCTGATGAAGTTGGTGATGATATTAACAAATGGAAGTTTTATATATTGTACAGTGAAATGTATTAACACTTTAAAGGTCTGCATAGCTCAATGAATCAATATTTTCCAAATGATAAATGCATGATGTTAAAAAATCATGTGTAGTAAAAGATTAATTTAAAATGCAAGACTGACTGATGGATTTTAATGTAACAGGATAGGGAAGTTCCACTGATATGGTCCATAGTCCACATTGCAACTAACCTTTAAGAGCTACCCCATGTTAAGTCCTCCCTTAGTCTATGTGAGGCCAGTTTCCTTTATATATATTTTAACCAAAATAATACATCACAACTAATGGAATGAAGAAACAGATATGGTTATCTAGCTGTTTTCTATGAAAACAGACATTATAGTAGACTAGGGGCCCAGTGCATGAATTTGTGCACCTTGAAAGGAACTGTGGGCCATGAGGCTGTGGTGGGCACAGGGGAGAGTCTCGGCCCATCCTCTGCACCTTCGCTCACCTGCTCCACTATTCTGCCACAGCTGACGCCTACCATGTTCCACGTGCACCCCCTGGTGGTCAGTGCATGTCACAGAGACCGGTTATTTGGTTGTTCAGTTGTTCCACTGCTTTGTCTATTTGCATATTAGGATTTCATATGTATAGATAAGTGGATAAAAAGGCTGTGGTACATTTACACCATGGAATACTATGCAGCAGTAAAAAAAGAAGGATCTCTTACCTTTTGAAACAGCATGGAGGGACTGGGAGAGTATTATGCTAAGAAAAATAAGCCAGTCTGATAAAGATAAGTATCACATGATCTAACTCATATATATATATAGATATATATAAAATCTAAAGAACAAAATAGGAGATTAAAAATGGTGGCAGGGTAAGTGGATGCTGCATGGACACACTCCCACGACCAAACTTAGAGTACAACTGAAATACAGAAAAACTTCCTGAATAATCAAAAGAAGACTGATAACCAGGGACCGAAAGTGGAGACCACATAGAGACTGGTAAGAGTGGCAGAGGCACAAAAGGGCTGGCAGGGCTCCCACAGGAACTAAAGTTCTGGAGAGATATCTTAGCTTTAGGGGCTTGCCACTGAGAACTCTGTGGTCTAATCCCCAAGCTGGGCCCATCAGCAGAGAGCACCAGAACTGAGAAGGGTACCCAATAACATCTGGCTGTGAAAAGCAGCAGGGTTCCTATCTGCCAGGGAGAGATGGCTGGAAAGGCGGGCACCTTTTTAAAGGGCCAATCCACAAAGTTCTTTGTGTGACCACTCAGTTTGTGTTCCGGCAGAGGGAGGGCAGAGTGGAATAGAGCTGTGTGAGCAGAAGCCAGGATAGTGGGCTCTGGGGTTAGAACACAGAAAGCAGACACCCCACTTTCCTGTGGTGTGTCATTCCCTCATGCTGAAGAGGGCATCTTTCTCACACAGACATATGTTATACAGGCAGATTTGCCTGGGGGGAAGAGAGTTGACACACCCTACTGGAAAAACCTTGCACCACTGTGAGGAGTTTCTGAGGCTCATTAAGAGACTGAGAATAACATTAGCCTCCAGGCAGAAGCAATTACCCCACTATGTTAAAAAACTTGCCATACCTGTGGACAACTGCCTGAGGACTATTTGAGCCAGAATACTGTCAGTCTGCAGGCAGAGGCAGTCTCTGAAGACTTTGAATCTTGGCCTGATCTAATTAGTCAGAAAAAGTATTTGATACTATCCTGCACTAGAGATTGAGAGGCAAAGAGGATCTATCTAATACATAGTCACAATCCCAAATAGGCAGCCAAAATAAGGAGACAAAGAAACAACCCTCCAATGAAAGAACAAGAGGATTCTCCAGAAGAGGAGATAAATGAAATGGAGATAAATTTATCTGATATAGAGTTGAGAATAATAAAGTTGAAGAAGCTCAATAGCATGAGAAAAGATATAGTAACTATGAAAACAGAAATAAAAAATGGCATAGCACAAATAAAGAACACATTGGAAGGAAGGAATACATAGCAGATTACAGGAAGCTGAGGGTTGAATCAGTGAAGTAGAAGACAGGATTGAAAAAATCACTAAATCAGAGAATCAAAAAGAAAAAAGCAATTAAAACACAGGAGGACAGCTTAAGGGAGCTGTGGGACAACATAAAACATAACAATATTCAAACAGTAGGTGTGCTAGAAGAGGCAGGAAGGGAGAAAGGGATAGAGAACGTGTTTGAAGAAATAATGACAGAAAACTTCCCTAACCTGGTAAAGGAAAAAGTCACACATGTTCAGGAAGCACAGAGAACCCCAAGCAAGAAAAACCCAAACAGGCCCAGACACATCATAATTAAAATGCTTAAAATTAAAGACAAAGAGAATCTTAAAGGCAGGAAGAGGAAAGCAAACTGTTACCTACAAAGGAGCTCCCATAAGGCTGACACCTGATTTCTCATCAGAAATTCTATAGGCCAGAAGGGAAAGGCATAAAGTACTCAAGGTAATGGAAAGCAAGGATCTGAGACCAAGATTACTATATCCAGAAAGGCTATCATTCAAAATAAACAGTAAAATAAAGAGTTTCCCTCCCACCCACTTCTCCAAAAAAGCTACAGGAGTACATTAACACCAAGCCAGCATTACAAGAAATGCTAAAGGGGTTGCTGTAATGAGAAGAAGAAATAGAGAAACCTGGGCATACAGAATTAAAATGACAATAAATGAGTATCTATCTATCTATATATATATAAAATCCGAATATGCAAATAGACAGAATGGCAGGACGACCGAACAACCAAACAACCAGTCGCTATGATGTACACTGACCACCAGGGGCCATGCACAGAACATGACAGGCATTGGAAGCAGGTGGCAGAGCGTGGAACATGGTGGGTGTTGGCCACAGTGGGATGGTGGAGCAGGTGAGGTGGGGCGCCAGACCAAGGCAGGATGCCAGTTGCTGTCATCAGGGTGAGCCTCTGGTGGTTACTGAAAATTCTTTGCTACCACACTGCAGTCCCACCTGGTGCTTGTACCTGCTGTTGGCACCGGCCCGCTAATACCCACAGCCAGCACCAGAGCCACCACTTGCACCCACTGCTAGTGCTTGGCACCGGTCCCAATAATTTGGCGCCATCAGTAGCTGCTGGCCCCGATTGCTCTTGAGGGCTTCTCCACCTCCCCCTGATCTTGTGGGGCGATTGGGGCAGCAGCCACACTCACACCTGCTGATGGCACTGACCCTGCTCACATCAGCTGCTGGAGATGGCTCCAATCGCTCCAAGCCGTCAGTGGGTGTGAGCGGGGCTGGCGCTGTCAGCATGTGGGAGCCACAACGGCAGAAGTGGGGTTGCTGGTAGACAGAGGACCAGGGGCTGTGGTGGGAGGGGCTGGCCATGGGCCTAGAGGATGGGCTGAGACTCGCCCCTGTGCCCAAGGCAGCCTCGTGGCCCACAGTTCCTTTCAAGGTACACGAATTTGTGCACTGGGCCTCTAGTCAAAAATAACCATAAATGTAAATGGATTAATTTACATTAATTAATCAAGTATAGCCATAAATGTAAAAGACATAGGATAGCTGAATGGATACAAAAACATGACCCAATTATATGCTGTCTACAAGAGACTCACCTCAGAACAAAAGACCCACACAGGATGAGAGCGAAGGAAAAAATTTTCCATGCAAATGGAAAAGAAAAAATAGGCGGAGTAGCAAAACTCTTTCCTGACAAAATAGACTTCAAAATGAAGGCCATCACAAGAGACAACGAGGGTCACTAAATAATACTAAAGCAATCAATCAAACAAGAGGATATAACCCTGGTAAACATATATGCACCCAATATAAGAGCACCTAAATACATAAAAAAAGCTAAGGACTTTAAGGGAGAAATCAACAATAACACAGTCATAGTAGGGGACTTTAATGCCCTGATGATGTCACTGGATATATTATTTATTTATTTATTTATTTATTTATTTATTTATTTATTTTTAAATTCTTTATTGTTTAAAGTATTACATATGTCTCTTTCTTTCCCCATTGATTTCTCCCCAGCTGTGCCCACCTCCCAGAACATGCCCTCACCCCCTAGTGTCTGTGTCCTTAGGTTATGCTTATATGCATGTATACAAGTCCTTTGGCTGATCTTTATCCCACTCACTCCCCTCCCCTGCCTTCCCTCTGAAGTTTGATGGTATGTTCGATGCTTCTCTGTCTCTTGATCTATTTTTGTTCATAGATTTATGTTGTTCATTATATTCCACAGATGAGTGAGATCTTGTGATATTTATCTTTCTCCAACTAGCTTATTTTGCTTAGCATAATGCTTTCCAGGATCATCCATGCTGTTGCAAATGGTAAAAATTCCTTCTTTTTTACAGCAGCATAGTATTCAATTGTGTAGATGTACCACAGTTTTTTAATCCACCCATCAGCTGATAGGCAATTAGGCTGTTTCCAAATCTTAGCTATTGTAAATTGTGCTGCTATGAACATAGAGGTACATATATCCTGCATATATCCTTTCTGATGGTGTTTCTGATTCCTTGGGATATTCTTAGAAGTGGGATTACTGGGTCAAATGGGAGTTCCATTTTTAATTTTTTTGAGGAAACTCCATGCTATTTTCCACAGTGGCTGCATCAGCTTGCATTTCCACCAGCAGGGCATGAGGGTTCCTTTTTTTCCACATCCTTGCCAGCAGTTGCCATTTGTTGATTTGTTGATGATAACAATTCTGACAGGTGTAAATGGTATCTCATTGTTGTTTTGATTTGCATCTCTCAGATGATTAGTGACTTAGAGCATCCTATCTCATAAAAAAGTAATATGCAAAATGACCATCATTTCAACACACAAGATAGCCACCCCCATGTGGACACAAGATGGCCACCACAAGATGGCTGGCAGGGTAGGGCAGTTGTGGGTGATCAGGCCAGCAGGGGAGGGCAGTTGGGAGCGACCAGGCTGGAAGGGGAGGGCAGTTCAGGGTGACCAGGCCAGAAGGGCAGGGGAGCAGTTAGGCGTCGATCAGGCTGGCAGGGGAATGGTTAGGGGGTGATCAGGCTAGCAGGCAGAAGCAGTTAGGGGAAATCAGGAAGGCAGGCAGGTGAGTGGTTGGGAGCCAGCAGTCCTGGATTGTGAGAGTGATCCCAGATTAGAGAGGATGTAGGCTGGGCCGAGGGATACTCCTCCCCTGTGCACGAATTTTGTGCACTAGGCCTCTAGTGTTTTCATATGTCTCTTTGGCCTTCTGTATGTCCTCTTTCAAAAAGTGTCTATTTAGGTCCTTTGCCCATTTTTTCTTTTTTTAATATATTTCTTTTATTGTTTAAAGTATTACAAATAGTAGCACATATGTCTCCTTTTTTCTTTCCCCATTGACTTTCCCCTACCCTCTGGCACATCCCCTCCTCCCGCCCACTCCAGTGTCTTGCATCCATTGGTTATGCTTATATGCATGCATACAAGTCCTTCGGTTGGTCTCTTACCTCCTCCCCACAACCCTCCCAGCATTCTCACTGTAGTTTGACAGTCTGATGCTTCTCTGCCTCTGTATCTATTTTGTTCATCAGTTTATAATCTTCTTTATTATCCATAAATGAATGAGACCATGAGGTATTTTTCTTTCACTGACTGGCTTATTTCACTTAGCATAATGCTCTCCAGTTCCATACATGCTGTTGCAAATGGTAAGAATTCCTTCTTTTTTTACAGCAGTGTAGTATTCCATTGTGTAGATGTACCACAGTTTTCTAATCCATTCATCTGCTGATGGGCATTTAGGTTGTTTCCAAATCTTAGTGATTGTAAATTGTGCTGCTATGAACATAGGGGTGCATTTATCCTTTCTGATTGGTGTTTCTGTTTTCTTGGGATATATTCTTAGAAGTGGTATTTGCCCATTTTTTATTGCATTGTTTGTTTTTCTTTTGTTAAGTTGTATGTGTTTCCTATAAATTTTGGAGATTAAACCCTTATAAGATATAACATTGGCAAATATGTTCTCCCACGTAGTGGGCTTTCTTGTTTTGTTGATGGTTTCTTTTGCTGTGCAGAAGTTTTTTATTTTGATGTAGTCCCATTTGTTAATTTTCTCAGTTTCCATTGCCCTAGGAGCTGTATTAATCAAGATATTGCTACGACATGTCTGATATTTTGCTGCCTATGGCTTCTTCTAAGGTTTTTATGGTTTCCCTCTTATGTTTAAGTCCTTTATCCATTTTGAGTTTATTTTTGTGTATGGTATAAGTTGGTGATCTGGTTTCATTTTTTTGCATGTATCTGACCAATTTTCCCAACACCATTCACTGAAGAGACTGTCTTGACTCCATTGTATGCTCTTTCCTCCTTTGTGAAATATGAATTGAGCATAATGGCTTGGATAGATTTCTGGGTTCTCTGTTCTGTTCCATTGGTCTATATGTCTGTTTTTGTGCCAGTACCAGGCAGTTTTGAGAACAGTGACTTTATTATATAGCTTAATGTCATATTGTGACCCCTCCAACTTTGTTCTTCTTTCTCCAGACTGCTGTTCTTCTTTCTCCAAAAAGTCATATGAAATTATGACCCCCAATACTTGGGGTCTTTTTTTAATTTCATATGATTTTTTAGAGAGTTTGCTCTAGGTCTGTGAAATATGCCTTTGGTATCTTAATGGGGATAGCATTGAATCTATAGATTGCCTTGAGTAGTATGGACATTTTAATGATGATGATTCTACCAATCCATGAACATGGTATTTTCTTTCATTTGTTTATGTCTTCCTTTATCTCTTTTTCAGCATTATGTAGTTTTCCAAGTACAGGCCTTTAACCTCCTTAGTTAAGTTTATTCCTAGGTATCTTAATTTTTTGTTGTTGTAATGGTAATAGGGATTTTTTTGTTTGTTTCTCTTTTTGTGAGTTCATTATTGGCGTATAAAAAAAGCCATAGATTTCTGAGTGTTAATTTTGTATCCTGCCACCTTGCCAAATTCATTTATTAAGTCTGGTAATTTTTTGATGGAGTCTTTAGGATTTTCTATGTACAATATCATGTCATCTTTGAATAATGACAGTTTTACTTCTTCTTTTCTAATTTGAATGCCTTTTATTTCTTCTTCTTGTCTAATCATTATGGTTAGCACTTCCAGTACTATGTCGAACAGGAGTGGTGAAAGTAAGCATCCCTGTCTTCTTCCTGTTCTTAGGGGAAAAGGTTTTAGTTTTTTCCCATTGAGTATGATGTTGGCTGTAGGTTTGTCATATAAGGATTTTATGACGTTGAGGTATGATTCCTCTATTCCCACTTTGCTGAGAGTTTTTATCAGGCATGGGTGTTGGATTTTGTCAAATGTTTTTTCTGCATCAATTGATATGATTATGTGATTTTTGTCTATCAATTTATTTATGTGATATGTCACTTTTATTGATTTGTGAATATTGTACCAGCCTTGCTTCCCCAGAATAAATCCCACTTGGTCATGGTGTAATCTTTCTAATGTAATGCTGGATTTGCTAGAATTTTTTTGAGGATTTTAGCATCTATATTCATCAGAGATATTGGTCTATAATTTTCTTTCTTTGTAGTGTCTTTATCTGGTTTTGTGATAGGTTAATGCTGGCTTCATAGAAAAAGCTTGGAAGTGTGCCTTCCTTTTGAATTTTTTGTAATAGGAGGTTAGGTTTTAGTTCTTCTTTGAATGTTTGGTAAAACTCCCCTGTGAAGCCATCCAGACTAGGGCTTTTGTTTTCTGGAAGTTTTTTTTTATTATTGTTTCAATTTCATCAGTAGTTATTGGGCCTATTCAGGTTTTTTTATTCTTCCTGATTGAGTTTTGGAAGATTTCATTTTTCTAAGAATATGGAGTAGAGTTGTTCATAGTTGGTTTTTTTTTTTGTTGTTGTTGTTGTTTTTTACAATCCTTTGTATGTCTGTGGGGTTGGTTGTTACTTCACTTCTTTCATTTCTGATATTGTTTATTTGGGTCCTCTCTTTTTGTTTCTTGGTGAGTCTGGCTAGAGATTCATCAATCTTGTTTATTGGATAGATCATTTAGACAAAACATTAACAAGGAAACAGTGACTCTATAAGACACATTGGATCAAATGGATTTAATTGACATTTATAAAACATTTCACCTTAAAGTTGCAGAATATATATTCTTCTCAAGTGCACTTTGAGAAGTGGATCATTCATAAAGGTAGACCACATGTTAGGACACAAAACAAGTCTCTACAAGTTCAAGAAGATTGAAATCATATCAAGCATCTTCTCAAATCACAGTGGAATGAAATTAGAAATCAACTACAGTAAAAACACCTAAAACATCCAAACTCATAGAGGCTAAATATCATTCTATTAAACAATGAATGGGTTACCAACGAGATCAAGAAAGAAATAAAAAACGTCCTGGAAACTAATGAAAATGAACACACAATAACCCCAAATCTCTGAGACACAGCAAAAGTAGTCCTGAGAGGAAAGTTAATAGCACTACAGGCCTACCTCAAAAAATAAGAAAAATTAATAATAAACTCTTTAACCCTACAACTTAAAGAACCAGAAGGAGAACAATAAGAAAAGCCAAGTGTAAATAGAAGGAAGGAAATAATAAAGATTAGTGGCCGAAATAAATGACATAGAGACTAAAAAAAATACAAAAATATCAATGAAAACAAGAGCTGGTTCTTTGAAAGGATAAATAAGATTGCTAAACCTTTATCCAGACTCATCAAGGAACAAAAAGAGAGGACCCAAATAAATAAAATCAGAAATGAAGGTGGAGAAATAACTACTGATACCACAGAAATACAAAGGATTGTAAGAAAATACTATGAATAGTGGTATGCCAACAAACTGGACAATGTGGATGACATGAGAAAATTCCTAGAAAAATCCAATCTCCCAAAACTGAATCAAAAGGAATCATAAAACCTGAATAGGCCAATAACAACTGATGAAATAGAAGCAGTAATCAAAACACTCCCAACAAACAAAAGCCCAGGTCCAGATGGCTTCACAGGGGAGTTTTACCAAACATGCAAAACAGAACTAACATCTATACTCCTCAAACTTTTCCAAAAAATCCAAGAGGAAGGACACATCCAAGCTCTTTTTATGAAGCCAGCATTATCTTAATTTCAAAACCAGATAAAGACACTACAAAGAAAGAGAATTATAGGCCAATATCCCTGATGAGCATAGATGCTAAAATCTTCATCGGATCCAGCAATATATTAAGAAGATCATACTCCATGACCAAGTGGGATTTATTCCAGGGATGCAAGGCTGGTACAATATTCACTATTCAATAAACATGACACATCATATAAACACATTGAAAAACAAAAATTACATGATCATATCAATTGATGCAGAAAAAGCATTTGACAAAATCCAGCACCCTTTGTGATAAAAAGTCTCAGCAAAGTGGGAATAGAGGGATCATACTCCAACATAATAAAAACCTTATATGAAAAATCTAAAGTCTACATCATATTCAATAGGCAAAAAACTAAAAAAAAACAAAAAACAAAAAAACACACACACACAATACCATTTACCTCTGCAACAAAAAATTAAGATACTTAGGAATAAATTTAACCAAGTGAACAAAAGACATGTACTCGGAAAACTACAGGACATTGAAAAAAGAAATAGAAGAAGATATAAACAAGTGGAAGAATATACCATGTTCATGGATTGGTAGAATCAACATCATTAAAATGTCCATACTACTCAAGGCAATCTACATATTCAATGCAGACCCTATTAAATTACCAATGGCATATTTCACAGATCTAGAATAAACATTCCAAATATTTATATGGAACCAAATAGACCCCAAATAGCTGAAGCAATCTTGAGAAAGAAGAACAAAGTTGAAGGAATCACAATACCAGATATCAAGTTATACTATGAAGTCACCTTAATCAAAACAGCCTGGTATGACACAAGAACAGGAATATAAACAAATGGAACAGAACAGAGACCCCAGAAATTGACCCAAACCATTACCCTCAATTAATACTTGAGAAAGGAGACAAGAGTATACACTGGAGTCAATACAGGCTCTCCAATAAATGGTGTTGGGAAAATTGGACAGACACATGCAAAAAAAATGAAACTAGACTACCAACTTACACCATACACAAGAATAAACTCAAAATGGATAACAGACCTATATGTAAGTTGGGAAACCATAAAAATTCTAGAAGAAACCATATGCAGCAAAATTTCAGACATCTCTCATAGCAGTATGTTTGCAGATACATCTCCTAGGGTAAAGGAAACTAAGGACAAAATAACCAAATGGGACTACATAAAATTAAAAAGCTTTTGCACAGCAAAAGAAACCATCAAAAAATGAAAATGGAGCCCATTCTATGGGAGAACATATTTAGCAATGATACATCTGATAAAGGGTTAATATCCAAAATATATAAGGAACTCATGCAACTTAACAAAAGGAAGACAAACAACCCAATTAAAAAATGGACAAAGGACCTAAATAGACAATTCTCCAAAGTGAATATACAGATGGCCAAAAGACATATGAAAAAATGTTCAAAGTCACTGATCATCAGAGAGGTGCAAATTAAAATGACAATGAGCTATCACCTCACACCTGTTAGAATGGCTACCATCAACAAATCAACAAATGACAAGTGCTGGCGAGGATGTAGAGAAAAAGGAATCAGTACACTGCTGGTGGGAATGCAGACAGGTGTAGCCATTATGGAAAACAGTATGGAATTTCCTCAAAAAAATTAAATATGGAACTTCTATTTGACCCAGTGATCCCACTTCTAGAAATATATCCTCAGAAACCCCAAACGTCAATCAGAATGTATGCACCCCTATGTTCATAGCAGCACAATTTACAATAGTTAAGACCTGGAAACAGCACAAGTGCTCATCAGTATATGAGTGGATAAAAATGCTGTGGTATATTTATACCATGGAACACTATGCCACAGTAAAGAAGAAGAATCTCTTACTCTTTGAGACAGCATGGAGGGACCTTTCATACTAAGTGAAATAAGCCAGTCAGAGAAAGACAAGCATCACATGATCTCACTCATATGTGGAACCTGATAGACAGGATAAACTGATGAAAGGACTAGATCCAGAATCATGGAAACAATGAAAAGAGGACAGAATCTCAGAGGGAAGGCAGAGTGTGGGTGGGAGGTTATCAACCAAAGACCTTGTATGCATCTATGCATAATGCATCGACACAAACAGTGGGGTGGCCTGGAGGAGGTGAATGGGGGCAAAAAAAAGGACAGATGTAATATTTTCCACAATGAAGATTTAAAAAAATAAGAGGAAGGAAGGAAGGAAGGAAGGAAGGAAGGAAGGAAGGAAGGAAGGAAGGAAGGAAGGAAGGAAGGAAGGAAGGAAGGAAGGAAGGAAGGAAAACTGATGAACAAAATAGATCCAGAGACATAGAAACATGGAACAGACTGCTGAATCTCAGAGGGAATGGGGGGTGGGTGGATGGAAGAGATTAACAAAAGGACTTGTATGCATATAGGCATAACCCATGTAGCCACACAGTAATGTGGTGAAGGCCTGGGTGGGGGTGGAGGGTGCAGGCTAGAAGGGGTCAATGGAGAAAAAAGGGGACATCTGTAATATTTTCAATGATAAAGATTTTTTAAAAATCTTTAAAAAATAGAAGTTATACTTTTCACTAATTTGTCAATCTGTTTTAGAAAATAGAGTTATTTTTATAATAAATATATATTATGTTAACATGTAGTGATTATTAATATTTTAAAGTCATTAAGAAATATTAAATTTTTTTCTACTTTAGTTTTATTTTGTTAATCCTAATATAAGGATTTTCTTAATTAATTGATTTTAGAGAAAGAGGATGTGTGAGAGAGAAACATTGATGTAAGAAACATTGATTCATTGCCTCCAGGATTGAAACTGCAACCAGGTATGTGTCCTGATGGAACTGAACCAGCAGCACTCTGGTGTATGGGACGATGGATGCCCCAACCAATCAAGCCACCCAACTAGGGCTGCTTTCATTTTTCTTACAATAAAATATAGCTATATATAACCTACATAAACAAAAGCTTTTGGAGGTCCTCAATAATCTTAAGGTATAAAGAGATCCTGAGACTAAATGTTTGAGAACCACTGCTCTAAATCATCTCCATAACTTTTCTCCTATTAAATTTAGGGGGGAAATGATATAATTATCTCCAGGGCTACTTGGGATTTGTTTTTTTGTTTATTTTTTCTTGCTTGTGAAATTAAGCAAGCTGGTGTTTGCCTACATTTGGGGCAGAGCAAGGCCCAATGCCCTCAGAAGCTCTGCCTGAAGGCCTGTAACAGTGGGCTTGAACCAAACCAAATTAGGAGGCATCTCCCCACAGAGACCTCACACATTTGTCTTGTTTGATGTGATTTTTCCGGCTTTATAATATGAATCTGCTCAATAAATATCTTAATTCAATAAAAAGTTATTCAGCACCTACCAAGTAGAAATCGTTTTTGAGAATGCATGTCAAGTAAGATGCGGCTCTAATAGCACAGTCTATTGAGAGAAACAAAAAATAGTAGTAAACTTGTATGTGGTGTCAGGTACTATTTTTCTTTCCTCCTGGTATTTTCTTATTTAATTCTCATACATCCCCATTTTAGAATAATTTCAATCTATCAGAGGAAAAAATTGAGATTTAGGAAATATTAACATTACAGTAAGCTGTAGAGCTGGGAGAAGAACCCAGATGCAATTGATGTAAAAGTGTGAACTTTCAACTGTCCCTGAAAATGATATTGAAAATGCTACAACAGAGTTCAAAGAGAGCGAGAGGAAGAGACCAATTGTAGGAAGGAAAAGTTTGACAATGAGCTGGACCTGGAAGGAAATGTAGATCTTACACTGGAGGTGATTTCGGGGAGGAAGGTGCATTCCAGCAGAGCTACTGCTTGAGCAAAGGCCGTAGTCACTAGGATGTCTGGCACATTTGGAATATTGTGACTTGAGATTGGAAAAATACATAGAACAAAACTGGGTAAAGCTTTAAAAAGAAGGTTGAAGATTTAAGACTTTATTCTAGGGGGTGACAGCCCTAAAAGTCTTTGGAAAAGGACTGCCATGTTCCAAGCCGTGTCCTCTGGAGATAGCAACTGCACACATAGACATCTGCATTTGCTTAGCCACAGAAAGCTCAAGGGCTGTAACTGTTTCTCCAAAGGAATTCCTAACTATTTAATTTGCAGCAGGCCAGAGCTTCTGCCCACTTGGCATTAGGGTTTGTGTGTGGCTTTGTTTTGATAAACTTTGGCCATGATTCGCTAACATGAAGCAGAGTTGGGTCATGACTCCATTGGCAGCAGGAAGCTTCCTGCCAACTGTCAAACCAAGATCTCAAAGACAAGCCTTCTTTCTTCCCTGACTTCCTCCTCTCTTGCCTTCTCCCTTCAAGTGGCAGTGTTAACCTACTGAGATCTTTGAATGCTTGCAGGAAGTTGGTTTTTAACCACTGGTGGTCTCAAGCAAGACCTAGTAGGGTCAGAAATCAAGAAGCAGGAAATTGTATGGCATCCACCTGTAACCGCTCTAGCTGTCATCTGCGCCTCCCAGAGAGTGCCAAGACTTCCCATTTGGAAATCTTCTAGGAGGTTGCTGAGTGAGATGCTACTGCTTTTCAACATTCCAATGTGCCCAAATAACTTACTGATAATAGTGGGACACATGAAATTATAACATTTAAAAAATGCAAATGCGGGATACAAGACACTGGGGAGGGGGGCAGGTGAAGGTATGTACTGGCGGGTAGGAGAGGCGGGGGGAGGTCAATGGGGAAAAAAGGAGACATATGTACTACTATTGGTAATACTTCAAACAATAAAAAAATAATCATTTAAAAAAATGCAAATGCAATTATTCAAAAATAAAAAATATATATGTGCAGGCATACCTGCTAACCTTTGTGGGGACTAGGGAGGAGGGATAGTGAAGTACAATTTAAATTGTAAACCACTTAAAAAAAATCACTATCTCAGGAAGTCTCATCATTATTTGGGGAAGACAGCGGTGTGGGGAAGCCAGTAACTGTATGACTGTTAGACTGTTAAGCTTTTTCTTTCTTTTTCTTAACTTTTTTAAAAAGTTGTGTTTAACATCTCAAGGAAGCTAACAAAAAAGTTAAATAATTTATTTCCCAGATGGAGGTAATTGAAGCAAAAAGATAAGAAGAAAGTTCTTAGCTCTTGTCTGAGAAGACAAGCATCTTTTTCCTCAAGACATATAGCTCTGGTATGTGCAAAGAGAAGACAGGCCAGGAAGAATGATGGGAAATTCTGAAGTGATTACAAACCACATGGCAGGAACAAAATACATCTATTTAGGATGAATTTATTTTGGGGGACTGCTTGAACTCTAAAACAATTTGGATCTCTTGAAAGCAGTTCTCTTGGTTAAAATGTTTTTCTTTTTCTCTTATAAAGCATCAGTTTCAAATTTAAATGGATTTTGTATCTACTTAAAACACATGTACCCATTTCATATCCTCAGTAAGCAGTTTTTTATTATGTCATCAAATTGTGCAAATTACTGGCTTTCATTTCTCACAGTGTAATGTCTATGACTGCAAGCACAAGAGATTTTCAAGTTTAAGCTGAACTTTTTCAAGTGACTTTATATTTCAACTTTTCTATTTTGCCATTTACAGAAACTCTTAAGTAAAGATGACATAAAAGAACTAGAAAGATGACTTGACTTTTTAAAATCACTTTGGCATTGACTAAACATGCCTTCGCTCTGATTTTTGTCTTCAGTATGAAGGTGGTTTGCAGAAGGCTGATTGGGAAATCTTGGCAGATGTCATGAATGTGGCAACCTGAGAAATCAAAGCTGACACAAGAAGGGCCTGGTGATGTAAAGGAGACTTCTTTCTATTTGTCTGTATTGGTGTGTCCAATAGTTTACAACTGGCCAGCAGGGTGGAAAGCACAACACCATGTTAAGAGTAATAAATATTAGTCCTGGCTCACTAACTCCATTGGACAGGGCATCATCTCAATACACCAATGTTGTGGAATCGATCCCTAGTCAGGTCACATATAAGAATCAACCAATGAATGCGTAAGTAAGTAGAATCACAAAATGATGTTTCTCTCTCTCTGTCTCTCTGTCTCTCTCTCTCTCTGTCTCTCTCTCTCCCCCCACCCTTCCTGCCTCTCTCTAAAATCAATTTAAAAATCTTTTAATAAAGGAATAGTGAATATCAGACCAGGAGGAAAGAATGGGAGTACTTGGGATCCATCTTCAGGAAACTTGGAAGATCTCCCATAAACATGTCCAGAAAATTTGAGAGTGATGGGTTTTCGTTATAATTGGCTATGTGAATATCAACATTTTCTGGTCCCTTGGTTTGGCATATCTTTTTCAGTCATCACAACTTTGTGTGTACCATTCATATACTCAGAATCCCTCTCTCTCTCATTACTTTGGGATAAAGTTCAGTTGCCTTGGTCAAATATTTAGAGCCAGTCATAACTGAGTCCCCATTAGCTATTTCAGCATTACAGATGCTGGAATGCTGAGCACTGAAGATGAATAAAATTGCATTAGGCAAAGATGGTTAAGGAAGAGGAAATCCAGGTACAAGGCAGAAGAAATAAAAAAATATGAAAGCTTGGAAGGGCAAGGTATGTTTGGAGAATGGTAACTTATACAGTGTGACTGGAATGTAAGATACATGGAGGGACTCAGGAAAGATGAATTATCAAAGAAAGATGGGATTGTGTAGCATAGGGTCTTGTGAGCCATGTTAATGAGGTTGTGTTTTATTTCTGTAGCCATTGGAGTAAGCACAAGGATTTTCACAAGGAAACATGTTGTAATTAGTGCTGGATTTTAGAAAGGTGACTGGCCACAGATGGATGTCCCAGTTAAAATTGATAGAAAGGGCCAGATAACCTCCAAAGGTCCTCTGAAATACTGTGATTCCACAAAAACATTCTACATTTGTTAGAAATTACTTACCAAGACCTCATGGTGAAAATATTTAGAAAACTGGCAAACTCCTCTTTCTCTATTTGTTATTTTCAAAGAAGATAATCTTTAATCCTCTCTTCTATCCAATTTTTTTCTGTCTTGGAAAAATAGGCCAACAATGTTTGGGAAAATGTAATCCACCCACTTTTTTTGTAAGAGCTGGTTTCTTAATACCTACATGAGCCAAATTTTGAATCCACAAGAATTTTCTTAGAAAAGAGGTTCTGGCAAAATGTTCCTCTAATCTATGGTGGGGATCTATGGGAGGTGAGTGTAAATTGTTTTAGTTCATGTTGAAAAGCAACAGTTAGTCAAAAAAGCATGAGGACTACAGACTTATATAATCTATATTCCAGTATTCCAACAGGTGATTATTTATTGATAAGGATTCTTTAAGCCCATTCACATATATTTTTGAGGACTGTGCAAGGCACTATAGATATACTGGTGAACGCAGACACAGTCCCTGCCCTCATGGAGTTACATCTGAAATCAGGATACAAAAAGATAAATAAGCAATTATAATAATATGACATAATAATAATTATAGTGTGAAAGTGATTTCATGGAGGAAGTAGAAGTTGTTATACAGAGTAAATTTGGAGGTCAGGGAACACATCCTTGAATAAATTGCAACTAAGCTGAATCTAAAGCATAAGCAGATTTATTGATGATAGCCATCATGACAGGTGTGAGGTGATATCTCATTGTGGTTTTAATTTGCATATCTCTGATGATTAGAAATCTTGAGCATCTTTTCATATGTCCATTGGCCATCTGTATGTCTTCTTTGGAGAAGCTTCTATTCAGGTCTTTTGTCCACTTTTAAATTGGATTAATTGTTTTTTTGGTGTTGAATTTTATAAGTTCTTCATAAATTTGGATATTAAGACACTATCAGATATATCATTGGCGAGTATATTCTCCCATTAGAAAATGAAACCCTTGTGTGCTGTTTGTGGGAATGCAAACTGGTGCAGCCACTGTGGAAAGCAGTGTGTAGTTACCTCAAAATATTAAAAATGTAACTGCCTTGTGACCCAAGAATTTCACTTCTGGGAATTTATCTGAAGAAAACCAAAACACTAATTTGAAAAAAGATATGCACCCCTATGTTCATTGCAGCATTATTTACAATAGCTAAGATCTAGAAGCAGCTCAAGTGCCCACCAGTAGATGATTGGATAAAAAAAGCTGTAGTATATTTACACAATGGAATATTATTCTGCCATAAAAAGGAAGAAAATTTTATCATTCATGATAGCATGGATGGATCTGAAGAACATTATGGTAAGTGAAATTAGCCAGTCAGAGAAAGACAAGTACCATATGATTTCACTCATATGTGCAAGTTAATGAACAAACCGAGTTACCAAGCAAATTGAGAAAGACTCATAGAGAGAGAGAGAGCCAGGTAGACAGCTCTGGGGAGTAGGGTTGGGTGGGGTGTGTTGTGGGGGGTGTGGAAGGCTTGAGAGAAAAAAAAACAGAGAACTCATACACATGACTTGTGTGTGGGGGGCAGGAGGGGGGGTGGGTGGAAGTGGAAGAATGCATAGAGGAAATAAATGGTGATATAAAAATAAATAAAATAAGATATAAATAAAGCATAACTAGAACTTGGTCCAGCAAAACAAGTGGTCAAGGAAGAAAAGAGTGGATGCTAGTTGAGCTGAATTTAGGCAAAGAACCAGAGTCAAGATAAATAATTGCATTCTGGAAATCAAGTAGTTCACCCCAGCTGGAATTTATACACTGAGTGGCCAGATTATTATGCATTCAGAGATCATAATAATCTGGCCACTCAGTGTATATACACTCTGTGTGTGCTGAGTGTGGAGGTGGGAAGCAGATGGGAGATTGGAGTACCTATAGATGAAGCTGGAGAGATATGTAAGTAGGAGCCAGATTCTACCAAGTCTTGCAATACTTATGACAGAATTGGGGAGTTATCTTGAGGGCATTGTAGAACCATTGACTGTTTTTAAACAGATCATGATCATATATGACTCTCAGAAAGACCATTCTGGCCATGGAGTGGATAATGGATTGGTAGGCGTGGGGGACTTGCCCAATACAGAAAGATGTGATCATCCTCAAGAAAGCCCATGTGAGCCTAAACAAGAAGAGTGGAAATGGAATATAGAAAAGACTTGGTAATTGTTCAGAGTGAGGGGAAAAAGGGAGACAAAGTTAATTCCCAGGTTTCTGGCTGGACTAGTATTTAATGACTCTGCTCTGAGAGAGGGCACCTAGGAGGAGCAGATGAAGGGGTGAAGGGGTGAATGAGTTCAGTTTTGTTTCTCTGTCTGATGGACATTCAAACAAAACCTAATAGGTAATTGGATATGTATATGGACTTGGAACTCTGATTGATATTTGAGGGTTATTAGCAACATATACAGATGTCCCCCCAGAAATATATACACAATTTAACAGCTGGTAGCTTGATTTTGAAAATTAAGTGTATTTTAATAAACACTGCCTTTATAATTATTCAAAGTGTATATACAGTAGGTCCTCAGGTTATGTCAGAGATCTGTTCCTACAGCGCTAACTAACGCGATTTTTGCCGTAAGTTGGAACCCATCTACATAAGCACCTACGTCACTCACATGGAGCACATACACAGCATAATGAAGGGAAACAGTAAAAAAAATTTAAAAGAAAGGTAACAATTCCTGACCTTTACTTGTGGTAAATAAATACTAAAAAACATAAAGCACATATGTACATACATCGAAATGATGGAAATTTTTAATATAAATAAATGGGAGATGGCGACATAACCATGAAATGACTGACATATGTGGAGTCCAGCGTAACCCAAGGACTGCCTGTATACATTTTGGGGGACACCTTATCAATGGTTATGGGAGACAATGCATGTAATGAATGCTTAAATCTTCTAGGTAGCAGAACTGCTAAACATCCATGAGTACTACTTAAAATGGAAAGAATTGCCCCATTTCTCAGTCCCTTTTATCATAGCCCTGGAATGCAAAAATGTCTATTCCATCCCATACCTAGGATCCAAAGAATATTCACATCTTTCATCCAACATAGAATTCTCTGTTTCCTTTCACTGATTTTGAAGCAATTACTATAATACCCTTGGAGCTTACCTTGATCTCATCATTATTCTTATAGTCTGAAGAAAGCTGTACAAATTTTTGTGACATTATCCAAAAAGAGTAAAATAGAATCCAAAAGAGTAAAATCAGGACATTTGGTTTCAGGCAAAATAACTGAGCTATGTTTTAAGGGGAATTATTTGAGTCAAATGATATTTAATTTAAACTGCATCCTCCCTATTCTCTTTTTAATTAATTCATTTTAGCCTGCCCTGACATGGTCAGACTTATTTAGAATCCCTTGTTCACAAAGATCAAATTGCTTTTCTAAAGTACATTTGGTTTCTAAAACTT
Source organism: Corynorhinus townsendii (assembly GCA_026230045.1). NCBI lineage: Eukaryota > Metazoa > Chordata > Mammalia > Chiroptera > Vespertilionidae > Corynorhinus > Corynorhinus townsendii. The sequence goes on from JAPDVU010000008.1 coordinate 70,230,007, forward strand.
GGCATCTCTGAGCTTCTGGTGTCAATACAAAGAGCACATACATATTCCAACAAACCCTGGATTGTTGATAGTGAAAGGCATCGGTGCCTGGCCTTTGAGAGGAAGGGCACAGCACATTTCTTCATAGGGGGAAGTGACGGAGCTATTATTACTTTCAAGACATCCCTGGTTTGTCCATTCAGAAAAGCACAAGTCAGGCTCTGTGGCCATTCAAAAGGGGAGGCTGTGAAAATGGGTCCCCTGGTGACACTTTGACTGCCAGCATTTCCTTCTCATCTACCCTGCAGCAGAGGGTTCCCAGACCAGGGTTTGTTAACCTTGACCTCTCCTATCACCATGGAAATGCAACACTGCCAAGGGAACTTCCTCTGTGATTATCATTCACTATAAAGAAATAGAATAGAAAATAGAACAGGAAAAACATTGCCCATTTCATCTTGCCATTTGGCCTTAGATCAAAGTATCTCCCAGCAAGTTCTTTGAAAGTTTGGTGTGGCGGTTATCAGACTTATACTCTGCGGCGTATTCATGTTTGAGGACTTGAGGCTCACCTGCAGTAGAGTATTAAATTACTTGGAATAATAATGATATCCTTATTACCATGCACTCCTTAAAACTGTGGGCAAAGTATACAGCATGCATGTGCATGTCACTTAAAATGGGTCCATAGCTTTCCTCCTAAATTCTAGCATCCAGAAAAGATGAAGAATTGATTTGGTCCCATACCATCATGTAACAAATCAGCAAAATGAAGCCCAAAGAGATTATACTCTGCTTTCATTTCCTTTCTTCCTTTTGCTCCTTTTTCTTCTCCTCTTACTCCTTCCTATCTCTCTTCCTCCTTTGAAATCTGTGTTGGTCTGAGTTAATGTTAAACAAAAGTGGAAGAGTTCCTCATGAGAGGCACAATGGACAAAGAATGGGAACACAGTTGGAAGAAGACCTAGACTCACAGTGAAGATTACCAATATAAGTAGACAAATTCTTTAAAAACACTGGATTTTGGTCATCAATTAATGCAGGGGCCCTGGCAACCCAGCAGTCAGGACCTGGTGTGTTCTTAATATGTGTTTCCCATTGTATGTGTTGCTTTGGCAATTGTCTTCCCTTCTATCTCCAGGAATGGAGCAGATCAGCAGTACCCTCAAACTTACTAGGGAAATAATGAGACAGGAGTCTTGAAAATTCTAGGAGTTCCTCCCTGCGTTAGATTCTTCCTCCAGGAGAATAGAAAAGATGTACTTTATTATCTTAACTAGAGGCCCGGTGCACAAAATTTGTGCACGGGAGGGGGGGTTCCCTAAACCAGCAGTCGGACATCCCTCTAGCAATCTGGGACTGCTGGATCCTAACTGTTCACCTGCCTGCCTGCCTGATCAGCCCTAACTGCCTCTGCTTGCCAGCCTGATTGCCCCCTAACTGGTCCCCTGCTGACCTGATCGCCCCTAACCACCACTGCTTAGGCCCCCGCCACCGTGGCTTTGTCAGGAAGGAAGATGTCCAATCGACCTGCTCTAATTAGCATACTACCCTTTTATTAGTATAGATGAGGTGAACCCAGTGTGCTTTCATTTGTGATATTTTATCATGTGCTGCTATTTGTTCTAAACATTGAAGTCCCCAAGCACACTAGCACAGAAAATGTACTCATTGGGCTTTAGGGTCAGAACCAGTAAGACTGAGTGGTGGCTCTGGCCAAGTCTCAGAGCCTCTTTAGTTCTCACTTTCCTCTTGTGCAAAATGGCAAGCACAATAATGCCTACTTCTAGGGGCATACAAGAATTGGATAAATTAAGGTATATAATGTGTCAGATATGGAGTCTAGCACATAGTAATGGTTTCTTATTGCCTCTCACCCAGCTCCTGGCTCTGTACCAACAGTACAAATGGTTCGGAGTATAGAAAATTCTGGAGGAAATTTTTTGTGCTATTTATTCTACACTTAAGAATAAAAAAAGAAACATTCAAGCCTCATTTACTCTTTGATTTTTGTGGAGCTTTTTAGGTGAATATGAATGAGCAGGTCTGGAAAAAAAATTAGTGTCACTACATTCACAGTTAAAAAGCACTTTGACTTCTGGGAACATTTTAAGGAAGAATTTCCCAACATTTTCTTACTTATCAACTCTTTTATGATATAATCTTGCCATACCCCCTTTGGAATTTTAACAATTATTTTTACATCACTTGTATTAAAATGTTATTTTAAATTAAAAATAGGCATATTTTACATCTATGTTACAAATTCTTAAGCTAGATACTGAGTGTATAGGTATTAATTATATTATTATCTACTTTTTTCTTATTCCTGACATTTCATCATAAGAAAGAAAATATCATGCCAATATTTTATTTTTAATTATTTAATTAATTTAATAATTATTGTACTGTATTATATTGTTTAAAATTTTTAATTGATATTTTAGAGAGAGAGAGAAAGGGTAAGGGGAGAGACAGAGGGAGAGAGAAAAATCGATTTGTTCTTCCACCTATTTATGCATCCATTGGTTGATTCTTATATATGTCCTGACTGGGAATCTAACCACAACCTTGGTGTATGAGGATGATACTCTTACCAACCAAGCTACCCTGCCAGGGCTAGTCTAATAATTATTTTAATAAAGAGAAAATTTCAATAATATTTTGATTTATCAAGTGATATCCATTTTGATTTATTTTAACTTAATTCTATATAAAAAATAATGTTACAAACAAATAATTTTGTGTGTGTTTATATACGTGGCGGATATTCCTCTGGGACAGTAGTACAGTCTCCTTGATGACCTAAGGAAGGTGCTCCAGGAATGTCCATTGTGTGGGTTATGTGACCCTCCTGTTGCAGCTGAGTCTTGATTGCTGTTGGCCTGTCCATGCATGGGGTTGACTAAAACTGGTTGACTATGAGGCTCAAACCTGATCACAGTGTACGAGCCGCTGTGTGTGTGTATGTATGTGGAGGGGGTCTGACCCCATGAAGTGGAATTTGCCCCAGCAAGATATGGTGCTTTCTCTTTAGGTGTGCAGCTTGTGGAGCTAATTGGGTTGTTTTTTATGCAGTCTGGATCCCACCACCAGGTGTTTTGGTTCTGGTACCTCAGGCTGGGAAGTACATTGTTATGAGGGACTCTAGTACAGGTCAATGTCAAGTAATACCTTATATGGGCTCTGGGATACCTGTTTTGAGCTACAAAATGATCCACAGTTTGTGACTGCCTCTTCTTGGCCTGGATGTGCATTGGAGGGACCAAGCTGCACACCAAGGCTGACTTCCACCAGCACCTAAGCAATAGGCAAAAAAATCACAAGGCCTAGGCAATAAAAGGTCCAAGGCACCCTGAGATCCTCTTCTGCTTGCCAGGTGCCAGTTAGGCTCAGTAGCTGATAGAACCTCAGGATGCAAGAAAGTTGCATGAGGGAGGCTCTCAGTGAATCATCTTGTAGGGACAAGTAGTGTTCACCAAATTGATACAGATTCAGTGCTGGGTCTGAGGCCACTCAGCAATAGTCTCAGGGTATACCAAGATCAGCGCCACCTGCCAGGTGCTCATGAACCAGGGGATGGGGAGGGGTTTCAGGGTGTTGTCAGGATGAGGCCAGCAAAGTTGATCAGGCCCAAACAGACCAAGATTTGTCCTTTTAAAGGGAGGTCTCTGCACTGGAATGGTAGCATTGGTCAGGTGTGCAATGGAAAATTGACCCCTGCCTTAGAAACACACAACTGATTTCTAAATCTTCCAGGAGCACCTGGAGAGCCTTCTAAGACAGTCTGCACTGAGGGCCCATGCTGGCCGGCCGTAGCCAGCTTACTCCTCTGCACAGTGCAAGCTTGGCAGGGCAGGTCCTCTGGGAATTGAGAGGATGGTGCTCATGCATGCCTCCAGGCTGATGCAGTATGCAGGGAAGTGCTCCTCCCAGGAAAGATGACATCTGTGGGCAATGTGAGAGGGACTTAGCACAGGCACCCTGGTGACTGTTCCTTCAGCTCTCTTCCTGGAGCCACACAACCCAGTTTCTCCTTTCATGATAACTCTAGTTTGTTCTCAGCTACCCTCCCTCTGCCAGGGCCCAGTGTGAGAGGCTGCAAACAAGATTTTGTGCACTAGCTTTTTCAGCGGGCACCTAGGTTTCAGGGAGACTGATGTCTACCAGATGGACAGAATTCCCTCTGATTTTTTTTTAAATAAATCTTTATTCAGACTATTACAATTGTTTCTCCTTTTTCCCCCCAAAGCTCCCCTCCACCTGGTCCCCACCCCACCTTCTGCCCTTACCTTCCCCCTCCCCCCGTCTTCATCCATAGGTGTACGATTTTTGTCTAGTCTCTTCCTGCACCCCCCCATACCTTTTTCCTCCTGAGAATTATCAGTCCACTCCCTTTCTATGCCCCTGATTCACCAGATTATTCTGTTCCTCAGGTTTTTAATTCACTTGATTATTAGGTTCACTTGTTGATAGATATGTATTCGTTGTTCATAATTTTCATCTTTACTTTTTCTTCTTCCTCTTCTTAAAGAATACCTTTCAGCATTTCATATAATACTGGTTTGGTGGTGATGAACTCCTTTAGCTTTTTCTTATCTGTAAAGCTCTTTAACTGCCCTTCAATTCTGAATGATAGCTTTGCTGGGTAGAGTAATCCTGGTTGTAGGTTCTTGCTATTCATCACTTTGTAGATTTCTTGCCACTCCCGTCTGGCCTGCATAGTTTCTGTTGAGAAATCAGCTGACAATCGTATGGGTGCTCCCTTGTAGGTAATTAACTGTTTTTCTCTTGCTGCTTTTAATATTCTCTCTTTGTCTTTTGCTCTTGGCATTTTAATTATGATGTGTCTTGGTCTGGTCCTCTTTGGATTCCTTTTGTTTGGGGTTCTGTGCGCTTCCTGGACTTGTAAGTCTATTTCTTTCACCAAGTGGGGGAAGTTTTCAGTCATTATTTCTTCAAATAGGTTTTCAGTATCTTGCTCTCTCTCTTCTTCTGGCACCTCCATAATTCTGATATCGGTATGCTTGAAGTTGTCCCAGAGGCTTCTTACACTATCTTCAACTTTTTGGATTCTTTTTTCTTTTTGCTTTTTCAGTTGAGTGTTTTTTGCTTCTTTGTATTTCAATTCTTTGACTTGATTCTCACATTCCTCTAGTCTGTTGTTGGGTCTCTGTATAATATTTTTTATTTCAGTCAGTGTATGTTTAATTTCTAGTTGGTCCTTTTTCATATCTTCAAGGGTCTCGTTATATTTATTGGCCTTTTCTAGGATATTCTTGAAAAGCCTTATAACCATGGTTTTGAATTCTATATCCAGTCATTTGTTTTCCTCCATTTCTTTCGTTTGTGATCTGTTTCTTTGTTGCTGCATTTTCACTGCTTCCCTGAGTTGGTAGGGTAGCTTTGTGTGCTAGGTTTCCTGTATGGCCCAGTTGTTCGGCTTCCCCAGTTAATCTGAGGTGGACATTCTTGGTGCACCCCTTTGTGGACTGTGTGTACAGCCTTGTTGTAGTTAAGTCTTGATTGTTGTTGGTATCACTGGGAGGAATTGACCTCCAGGCCAGTTGGCTGTGAGGATCAGCTGTGTCTACACTGGGAGAAGTTCGGTGCTGGAGACAGCCTTATAGGATTAGACTTGCCAAATTGCAAAAGCCTCTGTGCTCAGCTTGGATGGGGTGGAGTCTCAGGTTGGAGCAGACTGTCTTGGCTTCCCGTCAGCCCTGCCCTTGCACTCACACGGGCGCCTCCAGACCTCTGCCTTCTCCGCCTCCTGAGCTTCCACCTGAGAATCCAGATTTCCAACCCCCCACAAGAGCGTGGGTCCCCAGCGGCTCGCCTGGAACTGGGGTTCAGTGCAGTCAGGAGCTTCTGACTCCCTTCTGCTAGGGAAAGCCTGTGGCAACCTCCACAGTCTTTGTTCACACTCACGCGTGCACCTCCAGACGCCTGCCTTCCGGGGCTCCCCCGGGTCTCTGAGTCTCCGATTGCCTTTCTCTCTACCTGACAGTCCAGACTACCCCTGTATGAACCTGGGTCCACAGGGTTTTGCCCAGAACTGGGGTTCAGTGCAGTCAGAACTGGGGTTCAGTGCAGTTGGGGGCTTCCTTCCCTCTCCTGCCAGAGAAAGTCAGCCAGGCTCTCAGCCGTCCCTTCCTCTCTGCACGCACAAAGACCCTTTGCCGTTCCTCAACCCTTTGCCGTTCCTCCAGTTCTCCGTGAGCTTTTCTCTTTCCTTCTAGTTATAGAATTTCCACTCAGCCAGCTTTCCTGTGGTTCTAGATGTTGTCCGTTTTGTCTTTTAGTTGTAGTTTTAAAATTGTTGTGCAAAGCAGCAGTTTAGGTGCTTACCTATGCCGCCATCTTGGTTTCTCTGGAATTCCCTCTGATTTCGACAGCTAGATTTTATGTAGGCTCTTCTTCCTGGCTCTGGTGCCTCAGGCTAGGAAGGCATGAGACTTCCATGCTCTTCTGGGGGACCTTTGCAGCAGGGCTATCTCTCAAATGCTACATGTGGGTGCAGGGCCAGCCAATTTTTTTTTGTCTCTGCCCTGGCTACTAGTCTTGATGTTGCTTCTTTTGTAAACCCTTGGTTATAAAACTTATGTTCAGCTAGTCTTCAGTTTGTTATTCAGGTTAATTTTGCTATAATTTAGTTGTACTTCCAGTTTAAACCTGGGAGGAGGTGAGGGTAACTTTCACCTATTCTTCTGCCCTCTTGGACCCCCAAGTTTGAGTCTTCTAACCTATTCTCCACATTGGCATCAGGGTGACCTTAAATACACCTGACCAAGTTGAACTTCGTAAAATCTTTGATTATATTTTGATTTTTCTCTTCCTAGATTGTCTGGCACACAGTTATTCCTAAATAAATGTGAGGAGTATTTTAATGAGATAAGAAAGGAAAATAAAATGAGAAATAATGTAAAGATCAGTATATTAATTCATTTGATAAATATCTGAACTCCCACTATGTGTCTAGCACTGTGCTTGGTATTCACAATGGTGAACAAAATATAGAGTTCCTTTCTGCAGGGATTTTTCAGTCTCATTCACTCAATCCAAACAATGAAATAGCTGAAATGCCCCAGGCACTGACTATAAATCAAGTATGACACTAAGTGTTTTACTGAAACGAACTCATTAGGTATTCACAACCACCCATTGAGCTAGGTTCTCTTATTATGCCCATTTTATTCAGGAGACAACTGGGGCATGGCAAAGTTAAGTAATAGATGAAGTTAGGATTAGGGGCTCTTTTTTAATTGGAATAATGTACAGTCAGTAATCTGTTTTTTAGAAGAAAAGACCAATGATTCCTGAATCAAACAGAGGAACAATATAAATCAGGGTATCAGCAAGTATCTAACTGTATAGAACTGACTTCTGGAGTCAGGCACGGCCACCATCTGCTCTGGATTTTCAGAAGCCTCCATAATTCCTGGTACAGAGAAAGAAGAGGATTATTTTCTATTCCCCTCAGCTCTCTGCATAAGCATGTTGGCCAACTTTGTTCTTATTCCAGGATTTTCAGATCAGGAATTATCAAGTTACCTATTTTCTATATTTTTTAATTATTTTAGTTTCTGGTTTTAATAGCCTATTGTATTTGTTCTTAGTTTGTACCCTTCAAAAATTATTTCATGTCCTTCAATCTTTTTAATAGTTTAAATGTTTTAATAGTTATTCTCCTTAATACATTTTATCTTAATTTTCATTTAAATTTTTGTACTACCTTTTAATTGAACTTCTAAAGATATTTTTACTTTCCATGTCTCTGGTTTCCTGAATTTGCTTCATTTTTACTCTTTTCAACCATATTCCCAACTGCATTTAATTTCATTCTTTAAATAAATGCAATTAATTAAATGTAGTTAAATTGTATGCCTTTTTAGAACTTTTACTACCAACTCTTGCATAAAAAAAGAAAAAAGGGCTTGTAGAGGATGAGTTTCAAAGTATGCTTCAGGAGATGGTTCCCCCATGGTGAGTCAGTCCAGAAGGCAGTGTGGTCCAAGCAAGGTAGGGCTTTGTGAGATAGAAATATGGTGTGTCCTGAGAAGGTGTGTCAAAAACCCAGGCTTTTGTCTCAGTGCTTTCACTAACTGCCCTTATGACCTTTGGCGGACCCCTTCCTTGTTCTTCTCAGCAGTATCAGGAAGAAGCTGAAATGAATTATTTCCATGCATCCTTCCAGCTTTAGTAGTGTATGTGCCCCATGTTTTGGTTGTAGTGGATTAGCAAAACAAAGGGGAACATTTTGATGGAGCCATATTAAAATGGCATATCAAACTATCAAAACACTGCTTTTTATTACTTAGTAATGTTCTCAAATAAAAATACCTGCTGTATCCCCTACTCTATGCCTAAGCCTTGCTTTGTTCCTTAGCCTGTGAGCCGCATCAAAATGTCCCTGGCATCAGAATGGCAGTATCAAGATAGTATGAGTCCATTGGAGAACACCAAGGCTTTTAGTTCTATAAACTGGGGCTGAGTTCCAGGCTCAGCTGTTTGTTTGTCACTTAGCTGCATAGCCTTGGGGACAAGACACTTCACCCTTAGTTTCCTCACCTGTAAATTATAGCACTGATGCCAAAGATGTGTAGTTTAGAAATGAAATGTGTCAAGAGTCAATGCATGCTTCAACACATATAGAAAGGAAGTGGAGCTTAAGGTAGTTTAATGTTCCCAAATGACTAAAAGGAAATCATGTTTTTCACTAAAAAGTTTAGAAATAATGATTTGTAGTTTGGGAGAGACCTGGATTTCAGAAAGGATGATGGCCCCATGGACTGAGAAAAAATCATGGGCTCAAGTGGAAAGAAAGGCCGAGATCAGATATTCAGACTCTCTGAACATGTACTGGACAACTTATCAGATGTACAAAGAGTAGGGAATGTTATGAAAAACAAGCCCCCATGCCTCACTCCCTGCTATCCCCCAGATCAGAGTCCTTGTCTCTGAGTCAGGAGCAGATATCAGCATTTAGACCAGGGGCATGCATTACTATGATGCAGCAACATTACTCTTGAGCTCTGTGGCATCTTGACCTTGTCTGGCTTAGAGGAATCTCCCCAGACTCATTTGTGGCATTAAGTACTGTCCAAATCAGCTAAAAGTGCAAGATAAAGCACATGGTTTTGCTCCAGCAGGAAGTTTTGAAACACTTGGTGAACTTCTTGAGAAAAAAAGATGATATTATAAAAGTGGGTTATCTGATTGCTGAATTCCTCAGGCAAAGCAAACAAAAAAAGTAGTAGGTTCTAGGGGAAGGGAGAATTAAAACTGGATGATGATGATAACTATGGTGGTGGTGGTGATGTTTTACTGATAATCACAGGGAAAAAGAATGCATTCAGGTTCAAGAAAATGTATCCATATTCATGCTCCCAATTTTGGTATGGTCCCCTACACCCAAGAGAGAACTTTACCTGAACAGTTATTTCATTCTTTTAAAAGAATAAATTGGCACCTACACAATATGACAAGCTATTCTAGGTGTTCAATGTACCAAATCAAATGAGACACAGCCATTCCTAGATGGAGTTGACATTCTTATGTGGGCAAAAAATGATCTAATGTGGTGGATGTTATTATAGAATACTAGAGGCCTGGTGCACAAAATTAGTGGATGGGGGGGGGGCGGTCCCTCAGCCCAGCCTGCACCCTCTCCAATCTGGGACCCCTTGAGGGATGTCCAACTGCCTGTTTAGGCCTGATCCTGGTAGGCAGTCGGACATCCCTCTCACAATCCAGGACTGCTGACTCCCAACTGCTTGCCTGCCTTCCTTCCTGATTGCCCCTAACCACTTCTGCCTGCCAGCCTGATCACCCCCTAACCACTCCCCTGCCAGACTGATTGATGTCTAACTGCTCCCCTGCCAGCCTGTTTTCCCCCACCTTCCCTCTTCTGCCAGCCTGATCACCCCTAACTGCCTTCCCTTGCAGGCCTGGTCCCTCCCAAATGCCCTCCCCTGCTGGCTATCTTGTGGTGGTTATCTTGTGTCCACATGGGGGCAGCCATCTTTGACCACATGGGGGCAGCCACCTTGTGTGTTGGAGTGATGGTCAAGCTGCATGTTACTCTTTTGTTAGATAGGATAGAGGCCTGGTGCACAGGTGGGGGCCAGCTGGTTTGCCCTGAAGGGTGTCCCAGATCAGGGCGAGGGTCCTGTGGTGGTTTGCAGGCCAGCCACGCCCCCCAGTGACCCAAGCAGAGGCCCTAGGATTTATTTATCTTCTACAATTGAAACTCAGTAGCCTGGAGCGGAGCCAAGCCTTCTGCTCACTCCGTGGTGGCAGCCATTTCTGTTGGGATTTATTTAACTTCTGTAATTGAAACTTTGTAGCCTTAAGCGGAGGCCTGGGCTGGCCAGGATGTACAGAAAGCTTGGCTTCCTCCATCGCTGGGGATACCCAAGCCTCCCTCCTGCTCTCTCTGTGGCCGCAGCCATCTTGGTTGGGGTTAATTTGCATACTTGCTCCTGATGGGCTAGTGGGCATGGCTAGTGGGTGTGGCTAGTTGTAATGGAGTGATGGTTAATTTGCATATTACTCTTTTATTAGATAAGATTGGGCAAAGTTCTGTGGTCACAGAGGATGGATCAGATGACTCTGTGATAATTATGAAAATTTTTCATAGAAGAGGTAATATTTTAGCTGGTTTCTTGAGAATTTAGTTAGGTGCAAAGTTTGTACAAATAATTCATGGGTTAAAAAATTAGTATGGCATAGAGTCATGGGCCTGATATGAACCTGGAATTTGACAAGAGGACTTGGAACATATTGGCAAGGAACATCAGCCACAGTGTAGAGCAATAGCCTCATGACAAGCTAGAGAGTTTGGGTTTTATCTACAAATTCCAGGAAGGTTAAGAAGAGTTTTTTTGTTTGGGGGGTTTTGTTTTGTTTTCTTTTGTTTTAACCTGGGATGGGACCTAGGGACTTTGTTTTAAGTGGTATAAATTTAATGGAAGAAGATGTTTAATACATTTCACTAATGAGACTCTGTTGGCAAGAAGACCATTTCACAAGCCACTGAATTTCTTGAAGGTAATGGCCTGGTCCTGCAAAAAGGAATATATAATACAGTTAGAGAGAAGAAGCTGGATTTAAGTACACTGGATGACAGATCAGATGTAAGGATGTTGGGATAAGATAGAGCTCTTAATGATGGCACCAAGGTTTTAGTTTTCAAGGCAGGGTTCACTCATGGGAAAGCACTCAACTGGTGGGTCAACCAGGGCTGGCTGATTTATGATACCTTTGCCTGGGACAGCTAGGATAAAGGAGGCTTCTCTCCACAAACATCTGCAAACTACAAAACCTCATTACTATACATTTGTTTTTATATTTTCATATGTACATTAATGATCATGTTATTTCTCATGAGTCTATGCATTAGCAGGGCAATTCTGCATTTGTATGCTGGTCTAGACTGATCTGAACCTGTGGTCAGATGATAGGTTAGCTGGAGGCTGACTGGTATAGATTGACCTCATTTATTTCAACCAAGCTCTACTCCTTTATATGAGCTCTCATCCTCCAACAGCTTTACCCAGCTTGCCAGCTTATTTATGTACCATAGCAGAAGATGGGGGAGAGAGAGAGAGAGAGAGAGAGAGAGAGAGAGAGAGAGAGAGAGAGAGAGAGAACACACTTGAAACCTAGAATCAGAAATGGCACAATTCTACTTGTGCTGCATTATATTGGCCCAAAGAAGGCATATTCAAGAAGTGGTAAAATAGATTCAATCTCCTGATGGGAGTTACTCCAAAGTCATATTATGTAGGGTGTGGATATGGGAAGTGAATAAAGAATAGGTGCTACTGTATAGTCAATCTATCATAGCACCCAAAATATGAAATTCATCTCATTTGCATTTCCTCTACACATAACCTTAGCCGAGTGCCTAATCCAGATAGTGCTATTCTGTTTGCTATATTAATAACATGGATAACTTTTGGTGCTATTTAGTCAATTTCCTATGTAATAGCTCATTGACCTGGGTTAATATGCAAGTGACATTTCACCTCATTATTTCTCAAAAGCTGATTACAGTTGAGTGACACACTTATTTTGTTTTGCCAAGGGTATGAGACATAAGAGAGATTAAAAATCCAGGCCAAAGTGATTCATTTGCTATTCTGTCTGAGCAGCCTGTGGGCAGAAAAGTTTACAAAGCACACTACACTAGAGTACAGCTACATAGTGATAGCCCCACAAAGCTGTCAACCTGAAGATGGAGGGGAACTGGAGCTTGTCCACTTAAGAAGTCGTTTTCCTTATATATCAGTGTGCAACCATTAACCTGCACAGAGATTTTCAAAATCTCTCTCTTTAGCTTCCCCTTTGCCTGACTCTCCCCTACCTCCCCCACTAGCCCTTGTTAAATTTAGTAATATAGGTTAAGTGATAATCTCACATAAAGGTAACATAAAAGGTCATAGGTCATTCTTGGACATCAGACATGATTCATCCTTATCAACAGATGAGGTATGCCCAAACACGGAGATTCTTGGATGAATTGGTAGAAGCATTAAAACAACTAAAACCAGCATTGTGGATTAAGTGAATATAGAAACTGTTTCCCTATTCTTAGGATTTTAGGGGAAGGAGTCATTTCCTTAAGAGAAACTGTGTATTAGCTGAAAGAATCTAGATTTCAGTGGAGAGCATAAATATCTCTAGAAGAAAGATTTCCTTGACTAGACAACCTATTCCATGTTGTACTCATCCACTAATCCAGTCTGCTGACAAATGTCCACCAAACAATGATGCCTTTGAACATTACAGGGCCTGTAGGCATTTCCATTGGGAACCACCTACTCCTACTAGGTACCTCTTTTCCCTTTCATTGGCTCACGTTGGTAGAATACTGAAGGGCTTCAAGCTGGACAAGGCATTCCTTGTCCTTGGGGTTTCTATTGGGACTTTTCATTTTTTCTTAATTAAAAAAAAAAATTTCAAGTAAAATGTAATCATGTTAATGATACTTCAAAAAACCTAGACACACAAAAATCCAACTTTCTGCAAGACAATGATGATTAATTTATTTGTTTCCCATCTTTTTATGTACATATGCACCCTCAATTCTTCCATTCTTTAAGACTGGCGAGATCACCTTGAAAGGCGCCAGGCTAGCTGATGGACCTCAGGAGACACCATCTCCTGGGTGGCCTGAGTCAAAGCCCTTTCAGTGGCAAGGCCTCACAGTTGGCAGTCTCTTGCTTGGGACTAGTATGGAATGGATCATGTGGGAGAAACTTGGAGTATACAGAGCCTAATGCTGTCCAAGTCACCAGACTTTTTGTCAGTAAGTTGATTATATAGCATGTGACCCCTCTCATGACAGAACGGGTATACAAGTCAATGCATAAATTAACAGATCAATAAATGAACAAAATGAGGAAACAAAAAAGCATCAAATCAACTGCTTTCTCCCATTCATTAAAATTTGCTGTAGTGGAAAATAAATAAATAAATAAATAAATAATTCTGATGACTAGGGCCCAATCAAGAGAAAAAAAATTTTGCTGTAAAAGAATTTTTGAGGGGAAAAATGGGACTGACAATAATTATTTATAAAATAAATATATATAAGATAAAAAATTATACATAAAATGTTATAATAACATTGGTCTTAGATTTTAACTTCTAATGCTCTGGATTAATCTGAGATAAATGAGAATTTTAGGTATGCAATTTCTGATTAATTCCAGGGAACTACTGAAGAAGACAACATATTTTATTCATCAGAAAATAGCATCCAGGTGTTATTTTGTTTGGTAGTAATTTTTTCAACAACTATTTATCAATTACTGTTGTGCTGTGCTGTGAGTTGGGGCTCAGACCTAGCCTCATAGAATTGAGAGTCTCATAGAAGATGCATTGAACAAGCAATTAAAATGATCATGGTTGTGTCCAGTCAGTATTGCACAGTTGAGTGTTGACCCAGGAGCCGAGAGGTCCCTTATTTGACTCACGGTCAGGGCACATGACTAGGTTGTAGGGCTTGATCCCCAGTGTGGGGCATACCAAAGGCAGCAGATCGATGTCTCTCACCAATGTCCCTATCTTTCTATCTCTCTCCCTTCCTTTCTCTCTAAAATCAATACAAATATGTATTTTTAAAATATCATGGTTGTTATGAAAACTTATAAGCTACCATGAGAACATAAAACAAGGGCATCTCAATTATTCTCAGAGAATAGTTTTCTCAATTATTCTTAATCATCTCAGAGGAACAATTGCCTAATCTGAGACCTGAAGACTAAGAATTTGTCAGAGTTGGGGATATTGGGAAACCATGCTCCCTGCAGAAGAGGAACCTGTGCACATGCCGAGTCAGGGCATATTGAAGTACTTAAAAGAAATTTGACTGGAGAAAGGAGAAGGCTAGGAGGGCAGTGTGTAAAGATGGGTGGGCACCCAATAGCTATATTAAAATTTTGTTTCTTGTTCGTACTGTTATTAAATTCCTCTTTTTAAAAATTTACCTTTATTGTTGAAAGCATTACAGATGTTCTCTTCTCACCTCCCTTTGATCTTCTTAACCCCATTCCCAACCCCTCCCCAGGCCTTCACTGCATTATTGTCTGTCATGGGTTATGCATATATGTCTATAAATTGTTCGGTTAATCTCTTCTTGCCCCCTGTCCCTTTCCCTTTGAGATTCAACAGTCTGTTGCATGCTTCCATGTCTCTGGATCTATTTTGTTCATCAGTTTATTTTGTTCATTAGATTCCACATGTAAGTGAGATCATATGATATTTGCCTTTCTCGGTCTGACTTCTTTTGCTTAGCATAATGCTCTCTGGGTCCCTCTATACTGTTTTCTTTTTTAAAGAATACAATTGTATAAATGTACCACAACTTTTTTATCCATTCACTTACTGATGGATACTGACACTGTTTCCAGATCTTAGCCATTGGAAATAATGCTGATATGAACATAGGAGTGCATGCATTTTTTCGATTGGTGTTTCGGGATTCTTAGAATATATTATTCCTAGAAGTAGGATCACTGGGTCAAAAGGCAGTTCCATTTTCAATTTTTTGAGAAAACGCCATACTGTTTTCCACAGTGGCTGCACTCCCACCAGCAGTGTACTAGGGTTCCCTTTTCTCCACTTCCTCGCCAGCACTTGTTTGTCCATTTGTTGATGGGATCTTACATCATTTATAAGTAAATCATTTTTTGAGGGAGGCTTTTTAATATTATTCTTAACACCTTTAGATATGTCCATCTATCCTCAGATATACCTCTTTTTCTTGTCCCTGGACCAATCTTTGTCACTTCTCGGTGTGGCACCGTGTACCAGTAAGTAGTTCTTGACTGGCTGCCTCATCCCCCTTTGTATCTTGAGAGCTTGGATCCTGGGAAACCTTACCATACACACAATTTGTCCTGTCGTCTGGCAGGCTTCAATCCACATGCCTACCACTACCCTAGGCTATTCAACTTCAGTGTGCAAGTAACATTTCATGGGACCCTGCATGAATGTTTCACTCATGTACAGATATGTAGAATTTATAGCATTCCATTAAAATAAAAGCAAAAAAATGCAAAGAAAAAATGAACTCACCTAAACAGACCTCTCTGCTTGGCTTACACTATTCATTCCTATTAAATGTAAAACATGTGTTTCTCCAGATGGCTGTGGTTCTCTCCTCCCTGGTAAATGAAACAAATCAGATGACACTTTTTATTGTGTGCGGTATTTAGTTGACTTCTTGTTATTCTTTCTGATACTGCAAGTATCAAGTACTAGTCCCTGGCATTTATTGAACAGCATTGTGAGTAGCAGCAGCCTGGGCTTAGAAGTCCTGGGTTCAAGTTTGAGCACTGCACTATGGCTGCTGGATTGTGATTTTTCTACACCATGCTCCGTACGGCCCTAAAATAATGGCTAGTCTATCATACCATTCCTGGCTCCTGATGAATGTTCTGGGCTGGGTGTTGAATATTCTAATTTTCCTTGTTGACAAATAATGGTAATCAGTTTAACATCTGCACTCTAACTGAGCTAACGGTTGTCAGGATGAAATGTTCATTTCTGTCGGGACTGATTAAAAGTCTACATCTAAAGAATGTGTATTTCAGTGCTATGGAGCAAGAAGGAGTGGAAAGTTTGCAATTCTCTCCAACTTACATCAAATTGTATGGCCTGTATTTCATTAAGGTGTGAAAGATAGGTGTCAGTCACTCACTTACCTCACATGGGTGCAGTCCAGTTTGTATCGGCAGGTGAACTCTGCTTGCAAGATACAGAATATTTTAGAAAATAATTCACCAACTGGAAGAAAAAAAGAGATGCAATTATGAAGGAAGGTGAGATATTTTTGTTTTTATAGTATCTAACACATGTGATGAATGCTCAGCCAAAATAGTAACTAACATGTTTACCATGAAAAGGTTTTGCTCTGAAATGTTACTTTCCTGTCATGACTGGTCCCCAAGGCTAATCCCTCCTGTGGTCACAAACAAACCAAGTTTGTTTAAAGGAACATGTATGATCAGACATTTGTAAAGTTGAATTTGCTATAAAGTATCAAGTTCTCTGGAACTGGTGTTTAAGCAGTGTCCAAATAATGTAATAATGCACTAAAACTGAAAATGAAAGACTGTCATATCTAGCTAGATATTTGGACATTTTATAGATGTTGGAAACCTGAAGGCATGGGTGCATTCTCTAAGGTGTAAAGGCCAGATGGCATGAAGGAAGGAATTACTTACTGAAAGATAAATTATCTGTTGCTTCTACTATTTTAATTACTAGCAAAAAGGGGCATGCTTTCTGTGATCCTGAGGTAGGCAAAAGTACTAAGAGAGAGAGAGAGAGAGAGAGAGAGAGAGAGAGAGAGAGAGAGAGAGAGAGAGAGAGAGAGAAAGAGAGAGAGAGAAAGAGAGAGTATTAATTGGCAAAATGTTAACCACTCATTGAAGTGGTGCTCACTGTACCCTTTTTTCAACTTTTGTAAGTTTGAAAATGTTCCAGGTGAGCCTGGCCAGTGTGGCTCAGTAGTTGAGCATTGACACACAAACCAGGAGGTTACAGTTTGATTCCTGGTCAGGGCACATGCCCAGGTTGAGGGCTCGATCCCCAGTGGGGGCATGCAGGAGCAGTCAGTTGATGATTCTCTCTCATCATTGATGTTTCTACCTCTCTCTCCTTCTCCCTTCCTCTCTGAAATCAATAAAATTTTAAAAAGAAAAGAAAATGTTCAAGGTGAAATGTTTCAGAATAATTTCAAAGCAGTGTGCTAAGTATCCTGGGGATGTAGGGCTTAGAGAAAGAGGGAACTCAATCTAGTCTTGGGGAGGGATGAGCAGAGCACTTTATATGTGCTAACTCATTTAATCCTCAAGGGAACCCCTGTGAAGGAGTCACAAATATTACCCAGTTTTAGAGATGAAGAAGCTGAGACAAATGAAAGCTAAGTTTCTCAAGGTCACGGGGGGCAGCTATGTTGCACAGTTTCAGGTGAGGCCATTCACAAAGTTATGCTGTGCAATAGCAAGGGCCACCCATTCAGTAAGAAATGGATCTGGAAGTCATACTCAGAAGGTTTGGTAGAACCCATGTCCTTAACCTTTTTAGGAATGTCCACATAGCTAGGACACAGGATATGAAGCAGTTATGGAAAGGAAAAAATGAGTCATTGGTGGCTAGATCACAAAGAACCTTCATACCAAGCTGAATTGTTTGGCTTTGAGCTGAAGACCATGGAAAATCATTGAAAGATTTTAAGCAGACATGGAACAGATTTGGGTGTTAAGGAGATTACTCTTATGCACTGGGTGGGTTACAAGAGAGAGCAAGTAGAAGCTAGTAGACCAATTGGGAGACAGTTGCAGAAATTCAGACAGGAAACAATGAAAGCTTAAACCATGGTAATGGGAGTGTGTGTGAAAAAGACAGCAGGGATATTAATAATATAGAATTAGTTGCACTTAAGGATCCATTGGCTACAAAAAATGAAGAAAAAGTATCACTGACGCTTTCCATATTTTTGATGGGGCTAATTGGGTAAGATAGTTGAGAAAGATATTATGAAGGTAGAACATTCTGAACATTTTTATTGCACATATGATTCTTCCTAGGAGTAGCCTAGAAGTAGAGGTTGTGTCTTACTCCATTCAGTACTCCCAGTGCCTAGCCCTGCCATTAGAATTAGATGAGCCCTACCATTAGCAGCTACCATCATCAGGCTTATGTCATTGATTCTCAGAATCTGGACCCTAAAAATGAGAAATGACACAGTAACATGATTTTAATGGATCAGCTAACTTAATGAGCTCTTTTTCAGTCATAGGTTTTGAATAGAACTAAATATATGTTAAAAACCATTCAGTGGAGGCATATGAAAGCTATCCATATGGTAAGAAAATTGTTTCTTCTGAATACTGCAAAATTGGGATTAGAAGGGCACCACTGAGCTTTAGTATACACCCCTTAGAGGTCTCTTTCCACACTGAAAAGAAGTCAAATTCCAGAATGAATTCTGCAATGAGCCTGGTTTACTGAACCAGGAAGATGAGTACTGCAGCTAGAAAGCAAATCAAATGCTGACCTTGACCAGCCTTAGAGGAGATAAACTGAGCAGAAGGTTTTAGCTAAATTTCTTGCATCCTCTGGAGATCTTCTCTCTGAAGAAAAAAAAAATAGGGACAAGAAGCTTAAGTGCAAGATATGCTACTTAAAAACAAAACAAAACAAAAAAACTTTATTATTTGGCATATACACTGATTGCTCTATTATTTAATTAAAGCAATTTGACATTCTAAGATGTTTTCTTTATGGGCATGCACACACACTGGTTTCTGATAGTCTGTAAAATAGAGTATAATAAAAAAAAATCTGGCACAACTTGGAGTGGATTGCATACATACTTTTAATTGAATTCTCAGATTATTTTTAACTTCCAGAACAGATGGAGCCTGGATACAAAATAATCCCACTCTTCAATAAGTATTTGAAAATGAGGGTTTGTGATCCCATCAATCATTGGATCAGCATTTACAGATCACCTACTCTATGCCACATGGCCAAGTTGGGAATGAGAGCAATTTTTGTTCAAAAGAATTGCTGTGAGATTGGCTTTTTAAAGGTTTCAGTGGATATCAATGATAGTCACTGCTAAATTATAGATAGGTACAGCTATAGGATGTAATGATCAGGTGGAGAGGTAGGCAAAAGTACTAAGAAGAACAGCGTCATGAATGACCAGTTGGCTGAGGCTGAATAAGAGATTACTGAGGCTACATAATGAGCTCGATAAAAAAGAGCACCACCATCTATGAGTGATTTGGGGGGAAGGTTGTAAGAGGGAGCTAACCACAGAAAGCCTCAGGTTGGCCATCCCTGCTGCAAAACAAAGGTGATACAGGGAGTGAGAGAAAGTGCAGACTAGGTGGAAAGAGGAGCTAAGATAATGGGTCCAAAATGATCTCATCTGAGCAACAGCTTCTAGAGATCTATAAGAAATATTGCAAGGAACCAGGATTCTTAGAACAGGAGCCAGTCATTCAGCAAATGTGTCTTAGCACCTGTGTGGTTGGCAAGGAAAGTGGCTGCAACACAGAGGAAGATTTATAGGACTGGAAAGATGGAGCACCTCCCTGCGCTGGAGGGGAACCTGGTGGCCGAGCCTCCTCCAGGAAACCTCTGGGACCAGGAGATGATTTGAGAACTGAAAGGATATCTCAGCTGGGGGCTGTTTAATACCTTCACATCTGTCTTGCAAACGGAGTAACAAGTTGGGTAGCTCTCTAACCCCCTACCTACATTACAGGCACACAAATCTTTTCCTCTGAGGTTCAGCATTCTCCTCCTTATCACACATGGCCTGATGAGCCCCTGCACCAGGTGGTCCTGGCCACAGGCAGATCTGGGGATCCTGCCCTCCACAACACTGGCAGGTGGCTTTTCATGAGGGTGTGTTCAGCCCATTTTTGAATGGACACTCTTTCAGCACTCTGTGTGCTAGGACTGTTTGTTCTAAGCATTTTACAACATTAACTCATTCCCCTGGTCTTCTAAAGAACTCTGTGAGGTAGGCAGTTTTATCATCCCCATTTTACACGAGGAAACGGAGGCAGGGTGAGGTTACGTAGCTGACCATGGGTGCTCTGTCTCAGAAATCCCCCTGAAGGCAAGACAACCCACCCAGGCTTCCAGGGAGGCAGCAATGTCCAGGCAGGTGCTTCCCATCAGCTGTCTACGTCAGGTCAGCGTCATCTCCAAAACCCAAGTACTCCTGCACTGGATGTCTCCTCCCATCCTTTTCTTTAAGAATGACCAATTTTCCCTTTCCTCCTCCCTTACTTCCCCTTAAAATGGGATTTTTGTTGGTGGTTATTGTTTAGAGCAGGGAGATCCTTGGAGCAGAAGACTGTCACCAAGGAGACTTCCCCGGGAACAGCATGTGGTGTGCCTTGTTTTAGGAGAGAAAGAAGTGGGAGCAGTCGGTCCTGCCTAAGCTCACATTTTAGACTTGTTTCTCAGGGGAAGCCGATAGGTGAGCGGAAGGAGCTGATGTGACACTGTTTCTTTTTCCCCTGAAAGCATTGAGTTAAGCTTATCTTGGCGAGGAGGATCTGTCCTTTCCCTCACATGCAGGGCAGTCCACAGGACAAATCAGTTGTCAGCAATCTGTGTCTCCTTGTCTGAGTTACTTGTTTGGTATAATCATGGAAATTGGGTAGGGTGTGAAGCTGTGGACTGTGTGCTGCAGCAGAACAGACCCTCTCGATCTCTTCCCTATCACCTTCCTATTCTCTCTGCAATAGTCTCGAGTTCTGTGGATCTCTCTGGAGAGAAGACATGGGCACTGGCACCAGCCACACCCACCTACACAGACCTGTTCAGTAATTTTGAGAGTACAGTCTAGGACAAAGAAATGCAACATGACCTGGAAGCCCCTCCCCACTCGCACCCGCCCTGGAGAGGGCATTCTGAGGAGCAGTCAGAGGTTGGCTTCCTTTTCTAAGCCATCCACCCCCAAGGGCCCACCAGCCCATTGCAACGTCCCACCTAACCATGGTACCCACTATCCCAATCACTGAGGAGATACAGGAATGTTGACACTAAAGTACTTTTTCTCTAGGGTCAGATCAGATCTTTTGGCACAGCACCCTTCTTTCTCGTTGAATCTACATACAAGGAAGACCTTTGGTGTGAGATTTATCACGCCCTATCCAGAGCAAGCCCCAGGAGTGCAGAGGGAGAGGAGGAGAATGTATTCTTTTAAGTAAATGTGTTTATTGCATTCCTCTCTTATTCTCACTAACAGAAGGCTAGGCTGTGCTTGTTTCACCCACTGTGAATTTCCAGTTCCTGGTGTGTAGTAGCTCTTCATTAATGTCTATTGAAAAGACAATGGCATGATTTTCATATGAATGACCGGGGGAGCCCAGCAGTATTGTCATACAACAGCCAGGGACATTTTCTTCCTCCCCAATTCCTTTTCAAAGAAGCTCAGAACCACCCAAGCAGCCCCCTTGAGAGTGGTGCCTCCCAATCGGTGTAGGTGTAGGGATTTCCACTGGGGCCTAAAGAGAACCACAACGCCAGGAAGGCATGGTTGCAACAAATCACCAATCCGGGCAAAGACAGACTGGGAAACTGAAGCCACCAAGTTAATTCCCTATTAAAAAATAACATCCAGAATTGAGAGGCCAGGCCTGAGCCCCAGGCCGGAGACATAGGGTAGTTATTTGATTTGGGGCATAGAATCCCAAGCTGTGATGTGGAGCCTGAGCAGAGTTCAAAGGTGTACAAGGCTAACTGAAGGTGTCCATGGTTGATCTTATGTCAAACATGTTCAAAACATAACTCATCTGTCTCCCTCTCCAACCTTGTCCCCATCCTGAGGAATCCCTCATGTCTGAGGCACCTCATGTATTCATTTACTTGTAGAAGAGGAACTATTCTTGACTCCTCACTAATTTCCAGTGATTTTACCTATTAAATGTTTCTGCAATCTCCCTCTCTTCTATACTTGCTAAGTGTTTCTTGGTTCTGTCTCTTCCTCTGTACTCATATCTGTATTTATGCCCTAGTTAAAGACAGTTTTCTCTCACTGGGTTACAGCACCTCCCTCCTAGTTGGTCTCCGGTTCTCCAGGCCTGCCCCTCCCAGTTAGTCCTCTCTGACTAGACAGAATGCTCTTTCTGAAACATGCATCTTCAGCAGCCCATTAAATAGAAGCCAAGCACACAGAGGATCAAATTCAATTAGCGTGACCTACAATGCCTCGTGCTGTGCGAACCTGCTGACCTCTCCAGCTCCCTCTCACTTCTCCTTGGTTAGGCTGCAATAATGCTGAATGCTCTGTGGTTACCAGGTGTGCTGGACTGTTTCTGCTTCCGTGACTTTGCTCCTGCTCTCTCTCTCTCTGCCAACCTTCTCTCGTTTTTCTTTTAGATATTTTTGTTAATTTAATTTTTTAAATTTTACTCAAGTCTTACATGTATAGTGTTGAAAATAATCACAGAGCAAACTTTTATTTCTGATAGTGTTACACTTTGTATCCTAAAAACCCACGGGATGCTAAACAACTGAAAATACTGAGTGAAAATGAACATTGTTTTCTTTTTTGCCATAAAGGAAATATTTTTATATGACTGCATAAAATTTAGAAACATTTAAATAGCAAAGTATATCTTGAACAAAATAACAATGGTGGAAAAGAGATTACAAAACAAGAAACAAGTAGTTGCAAAATGTTGCCTCCCCTACAGCAAGATCTGATCCATGAAGCTAGCGCTAACCTCAAAAAATTTCATTGAAGTTAGCTTCAGATACCGTTATTGTTGTTTAGGTAGTTTTGTGTATGTGTATTAGTTTAAAAATCAAGAAAATGTAATGAGGTAAATATCACATTATATTTACAGATTTCTAATAATAGCTCCTAATATATAGAAATGGCCTTTATTGTTTTCAAAGTCTCCACCTGGTCATGTCAAATATCAATAATGGTTTAATTGATAGTATACCTCTTTTTTCAATCAAAATATTATACTATCTAATCCTACAAAGCCCAATGAAGTGGACTTATATCAATATTCTTATGAATATATTTTGAATACTATCTCTACCCTTATGAATATATGCTGCATTTTAAAAACACTATAGTAGCAATTAAAATTCAATCAGATTTCAGTAAGCGCAAATGTAATATCAATTAACAGCAGTCAAGCTAAAAAGAAACAAATCTAAAGAGAAAAACTGCAGGAAAATGTCTTGCTGAATCCGACCTGTGTGTGAGTCCAGAATCCTAAGGCCTCACAGCATAGCTCTCCTCTTTCCTAAGGACCAGACCACTCAGAGGTGCCCTGACCCTCTTGGCTTTTGCATAAGACTGAGTGTTAAACAGCAGGGGCAAAGCAGCCACTTGGGAAAAGCTGGCCTGGGGCAGAGCAGAGGTCCAATGAGAAGCCCAGGAGGAAATGGCTGGCCATGTACTTCATCCACATGACCACACTGGGGACTCCACTCTAGTCAGACCCCCTACCGAGACAGTCCCCATAGGCAGGGCTCTTCAGCAGAGAAATGACTGTTGGCTTCAGGGACGGTGGTTATGCTTTCCCCATCTGTTTCACTTGTAAACTTACAGGATGACCTTGCTGTCAGCACTCGTATCTTTCCAACCAAAATGTTTTCTGGGCCCTGCTCATGCCCCAGAGCCTGTTCTAACCACCACCCCCAGAAGGGGGCTCGGCTCTGGGCCCACGAACCAGAACCTTTTCATCTGCAAGTTAAGCTCTCATTTTCCCACTGGCCCTGCGGTGAGACTGTGCAAATGTTACAAAGTTAAACAGTTCAGTTTGTTCAATGGCCCTGGACTACAGAGTGTTCTCTAAACTTCTCCAAACCCTGGAGATTTATCTAAATTATCAGACTTGTGAGGACAAGATTGCTCATGAGAGAAAGTGCTTTCTTTTTCAAAATGAGCTTTAGAATCAAGGATTCATTTTCCAAGGGCAAGTTTGTGCTTTGACTTTTGGCTACTGACTCAATCAAAGAATGAAGAGAAATATAAAAACGTTTCAATGTCGGGAGCTCAGTAAACATTTCCAGTTGGGCTTAACTCTGTGGTTAGATGAGCCCATAGAGATCATATGTCTCAGTGGGTGTAGGAGTGAGTTTCTTTTATTCAACCTGCATATGAGCTTTCAGTACATTAGTACAGCTTCTTCAAGTCCTGTTATATATTGTGGGAAGCTGGGTTGGGTTTTGGGGGCCTAGGGCTTGGGGAGAGCTGTTTGGGAACATCTATATGGCATCTGATGTTTGGGAATCGCCTCACTGTCACCTCTGCCTTTCCCTCAACACTGGGACATTGAACCCCGAAGTTTGATCAATGACGGAGACTCTGTGGAAACCTGCAGTTGTTCAACCCTCTCCTGGTACCACATGGCCTGCAAACTTGGCAGAAGCCCTCCTCTCCTTGATCTCAGAATCTAATTGGCCAATTATGGCTTGTCAGCCTCTGTTCTTTCTCCTTCCCTCACATCTTCGGGATTAAAATGCCCCTCGAGCCAAATAAGGACATGTGTAATTGAAACCACCTTATTGAAAGGCTAATGGCTGCTACAACCTTTCTCTATCCCAGAGTGTCTCCACAGCTTTCCTGTCATCCTCATTCTGTCTATTCATTTACTGCTTCATTCATTCAGTGAACACCTACAGAGAGCATGTTAGGTACAAGACTCAGTGGAGGGTTCTGTGGGAGACACCTCTTTCTGGGCCTTCCTTTTATTCTGAGAATCTTCTTTACCACTACTTTCCCCCCTTTGATTAATTAAAGGCTTCTGCTGAGAGTGTGCCTTTACACAAAGGCCGAGCACCCCTGGAGGATGGTGGAACTGTGGGAAATGTTCCCAGCTATGCTCAGTAGAAACATCCCATCAAATTTCTGTCTTTATCCCAAGGACATTATAAGCTGTTCTCATCCTATGCAGTTCAGCCTGAGTGAATGGTGACAGCAGTGTGGACCTTGGGGGCTGAACAATGCCACTCTTTCCTCACAGCTGTCTTTTCTATGGCGGCGGGGGCATGGTATTTCTGCTTTCCCACAAAGTAAAACCTGCCTCAGAGTCCTGTTCATCCATTTCATCCCAGGGAGAGCAACAGTTCTGACAAGTGCTACAGATGGAAAATGTAAAAGCTGGTGCCCTTAATGTTACTTAAATTAGTTCACATAATGTTGTCTCTGAGTGTCATTTATTTATTTTTATTATCATTACTAGAGGCCCGATGCACAAAAAATTGTGCAAGAGTAGGCCTTCCTTCCCCTGGCTGCCCGCACCGACTTTCCTCCAGCACCCGGGACCCAGGCTAGCTTCCCTCAGGCCACCCACAGGCACCTGGGACCTGGGCTTGCTTCCCCCTGGCCCCAGCTTTGTCCGGAAAGACGTCTGAAAGATGTCTGGTCTAATTAGCATATTACCCTTTTATTATTATAAATTATTATTTTTAAACCTTTATTGTTGAAAGTATTACAGATGTTCCCCTCTTCCTCCCATTAACCCCCTTCAGCCCATGCCCACACCCCCACACCAGGCCTTCCCCACCCTATTGTCTGTGTCCATGGGTTATATATATATATATATGTATATATATATATATATATATATATATATATATATCCCCATGCCTCTGTTTCCCACTTAAACTAAGGTGATAATATTAACTTGCTTTAGGAATTCTCTCTGCTTCATGCCTAATATAATATCTGGCATTTTATGGGAACTCAAAGGATATATTTATTGAATGAATACATTGGTCAGGACATGAAACAGAAGTTGGAGTTGAGATCCTGAGTTCCATTTTAATTTTGGACGTGGTGAGTTAGAACTATTGGAGGGACAGCCAGCAGAGGTGCACCAATTGATATTTAGAAATGTGAGTCCACAGGTCAAGAGAGAGATCAGGGCATCCCCTCCTCCAGGAAGCTCACCAAGTATTCAAATAATGCTGCATATTGAAGGGAGGGAGGAAGAGAGGGACGAGAAGGAGAAGACTTTAAGAAAGGTAGGGAGTGAGGGAGACAAGGAGGTCTTGGCTACCGAGACCTTCTTTTAACAAATTAAATAATGTTCAATTTATGAGGCATTGAGATGAATAGCAAATAGATGAGTATAGAATATGGAGCTCAAGGAGAGACAAAATGGTGGCGGAATAGAAGGACCTGTCCTGAGCCTTGTCCAGGAGCAAATAGAGGGAGCAGCTGAGACGAGCGGAATCCAGCCCTAATTGGCAAAGGAGGCACAGCTGGTGAGACAGTTTGCAGCTGGGAAGAGCAGGGATCCCCTGGATAAAGATGACATGATACTGTACATAGAAAACCCTAAAGACTCCATAAAAAATTATTAGACTTAATAACTGAATTCAGTAATGTAGCAGGATACAAAATTAATGCCAAGAAATCTATGGCATTTCTATACACCAATAATGAACTTACAGAAAGAGAGACTAAAAAAGCAATCCCATTTACCATCGCACCAAAAAAAATTAAGATACCTGGAATAAACTTAACTAAAGAGGTAAAAGACCTATATGTAGAAAACTACACGACACTGAAAAAAGAGATAGAGGAAGACATAAACAGATGGAAGAACATACCATGTTCATGGATTGGTAGAATCAACATCATCAAAATGTCCATACTACCCAAAGCAATCTATAAATTCAATGCACTTCCCATTAAAATACCAACAACATATTTCACAGACCTAGAACGAACTTTCCAAAAATTTATCTGGAATAAAAAAAGAACCCAAAGAGCTACAGCAATCCTGAGAAAGAAGAACAAAGTAGGTGGGATCTCAATACCAGATATCAAGCTGTGTTACAAAGCCACTGTTCTCAAAACAGCCTGGTACTGGCACAAGAACAGACATATAGATCAAAGGAATAGAATAGAGAACCCAGAAATTGACCCAAATCAATATGCTCAATCAATATTTGACAAAGGAGGCACAAACATTCAATGGAGTCAAGATAGTCTCTTCAACAAATGGTGCTGGGAAAATTGGACAGATACAAGCAAAAAAATGAAGCTAGATCACCAACTTCACCATACACAAAAATAAACTCAAAATGGATAAAGGACTTAAACATAAGACGGAAAACCATGAAAATACTAGAGGAATCCACATGCAGCAAAATCTCGGACATATGCCGAAAGAACTTCTTCACTGATACTACTCCTAGGGCAATGGAAGCTAAAGAGAAAATAAACAAATGGGACTACATCAAAATAAAAAGCTTTTGCACAGCAAAGAAAACCATCAATAAAACAACAAGAAAGCCCACTGCAAGGGAGAACATATTTGCCAATGATATCAATGATAAGGGTTTAATCTCCAACATATACAGAGAACTCATACAACTTAACAAAAAGAAGATAAACAACCCAATCAAAAAATGGGCAACTGATCTAAATAGACACTTTTCAAAAGAAGACAGAAGGCAGGCCAAGAGACATATGAAAACCTGCTCACAGTCACTAATCATCAGAGAGATGCAAATCAAAACAACAGTGAGGTACCATCTCACACCTGTCAGAATGGCTTTTATCAACAAATCAACAAACAACAGGTGTTGGAGAGGATGCGGAGAAAAAGGAACTCTTTTGCACTGCTGGTGGGAATGCAGACTGGTGCAGCCACTGTGGAGAACAGTATGGAACTTCCTCAAAAAACTAAAAATGGAACTCCCATTTGACCCAGTGATCCCACTTCTAGGAATATATCCCAAGAATCTAGAAACACGCATCAGAAAGGAAATATGCACCCCTATGTTCATAGCAGCACAGTTCACCATAGCCAAGATTTGGAAACAACCTAAATGCCCATCAGCAGATGAATGGATTAAAAAACTGTGGTATATCTATACAATGGAATACTACACTGCAGTAAAAAAGAAGGAGTTCCTACCATTTGCAACAATATGGATGGAGATGGAGAATATTATGTTGAGTGAAATAAGCCAGGCAGAGAAAGATAAATATCACATGATCTCGCTCATTTGTGGAATATAATGAACAGCATAGACTGATGAACAAGAACAGATCCAGAGGCTGAGAAACTGCGATCAGAACATCATACCTCAGGTAAGGTAGGGGAGGGTGGAGGTAAGGTGGAGAGATCAACCAAGGGACTTCTATGCAAGCATATGAACCTAATCAATGGACACAGACAACAAGGGGGCGGGGCATAAGTGGGGAGTGGGGGGTTATGGAGAAATAAGGACACATATGTAAAAAATAAAAATTTAAAAAATTAATTAAAAAATTATAAAATACTAAATCTAATCAATACTAGTGGTCACCATAGCCTTAAGAGAAATTGTTTCATGTGACAAAAATTTTTAAATGAAACTCTCTGTAGACTGAAAATTATTTTGGAAGGAAACAAAGAGAAGTTTCCTTCAAAAGTCATAAGGATTATAATTGAAAGTCAATATATTTGGCCTCTTGAACTAAAGTAAGTAATTTGTGTTTTTGCCTCCCTGACAAAGTTTATATAAAGCTACAAAAAGAAATTGACAGCCAGTTTGAAATGGAATTGCCAGGGCCTAGGGTAAAGAATATCCTTACATGATATTATTCTACAATGTCATTATAATTTTAGATATTTTACAACAGCATATTTTACAATTATCCCAAACAAACTTACAAACTAATTCTTTGAATGGTTGGCAGCAATTGGAAAAAAAAAAAAAGGACATGAAAGGATTTAATCTCTTGCAGAAGGAATTAAGGCACTGGGAAGGCACTTGAGCATCCTATATTGGCCCCTCTTGCCCTTTGTGCCAAGAGGGACCCTCTTCTCACAATCCAATTGCCCTCAGCTGTTACTTGAGCTTTCTGTTCATGCTGAGCTTGAAGCCTCATGGTGGCTGGTATCATAGATCTGTCTCACACCCAATTGTGTGAGCTGGGCCCTCACTGGAGAAGAAACCCGAGTTCCCCGAGATATGTGATCAGCACCGGGACCCTGCCAGCAGGCCAGGGGTTCCCAAGGCAGGTTCTGGGTGTGGAGGCCATGGGGGCATAGGCTACCAAGTAGACAGAACTGAACCTCACACCACCCTGCTTGGCCCAGGAGGATGGCTAGTTAGCCAGAGACGGGTAAGATTCCTCAAGGAAGGAATAACCTAAGACAGGCACAGTCGCAGAGGGGCCATCAGGAGAGAACTTGGGGGGGGGGCACCGGAAGGAGGGCACAGACCCTCACCCCCCCAACATTGCAGGGGCTTGAACCCTCGCCCCTTCTGAAGGAGGTCTCCTGCCACCATGGCTGCCTCACGCTTCCCACACCCAGCTCAGATCGGGACCCAGGCAACAGAAAGAGCCTTGGCCCAGCTCACCTTGAGATACAGGTGACAGACAGAGACTTGGCCCAGCTCAGATCGGGACCCAGGTAACAGACAAGAGACTTGGCCGACAGCAGCTGCCCTATATCTAAATTCAGCCTAGCATCTGGAATGCTCAGGGCCCACTCAAGAATGCAAATAATCCTTCCCACTAATATTTACAGGGTAAATTAAGATTGTTGGTAGAGTATTAAATTTGACAGTAAAATAGTAATCAAGTTTTCAGATTAATTTAAATAGGCTAATTGAAATAAGTGAATATTTAAGTAAAGTTAATTGTACTGGACAAAAAGCTGTTCTTAAAGTAATAACTAAAATTTCTATTGGTAGTTCATCTCATGGTAAAATTCCTGAATATGCAATGAACCTAAAGCAGTCATATGTGTGGGCAAAAAAATAAAAATAAATAAATAAATAAATAAATAAATAAATAAAATTTAAATTTAAAGTTATCAAGACTGCATTATAAAATTTACAAAAACCTCCATTAATAAAAAAAAAGGGGGGATAGTAGGGCAATATCATGTAAGGAAAAATATCTTATAAGTAAATTACATCTAGAAAATTTTTACTTTACCAAATTAATTTTCATTTGTAATGCTAACAGCAAGACGGCCATTAAAAGCACACATGGTATCTAAATAAGACAAAGGAAAATCATTTGGGCAAAAATAAAAAGGATCCCAACTCAGTTATATAGAATAGATTCCTTTATTAACTTGTGGTCGAGAATATATTTGTATATTTTCAGAAAACAACCCCAAGACCAGGTGGATTCCTGCAACAGAGAGGAATTGACAGGTGTGCTCCAACCACAAAGACAACAGGAAAAAACAGTCCAGAGATGGAAGACGCTGACAACGCCTTGCCACGTGAGCAGTCAGCAGCTGTGCACCGCTGCAGGCTACCTAGGGCCACCCAGAGAGGGTCGGACCTACATTGCCACCATGTGCCCACCATCCAGATATCATTGCTGACATGTACATATAAGGAACTGTTAGACATTGAAACGGGGACTCAGAACTGTTGGACATTGAAATTGGGACTCAAGCATTTTTTTGTTTTGTTTTGTTTTATTATTATATGTTTATTTCTAGTCTGCAAAGGCAAAACTTTTTAAAGGAAAGAAATGGTGGGAAAAAGACACAGAGGCAAAGAAGCATTGAACTGTCTGTCAAACTACATTGGGAAGACAGGGGAGGTTGGACGAGGGGGGCTGTAAGAGACCAACCGAAGGACTTGTATGTATGCATATAAGCACAACCAATGGATACAAGACACTGGGGCGGGGGGGAGGGCGGGCAGGTGAAGTCATGTACTGGGGGGTAGGGGAGGTTGGGGGGAGGTCAATGAGGGGAAAAAAAGGAGACATATGTACTACTATTTGTAATACTTAAAACAATAAAAAAAAAATAAGTGAAAAAAAAAAAAAGAAAAGAATATGGAGCTCAAGAAAAAAGACCAGGGTCAAGACACTGGCTTGGGAGATGCAGCATGTGGGTGGTGGTTGAAGGTATGGAAGGAGATGCAACTCCCTTGGGAGGATATTCAGAAAGAGGAGAAGCCGAGGAAGGATTGATTCCTGGGAGACACCAATATTTTAAGGGGTAGGCAAAAGAAAGCCCAGGAAAGAATGTACTTCCTTCCTTGAACCTAAGTATGGTTTCAAAATCCCTCTCTTGTGATCTGAATAATTAAGATTTCAGGATGCAGAACATTCCATGTCTCCTTTAAGGGGCAGCAAACTAGGTTAAGTAAATGTTATTGAGTTATATGCCAAACAGCTGTGTCCTTCTCCTGCCCTGTTTCTCACCACTATTCACAGGGAACTTTGGCTTTGGCCAAGTCTCTCTGCCCTTCCCAATTACATACTCTGTTTTCCACCCCTCCACCATTCCCACCCTTCAATCTTGAAGCCTCTACTTATGTTGATTTTTCTATCTGAACTGTCCTCACTCCTCTTTATTTATCCAAAGTCCATTCCGAGATCCACCCCCTACATAAAGCCTTCCTCAGTCATCCCAGTTCACATGAACATCCCTGTACTCTCATGTCTACAGATTTGTGGTTACTACACTTACATTGTCTTGTTGGCTAGCTTAGTTGACCCACTAGCTAGATTGGTGTTCCTCCAGAAAAGGAGCTAGGTCCTAAAATCTGGTCTCAAATCTTAACTGCCCAAACTCATCAACTAGGCTGTATGCACACTCTCTTGTCTCTTTCCCAAGGAGTCTTCTTCCCCACTCCCTTTCTAGAGATTTCTGGGTGACCCAAGGGTAGAGCTCTAGCCCTGGCATCATCTGGATAAGCAGTAAAGCTCCTGAACATGAAAAGGTCTCCTGTGGCCTTACAGAGTTAAAACATCTTTTGCAGAGTCCAATTACCTGGAGCTCTTCAAAAGTCAAAGTTAACAGAGATAATTCACCCCTAACTCAAAAAATTAGTTAAAAGTCAGTTGAGTTCAAGACAAAGAAAGAATGTTGCCAAACAGAATGCTTTTTCTTTTAAATGGGTTGAGTTCATAACTTAGGGACACAAACAGGACTCTTAATCCTGATAACGTTGGAATCTGACATACAGAGTCTGGGAACATGCCTGGGGAAGAGCAGGCTGGAGGAGCTCCAGGTAAGGCCATTCCATCTGCTCATAAAGGGGACTGATGGGTGGTGAGTCCTCTTGGCTAAAACTCTCCTCTGGGCCCCATTTTCACATTCGCACTGTGTGCTGACCAAGAACATGCATGTCCTTAACACCAAGACCCAGTTCCAGGCCTCAGACTTGGCCTGAACTTTAATAAGTTCATAGAATTCTGGATGTTCCCAGAGCTTGATAGAAACTCCATGTTTTCATTTCTTATGAACATTCCTTTAAGAATGATCTATTCGAGACAGACTCAGTGCCAGTCTTTCTTTGATAGAGCCTGCATTGCCATATGGAGCGTGTGTCCAAAGAGGAGACAATAAAATAGCCACCATTTAGTGGGCAATGTCACTATCCCAGACAGGGCATTTATGAACGCCATCGGTGGCATGAAAGGTGGGTGTCATTATCTCCATTGTGCAGAGTAACAAGTAGTGGTTAAGAATCTTAAAGTAACAGACTTGTTTTCAAATTCCAACTCCACCATTTTTTCATTAACTCTTTCCTAGGTGCTTACTGTGTGCTAGCATTGATTCAGGAATGCCACATCAGTGAACAACACAGGCAAGACTGTTGCCGTTACTGAGTTCATAGTTTGTAGTGGAGTGGGAAGGGAAGGAAGGGGGGAGACAGATAAAACAGATGATAAACAAGACAATTTTAAATAGGACAGTTATAAATATAAACAAAATGATATGATTGAGAGGGTGGCCAGTAGCCAGATGCAACTTTAGATAGTGATGTGTCCCAGTCATAAACCAGTTATTGGCTGGGAAAAGCTACTCTACTTTTCTGGGCTTCAGTGTTCTCATCCACATTGTGGCTACACTGACAGTGCCCACATCATTGTCACCATGAGGATTAACTAAGCTGTGAAGTTGCTAGCACACAGTAGGTAATTGGTAAGTGCTTGCTCATTGCTATTATTAGGTTAAGGGACTTACTCCAAATTATTCCCACTCGCAGCTGTTACCTTCAAATACACTTGTCCTTGATTATTTATTTTATCTTGTTCATTTCCAAGTTGTTTGTATGGAGACTTGGATGTTTGCAGTATTTTTGTATACTCTGCTTTATTCCCTCTCCCTCTGCTCCCTGGGTCAGCAGTGACAGAACAAAGACCCTGAAAAGTGTTTCAAAGTGGAGTGAGAAGGAGGGAATGAAAGAGAAATAGAAAGAAATGAAGGGGGGGCTTATTAAATACAACTATTTCATCTTGAGAAAAGTGGGAACATCTATTATTTAGCCTTCTCAGAAGGCGGAGTCTGAAGATGAGGTCAGAGGCAAGGTAGCTTAGAGAAGGGCTTGGAAGAGTAGACAAGGAACAGCCAGTCAGTGTGGACCAGAGGGGACAGAAGAAGGAGCTAAGAGGTTCTAGAAGGAAACTGCCTGTCTTCAGGAGTCACCAGAGCCCACTGAGAGGCCTCTGTAGAAAAAAGCCATGATATAGAGGAGAGGCTGGTGGTGGTAGTGACCACAGCCTCCCACCACAGCGTTGAGGGCTGTCAGCAAGAGCTGCCTCCTTTTCCTTCAGGCTTGGAAAAAGCACATAGGATTTGGGGCCAGAAAGCTTGTAGTTTAAATCTACTCCACTACTTTCCACCATTTTGACCTTAGGAGGTTACTACACTCTTCTAAACCTTTTCTTGTCATCTGTAAAATGGAATTATTAGAATCTACCTCCCAAAACTGGAGTAGGGATTATTCATTCAGGAGGCAAACATTTCCTGAGTAACCTATAATTTCTGAATCTCAGCTTCCACATATTGAGTTTTCACATATCCTAGCTTGTCAGGGACAGCCTGGAAGTATGCCTGTTGTCATGATGTCATCACGAACAAGGCCTCCTTTTACTCTAAAAAGTCCCGCAGTCTAGATCAGGGGTCCTCAAACTTTTTAAATGGGGCCAGTTCATTGTCCCTCAGACCGTTGGAGGGCCGGACTATAGTTTAAAAAAAAACTATGAACAAATTCCTATGCGCACTGCAGGCCCGGGACGAGTCGGCTGCTAAGCAGGACAGGCAGCAGCACCCAGTGGGCTGGATAAATGTCCTCAGCGGGCCGCATGTGGCCCACGGGCCATAGTTTGAGGACCCCTGGTCTAGATGATAAATTAATTGTGAAGCCACTCTACTCATCTGCCTCTGCTTCTCTTCCAGGATTGCGAAACAGGTGAAATGCATTAATGCTGCCCTAGGACAGCTTATAAGGGAAATATGCAACAAATTAAAGTGGAAATTTGTGGCTCACATGACTAAAAACTATTTTTAATTATGTTGAAAGGCCTATGGAGTTTATATTTTGCATTAATATGAGAAGTAGCAGTAGGTATAGCATTCTCAGTACTATTATTATTTTGCGTCCCCACCCTCTTTAAAGCTAGCCTGAAAATTTGGTTCCTTGTGAGTATGGTGAGGTAAACACAACATGGGTTTTGGAGCCAGAAGACTTCCTGGATGACAATGAAGTTCCTTGGATATGAGTTCTATTGTCACACATATATCCCTGGGCTTTTGAGGATCCATGGAGATCCTCTATGTGGAAATGCTCTGTAAACACAAGAAGGGCGAGCAAGTAAAAAGGACTGCACAGCAGCTCAGAACAAAAGCTCCTTGTTTCCAAACACTGGAGACTGACCTCTGATCTTAATCTTCTATAGGAACCCAAGAATAATAAACACAACTGGGGTTCAGAAGGTCTATCAATTGTGGAGTATGATAGGATGTGCCCAGAAAGTGAACCTGAACGGTAAGAGAGAAGATCAAGATATGTGTTAGGGCTACTAAAACAATATAGTTAACAATTGTGATGATAAAGAATTCTTAATTTGGGGGTTGACTAGAATGGTAGTATAGAAGTGTGGTTAAGGAACACAGACTTCAAACTCAGAAAGCTTCGACTTGAGAATTAAATGAGATTGTGAAATAAGATGGTGAGCACACCGAAAGTGACTGATTAAAGGAGGCTATTACTGTGATTACTATTAGCTTACCATGTGCCAGGCATCATGGTGGGTGACACCTCCAGCTTCTCTTGCCCCAAATGCTAAGTGCCTTGGGGACTGGCCCCCATCTTCTCCAGTCTACGTTGCTGATTTGAACAAGTGAGGGTGTCAATTACCTGAGCAACAGTGGGTGGCAATAGATTGATTCAGTAGAACCCATGGTGGGATTATTTCCTGGACACAGTGAATTTCCTTCACAAATTGCTCATAGAGAAAAAAAAAACTTCTTACCAAGATGGGGCACTTTTCTTCAGAATTGCAGGATATTAGAGGCACAAGAATCCCTAGGTGAAAAGTCAGAGGAAGGAAGTCTGCCAGAGGTGCTACCCTGGTTTTTGACATTTCCCCCTTTTGTTCACACTGTATGTCAGGGGAGCTCTGGACAAGTTCAGTAAAAACTAATTCCTGGCAGTAACTACACCCTGGAGCCCCTCCAATGGCTGCCCAACACTTCAGGTTATGTCCAGGCAACATGACGAGTGTCCGTGACTAACTTGCAGCTGCCAATTGCCCTTCCCAGAATGGGCCCATCTCATAAAGGAGTCGCACAAGGATCCTCTGTGGTTCTATATGTTTGTAGTGGTGGTTACATGAATCTCTATATATGAAGAAATCGCATAAAGCATACACACACACACACACAAAAGTACATGTAAAAACTAGTAAAGTTGAATAAGTCTATAGATTGCACCCAACTTAGTGGTTTTGATCTAGTACTAAAGTTATATAAAATGTTATCAATGGGGAAGTAGAATGAATGGTACATGGGAACTCTCTATACTATTTCACAACCTTCTGTGAGTTTTGTATTATTTCAAAATTAAAAATTGTGTTGGGTTGGACTCAAAATGAGGTAATTTACCTATGTTTTCCATTATTTACATTTAGGTACGTGGTAGGAGGATTTACTTCACTAATACATATAAAAACAACCAAAACAATGCCTGAAAAAGTAAAAACAATGCACTTTGAGAATTTTTGCTACCATCAAATTCTCTTAACCCACCTTCTTGGATGCTCTTTTTAAACAACCATCATGGTCTTTTAGTTGAAGTCTTTGGAGCCAGATACCAGTCCTGCTATGCCTGAGGAGTAGTACTTCTCAATCTTTAATTGCATACAAATCACTTAAGGGTCTTATTTAAAAATGTAGGTTCTGATGCAGTTGGGCAAGTGCTCAATAGAGTTTCTAACCCCAGGAGCTTTAGTTAATAAGAAATGAGCTTTCTTATGCAGGCTTCTGCCATAAATGCCCAGATAGAGAGGAAGTATTCAGAAAACGCATGGAAAGATGGTGAATCCCCAAGTGAGTGGTGCAATCCTTGCCTTCCTAAGCAGCGGGCTCCATTGCTTGCATGTCATCTCATCGATTCTCATTTATGCACTCCATCACTGTGTCCTTTGACCCGATGCTATACTAGACTTGGAGAAAACAAAGAGGAATCAGATATGCCCTCTGCCCTCAAGAAGCTTCAGAAAAAGGTATATAATTAGGGGTATGTACGTATACTAGCATGTCCTCTGTGCTAGGAGAAGAATGCAGAGTACACTCTGGGAGCCCAAAAGTGAGGATTTCAATCAGACCAAGGATCAAGGAAGAGTTCCTGCCCCTCACACTGAATCTTGAAGAGACAAGGTAGAGTGAGAGGAGAGGGAGGGAGGGAGGCATCGTGCTAAGCAGGGGGAGCACTGTGAGCAATGGCACAGCCATTTGGGAGATGAGAATTGCTCTTCAGAACAACCCAGAGGTAGGTGTGCTTCGGGCTGGCCTGGGTGTTGCAGGGTGGCTAGAGATGATTAATAAGAGTTATTGGCTGAATTGGTTTGAGGAATTCTGAGTTAAATAAAATTGGACCCACTTTTTTGCTCCTGGGCATCTCAGAGCCTTTGGTGTGTTCTCCCAAAAGTCTCCCAGAAGAGTTATCATATACAGCATTTTCCATCCTCCTGTGACCCTTTGTTCTAAAACATCTCATGGGGCATGAATTATCTTGAACACATTTGGGAAACATTGGGCTACTCAGACATTCTGACCAACATTGGTTGTTCACCAGACAACAAAAATATGTTTTTCATAGAATCCTATATCTAAAGTGTCTTGGCTAACTATTGAATCATGCAATATTAGACTAAATTAGCTTCCCCCAAGCCAGGGTGTATAAGCAGGACTTTGGGGGAAGCATTCTGCATTATGTTAGCACCAGGGATTCTGCCTGGCCTACCTGGTGACATTAGTGCTCAGTCTCTTCTTTATCCACCAACTCACTTTCCCAGATTTTTGCAAAATTAGAGACAGATATGGCATCTTACACTGTGAAGGAAAATGTTGAAGTGGATAATATTTTGTGCAGTGATTACTCAAAAAGAGGACAATAAAAAAAATCTAAAATTAATCAAACCTTGAAATACAACCAGGGCTGGGGAATTTGTGAAATTGTGTTTCATTTTCATAATGACAGCAGGACTGACGATTTTATTATATATAGTTTTTAAAATGCTGGAGTGGGCAGAAAACACCCTGGAGTCAATTCAAGTTCTGAAAGTATAATAACAAATCATGAGCTCAATCCTCCACTCCTCATCCCTTCTTCCTGCCCTGCCCCACCCCCACGGTACTCATAAATTCTTTCAACGAAGAAAAATATTTCTCAGATGCCTTCGAGGAGAATTTACTACCTTGTTCTCCACCAGCCCTTTCTCAATTATCAGCTAACTAAGTATTTATGGTGGTTTTTCAAAGTACAAGCGCTCTGCGTTCAGTCCCCAGGGCCACTGCACTGCTGAAATGTATGACAGTCAGGCTCACTCTCATTTCACTGGTACTGTCTATGAGCCATCTTGGCCTACATGGACTTCAGGCTTTATACTTCGGGGTCTTTATTCTTTCAAAAAATGATAAATACTAGTGGATTCTAGCTAAAGAAATGATAGCATCTACCTAGAATACTGAAAAAGGAGATTCATCAAAAAATATAGAGTGTCTTCCATGTTTTGAGGTCTAATCCTAAGTGGCAGGGTTAAAGAATTATTAGGTTTGTGTTACAAAAGCAGGGATACAGACAAGATGGGTAACACAAAGAAGAGTCATCCCTATGTACCCTCATACTTCCTTAGCCTGACAATTAAAACAATTTTTGCTCTCTACTCTCTCATAAACCCAGCAGTTGGCTGACATGCATGTGCCTGGCCATCTTTGAAGAACTCGGGGTATAGGGAAGTAATGGGGCACTAGTGTGTGCTCCTAAAGTTCAGGTCTAAACACCTTTCCATGGTGGGGCTGGTGACAGTGACCAGAGGCTGAACACCCTTCCTCTCTCTGACACTGTCGACAGCGTTTCCAAGCCCTTCATCCTCTTCACTTGGAAGCACTAAATATACACAATCTGAGTTCTCTTCAGGGCCACTAGACAGACCAAGCAAGGTCATCTTTTGGTACTCTGAAAGCTCTAGCCTTTCCCTTCACAATTTCATGATCAGTTTTATGGACATGGTGAGAAATTAAGACACACATATACTGCCTCTAAGTCTGCTCTTTTTATAGACTGTAGCACATCTGCTCATTGTAAGTCTGTAGAAACCAAAAACCTGAAATGTGAATGGAAACAGATATGTTTTATTCCATGTACTAAACAAAAAAATGAATGAGGCAAATATGTTCCTATAGTCAACCGGGGATGGAAAAAGTGACAGCCTCCATCTATATCATTACAATTGTGAGGCAAAAAATGAGACTACAGAACAAAGATAATCTTGTTTTAAATTCCTTTGAGATAAAAATTGCAGTTCTTTTAGGAAGCAGCTCTTTTGAGAGCTGTAGGAAGGGATTCCAGAAATAAATATGATTGCTCCTTGAATGAATGTGAGTGTGGGTGCTCACCTGAGGTCCAGCCCTTTCCCAGGCCTGTCCCTCAGTCTTGGATGTGGCAGAGGTGGCACAAGGCACCAGGAGACCTACAGCCAAGTTGTCAGGTTTGTTAGTTTCAAGCCAGGGTAAAAGAAGTTGGGCAGATGCCCAGATAGGAGCTTTGTAGGATTAAAATTCCTCTTGCTGCCTGCGAGGGCAGGGAACTACAGCCTGGAAGTCAGAAGATGTGAGGGTGTGGAGTTTCCTCACACCATGGAAACTTAGCCTTTACCTCCAACATGTAGACTAAGCCTGTGAATTCATGATAGGGGAGAAGAACAAACTGAATGGTCTTCAAACCATGAGGTCACAGCAGAGAAGGGAAGACAGCCTGGGCTTTGATGGATGAAACGCTCAGGATGTGACTCCAGGTCAGGAGAGCAAGACTGAAATGTAGCTGAGCTCCCAGGACACGGCTTCTGTCCCTGCCTTCCTAAGCCCATTGGGGTGTGTGATGGCTCTGTAGACAATGACTGGAATGGGGAGAAATGGGCAGCTGGGGCATCAATGCTGCAGATGTGAGCAAGTTACAGCAGTCAGGGGTGGGGGGATGGGCTTATGTGATCCGATAGTAGGCATGGGCCATGGGATGGGGGGCTTAAAGTGTGATTTTTGGATGCTGGAGACAAATTTAACAGGCTTAAACCTACTGTATGAGAACGCCATGGGGTGGGAAGGGCATCACTTGGGTGGAGTTGTCCATTCATTATTAACCATATGCTGTCATGAGCACTGCAAACAGACCACAGGCTTCAGAGTGTGCTTGCTGCCTCCCCCAGCAAGGAGTATCCCCGGGGACACCCCACCACTTTCAGACAGCAGAAGGGCTGAGGGCCTGTGACAGCTAGAATACTCCCCTTCCTGAGTCCCTCGAACCACAAGCCAGAGGGAACATCTGTGCCCTGAGACACAGGCCATAACTGAACTGATTAATTTACTAATCCTTTAAAATCAGCTGCAGCTCCCAGAGTGAGAAACCAAAAAACTAACAAATTGCCTTAAAAAAAATGGAAGCATGAAGAGGAAAGAAAACCCCCTGAGAATCACTAATTTGCCCTACTCTTACCTTTTTGCATCAATCTTCCCCAAGGGTTTTGATGCCCTTTAGAATTCCACCTGTGATAAGCCCAGGGATGTCATTCCTGGGAACGCATCCAGGGAGTTTAAAAATCCTCCACAGGCCCGAGGCAAAGCCTGCATCTGGGTAGAGTCTTGATGACAATGTGAGCCACCACCATGACACCCACTCTGCTGGTGGCTGCAGTGCCAGACTCTGCAGGTCGTTCTGAATTATTGGGCATTTTCCCTCAAGAAGAGCTCAATTAAATAAGAAAAAACCTAATCCATAAAATACAAAATGGATAAATACAAAATTGCTTCCACACTGGGGATTGTAGAGAGTTGAAGCTCCAGAGACAAGTTCTTAGGGTATCCTGACATTATGGAGTTTATTAAAATCATAGATCATGGATCTGGAGGGCTGCAGGGAATTTTAGCCATATTTCCACTATTCTCCCTACCCCCTAAGTAAGATGGCCACGTTAATCTCTGGATAAAAGGCAAGATGGTAGAAGAGCCTGCACAGTCATGACACTGAGCTGACCTCCACTATCCCTGAGGCTCTTCCCTACATTTTCTACCCACTCGGCCCCAGGACTCAGAGAGAGTTTATTTGTCCTCAGTGAGGCTTCCTGCTCTTACCAAAACTCTCCATGTGTCAGAAAGCTGCATTGTCTTAGTTTCCTTCTTCCCCTCCCCACCACCTTTTTCCCCTCATAGAAAAAAAAAAGCAATTTTATTCTCTATGTAACTTCCCATTCTTCTCATTCTGCTAGTCTTTTATTACTTCTACACTGGTCTTTGATTCAGACAACTGAGTTGAAACTTGGATCAGCCTTTTACTTATTTCACTTTAAGCAAATACCCACTGATCCACTGATCCTTCATCAACGTGTCCCAGGATCTGGGAAAAACAGTCTCACTCTCATAATGGAGGGAGAGCTGCTCTGGGAATCACAAAGTCCGGGTTCTTTCTTGTCTCAATTATAGACCAACAGGGGAAATCTGTAAATTCCTCTGACCCTCCCCTTGCCCCCTTTTAAGTGGAAATAAATAATACCCATTTCACAGGTTGAAAATGATGATACAAATGCTAGGATTCTATAAAACACTAAAGGCTTGCTGGTATTAGCTTCGTTATTATTCCATTCTATTGTTGAGGTCCCTATCGCAGAAGTTGTCCCTGTGTTAGGCAATGTTCACCATATGGCCTTTTCCTCTAAGGATTGCTCTCCTTTACAGAGTGGGCCTGGAGCGTTATATTTCTCTTGCACAATCCTTCCCTCCTAGTCAAAGTTATTGAAAAACAGGCACAATCACCTGACCTAAACAGTGAATCATATTTTATCTTCAGAGACCCTAGTTAATTTCTGCTGCTCACTTGAACTGAGGACACAAATTTGAGAGATGAAGAATAGTTATATTTGTCCATACACAAAGAAGCAGAAAGATAAAGAAGTCTGAGGGAGCCAATGGAATTATCTTCCTTTCCTGTCCAAGATATGGGCTGTAGAACTACAAATGTTGCAGCAGCAGGTCCACCAGTGGGTCCTACATTCAGAATTTTCTGGATTCAGAAACCTCTTAATTGGAATCTCTCTTCTGTTCAAGTTGGCATTCATCAATTCTGATGACAACTGATATCTTATGTTACAATGGGTCAAAACTAAGCTGGTGCTCCCAGGTGAGGAAGAGCAAGCAACCTCTGATATTCAGACTTGCCTGACACTCACTGCTAGGCCCACTAACAGCTAGGCCTGGGTGTTCTCCTGTTGAACATAGTTTCAAAGGATGTCAACATCAGACAGGCCACTCTGACCAGGATGGATCAAGACTAAAGACTACTCCACAGACATGTCTGAACACAGACAAAACATGAGCATTGCCAACTATAAAAATGATCACACATCCCCATCCTGGCTCAAATAAGCAACTGCTGACAATTCACCAATCACATCTTAGATTCGTCTAGTCTCCCCTCCTTCTAGACAAGATAAGCCCATGTATCTCAAGCAGCCTTGAAAATAGTGACAAGCTTGCCCCACAGATAGGCACTGTCACTGAGAAGGATTCCAATGGTACAAAGGGAGTCACTTCTACTCATTCTCTCCTCTCTTGCCTTTCTGTTTCTCCATATCAGCCTCTCAGCTTAGTTGTCTCTACTAAAAAGTCCATTCACATGCTTCAACGCTACTACAGGAAACAATACAAGGAGCCCTGGTCCCCTGCTTCTCATCACAAGAGAACAGGGTATAATTTCTCATATTTAAGAAGACCCAATTACCAGGAAAGGAGGAACATTCTTCTCACTATTATATTTCCTTCTGTATTTTGATGAAAAAATAATGTATGTATAAAAATTAATAGTGTGTTCCTTTTCTAGATATCTAAAGACCAATATCTCCCTTGGCAAGTGAAAAACATCAATATTAAAGAAAAATTCAATGATTGATGTCTTTGACTTTTTCAAATTCAGAATTTTCTGGATTCAGAAACATCTTAATTGGAGTCTCTCTTCTGTTCAAGTTGGCATGCATCAATTCTGATG
The DNA here is from genome assembly GCA_026230045.1 of Corynorhinus townsendii. Classification (NCBI taxonomy): domain Eukaryota; kingdom Metazoa; phylum Chordata; class Mammalia; order Chiroptera; family Vespertilionidae; genus Corynorhinus; species Corynorhinus townsendii. The sequence continues at coordinate 70,272,532 of JAPDVU010000008.1, forward strand.
ACAACTAATACTTTCTGTTACAGATGAAAGCAAACCTTCTCTGATCCCTGCAATGCAATAAGGGAACCCTTATTTTAGATACAGGAAGTGATATCATTCCTAAAAGGAAAAGTTACATTTTTAGGAGCAGATGGTATTTCTTGCTGGTCCCCCTTCTCTGTTCAACTCCCAAGGATGAACCTCACAACTCCAAATTAAAGGCTGTGCTTTCTTGTTTTACTATTTAGGGCTTTTCAGTAAGATTTTGATATTTTAAAAGTGCTTTCTTGTAGCATTTCTAATCCTTGAATCTTGGATTCTAATATCACTTCCTAATAACAGGGATCAGAGCTCAAAAAAAAAAGAAAGATTGATTCTAGGGACGGAGAAGTGAAAGCACAAGGTGACCTGTAAGTTTGAGAAAACTTGTTGAAGCAGAGAGCAAGGAGTGCTCAGATATTAATGGGTTCATGCTTAAAACACACAGAAATTGAGTTGAAGAGGCCCATACTGGCCCAATCAAAATTTTAAAGATATCCATATAGCCACAGTGATATTCAACACAAAGAAGAGAGGAAAAGGGTAGTGAGATGGGGAGGAAAGCCATCCTTTACAGAAGAATGTCATCTATTAAAAGTGGAATGAAAGATAGAATTAGAAAAATGATATTTTACAATCCTCAATATAATCAGGCAAAGACCATGGACACTAAAATCATGGGGTAGAGGATTGTGGGGGAGCAAACTGTTTGGCTAGTAACAAAATATCAATCCACATTTTAATTACTAATTCTAAAAAGGAAAATAGGTCTTTCTGATGAATGTGATAGGCCTTTGTGATGAAATGGCTACTACCCTAACCAAGGGATTAAAGGGCACCGTGTACAGTAGGTTGGCCTGACCGCATGTGCCTACTGACAGTCTGCAACATGAAATCTAAAACAGCACCTAGGAAATGTCCTTTTTTAAATCTAATCAAGCCTCCAGAAGGTGCTTCAATGATAAGAAATAGAGGAGGAATAAGAAAAAGGTTAAATGATGCATAGGAAATAATTAGGAAAACCCAGAATGTGGGACGTTCTACATGAAAACTGGCCTGACTCTTCAAAAACTCAATGTCATAAAAATTATTCTAGATTAAAACAGACTAAAATCTCATAACAACCAAACACAATTTATGAACCTTAATTTAATCATGCTTAAAAAATAAACAGCTACAAAACATACTTTAGGTCAGTTGGGAAAATATGCATATTACTAGACATCAGAGATTTATTGTCAATTTCCTTAGATATGAAAATGGCATTGTGATTTGGGGGAAAATATCCAGATTCTTAGGAAATACATGCCCAAGTATTTAGGAGATAAGTATCATGCTCTTTGCAACTTACTTTTAAAATGGTTCATCAAGAGAGGAGGAGAAACAGGGAAATGGAGAGAGGATGCAACAACTCGGGCAAATGCTAAGAATTGTGGAATCAAGTGGAGGGTCTTGAGGTTTTAGTATATCATCCTTTCAATGTTTCTATTTCTCCAGGAAGCCAACTCTGAGATGGAGATTAGTGTGCAGGAGATTTACTAGGGAATGTTCTCAGGATCCATGCAGTGAGGGGAAAGAATGGGAGCAGATGAAGCAGAGGACGAAGCTGGACTGTGTTGCAAATACAAGGACTCAGCTGAGCTGATCTTAAGGGAGGTTTGGAGCAGGAGTGGCCTTCCTAGTTGGTTCCTGTTAGGGTGAGCAGGCAGAGCCCTTTTTCCCTCTGCCCCCTACCCTGGGTGCCCAGCAGTCAATGGATGTGGGCTGCTTGGGAAGGAAGCATTTCTTTGGCCAAGCCAGGGTGACAACACCCAGCAGCTGGGAGAATAAACCCTTCAGTTCTGAATGGGGGATCTGAGTGACACTGTATAACACTGACAGATTAGACATTTTTCCTATTAAAAACTTGGGGGTAGGAACTCTGGCCAGGTAGCTCAGTTGGTTAGTGTTGTCCAGATATGCCAAGGTTGTCATTCAGTGCCCAGTCAGGGCACATACAGGAAACAACTAATTAATGCATAAATAAGTATAACAACAAATTGATGTTTTTCTCTCTAGATCTCTCTCTAAAAAAACAAACAAAATAAAACAAAACATCTTGGGGATGAGAATGTTAAAAGGTATTGTCTTGAAAACATTTTATAACTACTGGTCAACAGTAATTTCATATGTATTAAGCACTTTAAGTATAGCAATTGATATCCGCATTTTAGAGATGAGGAAATTGAGGTACATGGTAGGGCTGGAATTCAGATGCAGGTTTTTAACCACTGCCCTATACCAGCCCTCTGCACTCCTTCCCTCAGAGTTTCCCACTCTTCCTTCCTGTTCCAATTGTCTTATTGTCCCAGTTACTTAAGAAGGAATGCCCAGCTCAATTTACAATGATTTCATATATTTGTCCAAATATATGAAATCATTTTCTTTCCACTTCCAAGCCTGCTCCCATCTCATTTCATAGGGAAGGAATACAACTGTAGTATTTTAGCCTCTATGTATGCTTCACTTCAGAAAGCCTTTTTTTTTTTAATACACTGAGGAAGGAGTGAGTAACCAAAAGATGTGTTTTTAAACACTGAGTCACTAGCACATAATAGGAATTTGAGACATGGTCAAATAAATTAAGCTTTAGTTGGATGCAGTAGGAAAACTTGTATTTTAAAGGAGCTCTACAATAAAACTTTTTGCTTATCTTTCCTGAACATCAGTGTTCTTCTCTCATGGTTTCATAACAGTTCAGTCATGCATGTGCACGTGTGTGTGTGTGTGTGTTAAAGGGCTCCTATCTCCTATGTATTCTTATCTCATCCCTAGACAAGCCTACCCAGTATTAGTCCTTCCAGAGGCTTTTAAAAAATATTTATAATTTATTTTTTTTAATTTTTTACCTTTTTTATGCAGAGACCAGTGGCACTAAGAAATTCATAGCTGTTTAATGTTAATGGACAATTTTATTCTTGGCCTAATTTTTAAAAATTAATGTCCTTCTATGCTGTCACAAAAGGTAAGATTTCCTACTTTTTTTTTTTTACTGCCAAGTAGTATTATGCTAAGTGAAATAAGCAAGTCAGAGAAAGACAAGTATGATTTCACTTATATATAGAATCTAATGAACAAAATAAGCAAACAAACAAAATAGAAACAGATTCATAGCTACAGAGCACAAACTGACAGCTGTCAGAGGGGAGGGACTTCAGGGAATTGAGTAAAAAAGGTGAGGGGATTAAGCAAAAAAATAACAATTCATAGACACAGACAAGAGTATGGTGAGTACCACAGGGAAATAGGGTTGGGGGAAGATAAATGGTTATGGAAGGAGACTTGACTTGGGGTGGTGAACACAATACAATGTACAGATGATGTATTATAGAATTGTACACTTGAAACGTATGTAATTTTATTAACCAATGTTACCCAATAAATTTGAAAATAAAATAAAACAAATTACTTTTCTTTATTATCTCTCAAGTGTATGTGTATCTTTTTACGCACTCATTTTAGTTTTTCAGTTCTTAGAGAGAGGACTAGTCGATCTTTGTAATATATTTATTTTGCTCCCAATATATAGCCATATTTAATCAACATTAAATTACAAGTAGCTGGAGCTGTCAGCCTAGAAAACTGCTTAGGGAACAGCTTTTAGCTAATGAACCAATAGCTCAGGGATCAGCATTATCTACATGACATTACCTACAGCTGTGTCTCCAAACACCCTGCAGAGTAAATATTTGGTGGAATTGGTCTTTGTAGTAAAGTGCTCAGTGGTTGGTTCCAAAATGGTTTTGTCTGATAGCTTTTAATTTCAGCAATATGCACAGGATTTTTGCTACACATGAAGCCATTTCCTCCTCTCCGCACCTCTCCAGGGTTCTTGCTTTCCCCAACTACCTTTCTCCCTGGCTGGGGCACCCAGGTCTCTTGTGGGCTTCTCTCTATACCTTGCTCCATGGTACCAGGGGGAGGGCAGAGCAGCTTCAACTTGAGAGAAGATGGGGATCAAGGGAAGTTGACTCATAAGTAGTGGTGGGAGGAAGAGCAAGGGGCATGGGGATGAGAAAGAGATGGATAGAGTTAATACTGTTGAGTGCTTGTCATGTGGCAGGTATGATGTCAGACATTACATAAAGTATTCCATTTAATGCCCCGAATATATTGTGTTCAGTTTACAGATGAGAAAATGAGGTTCCAGTTTCCAAGGTTATGCAACTAGGATGTGACAGACCCCGAGCCAGCCATCTCTGACTCTAAGTCTACAGGCTTTCCAAGATACCAGGCTGGGAGCCCTGGATCTTCTGATAGTTCAATTCCCACCAGCCTCAAATAAATTAACTGAATGAAACATTTTGAGGGTTTTTTTCAAGTATTTCATTTATTGAAAACAGAAATCACTAATCTTCACATAGCATCCTATATTAATAAATTACACAAGCTATCTCTCTTGCTACAATGGAAGAAAGTAGGCAACCGCATTTTCCAATAATATACCTATGCTATCTTAGCTTAAATTTGGTGGGGAAGACTTTCTCTCCTTTAACCCCACACCTGACCAAAGTCTTAGTTATGAATCACTTGGTCACAAGTTTAAAAAGAAGTTGCCCTCACTCAGACTTGTTCAAACAAAAGTGACTTATTAAAAAGAGACACATGTGTCTTATGGAACCCAAGGTCAGAAAGTACAATCAGTCCACATAACCAAGTGGAAGCAGGAATTGAAGAATCAAGTAATGAAATACTCCCTCTTGTTCTCCATCTCTTTTCCTCTCACTCTCCCTGCACATTGTTTCATTCATTGCCTTCTCTATGTCTTTGATCTTCTGTTTTGGCAAGTACTTGGCTCATACATGAGCCCTCATCTCAGCTGTATACCACTTCTCAGTTCAAGCACCTCACCCTATTTCTAGAGTCCAATTCAAAATTCTCAGAAGATAGAATCTTATTGACCAATTTAAATTACATGTTCACTGAAATTCAATCAGTGATTATCTTACGGACAGGTGACTTCCTTCAATGATCTCTGCCTCCTGAGAAAGAAGTATGGGCAGATACTGAACAAGATATGGGAGCATGGAAGGCATAATTAAAAGAGGAAATAATTGGACCTCTTTTGTAGTATGAAATATAGCAAAGCCTTATGGGTACCATCAGTGAAAACTGAAGAGCCCAGAAACTCTAGGGAACAAAAAAGAGGATCATTATTAGCATAGCGACTGACAGGGCAATGACCATGGAGAGAAATATTGGGATCATGACTGCTTTAACACCACGTTATTTTTCTTGTCTCTGACTTTTTTATTCCATCTCTTTCTGTCAAAATTTGGTCCATTGTATAACGACAAAATTCTTGAAACAATCTGAATATCTATCACTATGGAAATCTGGATCAAATCTTGGGACAGTCATTCTATAGAACCTTACGCATCTATTAAAAGAAATGAGTTGAATCAATATGGATTAAACTGAGAAAATATTCAGGATTTTATTAAATTAAAAACCATTGCAATCTGTTCTCTGTATGAGTCTGGTTTGTTTTTGTTTATTTTGTTCATTAGATTCTACATATGTATCTCTGATTAGCTTACTTTACTAACAGACTGACAGCTGTCAGAGGGGAGGGAGTTGGAGGACTGGGTGAAAAAGGTGAAGGGGTTAAGCAAATTTAAAAAAAAGCATAGCCACACACAACAGTGTAGTGATTACCAGAGGGAAAGGGGGGTGGGAAGAGATAGAAAAGGGTAAAGGAGGAATAAATGAAAAAAAAATAATATTGCAAACTAATGTATATAATATCTTATTCTGTAGAAATAAATAAGTAACAACAGCAACATCAAGTAAAGTTTTAAACAGCTATCTATGTATAAACACCTGTAGATGAGCAAGGATATATCAAACTGTTAACATTGATTACTTTAGGGTGGGAGAAGTGAGATCAGGGAGGGGAAAGAGTAGACAATGTTTCTTTATATGCCTCTGAATTACTTAACTTATTAGAAAACCCATATTTTATACTAGTAATAAATTCAATGAAAAGTAAAACATGAGTTATTAAATTTGAAAGGTTTTCTAAACTTCATACTTAAAAGCCCATCTCAAATATTGTCATTTCTGGCCTTTCCTGATCCCCCCATACAGATGGTCTCCCTGTGAGAATTTCCACAGAATGTGGACCTCTCTCATGATTCTGATATTCTGCCTAAAATGGCAGATGTTGGCTACTTCTCTTATCATCCTCTTATCATCATACTTACACTACATCTCCATCAGAGACCCATTTTTGAACTTTCTCTACCTCAACATCTAAAATGATGTCTTATACAAAAGAAATGGCTATTAAATCTTTATTGAATAGGACTACTCAATACTTTGCAACGTTTCCAACATGTCCTATAAGTTGTTTTCAAAAAGGTAGAATGTGGCAATCTCTATTGATATTGTTCTAATACAATGGCATATTATTTTCTAACCATTTCTAGCCAATTTATATTTTGGTTCATAATTTGAGGAGAAATCAAATGAGTATTTTTTTAATATTGTGAGCTGATAAGTCAGTGAACTACAGTCACATGTCTTTAAAATTAATTTGGGGCACCCCAGATGACCTTGGCATACACAGTCCAGTAAGTCCGGGGCTTGAAAAACCATGATAGTGATTAACCCTGTCAGAGATGAAATGGCTGTGTCAAACTCCTCCAAATTAAACCCATGCTTGACTTGCAATTCTCCTTCTGAATGCACCTCATTACTGAAAAACCATCATTCAAGGGACATATACTTAAACATTTAATAAATCTGTGATCAAAATCCAGGAGCATAATTAAACCTTTGATGAAGTGAGGGAGAATGGGAACAGAATCAAGTAGAAGACAGAGAACAAAGGAAAGATGTTGTGTTAACTCTATGGTCAGAAATGGTGACCCTTTAAGGTATCCTTTAGATCAGGATACCACTTGGATCTGGTGACAGTAAATTTATAAGAAACTAAAGTCCAATCTCAATGGGCATTTAAGAAACTTCCAGGGAGTTAGAGCAAAGCACTTTCAATAGTGTTGGCAATTGAAGCTGACCTTGAACTTACCCATTGCCATACAGCAAGAATAACTGTCTTAGTACAATTTAGACCCAATAAATGAAACACCATACCTCTAAAAATTACTAGAATAGAAAAGAGTTGGTGGTTGGGAATCAAGTAGAGTGAATAGCTGGATAATGAAGGGAAGGGCTGCAAGATATGATGATAAAATAAAGGAACAGGGATCAAAAGACCTGTTTCTGGTCCTGTCTCTTCTGCTAAAATCCCCATGTGGCCTTGAACATATCTTTTCACCTCTTAAAAGTCTTAAGATTCCTCATTTAAAAAGTAATGGAAATTTCGTGTGTTTCTCAATTACAACTTGTAAAATAATCACCTGGGAATCTTGTTAAAATATAGATTCTGATTCAGTAGATTTGGGGTAAGACCTAATAACTTAAGTCATTCAAAGGCATATTAAAAAAACATGTCTATACTTTCCCTTCCCTAATCCCACTTCTGCCACCCCCAAAGTAACCAAACAAGCTCTTTAGTGATCCACAGACCACACCTTGAGCAGCAAGGACTTAGGATCTAAGTCTTAGATGATCTCCAAATTTCCTTTCAGAACTAAAATTCTGATTCTTGCATCAGAATCTTCACTTTCTCGGGTTACTGACTCCTCCCCTTCTCCAGTCCCCTGGCCTAGGCTGATCTCTCTTTTCAGAGATTCAATTTGCCCTCCTTCACAATTTATCACTGCCACAATTCCCATGATCACCTGGGATTCTCCTCCTCAACCAAATGAAGAAGAATGGACAACAAGCAACCAGTCCTTTCCCATCTTCTAAGGTTAGAGGCAAGCACATAGGTCCTTTTTGCTTGAAGAAATTTTACTGCTCATCATTTAGAAACCAGGTAAGGGGAAATTGTAGACATTTCCTTCCAGTTTTATCAAAATGGGAATTACAGTGGATATATAGGTTATATTCCCTACAAAATTATATTATCTCACTTCATGAAAAATTATTTGAAATTGTAATTTTAATGACATTATAATATTCCATCATATGAATGGCCATTATTTATGTGCATTTAAGCAGTTGGTTGCAATTTTAAACAATATTAGAATAGACATCCTTTATTGCTTTTATAGCTACTCTATTTGTTATTTACTGTATGCCAGACACCAAGCCAACTGCCTTATGGACATCATTTATTTAATCCTCACAATCATCTTCCAAGTTAGTATTCTTATGTTTCCACTTTTTTGAGAAGAAAACAGACACAGAGAAGTCAAAGGACTTACTTGGGGTTACATGGCTGGTCAATGGCAGATGTGGACCTACACTCAAGTCTGTGTGACTCCAAAGCCAAATTCAAAACCACGGCGTGACAATGTCTCCTTGTACATAAATCCCCAAGTGCCTCTGATTATTTCATCAGGGTGATATTTTTGTTTTTTTGTGTGAATTTTAAAATTTAATTACAAAAGTGATATTGGTTCACAGAAATAATTTGAGCAATGCATTGATATAAAAGCAAAAAATCTATATTCTCTTTTTCTTTCCTTCTATGATTTCTTGAGGCATTTTTTTCTATTGCATTTTCTATGCTAAAATAGCCCCACAGGAAGGCAGGAATGTGTTTTTCACCACTGTATTTCCAGTGCCTGGTACAGAGCTAGCTAGGCCTTAAAAACATTTGTTCAAAGAATAAGTAAATGACTGAATATGTTTATTTTAATGAAAATGGAGTCTTTTCACTTTTATTAAATTGTTACTTTTCACTTAATAAATCTCAATCAACTTAAAAGATATATGTGTGAATATATGTATGTGTGTGTGTGTGTATATATATGTGTGTATATATATATGTGTGTATATATATATACACACACACACATACATACATATATACACACATATATCTTTTAAAAATAATTGTGTAATATTCTATAATATGGATATATAGCATAAATTGGCATGCATGTTTATAAAATTTTAAAAATATATATTTTTATTGATTTTTTACAGAGAGGAAGGGAGAGGGAGAGAGAGCTAGAAACATCGATGAGAGAGAAACATTGATCAGTTGCCTCCTGCACATTCCCCACTGGGTATGTGCCCTTGACCGGAATCGAATCTGGGACCCTTGAGTCCGCAGGCCGATGCTCTATCCACTGAGCCAAACCAGTGAGGACCATGTTTATAAATTTTGAGAGTTACTATTGATGCGGTATTAATACTTACCTTTGTATGTTGATGGTTTAATTTCTTTAAGAGAGTTTCTGTAATTAAGATTACTGCCTCAAAGAGAATGTATATTTTAAATTTTAATAAATAATGCCAGGAATTTTCTTAAAATGCTGAGCCAATTCACATTCAATCAAGCAGTGTGTAAAAGTGGCCATATCCCCATACATTAGCACTTGACAAACTTTTACATTTTTATCAATTTGTTGGGTAAAAATCATTTTGGCATTTTAATTTCCATTTTCTATATTACTAGTAAGGTTGAATGGCCTTTAAGATTTCTATTTCTTTCACCCTTTCTTTTTTTCCTGTACATTGCAGAAACATGCCCTAATTAAAATTGCTGAATTAAAGAATGTGAACATTTGAAAGGTGCTTGACACTAAGCCAAACTGCCCTCCAAAAGTGGTGGAACAACCTAACCTCCCACAAGTAAGGCATGAAACCTTCTGTTCCAAGGCACTCTGATTAAAATGCTCAGTCACGCTTTGCATACCTGTTTCCCTAATCCCCTAAAACCTCCCCAAACCCAGCATAGGGGACTCCAGGCTTTTGAGCATTAGCTTTCTGTTCTCCTGGATGGCACCATCTATAATAATAAAAGCGTAATATGCTAATTAAGCCAGACAGCCAAACAACCAGCTGAATGACCCCAGAAGTCCTTCTGGACGAAGCCACAGTTGGGGGAGGGGGAGTTTGGAGGGGCTGAGGCAGAGGTGGTTGGGGCTATCAGGCAGGCAGGCAAGCGGTTAGGGGCAATTAGGCAGGCAGGTGAGTGGTTAGGGCAATCAGGCAGGCAGGCAGAGTGGTTAGAGGCAATTAGGCAGGCAGGCAAACAGGCCAACTATTAGGAGCCAGCGGTCCCAGATTACAAGGGGGATGTCCAACTACCACAGGGATCAGGCCTAAACCAGCAGTTGGACATCCCCTGAGGGGTCCTGGATTCTGAGAGGGTGCAGGCCAAGCTGAGGAAACCCTCCCCCAACCCCCGTGCATGAATTTCATGCACCGGGCCTCTAGTCTGTATATACAAAAGCCTAAGCAACTGTTCAACCAGTAGCTATGACTGTGAACTGACCACTAGGGGGCAGACGCTCTGACCAGAAAGTTACCTTGCTGCTGGTGTCTGGCTGATCAGGACTGGGCAAGATGGGCCTGACAGGCCCTTGAGCCCTCCCACAGTCCTTCCCTGGCCCCAATGGTGCACTGGTGGGATCCCTTGGCCTGGCCTGCACCCTCTGGCAATCCAGGACCCCTCAGGGGATGCCAGAGAGCCGCAGGCCAGGCTGAGGGACCCCACCAGTGCACGAATCCGTGCACTGGCCTCTAGTCCATAATAAAATAGCCAATCTTTCCGCACTGCAATTCTCAGTTTTTAGTGTTTGCCTCTGCTGGCGCCCGGTGGACAAGCTCTTTCTGTCCTGTAACAAAAGGTGTGAGCTGTTGAGGAGCACATTGAGCTATGGTGAATTGAAGTAGAGCGAAGTTACATCCAGGTGTAGGATCATGGAAGGCTTTCTGGAGGTTAGAAGGTACCTCAGTCCTAAAGAAGGTGTTATTTCCCCACACAATCTCCCGCAGAGTTTCAGACAGCAGTTCAGAAGTCCTCACCAGTCCATGGGTGACCCACATAAATGTCACAGACCAGCTGCTACCCTCACAGATACATGCACTGTGGATCTGACCAGAGTCAAGCCTGTAGATTAAGACACACTCCTCTTCTGCATACTGAAGTTCAGAGGCTCCATTCAAATGGTGTGTCCCCAGCTAGGTCAAGAGGGGATGCAGTGTGGCTGTTCAAGAAAACATCTAGTTGGAGACCTCTCTGCATCCAGATACACCTGGGATTTTGTGTTTTTCTGAAGAAAGGGAAGGAAGATTTTCTGCAAGAGAATGAATGAAAGAAAAGAAAGTAAGGGATGGAGATCTGGTGCTGGCATGCTTCCTGTTCTGTTTGGACCTTCGGGGTCCTGAAGGATTGGTCTTGAGGAGTGAGGCACTCCAGACTAAAGTGGAAGGGCCTGCCCTTTTTAAAGGCTCTGAGTGTATGGACTAAAGCAGGATGATTTCAGGTTGAGGGAAACACTTCAGGTAAGAAGTCCAGCTCTCTTCCCGGGCCCCGTAATCACTGCCATTCACCTGAGGGAGCTTGTGGCTCTGACAGCCCAGAACAGTGAGCACAAAGGAGGCTATTTGTGAGAGTGCCCTTGTGAAGCAGCTACACCCCTGGAGAATGCTGGGAAGGCTGCAGGAGCAGGGTGTGGAGTTCCCACATAAAAGCCGTCAGGATTTGGGCATTAGTGTCAACATAAACTCATTTGTACCTACACTCTTCTGAAGCCTGAAAATGGTTTAGTTACATTAAGAATGGTGTATGATGTCCTACCTAAAGTTGAATGAAGCCAATGGGTGCTCACTGACTTTGGAAAAAATAGAACTGAAACATCTTTCTAAATTATGATACCCTGTCTCTTTAAATGAAGCCATCTAGCCCAGGCTCAAAGAGCATCTTAGAATCCCATGTCCTATCCTGACATGCTGTTCGCTAGGTTCTGTGAAAAGCTCAAACTTAGAATCTGGATACATTGGAAAGGACTTCTAGAGAAGCCAGGATTACATTAATTGAATTAAATTTCCATCACATAGTGTTTATGATCAGTTATATATTGAACCATGAAGATGGTAGATGTTTAATATTTATTAATTTGGTTTGATTTAATGTGTTAACCTAGTACATACATTTTTTGTTGTTGTTAATCTTCATCTAAGGACATTTTTTCCATTAATTTTTTTAGAGAGAATAGAGGGAGGGAGAGGGAGAAAGAGAGAGAGAGAAACACAGATGTGATTGAGACATATTTGACTGGTTGCCTCCCATAGGTGCCCTGCCCAGAGGGTGGGGAGCGAACTCACAACTGAGGTATGTTTCCGTGGTGGGGAATCAAACCCACAACCTTTCAGTGCACAGGCTCTACACACCAGCCAGGGCATGCATTTTATTTTTAGAAATTATGTTCAGCCATAAAGTTTGCATTCACCACATCCATGAGGACCAATGACATCCTCCCTCCCTAAAAGTTTTTCTTTCTGCCTCTCCAGCTGTGGAACCATTATGGGCACCTCTTGTCTGTTTACCTACAGGGGGTCCCCAGGACTCTCCCATAAAGGCTGGTATCAGTGTAGCAGGGAGAAGAGGTAAAAGGCAGGCAACTTTCTTTGGGAGTCGGGCCTCATTTTCATAAGTGACTCTACTCCTTTCTTCCTTCCTCTCCTCTAGGTTCCCTTACAACCAGAAACGACAGGAAACAGAAGCCCTTTACTTCTCTAGGGTCTCTCCTCCAAATTTCTCATTTAGTAAATGCTATATTTTGGGGGTATGACTTCTCAGTTGCAAAGATAAACTAAATCCGAGACAAAATTAACACAGGCTGTTTACTCATAAACTAGAAGCAAGGGGACCCGTTTGTCATCACTTTCATTAAAGCAGGGGTTCAAAGGTGTTAGAAAAGAGAGTGGGTTTATAGAGGAAAAATAGACTCATGAGTGGCAGTATTCTGGTGCCAGGCTTTCTGTGAAGGTGGGATACGGAAGCTGGGAGGATTTTCTAACTGGTCTTTGGGTATATTCAGCAGTCCCTGGTTAGCTGCAGAGAGACAAGCAGTTTGGAAACATTTGAAAAATGTCCAGTGTCAGGCAAAGGGTTTTCTGTGGTTGGTCATTTTCTGAAACCAGTGGGGAACTCTGTGTTCTAGTTTATGACTCCTGTGAGAAGCTGACCACCACAACAGGAAGTTTCTCACATCAAGTCAGTAATGATAGAATTTTTTTAAAAATCTTTTTCTGGAGGATAATTAGCTAAATCTTGATTCTAAACTGGAGCTAACAATAAGTGGGGATATTCGTTAAAAAGAGTATATACTTCTTTTTAAATGACCCACTTATCTGCACCAAGTCCAGCCTTTGTCAGAATGTCCTTCCCACTTTTGGGGGTGGCCTGAAGCAGGCACACACATGCCCCCTACAGTCCTCTCTGCTGTCATTGGCAACTCAGGCTCTAGAATTCTGGCCCTTGCTCCCATGCAGTTTTTTTTTTTTCTTTATTAATTAAGGTATTACCCATGTGTCCTTATCCCCCCAATCCCCTCCCCCCACTCATGCCTTCACACACACCCCGACCCCGGTGTCTGTGTCCATTGGTTAGGAGTATATGCATGCATACAAGTCCTTTGGTTGATCTCTCCCGGTTACCCCCACCCTCCCCTACATTCCCCCTGAGGTTTGATGGTCTGATCAATGCTTCTCTATCTCTGGATCTGTTTTTGTTCATCAGTTTATGTTGTTCATTATATTTCACAAATGAGTGAGATCATGTGATATTTATCTTTCTCTGACTGGCTTATTTCGCTTAGCATAATGCTCTCCAGTTCCATACATGCTGTTGCAAATGGTAAGAATTCCTTCTTTTTTATAGCAGCTTAGTATTTCATTCTGTATATGTACCACAGTTTTTTAATCCACTCATCTGCTGATGGACAATGGACCTAAATAAATACTTTTAGAAAGAGGACATAAGGAAGGCCAAGAGACATATGAAAATATGCTCAAAGTCACTAATCATCCAAGAGATGTAAATCAAAACGACAATGCGGTACTATCTCACACCTGTCAGAATGGCTATCATCAACATATCAACAAACAACAAGTGCTGGAGAGGATGTGGAGAAAAAGGAACCCTCCTGCACTGCTGGTGGGAATGCAGACTGGTGCAGCCACTGTGGAGAACAGTATGGAGTTTCCTCAAAAAACTAAAAATGGAACTGCTATTTGACCCAGTAATCCCACTTCTAGGAATATATCCCAAGAAAACAGAAACACCAATCAGAAAGGATATATGCACCCCTATGTTCATAGGGGCACAATTTACCACAGCTAAGATTTGGAAACATCCCATGCAGGTTTATTTTCTCCTGTGGCACCTGGAGATAGCTTTTTTTTGTCTTCAGTTCTTCTTATCTGTACCCCTTCTTCCTTCCCTTGGGCTCATTCCCTTCAAGGATGGTGGAGAGAAGGCTGTAACTCTTTGAAAAGCCCTGCTGAAAGTCAGAGAGGGCAGGAAGGAAACAGACTAACTGACTTGCTCCCAGATTTAATTGCCTGGAAGGGAACACCTTTCTTCTCTCCAGAAAGATCATCAGATGTATGTCTCATGAAGAAAAGCCCAAGATCAACCATCATCAGCCTTCTCACTCCCCAGAGGAAGAAGTTCCCCCTTGCCATCCCTGTCCACCTCCACTGTCCCAGTTTCCTGTCACAGCAGCAACTTTGACCTCACCCAAGAAAAGATATCAGTTGTGATGCTCATTTCCCTCAGGGAAAGCTCCACCCCCACTCACAGGGTGTGGTCTTACCCTCTGGCTCCCATCCAGGCAATTAAATCACAAAGAACACAGCCATCAGCCTTAGTGCATTCTGGGCTCTTCAGTCTTAAGAAAGACCAAGAATATGGCTAGGATACTAAAGTATAGGACTTATAATATGCAAGGACCTTTCTACGCTTCATTTTTACCCTGCTGACAACACTGGTGATTTAACCTCATTTTGCAGATGAGGAAACTGAGGTCCAAGGAGGTTAAGTAACAAGTCAGAATTTGAACTCCACTCTTTCTGCTTTTAAAACCTCTGCTCTTTTCACATGACCAAGGGCAACGCCAGGTTTGATTTAAAATAGCCATGTCTCTCGCTGCTGGTTACCTGCCAGATACTCCACTGTCTGAGTCCCCTTGGTTGTGGATTCTATACTAACACTTCTTCCCTTTTGCTAATACAGTGGTCACCCCTATCCATAGTTTCACTTTCTGCAGTCAATCAAAGTGCTAAAATATTAAAGGAAAATTCCAGAAAGAAACTCTTCACAAGTTTTAAATTGTGCATCATTCTGAGTAGTGTGATGAAACTCCCATCATTCTGCTTTGTCCCACCCTGGAGGTGAATCATCTCTTTGTCCAGCATATCCACAGTGTATCCTCCTGTCAGTCACTTGGTAGTCATATTGATTTTCAGACTGGTTGTGAGAGAGGGAGAGAGAGACAGAGAAAGAGGGAGAGAGAGAGAGAGAGAGAAGAGAGAAAGAGACCTCATTCATATAACTTTTATTACAGTATATTATTATAATTATTCTATTTTATTATTAGTTACTAGAGCCCGGTGCATGAAATTCGTGCACTGGGTGGGGGGTGTCCCTTAGCCTAGCCTGCACCCTCTCTAATCTGGGATCCCTCTCACAATCCAGACTGCTGGCTCCCAACCACTCCTCTGCCTGCCTGACTGATTGCCCCTAACCACTTCTGCCTGCCAGCCTCATTATCCCCTAAACATTCCCCTGCCAGCCTGATCAATGCCTAACTGCTCCCTTGCTGGCCCAATTGCCCCAACCACCCTCCCCTGCAGGCCTGGTCACCCCCCAACTGCCCTCCCCTGCCAACTGGTCATCCCTAACTGCCCTCCCCTGCCAGCCTGGTTGCCCCTAACTGCCCTCCCCTGCTGGCCTGGTCTTCCACAACTGCCCTTCCCTGCTGGCCATCTTGTAGTGGCCATCTTGTTACCACATGGGGGTGACCATCTTGTGCGAGGGTGTGATGGTCAATTTGCATATTACCTTTTTATTATATAGGATTGTTGTTAATCTATTATGTGCCTAATTTACATATTAAGCTTTACCATGGATATGTAAGCACAGGAAAAAACATAGTCTATATGGCTTTCTGTACTACCTACGGTTTTAGGCAATCACCAGTTCTCTAATGTATCACCCAGGATAAGCAGGGACCACTGTCTCTATCTCCCTCTCCCTCGTGTGAATTTTCACAGTCAGAAGCCTCCTTCTTCTCTTTTTTCCACTTCCTCCCTCCGCCCCTCCTAATACTTTTTTTTCTCCTCTACTTTGTCCTCCTTCATTTCCTAAAGTTACAACAATGGTTATGTTTTCCTATATATTTGTAACCTTACTTATGAGAACTGACTGGCAGTATGGTTAAGGGGGTGAAGCCCTCGTCTTTTTGTGAAAGTACTTCTGCTTTTCAAGAAGACCAATGTGGCTGCCACTGATCTGGGATTTCTGGGACAGCTGAATTTCTTTCAAAAATGTTAGAGTTCAAGGGCTGTGCCCATATAAACTGAAACTATGAGCACAAGTTACAGGTCCTTAGAAAAGAAAAGTTGCCTAATTGGGTGGCCCACTTCCAAAATTCCCCCGCTAATCCTTCCTCATGACTTTCTCTTACAAAATAGTTTCCAGAAGAGTTTGGAATTTGCCTTCTGGGGTGTCAGAGCACCTATCGCAGAGCATACTCCACTAGCAAGATTATCTGCAACAAATTGTTACTGGAAGCAGGGAGTGCAGGGCTTGTATCCAAATGTTGGGAATGTGCTTACTCATGGTGGCCCTTTAAAGTACTGTGGGAGAATAGCAGCTTGATACATCTGTCAGAGTTTGTTTGTTTGTTTGTTTGTTTTTAATGAGCTGAGGACTATTTGTACAAGTAAAATAAAGCAAAGAATTGAAAAGAATTATCTGGATAACTGGGGTTTAAAAATCTGCTATGGAAATAGAAAAGAAGGGCTCTGCCTCAGCCTTCACTGGACTGGCTCTTAGTACAAATCAAACCCCAAGATGATAGCTCAGATTCCCCTATCCAGTGGTCGGCAAACTGCGGCTCGCGAGCCACGGTTTGCTGCTCTGTTGACTAATGAGTTTACTGACCACTGCCCTATCCTGTTAAATCAGATAAATCCCTTAGCTCCTCCATACCCTCCATACCTCTTCCCTTCACTCTGCCTTCATAGACACCAATCGCAACTCATGACACAAAGAGTGCTTGGTAAATTTCCTGAGAGAAAAGTCCCCTTCTCCCCCTAGGGTTTGCAAGCCCTGCTCCTGAGTTTCATTCTTTGACATCCTGGGAAGAGATGTAGGAGAGAGGGTTTCTATCTTGCTTTCCAGAGTATTTGCCACTAATTCAGGCCCATTGTTGACCTGGCTTCTTTTGTTTCAAGTTGTGGCCCTGGAAGTTTTAGAAATGTGGAAGCAAAGGGATATATTTGGAGAAAGCAAGGGAATTAGGTAGTTTGTAGGGATTGTTATCAATGGTTCTCTAAGTATTATCTCTAAACCAGAGGGTGACTTCGGTTTTATACTAAAGTATTTGTGTATTCATTGGCCATAAAGAAACTGTTATCCATTTGCCCAGCTATCCTCCTAATCCCTAACTCATTAGTGATATCAACAAGGTTGCCAGATATAAGGTCAACACACACAAAGATAAATAAATTGCATTTCTTCATAGCAGCAAAATCCAAATACAAAATGCAATTAGAAATTAGATAGCATTCACCACAGTAACAAAAGTTATAAAGTATATAGTTCTTAACATAGAATGTTTTAAACCTCTTTATTGTGTTAAAAAAAAATAGAAGACATTCTGATTAACTGGAGAGATAGTTTAACCTAGTTTTGTTTTTTGTTTTTTTAAAAAGGTCCATTTTTGCCAAAATTAATCTACAAATTTAATACAAATGTAACGCAATACCAATCAAAATTCCAGATCTAATTTTTTGAGGAAGGTGATAAAGTTATTTTAAAATGCATGTAGAGTAACATCAGAAGATGGAGAATTATGAAGTCCCAGACTTCGTCCTTCATCTGCCACCCCAATGAAACAACAATTTAACAACTACCCACAATTGAAATTCACTCTGGGAGAGTTCCAGAATATGATTAAGAACTGCAGCAACCCAATGGATCACGAATAACAAGGATGGACACATAGAAAAGCATAAAAGGCATTTTATCAGTATCACTCCACTCCCCAAACTGAAAGCACAGCATCAAGAGAAATCCCCTTGGCTATGACCTATCACCTCAAGGGAAACGAAGAGCAGGAGCACCTGCAGCTTTTGCTGATGCTCGAAGTCCATGCTGCTGCACCCCTGGACTAGGAGCATGCCCTCCCCCCACTACCATGCACACATGTGGCAAGGATGCCCACTCTTCCCACTTCTATTCAACATAGTACTGCAAGTCCTAGTCAGAGTAATTAGACAAGAAAAAGAAATAAAAGGCATCCAAATAGGAAAAGAAGAGATAAAATTATCTTTGTTGGCAGATGACATGATATTATCTATAGAAAACCTGAAGATTCCCACCAAAGAACTATTAGAATTAATAAATTCAGTAAAGTTGCAGATATAAAATCAATATACAAAAAGCAGCTGCATTTTTATACATAAAGAATGAGCTATCTAAAAAAGAAATTAAGAAAACAATTTCATTCATAATAGGAACAAAAAGGAAAAAGTATTTAGAAATAAATTTAACCAAAGAGGTGAAAGACTTGTACATTGAAAATTATAAACATCAATTTAAAAAAATTTTTAAGATAACAGAAAAATGGAAAAATAATTTGTGTCCATGGACTGAAAAAATTAATATCATGAAAATGTTCATACTACCCAAAGTGATCCACAGAAAAAATGCAATTCCTATCAAAATTCCAATGGCACTTATCTCAGAAATATAGAAACTATCCTAAAATTTATAAGGAACACAAAGACCCCAAATAGCCAAAGCAATTTGATCAAGAAGAACAAAGCTAGAGGTATCACACTTCCTCATTTCAAAACACATTACAAAACTACAGTAATCACAGTAGTATGGTACTGGCCTAAAAACAGACATAGAGACCAAGAGAGGACCCAGAAATAAATTCACACATCTACAGTCAACTGATTTTTGACAAGGGTGCCAAGAACACACAATGAGGAAAGGTTAGTATCTTCAATAAATAGTGCTGGGTAAAATGGATATCTACATGGAGAAGAATGAAATTGGAACCTTTTCTCACAACATACCCAGAAATCAACTCAAAATTGATTCAAGACTTAAATGTAAGACCTGAAACCATAAAACTCTTAGAAGAAAGCAGTTTACAGCTTCTTGACATTGGTCTAGGCAATGATTTTTAAAAATATGCCATTAGAAGAACAAACAACAGAAGCAAATACAAACAAGTGGGATTGTTTCAAATTAAAAAGCATAGCATAGCATATCAAAGGAAACAATCAACAAAATAAATAGGCAACATGTAGAATAGGAGAATATGTTTGAAAACCATATAACTGATTAGGAATTAAAATCCAAAATATATATGGAACCCCTATAATGTAATAGCAAAAAACAAATACAGTACATGCATTGCTTAATGACTGACAAATATGTCATAGGCAATTTTGTTGTGCCAACATCATAGAGTGTACTTATACAAACACAGATGGTATAGCGTACTACACACCTAGTCTACATGGTACAGCCTACTGCTGCTACAAACACAGGATGTTATAGTACTGAATACTGGAAGCAATTGTAACATAATAGTAAGTACTTGTGTATCTAAACATAGAAAAGGTACAGTAAAAATATGGTATAGCCCTGGCCAGTTTTACTCAATGATTAGAACGTTGGCCCAAGGACCAAAGGATCTTGGGTTTGATTCCTGGTCAAGGGCACATACTTTAGTTGCAGGTTCAATCCCAGTCAGGGCTGAGCAGGAGGCAACCAATCAATGTGTCTCTCTCACATGGATGTTTCTCTCTCTCTCTCTCTCTCTCTCTCTCTCCCCTCTCTTACTCTCTCATTTGCCCTCCTTTCCATTCTCTCTAAAATTCAACGCAAAATATGTCCTCACTCCTTGGGTTAGGATTAAAAAACAAAACAAAAAAATGCTATAAAAGATTTTAAAATGGTACACCTATATAAAGCACTTGCCATTAAAGTGCTCATAGTGAAGTTATTTTTATGGAAACCTAATTCTATCTAATAAAAGAGTAATATGCAAATTGACTGTCACACCAAGACACAAAGATGGCTGTCCCATGTGGTCAAAGATGGCTGCCTCCATGTGGACACAAGATGGCCACCACAAGATGGTCTTCAGGGGAGGGCAGTTGTGGGAAGTTAGGGGTGGCCAGGCCAGCAGAGGAGAGCAGTTGGGGGAGACCAGGACAGCAAGGGAGGACAGTTGGGAGCCAGAAGTCCTGGATTGTGAAAGGGATGTCCAACCACCCGGATCGGGCCTAAACAAGTGGTTGGACATCCCTCAAGGGGTCCCAGATTGGAGAGGGTGCAGGCTGGGCTGAGGGCCACCCTGCCCCCGTGCACAAATTCCATGCACCAGGCCTCTAGTAAAATTATCAGGATGGTACCCAAAGCAATGGAACGAATAAAAAACAGTTGGTAGGTGGTGATGGAAAGGAATTATTTTGGGAGTGGGGGTGAGGGGAGATGGTCAGCAGATAAAAACCAAAGAGAAAAGGAAAATCTATGAATACTAGTACTCTCACATTTGTGGTTTATGCCCCATCCATGCAAAATGAGACAATTATTATTTTTCAAAAGTATGTGACAATCCTTTGAAGAGGATAAAATGTTGAGCTGTCTGGTAAGTTGTTAAATCTAAAGGAATCATCATAGAGTACTTCTGGCTACTTAGGAGTGTGGAGTGGATATAGAAGAAAAACATAAGTAGGGTCATGATCACAGCGCACTGCTGTCCCATCTGCCAAGGATACAAGTGAACTCACTCGGCCCATGTGGTATTCTGAAGTCCAAGCTGGGGCTGCCAGAGACAGAAAGAGAGAATTCGGAGGGCAGGAGGAAGGCTGGAAGCTAGAGAGAAAGCAGGACCCAGGTTTACTGGTGTATGCTGCATGAACAGGGGGATGGACTAAAAGCACTGGGTCCTTGGATCTTCCCAGTTCCAACTCTGTCTTAGACAGTGTTGTTAAGCGGGACATCCGGGATCAGTCAAGCATCTAAATTGACTAATGGCTGTGTTCAAATAAACGGGTGTGGGCGATTTTTTGTCCTTGAGTTGACCAAATTCTGGAAATGCTTTAGTGCAGCCTCTGAATCCTTATATCACATTGCACAGACCCAGTTTACTCTGGCAGGAAAAAGGGGGCCTTGCACTCACATGCCAGGAGGAAGCCCACTTTCCTGACAGCCCCCAACAGGTTCCCTGAAGCCCTCTCCCTGCTCAGGTGGAGGGTTCAGAACCGCCGCCCCCTTCCCCCCCCCCCCCCCCCCCCCCCCGCCCGGCCCTGCTTCCTGACACAGAAGAAGCACTCTTATTTCAGACTCAGCTGACTGCCAGTTTCTGTTGCACTGAAGTGTTGTTAGATTAAAAATTTCTTGAAATATGCCTGTTGTCAGGATGTGATGCTTTTTTTGTTTTTTAAGGAATGTGTTGTGGGAACAGGATTTTCACTCAGCAGGAGGATACATATTTCCTTTTGTTGTTGTTGTTGTTGTTTGTTGTTTTACTTAATCTCCTCTATTTTCGTTATCAGTTTGACAGCAGATGCCAATGCTAAATGTTCCCAAAGTGACTGCTCCTAAAGCATTCAGTTTTATGTGACCCCAATACTCCTTTGCCCCTCCTGGAGGCAGTGTGATGTCATGAGAGGTACAGGTGCTTCAGAATCAGCCAGGCTCTGGGTCTTGTCTGCCTGGGGCTCTCCAACTGTACTCTAGCGGGAAATCATCTGGCCTCTGGTCCTCTGCTTCCTCTTCTGTAAAATGGGGAAATCATATCTACTTCATGGTGTTCCTGTGAGGATAACGTGACATAATGAAGATAAAAGTGCTTAGGACCCAGCTTAGTTTAAGAGCTTGAAGGTAGTTCTTGGAGTCTATTTGTTTGCATCTATGTGTATTCTGTGTTATATGGCATTGGGCCAGATGTCAAAGTTAAATGAAGTTCCACTAAGAGCCAATCAGGGAAAATTGGGCCAACTGGCCAATTTGGAAAATTCTCTTTAATATGAAAGATCTGATATTTGCAACAAAAGTAATTTGTTTGTGTTGTAGGTTTGCTTGTGATTTTAAGTGCAAGGAGGAACTTGAGTGGGCCCATTGAAATGCCCAGGCCAGTCTTTGCCCCAAACATATGCGCTGGCAGAGATATAACAGTGCAGTGCAGGTCTAATTCCGTGAGCCAGTGCATCCGGCAGTGGCAGGAGGAGGGTCTGCCAGGTAGTAGTTGTTGCAAAGCTGCCACTGGAAGCCCTCAGTACTTTACTCCACAGCCCACATTTAGGAAGGGGTGATCTCATCCCCCTCCCCCGCCCCCCGCCCCAGAAAACAATTCCTGAAAAACAAGTTTCCTCTCCATGCCTCAAATACATTCCTTCCAGAAAATCAAGAGAGCTAAATTGTTTCTCTTTTATTTTCTTCAGATATAGGAGATTCAGACTGTCTCTGCTAGGTCTAAAAATACTTTGAGTTCATTTTGACCATGTAAGGCATTTCCAAGTGCCTCTGTCAGCTGTGGTCTAGTAAATTGTCCACAGCCAATTAACAAGCCTCAGAACCATCACAATTAGCTGTAGTTGACACTGGTCAGGATGCAGTGGCTTTATCGGGTTGCTGTGGTGGATGCTTTTGTAAAATGAACTTTTTCTTGATTTTGTGCCCTGGATGGTGGGCCTTTGTGCTCTATATTACATATCTTTGCCTTGTTTCCAGAACTCACTTTGCTCTCTCTCATTTCTGGGTCTTTACACATGTTCTACCCTCTTCCTAAAATACTTTTCCCCAAAATCTCTCCTCTACGTCTCTTCTTCACCAAAAAAAAAAAAAAAAAAAAAAAAAAAAAAAATGCATTTAAGTCTTAGATTAGATATCACCTCCTCTGGGAAGAGGTCTCCCTCCACTCCTCAAAGCAGGTCAGGGTTAGGTGATCTTCCTCTGGGTCCCAGCACACCCTGAGCTCCCGCCAGGGCACTCACAGTAGCTCCATGCCCGTGTGCTTACTCAGCCCACCAGCCCGTGAGTCCGGGCAACCAGGGGCATATCAGTTGTTCCCATGAAATTCTCAGCTCTTGCTCAGGGCCCAGCTTATACAAGGGTTCATTGGCAGGAGCCAAGTATTGTTCACTATGAGAACAGATATTCCTAAAACTTATTTTCAGTCTCTTCCCACCCAAAAGCTAGACCCTTGAAAATGGACTGACGTCATAACATAAGGGAAAAACTAAGAGAAAAAGAAAACAAAGGATACTACAGTAAGAGTTCAAATCTATTCCATTTAGTAGCTTTAGACATATGATTTAACATCCCAAGGTCCCACAGTCTTTGTTTGTTAAATAGAAATAACAATGCCTTAAATTTTTGAAGATACAAAGCTCTTTCATGATCCTTTCAAGATATAGAATTTCACTCCATGAACATGTATATTCTCACTAGGAAGGAGGAATAGTTGGGGAGAAAGGTAAGGAGTAGAACAACCTGGTTCTTTTGCATCCTAGTGCACATGCAAAGAGTAACAATTAACTCACAATTTTTATTATCTGCTTTTCTCTAAGTAGGTAGCAGTCTTAAATCAAGTTGACATTTTTTGGACTAAAACATCACTCCTTATTGGCAAGTTATTTGGGACTAGGGTAAAACTTTCCACAGAGATTAAAAAGGCAAAAGGGCCCTAGCCAGTTTGGCTTAGTGGATAGAGCATTAGCCTGTGAACTGAAGGATCCTGGTTCTATTCCGGTCAAGGATACATGCCCGGGTTGCGGGCTCGATCCCCAGTAGGGGGCGTGCAGGAGGCAGCCGATCAATGATTCTCTCTCATCCTTGATGTTTCTATCTGTTTCTTCCTCTTCCTTCCTCTCTGAAATCAATAAAAATATTTTTTAAAAGGCAAAAGGTAGCCCTGACCAATGTGCTCAGTGGTTAGAGCAGGATCACACACCAAAGGGTCACTGGTTCAATTCCCAGTGTCAGAGCAAGTTCCTCCTTGAACCCTGTTTACTGTGCTAATTGTTGGGTCCAAGCCCCTCTTCCAGGGGCTGGACCTTCTTGGACGCTGGGTGGTAGATGGAGAAGCCATGAGAGGTTGTACATGTATAAGAAAGTCTTTATTGTAGGAGCCAGTGGCCATACAGCCATTGCTAATAAAGAGTCACTAGACAAAATAGTCCATCGAAGCAAAGTCCTACATAGTAGGTAGCTGCACACTGGCTAGTTAATAAATCATCTTTCCTACATAATAGTGGTAGCCTCTGTCCCCATGGCCATTATCTAAGCAGTCGTGCACTGCCTCTTGACCTACAGGCTCTCATAGTAGCCATATTGGAGTATGTTTCTAAGGCTACTGCTTCAGTAGCCTTAGAAACATACTTTAATACTACTTAGACAAAAAAGGCTTTCTGCCAAATAGTGACATCAATCATCTGGGTAATAGAATGGCATGCTTGTGCAGTGTACTGTGAGATTGCTGTGTCCTTGCACCTGTGTATAGTCTCTTAGTCTTGAATACTTTGATTAAGATTTCCACGCTCAGAGTGGCCTTGGCCATCTGGCATACTCTGAACAAGGCTTCCACTCTCTGATTGGTCTTGGCCATTTAGCAGACTCTGTCACGGTTCTCACACTCAGTCAAGGGCACTTATCTGGGTTGCAGGTTTGATTTCTGGTCCAAGTCAGGGCACGTGCAAGAGGCAACCAAGCAATGTATCTCTTTCACATCAATATTTCTTCTCTCTCTCTCTCTCTTCCCTCCTCCCTTTTGTCCTTTCCATTCTCTCTAAAAATCAGTGGGGAAAAAAAATTCTGCAGTGAGAATTAACAAACAAACAAACAAAAAGGCAAAAAGTGTCTCAGACCCCAAACTGTTTCTGGCCTGTGATATTTTGATGGTTTTAAGGTTCACAGATTAGAGATCTATGGATTTCAGTCCTCATGAATTATATGTATTTTGAAATTAAAGAGAAAAGTTCATGGGGCAAATGTGTTTTGCATTTGGTTGAAATCAAAGTTGCACAAAAAGGACTAAAAAATAGTTTTTCTGAAAGCAGTGCTTTTTCCTCCTGCTCCCATTTTAACTTTTCTTACTTTTTAAGATATTGTAAAAAGAGTATGAAATTCAGAACAACAAAATCTTAGATTTGAATAGTCTTCAGAAAATAAGCTATTGATCATGTTACTTAACTAGTGTAAACCTGGATGTGCTTATTTTGAAAAAAACAATGAGGGACCAAAGACAGATAACTCATCAAAAAAATATATACAGACTAAAGGCCCGGTGCATGAAAATTCATGCACTGGAGGGGGGCGGTCTGTCAGACTGGCCTGCCCCTTCTCACAGTCCAGCAGCCATCAGGGGCAGGAGGCAACCCAGCAGTCAGTGGAAGGTTACGCCCCATCACACCTCTGCTGCTGCAACTGCCGGCAGCGCAAGCCTTGGTGGCCCTGGTTACCTGATCCTCAGGCTTGTGCCTCGGGCTGGCTCTGGGGTGGCTGGGGGCTTAGGGAACTGGGGGACTCTGGAGGCAGGTGTGCCAGCAGGGCTGAGCGGACTGGGCGCTGCCATCTTGTGGCTGTGGGTGCTGCCATCTTTGAGGGCATGGCAGCCAATTAGCATATCCCCTCCTTATTGGCTGTGGGTGCCGCCATCTTTTGCAATGGCGTGAGGGTCAATTAGCATATTCCCTCTTTATTAGATAGGATGAGAAGTAAGCATATGAAAATATGCTCAATACAATATTCAATTAAGGAAATGCAAATCAAGAAAATGAGTTATAATTATACACCTTTTAGAATGACCAAAATTCAAAACACCGATAATATTAAATGCTGACAAACGTGCGGAAAACAGGAACCCTCATTACAGCTGGTGAGAGTGCAAAATGGTGCAGCCACATTGGAAGATAGTTTGGCAGTTTTTTACAAAGCTAAACATACTCTTACTATATCATCTACCAGTTGCATTCCTTGATATTTATTCAAAAGAATTGAAAACTTATGGCTATACAAATAATTATAGTAGCTTTATTCATAATTACTTAAACTTGGAAGCAGCCAAAATGTTCTTCATTAGGTGAATGGGTAAACTGTGGTACATCCAGACAATTAAATATAACTCAGCACTAAAAGGAAACAAAATATTAAGCTACAAAAAGACATGGAAAACTTTAAAAAATGCATATTACTAAGTTGAAATAAGCCAATCTGAAAAGACAATGCATTGTATGATTCCAACTATATACCATTCTGAAAAAGGCAAAACTATAGAGACAGTAAAGATTAGTAGTTGCCAGGGGTTGAGGGAGAACACAGGGGAGGGATGAATAGGTGGAGAGCAGAGGATATTTAGGGCAGTGAAAATACTCCGTATGATACCATAATGATGGCTTGTCATTATACATTTGTCAAAACCCATACAATGGACAACACTGAGAGTGAATAGTAATGTAAATTATGGAGTTGGGGTAATTATGATGTATCAATGTAGGTTCATGGCATAACAAATATACCAATCTATGGAAGATATTGGTAATGGAGGAGGCTGTGAATGGGGGTAGGGGAGGGGGCAGGGAGTATATGGAAAATCTCTGTACCTTCCTCTCAGTTTTCTTGTAAACTTTAAAATGTTGTAAAATAATAAGTCTTTTTAAAAAAGACAATGATACACTTTACTTGGCAGGGTTATCATGAAAATTAAATTAGTTAATATTAGCCCAGCATTTTGTGTAAACTTGTTGTTATGGCATTTTTGCTAAGAAGCATAACAAACAGAACTATACTTTGTTTCCAACCAATACTAAATTTGAAATCCAACAATGTTCTAGGACAGTGGTTGGCAAACTGTGGCTTGCGAGCCACATGTGGCTCTTTGGCCCCTTGAGTGTGGCTTTTCCACAAAATATCACAGCCTGGGCGAGTCTATTTCGAATAAATGGCATTAGAAGAAGTTTAAGTCTAAAAAATTTGGCTCTCAAAAGAAATTTCAATCGTTGTACTGTTGATATTTGACTCTGTTGACTAATGAGTTTGCCAACCACTGTTCTAGGAGCACAGGTGGTTTCTCAGTAAGGTTCTTACCACTGCCTACCTTCCACACATTATATTTGCAATATTTTAAGAGTTTGCTTTAGGAGATATCAATGACCAGTAAACAGATTTATTTGTTCATAGGAAGCAAAAAAAAATACAAACCAATGGCTAAAAACAAATGTCTTGGCAAAATATGGCGGTCGTGGTAGTAGTGGAGGTGGTGGTGGAAACGGTGGTAGAAGTGGTTGTGGTGGTGGAGGTGGAGGTTGTGGTGATGGTGGTGGTGGTCGCTGTGGTGGTGGTAATGGTGGTGGTAGTGGGGGTGGGGTGGGATGGGGTGAGTGGTGATGGTGGTGGTGATGGTGGTCATGGGTGGGGGTGATGGTGGTGGAGGTGGTGGTGATCATTGTGCTGGTGGTCATGGTGGTGGTGGTGATGGTGGAGGTGGTTGTAGTGGTGGGGGTGGTGGTTGTGGTGGTAGTGGTGGTGGTGGTGATGGTGGATGACGGTGGTGGTAGTGGTGTGATGGAGGTGGTGGTCATGGTGAGGATAACTCGGCAAATCAAAGGAGACGCTGAAGAACTAGATCTTAAAAAGGACAAAAAGCACATCAGCTCTAACACTCTGGGGAGCAGGAACTACCTGTCATTGGAGCAAAAAACTCGTAGTCTGAAACACTTACAAAAAACACTGCTCTAGGTTAGTATTTGCACCATTTAGTATCACCTTTCAATATTCTGGTTGAGTTTTTTTTTTTTTAAGAAAGTTATCTCCCACTGGAAGGGGGTGGCTTTGAATAATGGTCCTCACTTTTTTGCTTCATAATAAAATTTCCCTAAAATTGAAGGATGGAAACTGATAAAAAAAATGCCTATTCATAAAATTTTAATATTCTGCACTTGGGGACCCTTGGCTACTGCTGCGTGATTAAGAATAATGAACTCTAGATGCCATTTGGCAAGGATCATTTTTCCTAGTTACTGGCCTGGAAAATGGATTTGTTTTACTTTAAAAATTATTGATTATAAACTTGTTATGGTATTGCCTAGGGTGAAAGGACTAGATGGACTTTTCAAAAATTAATTTTGAGTAAATGAAGGATATAATCAGATCAGCAACTGGATGAATTTAGGGGGGAAATCAATGAATACTGAAATGTTCAGTGGGCCAAGTTTGTATAAGTCACTTGCAGGGCACCCTTTGACTTCTGCCCTATAATAGCTCTGTTAGCACCCATCTCTGAGATATGTGGGGTGCTTGGGTGTTCTGATATGGACACTGGAATGGTTTCCAAATATGTGATGAATTTTATCAACGTTGTATGAGAGTCAGGCTTCCTAGTAAGGGATGCTGAATTATTTCCTCTGTAAGATGGGCCAATGCCTTAGTTTAGAGGGAAAACGCTTGTAATAACAAACTGAATTTATAAAACATTGAACAGACTCTGTTCCTGGGCCATGACTGATTGAGGCCTTTCATAACACAGGACAGTCAGCATATAGGAGGTCAGGCCCCTCTGTACCATTGGGTCTTTCCCAGCCACAGGCAGTGGTACTACCAAACAGAATGTTCCCTGAGTACAACCATCCTTGGGAATAGCTTAGGTCCTCTCAGCCCTCTTTCTTTTCTATCCCTGACTTGGCAGCTACTTCCATGAAGGCTTCAACCAGGTTCTGGCACCTACCTTGGGCCCTCCTATCCTTGCTACCTGCCCCAGAACCTCTCTGGAAGTGTGAAGATACAGTGGACAGAAACTGATGGACAACTGCCATCCTCTTACATGTCCTAAATTATTGTAGGCTCCTCAATATGTTCCAGGGGATTGAGCATAATGGTGACCAATTCAATATCCATCCTTCTATTGACTTCCCTCCTTTCCTGTTTTGCTCCCTGTCTCTCCCGACTTCCTGGGATCACTTAATAAGTCAGCTATCTGCACACAAGCCTCTCTCAGGTTCTGCTTTGTGGAGAACCCAGGCCAAAACAACCTCCCAAAATTGTCATCTAAAATAAGCTTACCTAAGTAGGATCAGATTTTCTCTCAAAATACTTAAATTTTAAGGAAAAATTAGAATCGTTCTATTTTTCTCACAGGTATTCAAACATTCACATTCACGTATAAAATAATCACCTTCCTATAAATGGCACTTTGTATTTTCAGAGCTTGACTGTTTCATTAGGCACTTGAAATGGAGTTCTTATTCTTTTGTAACTTCAGCACAAACTTCCACTACCTGGCAAACATCCTGGACAGAGGAGTTGGTTTATCAAACTCATGAACAAGGGGATAGAACTGAGAATAAGTCAATAATAATTAGGTTCTCATGGCTAAAACATTAGGCCCTCATGATTAAGAAGACCAAGCAGGGAGGAAGTAGTGGTTTGTGGGCTAGGGTGAGAGAGAGGGTCTTATTAAAGTAATTATTGCCCCATGTATTACCAGATTTCACTGATGGTACATTTTTGTCTGAAGACTTGATGTCATTAGCATTCCAAGTTATTAATTGTTTATTATATGTCTACTAAGTAGGCACTGTAGGGGGAGAAAAATAGTAAATGTTTTCAGTCTTCAGAGAACTTGCAAGTGATTGGAGGAAAAGTTATTAGAAAACAATGTTTGAGTGTAAATAGAATCAAGGTCTAAAGTACTTGGAGAGAGTGAGTTCTCTGTGAATTAAGAATAAGACTATAATGAGTAGGGAAAGAATTTTGCCCGGGAAGAATTTGCAGAAGACATATGCATTAAGTTAGGAAATGGTCAAATTTGGCTGGTATGAAGGTAAAAGAAGTTATCTGAGTCAGTGGGAAGAACATGAACAAAGAAATGGAAAATCATTCATTTGGCCCTTTGCACCCACTTTGTGCTAATCATTCTACCTGGTGCTGGGGATTAATGATGAACGAGAAACCATCAGTTCCTACTCCCAGAGCTGTAAGCCTTGGGGGACTTGTGAGTGAACTTGGTCTGCACCGAGCCAACTTCCATGGGGCAAGTGTTGTTCTCAGGAGCCCCTTGAAAGACAAAACAAAAGAGATATTGGTGATTTTATAATTTTTTTTACAGATTCTTATTTTTGAGGTATAAAACAACTGTGTCAATTGAAGATATAAGTACCCTTTTATCATTATCTTACATTTCAAGCTCAATAATATATTTATTTCTCTGAAGAACTAAGTTCAATTAGCAGACAGCTGTCTTTTTGATCAATAATAAGTTCTTATATTTTTTTTATTTCCAGAAAAATACACTAGGATAACATTGTATATTAATATTCAGAACTTCTCATTTATTGCTCTCCTGATCAAAGCCTCATCAGATGCATTTTTTTTTCTTCTAATAAAAGCCTTTTCAATAAGTCTGGCTTTAGGCTTTAGATAAATGTTAGTTTAGGAATTCTCAAGCAAATTTAGGTTCAAATTCTCTCTGATTACTGCAATTTTTCAACCTATCCTTTCAAATAGGGGTTGAAATGATGAAATCAGTCATAAAGTAATGAAGATTACTGAGAGATCACAGGTCTTACTCCTTTCCTTATCATATATTGAACCAGATTTTGAACAGTACCTGATATAATGGGTGTCATTGGAACTAGCATCCACACACTACCTCATCTCAGTTGAGGATTTAGTGGGAAATCCACCTGCCTCCTCAAATTACCTGCACTGATATTGCTCCATTTTATGTAGTTCAAAGACAGGAGACAAGTACAGAACCAACCTGGTACTTGCTGTTTTATAGGATGAATATTGTCTCTTTTTTTTTTGAAGAGTAGAGAGAAGTAATTTGTGTGGATTGTGGATTCCTGACTCCTAATTACATGACAGAGAGCTATCTGTGTGGAAAAGGAAATTGATTTAAAAGCAGTCAGTGGCTGTATCTAACATAAATTTGATGAGTAAAATGAAAAGAGGCTCTAACTATGTTAAAGTATTTTTTTTAATTGCCTGAGTGAAGGCCTGGAAGAAACCTCATTTTGATCTGCTCAGCACAGCGACTGGCACCTTCGCCACTGCCCTTTTGTCAATTAGCCTCATTCTCACAAACTGGAGACAGCTCATGCAAAGGAGTGAGAATTGCCTCCAAGTTCAGTTTAATCTTTATGGAGGGTCCACGATATTCCAGGTACTCTGCTATTCTAGAAGACATAGATGCATCAATTTATTCATTTAAAAACATTTATTGAGTTTAGCTATGGACATGGCCTTGGGGATACAGTCGTGAATAAGATAAAGTCCCTTTGGATCTGAGATTCTAGTGAAAGAGCCAACTACAAAAGTTCACAGACATGTTAATGATACAATTTGGGGCATGGCCCTTATCCTCTAGAATCTTAAACTCTAATGGGGGAAGTAAATACATATGGGAAGGGGGAAAACCAGTTGGGAATAGAGAGAGCCAGAAGGCCAAGAGTCTGTAGTCAAGTTCACCTTGGCTTACAATTCCTTCTCCTTTGGTTTTGGACTATCTATTTGCCACCCAGTGACATTGATTATAGAGGCATTTACAGTCCCTTTTTGTGATTTGCATCAAGTCAAGATTATTACAATTTCTACACTTTGCTGTTGAGTATGAGGTAGAAATATATGGAATGAAACAAAGTCTTGAGATGAATAGGTTGATGCTACTTACTCCAAGATGCTAGAAACCCCCAAAAGCAAAGGTAAGATGACTTGATAAGATCTTTGAGTCCAATATCTTAGGATCAGGGCCCTCTTGCAGACCTGTTCTTTCCATTTCTCCAAATACTAGTAAGCTATTCTTGCCCCTAGCCAACCAACTCTGCCTATACCCTCCACCCCTTCTTTTCTGGGAGAGTGGGGAAGGATATGATGTGAAACAGGCAAGCCAGTTCACTTATTTAAGCACTAGTCAAAGCTGCACCCTTTGAGCTAAGCCACATATCTTCCATTGCCTCCCCCTACAAGTCCACAGGTGTTTTGAGGTCAGTCAAGCTGCCTCATGGTCAGCAGATCAGTCTGGTCTCCATCCTCTCTGATTTCCCCTTGAAGATCTGTGGGGCAGGAGCTCCCTGCACACCAATCCCTAACTCCACCCCTTATTTCACTAAAAAAAAAAAAAAAAAAGTTTGGGGAATAGAAGTTTAAAAGGAAGTCTGCTAAAAATCTACTAATATAATCCTAAAAGCATATTTATCTAATAAATAAAAGAGATGGTTTGGTTTCTGTTTCTTGTTCTTTCTCGTGTACTCTCTCCATGGTTTTCTGAATAAATGCTAAATCAGTGGCACCAACCATGTTTTTTTTTAAATAATTTTTAAGTAAAAGTCCATAAGAGAACTGCATACTCATGCTTCACTGTGTGTCACTTAGCAGAGGGGAGACTGTAAGTGCACTACTGGCCTTAACCTCAGTGAGCAGAGGGCTGGTCCAGGCTGGTGGCCCAAAGGCCCAACATCAGACTCCCTCACAGCCTCCCCTTCACCAGGTGAATGAAGGTGTGACAACCATTCTGCTAAGGTAGAAATTAGATTTCAGTGGTGGTGTTCAAGATTACCATTTCATTCACCATGTAGAAGTGATAAAACAATAAACAAACTGACAATGAAGTTATTTTCAAACCTTGCCATTTGCCTCAGCTACAGGAATACTTGCCAAGTATAAATTTAACATAGTGGGATTCATTTTTCTTTTGAAATGGAAACTTTAAGGACAAAATGCTTATATTTTAGCCTTACTGTAAGTTGATTTTTTCATAGTTTTAGCTATTTGGTTAAAGCAGTCAGAAACTGGGAAGGTCCCAAAGTGAATAAAATGTAATTTGCAGAAGCGCCAACCATGCCATTTCCCATAATTCCTAAAGTGATGCTGTCATCCACTTTATTCATGTAGCAACCCTGTGTGTAATGTGTATACAGACCTCTGCCTATCTTTTAAATACATTTATTCTCTCATATAACCTCACAATAATCCTGCCTGATAGGTAAAGTGACATGCTGGTGGCCATAGTCAGTAAGGGAGCTAAGATGACACCAGGGGCTGTGTAGCTCCAAACCTTCAATTCCTGCAGTTTTAAACTTTGTCCTTCACATGTGCCTTGGGACACTGGAGTGGTGAATAGGGACAGGGTCAAGGCTATTCAACTGTTTCTTTCAGCACATCCACTAGCTTTATCTTTTCTTATATATGTGGGGTACCTCAGGTTTAGAGCTCATAAAACTTACAGCATAACTCAGATGCACAAGGAAAATGCAATTTCTTTATCTGGACTGTAGTTAATGGAAATAGGACAGTCAGCATATAGTTAGAGTCTCCTCTAACAGGCCTCATCTGAGGGCAAGCAGAGAAGAGAAAGTTAAATAAGCATCCAGAAGGGTTTAAGTTGAGTTCAATCTAAACAACTGAAAAGGTGATGTGTTTCAGAGAGCTGCCTAGGCCCCTCTTTCCAACCTCAGGGGACCTCTGGGTGTGTTGGGGGAGGGGTATAACTTCCCTGTCCACATCCAGTGCCAGGCTCCCCAGCGGCCTGGATACCAAGCACCCAGATTTTCCCCAGGGCTGAAGCATCTTGGGGTTGATTCTTTCAGCTCCAGCATGCTCCTGGCAAAGCTCCCTGGCTGAGCTGGCCTCCTTCCCACATGACAACTCTTCTGAGATCTGGCTGTGATTCTCATTTGTTACCCCTCCAAGAAGCTTGTTCTGCAGTCTTAATGAAGTAAGAGGCACCTCCTCCCCAGGAAAAGGAGCGCCTCTGTCCAAACTGGCTGCTTATACCAAGTGAGACAATAAGACTTTCCCTGCTGGTCTTAACAAATCCACTCTCAGAAAAGCTGTGAGCAGATCTCCTTACACACAGAGTTGGAATGATAGTTTTCCTCATCCAGTACACCACTCATTTGACTGCATCCATAATTGATGTGAATCAAAATTGCAGAATGTTAGCACTGCAAATACCTTAAAGGCCATGTACACCCTTCCTCCCTGCCTTACAGCATAAAGAACTTGAGGCCCAGAGATGAAACAGTTGGCCGTAGTCATATCCTATTATGGGGAAGTAAGAGCTTGACCAAGGCCTCCTTCAGGTGTAACATTTAAGTTCCTCACACCATCCTGCCCATCAGTTATCCCCTCCCGCCCCCGACCCTTAGTGAGAATGGCAGAGTCCGGTCCCCAGTGCTTCTTAGTTAGAATGGCAGAGTCCTGTCCCCAGTGCTTGGGCAGGAAAGTGGTACACACATTACACTTTTACAAAATCAAACTGTCAGAGAGAATGACTGCAGTTGTTTGGGCGCATACCAGTTTTCTATGAAACCCTTTGAGCCCAAAGAGCTCAACTACATTTCTCTTTAACTGATTTTCCCTTCAGTCTATGTCTTTGGTAGATGTCTGAGAGAAGGAAATGGAAGCCACAAAGCAGTTAAGAGATACTTTTATTCAGTTCTTTATTTCTACTTACTGTAGCTTCAAAATATTGCCACCCTGGGGGAGCATAATAGAAGTATTTCACCAGAAAATATACAATGAGAACATACAAAAGGTCTTTCATGAGTACTAGTGTATTGCCTAAATATTGTATCTTTGCTTTTCCACCCAGTGAATTATCCAAAATAAAACATAAAAGCAACCATTTTGGGAATGAGATGTCATACCAAAGAAGGGTAGAGGGTGGGGTAGGGACTTTTAAAAAGACACAAAGTGACTATAAGATATAGGACTGTGTCCTCAATTAAAAGTATCCTTCCCCCTGCAGTGCAGACTCCTGGTGCTGGTTCCCATGAAACAGCCTGAGGCAAAAAGTTTATGAGCTGTGGCTTTAAGCAGGAGGGTAACAAAGGATGGGGTGCAGGAGAGGAAGGTGAGGCTCAGTGGATAGGATGTGGGAGTCGTGGGAGGCGGGGGAAGCTTGTGTGATTCTGTTTTGTTCTCCAGATGCAAGCACTGGTCTGGCTTTCAAGACCACATGATTTTTCAATGACTTGTGTTTCTCCTAAG
Source organism: Corynorhinus townsendii (assembly GCA_026230045.1). Lineage (NCBI taxonomy): Eukaryota > Metazoa > Chordata > Mammalia > Chiroptera > Vespertilionidae > Corynorhinus > Corynorhinus townsendii. The sequence continues at coordinate 70,307,645 of JAPDVU010000008.1, forward strand.
GCCATGGAGTCAGAATATCCAATTCCCTGTCTATCACAGGTAAGAATCCACCCCACCAGGCATCAGTGACCTATCATTTCTCCTGGGTTGGGTCACCTGCCTTTCCAGGCAGCCTCTAGCAGCAGTGACCTTCTCCAGTGATAATGAGGTACAAGGGTCCCTCACTGGGCACTGTTATTGATTGAATTGTGCCCCTCTCAAACATGCAGAACCTCAGGACCTGGCCTTATTTGAAAATAATTTTGTTGTGGATGTGATTAGTTCAAATGAGGTCATACTAGAGTAGGGTGGGTCCTTCATCCAATACAACTATTGTCTTACGTATCCCATCTCCAAAAATGATCACTTTTATGTTTTATTTTGGATAATTCACTGGGTGGAAAAGCAAAGATTCAATATTTAGGCAATACATTAGTACTATATTTTCTGGTGAAATACTTCTATTATGCTCCCCCATGGTGGCATTATTTTGAAGCTACAGTTAGTAGAGATAAAGAACTGAAAAAAAAATATGTTTTAGCTGCTTTGTGCGCCTCCATTTCATTCTCTCAGGAGAAATTTGGACACAAACATGCATAGAGAAAGACAATATAAGATCATCTAGACACAGTTAGAAGATCATCTAAAAGCCAAGGAATGAACACCTGAGCCTAGTGGAGGTTAGGAGAGACATGGAGTAAATTCTTCCTCACAGTCCTCAAAATGAACCAACCCTGCTGACACTCTGATTTTGGACTCTAGACTCCAGAACTGCAAGACAATAAGTATCTTTTGTGTAAGCCACCCAGTTTATGGCACCTACTTACTTTGTTAAGAAATTAATACAGGGAACATGCCATTTCCTGCCTCTAATACCATCTCTATTACATTATACAGATAAGGAACCTGGAACTCAGGGTCACTGGGATAATTTGCAGGCTGGCCATGTCTTCTGACCTCAGTGTTGAAAGTCACCAACTCCAAATTCCTAACCCACAGCATCTCTCCCTTAAGCCTCCCTCTAATTTTGCCTAAATCTTCCCTTCAAAAACTGGACTATCCTCAAAAAGCTTCATTTGTACTGTACCATGGTTTTGCCCTACTCCCAGAAATTGTATATGTTATTAGAGGCCCAGTGCATGAATTCGTGCATGGGTGGAATCTGGCCGGCCTGCCCCAATGGGGGCCATTTGGGGCCAGGCAATGGGGAAGAGGGGACACAGGATGTTGGCCAGCCAGCCCCACCCCTGATCAAGCTGGGGAGGCTGATCAGGGCCCTGGTCTGATGGGTTGGCTGCCGCAGTGCACATTGTAGCGACTGGTTGTTCCAGTCATTCTGTTGTTCTAGTCCCTTGGCTTTTATATATAGATTATTGTGAAATGTAAGTTCTTGCCCTTGTTTTGGGGATCAATAAAGCATGGGGGTCAAAAGCATAGATTTGGTTGTCAGATAGAACAGTGCTTAATCCCTTGCTCACTGTAAAACTTTGGTAAAGCTAAAGAACCAGGAACTTCTCTTCTAAATGGGGCACTAACGTTCCTCATTTTGTAGGATTCAGTGAGATTGTAAAAGTAAAGCACTTAGCACAATTCATAATATATAAACACCCCAATTAATGAGAGCTATTAACCATAGCTATTAAGGGAGTTTCATGCATCAAGGAGCAGGGTGAGGAGGATGTTCATGGAGTCTTTACAGCTCTCTGAAATTAGACCAGACAGCTGTTTGCTCAGTTATGTAAGTCTAGAGTCACACATATAGTCACCATAAGGCCAAATAATTATATGACATCTACGTGCCCTGGAAAGTCTTAGAAAGTATGAAATTTCAACATTGAAATAAAAGTGTTTTATAAGAGACAAGATGTAAGTGACACTCAACAACGAGGTCATGTCCTTACATCTTCCAGAAGGAGGAGGAAGCAGCAAATATAGGTCAGGAATTTGGAGTTGATGATACACAATATAGAGGTCAGAAGACATAGCCATCCTTCAAATTTCCCCAGTGACCCTGAGTTTCAGGTTCCTTACCTATATGGTATCATGGAGATGATACCATATAGGTAAGGAACTGTAAAGCAATAAACTAACTTTGCTGCTTTAAGACTGAGGATTAGGGTTGCTGGTTTCCACAGTACAACCTAGCTCGGCAGGACTGATGCAGTTGGGAAGTCAGACATCTGCATCACAGAACTTTGATGCAGAGCTTCACAGATGCAAAGTGCCCTTCAATTAGAGGACAATTCTTAGAAAAAAATAAACTTTAATTTCCATGAGTTATTCTCTACTCCCACCCCAAAAATTATGTGTGATTAATAAGTAAATGTTAGTGGAGGGAATAAATGAGTTGCCAAACTTCTTTCTCTCAACATTGACAGGAAAGTAGATAAAAAGCAAAATTATTCACAATTGACATAAAATGAAGCACCTTGGAAACTGTTAAATCAGGTTTCTCTCTTACCTGCTGTCCCAAGTCTCTACCTTTTAATTTCTGCTTTTTCTTTATGTTTCAAATGTCTAAAAGGGCTACTTAAAAATCATGCTTCTCTTTATATTTGACAGGAAACCCATCAGATATGCACATGAAGTCACAGTGTTCTAGGCAAAAGGGGAAAAAAGGAAGGAAGAAAAAATAGGAGGGAGGGAAAAAGGGTAAGGGAGAGAGGGAGAGATTAGAATATATAAAATCAATTATTTAGTAGGCACTTGTTTACTACCCACAGAGCTCATAATATGAATTGTTTATTGTGTAAACAGTATAGCATGGGCATTTTTTTATCCATGTGGTAAATTCACCAATGATCCTAGAAGAAAATGGAGAAATTTTCATTTTGTTTTCCTCAATGTACAAAGTGTTAGCATGGGTCATTAAAATAAAAAGAAAACAAGATAACCCCCAAAACACAGATGACTTCGTATTTCACATTCATGTTTATATTTGAAAGCGAATGCCCCAAATTCTAGCAATTCACTTCAACCTACTAGTGAGATCACACAGAAGACTTCACCCAGAAGTATCTAATTTCCTTTTCCATACCCAGCTTCATCCTTCCCTGATCCACTCCAGATAAACAATTGAACTCACAGATTTTTTTTTTTCCTGCAGGTCCCTGAGAGGGCAGCATTACCTTTTCTCTTTTGAAAAATGCCTTCTATTTGGCTTGCACCTTACTGGAAACAAGATATCAATTGTTTTTAAATATGGGCTACTGTCAAGTCTCATTTCCTACCAATTCTTTCTGATTTACAGATTGAATTTAAAAGGAAATAACTGGTAATAATGTTAAACAAGACAACTATTATGAAAACTGAGAGGGAGAGGCCTGAGGGGAAACAGCTAAAGAAGCCATAGCTCAGAGATGGTCTGTTTTAGCCACCAGCCACTCTACTGTTGGTAGAGGAGGAAGTTACAAAGAAGACAAAGAAGGAATGGCCAGGTGATGGGGAAAATGGAGGGAAAGTAAAGTTACAGAAGTCAAGATGAAAAGAAAGGACTTTCAGGAGGTGTGGGATTTGATTGATTTGAATTCCTGAACCACTGTACTGTCACTATGTCACTACGGAGACAGTAAATAGATTGTGGTTGCCAAGGCTTAGGGAGGAGAGAGAGAAAATAAAAAGAGCACAGAGGATATTGAGGGCAATGAAACTATTCTGTGTGATAGTATAATGATGGATACATGTCATTACACATTTGTCAAAACTCATTGCATGTACAGCACTGAGAGTGAACTGTAATGTAACCTGTGGGTGTGGGGTGATTCTCATGTGTCCCCTTTACCACTCTAGTGGAAGATGACAGCAAGGAAGGCTATGCAGGTGTGGGATGCTCTAGTAATACATTTTATTCATACACATATATATTTTTTACTTTGTGAAATCTAAAATCCATATTTATCTTAAAGTAAATGGCCATGTTATACTTCTCAGTGCTTTTTCTTTCTTAGTAATATGTAAAATAATGATGTATCTTATAGTCAGCATCTTAGATTTCACAAAATAGTTAAAGCAATAAACTATAAAAAAAAATAGTGAAGCTTCAGCCCAGTAAGGAAGACAGATTTAAATGAATTATCTTGCCAATAAAACTAAAATTATCACTGTGATCAGTGCTTTGAAAGGATGGTACATGGAGCGTTGAGAGGCAGGTTCCCAGAGGAAGTGGTGGTGACCTGAGAACTAAGAACGGCAGGAATAATAAGAGTTAACTAAATAAAGTAGCCCAGGTTGAGGGACCTACAGGTACAAAGGCTAGAGCAGAAGAGAATGTGAGGCATGGAAGGCAGTGTGAGGGAGGGCAAGAGGCAAGGGACAGTGTGATGTGAGGTGAGCCTGGGATGGTAGGAAGGTTCCATGGAAGCTCCCAAGTGCCAAAACCAAATAAATGGTGGATCAGGAACTCGAAGGGGATTTCTGGGATGGAGATAAGAACTGTTCAGTCATCTGAATCAAGGTAGTCATACAAGCCATGGTGGGGATGACATAAGCAAGAGATCTGATTGTAAACCTGGGCTGCACTTTCGAATCCAAAAATCCAGAATGGCTGCTTTGTTCACAAAACCAACTAAGCATCTATGTGGGAGGCAACTCTGGAATCAATATGATTCTTAAGGTTCCCCATGCGATTTTCCAGGTGTAGTCACATTTTGAGAACCACCGGCCTAGACTAAAATACAGAGCAGGAAATGAGAAAGGGGCTAGGATGAAGAGTTGAGAATTCCCATACTGTTGGTAAAGGAGGAAGTTACAAAGAAGACAAAGAAGGAATGGCCAGGTGATGGGGGAAATCAAAGGAAAGTTACAGAAGTGAAGATGAAAAGGAAAGAGTGTCAGCAGTGTTGAATTAGCTAAAAGTTAAACAGGTAAGGACTGAAAATATCCTTTGGGGCTAATTCCAGAGAGGTCATTGGTGACCCTTATGGGAGCTGTTTTTTGGTGTGATGCAGTCAGAAGCCTGATAATGCTGAGGATGGAGGTGGGAGTGAGAACACCAAGTATCGGGGACTAATTTTTTTGGCAAGTGGAAGTAGATTGGATTGTTGAGGTAGAAACAGTTTTATTTAGCTTTTGTTAATGAGAACCATCTGACACTAGTTGAAAGTTAAAAGAGAACAAAAGCTTTAATACTCAAGTTATAATAATATCCATTTTCTGAGAATCTGGGGAAATGACAACCCAATATAGGTGAAGGGGCTGGGTTTTGATAGGAAGAGAGAATGACTCCTCTGTTGTAATGAGAGGGATCAGGAATGAAGGTGGTTTAGGTAGAGGTATAAGCAGATTTTCACGTGCAATTGTAGGAAGAGAAGGGAGTTCTTGTGCAAGTTTCACCTTGCATATGAGAGCAGCTCTAAAACTCCTTATTAACCCATTTTGTGACTTCACTATCTCCAACATGTGGCTTCCAAGGTTGACAAGTTGACATGTGGCTTCCAAGGGAGGATCACACATGGAAAATGTTTTGCATCAGGCCTAGAATCAGCACACAACACTTCTAACCATAGTCTACTGGCCAGAATTCAGACACAAGTTCACAAGAGAAACAGGGAAATAAATCTGTTTCTGGTCTAGAAGGAAGAAAAACCAGGTTTAGTAAATACATAGTCAGCCTCTGCCATTCTATTAACCCATCAAATCTTCAATTTTTAGACTCATCAAGATAGCTAATACCTTAATCATCCTACTTCCTTCTGACAGCCCTCTCCTGGCTCCTCCCCTCCAAGTCCATCCTCTTCCTCATGACCTGATACTTGAACTCCCTTATGTACTTGTCATTTTCTTATACATATTTTTAAAAGTATCAACCACAGATCGATCTAACCACTCTAATTCTCAGCTCCTATAACTAGATTGCTGGGTGCTACTAAGAAAGTGCACACACACTCATGAACATACACACATGAACCACACACACACACACACACACACACACACACACACACACACACACACAACCAAGTGGATTGGTGCCATCAACATTTCATCTATTTCAATATCAATGGAGTCCCAATGTTGCTGGGTAATACTCCTACATATTTCTAATCAGCTCTCTTCCTCTTTACCCGCAGTAACTATATCAAGGCTCTAATCTCTCTAAATGGCTTTTTATAGATCTTCATTCTTAACTCTCAGTATATAACTTTACTTCAAACATCACAAGGAAAAATGAAGTCAGCATTCCTGATCTACAGAGAACAGCCATTAAGCTGCTTCTAAAAGATGCAAGGGCCCCCCTAAGCAATGCATTTCTTCATTCATTGGTGAATGGAGTGGAGTGTCTTCTGGGTCCTCTCCGGGGTGGTGTGGGTTTGTGAACCTTACTGGATAAATCCATCCTAACATTGCTATCTCCTTATGTCCTTGAATTCCTTCTTCCCCATTATATCAAGGAACTTTTAGCAACTTCTTTTCACTTAGCATGGCCCACTATTGTGTCTAGATTTTATGGAACCAGGCAAAGAGGGAGAATATATTGAGCCAATATATTGAATTTAGTGCCTGGTTGGTTCGTGCATATGATTAAATTCCATTTCATTTCGTATTATGACCCTCTCTCCTTGATCTTGTATGCTTCAAATTCCTTCCCACTGATCTTTACTAGATTTTTCTGAAATAATTAGCAAATTCTTTATACTAGTAATTATATTTGGTGTGAAAATAACTCCTCCTGGGTTTAATTTTGTAAATGGCCCACTGATACATTCTGGGATTTGACTCTAGATACCAGCAGGGGTTGGAACATTGGTGCAATAGGAAAAGAGGAGAATTGGCTCCTTGCTAAGTCATTGCAAAGCTTTTAATAGAGAAAAACAACTTCATTAGATAGGGAAAGAGGACTGCTTTTCAGAGCAAGAAAGGTTCAGGGGAAATTGAGGGCTTAGAGGACTCTAAATCATCTGTGTCAACTTGACTGGGCCATGAGATGCCCAGATATTTGGTTAAACATTATTCTGTGTTTGTGAGAGTGTCCTGGATAACTTTACATTTGAGTCAGTAGACCGAGTAAAGCAGACTCCCCTCCCTAATGTGGGTGGGCCTCACCCAATCTGTTGAAGGACTGAATAGAACAAAAAGGCTGAGTAATGGAGAATTCACTCTCTTTGCCTGTCTTCAAGCTGGATATTGGGGTTTTTCCTGCCTCTGACTTGGACTGGAACTTACAACATTGGCTCTACTGGGTCTTCGTCCTTCAGACACAGACTGGGATCATGTCATTGGCGTTCCTGGGTCTCCATCTTGCCAACTGCAGATATTAGTACTTCTCAGCTCTATAATAGCTTGAGCCAATTTCTTATAATAAATATCTCTAAATAATCCATACTAATGCACCATTCAACTCTTCCCATAGGTCTCCATTTTTTTCTGAGAGTTTACCTCTTTCTGATGCATGCCCTCATTTTCATATAAGAAACCTAGTAAAGCATTGATATCTATAACTTTTTAATTCAGGAATATGTAGGATCAAACTTGATGTTTGGTTTTAGTCTTTCAGCCATAGATAAATTAGACTTGGGTAATTCTTGATTTTCAGCCTGAATGTGAATTGTAAACTTGAGCTTGACATTCTCCTGCTTAAAGCTGTCCAGTTCAAACAGAAGCAATCTCCTGGCCTATTAAATATGATTTTACCGAGTTTTTTGTCAGTTTCTATGGTAACTACTTTGTCTTCAATTAGCACTCCATTTCAGATGACCATAGTTGATAATTTAATTAATTCTTTTGACGCTCTGTCATGATTTACTGAAGTCCAACCACCTAACACCAAGTACACTGCCTTTGGAGTTAAAAAGAACAGGTACAAACTGTCATTGTGTACAGACTGTCTTGGTGCCAATCTGTGCATAGGCCCAGTTCTTTTGGCTGCAAATGAAAGAGAATGGTCATTTGCCTAGCTTTAATAAACCAAGGAATCCATAGGTGGTGTGGCTTCTAGGTTGGTTATTTCAATGGCTTGATTACACTGCTAAGGACCCAATTTCTTTTCAGATTTCTACTCTCTGCTATCCTTAGCATATCAGCTTTTCCTTGGGCCAGTTTTCTTGATGGTCACAAGATGGCTGTTGCAATTCCAGAGACACATGCAGATGCTACAAAGTCCAACATAAGAAAAGGATCGCTGCTTCCCATGTCTTTCTTTTCTTAGAACAAGACAAACATTTCCCAGGAGTAACTTCTGCCCCATATCTTATTGACCAGGACTGATTCACGTGCTATGCGTAAACCAATCAGTAACAGGAAGAATGAAATGCCATATTCAGCTTTCACTAATCAGAAGATAGGACCACCTTTCCTGGGCGAATGAGTGTACAAAGGATGGTGGACATCAGAACAAAATCTGGGTTCTACCAGAAAAGTAGAAATAGAGAATGCAACCAATAGTGTCTGCTCCAATGATGATGATTCCAGACAGAGAATAGAGAATGGACAGCACCTGGTTTTTTTATTCTTGCTACCCAGTCTTCACACTACATCCTGTGAACTACCAGTTACCCACTCCATCTCCACCCCAGCCTTAACTTCCCACTCCCATCCAGAGACTCTCAGCATCCCGACCTTTTTGGAGTTTTCCTTACCTTACCTGTTTTGTATTCATTACCTTATTTTGATTTTCAATCCTCACCATAGTCCTGAGAATTGGCCAGGGGAATGTACAATGATTTCCGCTGGACGGTGGGAAAGCACACCCCGGGGACATTTCTTCTGCTCCCCAACATTGCAGTCAGTAAGTGGTGGACATGTCAAATCACCTCCTCCCCCAGTACTCCAGGACTCTGCAAAGATGGCGATCTCTGAATATTGTCACCATAATTGTATAATAGAACCTTTTAGTGCTAGAAAAGGTTTGAGAGGCTATCTGTCCTCAATTTAATAATGAAGATACAGAGGAATCTGAGGAAGAGTTCAACAGGCTGATGGTCACAGGACCAGGCCTACAGCCAGGGCTCTAGAGGCCCCGCCCAGACCTCTCCTCTCTCTCCTCACATCATCTGCACTTTGGAGCCCTTTATTTCTGAACACTCTCCTTTACCAGGGGAAAGCAATTACGTTTATGAGTAGCAACTCCTGAGTTTGAAGCCCTTCAATTTAAAGCCACGGGGAGAAAATAATTAAATTGAATTGAATTCACAGCATTGAAAACACTGATATCCACCAGGGCCTTTTTTTCCTTTTCTCCAGTGTGTTTGGGAAGGGAATTAATCATGAACACTTTTACCTTAGCAACCCACTTAGCTGGAGTGCAGTAAGAATTAATTCAAATGTGCAAAAAGAAGCTAACAAACTAAAAACATTCCATGCCAATGCATAGAATATTTCCCCCATGAAGGTCACAGATTCTTTCATTCTGTAAGTTCTCGGGGCACTGGGCCTGGCGACCCAGACAGAGAAACTTGATCTGAAGTTCAGTTTATGAGCAATGAGCCAATTCTACACCTGGGCTTCAAAAATATTTGTGAGAGGTCATGTCCACTGGCCAAACTGAGCTCCTTGACCTTATGTTCTGTTTTAAAATGTCTGACCCGCTGCCTGCTGTGATATAAGCAAGCATCTACTGTTGCCCTGGAGAATAAGCACGTTGCTTTTGGAGATCTGGCCCAGTAGCGAGGATACTGGACTGGGTACTTATTTTGCTGCTGGTTTTAATCTAGAGGAACCACTCTTCTCTTGCATGGCCTCTCTGACAGACACTGAATATCCAAAAATCTGCAGAATGACATGTGGAGGGTAAAAGGCCACAGAAAGGTGGAGCAGAGGGAAAAGCTGAAATATAGTTTCTTACAGGTTATGTTACTGGACTCTCCCAACAGTCCTAGAGAGTAGGTAATGCTGTGTCCATTTACAAATGAGGAAGCTGGCCGAGGGGAATTAAGTGGTTTGCAAAAGGTCAAAACGCTAAATAAAGGGGGCAGGACTAGATTCAAATCTTCTCAGCATGTGATACTAGCTAAAATCCTCATTTACTCTTTGAAAGTATAATGATTTGTTCTTTCTGGATAGTGACAGGCATGTTCTGGGGATCAACTGTGGGTGTGAAAGAAATCAAGAGACCTATGGGGCACATAACTGGACTCTGTCCCGGGGCCTAAGATCGTAGCCACTCCTGGTGGCCAGGACACACACCGGCTTGTGTACTGGAAGATGGGGCAAAAGCATGGCTCCCAGATTCAGCCCTGCAAGTTGGCCCCTGGATCTGAGACCCACCTCCAAGCACCTACCCTCAGTGCGAATGACCAGATTAGTTCTTTCTGTTCTTCAAAAAATTCCTGTGCATTCTCTCCTCTGTGTCCAAGTGCTTTTCACCTCTTGCTGAGAACGCCCACCTGCAGCTTCCTCCATATGCTATTTTCCCCTTCCCGTGGCTCAGCTCCAGTGTCCTCTTCGTAGGAAGCATTTCCCTGATTATCTCAGCCCTTGGGGAGGGCTCTTTTCTCAGAACAGTACTAGATGGCTTCCCTGCAGCACCTAATCCTCACAGACCTTGACACTGACTAAGCAAGATTAAGGAAGCGATTCATATCATGATGTGCCTTCACTCAGGGCCTCACAACTGCAGCTCCTGCCCACCTCTCTAGCCTCATCCTCTCTCAGGCTCCAAACACCAGGTTTTCTCCCAGTCCTTAGAATACACTAAATTCACTCCTGTGTTAAGGACTTCTTGGTTTAGATCCTTCCACCAATCCCCCCCCCACTTCCCCAATCTTCCCATGCCAGAATCTTTCTTATCATTCATGCCTCAGCTCAAATTCCCCCTCCAGGCAAACCTTCCTGACCACACTAAGTAGTTGCCTTATCCAAATGTCCACTTTTACTCTCTATCCCAGTTGCCTGTTCTATTTTCTTCAAGATACGCACCACCAGTTGACATTACCTTGTCCATTGATTTGGCCGTTTGCTTACCCCCCTCATGCCCCATTTAATATGAGCTACATGGTCACAAGGGCCTTTTTTTCCTGATCCCCACTGGCCCCAGTGCCTAGGACATTGCCTGGTTCCATAATTATTTGCCCAATGATATAAAAGAAGAAGAGGGAGGAGTGGGGATAGAAAAAGGAAAAGGGAAAGCCTGTAGCATTGATGTTGTTAGATGTTGCTCTGTAATCTTTGAAGTCCTTGTATATGTTTTATCTTGTTTAATTCTCATAACAGCACATAGAAAGCAGAACGATAATCCCCATATACAGGCAGAAAATGATAACACTTATTGAGTACTCTTCAAGCACTTTGTTTTTAAATGGAATTAAATGACAAGGAAAGAATAAAAGGAAGAGCCACAGAATCTCAGAGTAAATTTCAGAGGCGGGATTTGAACTCCAATAGACTGGCTTCAGAGCCCACGCTCTTTACTAACACACAGTCCACTGATTCAGAAGAGTTAAGTCTCTTACATCATAAGGGACCCAGAGATCTTACATGGTTGATATTGGTTTCTAGCCCATTACTGCCTTGCTTTTCCTTCTACACCCCACCAAGTACCTAGTAGTAAGAAGTAGGGGGTGGGGTGAAGGAGGGAGAGGAGTTCATGAAAAGGGGGTGGGGGGCAGGATGAATCTTCCCCTACTTCCTCCATGCCTTAAATGTTTTCTCTTTGCCCCTCCAACCCCACTGTCCACCCATTTCCACCCTGCTCTGTCTATGCCTGGGGAAGAATAACCTGTAAGGATCCCACCAGGGCACTCTGGCCCCTCTTGCTTCCTGCTGAGTTCAGCCACCAGGGGAGAGTGTTAAGAGAGTGCAAACTGGCAGGGGTTTGAAGGGAAGTTATTTATTTCCCCCAAATCCTGGCTGGGGAGGCAGAGGCCACATCTCCCATAGCATAGCCCTCGCCTCAAGGCTCTAGGCCCTTCCATCTGGGCTGATAGCAACAGTCCTCTCTGACTAACCCCAGGCCACTGTTTCAGTGGTTTCCCTACACCTTGCCCCACCTTTGGAAACTGTCCCTGTATTCAAGGCTCTTCATGACTCACATGTGTACTTGTGTCCCGTTAGAATTTTTGTTTACACATTGCACTCACAGTTTGCCAGTGAGAGACTTGAGCTGGCAAGTCTTCTGTTCTATAGTCACAGAGTGGCTGTAAAGCCTCTACTCAGGAAACAGGCCTGTTCTGTGAACAGAAGGGCTCTCCCATTCCTATTTCTTTGTTTGTAAGAGGTAATATCATCCTTGAGAGTTTCCTTTCTGATCCAAGTGATTTCTCCACAAGGAGGCTGGCCATTCATGAACCCATTTCTGAGGATCAAGTAACTGGCCCTTTGTCTACTACAAACTTCATTTTCAACAGATGTTTCTGTTACTCCTGCAACTGTTAAGGTGACATAGATATAGATGATAGATATAGATTTGATAGAGATAGAGACAAGAGATAGAAATAGAGAGTATAACTGATCTTTATAGAAACTACTAGTTTTTTCAATAGTCAAAATAATTTTTATCCAGTGTCTTAATTTTATTTTAGATACAAAGTTATTTAAGTTCAGGAAACCAGATAAAGAAACACACCTAGAGCAAAACTGTTTTATTCCTACATGTCACTTTCCAGTCCTTATACACACAGATATTCTTATTTTTATACATTCCTATACATGGCATATATGCAATTTTGTATCTTTCCCTATTGTTATATCATAATCATGTCTCTATAATTACCATTTGTAATAATGACATGATAGTCCATGGCATAGACACCATAATTTGCAGAACCATTTCTATTTCCTGAATGACATGGTAGAAAGCATCCTGGTTTAGAGTCAGACAACCAGACCCCAATCCTCACTCTCTCAGTCACTAGCTCTAAGACCTTCTTTAAGTCACTCACTCTTTCTGCATCTCAGCTTCTCAGCCATCAAATGGTATGAAAATGTTTCTGAACTCCATAATTGTATACCCCTTGGTAACTGTATTACATCACCCTTTTTAACTTACTTCATAGTGCTTATCTCTATCAGAAATTATAAGTTTTAATTACTAGTATTGTTTGTTACTTCTCTTCTCCAACTAGACTGTAAGTGCCATAATAGTGAAATTTGCCTGTCTTATTCACTCTGGCATCTCCAGAGCCTGGCACATAGTCACTTTGAGAAATATTTTTTCATGTATTTTCAACAGCTTTCATTCCCACTAAGTAGACGATGCTGTTCTAAGTACCAGCTGTGCTTCTGAATGAGACAACATACTCTAGAACTGGGAGAAATCATCAAAAGGAGGTTTTCAGCCCTGGTTCTTAGTCTGTCACTCCAGACTCCTGAGTGAGCTGTTGCTCAAGTCCATCAAAGAATGAGGATTGAACATTATCTATACTTAGATTGTGGTGATTATTGCACAGCTCTGTGAATATGCCCAAGACCACTGCACAGTACACTTTATGTGGGAGAATTTTATGATATGAGGCGTCGCTCTCAGTAAATACAGGTTCACAGAGTGAAGGCATCCTTACTTTCTTCTTCTCACATGTCCTGTTTTCACAACTCTCCCACCACGCTGGTTGAAAGACTCTCATTTATTAGTCTACTTGAGCATGGGAAATATGATAAGAGCTGAAACACAGTTGACACTTTATTCAGGCTGGACACTTGGCTGCTCCGTGTTTAGCAGTGACAGCCCAGCTGAAGAAACATATGCTAACTCAGATCCCAGCCCTGGAATGCCAGGCCCTGCCCTCTAGAGTAAAGCCTCTCTGATAATAGAAAAGAAAAGCAACCTAAGTTTTGCTGACTGTGCACATTCTAAAACATCCAAGAGAGAAAAAGAAAGAGAAAGGTAACATTTGCCAATTCAAAAACAGCTGCTATTGGAGAAAAGCAAATCATCCTTTCTGAATATCTTGGAAAATTTTCCAACTAATTGAATACATATTGACCATTAAATGTGAAAAACTTTTTATCTTCTGCTTACTCTGCTCTTGATAACCAAAAACAAAGTATCCAAAGATTTCAGAGAGGGAGAAAGAGATAGACACATCAACCATGAGAGAGAATAATTGATTGCCTGCCTCCTGCATGATCCCTACTAGGGATTGAGTCTGCAACCTGGGCATGTGCCCTGACCTGGAATCAAGCCATGAGTTCCTGGTTCATAGGTCAATGCTCAACCACTGAACTACCCCAGCTGGGCTCCAAAGAAACTTTTAATCTGCATTATGAATGTAGCACTTAGCACTGTCCATGATAACTGGAAGGTACTCAATACATATTTGTTGAAGGAAGGGAGGAAGGAAAGAAGAAGGAAGGAAGGAAGGAAGGAAGGAAGGAAGGAAGGAAGGAAGGAAGGAAGGAAGGAAGGAAGGAAAAGAGGAAGATAGGGAGGGTGGAAGGGAGAAAGGGTGGGAAGAATGAATGAATGGATAAAGGCATATTGTTATAATGATATACAGATTCAAAACATTTTACTATAAACTAGATCTTCCTCAAACATGCCCTAACCATTTCTGATACACAGCCTTTATACTAGCTGTCCCTCTGGTGGAGTGCTCCTCTCCCTGATCTTTATAAGACTTATTCTTCTTGCCATTCATATCTCAGCACACAGCTCACCTCTGTCAGGAAGCCCTGAATGGAATGGAGGGTTTCATTCTGTTAAGTCAACCTTCAACCTTCAACTAAGGCAGCCACTGCAATGCTATTATGTAATCTATTTTTTAAAATTTATTGTTACCTTTATTGTTGAAAGTATTACAGATGTTTAATTTTAAATTCTCCATTTAGCATTTTTCTACATTACTCTTAAGCATCCATTGTGTGTGCTTATTTTCAGTCTTCCCCATCAGAATGCAAACTCTGAGTGCAGAATCCTTGTCTGTCTTGTTTACCAGTGATCAGAACATTACCTGGCACATAACTGATATTCACTAGATAATTATCAGGTGATTTAATGAACTGTTGTTGCTCCAATACCTAGCAAAGAGCCTGGCACCTTGTGGGAGCTCATTAGATACTGTTTGAGAGAAAGAAGTATCTATTCAGAACAGAAGAGAGAGCAGCAAAAGTTTGCCCAACAGCCAGAAGGCAGAAATAGACAAGAAAAGCAAACATCCCATGCAGTATGGCTTTGTTTTTTGTCAGCCTTCCTGCCACTCAACTGTCACTGATTTCATTCTTACACATGTGGTAGTGGATTTATTATGAACCCAATAGCCTCCTAACCTGCTCTAATGCCATGGCCCTACTGCTGAGAGCCATAATTGAGTCTGCAACCTGGGCATGTAATCACAGAAGTAATCACAGAATTTCATCAGTTATAGACCATGGCTCCCCCAGCATGGCCCAGAGAAACCACAGGCTTTGCATATGTCACTGGCTGCCTAGCTACTGTCTGGTGTGGGCTGCCACACTCTCCCAATACCCGATGCCACATGCCTGCATATCCCCCCTCTAGCTATCCCAGCACCTACAATGGGAATAACTTCCTCACCACTAGATCATTCTGAAACTCAAAACTTTGGGGGAGAAAATTGCTTTCTTTTTTGTTTCTGAAAGTAATAATTAAATATTATCATTATACTGTTCACCTTTGAATAAGTTGTTATAAAATAATCATACTTTCATGAATAATATAGGGAATTTTTGAACAAAAATGAAAGACAAAATTTAATTATTGAAAAGTAGAACTCTTTATCCCCTATGATTGAACAATGGAAGCCTGATTTTTGGAATACTAAAAAATGAGTGCATTTTTAAAAGATGATAATTTTTTATGTCATTGCTCTGAATGTTCATTGAACATTCATTTAGCAAAAAGTACATCTTTGCTAAATCTTACCCCTGTATTATATTATAAGAGATATTTCCATTGCGTGAATGTTTCAGTAGCATCTGATTCTCTTTACTGTGATACACCTGTTAACCTGTTGCCCATGACTCATTATTTCAGCACATGTTTCTATCTGGCTTAGTCAGTAGCAACTTCAAGTGACCACATTGAATGGGATGGAGGGTTGCATTCTGTTAAGTCAACCTGCAACTCTAAAATAACCTCCCCTCATCCATCTGTATAGCTCATGCTGATCCCCTCTCCTCCCTACCCCACACTCCAACCACTCCACTCCTCACTATCTCCAATGTACTTGCTCTCTTTCCTTTCCAGGACTTTGGCATTGCAGACCCCTTTGACTAGAACACTCATCCCTTCCTTCTTTGCCTCACTAATCTCTACACATCCTTCAGGTATCAGCTTAAATGAAACTCCCCCATGGAGGTTTGTGCTCACACTTCTGCGGTTGCTCCCATAGTTCTATTCTTTCACATGGTGATTTAATGTTGGTCCTCACCTCCAGACCCTAAGCATCATGAGAGCAGGAACAGTGTATGTTTTCATGCCACTATATTTCTGGCATATAATAGACACTCAATAAATAATTGCCCAGTGAGTGAACATGTTAAGTCAATAAACATACAAATGGACTGGAGCATTTTGATGCACATTAGAACTCTCTGAGTTCCATTTACAGAAGAAACCAGTATTTCCATTTTATTCCCTGTCTTAAGTCAAACTTAATTTTTGCTAATGGAAATAACAACTTTCCCATGACAAATTGAAGCACTATATCTTGCACCTTTTGAAATAGTCCAGTACATTTAGTCACAGCATGAGCCTGTCCATGTATAGCACAATGAAACCTGGGGCAGTAGTTTTCATAAGTTTTGTGATACTAGAAGATTTCTCCTACCTTTGAAGTTTAATGAGATAGAAAAAGTGGGGATGAACCAACAATTGATCAATAACTAGGTGGTTCAGTCAGGGAAAGATGTTTTTGGATAAGGAAGTCCTGATTACACTTATAAACAAGTCTGTATCATTGTCATTTGACCACAGAATCCTTTCTGGGCATGCAGAAGAGTGAGGTGGCTGAGATCATGAGTTTACATCTGGATTAAATCCTGGCTCTTTCAGTTCTGGTTACATGACAAGCTGTTCTAGTCAAAACTCACCTCCATTTCCTCATCAGTGAACAGGACTGATAGTCTAACTAGAGTGTTGTCTGTATTTCTGAGGCTAGGATGTAAAAAACTGCATTTCTGTGACTCCCTTTTAGCAAGGCTTCTTGATGTAATTTAGGTTTTGCCAATTACACGCACTCTGGTAAGACCTGAATTTGGAAGTGATTTTAGTGAGGAGAAGGGGAGACAGTACCTAAGGCATCCATTTAGGTGGTATCACTGGTCCTTGGATCACTATTAAGGTAGGCATTCCTGGAGCCAACAGCTGCAGCAGCAGAGAGCAGAAAGGAGAACTAAGAAATCAAACAAATAAAGAAGGCAGCGAATCCCAGAGCAGCTTTCTAATCGCAACAAAGTTAGCAGTTCTTTCATGGATAGTTAGTCAGTTCCCTGTGGCTCTTCTGGGAGTCACTCCCACTTCTCTAACTCTCCTGATGATTCCTCATATTAAGTCTCTTCTTACTTAATTGATACCCCCAACCACCCAACTTTTTTTGTGAAAATTTAAATTAGATTATGTGAGTGACATTCATGGCATAGGGCCTAGCAAATAAACATTTAGCAAAGGGAGGAATTGTTTTGTTTGTTCCATTGAATGTCTCTTGGACACTTTTTTCTCCTGGACACTTGACATTTGAGTCTTGGTGAGAAGGAGACCCACCCTCTTCTCTAACCCAGCAGGATGAAGAGGACTATTCAGAGACAGAGTCCCTTTGAGGAAAGGAGAAGGAAGTTAAGGGGACTTGTCTTGCATGGTGTTGATCGGCCTTCAGATACTGAACTCAAGAATTTTCAAATCACAGTAGTGAGGTAATTATTGCAAAGAGAACAGCAGCTCCATCAATAGGGAAAAAAAGGTATGACCAGTTTTTAAGGCTCCAGATAGAAAAGATGAGCCATTATTTCCCAGTGTTGTCTGAGAACATGGCCCTGCTGAGCAGCAGACAGTGAGTGGACTCTGAACCTGCAGCAGAATGGCCAGTGAGCACAAGAGCACATGGGAGCCTGAGCAGTCTCAGCCTGGACAGCTGCCATCAGCCACCTGCCTGTTGCTCTGACTCCGCCTACCTGCTTCCTCAGCCCTTCAGAAGCACTTGCTGGCTCTGCCTGTGGACTGCCTGGCCCACACCTTGGCTCACAGATGGTGTCCCTCTGCCTTCATCCAGTTCCAGATTTCCTGACTTAGCCTAAATTTGAATGCAGAGCCTATACCCCCTAGGGTCTGCCAAATAATGACCCATGACAGCAAGGTTCAGAAGACCCAAGCACCTGTGCCACTGGCCCTGACACAGTGCTGAGTGAGGTAGAAGGAAGACAGCCAGAGACAAACTTGCCCTCCTTGCTATTTTGCCTGGAGCTTTGGTGGAAATTGAGGACAATGCCTAGTGTAGAAATCTAATTCCTGATTTAGGCTGAAATTTTTCCCATGTGGCAAAAGGTTGAATTCTATGAGGTCCTGTCTTATTTTCGATGCTTCCAAAATTAACTATGTCAGGTCATTTTTTAAAAAGTGACCTCAAATTTCCAGTTAGAACAAAATCATTATGGCAGCATACTATATAAATACCCTGAAATCTTCTCATAAAACAAAACAGTAGGTAAACTAGTATAACCAATGACAAATAAAAACTAGAATAACAAATGACAAATAAAAGTGACAGTATCTTCAACAAAAATGAGATGACCAGGAGTTCTCCTAAACTGCAGAGCATAAATGGTTGATGTCACCATCAACAGCAGACCCTGTTCAGGACATGTGTGAGGTCATCCTTTGTGGAGGCAGTAGAAAGGATAGAAAAGAGTTCCAATGGTCTTAAGAGACTTGAAACACAAAAATTGCATCAAATGCTCATTCGGAAAGATAGACGACCTCAACTGGAAGTGGAATCCTCAGCAAGTGAACGTGAAAACAACCAGTTGGTAAACCTGGATAAAAACTCCACCCAGGCTGAAACTGGTTTGGCTCAGTGGAGAGAGCGTTGGCCTGCGGACTGAAGGGTCCGTGGTTCAATTCCGGTCAAGGGCATGTACCTTGGTTGCGGGCACATCCCCAGTAGGAGGTGTGCAGGAGGCAGCTGATCCATGTTTCTCTCTCATCGATGTTTCTAACTCTCTATCCCTCTTCCTTCCTCTCTGTAAAAAAAAACAACAACAACAAAAAAAAAAAACACAAAAAAACTCCACCTACTCCAGTGAGCAGAGGAGTGCAAATAAGACATTCTGAGTACTGAAGTCCTAGGAAGTTTACACCTTCAAGAGCCTCAGAAATATTCAAGATCTTCCCCTCTTGAAAGACAAAGACTTACTCTGAGGAAAACATTGCTATATATTTTTTTCATGCAAGCAGTGCAGAAACAAGGGAGAGAAGTTTCAACTCTTGAAAGGATCAGAGAGTCCAAAGGAGACAAGACTGTTGAACTGATACTCTGTATTTTTTAATATTGCAACACCAGAGGAGGGAGCCTAGAGCCATTTCTCTAGGAAAACTACCCTGACCTGTCTACAGGAATTTCCTTCTGAAAGAATAAGAAGAAAGAAAACAAAAGAAAGAAAGAAAAAGAAAGCATCTCAAATTAACAAGAGAAAATGAAAAAGATTGGAGTCAAACCCCATATTAGGATATTTTATGAAGAAAAAAATAGAGGAAAATTAACCATTAATGAAGGCATGCCACAAAACTATGATCACAAAGCTAATGGAAACTATAGCTTAATAGTAGAAAAGAGCTAAGATAAAAATAAGAACAGTATGGGAGCTATGAAAACGGCATCACTAAGAAGTGACAAATCTGAGAAATGAGATGGTTGAAAGCCAACAGGATGTGAAAAAGTTCTGCCGGGGTTCAGGAAAAATTGTGGGGAGAAAAGCACTTCAGAATGAAGACTAAGCTAAAAGAAACATGAGACATTAGACAACAGAGAGAGGACGTAAGAGAAATAGAGAGCAGCAAGGAGAAATGAAGAAATCAAACAAGTAAAGAAAAACGTGAATATAAGAAAATAATAGATACAGAGTACATATAAATAAATTCAACATACATATGATTAGAATCACCAAGGGGAAAGAAATCCAAAGCACAGAACAATTCCTACAAACTACAAACAAGAGCACACCAGGTATTTGAGATAATTGATCCAGATGGCAACACCAACATATATTCTAGTGAAACTACAGGACTTTAAAGATAAAGAAAACATTCTTTTGGCAACCAATAAAAACAGGTTAGATCACTTATAAATAAGGTTGTAATATAACTTATCCAAACTGGGATACTTTTAAGGGGCACCATTAATAATTATTCTGAGTGAATAAACACCAACCCAGACTGTCCCTGGCCAACTTCAATGTAATTTCAACAAATTATAAAGAAAATAAATGCAAGCCACCTTACATTTAAAGGAAATAATACAGAGAAACAATAACAACCCATTAGAATGAGCATCCTTAGCATCCCAAATATCATTTCTACTATAAGAAACAAGATTTTCTGAGAGAAACAGATGATTTCAGATGTAGGACAGAAAATATAAGAGATGACTCCGGGAGTCAAAAGGACACAAAAGCCCACACTTTCATCACTATAATGATACTGACAGATGAAAGACAACTTCTAATAACATAAGGTGCCTCTGTCTGAATGCTCGCAATGTAATCAAGAGTTTTCTGTCTTAGGAAGGATGATTCTTTGAAACAGAGGCATATAGATTTCAAACACACACACATAAAAATCTAACATTTTTTCTATCTTTTTTTGTTCCAAAAGACATAAAGAAAATGCATCTGGTACCTCTGTATCTTCCAACTTTTTTGAGCATTCTACTATTACAAAAGTGGTGGGATACCATTGGTATAGAAAATTTATAACAAGAGTGAAAGTGAATACTCAAAAGTGTGACAAGCCAATTCAAGTTTCTATCATCAAATGAGTGATTTATTTTTTAAGGTCAGACCCTACTGCCTTCTTCTATCCCCATATAAACACACATATAAAATCAAGGGTGACAGGAAACTAAATAATTGTACAAGTACAAATAATATATTTTTTCTTAGTCTGTGGCAGCTTTAATTTGATAATTTTATATATCATAGGTCACTAGTAAACGTTTGCTATATGTGATGTTGACATAAAAGATTAATCAATGCTTCTTTATTTGCAATATTATAATCTATATACCTGTATATATAAAAGCTTAAGTGACTGGCCGACCCATCGACCAGTAGCTATGATATTCACTGACCACCAGGGGGGAGATGCTCAATTCAGGAGCAGAAACCACAGGCATGGAAACATGGAACAGACTGATGACTCAGGAGAAGGGGAGTGGGGAGGGCGGGAAGAGATTCACCAAACATCTTATATGCATACTAGAGGTCCTCTTGCAATCCTGGACCCCTTGGGGGATATTGGAGAGCGAGTTTTGGCCTGATCCCTGCAGGCCAGGTCGAGGGACCCCACTGGTGCATGAATCCATGCACTGGGCCTCTAGTTTATAATATATTAATGGTACTCAAAAACATTTCCTGTTAATAGAGCAAGCATCACAAAACAAATCACAAAAAGACTTTTGCAGTGATGTGATAATATCTGGAAAAGGTCTTTGTGGATGTAAATAAGTTAAGGATCACATGTGGTCAGGGTGGGCCTTAAATCCAATGAAAATATGGCAAGAGACACATAGAGAAGAGGAGAAGGCAGAATAAAGACAGAGGCAAAGATCAGAGTGATACATGCACAAGTCCAAGAATGCCTACAGCTTCTCTGCTGAGAAGCTGGAAAAGATAAGGAACAGAATATCCCCTAGAGCCTCTAGAGATAATACAGCAGTGCCCACATGTTGACTTGGCCTTAGTAACTGTGATATAAATTTCTGTTGTTTTAAGACATCCCAAAAGGAAGAATGACAAAGAGAAGGATGAGAGGAGAAGAGGCAGGGGAGAGGGAGGAGAAGAAAGAGTAGGAGAAGAAGAGGAAGAGAAGAAGAAAACATAGGAGCTAATGAAAAATGCCCATTTACTTAAAATGGGATAATGTAAGGAAGACAAAAAATAATATTTGCAATGGATTAATACACTATATGTATGTGAGTTTTTATTTTAAATGAATGGATTTGTCTATATTACATGTGTGTGTATACATATATATATATATATATACATATATATATATACACAAGTCTATAAATTTCTATACATAAATTATAAATATTTTAAAATTTCAAAATAATACTTCTTTAAAAGCTCATTAATTACTACTGGAGCTCACAAGGACACTAAGTTAAAATTGGTAAAAGAAAAGAAAAAAGTGTTTATCCTGCATTTACAATATGAACTATATTTCAAAGTGACTAAATATCTAATAAGGAAAAGAAAGTCCTTACAGAAGAATTCTAACTAATAAATGCACAAGGAATTGTGAAACTGAAATATCATCCTTCTACAAACCTTGTAAAATAATAGGTAAAGAAAATAACCATCAATGGATGCAGTAAACAGTATGTGTAAATTTAATGGAAAATTTAATAATGAAGACATAGGGCTGACAATACCTGAGCCCACTGATAATCTTGGCAGAGTAGAAGTGGGACTGTCAGAAACATTATACTCCTCATGATGTGATGTAACTGGAAGTATGTAGTACCAACTTTGAATTATTATTTCCTAAAAGTTTGAATGAATTTAATAAAATATCAAGATATAACAGTTTAAGAAGCATTGAACAGACTGTCAAACTACATAGGGAAGGTAGGGGAGGTTGGGCGAGGGGGGCTGTAAGAGATCAACCAAAGGACTTGTACGCATGCATATAAGCGTAACCAATGGATACAAGACACTGGGCGGGGGGAAGGGCAGGGAGGCCAGGTGAAGGCATGTACTGGGGGGTAGGGGAGACCGGGGGGAGGTCAATGGTGGGTAAAAAGGAGACATATGTACTACTATTTGTAATACTTCAAACAATAAAATAATAAATAAATAAATAAATGTAAAAAAAAAGATCTAACAGTTTACAGGAAATACGGAAGATAGAGATATATTGAAGAACACCGTAAGAAAGCAACTAGCCACATTTTTTGTGTACAGGAAAAAAGACCTTGCTTACCAATAAACCAAAAGGAGAGGGCAACATTTAAAGTATAAAGAGATAGCTGTTAAATTAAATGTGTGGTTCTTGTTTGGATCCTCATTTGAACAAGCTTTCTTTGAATATGACTGTGTCTATATAGTTCCCATTTGCTTTTTCAGAACCACTCTATACCCTACCTGATTCTCTTTATACCATAGGGAGATGTTTTTTTTTATCTAACAAGGGTTAGCAAAGTAGGAACAGTAGGTCAAATCTAGCCAGTGACCTGTTTATATATAAACTGAGAGTTAAAATCATGGTTACATTTTTAAAGGGTTATATATTTCATTTACTTCCTACTTATTTCCTTCTACTAATTTTGGGCTTAGTTTGTCCTTTTTTGTAGTTCATTTAGGTATAAAGTTAGGTGGTTTATTTGAGATCTTTTTTTTATTCTTAATGTAGGCATTTATCATTACAAACTTATCTCTTAAAACTGAGTTTACTGCATCACATAACTTTTGGTATCGTGTTTCCATTTAAATTTGTCTCAAGATTTTTTAATTTTTTGTTTTATTTCAAATGATCAATAAAATAGTTGTTTTATTTTAAAGATAAACTAGATAGAAAAATCTTTAGCTAGCCAGGCCAGAAATAAAGATAGGATTCAAATGATATTATAAATAAAAAGGAGATATTACAATTGATACCACATAATTACAAAAGATCAACAGAGACTATGAATAATTTTATGTCAAAAAATGGAACAATCAGAAAAAAATGGATAAATTTCTAGAAAATGGATAAATTTCTACTGTGACTGAATTGTAAAGAAGTAGAAAATCTGAATAGACCAATTATCAGTAAGGAGATAAATCAATAATTAAAAGCTCCCCAACAAAGAAAAGGTATTTCCTTGTGAATTCTTCCAAACATTTAAAGAATAATTAATACCAATTTTTCTCAAACTCTCCCAAGAAATAAAAGAGGAAAGAACACTTTGAAACTTCTATTACAAGACTAAAACTACCCTGATGTCAAAACCAAAACAATGATACTATAAGAAAATAAATATTATTAATGAACATAAATGCAACAATCTTCCACAAAATAGTAGCAAGCCAAATTCAACAGTACATTGAAATGACCATACACCAGATCAAGTGAAATGTATTCCAAGGATACAAGGATAATTTAACATCCATGAATCAATAGATGAGATACACCACATTTTAAAAAAAAGGATAAAAGTCATACATTCATATCAACAGATGCAGAAAAGGCATTTGACAAACTACAACATCCTTTCATGATTAAAATTCTCAACAGAGTATAGAGGGAAAGTTCACAACATAATAATGACCATATGTGACAAACCTACAGATAATATCATACTTAATGGTGAAAAGCTGAAAACTTTTCCTGTAAGATCAGGAACAAGACAAGGATGGCCATTCTCACTACTTTTATTCAACCTAGAGGCCTGGTGCACAAAATTTGTGCACTCTGGGGGTGGAGGGTCCCTCAGCCCAGCCTGCACCCTCTCACACTTTGGGAGCCCTTGGGGGATGTCTGACTGCCATGGAGTTGGGAGAGGCTCCCACCACTGCTGCTGCACCCGCCAGAGTGAGCCTGGCTTCTGGCTGAGCAGTGCTTCCCCTGTGGGAGAGCAATGACCATCAGGGGCAGTTCCTGCATTGAGTGTCTGCCCCCTGGTGGTCAGTGTGCATCATAGTGACTGGTCATTCCACCGTTCAGTTGATTTGCATATTAGCCTTTTATTATATAGGATAGTACTGGAAGTCCTAGCCAGAGTAATTAGGCAAGAAAAAAAAGTCATCTGAATTGGAGAGAAAGAAGTAAAATTGTCTCTATTTGTAGATGACAAATTTACATATTAAAAAAACCCCTAAAGACTACCAAAAAAACTGTTAGAACTAATGAACAAATTCAGTAAAGTTGTAGGATACATAATTAATATGCAAAAATCAGTTGTATTTCTATACATGAACAATGAACTATCAGAAAAAAAAGTTAAGAAAATATCCCCATTTATAATTGCATCAAAAAGAATAAAATACCTGAAAATAAATTTAACCAAGGAAATGAAAGATCTGTATACTATATAAGATATTGATGAAAAAAATTTAAGAAGACACAAATAAATTGAAAGATAGCTTGCATTCTTGGAT
The DNA here is from genome assembly GCA_026230045.1 of Corynorhinus townsendii. Lineage (NCBI taxonomy): Eukaryota > Metazoa > Chordata > Mammalia > Chiroptera > Vespertilionidae > Corynorhinus > Corynorhinus townsendii. Next base: position 70,332,806 of record JAPDVU010000008.1, read on the forward strand.
TGAGAGAATGAATAGTATATATGCATACATGCATAGTCCATGGACAGACAATAGTGTTGGGAAGGCTGGGGGAGAGGGTGGAGGCTGAGTGGAGGGAGTCAATGGGGGTGAAAGGGCACATGTGTAATACTTTCAACAATAAAGATAACTTTAAAAAAAAAGAATGAATACTGTTAAAATGTCCATATAGCCAAAAGCAAACTACACATTTGATGCAATCTCTACCAAAATTCAAATAGTATTTATCACAGAAATAAATAAAGATATCCAAAAATTTGTATGAAACCATAAGAGACTCCAATACCAAAAGTAATCTTGGGAAAGAGGTACAAACTAGAAGCATCACAGTTCCTGATTTCAAACTATATTACAAAGCTATAGTAATGAAAACAGTATGGTTTTAGTGTAAAAACAGACTCACATACATAGATCAATGAAACATAATAGAAGACCAAAAATGAACCCATGCATATATGGTTAATTAATTTATGACAAAGGAGCCAAGAATATACAATGGAAAAAGGAGAGTCTCTTCAATAAATGCTGTTGAAAAAACTGTATAGCCACATGAAAAAAAAAAAAAAAAACTGGACCCCTACACCTTTACACCAACCATACACAAACGTCAACTCAAATAGATTAAAGATTTGAAGGTAAGACCTAAAATCATAAAACTCCTAAAAGAAAACATAAAGAAAAAGCTCCTTAAAGTTAGTCTTGGTAATGAGTGCTCTGGGTATGAGATCAAAAGCACAGGTAACAAAAGCAAAAATAAATAAGCAGGACTACATTAAATTAAAAAGCGTCTCTGCACAGCAAAAGAAATCATCAACAAAATGAAAAGGTTATGTATGGAATGGGAGAAAGTATTTGTAAACCACATATCTGAAAAGTGGTTAATATCTAAAATATACAAGGAACTCATTCAACATAATAGAAACAAAACAAAATTTAAATGAGCAAACGACTGTAATAGATATTTTTTCCAAAGAAAACATACAAATGACTGAGTGCTCAACATCACTAATCATCAGAGGAATGCAAATTAAAACCACAGATCAATATGATATGTGAAGTGATGTATGTGTTAACTTAATGGGGAAAATCCTTTCACAATGGATATGTATATCAAATAATTACATTGTATACTTCATTTTTTTAAAATATATTTTTATTGATTTCAGAGAAGAAAGGAGAGGGAGAGAGAGATAGAAGCATCAATGATGAGGGAGAATCATTGATTGGCTGCTTCCTACATGCCCCCCACTGGGGATCGAGCCACGACCTGGGCATGTGCCCTGACTGGAAGTTGAATCACGACCTCCTGGTTCATGGGTCGACACTCAACCATTTAGCCACACTGGCAGAGCGAGCACATTGTACACTTCAAATATCTTACTATTTTATTTGTCAATTATATATACCTCAGTAAAGCTGGGGGAAAGGGTTTATACAATGGGGAAAAATAAAGAAAAGAAGCAATGGAACAGAGACTTTACATGAGTCTGGATGCCAAATATGTTAACTGTCCTGCTCTTTAAAAGAAAATAAAGCCAACCCCAGTATTAATTGCCTGAGATCCCCTGTCCTCTGAATTCCATTTGGATCTGCCCAATGGAAGGCACCAAAAAGAGCCCTGAGGGTGGAAGGAGTGATTGAAGCATTTATCCCCACTGCTCCCTCCCTTCCATCAGGCCATTCTCTCTAAGTTCCAGTATGCTTCCTCCCCTTGCTTCCTCAGGCCTACAGGTAAGCACGGCTTTCATTGCTGCTAGCCTTCAGGTACTGCCTTCAGGTACCATGCCTGCTGATTTTCTTTAAGCCTGGACACACCTTTGTAAATAGTCCCTTTATCAAAATCTCTCTCTGAATATGTTGTTTCCAGGACTCTGACTCATACAGACTATGTGTTAGAAGATGATAACTCTGGTATGATAATGGCATAGGGGCTATGCTGGAAATGTCTCCAGGTAGAGATACATATCAAATGTTCATGGATATGATCATGAAGGCTAGAATTTGTCCTTAAATACTCCTGAAAAAGAAGCAGAGAGATAAATTGAACAAGGACGACATACAAGGTGGGGCAAAAATAGGTTTACAGTTGTGAGTATGTGGGCAGAGTTTATTCTGGTATTATTATTTATTTGTTATTGTATTATTTTTCACCTGAACTGTAAATCTACTTTTGCCATACCCTGTATATGCATATATATATATATATATATATATGGATCCATTATACTATTTTCTTTAGTTTTGTGTATTTTTTAAAAAAATAATACAAAGAAAGAACAAGAATACTTTAACCCTACATTCACTGTTTGGTTAACTAAAAGAGGACAATTATACTGAATGAATTTTTTTAAAGGACCAACAAAGATTTAGGATAGTCCCTGTGGTTAAGAGCATGAACTTTGGTGATAAAAACGTGGGTTTAAATCTCACTTCAAGATACTAATTAAGTAAATAAAGAAGATTTCTCAATCTTATTATCTCATCTGTAAATTGTGGAAAATATTTACATCATTGGACTATTATTAAAATAACTAAATAAAATAATGCATATAATCTGCCTGGCACCTACTAGATGCTTAATAGGTTACAGTTGACACTGCTATTAATATTCATTACAATAGTTCATATTTAGAGAACAAAAGAAAATTGAGTTTGGGATCATAAGAAGAGCAAGAAAAGATGATAGCTACCCAGGAATATTCTAAAAGCTATGTGTCCTCTGATACAGATAGAATGTGTTTTGAGATCTCTTTGTCTCTAGAGACCTAGCATTTTTTACAGGCTAATTGAACTGTAACATTTGAGATAAAAAGTGCAGTCAATGCTATTTAAGTAGCATGTAATAATTAGGAAACTAGTTTAATGGAGAAAATCTCTTTTTTTTTTTTTTTTTTGCTATTTGACAGATGGAATGTTGAACACCTTAATAGGAGCACCACATTGGTTCAAGCATTTTAATTGGAATAACTTTAGTTTTAATTGCATACAAAGTTAAAATCACATTAAAGAAGACCATGAAGAAACAGATGTTTTGTAATTTGACTGCCTGTCCCTTTGACTGGTTCAGAAGAAAGATACAGTGATGTGTTGTGGTGCACATTTGTTTTACTATTTGGCTTGAGGTTCTTGATAAATTATTAACTGATCAACGTGATGTCGTGTGAGAGGGCTATAAAACAAAATAATGTCTCCACTGAGGTAAGTGAGTGGCAAAGATGTGCTCATTAGTGGTGTCTACACATGAACAAAGAATGACAAATTGAAACAATTCTGCTAGTAACCTACAGTCTAAATATCGCTCCAACCTGATACATTCACTTGATTGAGGAAGAATTGCTTGAGGCTTTGCAATTTCTAAGTAATTGCTTCTATTTTCTCCCTCACATTAGTTTAGCTGTGTCTGCAAGCACAGATGGTCTGCCCTTTGTTTTACCTCAAGTGATTTCCTGTTTAAGCTTGCCACTTGACTGGGGCAAAAAGAGCTCCCTCGGGAGTCCCGTGGGTCTCTATCAAGAGACACCCTGTTAGGTGAGTCCAGTGAGCCTGTGCTTAGTATCCAAATGCTCTTCACCTTCCTACACACTCCTCCAACCTCATCAATCCTGTTTTAGTGTCACACTAAAATTGTTAAAAACCAGTACATTTAAATCTGTATCTTTTTGAGGAGGGTCAGAATTTCAATAGGAATCCAAATCTTAGGTGTAAAGACTGTGAAGCTCCAATAGGTATAATTTGGGGCTTGTCTTATGTCAAAGTTTGAGAGATGATGGATAATTAGAGGGTAGTTCAGGCTTGGGGACCCTTGAAATCATCAGCAGGCAGCCTCTAGCCATCTCACATCTACCCATGTCACAAGCTATGATGAAGCATGAACTCTCCACTCTGTCACTGAGGTGTACCTTGAATGCCATACAAAACAAACAAGCAAAGCTTGTATCCAACCTAAAGACAGAAATTCCGCTCACGATTTTCTTATATAACATTTACCCCTGCAATACTAGAATGTTCCCTTTCATTGTGCTACCTGATTTTCTGCAGGACTCTGAGTCATTTGCTCTCCTGGCCTCTGAGATGTTCATGAAGGGCCTAGGGGTGTGGAATTTAATGAAATAATAAGTGTAGCCATAAATATCTCTTAAGACAAGAAGCTATGCTGTTCACACATTTCAGGCTCCTTCAAGGAGATCTGTCCAAGAAGCTATGTCTTCAAGACTTTCTTCTTGGCAACTCAACAACTTCTCTTAGGAGTTAACCTTGGTAATATCCTACTGGAGATCTGGGAACGATGTTTTAACCCAAAGTGTTCTTCAGAACACTGTTCCCAGAGATGTCAACATGGTTTAATTTTTTTAAACCATGGATTCATTTTCAAACTTGGAAAATGAATCCATGGTTTAAAAAGTTTAGTGAATTCTGAAATCTGTACCTCCTTTGTAGTGATTCAAAATGCCTTCCAACAGTTAAGGCTCTAAGAAGTCCTGCAATAGAAAGAACTATTTGACTTTGTATAACTCAGCATTTCCTCAATGTTTTTTTTTTTTTGCACACTTATTTTGAACCCTATGAAACATGTTCCAGAGAACATATGCTTATAAAATGCTAGTTAATCCAATGACCCCATTCAAAGGGCCATAAATCTTGGTGATAGAGCATGGGGTATATGGAATGGGAGAGAAGCGGGTAAGAATGCAGACTTTAGAGATCCATGACTCCATATGTTCCTAAAGCATTATTTCTAAAGTTAATAAATAATATATCTCATACATATATTGGTGACTGTTTTTCAAATATATTAAGGTATTACTGAAATGTATTAAATATGAATCTGTGTACAAGCACCACTGAGATTTTGGTAGTTTGTTTTTTTTCTGTTTAGCATCTTTTTCCAGTCATCAGAATCTAAAAATAGAGCTATTGTAAGGGAGACCTATCAAATGTTCTGATGTTAAAAAAGGATTCTTTGTACTAAAGAGGGGGAAAAGAGGCTGGGGAACCACTGCTTTAACCCAAAGGAGTGACTCTAATGGTTGGAAATTCAGGCAAAGTGCCAGCAGATGGGGAGATTCTGAGGGCACCAGTGCTGGTTTCTCTCAAGTCATAACACCTGGTCCATACATAAACAGCCAGGGTGGGTAGCATCCAGTGGATGGAGCCCTTCACATGTCCTTGAGGCCATGTCTCTGTGGGGTGCTTGGCAAGCATGCACAGTGAAACTGACCTTTCTGAATCCCAGCTGCACAAATGAGCTGCAATGGCCAGATGTGACCACCCTGACCCTGTGTGTAGCACGTACATGCACCCTCGATGACCCCTAGGGACCTTGCTGGCTCTGGGATTCCATGCCACAGATTTCTGCAAGTTGTACATCAAAAAGTAAAACAAATTCTCATGTAAAAGAAAAAATGTATTCACAGATGCTGCTCTTTCCAAAGAGAGGGCAAATGCAGGTCTAGCCAATAAAAGCAAACTCAACAGTCCCCTTAATCACAAGAATGATCACTCTGATCAGCCTGGAGTATCGCCATCATGGTACAACCTCATCATTACTCTGGAATCATTGCAACCCTGATGGTGAGATTATCATGGTGATTGCATAGCAGATAGTTATACTAATAGCATATTATGTGGCTTGGATCACTTTTTCCCATCCAGCTGGTAGACAACATTTAATTTTGTTCTTGGTATAAAAAAGCCAGCATTGCTCTGCAGCATTTGGCCTTTTACAAACACTCCAGATTAATGGAACTTTAAGAAATGTCTACATTTAAATCATAACCCTGCCTCGGAGGTTGAAAATGCAAGCTGACCAGGAATGCAGTCAGAGGCAGCCAGATTCTGCCTCTGCTCTTCAGTGCTGGTGTCCACGCCCTGCAGAGGTGGCTGAGTCAGTGCTATTGGCAAGGGCATGCACCCACCCCCTCTAGGGAGCTGAGGCCTGTCACAGGCCAGCAGGAACTCTTGGACTCTTGCTTTTCTTAATGACTCAGTAGTTGTTGACCTGGAAGAAATCCAATCCAGAGGACTTTTTATTTAATTCCTTATTTTATCCTTAGCTGCAAGATTTTGACATTTTCATCTGTGACTCTTTGCCAGGTCATTTCTCCTCTGGAAGTTTTAACATTGCTCTTGTCAAGTGGGGTTTATAGTTTCTGCTGGTTTTTCTAGATTGCGACTACAAACTGTGGTTCTATAGCTTTCAGTTTGAATCTTGTTATAGGATCTCTTGAAAAGTAACACCATAGCTTTAGATGGATAACAGTGAAAGGACCAAGGATACTACAACAAATTAGCATCCTTCAGTAAATTGCAGCTTCAAAGTTCTTTCAGGAGGAACATGGTTATTCCTTCTTGGTTTTGCCTTGCTTTATGCATTTGCCAATAGAAAGATAATTAACATTTATAGCTAAAGGTCCCTGGCACAGAGCCAACTAACAATTACACAACTATCTTCATAACATAAAGTACCAGGTGAGCACAATATGAACTGGAGGACTTATAGAACAGAAAAGAATAAATTAGCCAATGATTCAAAATTCCTGGTTATATCTACATAGCACTAGGCAGATGGAAGAAAACTGAGCATTCCAATGAGATCTTCAGGGGTTTACAAATATTTAGATTGACTGTAAGCAAAGGTGGGTTTTTTCTTTTTCAGTTTTAAGTGTTGGGTATTCAGTAGACAATAGTCTTTCATGAACAATTTTTATGCAGAATCTTGGGAGTTACTAGTTCCTTAGTCATTGGACCATTTACCCAGGAGTGACATCATTTTAGATTTAGACCGTGTGTGCATGATATCAAATGCTTTCTGAAGGAATTGACCAATTCATGGGGCTTTGTCACCCTGTGGGTTTTCATGAAAATGTTTGTTGAAGCAGAGAGTTCTGCTGGACTAACAGAGGTTTTCAGGTGAAAATATGATGTTTAACACTCTGGGGATCTAAATAAGCCAGTTGAGCTTTGAGTAATTCATACCTTATTTTGTTATTTGTTTCAAAATATGCAGAGGGTTAAGGAGCAGTCCTGTTTGGGAAGTCAGATAAAGTATTACTGCAAGGGAGAAGCCCCAGGTTAATGAATAAGGAATGGACCAGGGGAGAGGGAATAACTTCCTATATGTCCTCTTTAGAAGGCACATCAGAGGCAGCTGGAAACGAAGCATAGAGGAAAGGGGAGGTGACCCTTGGAGCATTCAACTCTGGCTGGGGAGTGCCTTGTAGATGCAGTGTCTCTCACACCGTGTTTCAAAGACCATGTTCCTCTGAGTGTTAATAGATATGCTAAAGAAGCGTGTACCATGCTCTAGTACATTTGGAAACTGCTGGCTTGCAGATAATTAAGCAGGTTTTTTTCATTGCAGTACTTCTCAGAGCCTTTCGTATGCTTGTGTATTGTGCATTTGCAAGAGAAGAACTTAGTATCAGGTTTCCAAAAGTAACAACCACACAAGAATATTCCTGAGACATGCCTGTTAATATCTCCACATGTGATTTTCCTAGAAAACCATTTTAGAGAGTTTTAGTGTAGCAGAAAGCATCTTCTAGAGGCAAACACTGCAGAGTATAAATCCAAGGTCCATTATCTTCTAGCTGAGGGACCTAATGGAGAGCACTTCCTAGCATAATTCTCAGGTTTGTCAGCAGTAAAATGCAGATTTTTATCTGATCAGTACAGAATTTCCATAATAATAGCAATCAACATAAACGAAAATTATCAATACAAAATGAATGTTACTTCATATTACTATTTATTCAGATGAGGAATGATAAAACTGACCTTCAGATATTGACACATTTTTAGTTTGGAAGTTTTAGTTCTTGTGTTAAGGGCATTGCCAATAAAGTCCATATTCCACTGAAAAGATGCACTCTTATAGTACTTGGCACTATTCTGAAAAAAAAAAACAAAACAAAAACACAGTTAATTTTTGAAAAGCAGTTAGCAGTAGTCCCAAAAGGGTACCCTACATTTCACTAAAAATAGTTGGGAAAAATCTGCCCAACTCTACCCACAAAAATGTTGCAAGCAAGTCCCTGAGTATTGGGAAGGGACACAGCTAGTTTAGGATTTATGTCTGGTCTTTAAATTCTGAAAAAAAGCTGAATTGTGTAAACATTTTGGCACAGTGTGCAGGGAGTTAAATACATGGCTCTGGGCATTATTAACAGGTGGTGTGGGAATAAGTTGCTATGGAAAGTTCATGCTGCAGTGTCAGCAGAAGAAAGTGTGCTTTATGGGCTCCCAGGGAGAGGGGGTGGGGCAGCCGAGGGTCCATAGGTCCACGCATGAAGATGACTGAAAAATACTTTCCAGCTGTCACAACTGCACACAGAGTTGGGTGATTTCTTGTAGTGTTATGAATGTAAATGCCATTCAATTAACTGTTTCAAAAGCTCTCTTCTAAAACAGAGCAAGTCCTGGGCATCCGAAATGCTCGAACATCCCTCTTATTTTCCACGCTGCTCAGGCTCTTGAGAGATATCACCTCCCTTCCAAGGAAGATTTCCTGGTGCTCTGAGGATATAAAAGTGGACACTCAAGGAATATATTCTCCTTAATAAGCAGAACAGCTGTCAAATTCTACAAAGCTACACTCAAGTCAAGACTCGGTTTACCTACATAGTACCTCTATCTCTTCCAGCCACTCTCTCTTCTGTGTAGCCAGTTACAAGTAATAAGTAATAATTAAAGGACACGAGGAAAAGAGCTTAAGCCCTAGGAGAACAAACTCAGGTGGAAATGCAGGAAGAACTTCTGTGGCCCACAGCACAGAAGACCAAAGAAAATGCTGGAATCTCCTCTTCTGAAGAGTAAAAACCAAAAGACCCCATCTGGGATGGTCCCCATAAGATCTCCTTATTTTAAAGGGTCCCCATAAGATCTCCTTATTTTTCAGAATGAACAAAAGAAAACTAATAGTTGCCAGAAATGGAGAATCCAATATTCTCTACTGTGGCTTACGCAAGAAGAGAATCTGACACTGTGCCTGACAATAGGAAAATAAAGTGTTAGGAAGCCCCCAAGGGCCTGAGCATGAGTGGGGTTGTGCGTGGAGCTAGCAGAGTGGCTACAGGGCCCGATTGTGTTGTGAGCCTTCTTGAACTCCACATCATCTCAGGTTTCCTCTGGTAATTCTGCAGAGACTTTTGCCAAGCAGGTGATGAGTTTTCATAGCCCATATTATTCATTACCCCCATGTGAAGGATGAAAGGCAATCTTTTTATTAAGCTAACCCTATGACTACAGCTCTCTCACTCAGGAAGCCACAGGGCCTGGATCCAAATATCTGTCTACCAATACTGCAAAATTCCCCAAAGCCCTGGAGTTATGGCTCCTTCGTTTTACAATATGCCACACTCCTTGAGCAGTAGGCTTAGGGCCCAGTCTAGGGTTAAGAATGTTGGCTTTAGAATCTAAGAAACCTGAGCTCAGATTCAAGTCTCAGTTCTGCCACTTCCTAGTAAATAGCCATGTCATGTTGGGCTATGTACTTAATGTCTGTTCCCCTTTTTGTCCTTGACTGTAACTTGGTGGTGATCACAATATCTCCTTCCAGGGTTTTCTCCAGGATTACATGAAATAATCCATGTAAGCACAGTGATGGGCACTTAGAAAATACTTGATAAATGGTAGCTACAGTTCATACTGGAAGTGGGAGTTTCTTGGTATTTGAAAAGAAAGAATTGCTTTGGGTATTTGCCATGCTTTGTGAAGACACCCAGAACCCATACCATGGTAGAATCAAGTTATCTGATATCTCTCATATTATTACACAAACTCAAGGCCCAGTGCATGAAATTCGTGCATGGGTAAGGTCCCTAGGCCTGACTGGAGATCAGGGTCAATCAGGTTCCCTGCTTCCCCACCTCCCTGCTTCCTCTTTCCCTCACTCCCTCAGCACCCCACCACCTCTGCTGGTCACCCACCATGTTCCACACTGCTCCCTGGTAGTCAGCGCACATCATAGTGACCAATCAAATTCCTGGTCTCCTGTTCGAACTCCAAAGGGGACACTTTGCATCTTAGCCTTTGATATATATAGATTAGAAAGAGAGAGGAGATGTGAAGAAGTGACAACACTTCTGCCCAATCTTCCCAAATCTTTACTCCTGCAACCAAAAAACAAAACAAAACAAAACAAAACAAAACAAAACAAAAAACAAAAAAACGTGATCCAAGGCCTGGGCCAAGCACTCTGCTCTTGTAAGCATTTACAACAGCTGAGCTGGGTGAGGACTTGTGCTTTCATCTGGTAATTTAAGTAGCTATATTTGAGTTTCTAAGAGTATGCACAGGCCCTGCCAACATGCATCTGTGTTTTTCCAATGAGAATTATTCAGTTGGCAGAGAAACCACCCAAGCCCTTGTAACCAGGAAATATGATTACAGCATTCAAAATTGTCATTTAATTTGTTTTAGTATTCAATCTGTCCCAAGTCCAGAAATTCTACACCCAAGCAATGAGCAAATGAGGTCAATTTATATTTATTGTATTTGCACTGGATATATCAGATATCTCCTGTGGCTCCTCAGGGCATGGAGATGGCCCACATAAAGCCTGAACAGGAGGGCTTTAACCACAAGCAAAGTCAAGGCCTCCCACAGGTCCCTGCTTATGCGACATGGTGAGCCTCTCTTCTATCTCTGCCTGCCATGTATTACAAAAAACACTGGTAACTGGGCTTCTTCAGCAACATGGGTGACTAAGGTTGGATCTGTGTGATGCCAAAGCCACCCATCCAATTGAATGAGAACATTGCATAGCTTTTCTTGCAAGATGTTAAGCAATTAAAGGAGTTTGCTTCTCATTAAATTGACATACTCAAATCCCAATTTCTTAGTCCCTTATTGTACCAACTAAAAAATGTGAGGTTTAATAATCTTATGGCTTCTTTCTTCATGCCTCCCAACACAATTAAAATGAATATTAAAACTACTCAAATACAGTGCTGTGGTAGCATAGACAAAAACAGATGGTTGATTCAAATTTTCCCGTTTAAAACTGCCTGCTGATTATCTCGTCAGATATCACACCATGCTATTAAACTAAGCATTTACAAAACTGGGCTCTGCCTGCTCCTAGCCTAGCTGACCAATCTCCTCCTTTCATAAAACCATGACCTTCATCCTTCTGTGCTCCATACCTTTTGCTCCATTTCAGTCATTCATTACTGATCACTTATTTGGCAGAGGCACTGTGCCAAGAGCTGGAGTCCATAACAATGGGCCAGTATAGTGGTCAGCAAACTCATTAGTCAACAGAGCCAAATATCAACAGTACAACAATTGAAATTCCTTTTGAGAGCCAAATTTTTTAAACTTGAACTTCTTCTAACACCACTTCTTCAAAATAGACTCGCCCAGGCCGTGGTATTTTGTGGAAGAGCCACACTCAAGGAGCCAAAGAGCCGCATGTGGCTCACAAGCCGCAGTTTTCTGACCACTGCTGGTAGGTTAGGTTTAGGAAATAACTATTCTTCTTGAACCATGTGATAGCTATGGAATTAGGGAAGTAGGAAATCAAACTTTAGAGTGCCAACTGGTGAAAAGCACTTCATAAGCCTTCACAATATCCCTGTGAGGATATGCATATTACTACACATATGGAAAAGAGAAAACATGCTAAGAGAAGTTCAGCAGCTTCTCCAAAGTCATAGTAAGTGATGGAGATAGAATTTGTGCCCAGATCTGTCAGATTCTAAAGTCCAAGCATTTTCCACCACAAGATGAGTGAATCGCCCTTCTAGTCTCCCAGGCTGAAGCTTGAGAGTCACCCTAAGCCTCTCCTCTCTCTTTATGCATCAAGATGGCTTCAGATGCCAGCCACAGGAAACCCTGATTCTAATCAGCTTACCCAGTAAGGAAATTCCCTGGGCATTTCCATCCTTCATGCCATGCCTGGTAATAGGATGGCTACCCACAGGTTCATTCAGCACATCCAGGTCCAACATCCAGAGAAAGAAAGGGGACACGCCTGACAGTGTTTCCTTCTTAAGAGTAAATAAAACATTTACCAAAGCCCCGGAACAGTTTACCCCACGTCAATCACTCTAGCTAAAATTGGACATATGTCCACTTCTAAACCAATCCACCTCTAAGCCAAACCACTCAAATACAGTTCTGTGGTCGCATAGAAAAAAACAGGTGGAACCAGTTCTGCAGGGGCCCTCCCCAGAGAGCAGGACTTATTTCAGCAAGGCTCTGGTGCCCACTAAGTCCACCCCTTGAGTGTGTCCCTTGTGGAGGTGGTTTGATGGTGTTTCAACTTGGTTTGAAGTTGTACTCCAGGTTAGCTGGCTCTGGGGCTTCCTTGAAGGTACAGGCCAAGGTCAGTCGCTACCTGTGTTCTTCCCAGGGCCACCTCTCATGAGCTACAATGTGACCTGCAGATGGCTGCGACTTGTTCTGGGATTGGGGGTTCCCAGGGGATGCCAAACTTTGAACCAAGGCTGGCTGCTGCTAGTGCCAGGCCTGGGGACACTTAGTGAAAGGATGGAGCATACCAAGGCCACATGCTACTTGTTTGAGATGTTTTAGGAAAGTTTGAAGCATGCGCCAAAGAGGTTGCTTGTACAGAAAAGCCACTGGAAACAGCTTGGGTGGGCTCACAAGTTGGGTGGGGCAAGGTCTGAGAGAATCACCAGTGTGGGGCAAATATTATTAGCCCAGTTGATGAAGACTCATAGATGGCACCTTCCTGCCACCCCTGTGTGGGGAGGGCTCAGAAAAGGGACAATGGCTTCTGTTAGCACTTCTGTCTAGGAGAAAGCTTCCCTTCCATCTCTTGTCCTGATACCAGACAGTTTAGTTTTTCTCCATCTGTCACAGTGCCTTTTGAGCTGCTGCCCCAGAGCTGGAGCTCAGAGGCAGTGAGTCCATGTAGGTCAGTGCATGGGCCCTTTAAGAAGAGCTGCCTGGGACTCCAGCAGCCTCTGTCTCACTCAGCCTCAATCCACACTGGTCTTCACTGTCAGAAGTTATGGGGACTTCTCTTCCTGGCACTGGAACCTTGGGCTTTGGGGGAGAAGGGGGAGGCTGGTGTGGGGTTAGGACCCCTCACACCTCATGGTGGACTACCATAGCCAAGATATCCTTCCCAATTTTTATCTGCTGCACTTGGTTGTGGGCCAGCCTGTTCCATATCTCTGCTCCTCCTACCAGTCTCAGTGTGGCTTCTATTTATATCCTTATAAAGTTTGAGGACTTTTTTCAGTTAGATTTCAGGAGGTTCTGAATGATGGTTGTTCTGTAGTTCATTCACAATTTTGATGTAGTTGTGGGAAGATGCAAGTACCACATTTACCTACACTGCCATCTTGACCAAAAGCCCAGGAAATCCTTATTTTAAAGCTCTTAGTTTATTAATCCTCTCATAAAAAATCTGCACAGTAATTACAGAGAAATTACTGAAGAACCTTTACTTCTTTTTGCCAGCACCAACTTTGACCTTTGCAGCCCCCCTGACTTTTTTCATTCTGTTCTTGCATTCTTTTTCTGTTTTCTTGAGGTCTTCTTCTTCTCATATAGGTCATGTCTTGCATGTCTATGTATTGGTTCATTTTTCTTTGTATAATGCAAGGAATCATAAATCATACCAAAGCCAGTTGTCCTGCCACCACCAAAATGGGTTCTGAATCCAAATATAAAGGTGACATCTGATGTGGTCTTATACATTTTGTCTAGTCCAGTGGTCGGCAAACTGCGGCTCCCGAACCACATGTGGCTCTTTGGCCCCTTGAGTGTGGTTCTTCCACAAAATACCACTGCCTGGGCGAGTCTATTTTGAAGAAGTGGCGTTAGAAGAAGTTTAAAAAATTTGGCTCTCAAAAGAAATTTCAATTGTTGTTCTGTTGATATTTGGCTCTGTTGACTAATGAGTTTGCTGAACACTGGTGTAGTCTTTCCCTAGTTCCCATCTTAGGTACTGTTACCTTCTCAGGGTGAAGGACGTCAATGACCATTTGTTTCCACTAAAATAGTCTGTTGATCATGAACTTCCTAGTCTAGATAGTGACTGTGTCATTCATGATGGAGGCCAATCTTCAAGCAGCCAGGGAAGGGTAAAAATCCCCAAAGAAGTCTTTTATGGCATAGGGATGTCAAAACAAGAAAATGGGATTCAAATAAGCTTTACCCAAGATATCAAAACAAAGCTCAAGATAGACCTCCTAACAGTTTTGCAGCAAAATTTGGAAGAAGATCAAAGGGCCTGGGAAGCAAGACACAGTGATGGCAGTATATTCTCTTGAATAATGGTGGTGGAAATGCTCTGGCCAAACCTGAAAGGATTAGAGAAGATATGGCTTAAAAATGGCTTTCTTCATCTAACTGGAGACGTACTACAGCCATGGGAGTACTTACCCCCAAAAGGACAGAGAAAAGGAAGGAGATATACAAAAATATTCAAGGAGATGCCCCAAAGCCTTCTTTTAACTTCTCATTATCGAAGACTGACTAGTCCCTGCGCTCCTCTAGCCTACCCCCATCACTAGCACCTCATCACCAACCCAGTTCTCAGAGTCTTGGTTCCAAGTGTTCTGTTTAATCATGATCAGAATGGATGCGCTAAGCCCAGGCCGCCCACGGGCAGTGCCCTTGGAAGCTGCACGGTTGTAGCACTGACCTCATCTATAATTGAAAATAGAATATGGTAATTCATGCTCCACAACCACATGTCCCTTCTCTCTCACTCTCTTTCCAAAATGCACCTGATTGAATAAGGTGGGGATAAAGCAAGGTGGTGTCGCAGGGCAGAGAAAAGCCTTTCCCTCTGGGCTGCTAATCAGAAATAATAAATACAGGACCCAGGATAAGCTCTGAGGTTAAGCCTACATACTGAGAGTTATCAAAAAGATCAGAGGAAACAGGTTTAGTTATTAAGATTCGTGAGGTGAATTTGTCATAAAAAAGATAACAAATGTTGGCAAGGGCATGGAGGAAAGGGAATACTTGTGCACTGTTTGTGGGAATGTAAATGGGTAAAGAAATTATGGAAAACAGCCTGGAGGTTCCTCAAAAAATTAAAATAAAACTACCATATAATCCAGCAATTCCACTTCTGGGCATATATTCAAAAGAAACAAAATCACTGTTTCGGAGAGATATCTGCACCCCCATATTCAATGAGCATTATTTGCAGTAGTCAAGAAATGGATACAACCTAAGTGTCTATCAACAAATGAATGGATAAAGAAAATCTCACACACAGTGAAAAATGTCACACACACACACACACACACACACACACACACACACACACACACACAGTGGAATACTATTCAACCACAAAAAAGAAAATTCTGCCATTTGCAATAATATGGATGAATTTTGAGTGCAATATGTTAAGTAAAATAAGTCAGATAGAGAAAGAAAAATACTTTATGATTGCACTTATATATGGAATCTTAAGGAAACAAACAAACAAAATCCACCAACCTCAGAAATACAGAGATCAGATTGGTAGTTGTCATAAGTGGGGGGAGATGGTAGGTAGGCAAAAGGTACAAACTTCCAAGTATAAGATAAATGAATTCTAGGACATAACAGAACGTGATGACTATCTATAATAATAAAAGCATAATATGCAAATTGACCAAACAGCCATATAGCAGAACAACTGTCTTGATGACCACGCTATGATATGCATTGGTACCAGGCCAGCCAAGGAAGGTGCAATGTGATTGGTTGGGGGGCCCGCCATTTCCCCATGATTGCCCCACAGAGAGAAGTCAAGGCCACCGGCCAGCAGGGTGATCGATCCAGGGGGTCTGTGGAACCAGGGAACCAGGGGTGTGTAGCGGTGGATGCAGGCAGTGCCAGGCCAAGGTGGTGGGGGTTGGGGGGGAGGGCCACAACCCTTGCATGGATTTCATGCATCGAGCCTCTAGTAGTTAATAATACTGTATTGCATATTTGCAAATTGCTAAGAGAAAAGCTTTTACTAGTAAAAGTTTTCATCACAAGGAAAAATACTTGTAACTGTGAGGTGATGACTATTACCTAGATTTGTGATTATCATTTTGCAATATACACATATATCAAATAATTATATTGTACACCTTAAATGTATGCATTGTTATATGTCCATTATATCCCAATAAAACTGAGACGGGGGAGAAGTGTCCAAACCTTGAGTATCAGTGTAAAATCTGAAGGTGTAGAATAAATAGGTTGCCCTTTTGCTAACAGGGCAACTCCTACTGCCTATCTCCTGGCCCTGACATTTTCCCTGCACGAGCAATTCTTCCCTAATTTTGCTACCTTTTCAGACCTGCTCTATGCGGGAAGAGTTCAGGATTGGCAAGAACTGCAATTAAGTCACCAAAGTGCTAGAGGTTAAAGATTTCAGTGGACAGAGCAGAGTTCAAAGGCTCTTGGATCCTGGGAACATGGTATTTGGGAATGTCTCCTTTGAATTCTTATTTTCTTGAAACACCATGTGGATGGTTTTGTGATCGAGTGTCAGGTCCAAAGTGGCCAGAAGCAGATGTTTGGGCCTTCTTCTAGCCAAAGTACCTGGTAAGTGAAAGCCCCTATGGTAATACAAAGCATTCCCTCTCCTGGAGTGCACTCTGTATGTCTAACTCCAGGGGTGATATTGAGAAAAATTCAGACTCCAAACCCTGGAAGCACTCACCGTTACTAACACTAACCCTTCTTGGCCCTCACTATGTCCACCCAACTTCTATCTTCTCATTCTGGTTCAGCATTTCCCCCTCAATCCCCATTGTGGACTGCCCATCCCAGTGAAACAAACAAACAAACAAACAAAAAAATCAAAAATACAAAAAAAAAAAACACTAAAATGATTATGTGTCCTCTCATTGTTATACATAAAATTATCTATTATTTCAGAAGTGATCCTGTGTGTCAGATGCTATTCTGTTAAAATGAAATAAGGGCCTTATCCATAAGAATCTTGTATTTTCAGAAGAGATACAGAGAATTTAAGCTAAACACATTTTCTTTTAAAACTAAGATAATTACAGAAGCTGAAAAAGGCTGGGGAAATTTTTAAAGAGTTATGTGACACATAAAGGCCAACTGTGAGCCTTGTCATATATAGTGACCATGGGTAGGGTGGTTTAAGACCGGACGAATGAGCTGGAACTGTCCAGGGAAGTATCAGGCAGACAGTACCCCAGACACGGGAACAGCTGTTGCAGAGGTCCTCAAGCAGAGCAAGCTTTGCACGCTCCTGGAAGAAAAACAACGCCCATGTGGCTGGAAGGGAGCCAAGAAAAGAGGTGAAGCCAGGGAAGGCAGGGTCCACTCATGTGAGGCTTTGTAGGATTTTATTCTTAAAGCAATGAAACATCTTTGAAGGACTTTAAGTGTGACATGATCTGATTTGTGTTTTATGAAAATCTACTTTGGGTGCTCAATGGAGAACAAGTTATAAGGGGCAGAGCTCTATTCAGAAACCAGGCAAGGGATTGTGGTGGTTTAGCATAGAAGCAGTGATGGGAAAAGCAATGGATTAAAGTGCAATAATCCTCTAAATTTTGAAGACTGCACAGCCAGTTAGTTGCATGCAGAGCCAGGGTTCAAACTTTTACCTAATGCCAAAGTATGTTTTTCTTCCTCTGCATTTCTTTGAGTCTCTGTTTTCTCATTTGTAAAAAATAGTTTGGATTAGATTCTCTGTGAGATGCCTTCCACTTCTAAAATATCAAAACTTTCCAACTAATTCATCGAAACTTGAGCAAATTCCCTCTGCTTAGATAAGTTTGATGCTCATTGGATAAAGTCTTATCATATGCACAACCCAATTTGTTTTGTGTCTTACGTGGCAAGGAAAGATACACACAGGTATAGAACATCCATGTGGTATTCAGTTTACAGGAATCTTCAAGGTAAGGGTGAGAAAGAGACTGTGTATAGATACTGCATAAGCAGGGAGTTGGGTTGTCTGCAGAAAGCAGTCGAATCAGTAAAAAATAGTGGTGGAGGGCAGGTGGAAAGGAGTGCCTAAGGGGGATTAGGTTGTCACATAATCACTGGAAATAAATAACAAGACACAAGATGAACAAGATCAAATCTATCAGTTGTATAATGAGAGTCCTTTCACAATAAAACCAAGGTGTTTGTTTTTTAACACATCTTCATTATTTGAATTTTTGGATAAAGTGTGTATTAGTTTTGTAGTATAAATGTTTTCTTAAACAGAAACAGCTAGCTTATAGTAACAGATATATTAAAGTGAGGACTTCAGTAGTGTGGCAATACTGAGGATATTCTGACATAGGCACAAGTTCAAATATTTTGGTGGGAGAGCAGAGAGGAAGTAAGACATTGAGAGTCATTTAATGTAGTGACTGACCGTATTCTGGAGCCAGACTGCTTCCCTTGAGATTCCAGCTCTAGCCATTACTGGCTATGAGGCCTGGGGCAAACTATGTAATTCCCGGGCCTCTGAGTCCTCATCCATAAAATGGATTCAATAACCGTCCCATGCCATAGAGTAACTGTAAAAAATAAATGAGTTAATTTATGTAATGATATATTAAACTTGGAATGAAAAGGGCAAGTCAGGACTCTCACTGTCTATTCCTATGACTCTGTCAATAGCTTCTTTGCGGCCTCCCCATGTTTTGCTGCCTAAACTGTACTTACTTACCTTGTTACTGTAGTTCTCTGGAGACCCTTACTTTCCTTCCACTGGGAAGGAAAAGACACTCTGGAAATATCAGAGCTTGCTTACTCTTCCTCTTCCAGAAGGGGCCATAGGGGAAAATGATTTTCATTTGTCCATTCAGTTGTTGGATGCTAAGCATTGGAGCTTTGGATCCCATATTCAGTCTCTCTCAGAAGCAGAGTACAGCATAATGCTTAAGAGTTTCCATCACTTGGTAGCAGTGTGGGCCATTTGCTTAACTCTGTTAAGCTTCAGTTTCTTCATCTACAAAAGGATATAATGACATTTACTTTATAGACCTGTTGTGACAAATAAGATAACACAGTGAAAGGAACCAGCCTTGTTAATGTTAGCTATTTTATTATGTTGTTACTAGAGGCCCCGTGCATGAAATTTGTGCATGGGTGGGGTCCCTAGGCCTGGCTGGCAATCAGGGCCAATTGGGATCTTCCGGATGCTGGCCAGGGCCTTTCTGCCAGCTGCTGGCCGGGGCCTGCTGGACGGGGGGAGGGACCACAAGAGGTTTGCTGGCCAGGGGGAGTGGGGGCAGGGTGGGCTTGGCTGTGGGAGCACACTGACCACCAGGGGGCAGCTCCTGCATTCAGCATCTGCCCCCTGGTGGTCAGTGCACATCATGGTGACTGGTCATTCTGGTCGTTCCAGTATTCCGGTCACTTAGGCATATATATATATATATATATATATATATATCCTAACAATAATGATTATAGCAAACTGCTCTCCCTCTTGTTTGCTCTGCTCCAGCCATAAACATCTTCTTTTCTGCTCCCCCACAAGGCAGCCATTCCTGTCTCAGACCATTTTCTTTGATACCCCCATTAAAAGAAGAGGTGTTACAACACAGTATGCATGCCACCATCCAAACTGTTACACAGAGGTCTGGGTCATCTGGAGATGGTCCATTTCTTTTCTTTGTGTGTGTGTGTGTGTGTGTGTGTGTGTGTGTGTGTGTGTGTGGTGAATCGTGTTGGAATAGGGAAACCATAGAGGAGCTGGTCCCTATTCTGTCACTAGCTTCTGCCTGGCATGTTCACAGGGCTGGCATGTTCATCTTCCTGCCTGTGTCTTCATATGGCTGGATCCTTCTCAATATTCCATCAACTGAATAGTCACCTCCACAGAGAGGCTTTCTCTGACCAAACCAGCTAAAGTGCCTCCCTCATCTAATCACTCTCTGTATTATTTCCCTGAATGAGGGCCTCAGAGATGTTGGAATTATCGTGTTGATATCCATATGTGTTTATTGTCTATCCTTCTGCATGTTGATGTAAAGCCCATGAGGACAGAGATCATGTCTGTCTTGCACATGCTATATCCTCAGTACTTGCTAGAGTACACAGTCAATAAATGAATCAATAAATCTTCTATATTTTATGTTATTCACAGCATCCTTCAGGCCCATGGCCTTGGCAGGTCTGAGGCTTCCTACACATGTGTATTGACAGGCAAACTTCCTTGACTCCAACCCTCCCATTCATAGATCTTAGAAGGTCCTTCCCCATCCTGGTTGCAGTGGGATAAATCCCATTTCACAAGATCTTGCACTTATGATGTAGAAATTGACTTTGCAGCCCTAGCTGGTTTGGCTCAGGGGATAGAGCATCAGCCTGCAGACTGAAGGGTTCCAGGTTCGATTCCTGTCAAGGGCACATACCGAGTTGTGGGCTCGATCCCCAGTAGGGGGCATACAGGAGGCAACCAATCAATGATTCTCTCTCATCATTGATGTTTCTATCTCTCTTCCCCTCTCCCTTCCTCTCTGACATCAATAAAAATATATTTTTAAAAAAGGAAATTGACTTTGCAGTTGTGCATTGGGGATGTCCTTGGTCTTCAGACAGTCTCTCAGAGAACCGTTCAAAGGTGCTCAGTGGTTCTGAGTGAGGAAAATAATGTCCCTTGGCTAGCAGTGCTGCACATGCTGAAACTCCCAACCTCAGGAAGGGGGGAAAGAGCCAAGAAGAATGCCCATGAGTGAGTTGTCCAAGAGCTTCTTTCACAAGCCCTTGGAGATGCATTGACTGGGAAGTAGCTGAGACAACCTCAGGAATACTGAGGGAGGGATTTCAAATTTATTGTCAAAGTTAGCAAGAGGCTTCAAGGTGAAGTTTATATTTGCATTATTGCTACACAGTGAGTTAGAATTTCCTCTCAAATACAGAGCTTCCCAGCATTTTGACACTTGTTGATCTTAATTATGTTTTGTTAATTATTTTTATTTCATAATGCTTACAGGCAATGTTTAATTTAGAAGGGAAAAATCATGCCCACACTTTTGTACCTGGAATAATGCAAAGAGTAAATGTCCTATCTGAAAAAGACAGAATATTTGGAAAAGGATAAATAAAAATTGGTTTCTGGTGAAAGACTGTAAGATTAGAAGCAGTGGAATATTGAAGTGAGTCCCTCTTCTATCACAAATAATATAATTGAACTATATTATTTGTTCAATACATCTTCCATGAGCACCTATTATAAACCAGAGATTAATCTAGATATTGGGATACCAGGATATATATAAACAAACAAGCAAACAAATAGTTCTAGTCATCCTGGATCTGACAGCCTTGTTGGGGAGACAGACAAGTAAACAAATGACAGTATTATGTGACTAGTGTCCTTAAGGCATATGGAAATAGCAAAGAGAGCAGCTAACCAAATCTATCAGGAATGAGTCCACAGAAAAAGTGTTGGAGAAACAATAATATGTCATCTGGTGAAGGCAGCAAACTTGTGAACCTGTTTTTCTTGCCAAATGAATCAAACAACAGGAGAACATTAAATTATTTGAGGGGATGTGTGCCAACATCACTCCCGCTTCAGTCTATTCACATGTTGCTCCCTTCTTTCCCCAGGTTCCAAATACCCGACCCACCCACCCACCAACCCCTACTTCCTTTGGCTCTCAGCTGAGATTTCATTTTCTGGGAGGAAGCTTTCTCTGACTCCCACATGACAAATGTCCTGCTCCCCTGATGTATTTCTGTACACTCGTCTGTCTCTCCATGAGACTAACACATGCTCACATGTGCCAGGCCATGTTCTGAGTACTTTGTACATATTAATTCATTTATCGTCTCCACCAGCTTATGAATTACTATACTCACTTTGTAAGTATACAGAAAACTGAGGCCCAAAGAAATTAAGTAATTCACCTTAATTAAGGGACAGTGTCAGGAATGTAGCTTCTGTGTCTGCTTTCCTATTATCCATGGTGTACCTCCTTTTAATGTAGGTAAATCTCTCTATATCAGTGGTCGGCAAACTGTGGCTCATGAGCCACATGTGGCTCTTTGGCCCCTTGAGTGTGGCTATTCCACAAAATACCATGTGCAGGCGTGCACGCACGGTGTGATTGAAACTTCATGGCCCATGCGCAGAAGTCGGTTTTCGGCTCTCAAAAGAAATTTGAATCATTATACTGTTCATATTTGGCTCTGTTGACTAATGAGTTTGCCGACCACTGCCCTATACTATCCTGTTATGTGTGCCTCCTGCTTCAGGCTGCAGGTTTCCAAAGGTGGAGACCAGGTGTTGCTCATAGTTGTACTCCTAATGCCTCACCCAGGACTGGTGCATAGCAGGCGTTTGATGCTGCTTATTGAATTTTTTAAAATAATGTTGAAATACTACATGGTCTACACTATTCACAAAGGAGACACTACCTCTGCCAAGTGATGGGTCTTCTATTAAACACATTTCTTGAGACTTGAGACCTAACTCAAATGAAGGACATTGGAACCCCTGAAATATAAAACCTGGAGAAACATCTGGGAGTTTTTTGCTGTACCAGCTCTTTGTGAAATCCTCCCAGGTATAACTAAACTCCAGGATGTTTCTTTTTCGTTAAATTCCTTTTGCTAAGGTAGTTCTGTAACTCAAAATGTTACCCACCCACTCCGACCCTAGAATGGGGGTCGTTTTTTGTTTGTGCTTATGATGCAGTTCAGGGTGTAGAAGTAAATCTGACCCAACAACGGCTGTGTATTATTAGCTGCCGTCTGCACAATAGCTTCCAACATCACAGCCCAGTGCTTCACTGCTCTCCAGCTGTGGCCTTCCCTCTACTGTATGTCATGCATCATTTTGCTTAGCTGCCTACTCTTTGCTGCTTGATCTATTAATTCCTATTCTCACTGGCAGTTCATATTATACATCCCCATCTGGATGTAGGCATGCTCAGTGCCTCCAGGGAACCTTGTGGGAATTAGGCTGGGTAGATGAGATGTCTTTTGTTATTTTTTTTTCTGATATGTCAGAGGTGCTCATATTTCAAAGATACTCACAAAATCATGGTCAAAACATATGGCAAAGGTGACAATACCAATAGTAAAGGAATTCTTTAGTATTACACAAAGCATTTTTGTCTAAAAGTCTGAGACTTTGTTCAAAATCAGCCAATATTCCCTGACCATTACTTAGGCATGTAAGAGTTCAAAGGGGATCAATATGAAAAGTGAAATGAAAAGAACTTTTAAAGGGTGTTTTGTGAAAATAACATCAATAGACACAAAGATTGGTATGAAAAGTAAAGGTGTGACTTAGGTAGTTCTGATGAATG
The DNA here is from genome assembly GCA_026230045.1 of Corynorhinus townsendii. Classification (NCBI taxonomy): domain Eukaryota; kingdom Metazoa; phylum Chordata; class Mammalia; order Chiroptera; family Vespertilionidae; genus Corynorhinus; species Corynorhinus townsendii. The sequence continues at coordinate 70,356,043 of JAPDVU010000008.1, forward strand.
TGTGGCCAGAAATTCTGTCCTTAACTAAATTTTACCATACAGATTATCAATTACTAAAGAATTACAATGAATTTAATTATTTAAGTCCCAAGACCAGGCATTATTTATTGTTTAATGTTTAAAAGTCAACTAATGTCATTTAATCAATTTTTGATATAGCAGGTGCTCTGATGAGTATCATTTCTGGTTGGGTGGGGCTCAGACACAGACAGAATAGCATACTGCCTAAGTGTTTCTATTTGCCCCGAGAGTGCTCATTTAAGTTGAGCTGATTTACCATCACCACATGGCTAGCACCAGATAAAAATGAGTCCTATATGCCCTATTCTCCACTTGCTTCAAGTGCCTAGCCTTCCCAGGCCCTCACTTGGCCCATGAACCCTTGCCTGGCTCTCAGCTTTCAGATCAAATGCCCAATATATATTTTCTGGCTGTCAATCTTCCATTCTTGGGCCAAGTTTCACATTAGCTTTCACTTGGGTCCACTTCTGGGTGACCACTCTATCTACTTAAAACCAGTCTTGTTCTCTGGGACCTCACCTGATTCAGTCTCCTATAAGTGGGAATCAGATTCACTGACCTCACTCCCAATTGCCTTTAGAAGTTATCATTTTTGTTCAGTGTGCTTAACATTAAGAATACAACAAAAATAATGTTGAGATTATGAATTCAGAAGACCAGGGATTTTGAAGTGAAGGAAAGAAAGAAAGAGGGTAAAGGCCTCTCTTCATGAATTGGTCAACACTAAGAAGTCTTAATAGAAGAGGCTCAACTGATGGACAAGATTTGTTACAGAGCATTGCTATACAATCAAAGAAATATGTGAGGTTCTCTAAAGATAAATTATTATAGGGGGAAGTGTAATAAATTTTCTTAGGCATTATCTTTGGCTTGTGAGAGGGAGTGTGAGGAGTTGTAAACAATGGACAGAAACTGTAGTGATTCCAAGGCAATAAGCACCTTATATTCACATGAAATGTGATTGGGATTTTTTTCACACTAATGTAAAATTGCCAAGTGCACTTGGCTCCACCCCTTCCTGGCACTATTCTGACACTTCCTGCCCTTGAACAGAGTTTCCTGGGTTTCTGAGGCTTTCATCTACAGGTGCCTTAAGGACTGCTTTATTTTTGCCCTCTTACCACAGGCATTCCTCTTATTTCAGCTCTTTTTAGCAGGGCCACTTAAGTCAGAAGACTCTTTATTTTACAACTAGAGGCCTGATGCACGAAATTCACGCAAGGGGCTCGGCCCTCGCAGCCCCTCGCAGCCTCAGCCAGCCTTTGCAGCCCCTCACTGCCTCGGCTGGCCCTTGCAGCCCTGGTTTCATCCAGAAGGTCATCTGGACGGGGATCGGAATGCCGTCTGGATGGTTGTTCGGCTCTTCAGTCTAATTAGCATATTAGCTCTTTATTATATAGGATGAAATGTTCAAATCAGTGACTTGTAAATGTGCCTTTACCAAATGACAGAATTGTCGCTTCTCTCAGCAGCCGTGGCAGTGCTGTGTGCTGTCCTCTGTTCCCTGCACCCTTTGCATCACTTTGATATTCTTCTGTGCTGAGGGAACTGGGGTGACAGCTCTCTCCTGTGTGAGATAGGCAGTAACCATCTTGAGTTTCTGGAAGTCGCATTGTCACTTTTTGTGGTCTAAATTGTTCCAGTACACCTAGCCTCACTCAGGATGCTGACCTATAGTGGATTTTCCTCTGGAATTTTTGAAAACACAGTTTACCCTATTTATTAGATTACTACTATTGCAAACAGACTACCACCAACTTGGTGGCTCAAAACAGCAGAAACATTGTTTCACAGTTGTGGAGGCCAGAGGTCCAAAAGCAAGATGTCAGCAGGGCCTCGCCTCCTCTGAAGGCTCTGGAGAGAACCTTTCTTTGCTCTTCCAGCTTTTGTAGCTGCGGGCATTCTTTGGCTTCCAGTCTTTGACTATGTGCCTCCTGCTTTTCATGTGTTTGTTCTCACCTTGTCTTTCATAAGGACACTGTCATTGGATTTAGGATCCACACAGGTAATCCAGGACAATCTCATCTCAAGATCCTGAACAAAATTACATCTACAAATATTCTTTTTCCAAATAAGGTAATATGCACAGTGTCTGGATAGTAAGCCATGAACATATCTTTTGGGGGGTTACCATTCAATCCACTATATCCCAAATTCTGATGAAAATTCTCTATTCACAGTGGTTCTCAAATGCCCCTTTTAACCCCAAGGCAGATCTAGTACCAGCTTTCCAAAGTTGGCTCTGCATACTCATGGGGAAAGGTTCCTCTCTTATTATTTCTTCAGATAAAAGCAACTAGAAATGCTGATGACTCCAAAACTGATATAAGGTAGCTGAGAGGTGTCTGTGGAAAACAACAGGGTTTCCCCAGTGAATGCAGCTGTTTTCAAGGTTTGGGTGAAGACTAAGTCTTCTCCACAACCACATTAGTTCATCCCAGGTCCCAAGTCAACATTCCAATGTCTCTTCTTTCTATCACTTCTTCCACCATTTGTTTAGAGTTCAAAATGTAACTCGGCAACACTTCTTTCTCAGTAATGATTAGAACAAATAGGTTAAAAATCAGTATGACTGTAGACTATTTGAACAAAATAGATCTTAGCCAGAAACCCTCCTATCTGTGTTATCTGCTGATTATATGTGTCACATGTTGGTCTTCTACCACTCCGAATCCTTCATGCATGGTCCCTCTGCTTCTACACATTAGGATAGTTGACTCTGACAAAATGGAAGACAATCTGTTCCATGCACTCATCCAACAGGTCTATATGAAAGAGCTCATTTATTAAGCATTTAATACATTGGAGAGGATTAAAAGATGCATTAGAATAACACTGAATCCTGAACAAAGACATGCAAAGTGCTTTCCTACTTAGGATCTAATTTGATCCTCAAAACAACCATTTCACATATTCTGAAGCTGGAGCAAAGGGTGAGTGTCTAACATTCCACAGCTGGCGGGAGGCAGAGCTGAACCTCAACTGAAAAATGCCTCACTCCCTAGCCCTTCCCTGTGCCATGCAAACAATGCCTTCAAGATGAATATCTGGTGAGCGAGTTTATCACTCAGGGTCCCATTGGAAAATCCAACTCACTCTAGATGGAACATATGAGAAGACTTTAATGAAGGGACTACATATGTGGAATAAATGGGAGCTGTTGGGCACCCAGACACTGGAAACAATTGGAAGCCATTACTGGCTCTATAGATAAAGAAGTGAGGGGAGAAGAGTGTAGCTGGAGCCTGGTGAGAGATGAAGTAGAAGAAAGGCCATTTGGCAGAAGCTGTAATATAGGAGAGAGGCGGCTCCTGCAGGGATGTAGTGCTAAAACAGGGAGGGAGAGAAAAGGCCATTATCCTCAACCTTGATATGTCTGTTGGTGCCTCCCATGGGCTGAAATCAAATGGACACTGACAGATAAGGGAGCCAACTGACAGTGTTTAAGGATCAGCATCCAAGAGCATGGAACAGGGTATAGAAAACAGAGAATGCATCTGCGTGGAGGCTGGGAGGTGCAAAGAGAAAGAACCAGCCCAGAAAGATAAAACATGTACATAAATAACAGGTCCCAGAGGAGGCATAGAACTTCTAGCTTATAGGTGGGTAGGTGGGTTAGTATGAGCCTGAGAATCAGGGAAGGCTTCATTCATTGAGAGAAGCTTTAGCTGGGACTTGAAGAAGAGGTGGGATCTAGAAATACAGAGATGGGAAGGATAGTATTTTCAGACAGAATGAACAATATTGCAAAGGCACAAAGACACATGGTGTGTGGAGGGTTGGGGATGCCTGTGTGGAGAAGAACTAATTGTTCTCTTTGGAACATGAATGTACTAGTAGGAGAGAAAGAGAAAGGCCAGAAAGTAAGGTGAGCCCTGGTGAGGAGTCTGAAATACTCTGTGAAGAAATTTGATTTTATTCTGGGGGCAGTAGAGCACCAGGGGCAATTCTAGAAGGGGAAGTCTTTACACAGATTAACTCTATAGAGCAGAGAGTGTAGATCACATGGAGGAAGGAGAGTGTTGTTTTATGGAAGAAGTGGCTGAAGAAAGGCTTTGTCCTTTTGCTTGAACCAAAACAAGCCAGATCACCCCAGGGAGGTCTTCACCAGATCCATTCTCCCATTACCTTTCTTCCCTAGACTTTTATTTATTTTATTTATTATTTTTAAATTATTTATTGTTTAATGTATTACCTAAGTCTCCCTTTCCTCCCACTGACCTCTCACCAGCCACCCCCAATCCCCAGCACATGCCCTCACCACCCCCCACGCCCACCCTGTCTGTGTCCACTGGTTATGCTCATATGCATGCATACAAGTCCTTTGGTTGATCTCTTATCCCCTCACCCCCTGCCTTCCCTCATAGGTTGGGCAGTCTATTCAATGCTTCTATGACTCCGGTCCTATTTTTGTTCATCAGTTTATGTTGTTCATTATATTCCACAAATGAGTGAGATCATGTGATATTTATCTTCCTCTGACTGGCTTATTTTGCTTAGCATAATTCTCTCCAGTTCCACCCATGCTGTTGCAAATGGTAAGCGTTCCTTCTTTTTTATAGCAGTGTAGTATTCCATTGTGTAGATGTATTGCAGTTTTCTCATCCACTCATCTGCTGATGGGCACTTAGGCTGTTTCCAAATCTTAGCTATCGTAAATTGTGCTGCTATGAACATAGGGGTGCATATATCCTTTCTGATTGGTGCTTCTGTTTTCTTGGGATATATTCCTAAAAATCTTAGAAGAAGCCATAGGCAACGGAATAGCAGACATTTGTCATAGCAATATCTTTATCAATACAGCTCCTAGGGCAATGGAAACTAAGGAGAAAATAAACAAATGGGACTACATCAAAATAAAAATCTTTCCTTGACTTTCAGGAAAAAATCAAGTTCAAGCTCAGTTAAAAATTCAGTCAACTAGCCATTTAAGCTAGTTTACTGCTGCCAAAACTGAAGGGACATAATTGAAAAAAGCAGTAAATTCAAGGAAACCTAGTCATAGTAATAGACATCATGACATCACAGCCAAACTCCACTACTGTGGAGTGTTGGGGGTGGCTAGGGTTAGTTTCTCTTCTCTTGGATTAAGTTTTTTTGTGTTTTTTTTTCTTGTCTATGTCTTCCCGTTTTTAGTAGCCATTAGTCTAAGTTTTTTGGTAACAACTTACCAGTATTTATTGAAGGCCAAAAGAACAAATCTTCTCTTCAGAGATTGCGTGCTTCGTCCTAATAGAAATTTGGAATTTGTAACTTTTATGCAGCCATGTGGTCCAGATTCCAGGAATCTAGGCTCACCAGATACTTCTACCAGTAAACTCCAAACTTCTCTCCATTGGGTTTTAGTTGCTGCAAGTACTAGAAAACTCCCAACAGAGGGAAATGGGATAGAGGGTAGGAAAGCTGCAATATGGCAAGTCCTACGTTGTTGTCAGAGGAATATTCATGAATGAAGAATTATTGAAAAGCCACAGATTCCACACAAATGTCTATGCTCGCAGAGTAGTTTGGTGCAGTTAGAAAAACTGGTCAGGATTGAAATACTGTAAATGGTCATTAACCAATAAATTACTTGTAAATATAATTACAAAGGAATTTATTGGTGCAACCATTCATATACATGAAGTGGAAAACAGAAATAGCTTATAGCCTATTTTTGTTTCAGTTATCTATTTTTGAGATAACCATTTTGCTTTCCCCTGGCAGTAATTCATCATAGACATATAAGGGTGTGTGTGTGTGTGTGTGTGTGTGTGTGTGTGTGTGTGTGTGTGTGTTATCCCCCCAAAATAGCTCAATTGATGTTTCTTTCTTTTCAGCTTTAAAGAATTAAATAATTGGAATTAATAATTATTCAAACTATGTATTATGACAATACATAGTACTTGGGACCGTACAGGAAAGGACTGTTTTCCCTTAGCTCATTTAAGTTATCATGTTGCAAGAACATTTTGTCTGAATCTAACCTGACTTCAGTATGCACTAGCTGTGTATTCCAAGAGCAGTTGCTTAATCTTTCTGAGCCACAGATTCCCAATGTGTAAGATGAGTAGGATGATGCTCACACCACGTTAAAAAGTTCAAATGATAAAGTCTGTTATCATGCTTTTTAAAAATGTGTAGCACTGTATAGGTGGGAATTTGTTGTTATTGCTATGATATCTTAACGATATATCTATTTTAATTTATCGGTTAGAAATGATGATAATTGGGTTTAGAGTCTACTGGCTATGTCTCTGTACCTTGGACTTTGGTCTTTAGCCATGTGGAAAACAGTACTACACAATTCAATTTTTCAAAAATTACCTGATTTCCTGGTTGATTGCTGCGAGACAAAAAGAGATGAGTAAACTCAGTCCCTGTGCTCCTGGGGCTTACAGCAGAGTGAGGAGATGCCAGATGTTAGATAGATAGATGTACAGATAGATATACAGGAGAAGTGCTTTCCCTTAGATCAGCGATTTTCAACTAATCTGCCACAAGGATTTTTAAAAACATTCAATACATTACTATTTAGTCAGGGGCCACTAACCTCTTCCCCTTTACATTGTCATATAAAAAAGTGACAACAGTCTACACAACAATAACCATCCAGTGTGAATCCCGTCTTGAACCATCCTATCTAATAAAAGAGCAATATGCAAATTAACCATCACTCTGCTACACCCACAAGCCACACCCACTAGCCAATCAGGAGTGAGTATGCAAATTAACCCCAACCAAGATGGCTGGGGTTAAAGAGAAAGCAGGAGCTTGGGTTTCCCCGGCAACGGAGGAAGCCAAGCTTCCCACACACCCTGGCAGGCCCAGCCCTCCACTCAAGGCTACAAAGTTTCAATTATAGAAGACTAGAGGCCCAGTGCATGAAATTTGTGCACAGGGGTGTGTGTCTCTCAGCCCAACCTTCACCCTCTCCAATCTGGGACCCCTTGAGGAATGTCTGACTGCCCGTTTAGGCCCGATCCTACCAAGATCGGGCCTAAACGGGCAGTTGGACATCCCTCTCACAATCCAGGACTGCTGGCTCCCAACTGCTCACCTGCCTGCCTTCCTGATTGCTCCTAACCACTTCTGCCTGCCAGCCTGATCACCCCCTAACCACGCCCCTGCCAGCCTGTTTGCTCCTAACTGCCCTCCCCTGCAGGCCTGGTCACCCCTAACTGCCCTCCCCTGCAGACCTGGTCTCCCCCAACTGCTCTCCCCTGCAGGCCCGGTCGTCCCCAACTTCCCTCCTCTGTTGGCCTGGTCACCCCTAACTGCCCTCCCCTGCAGGCTTGATTGCCCCCAACTTCCCTCCCTTGCAGGCCTGGTCTCTCCCAACTGCCCTCCCCTGCTGGCAATCTTGTACTGGCCATCTTGTACTGGCCATCTTGTGTCCACATGGGGGCAGCCATCTTGTGTGTTGGAGTGATGGTCAATTTGCATATTACCCTTTATTTAAATAGGATTAGATAGGATAGAGGCCTGGTGCATGGATGGGGGCTGGCTGGTTTGCCCTAAAGCACGGGTCCTCAAACTACGGCCCACAGACCACATGCGGCCCGCCGAGGACATTTATCTGGCCCACTGGGTGCCGCTGCCTGTCCTGCTTAGCAGCTGACTCGTCCCAGGCCCACAGTGTGCATAGGAATTTGTTCATAGTTTTTTTATTAGATAGGGTAAATAAGTCCCAACAAAAATGGCGGCAGCCACAGAGCTGGAGAGAGCAGGAGGCTTGAGTTGCCCCCGGCAATGGAAGAAGCCAAGCTTTCCACATATCCTGGCGGGCCCAAGCCTACACTCAAGGCTACAAAGTTTCAATTATAGAAGATAAATAAATCCCAGATACCAGGGCCTCTGCTTGGGTCGCCAGCGGAGCGTGGCTGGCCTGCAAACCACCATAGGCCCCTCGCCCAGGCCACCCCACGCCCCAAGGGAACCCCCACCCTGATCCGGGACACCCTTTAGGGAAAACCAGCCAGCCCCCACCCGTGCACCAGGCCTCTATCTATCTAATAAAAGAGTAATATGCAGATTGACCATCACTCCAACACACAAGATGGCTGCCCCCATGTGGTCAAAGATCCTGACCCCATGTAGACACAAGATGGCAACCACAAGTTGGCCAGCAGGGGAGGGCAGTTGGGAGGGACCAAGCCTGCAGGGGAGCGCAGTTAGGGGTGACCAGGCCAGCAGAGGAGGGAAGTTGGGGGCGACCAGACCTGCAAGGGAGGACAATTAGGGGCAAACAGCCTGGCAGGGGATCAGTTAGGCATTAATCAGGCTGGTAGGGGTGTGGTTAGGGGGTGATCAGGCTGGCAGGCAGAAGCGGTTAGGGGCAATCAGGAAGGCAGGCAGGCGAACAGTTGGGAGCCAGCAATCCTGGATTGTGAGAGGGGTCCCAGATTGGAGAGGGTGCAGGATGAGCTGAGGGACCCCCCCCCCCCCCCGCACACGAATTTCGTGCACCGAGCCTCTAGTAAATATATATAAGGCATACAATAGAGTTGCACCTTATTGGTTAAGTAGCATAATAAGGTTGCATCTGATTGGTTGATTCTTTTTTTAAAAAAAATATGTATTTATTGATTTCAGAGAGAGAAAGCGAGAGGGACAGAGAGATAGAAACATGAATAATGAGAGAGAATCATTGATTGGCTCCCTCCCCACAAACTGCCAGAGATTGAGCCCATAACCCAGGCATATGCCCTGACCAGGAATTAAACAGTGTCCCCCTGGTTCATGGTTAGATGTCCAACCACTGAGCTACACCAGCCTGGCTGATTGGTTAATTCTTGAAACCAAAAATTCTTATATGCAAGTATAGGCACCTGCTTTTAAAAAGTCACTTTGGAACAAAAAGTGTAGATAATTACTATTGTTTCAGTAAGTCAAACAAAAAATACTTTTTTTTTTGGTCCAGCAAAAAATATAACATTTTTGGTGTGCTGCACAATTGTAGTTATTAGCCTATGTGTGCCATCACATGAAAAAGGTTGAAAATAACTGTCTTAGATTGATTTGGCTAAGGAGTGGCCTTTACAAATAAAATGGCTTTCCACTGCTTCTGAACAAAGAGACATGGTTGAGAGACTTGGAAGTGAGAAGTTCACGGGGATGTAAGGGCTTATCAATAGCCGTGCTTGACTAAGTACTTGCTATGTAATTATCTTCATGGGATATGGCACAGAACTCTAACAACTTTACTGAATGCAGATGGAAGGTGAGTCTGTAGTTATGGGTAGGACCTTTCCCACTTTGTGCTGTGCAGCATCATTGAATCTTGGCAGTGAAAATGAAAATTATTTAAAAGATTGGGGAGTTTCTTATGAGATTTTCCTTATGAGTTTCTCCTGGCATTCTTTGAAAAAAATAACAATAACAATAAATAAAAGGTTAATTCTTACTTTTTAGGTAATAGTGTCATTTGGCAGTACATATCTCAAGGCACTTTTTGAAAACCCAGACCTGGCATTATGTACCCTAAAAAATGGCTATTTCTTTTTGTATTATATTTTATTTTATTTATTTTAGAGAGAGGAAGGGAGAAAGATAGAGAGATAGAAATATCGATGAGAGTCAATCAGCTGCCTCCTGCATGCCTCCTACTGGGGATGCTGCAACCTGGGCATGTGCCCTGATCAGGAACCAAACTGGTGACCTCTTGGTTCATGTTTTGATGCTCAACTACTGAGCCATACTGGCTGGGTGGCCCATTTCTTTAACAGACTGTTTATACATTAAAAGAAACTAAGTCAAATAGAATTAAGGCTGGTTGAAACACCAAGGATAAAATAATCTGTATTTGTAAAAATCATCAAAAGGTATTTTTATGGCAAAAAATAGTCAGATAAGACAAGGTTTAGATTTCTACTTTTCAGTAAGATCCAGCACTTCAACTCCACCTGGGGAAGAGAAGGCTCATGAAGATGCTGAGCTAACCATAATGAGACAATGTCTACAAAATATGATTTTAGTTCCTCAGATGAAGTTTCAGTGAAGTGTCTCCCTTTTGTACTAACAAACATGGTGAGGTAAAGATCAAAACATTAATCTTTGACTTGGGGATAGTTGGCACGTTTTTTCTAAATGGAATAATATCTACTCTGGAAACTTGAGCTACTCCAAAATAAAATCAAACTTTTAAGAACGAAAATGGGAGGGAAACAAAAAGCCATGAAGAACAATTATCATGAAATTAATCATTTATTTCTTACAGAAACTTTTAAAGCTGCAATGGTGATTTCTAGAGAGGGAATTAAATGGGAGTAGAGTGAATATGTGAAAAAAGATGGCGAATGAGTGCACAAAAAAAATATAGGTACTTGTAAATACTTATGTATGTCTCCTCCCCTCCATGAACAAATCAGGGGTTACCCTCTTGGTGAACAGCACTGAAAAAATTATGCAACATATTATCACTGAGAGGAATCTCAGAGATCATCAAAGGTTCACATGCTTTTTAGCTATGAAAACTTATTTAATTATCCAATTTTTATTTGAAATACTGAAATAGTTTAATATAGAATGTGTTTACTTTTTTATTTTATTACAGCTTACGCCCAATGTTATTTTGAAACATTTAGTTTCAGGTTTACAGCATAGAGGTTAGATAATCATGTACTTTATAAAGTGTTCTACCGCTATTTTCAGTACCCACCAGGCACCATACTTAGTTATTATGATATTATTGACTACATTGCAATGCTGTATTTTCCCATCCCCATGACTATTTTGGAACTATCAATTTGTATTTCTCAATCCCTTCACCTTTTTTATTGACTCCCCCCTCCCTTCTGCAGCCATCCAGTTTGGTCCTTGGGGAGGAGGTGAGTGCAACTTCCACCTACTCCAGCCCCATCTTGGATCTATCTGAACATTTCTTTTCAAATGACATATTGCATGTAAGCTTCGTGTGTATATGAAATAGATGAAAACGGAGCTTCTCTGGTTGAAGCATGGACTAGAAGCTCCCCCGCTTAGATTATCCTCATCTCTGCAGAAAGCAGAGGTGAGGATGACATAGTTTGAAAAACAGGCATCTCCTCATTTTATTCATATGACATCAGGACAATTGGAGCCCAGAGCAGTGAATTGATGTGCCCAAGATCATACAGTAAATATGCAGCAAAATTAAGCCTGCTGCCCAATCCTCCTAATTGCTCATTTTAACTTACTTCTACTTCATCATTCTATGTCAGTCTAATCATTATTATTTAGTTCATTGAAATTTTCTTGGGAAAATATTTCATATGTCCCAAATAAATTTTAAGCAAACATTTGAGTGCCTGAGTCATATGTTTAAAATGTATCCTTCCCAAGCTCTTCTTGGCTATGAAAAATTACCAGTTGCCAATTTAATAAACTTGCAAATATGCATGCCTCCCAAATTGTGAACCCGTAGGAATGGAAACTGATAGCATGTCCCATTCTTCCCCACCCCCAGTAAAAGTCACCAAAAAACCAAGTATAACTTCTGAACCTCAGGCTTACTTCCATTAAACCAGAAAGAAAGAAAGTTGTAGCATCATCTGCTTTTACTCTCACTCCTTTCCATGTCTCAGACCTTCTTCAAGTTGAGTTGCTAATTAGCACTAACATAACCTGGATGCAGGTGAACAGCTGGACAAATTGGCAAACTAGGCAATTGAATCCAAATGATCAATTAAATGATGCTTTGGAGAACAATTTGTTGGTCACCTCTATATTTTTATTTTCTTCCACCAAGGAATTCCTATAAATACGCTTTTAAATCAAACACCCAAGGAAGACTGGAGTGGATATGGGAAAACATGATGGCCACCCCCATTTTAACCATCTGAGTGACAAGAGTGAAGCCCCCACTCAGTGCTGTGTGTGAAACTTTGGGTCAGAGTTCCAAATACCATAAATTTGCCAGGACCCCCATCTATTGTTGCAGCCTGAATACCGGGACTCAGAAAAGCATGATAAGAGGCCTATATCAGTCAGCGTTCTCTAGAGAAACAAAACCAACGGGAGATATATTTACTTATTTATTTTATTCAGTCATTCATTCAAATGAATTGGTTCACATAATTACATAGGCTGAGAATTCCCAAGATCTGCAGCATAAAGGCCTGAGACCATAAAACCTGGTGGTTTCAGTTCCCATCTGAGTCTCAGCCCAAAGGCAGAAGAGCAATGCCCCAGCTCAACCATCAGGCAGAGAGAGTGAATCCTGTCTTGCTCAGCCTTTGGTTCTATTTAGGTCTTCAGTCGATTGGATGAGGCCCATCCATATTGAGGAGGTGATTCAAATGTTAATCCACAAACACTCTTACAGACATATTCCAAAATGATGTTTAATCAAGCATCTAAGTACCCTGTAATCCAATCAAGTTAACATATTTAACCATCACACAGCTTGAGGATGGAATAAGGTCTTCACCAGAGGTGCCCTGAAAGCATACCGCTACACAAACAAACTGGAGTCTAAATCACTGGGAGTCCATCTTACAGAGGCCATTCTTGGACTCAAAATGTCTGTGGAGGAGGCCACTGCAATGACTCCTAGATTTGACTTTAACATTCCTCTTGAGTGAAGCCATTGGCTATATCGGAAGAAATACGGTTTTTGAACAGTAACACCTGTTAAGGATGAAAAAGTGTTCTGAAGCATTTTTATGTTCTTTTGGTTAATAACAAATTCAGGGAGAGGAGGAGAAAAGAAATTAGAAACATTTTTGTCTCATGATGATTTGGCAGGACAAACGGCATGCTTTTGGCAGTTTCTTTATTTAACTTCAGTGCCATCATAAGAGTACACCCGTTTCAGGCTTTCATCTGGAAATAAGGTCTCGGGGAATGGAGAAGACTCAAAACCTGATTTTTCTTTAAAACAAGTTGATTCTATGATATTAATAAAGATTCTCTTTCTCATATAAAGCTGCTTTAGAATATAAATGCCTAGAGGAATCAATCCCTGTGCAGTATTTGCAGGAAGGAGAAGGCAGGAGTATTTAATGATCATTTTAAAAGAATTTTTGCTGTCCTAGTTAGTCTAAGTTGGCCTCTTAGGCATGTGATATGACAAAGATCCATTATTCACTCATTTTCCTAACTTTCTTTGAGTAATCATAATTTTCCATTGACCTAGAATTTCTGTAGCTCAGGACAGACCCTGGCCCAATAGAGAATCAGAGAATAGAATTAAAATACTATTCCTTTAATTCTTTATTCTAATGTATATTTAGACAAGGAGTCTCCTCACTTACCAACTATCAAGTGTTTGGCATAATTCATCCTAAGTCACCTGTCAAAAGTCTGTAGCAGGCAAATTCACCTCAAAAGTAGCTTAAATTAATAATGTCAAACAGAAACTAAAAAAAAAAAAAAAAAAAAAAAAAGAAGCCAACCTATTATTTAGCAAAACAGAACAGCAATGTGCTTGGATCTAAACTTGGTTTTGAGTTAAAAATCTGAAGGTTAAAATGTTTGAAAGCATTATCCTGCCTCCCTCCTCCTGATCCTCTAGTATGCTCGCAAAGGAAGTGGCATGTTTGCGCTGCGTTGGGTGACTCAGGAAACACATCTGAGTTATAGAGTGTTATGTGCTTTTGGAAGAAGGAAGGTGCTGTCAGAATAGAAAATGTTGTTCTTACCTTTTTCCATGGCACTTGCATATTAGTCCACAGTTTGCGACCATGTTTTATAGTTGGCTTACTACTTTCTCCTCTCAGTCCCTGCCCTCTTATTAAACAAAACACTTGCATGTTCTGGGAAGTGTTGGCAACTCTCCCAGGTCACTGTCATCCAGGCAGTGTTGGGATATGCTGAAAAAGCCCCAAGGCTGGAGCTTTAGAGCAGCTCTGGCCACTGCGGATTATGTGCAGTGGGCTCTGCACAAGTCCACGCCAGATGTGGGCAAGGGCAGCGAGCACTGCTGCTGGAAGAGAAGTGAGCTGCAGTCTCCCCAGCAAATGCTAAAATCTCTTCCTCCCTCACCCCCACCTCTCACCAAGACTCCCTGGCTATTTCTGCCATCTCTCTCTTTGTTCTTCCATCTGTAACCAACCTGTCTCTATTTCATCATCTCAGATTCATTCATTCAACAAATATTTATTAAGCACCTACTATGCAAGGCATTCACTCTTCACCACACTCAGTCTGTCCTTCAACCAAACTTCTTCCTGACACTAGTGTAGACAAGGGCACCTGTCTATTGTCCAACCTAGGGTCACATTTCCAGTGCTCTCTCTGCAGCATCTGAGTGTCGATCTCTGTATTTCATAAAACATTCTCATCCATTGCTTTCCTTGATAACCCTCCCTCCCCATTTTGATCCCTCTTGGCCTCTTTCTTTTTCCTTGCCCTTTTTCTGCCTCTTCAATATGTATATGCCCCAGGTTGCATTGTTAAACCTCTTTTAATTCTACACACCCCTCTGGGTTACCACACGTCTTCTTAAGGCTTCAGTTAAACTTACTCTGAGGGTAAATTTTCAGCCTACATTTTTCTCTTGAACTCCAGACATATTTAGTCAACTGCTTGCACAATACAACCATCTGTTCTGATTACTACAGTTGCACAGCAAGTCATCCCACATGCTAGTGGCATAAAACAACCATTGGTTGGGTCAGAAATTCAGGACACAATAAAGACAGTTGTTTCTGTGCATGATATCTGGGGCCTCAGCGGAGATGACTTAAAGCCTGGAATGATTTGGCTAATGGAGACTGTAAATATCTGCACTCACATGGCTTATGGTTGATGTCTGTGACTGTCACATGACTGTTGGCTAGAACCTCATCTGAGTCTGTCAGCCAGAACACCTACAAATGGCTGTTCCATGTGGCCTAGACTTCCTCACAGCATGGCAACCTCAGTGTCATTAGACTTCTCACATGGAAGCTCAGGACTCCAAAAGCGGAAGTCCCAGCTAACAATGCAGAAGCCGCTTCCCCTTTTATGACCTCGCCACAGGAACCACTCAGTGTCACTTCCATCACTTCATATTTGTGACAAGCAAATCACAAGCCCTCCCATATTCATAAAGAGAGGATTCAACTCTACCTGGTGACAGGGTGTGGGTGACAGAAGAGTACATAGGGCAGAAGATATTGCTGTAGCTGTCTTTGGAAAGTACAGTTTGTCCTATCAATCCCCTCCACCTCCATCCTCATGGTACTCCATCTATATGGATGTATCACAGTGCTATACACATGCTTTGTCCTCTGTGCTTTTGCACATACCGTTCCCTCTGACTAGAGCATCTTTTGCCTGCTAACCCCTACTATCACCTCTTTATTTTTGTCAAATGTTTTATTGAGTGTAGACATCTGGAGTACTATAAACCATGCATTACCTGTAGATTCAAAAAGGAGCAACCACATTGTCCACACTCAAATGTGTCAGGCTTGGCATACATGATGGAGATTAATGAAGTATCAAGAGAAGACTATGGTTCCTGAAAAGCTTTTACAATTTGGAGTAGGGTCTTAATCATGTGAAAAGTAAAGCTGTTCACATTAGGGAACTTACATTTCATTGGAGGTACACAGCATTTTGATTTTAAAACAAATAAAACTAAATCTTTTTGCAGAAGATTCCCATCCCCCCAACTTTATCCCTTCAGTTTTCAGGAATTTTAATTTTAAAAAATCATATGCCTTTTGGAAATTGTACATTTATCTAAGTAATGACTAAAATTTATTTCTCTTTCAGTTGCTGAGGTATATTAAATTTTAAGAAAATAGTATCTCCATCTCCAGCAATATAATTTCTTCCTCGCTGTCTGTACTTTTCAGCATCCTGGACTGCATTTTCAGAACCTTCCTCTTTAAAATCTTCATATTTCATTACTTGAGCCAGAATGAATCATTTTTCAAAATCTGTGTGAATCTTTCCTACAGCTTGAGGAGCCTTCGTCCCCTCTGTGTCCATTCATGCACTTCACCCAGCTGCAGTGGAAAAGTGTTCCAGTTGGAGTGCTGCAAACCCAGCCTTAATGATCTTTGGCAAAGCGCTTTATGTCATGTTCTCTTGCAGACACCTCCGTCTCTCCTCAGCACTCAGTTCTTGCAACTTGAGTTCCAAGGCTCCATTGAAAGGAATGACCAAGGTACCTGAGGCATACCTGTTCACAAACTCTTTAATTTTTGAAAATATATTTTTATTGATTTTAGAGAGAAACATCGATGTCAGAGAGAAACATCGATGTCAGAGAGAAACATCAAGTGGTTGCCCTCCATATCACAACTAAACCTGGGCCTGTGCTTTGACCGGAAATCAAACCAACAACCTTTTGGTGCACTGGACAATGCTCAACTAACTGAGCCACACTGGCCAGTAAAAAACTCTTTAGTTTTTATCAACCATTTTTTCCCCTTTCTAATGTAGTTTCGTTCAGAAAGATTAACCAAGTATACCATTGGCCTTCAAGTCAGAAATAAGTGTTCAACTGCTTTGTCATTCCAATCATAATAGAAGCAAACAGGTTTCTTTTTATCTATAGCCCAGGACTTAACTTTTCACACTATGTCGTCATTCGGGTTTTAGTTTTTTACCTCCTTCTCTCATAGCCACTTTTTCTAGTTTATCTAGACCCAATAATTTCTTCATTTTTAACTGAAGCTCTTCGTGTATTTTTCTATATCTCAAACAGGATCTATACTTTTCAATATGCGTGATACCATTATCTTCAAAAGCATGTGTTAGATGAACGATTCCATCACAGGCACTAACGTGATAAAAAGGCACTTCCCAGGCCTTGTCTATTGTGAGTTTCTTTCACAAGGCCAACGCTGTCTCCTGTCCCCCACATTTAGAAAGGCAGGGAGTTTGCTTGCTGATTTGTGGTACTGGCAGTCAATCAAGCCTTTCATCTGGCACAGGCACTCTGCTCTCATTAGGATCTACAGTGCAGAAGGGGAAGGATTCTGCTGAAGCCTGACTATTGGTTAATACATTAAAGAAGGTAGATTTCCCAACATTTAGCAATCCAACAATACTAATTTTCCAGGAGGTTCCAAATCTTCCAATGACGGGGGGTAGTTTAATTCCATCACATCCCTTTTTGGGGAGGCATGGTGCTCCATGCGAATGATGACATGATGTCTCAGAGGCAGTGGCATATGGGCCCTACCAGCAGTGGGGAGAGGTGGGGAAGGCCAGCGCCCCACCACCTCCTGATTGTTTTGTTTGTTTCATTGTTGACAGTATTACATTTTCTCCTGCTTTGCCCCCCTCCACCCAGCCCCAGGCCTGTCTCACACTACTGTCTGTATCCATGGGCAACGCCTATATGCATATATATTCTTTGGTTAATCTCTTCTCTTCCCCTCCATGCCCTTCCCTCCTCTCAGGTCTGTCAGTCTGTTCCATGAATCCATGCTCTGGACCTGATTTTTCCATGTAACTTCTATTTGTCCTTCAAGCTTCATCTCAGATGCCACTTTATTCAGATCCAAGTTTGTCCTTAGGAGAGAGACAGTGTCCACCATCTCATCCTGCTTTCCTCCCTGTTAGTTCCTCTTATTCATCCAACACTGGATGTGGGGATGGACATCCCATGCCTGAATCCTGAGTCACTTAACCTGAGATCAAAGTCTGGTGCAAACTCGAGCAAATGTTTAGCTTCATAAAGCTTTAGTTTCCATATCTATAAAATGAAGACATACATTTGAATACATTTTCTATAAAGGCATTCATTGTCTATATTTCTATACTTTCTTGTTTTTATGGTTATAATTTGTATACATTCTTTATTTAGCAGCCAGTCTTAAGTACAAGCATTTGCATAGGATGTTCTATATTTAGCATAGTTCATTATTTCTCTCCAAACATATGCTTTTACTCCTACTAATGGGAGTGGAAAGCTTTCTGCATTCAAAAAGATACTTTCCCCAGCTGTCTCTCCTATGAGTGCACCTCTCTTCTTTATTGTACCATTGGTCCAAAAAGAGCAGCTAGTTCAGCATAATTACTACCACATATGACTTTTCTTTCTCACCTTGGCTTCATTTACCACTGTGTGTAGCACTCACCATGCATGGTTTTGGTCTACTCTGAGGATTGAATATAGGGTTCCTGTCCTTAAGTAAGAAATAGGCTCTCTTGAAATATCTGCGATGAAGGAAACATGTTTTTGTAGTGATTTTGAGGTGGTACTGATGCAGGCATTCTGGGGGTCCTGGGACCTGAGGGACTGAGGGTCCATGACCCAGTGTGGGTTCGAGGCTTCACACAGGAAAGAATTCAAACACAATCCAGCATAGAGTTTAAAGATAACTCAGTTGGTTGGAACATCATCCTGATATGCCAAGTTGTGGGTTTGATCTCTAGTCAGGACACATACAAAATCAACCATTGAATGCTTAAATAAGGGGAACAACAAATTAATGTTTCTCTCTCTTTCTCTTCCCCCTTTATTGCTAAAATAAATTTTTAAAACTTTAAATAAATAAATAAAAGTAAGTTTATTAGTGAAGCAGTGAGACAGGGAATGGGCTACTCCACACACAGAGCAGCCTCCCTTTAGTGTAATTTGCTTCCTTTATTGAGATTCATTTGATCAGGGGATAGGGTTTTCATTAAGGGAAGGAATATTTAAAATGTTCCCTGGGAAATGAATGGAGATTTCTCAGAGGAACACCATTCTTATATGGGCTTCGCATTTCTGATCATGGCAATGCAGGGTGTGTCATTGAGCATGCTGATGCATTAAAATGAGTATAAAATGAGGCTAGGAGTTACCGTAAGATGAAATTAGGCACCATGTTGGATCCAGCTGGTCTCTTCTGGTTTTAAGCTATAAATTTGGCTGTGGAATGGGGTCGGGGTGTCTTCCTTCTTCTTGATAGTTTATGTAGCTTTTATCGATTGCAGCTGTTCTGCCACATGCCTTATCTCCGTATTTTGGTTTTGTGGTATTTTTTTTCTGTTTTTGTTTTGTTTCTTTTCATTGAATTTTTATAACTTGCCAGGAAGTTACTATTTGCACAATTTGTATGGATGGGTTGCTTGTTTTATGCAACACTATGTCAAGGATGAGAAGCTTTCAGTGTTGTTTCAATGCCATATGTGAAATGGGTTGAAATTCCAGCTCCATACCTGTCTGAGTAGAGTACAGAAAATAAACAGAAGCAATTGAATAAAACCATTCCAAGAATGGAACAAGTAACTTAACTTAAAGAGGCAATGAGATCTCTATATGGTCCTTTTCAATCACTGGTTAATCAGACAATTGGAAGAACGTTTCAAAAATTAGTGACTAGTTAGATTAAGGTGACTATTATTCCATGATTTTATAATAAAATGCCCAAGAAGATATACTCCACTGCAATTGCTGCACAGCTCTCCAAGCTGCATTTTCGGGGCTTTAGAGGAGAACATAATTTGAAGAGCCCATCTCTGTGGATGAAAAATGTAGTTTTCTCCTTTTAGTACGAAGCTGGGTAGTGTAAGTGTGGCTGGGAACAAAGAGAACCCAAAAAATATGACCTATGCTATAGCTGTTTGAATCTCCACCAATACATAGAGAGAGATTATATATCAGAATTTTCTTAATCTATTCTTTCAAATTCAAAATCTGGTTTGTCTCTATCTCCAATAGTCTATATTTGTTCTCAGTCACATCTCTTCAGTATGCAGACTGGAGCTGTTGTATTAGCAGGTCAATTAAGGAGGCAAAGCAAGCCAACAAGTATGAGTACATAGAAAGTTTTAAAAAGAGGTTGAACAAGTATAGACATCATGCATTCACATTCTCATAGGAAACAGTTTTGGGGATCTGAACTGGATTCCTTTGTGTCTGTTATTACAGTCATCTGTAGTAGAAGAATTTAGTTTCATAGCTTAAAGCTAACACCCATCTCTGTTCCTAGACATCACCATAAGAATTTAAACAATGTTTAAAGTAGGAATGTGGAGGAGAATACAAGATGGCAGGCAGAGTAGGTGGAAGCTACACTCATTTCCTCCCAGGACCAAACAGGAATTACAATTAAATTATAGAACAATCATTCTGAATAGCCAACCATAGACTAGCTGAATAAAAAGTCTTATAACCAAGAATTTATACATAAGAAGCCACATTGAGACTGCTCCTAACAAACTGTCCAGGAGTAGGCACAGGAAGTTTCAGCCATTGGCCTGCACCAAAGTTCCTCCCAAAAGACCCAGAATCAACAGACAACATCAGAGCAGGATCCAATAAGCTTCACAAGTGGTGTGTGCAAAGGGAGATCTCAGTAGGCACCAAAACCTGCTGAGGCAAATTCTGCTTCATGTGCTCAGCATCTGTATAGCAGCTCACAAGTCATGGTCAGGGTTGAGCCTCAAAGTCAGCCAGCTTGATGGTCAATCTCAGGCACAAAAGGGCCAACAGAAATCAAAACTCAATTATAACAGGAGGGTCCACATAATCCACACAAGGGACATTCCTGGAGCACCCAGCTCAGGTGATCAAGAAAACTGCACCAATGGACTACACAGAACACTTTACTATCTAAGGCCACCCCATGAAGACAAGGAGGCAACTGAAGTAGGGAAACAAAGAAACAGACCCCAAATGAAAGAACAGAAGAAATAGCCAGGAAAATTTCCAGCAATTTATTAGATTTAGAGTTCAAAGCAATAGTCATAAGGATGCTCAACAGCATGAAAAAGGACTAAAAACAAATAAACAAAAAACTCACATAAAAAAGGACTAGTCAGAAATGAAGAATACAATATCTGAAATGAATAGTATAATGGAAGGAATAAATAGTAGGCTGGATAAAGCAAAGAACTGAATCAGTGATTTAGAAGACAAGATTTAAAAACAAAACAAAACAGAAAAACAAAAAAGAATTTTGAAAAATGAGAATAGTTTAAGGGACCTTTGAAACAACATGAAGTGTAACAACATCCACATCATAGGGATATCAGAAAAAGAAGAGAAAGAGCAAGGGAATGAGAACTTATTTGAAGAAATAATGACCAAAAATGTCCTTAACCTGGTAAAAATAATAATAATAACACACAAGTCCAGGAAGCTCAGAGAGTCTCATGCGAGATAAACCCAAAGAGGCCCACACCAAATCATAATTAAAATGCCAAAGTTCAAAGACAAAAAATATTTAAAGACATTTTAAAAAGGTAGTTAGTTATCTACATGAGAGTTCCCATAAGACTGTCAGCTGAAATCTCAGAAACATTTCAGGTCAGAAAGGATTGGCATGAAATATATAAAGTATTGAAAATCAAGACTATGTTTTCCAGCAAGGCTATCATTTAAACTTGAAGAAGAAATAAAGTTCTTCCCAGACAAGAAAATGCTAAAGAAGTTTGTTACCATGAAAGCAACATTACAAGAAATGTTAAAGGTTCTGCTTTAAGAAGACAAAGAAGGGGCAAAGTTAAAATAATAGTATGTCAATAAATACATACCTATCAATAATCACTTTAAATATAAATAGCTTAGATGATCCAATTAAAATACATAAGATAGCTGAGTGGATAAGAATAAAAGATATAGGCAGTGTAGAAGAAACCTACCTGAGAACGATAGATACACACAGACTAAAAGTAAAGTCATTTCATGCAAATGAAAAAGAAAGAAAATCTGGGGTAGCAATACTTATATCTTACTAAATAGACTTTACAACAAATACTAAAATAAGAGACAAAGAAGGATACTACATAAAGTTAAATGGAAAAATCCAACTAAAGGATATAACCTTTGTAAACATTTATTCATCCAATGTAGGAGCAAAGCCTGGTTCTTTGAAAAAAATAAATAAATAAATAAATAAATAAATAAACAAGACTGACAAACCTTTAAGCAGGCTCATCAGGAAAAAAAGAGAGAGAGCCCAAATAAGTAAAATCAGAAATTAAAGAGAAGACGTATCACAGAAATACAAAGGATTGTAAGAAAATATTTGAACAACTGTATGTCAACAAATTGGACAATCTGGAAGAAATGGATAAATTCCTAGAAATATACAATCTTCCAAAAATGAATCAGAAAGAATCAGAGAATCTAAATAGATTACAACTAGTGAAATTTAAGCAGTAATCCGAAACTCTACCCTAGCAAGTTTGGCTCAGTGGATAGAGCCATCAGCCATGGACTGAAGGATCCTGAGTTCAATTCCAGTCGAGGACATGTACCTTGGTTGCAGGCTCTTGCAGGCTCAATTACTGGTCCTGGTCTGGGCTTGTGTAGGAGGCAAACAATCGATGTGTCTCTTACATTGATGTTTTCCTCTCTGTGTGTCTCCCCCTCCTTTCTACTCTCTCTCTCTCTCAAAATTAATAGAAAAATATCCTTGGGTGAGGATTAATAACATCAACAACATCAAAAATCTCCCAACATACAAAAGTCCTGGACTATATGGCTTCACAGGTGAATTTTACTAAACATTCAAAGGAAAACTAACATTTATCCTTTGCAAACTACACCAAAAAATTAAAGAGGGAAGACTGCCAAGGTCATTTTATGAAACTAGATAAAAACACTACAAAGAAAGAAAACTATAGGCCAATATATTTGAGGATACTAAAATCCTCAACAAAATATTATCAAACCACATCCAATAATACATTAAAAAGATGATACACCATGATCAAGTGGGATTTGGGATGCAAGGTTGATACAATATCCACAAATCAATTAATGTGAGACACCACATAAACAAAATAAGGGTAAAAATCATATGATTATATTGATAGATGCAGAAAAAGCATTTGACAAAATTCAGTGCCTATTTATGAAAAAAAACTCTCAGCAAAGTGAGAAAAGGGAACATACATCAATGAAATAAAGGCCATATATGACAAATGCTCAGCCAAAATTATATGTAACTAGAGGCCTGGTGCATAAAATTCGTGAACAGAGGGTAAGGGGTATGTCCCTCAATCCAGCCTGCACCCTCTCCAATCTAGGACCCCTCAAGGGATGTCTGACTGCCTGTTTAGACCCGATCTAGGTGGGATTAGGCCTAAATGGGCAGTCGGACATCCCTCTCACAATCCAGGACTGCTGGCTCCCAACCACTCACCTGCCTGCCTGCCTTCCTGATTGCCCTGAACCACTTCTGCCTGCCAGCCTGATCACCCCCTCCCTAACTTCTCCCCTGCAGGCCTGATTGCTCCCAACTGCCCTCCCTTTCAGGCCTGGTCCCTCCCAACTGCTCTCCCCTGCTGGCCTGATTGCCCACACCTGCCCTCCCCTGCTGGTCATCTTGTGGCAGCCATCTTGTGTCCACATGGGGGCGGCCATCTTTGACCACATGGGGGTGGCTATCTTGTGTGTTGGAGTGATGGTCAATTGGCATATTACCTCTTTATTATATAGGATATGTGTGTGTGTGTATATATGTGTGTGTGTGTATATTAATATACATATACACTGAGTGGCCAGATTATTATGATCTCTGAACACATAATAATCTGGCCACTCAGTATATATAAATTAGAGGCCTGGTTTATGAATTCATGCTTGGGTAGGTCAGGCCAGCCTGGCCAGGGGGAGATGACATGGACAGTTGGCCAGCCTGCCTGCTGATTGAACTCCTGGTGGAGGGGACAATTTGCATATTTGCCTTTTATTATATAGGATAGGCAAAAACTGACAAGCATTTCCCTACAATTAGGAACAAGACAGGGATGTCCATTTTCACCAATATAATTCAACATAATATTTGAAATCCTAGACACAGCAATCAGACAAGAAGAAGAAACAGAAGTCATTTAAATTGAAAAGGGACAAGTAAAACTGTTGTTATTTGCAGATAACATGATACTGTATATAGAGAACCCTAAGGATTCCAATAAAAACCTACTAGAATTGATAGATAAATTCAGTGAAGTAGCAAGACACAATAATATCCAGAAATCAGTTGCATTTTTATACACCGATAATAGACTATTAGAAAGAGAAACTAAGAAAGCAATTCCATTGGCAATTGCCTTAAAAAATAAAATGCCTATGAATGAATTTAACCAAGAATGTTAAAATTATAAAATACTGAAGAGAGAAATCGAAGAAGCTACAAATGAGTGGAAACATATACTGTGTTCATGGATAGGAAGAATTAACATTATTAAAATGCCATTCTTCACAAAGCAATCTATAAATTCAGTGCAATTCCTACCAAAATACCAAAGGCATATTTCACAGAATTAGGACAAATATTCTAAAAATTTATATGGAACCACAAAAGACCCCAAATGGCCACAGCACTCATGAAAAGAAGAGCAAAGTTGGAATAATCACACTATTTCATATCAAACTATACTACCATGCCATAGTAATCAAAACATCATGGTGCTGGCATAAAAACAGACATATGAATCAATGAAACAAAATAGGGAGCCCAGAAATAAGCCCATGTCTATGTGGCCAGTTAATATTTGACAAATGAGGTAAAAGCATACAATGGGGGAAAAGTCTATTCAAAAAATAGTGTTGGGAAAACTGGACAGATACATTGCAAAAAAATGAAACTAGATTACCTTCTTATACCATATCTATATATATAAAAGCCTAAGCGGCCTTTATGACAGGACAACCAGAATGACCAGTCAACCAGTCACTATAATGTGTACTGACCACCAGGGGGCAGATGCTCAAGGCAGGAACTTCCCCCTGGTGGTCAGTGCACTCACACAAGGCAAGCACCGCTCAGCCAGAAGCCAGGCTCACTGCTGGCGAGTGCAGCTGTGGCAGCGGGAGCCTCTCCTGACTCCGTGGCAGCACTACCAAGCAGCTGCAGAGGCACACAGGCCAGGATGAGCACAAGCAGTGTGGCACCTGGCCTTGGTTCTGGATCCTCCCTGGTTGTCTGCTGCTTGGCGGGACTGCTACATCCCCTGAGGGGTCCCAGATTGCAAGAGGGTGGAGGCCGGGCTGAGGGACACGCCCCTCCAGTGCATGAATTTCATGCACTGGGCCTCTAGTTAATAAATAAACCCAGTACTGGCTAGGCTATGAAGAAAAGGGAACCCTCCTGCACTGTTGGTGTAAATGCAGATTAGTGCAGCCTCTGTGGAAAGCAGTATGGAGTTACTTCAAAAAATTAAAAATGGAACTGCCTTATAACCCAAGAATTACACTTTTGGGAATATATCTTAAGAAACCCGAAACACTAATTCCAAAGAATGTATACGCACCTATGTTCAGTGCAGTGCTATTTACAAGAACCAAAATTGAGAAGCAGCCCAAGTGTCCATCAGTGGATGAGTGGTAAAGTGCTGTGGTAAATTTACAGAATGGAATACTACTATGCAGTAAAAAAAGAAGGAATTCTTACCCTTTGCAACCGCATGGATTGATCCAGAGAGCATTATGCTAATTGAAATAAGCCAGTCAGAGAAAGACAAGTACCATATGATTTCACTCATATGAGGAATCTAATGAACTAAATAAACTAACAAAATAGAAATAGACTCATAGGTAGAAAACCAACTGACAGCTATCTGAGAGGAAGTGAAATGCAGGACTGGGTAAAAAATATAAAGGTATTAAGCAAAAAATAAACCTCAAAGACACAGATAACAGTATGATGATTACCAGAGGAGAAGGGGGCATGGGATGGGGTAGAAGAGGGTTCAGGGGGGATAGATAGTGATAGGGACTTGACTTAGGATGGTGAATACAATACAATATACTGATGATGTATTATATAATTGTACACCTAAAACCTATATAATCTTATATTTCAATGTCACCCTAATAAATTCAATAAAGAAGAAAAAATAAATAAAGTAGGAATGTGGAAACAGGATTTCAAAGCCAAAAAGGAAGTTGTAAAATATTTAATTCAATCACAATATTTTACAAATCTAAAATAAACTTTTTCTAGATTTCTCGACTACATTTGGTCTCTAGTTATATAATCCATGGTACACTGTACTTTTATTTAATAGTACTTATTTACATACACTGAGTGGCCAGATTATTATGATCTCTGAATGCCTAATAATATGGCCACTCTGTATATCCTATATAATAAAAGGCTAATATGCAAATTGTCCCCTCGACCAGGAGTTCAACCAGCAGGCAGGCCGGCCAATTGCTCATGTCCCCTCCCCCTGGCCAGGCTGGCCAGACCCCCCACCCATGTACGAATTCACGCACCTCTAAAATAATAATAATAATAAATACACATACACACACACACACACACACACACACACACACTGAGTGGCCAGATTATTATGCGTTCAGAGATCATAATAATCTGGCCACTCAGTGTGTGTGTGTGTGCGTGTGTGTGTGTGTGTGTGTGTGTGTGTGTGTGTGTGTGTGTGTATATATATAGAGAGAGAGGGAGAGAGGTAATATGCAAATCAGGCTGGAATACTGTAACAGGTCACAACTGGACAGGAGGAGATTGCACATGCAGGTGAGGCCCAGAGCAGAGATAGAGACAGAGACAGGAGGGCCTGCCCGAGCTGGCACAGCAGCTTGGGTGGCCCCGGAAGGGACATAGGTAGAGTGGCTGAGGGACACTGCAAGTCAGGCGCAGGTCCCGGCCAACCGCAGGGTGCCTCCTCACGCAGCAGGAGGTGAGGTGCCTCCTTGCATGATTGAAATCGCATGCTGGGCCTCTAGTTATGATTATAATTAAAAATAAATTATGTAACAATATGTGCAATATCTCTATCCCCAATACTCTCTATGTTCCAAAAGGGGCCTGTATCTCAGAGTGCTTGACAGTAGGTCCCAAATAATATTTGTTTAATTTGTTGAATAAAAGCTGAGCTTAAATATATTGAAAAAAATTAAGTGAATGTCTTAGCCCCAACACACAACTCATTCCCAACCCCCAGTGCAGTGTTGTAGCTTGTGAGTGGAGAAATAAAATGAAGAAGAATTGAGGAAGTTTATCTGTTGCCACAGGTTTTCCAGGAGTCTATGAAATAACAAAGTATGCACATTTCATCTCATCTTAGGATGTTTACCATATACCCAACCCCACTTATTCAGTAAACATTTCTTGAGTACCTACCAAATTCAGACACCAAGTTCAACACTGGAGATACAAATAGTGAGGCAAAAGTAATGAACATGACAAACTTGTTTCTGCCATATACTTGTGCACCTATGGTTTGTCTATCAAGGGCACTGCTACCAGGTCTGCACATGGCTGGGTCCTTCCCCTCATTTACATCATGACTTAAGTGTCATCTCTTCCAATAAGATGTCCCTAACCACCCCCGAGTCACAGTGTGTCCAACAATCATGTTGTATGTTCTTTATAAAACTTAACAATTCCAAATTTTTCCTTGTTGTTTATTTGATTATACTGTAAATTATTCCCTCCCCCTCAGAAATACACACATACCCCCAAACTAGACTGTGGCTCAATGAAAGCAAGGACCCCGCATCTTGTTCCTTAAATCTTCACTGCCTATATTAACATCTGTTCATCCATGAATATGTGTTAAATGCAATAGTGGCCTAGATCACATGTGATTGTGGCCTAGAATGTGAGGTGGGGATGGAGCACACTGAGAGTGAAAAGCAACCCAAGAGCTTAAGAATATCCCTACAAAAATTCTTCTTTTTATTACCTTCAAAGTTTTCCTTTGAAATCAGTTTGGTATACATTCCTATTCCCTTTAACATGAGATACTTTTTTTATTTAATAACAAAGATGCCTACTTTCACGACTTCTATTCAACACAGTACTTACTAAAAATGATAGCCAGAACAATTAAGCAAGAAAAAATAAAAGTCATCCAAATTGAAAAGGAAGAAGAAAAATGACCTGCATTTGCAGCCAACATGATCTTATAAGTAGAAAACCCAAAAAAATTAAACAAAAAAATTTTTCAGTATAGTTGCAGGATGCAAAATCAACATACAAAAATCAGTTGTATCTCCCTACACTAACAATGATCAATGCAAAAAAAGAAAAAAAGAAAAAAGAAAAGAAACAATTCCATTTATAATAGCCCAAAAAGAATAAAATACCTAGGAATAAATTTAATCAAGAAGGCAAAAAACTTATACCCTGAAAATTACAGAACATTGCTGAAAGAAATTAAAGGAGACACAAGTTAATGTAAAGGCAAACTGTGCTCATGAATTGGAAAACCTAATATTGTTAAAATGTCAACATTACCCAAAATAATCTATGGATTAAATTCAATCTCAAACCCCAAACAGCGTTGTTTTTATGTGTGTTTTTTTTGTTGTTGTTGTTTTTTCAGAAATAGAAAAATCTACTCTAAAATTCATGCTAAATCTCAAGGAACTCTGAATAGCCAAAACAATCTTGAAAAAAAAGACCAAAGTCAAAGGTCTCATACTTACTGACTTCAAAATTGGCATAAGGTAGATATATAAGCCAATTAAATAAAATAGAGAGCCCAGAAATAAACCCTCACTTATATGGTCAAATAATTTTCTACAAGGGTAGCAATACCATTCATTGGGAAATGGACAGTCTTTTCAATAAATGGTTTTGGAAAAACTGGATATCCACATACAAAAAAATGAAATTAGATCATTATCTTATACCATATACAAAAAAATAATGAAAAACTGATCAAAGACCTAAATCTAAGAGCTAAAACTATAAACCCCCTAGAAATCATAGAGGGAAATCTTCATGGCACTGGACTAAGCAATGATTTCTTGAATATGACACCAAAAGCATAGGTGACAAAAAGAAAAATAGATAAACTAGACTACACCAAAATCAAACAATTCTGTGCATCAGAGATCACAATCAACAGAATAAAAAGGAATAAAATATTTGCAAATTTTATTCCTCAAAATGGAATAAAATATTTGCAAATTATAACTCTGGTAAGGGTCAATATTCAGAATATAAAAAGAACTCTTATAACTCAAGATTTGAAAAAAAAACAGGTTAAAAATTGGACAGAGGACTTGAGTAGATGTTTCTCCAAATATTATGTACAAATGGCCAACAAGCATATGAAGAAATGCTGAACATTGTTAATCATTAGGGAAATACAATCAACAACACAGTGAGATACCATCTCATACTCATTAGATTGATTAGTTTTAAAGAAAAATAGAAAATAAGTGTTGGCGATAAGATAGAGAAATTGGAACCTTTGTTCACTGTTGGTGGGAATGTAAAATGGAGCCACTATGGAAAACAGAATGGTAATTCCTCAAAAAAATTAAAAAATAGAATTACTTTATAATCTAGCAATCCCACTTCTGAGCATATATCTAAAATGTTGAAAACAAGGTCTTAAATAGATATTTGCACACACATATTCATAACAGTATTACTCATAGTAACCAAGAGGTGGAAGCAACCCAAGTGCCTATTGAGGAAACAAAATGTGGTGTGCACATACAATGAAATATTATTCAGCCTTAAAAAGGAGGGAAATTCTAACACATGTTCCAACATAGATGAATAGGGTGTGTGGATAATTGGGTTTTGTGACACCCCCACCCCACTTTCTAGTTTACCACCCCACAGCTGAAAATGAATTTTAAGAGCAGCAATGACATTTAAGGGTGGATGGAGTTTTGTCAGATGTCACTTGCAATTCTTTGAAGACTGCAGTATTTGAGTATGTTGAGTGAAATAAGCCAGTCACAAAAATGTACCATATGATTCCACTTCCATGAGGTACCTAGAGTAGTTAAATTCATGGAGATGGAAACTAGAATGGTGTTTGCCAGGGTTGAGGAGAAAAGGAAATAGGAAGCTGTTTAATGTGTATAGAGTTTCAGTTTTGCAAGATGAAAAAGTCCTGGAGACTGGCCACACAATGTGAATATACTTCCCCCTATTGAACTAGTTACTTAAAGATGGCTAAGATGGTAAACTTTATATGATGTATACTTTACCACAATTAAAAACGTTTATTTAAAAGAATATACTGGCCTCTTAATTAATGAGGGAGAAAAGAGTCTACATAGCAAATAATTTTAGAAGTCTATTAACTCAAGCTTATCAAAGATTTGAAGGCATCCTTTAAAACACATGGCCTCTTTCAGCTGAGAAACATTCTGGGGGTAGACTTAGACTACTCTACACTTACACTCCAAGTTCACCAGCACTTCAGCAGCTAAAAAAAGACTTCTGGATATTTCAGTAAGCAAACTTCTAGATTTGTAATGATTTAGGTAAAGGGGAAATAGTCATTGGCTTACAAGACAGAAACCTTTACTGTACTTGTCAATCAACATTAGTGTTAAATTGAAGAGTGGTGCATGACAAAAGAAAAATAAGGAAACAAGTACAAAAGCTCAAAAAATAAAAATAAAAATGTTACTCTTTGTCGGTATGGTGTGACCAGAGCACTGCTCTGAGAATTAGAGGACTTGAATTTTGATCCCAACTCTGTCACAAAAGAGCCACCTAAGCTTGGATAAACACCCACTGTGTCCTTCATAAAGTGAGCAAGTGGATCAAATCACTAAGAACCCGCCCACTCCCCTTCAACACGTAGGAAAATATGGTAAGCGTCTGTTTAAAACAGAGCTTAATCATCTTACTTGTGTCTCCTTGAACTTCTAACAATGTAGCAAAGACAATTCAGTATACTAAAATCTTCAAAGAATTGCAAGTGAAATCTGACAAAAACCATCCACCCTTAAGGACATTGCTGCTATGACAAATTCACTGTAAGCTGTGTGATTGTAAACTAGATCCTGAGATTCACTGAATTAACTATCTACTCACCCCATTCCATAGCCCTACTGGGGTGATTGTCTGTATTCTGGGACATGGAGGCTTCTTCCAACTATAGAGTGAATCACTATAGGGTCAAGTTCTTGGGGAAACTAATGTTCATGGGGGCAGGTTTATCCCCAAGAACTGGGGGAGAAAAAGTAAATTGAATCACATGTGGTGTATTTTGCTTCCTATGTCTGCTGAACTGAAAGCTGGACAAGACTACATTCAGGTTGGATCTCAGTACACAGGCTTAGAAGACTGCCCAAACAGAACTTAGTGTCTCCTTTCCACCCACCACTCTCTGTCTCACCACCCCATCTTCCCTACAACATAAAAAGACTCCAGGGTCCAGGCCAGGTGGTTCACTTGGTTGGAGCATCATCCCATACACCAAAAATGTTGTGGGTTTGATTCCCGGTCAGGGCAGGTACAGGTATGGGAGGCAACCCGACTATGTTTCTCTCTCACATTGATGTTTCTCTCTCCCTCTCTCTCTCTCTCTCTCTCTCTCTCTCTCTATCTCTATCTCTCTCTATCTCTCTCTCTCTCTCTCTCCTTCCCCCTCTCCTCTCCTCTCCCTCTCCTCTCCTCTCCCCTCTACTCTCCTCTCCCTCCCTCTTTATCTGTCTCCTGTATATCTAAAATAAACATATCCTTGGGTAAGGATTTTTAAAATTAATTAACTGATTATTTACAAAGACTCCAGGGAATAGGTTGAGGAAGAAAATAGGTTTTTCTTTCTGACAAAAACATTCATATGTTTTAGATACTTCAGTGCAGTTTTCACATATTTATCTCATTTAATCCTCACAGAAACTATGTGAGGCAAGTGGTATTTTTATCCCTTTTTATTTCTTTTTATCAACAGAGAAACTCTCACATTTGGAGGAATTTGTGGCTTATTACAAATGACAGAGCCTGTAAATGGGGCATCCTGACTAGAGCTCATTAATGGGGGTTGAGAATTACTGAGTTGCTATCTTTGGTCTCTTACAAGACTGCTGCTAGGACCAAACAACAGTGTTTACTGAATGGCTATCAGACTTCATAGCAACTGGTTTTAAGTTAGTTATAATATCATAGAGAAATGAGTTTAAATAGCAGCTCCACCAGTTGCTAATCTTATAACTTGGGTCACACTACTCTTATTCATTTAGCAATACTTTCTAAATGCCCACTGGCACAGTTCATGGTCCTAGGAACAGGGCAGTGAACAAAACAGACATAGACATCATTCTCATGGAGTTTGCAACCTAGAGGGGTAGAGAGCAAATGAGTTGCATTACCAAATAATTCCAGAGAGTGATGACTGCTATGAAACAAAAATGACACAGGGAAAAGTGATAGAGAATGATTCTGGGGAAGTGAGAGCTAAGTTAAACAGGATAGCCAGGGAAGGCCTCTTTTAACAGATGAGATTTGGTAGGCAATTGCCTGACTGACACAAAATTATTTAGGCACTAAAGGATCTGGGGCCAAGGGAATAGACAGTCTAGACTCTAGACTCTAGAAGCTCTCAGGCAAGATTATGTGTGGTTCAAAACAGAAAGAATGCCCATCCTGGCCTGTGTTTTTCAGTGGTTAGAGAGAAGGCCCACACACCAAAAGGTCATGGGTTTGATTCCTGGTCAAGGGCATGTACCTGGGTTGCAGGTCTACTCTGCCCTGGTCAGGGCATGTGGGGGAGGCAACCAATCAATGTGTCTATCTCACATTGATGTTTTCCTCTCTCTCCCCCTCCCCAATCTCTCTAAAAAAAAATCAATGCAAAAAAAATATGTTTTGAGGGGGGCGGTGGTTAACAACAACAACAAAAACAAAAAAAGAAGGTCCTTGAGACTGAAGCATAGTGAAGGAGAGGAAGAAATAAGATAAATAAGCTGGCTGATATTATAAAGGGCCTGAAAGCCAGGTTTAGGAGGTTAAATTATTCTAATCACAATGGAAGCCTACTAAATGTTGCTTATAAAATTTGATTTATATTAACTGCTCATAATCCAACCTCTCTCTAAGCCTCAATTTCTTCATCTGCAAAATTCTTGTAATAGTAGCTACCTGGTAATTTTGTTAAGAAGACTCAATTTGGCTGACAACCACTCAATATGTATTAGCTATTATTATCATTATTAAGAGTTAGGTGTAGTAGAAGATATAAAGAATGTAAGACATCCCCATGCATTTAAATACTTTATTGCTGCACAGCATTAACTTAGCTTTTTGCATTTGGCTGCTTTTAAAATGCAATGCAAATCTCCCATACAGAAGAATTTCAAATAGTTTGGGTAGATATCCTGCCTTCAAGGAGGTGGAGCATAGCTCTTCACTCTTTAAGTGTGGGATGTACATAATGATTTCCTTCCAAAGGGCAGAGTATGGAAAAGGGGGGGGGGGAGGGGCAGAAGAGTAACTTTAGAATGGGGAAAACTTACAAACACCCACTTAGCCAGGTGATCATGATTAACATAAATAGTGATACATCATGTTGACAGCATGTACCCTTGATGTGATTAGATGAAAATGACCCTTTACCTCTGTGGTCTTCCTCTTAAAAACATAATACCTCAGTCTAATCATAAGAAAAATATGACAAATCCATATTGAAGGACATTCTATAAATATCTGACCAGTGCTACTCAAAACTCTCAAGGTCATCAAAACCCAGGATAGTCTGAGAAACATTCATAGCCCAGAGGAACCTAAGGAGACATAATGACTAAATGTGCCTAAATGTGCTATAGCATCCTGTAGCATAGTATGTATGTGTATATATGTTAAACTAAGGAAATCCAAATAAAATATGGACTTTAATTAATAATAATGTACCAATACTGATTTATTAATCATAACCAAGTCACCATACTAATATAAGACTTGAATAATAGGATACCTGGGTTGGGGTATATGAGAACTCTGTACTATCTTCTCAGTTTTTCTGAGGACCTGAAAGTTTTCTAAATTAAAAAGTTTTTTTTTAATACAATGTAGTATCTGCATCTATGTATGTTTTGGTGAATTAACTCAGGTGCCCAACACACCTGGAAATATCTAAAATTATGTCATTTGAATATGATGTCATAATAAGAAATATAATAATCGGAATATACTATGTAACACTGATAGCTTACATTACAAGTGTAAATGGCATGAAGACACACAAATTTCCTGTAGACTTCAGTATGCAAAATCCACTTGCAAATCTGGAGGTATTTCCCGCTTTATGACTCAGTCTTAATCCATGGGAGGAGAAGAGAACTTAAACCATTTCAATAGATGTTATTATCTTGTTCCCTTCCCTCCACTTTTTTCCTCTTTCCAGTTGGGTGTCCAAAGGCCTCTTTGGCTTAGTCCTCCAATCCCGATCCATGATTGTGCAGAAACTATTAGCTGTTCGCTGTTCACCAAACCACTTGCAGTTCTTGCTGGGCTCACAGCTGGATTGCCTTTCCCAGCTGCCCTGAGCCATTGAGCAGCACCCAGAGACTAAATGTGACTAAACATGACCAGAGGTGAATTGTGCCACTTCTGGTCAGGCTAGTTCAGAAGTGGCATGTAAGATCCTCTCCACTATTTCCCCTTATCCTGCCCAGACGTCCATGCCAAGGACAATGTTGAAAACTATGTACAAGAGATGGTAGAACCCTCATTAATCTGGGTCCCTAACTGATTTCCAGAGCAGAGTCCTCAGGTCTACCTCAAACTGCCTTGGACTTGCTATTCTACCTGCTGCAATAGTTAGCCTACTCTAATACCATAGTGCATTTCTACAGTCTCCTTATGTCAGAAATCTCCTCACAAATGGTTGTGACCTAATTTCTAAAAATACATGGTCCTTCATAGAAAACTTTCAATAGCTACTTATAAGAACCCAGAGGATCTACTGTGCAGGAAAGTCTGGTTCAATGGACTTTGCTGCAACTGTCTGCCAGCCTCTCTCTGACAGCAGCATAAAAACCGCTGTGCTGGGTTACTGTCTAGTTCAGTGATGGGTAACTGGAGGTTCCTCTAGTTAGAGACCTTCATCCAAAACTTTAACTTCTCCTTGAAATTATTTTTAGATTCTGCCTAGTCTGTGCTCTCATGCACAGTGCTTCCTCAGCAGTCAGCTCATCACACTCTAGCTTTGATTTGTCTGTCTCATCCTCCACAGCTCCTGAGGGCACACCTAACGTCTTATTCAGTTTCACGTCCCCAACACCTAGCACTGTGACTAGCCCTTACATGGTGCTCGGGACCTGATTAATTTGGGGGTCTAGGGGCTGCAGTTTGTTTTAATTTATTGGGGTGACACTGGTTAACAAAATTATGTAGGTTTCAGGTGCACAATTCTACAACACATCATCTGTATACTGTATTGTGTATTCGCCACCCTAAGTCAAGTCTCTGTCCATCACCATTTATCCCCCCATACCCTCCCCTACCTTCCTCCATTCCCTCTCCACACTCCCCCACCCTGGGCAATCACCACACAGTTGTCCCTGTCTTTTTTGCTCTATTCCTCCACACCCTCTACCTAGCCTCTCCCTCCCTGACCCCAACTTCTGTCAGCCTGCTCTCTGAGTGTGTCACTATTTTGTTTATTGGTTCATTTTGTTTATTAATTAATAGTTCTTTTGCTTAATCCCTTCACCTTTTCCACCCACGGGGTTGTAGTTTTTTAAACTTACTGCTTTGGCACAGAGGTTAAACTCTTCTGTAGTATTAGTTATCGTTAACCCACCTAAGCTTCAGGACAGCGATGTCTATGCCATGTCCACAGCACTTCCTTCTGTATGAATCATGAACTCTAGCTGTAGGTGGGGACCATGGCAGCTCACCACCATTCAAACCCTGATAAACATCCTTGCAATTCCTGGCCTCCCCTCAGTGCTAATGGAACGTGGGCAGTGCCATCATCCAGGGTACAGGATGACATTCTCCACACGTTAGAGTATCAATCAAAATCAAGTATTGGCCCCTTTTGGTTTTTACATTTTTTTTAGCTCTCTAGCAGTCTTCCTTGATTTTGGCAAGGAGGAAGATATCACCATGATTCAATATAATTTTTTGTTGTTGTTTCAAATATGAAAATTCTTGCTCCTTAATTTTATAATTAAGTGGATTGAGGCCTGAAGAGAAGAGAAAGTTATTTACACAGCTAATTAAGGGCAGAGCATCTGCAATAAATCAGATTATTCTGAGGTTCACGTTGGGGTTCTACCTATTACAACATAGAGTCTATTTGCCAGAACTCCACATTCTCAAGATCAATGTTGTATTCCCTTGATTTGGAAATGGTTACTTTTGTTTTCTAGACTTTTATACCAATTGTAAAAAGAACCGGTTTTCCTGCCTAGGAACTCTAACCAAAGTGTAAAAAGTTTTGAATATAGAAGAAAATAGAAAACACCCAGATCACATACTAACTTGGACAAACAAATGTTCTAATATGATTTCCAAACAATTGTCATTGGATGAAGCTGGTGGTAATTTGGAACCTTTCTAATTGGTCTTAGAAGATGGAGAAAGTAGACACTCAGGACATATGTAAATAAAATCAAGGGAAGTTGAGGTCAGAAATGTCTCCCACCCTCAGGGAGCAGCGGGGAAGAAAGCCTGAAGGGGGATAATGCCCATTAATGGTGAGAAAACTCTAAAAGTTAGGTACTCACATAGCACTAAAGTCCCAGGCTGCACACTCACTCTCAATGTCCCCTTACCTAGTCTTTTCTATCCACTTCCTTGCCACACTTCAATCTCTTCCTTCTGCCATTGACTCTATTGTTGGTCTTTCTAATCTCCTGTCCCCCAAGCTAGAAATCTTTGCTTCACCCAACTTTCCCTTCTTCCTCATACCCACCATCACCAAATTCTGTTTGTAGCAAAAAAATAAAATGAAATAATCCACACTTGGAAAATAGCCTCACCTCTCATTTCTCTACACTGCCCTGTTGGAGCAGGGGCTTCACCTGTAGGAGGTACCCAAGCAGCCTCCTAACCCACTGATCATCTCAACTAAGGCATTAACACCATAGCATGTGAAATCTATCAGCAACTTAGTCAGAAAGTTGTGTTTTGTTTTTAAGTAACAAACATCTACAGAGTTTCCCAAAAACTTGTATACAGCTGATAGCTCAATTGATGTTTCTTTCTTTTCAGTCAGAATAAGCTTTGAACAAAGGAAATTCATCCACTAGACCTTTATATGGGGATACATAAGACATAAAGTTTATGGTACAATGCCGGCATCAGTTGACGAATTGAAGGCACACAAATACCAAGTGAAATGATTCTTGATGTTTGTAATTCCATTGCTTTGCATTATCAGCAGCGTCTGGACCAAAACTGTCATCAGTTTGAAAATAGGCACTGACAAAAAAATTATTCATTTCTGTAGATTCTTTTAAATTTTGAAAATGAACCGTATGTAATAAATTCTGATTTTATAATCATTCAAAATGTCTATACATTTTTGGGACACTTTCTATACATGATTGTAGAATAGAAGTTTATTTTTGTTTTTTAAACTTCAGGAATAACTAAACATTTTTATATTAAGAACTTTCCAGCTACTTCTAGACTTATCTCAAGACCTGTAAAGGTTGTAACATGGAATGAGAATGAATGAGTGGGATAATAACTGAAAGAAAGATGCAACATTTAAATCTTTCCAGTGTTTATTTAATGCCTTCTGCATATTGAATTCTCTGTCAGTCACCGTCAATTTTGCAAAATGATTTTAATATTTTGTCCCTGCTCTGAAGCACCACACAATCTGACCCTGCTGATACCATCAGATAATAATACAAGTTACCATTTTGTATTATTAAGTATAAGATAAATAAATAAACCCCTACAACAGGACATGACACTTATCTATGAACAGTTTGTTCTACCTTCATAACACTGTGTATTTCCAGAACATCAAAATTTGTTTCAGTCCACGTTTAAATACTTTGTCAAGTTTCAAGGTTATTTTGGGTGAACCCCCTTATCTGTTATTTCAAAATGTTTCAAATTTGTCATCCCAAAAATATGTAGTATAGTTTACTAGAATTTCACTTGTACTGTTTTAAAATCATTTTTCTATTGTAATCAGATAAAGGAAGAAATATACATCTTCAGAGTCAGGCATCTGTTTCTTATAAGGCAACCATGGATATGTTAGAAAATTGAGCTTTTTTTCAAAATCAAGGTTTTTTTTATTATTATTACTATAGCAAGCCTGCTAATTATGCAAAAAAATGTAGACAAGCTAAAAAACATAAACACTTAAAATCATCTTTTATTCATATGCACATACATGTTTAATCAAGAACAGGATAACATAGCACATCATTTTGTAACCTGCTATTGTAACTTAATATATCAGGAATATTTTCCTTATCAACAAATAAATTTTTGTGACATTTTAATGACTGCATAATATTTCACATTTAATCAATCATAATGTATCAAATTCAGTGATTGTCACACTTTTTGGACTCAGGACTCCTTACACTCTTAAAAATTACTGAGGGCACCAAGGAGCTTTTGATTATGTGAATGATACCTACCAACATTTACCAAAACAGAAATTAAAACACATTTTTAAATACTTTATTAACTTATTTTAAAATGTCAATAATAGACCAATTACATGTTAATATAACATTTTTATGAAAAATAACTATATTTCCAAAACAAAACAAAAATGTAGTGAGAAGAGTAACATTGTTTACATTTTTGCAAATGTCTCTAAAGTCTGGCTTAGAAGAAGACTACTGATTTCCCACATCTGCTTCTCCGGTCAATCTCCTGGGATGTAACACATCAAGTGGCCTCTAGAAAACTCAAGAGATTGAGAGTAAGGACAAATGATGTCCTAGTATTCTTAAGAAGAGAATCTGATCTTCCAGACCCCATGAAACTGTCCCTCCTAAAAGATTCTAGGGACCCCCAGGAATCCCTGAACCATTTTAAGAAATATTAATCTAACCAATGACCAATTTGGGAATATCTGCATCGTTTGTAAAATGCATCTTGATAAGCCCAGCACTTTCAAGATGTTTGAATACATTATTTAGAAGGCCAGCTGAGAGGCTAAAATGTTGCCATTCATTAGCATTGAAGCAGAAATTTTCAATAATAAAAATAATTAATTATTACTTTGTACATAGTAGGTCCTTCGCTAAGGACTTGAAGCATTTTCTTACTAAAATTTGACAACACTGTGAGTTAGAATATTCCATTTTTAATGAGAACAAAACATCCAGGATGTTTAACAGTTGCCTCTGTCTCAACTTAGGTCTTCCTAACTAGACAGTCCATACTATCAATCACAACATTCATACTGCCTCCCATGAGTCAGAGAGGATAGACTTAGGGGAGAGTGCAGATGAGAAGTGGAGGGGCTAATGTATAAAATGTTAATTTGTCTTTACTTAATATATCAATATCATGATTTCTTAGAGCTTAATTAATTGTGAGAATTTGATTTTTCAAATAATTTTCATTTTACCTGCTAGACAGTTGAATCACTATAGCTATTGTAATGAGATCAAACTAAACATATTTACAATAGAATCATCTACATATATGATGCATGTCATTTTTCTGTAGATATTTCTGCTACATCTTGTTTGTTTACACTGTAACCTCTCATTATTTCTATATACTTGTCTTTTCTCATCATTCAATAAGTTAATTGACACCTTGGTGAGAATAATAATAACACAAAAGATTCCCTTATTAAGAGACTTCTAAGAACTGAGCCTGTGCAAAATGCTTTGTGTGCCTTATCTGTACTTAATCCTTACATCAGCTCTACAGGGTAGGTATTAATTATCACCATTTTACAGAAGAAACTGAGGTCCAAAAAAAAAAAAGAGGTTTAAGATGGAAGAAACTGAGACTGAACCAAAGCCCATGTCTTTAATTGTTTTCTATTAGCTCAACAGAGATTATATTTCCTCATCTTTTTATACTCTACTAGAGGCCCAGTGCACAAATTCATGCCATGCACCAGTGGGGTCCCTCAGTATGGCCTGCGGGAGTAGGCCGAAACTCGCTCTCCATCATCCCCTGAGGGGTCCCGGATTGTGAGAGGGCACAGGCCAGGCCAAGGGACCCCACCAGTGCAAGATTGGAGCCAGGGAGGGACTTAGGAGGTTGGCCAGAGAGGGAGAGACAGCAGGAGAGCTCCAGGGTGTGTCCGGCCCATCTCGCCCAGTCCTGATCGGCTGGACCCCAGCAGCAAGCTAATCTACTGGTTGGAGCATCTGCCCCCTGTTGGTCAGAGCACATCATAGTGACTGGTCGATTGTCTTCCCCCTGGTGATCAGTGTATGTCATAGCAAGCAGCTGAGCAGCCTTAGAATATCATTATTATATTATGCTTTGATTGGTTGAAAGGCTGACCAGACGACCAGACACAGCATATCAGGCTTTTATTATATAGAATAGTGCACAGTAAATGCCAAAGGACTGACTAATATGGGTACCACCAGCATCCCCAAGTAGTGTCCTCAAGCCCAAGGTCCGTGAGCCCCTCCACATGGAAGACAGCGACTCTGTACTGGGTCTTATTTGACTTGGTCCTACATCCAAGATCTGGCCAGTGTCTCTCTTCTGATCCAAGATAGTGACAAGCCATGGAACACAGCATGCACTGTGATTATTTCTCACTTTTAAAACAGCATCAGTCATTTCAGAAAGGTTGGATTATACAATGTGTTGGAAATTCATAACATTTCTTTGTGGAGTTGACACTGACCATTGACTCAGCTTTCTATATCAGGGTCTGGCACTGGGTCATGTTTTTAGAAGGAAAACAATTTCCTGTGCAAGCATTTGAAGTGGGTATGATCATAACAACCCCATGATAATTATAGTACATAGAGATGGAGCTTCTAAAATAGGTTGAAGGTTATAAAATACACTGAAACATCTAAAATAACCGAAAGGCTTTAAAAAGAAGTTCTGTATATAATAAAATATTATATATGAAGCCAAGAGACTATAATGTGTATATGTATATATATATATGTATATATATATATATATATATATATATAAAACTATTCATACTAATACATGAATGAACTGTAGTATACTGAGTATATATATTTTTTTTTTCAGGAAACTGAGCTTTAATACAATACTATTATCTTCATACCACATTCCAGTTTTACCAACTGTCCCAATTATGTATATATTTATTTTAATAGAAGAAAATATATATAGACACGATAGCATCTTTGGCCCCTTATTCCTGGGAGATCTTTACCAATAATACCTGAGCCCAAATCCACAGCCTGGGAAAAATTCAGCATACTACACACATACACATGCACACAAACACTTTCTATGCCCTCTGGAACATTTTTCATTATGCTTTTCTCTGCCTCCCCATTCATGCTGGTACTCCCTCAATTCCATACCATGTCAATCCAGTCACAACACAAAACCATGCCCCTTCCCTGCACCACACCCTAGTCCACCCCCAACACACACACACACACACACACACACACACACAAATCCACCTAAACTCAAACATTTTGTAAGTTTTACTAATGATTTGGGGATTATGAGGTTAAATTAGCAACTCATGCCTCCAAAGTCAACTCTTCCTTCCTTTTTTCTTTCTCCTTTTTCTCCTACAGGATGACCATGGAGATTTTTCCCTTTCACATTAAGAGAAATTCCACTTATATCCGACTGTCTCAGTTTTCTCCCTCTCAAATAAATGCTGTCTCCTTCTTAAAAGGAGCTCTGAGGAAAAACTGTCTCCATCTTCTTACATATGTACACGTGGTCCATTAACAATGCATGAAGATTCTATAGCTCACAACAACTGAGTTACATATTTATCTGTTATGACTCTGGTTAGTAAGAAACAGAAACCCAGCTCAAATTGGCTTAAGCACACAAGGGAATCTATGGGCTCATGAAATTTCAAAGTGTAAGAGCATGCTAATCTCAAGTGAAGTTTGATACAGGGGCTCAACTGAATCATCCAGCACTCTCTACATCACTCAGCTCTGCTCCCCTTCTAAGGTAGGTCTGGTCCTTAAGACTCCAGTCTTAGAAAAGGCTATAGCCTACCAATAGTTCATTATGAAGTTGATCACATAATGTTTGTTTATGCTTGGTGCTTAGTACACAGCCTGAAGCACAGTGATGACCCAAAAAATATTTGCCAAATTCAATTATTTGTTTAACTGATATTTATTGAATGTCTTGATAATTCACTGTCAGCCTTGACATTACAGTAGTAAACCACAAAGTCTGCCCTCATTCAGCTTTAATTCTGCTAAAGGAGAAAGGCAATAAACATATTAATTTCACAAAGTGAAAAGTCTTATGAATAAATGAACCAAGGCAACATAATAGTAACTAAGGTGTGGCAGAAGATACCCCTACATAAAGACAGAGAAGGATTTCTTTGAAGAGAAAATGTTTGAGTTTAGGTCTGGATGATAAGAAGGAGCCAACTGTGAAAATAGAGAGGAATGTTCCAGGCACAGGGAAAAGCAGAACAAAAGTCCTATGGTAGGAATGAGATTAGTAGGTTTAATATATGGAAAGATTGATTACATTAGGACATAGTGAACAAAGAGAGTGCTCTCACATGAGGTCAGGAAGGTCTGCAGTCGCTATAGGTAATGAGAGGTCATTTTAATAACAAAGTTGCTTCCACCTTTTAGCCATTGTGAATAACGTTCCTGCTTTCAATTCTTTGGGGATATATTCGGAAGTGGGATTACTAGATCATAGATAATTATATATTAGTGTTTTGTATGTAGAGAACTGCTATACTGTTTTCCACTGGCTGCACCATTTTACAGTCCAGCCAACAGTGCCTACGGTTTGCAATTTTTCCACATCCTCACCAACACTTGCTATTTTCTGTTTTTGCTTTATACAACTATCCTAATGGATGTAATGCAATATCTCACCGTGGTTTTAATTTGTATTCCCTTAATGATTATTAATATAGAGCATGTTTATATGCTTGTTGGCCATCTGTATATCATATTTTAAGAAAAAAATCTGTTCAGCCAAAACCGGTTTGGCTCAGTGGATAGAGCATCAGCCTGCGGACTGAAGGGTCCCGGGTTTGATTCCCGTCAAGGGCATGTATCTGGGTTGTG
The DNA here is from genome assembly GCA_026230045.1 of Corynorhinus townsendii. Taxonomy (NCBI): domain Eukaryota; kingdom Metazoa; phylum Chordata; class Mammalia; order Chiroptera; family Vespertilionidae; genus Corynorhinus; species Corynorhinus townsendii. The sequence continues at coordinate 70,398,785 of JAPDVU010000008.1, forward strand.
GGCACATTCCCCAGTAGGGGGCGTGCAGGAGGCAGCTGATCGATGTTTCTCTCTCATCAATGTTTCTAACTCGCTATCTCTCTCCCTTCCTCTCTGTAAAAAATCAATAAAAATAATTAAAAAAAAAAAAGAAAAACCTATTCAAATCCTTTGCCCACTTTTATTTGGGTGATTTGAGGTTTTTGTTGTTGAGCTCTAGGAGTTCTTTATATATTCTGGATATGAACCACTTACCAGATACATGATTTGCAAATATTTTCTCCTGTTATGTAATTGCCTTTTCATTCTGTTGATTATGTTCTTTTATGTGCAGTTTTTAATTGTAATGTAGTCAAATTTATCTATGTTTTTCTTTTATGCTTATGGTGTCATATCCAAGAAATCATTGCCAATTCTAATATCATGAGGCTTTTACCCTATTCTAGGAGTTTTATAGTTTTAGCTTTTACATTTAGGTCAACTTGCATTTTTAAAAATTCACTTGACTCCTAGTGGGAAATATATTGTGGCGAGGCAAGAATAGAGGTAGGGAGGTCAGTTAGCAGGCTCTTAGCAAGAGAAAGAGATGATGCTACTTTGGGCCAGAATCAGTGTGGAGATGGTTCTATCCAAGTGAACAAACATTTATTAAGTGTCTTCTCCATGGTAATACTGACTGTTGAGTGTTTATTGTCTGCCAGTTGTAGCAGAGGCTGCTGGTTGCTTACATAATATCTGTGTTCCTTCTCTTTCCTGTGAGAACCCCAATCTTAGTTTATGATGCCAAAATGCCTAATTAAAGTATTTGCCCTCTCAAATTTCCTCAGTCAGGGAGGCCACGTGGAAAGCTCTGTCCTTTGAAACATAAACAGTGTGATGGAGCTTTCCTGATAAAGGCATTACCCTTTTTCTTTTTCCTTCCTTCTTCTTCCTGAACTAAATATGAGGCTGGAGATAGGGGTCCATCTCATCATCACGACTCAGAAAATACTAGAAAAGAAAACCATATACTGAGAAAGGCAAAGCAGAACATTCAGAGGAGCCTTGGATGCTGAGCCACCAACCCTGCACTGTTTCACTCAGGACTTTCTGAGCAAAAACAAACCCTGACTCGGTTAAGTCATGGGAGTTGGAGTTCCATGACATGTAGCCAAACACAATCCTAACCCCTACACAGGAACAGCACTAAGCATTTAGACCCAGTATTGCTTTGAAAGCTCAAAACAACTCTAGTAGGAAGTATTAGTTCCTATTCTATAGATGATAATGCAGAGACTTATATACAAAATTGGGTCCATATGGGAGACATCGGACTGAACAATAAGAAAATATAGAAAATTAGATATTTATGATTAATGACAATCCAGACATCTCATTAATTGTAAGTAACTAGAAAAATAAATAATTAAAAAGAAAAATGGGCAATAACAATTATCTCACTTGTCTGACAAACTTCTACTCATCTTTCAGACCCAGCTGAAATATCATCTCCTCAGTGAAATCTTCGCAGATCTCCTCAAAGTCTGAGTATCAACTCTGCCGTCCTCTCTCCTCACATAGCCACATGTAGTAACATTTATTGTGTTCTATATAATTTATATGCTTAAATATCTATCTCAACCACCAGTATATGAGCTCTTTAGGGTAGTAACCAGGTCTTATTCATTTAGATCTTTCTAGAGTAAACAGAATGCATGGCCTAATGGGTACAATGTGTGGTTTTGCGTTGAATTGAATTAGCAAAATCCTAAAACTACTTTATCAGAAACCTTGAGTTTTCTGATATTCAAACTGAGATCCACAGCAAAGTTGGGGTCATGTAAAGCAGCTCTAAGAACTGAAAACAAATTATAAATATAAGAAATTAATTATTAGGAAGCATCATGAGAGAAATGAATCCAGTACACTAAAAATTGCAATAAAAATTAGGGGCTTCCCTGGATTTATGTGGAAAGACAATGTGTGCAGAATTTACAACAAAGCCAGCAGCATCTGTCTTGCCTTAGTTTGGCTGTTAAATATCTGAGAACATTTTTTAGCAGTTGCCTTTAATAAGACCAGAGTCATGAATGTCTTTTTGCCTTCTCTTTTTATTTTCTCCCTCCCCTTCCCTTCCCTTCTCTCCTATCCTTCCTTCTTTCCTTTTTTGGAAAGGTCTACAAAAATAAACATTTGGAAATTTCAATTTATGACAGGTATCAAAAGGTAGATAGGGATCATGCTGACCTTGTAGGAACAACTGAGACATACAAAAGCACTAATAAGAAAATTCCAGTTGGTCAGTAGTTCTCCTGGACAGAAGGCAAGTGTGGTACTGCTCTTGGCTTCACACTTTAGAGACTGCATTCTGGCCTCCTCGATACATTCCTCCACTCTGGACAAAAAGTCCACAGAGCAAGAGGACATGTCTACCCAGAGCTTGTGTCCCCATGCCTCATGCTTGCTTCAAGACCATGCCTCAAGTTTTTGGAATTCTAAAATTCTCTACACAAAAGGCCTCAATCCTATTTCTGGGACCGAATGAAGCCTCTTTCTTAGGTCAGTCCTCCTGAGAGCAGACTGGACTAGGCCCCAAAGTGCCTACTGGTGAGGTATGGGAGGTGATCGAAGCTTAAACGTGCAGGCAGGATATCCCCATGCATGCTCCCAAGGAGGGACATCTCTCCCAGTGCCATCTCTCCAGACAGCTGTCTTCTAGGGAAGAACTCAAAGCCAACTAACAATTGTAAACTCTAACATCACCTTTCAAGTGCTTATGGGATATTTTGTCAAACTAGGAAGACAAAACATCTTTTAGTTAATATTTTGTTATCCTGACATAACTTAAAAATTAAGACATGTAGTAAATAGATCTCCATTTATACTCTTGCCCCAGATACTACTAATGTTAATAAATAAAATTGAGACAACAGAAGATAACACCTAAAAGACTAACATATTGAATGCCTTCCCTTCCAAATTGACAAGAAATGTGAACTGTGAGTTAAGAAAGACCTCAGAGCTGGCCTAGGAGCCCATGACACAAAATAGATGCTCATTAAATATTTATGGAATGAATTAACAAGGAGCAAACATGTTAACTGCATGTTCAATTTGGCAACTAACACTGACTATCTATAATAATAAAAGGGTAATGTGCTAATTAGACTGGATGTCTTCTGGACATCATTCCGGACATCCTTCTTGATGAAGACAGGGCCGAGGGAAGCCAGCCCTGGTCTCAGGTGCCTGCCAGCAACTGGAGGAGGGATGCCCGGGTCCTGGGTGCTAGAGGGAAGCCAGTGTCAGCAGCCAAGGGAAGGAAGGCCTACTCTCAAATTAATTTTTGTGCATTGGGCCTCTAGTATGATATAGCTTGAGGTATCTACAGGGAAATTCACTGTGACCGGCACCACCTCCCTCCCCACAACAGCTCCTCTGGGTCTCCCATTATATTAATCAGGTCACTATTCTCTTGGTCTCCCTGATCTTGACACTTCAGCAGTATCTTTACCTCAGCCCTCATTCTCCCTCTCCCTCATCAAATCAACAGCTAAGACCACAAACTGCAAATCCCTGCTCACTCTTCAAATGCCTATCACCATCTTCATACACATCTCCCCATTATAGGGAAGCCAGAGAATTTTGTCACTATGATGTGACAAAATGTCTTATTTTTGCTTTCTCATAGCATCTCTCATAGGGCTTTACACAGAGTTGACACTGAGAAAAGTTTGTTGACTAATCAGTCAGTGAATTTGGAATGCAGAACCATTTTTAAATAGGTCTATGTTCTTAAATTAATATGTGAATATTTTATGTTAAGAGTGCAGGTCCTGCAGTCAGGCTGTTTGGATTCCCATACCTGCTCTGCCACTTCCTACTTGTGTCATCTTGTACAAATCAAACTCAGTCAGTCCTAGAAAATGGAAATGATGATAACAACTACCCTACAGAATTGTCATAAAAACGGAGATCACATGGATAACATAAAAAGTGATCAGAATGGTGCCTAGCACATAATAAGAATTTGATATTTTATTAGCTCTTATTTTTATTTTCCTTTCTCTTCTCAACAACCTTACTTGGTTATGTTCTATTGTATTCATTTTATTGATAAGGAAACCGTGCTTGGAGGACTCAAGGAGCATGCCCAATTCACAGAGCTATCCTGGCACAATTGAAATCTGAACTATGATCAACCCACTGCAGCCTTATAGCAATCACCCCTCCCTAAGCTACTTCCGGCCACATAGCAGCCATTAATGCCCTGTGACTCCAAGTGACAGTAACAATGGTGTAGACACCAGACAGGAGCAAACCCATCAGCCCAAACTGCTCTGTGGTTTTACTCCCTGGAAATAAGGAAGCATAACTGGGGTAATTCCTCAAATCATGGAGCCCTTTGAGTCAATCCTGGGAATAAAAGTGGACTGAATATTTGCTCTCTGTGAGCCATCAGATCTGCCCCACGACTTCCTCTGGCATCAGAAACACGCTGTGTCTGGAGTGTCCGGATTTGGTTACACAACAGCACCACTTGTGCTATATAAAGAGCCACATGACAGCCACAGGAAAAGAAATTTGAGGTTTTGCAACTGGTACCAAGACAGCCTAATATTTAATAGTTGTAGAAGCGTGTGGCTGGCTAGCCAATCTAGTAAGCACTCAACAAATACCTGGGAGCTTGCTTACATGATAGAACACTCCTGAACTTGACAATTAGCCACATCATTGCTTTTCAAAACCATCTCTGTCTCCCCCTCCCCACCATCCTCATCCCCACCCATGACATATTAGGCCCTTAATCAAAGGGCTTTAAAAAAGTAGAAGAAGCCATTTTTATCCTGATAGGAGGTTTTAAGTTCTCCAAATATTAAGGATCTGACATACTGTTTCCTTGTGTTAAGAAATTGTTTTAAAGAACTTGTACACTGCATATCCCACAGCAAGAAATCTAGGATTCTACAGGAATAATTCCTGATGCCAGTAAAAGCAAACGTGAGTAAGCCATAGAAGAAAGAACTCTAGATGTTATTCATTGGCTGGATGAGGTAGTTTTTTTTTTTCTTATATTGTTTTTAAACCTTAATTTCACAACAATTTAAGGTAATAATTTTACTGTGATCTTTGACTGAAATTTTTTTCATTTGCAAAAGTTTTCATTAATCATGTAATTCTTTCATGTATGGATACTTTGGTACACCAAATTCAACAATTTATTTTAGCTCAAATCTTCAGGACTAGACTATGGTTTAAGTAACAGTAATGTAAACCTAATTAAAGTCAATTCAAATTTTAAAAGTAATGTTAACCAAGAAATTTGATTCCAATTTTCTAAATTTAAATAAAATATCTGAGTTTTCCAGTGAAGATGGAGGCCAGGTAGACATGGTACTCAAATCCTCCCACAACCACATCAAAATCACAGCTATATTACAGAACAACCATCATTCAGAATCACCTGAACTCTAGCTGTACAGAAGTCTTACAATTATGGGTAAAATTAATAAGAAACATAGAGACTGGTAGGAGGGGCAGAGACCCAGAATGGGCTGGTCCCACAGCTATGTGTGGCAAATGAAAATTGGGAGGGATATCTTGGCTTCAGAGGTGCCCCCTGAGGTTCAAGGGGGTCCAAGCCCCACACCAGACCCCGGACCCAGAGTTCCAGTACTAGGAAGAGAAGCCCCAATAATTTCCGGTTGTAAAAGCCAGTGGGGATTAAGGCAGAAAGAGACTGAGGCTACTAGAGTCCCAGGTATTCCTCTAAAAGGGCCTGCAAAGGGACTTACTTGGACTCACTCTCTCTGAGCTCCAACACCGGGGCAGCAGCTTGAAAGGTACCTGGGACAGTCAGAGAGGAACTAAAATGTCTGGTATCAGGGCAAGAGCTGGAGGGGCAGTTTTGTCTCAAACAGAAGTGTTAGCAGAAGCCATTGTTCCTTTTCTGAGCCCTTCCCCCACAGAGCCAAGAGGCAAGCACCATATCTGAGTCTCCATCGACCTGCATAACTCTGTTCCCTGCCTCCCTGGTGATTCCCTGAGACCCCACCCCACCGAAATTTTGAATCCACCTGTGCTGTTTCCAGTGGCTTTTCCATACAAATAGCCTATTTTGGTTCATGCTTCAGACTTTCTTAAAATTTCTCAAATAAGCAATATATGGCCTTGGTTTTCCCTGTTCTCTCACTCAGTGGCCCCTGGCCCAGCACTAGCAGCAGTCAGCCTTGATTTATAGCTTGACCTCCCCTAGGCATCTCCAACTCTCCAGCAAAAGTGGCAGATCTCTTTGTAGTTCATGGCAGATGGCCCCCAGTAGAAAACAGGTGGTAGATGACCTTGGCCTGTACCTCCCAGAAGGCCCCAGAGCCAATGCACCCAATGGACAGCTTCAGGCCATGCTGGGAGATTAGGGAAGCTATGGCACTGGCCCTACATAACACCTACTACTTAAGGCCATTCTAGAAAGCCCAGGAGATGTAGCAGCTCTACCTAACACACAATACACACACAGAGAGGCTGCCAAAATGAGGAGAAAACATGTCTCAAATGAAAGAAAATAGAAAAACTTCAGAAAAAAGAAATAAACAAAATGGAGGTAAGCAATCTACTAGATGCAGAGTTCAAAACATTGGTTATAAGGATGTTCAAGGAACTTAGGGTAAGAGTAGATTAACTTAGTGAGAACTTCAACAAAGAGATAGGAAACATAAAAATGCAACTAGAAAACATAGAAAAGAACCAGTCAGAAATGAAAAATACATGAACTCAAATGAAGAATGTACCACAGGGAATCAACAGTGGAATAGATGAAGCAGAGAATCAAATCAGAGATTTGGAAGACAAGAAAGCAGAAAACATCCAATCAGAACAGAAAAAAAATCCAAAAAATTAGGAGAGTGTAAGGAACCTCTGGGACAACTTCATGCATAACAACATCCACATCATGGAGGTGCCAGAGGAGAAGAGAGAGAGCAAGAAATTGAAAACATATGTGAAAAAAATGACAGGAAACTTCCCTAACTTGATGAAGGATATAGACATACAAGTCCAGGAAGTATAGAGATTCCCAAATAAGGTGAATCCAAAGAGGCCCACACCAAGATACATCATAATTAAAATGTTAAAGGTTAAAAACAAAGAGAGATTCTTAAAATCCACAAGAGAAAAGCAGTTAATTATGTACAAAGGAGCCCCCATAAGATTCAGCTGATTTCTCAACAGAAACCATGAAGGCCAGAAGGGATTGGCAAGAAATATTCAAAGTGATGAAAAGTAAGGACCTACAACTAAGATGACCTAGCAAAGCCACCATTTAGAATTAAAGGATATAAGAGTTCCCCAGACCAAAAAATGTTAAAGGACTTCATCACCACCAAAGCATTATTACATGAAATGTTAAGGGTCTTCTTTAAGGAGGAGAAGGGAAAGAAAGATTAAAAATATTAACAATAAAATGGCAATAAATACATATCTATCAACAACTGAATCTAAAATACAAATAAATAAATAAATAAATAAATAAATAAACAAACAAACAAACAAACAAGAAGAACAAAAGCAGACTCATAGGTACAGGGAACATTCTGATGGTTGCCAGATTGGGGGATTGTCAGGTGGGGATAGGTGAAAAAAGTGAAGGGAATTAGAAGTACAAATTGTTAGTTACAAAATAATCACAGGGATATAAAGCACAGCATAGTCAATAATCTATATATATAAAAGCCTAAGTGACCATTCAACTATTCGACCGGCAGCTATGACGCACAGTGACTACTAGGGGGCAGACACTTTAACCAGTAGTGTAGCTTGCTGCTGGGGTCTGACCAATGGTGACTGGGTGAGACTGGCCGGACACACCATGGAGACCTCCCCTGGTCCCTCCCCAGCCCCAATCACACACCAGTGTAAAGGACCCCACCAGTGCAAGTGCACTGGGCCTCTAGTATTCTAATAAGTATGTATGGTGTCAGATGAACATAAGATTTATTGGGATGATCACTTCATATGTTGTAAAAGGTCTAATCACTCAGTTGTACACCTGAAACTAATATAATATTGCATGTGAACTATAATTGAAAAATAAAAAAATATTTTAAAAAATAACTAGAAAAGCTTTTTCTCTGACTTCTATACTTACGCTAATTATGAAAATGAGAAAATGCTGATATAAGAGATTTGCTATTCAAACCAGGAGTTTTTAAACTATACATCCTAGTCCATTGATAGGTCATAAAGTTAATTTAGTAGGTCACAAATAGCATTCTTTTCTATAAAGAGAATAGATAGAACAAAAACAATCAGAATACATTGCAACTGATAAGTATAGTTTTACAAAATTATTCTTTTAACTATTTACATGGATATGTGTGTTTATTGGTAATAAATAGGTTGCAATATAAAATGTGTTTTTTACTGTGGGTTACTTGAAAGACCCTAAAGAATATCCTGGAGTTAACATATCTTCTGCCCTTTCCTCCATATCCTTTACATTTATAGTTTAGTACAGTCAACAAATGTTCCCTGAATACCTATATGAGAATTGACACTTTTACTCATGACACAGTACCCCAAATTTTCTGAGATAGATTCATTTATGTTTGCCATCCCATAGTGAATTTTAACATGGATCAAAAGGTAAAGGGTATCCAAATTAATTCCCAGTGCACAAAATATTACATTAACTAGAAAACACCATTGTTTAAACATGCTAGTTGTTATCTATACTAATAAAAGGGTAATATGCTAATTAGATCATGAGACCTTCCAGACATCCTTCCCGGGACAAAGCCATGGTGGCAGGGCTGAGGCAGAGGCAGTTAGGGGCGATCAGGCCAGGAGGGGAGGGCAGTTGGGGGAGATCAGGCTGGCGGGGGGGCAGTTGGGGGCGAGCAGGCTGGCAGGGGGCAGTTGGGGGCAAGCAGGCTGGAAGGGGGGGCCAATTGGGGGTGATCATGCTGGCAGGGGGGGCCGGCAGTTGGCAGCAAACAGGCCGGCAGGCAGAGTGGTTAGGGGCGATCAAGCAGGCAGGCAGGTGAGCGTTTAGGAGCCAGCAGTCTCGGATTGCGAGGGGGTTGGGCCTAAACCGGCAGTTGGACATCCCTCCAGGGGTCCCAGATTGGAGAAGATGCAGGCCAGGCTGAGGGACACCTTCCCTCCCCCCGCCCCCTCACCCGCCCGCCCTGTGCACGAATTTCATGCAGCAGGCCACTGGTTTATAATAACCCTTTGGAAACTTAAAAGTGAAAAGTACTTCCTTAGCCTTTTTCCCCCTTTTCCATCCTGTGCACACACTGATAAGTTATTACAGGGAAAGAAGTGTTTGGGGAGGATATGAGTTAGCACAGAATTTTTCATTCAAGGAAAAATGTTTATATTGAGAAGAGATGTCATGTAAAAATTACACAGATTCAAAACTTTAAGCAGTGTATGCTTTCTGAAGCTTGACAATGTCTATTTTGACATAAGTTCCCAGTCCATTTAAATATTATGAACTATTATCATTATTTAGAAATTTATTTTCAGGTAAAATTCTATCTCAACTATCTTGAGTTTTTAAAAAATGTCCCTTGCCCTAGCTGGTTTGGCTCAGTGGATAGTTGGTCTGCTGACAGAAGGGTCCCACGTTCAGTTCCAGTTGGGGGCACATGCTTGGGTTGTGGATTGGATCCCCAGTGGAGGATGTGCAGGAGGCAGCAAATCAATGATTTTCTCTCATCATTGGTGTTTCTATCTATCTCTCCCTCTTCCTTCCTCTCTGAAAATTAATAAAAATATATTTTAAAAAGAAAAAGAAAAACAATTTAAAATAAAATTTCTTTTAAAAATGTTCCTTTAAGTCTGTAGGTTAAAGCAGCGATTTTCAACTTAGTTCATCTTATAGCACATATAACCTAATTACTAAAATTCTGCGGCACACCATAAAATGTTTTGCCCATCTGACCGAAAAATAGCTATAATTTTGATTCATTCACACTGGATGGCTATTGTTGTGTTGGCTGTTGTCATTTTCTTATTTGACAGTCTAAGGCAGTGGTCGGCAAACTGCGGCTCGCGAGCCACATGCGGCTCTTTGGCCCTTTGAGTGTGACTCTTCCACAAAATACCACGTGCGGGAGCGCACGTACAGTGCGATTGAAACTTCGTGGCCCATGCACAGAAGTCGGTTTTCAGCTCTCAAAAGAAATTTCAATTGTACTGTTGATATTTGGCTCTGTTGACTAATGAGTTTGCCAATCACTGATCTAAGGGAAAAGAGGTCAGTGACCTGACTAAATAGTTCTTTATAGCATGTTTTAAAAATTCTTGCAGCTCACCAGTTGAAAATAACTGGCTTAGAGCTATACCAAAACTCACTGATATTGTAAGATTCTGCATTTGTGGGAAAAGACTTTGCTAAAGAAATTCAGCATGTAAGTCAGATAGTTGTTAAAACTTTTAAATCATTTTAATTTTGAAAATTATAAGTGATTTTAGGTGCTTTAAATACTTTAGGTAAATATCTTACATAGAGTAAGCTCTCAATAAATTGTGATTAAATGACATGTTTAAGAGGTAATAAATAAAATAACCAAGCAATAGCAATTAAAAAGAGCTAAAACATATTGAGCACTTGCTATGTGCCCGGAACTGAGTTAAGTACCTTACATTTGTTAGCTCATTTAATCCTCACAAAAGTGTGTAGGTAGATATTAACATTATGCCCATTACACAAATTAAACCACTTTCTCAAGGTCTCACAGCTGGCACATGGCTCTGGGACTTGAGATGAGAAATGATAGTCAATACCAGCCTTACATTCTAACAATCATAAGTGGAATCCTTTGAGATGTTGTACCCTTAAGAAAGATCCTTTCCACACCACCCCAAGACCAAAACTCTTTGCCCACAACTTCTTTTAGTCTTTGAGAGAGAAACTTGTATCTTATTTACAGGAACATTCTTGTTCACAGTACAGATGGGAGAATGAGGAGGGTGTAAACTGTGAGACTAGAGGGGGCCTTTCAGGCTAAGACATTGATCCACTCAAAGCACTTTCCCTCCCTCATGCTCACAAGGCCCTGACCCTTTAGTATCCTGAAACTGTCACTCATGCTCCTCTTCTATTGGAAACCTGAAGACCCTCAGCCCTGCCCAGGGAGGCAGAGCCAGGCTGCTCTCTGCATTGTACTAGCTGCTGGCTGAATCAGGATTGGAGGGGTGGCTCAGATACCCACTAGGTAGATTGATTCCAAAAATCTCACACAACGAGGATAGTAATGGTGAGCTAGCTAGCCAAGCTAAGTTCCTCTGGGATGTGACCTGGAAAGAATGGAAAAGAGAATAAAGAATATGGAAAGAAGCTGAGACAAATTAAAGATACAGGCCTCAAAAGAGAGAGAAGGAAGTAAAAAAACAAAACAAACAAACAAAAAAAAACCTAGAACTGTTGCAACTCCAATCCATGCATGGTTATTTACAGGTTATTTCCCCTTAAGGGACTCACTAAGTTTCTTCTCCTAATTCATTTAAATTCTCACTGGGGATATAAAACACAAATTAAAATCATGGACACTATTGTATGAGCATCTATTCACCATGTTCAACCAGAATTTGTTAAAGGTTGAGGCCTGTTCTTTTCCCAGAGGGTTCCTGGGAAAATATCAAAGCACCTTTGGGCAAGTCTTAGAGAGTTAAAGCTTCCCTTGGACCTTTTTCTTCCTCGGTCTTGTCAGTGGATCTTGGTGACCATTAAAGCTCGTATAGAGATCATATTAAACTCAGGACGTGAGGCTCTGAATGAGGCAGAAGCCAAATAATCCTTTTGTCTCTTGCTCTCCTAGACCTTAATATTATTTTAGGAAAGTGAGGGCAGAGCCCAGACTGAAGGGGAGAGGACACGGGATGGATGTGTGGGGCAGAGGCAAGTATGGTTCCAGGTCTGAGCGCAGGAGAGCCTCAGCAGCAGTGAGCATGAGTGCTGGGAACCCGGCGAGAAGACAAGCTTAGAAAGGAAGAAGGAATGCCTAATAAAAAGTGGGGGTGACAGGAAAAGGGCAAAATTAAACTGGACTTCACATTTTTGCCCAGAGTCTAGTTCTCACAACACAATACACATTTCTGCCTTGGGTTTCAGTCTCATGACACTGAATTTCATAAACTTAGCTCTCGTAACATCAACATCACACCTTACTGTCACATTATCATGCTTAATTCCTACAACATCAGAGTGGGACAATATTGTTATGAACTCATTTTTTAACAACACAGGGACTAGCCAAATCTAAATCCAGGGGTCCATTCCACTATGCTGCTCTGGACACAGACAGATGAAAAGCTTCCCCAGACATCGTCACCTCGGCTTCCGCCTATCCATGTGAAACCAAGAGAGAAGAAAAATCGAAAATCTCACTTCTCTACACTGTAGAACCTCAATTCAACATAAATGGATAGTTCAGCTATATTTATTTCATACTCATGACTTTTTAAGAATTTTCCCTGAAAAGACTCCATCCTTTCTTGGTGCCCAACTATATTTATGACTTCTTATTTTGACACAAAAGATGAATATTTCATTTAGGCAGTCTGATTGAAAAGGGTAACACACTATCTTGGTTGCCCTACTTAAGAAGAGATTCTTTATGCTTTCTTTAGGTTAAAAATAGCTTGATTTTGCAATGAAATCTAGATACTACACATCCAACACATGAAGTGTATCAGAGGAGGCCCTAGCACTGGGCTCTCTCACTCTCTCCTGTCTGTTATTTTCTTTTAAGCTTCCTGCCCTACCTCAGAAAGTCTTAATACAAAACAAATAATTTTACCTTGTGCTCATTTTTTTTAGTCTCTGCAAATATATGGGATTTTTTTCATAAAAGAATGACAATTGGCATATATTTATGAATTCATGGTTAATATAACCTTTGTATAAGCATCACATAATCCTCACAATACCCAGAAATTATTACCATCCCTTTGTATAAATGTGATACTCAGAGTCAGAAAGGTTGAGTAACTTGCCCAAAGTTTCATAGCTAGTTAGTGGCAGATCTGGGGTCAGAACCCAGAATAGTGTGTTCAGTGTCTTCTGCATATTCCTTGCAGATTTCTGCATCAATAAGAAATCCAAACAGGATAACTTACTTAACAAACCAGCAATAAAACCCTAGTCACTCATTGGTTCATTCAACAAATATTTTCTGAGTCCTTGCTATATGCTCTTTTCTAGGTACTGGGGAAACGGTATTGAAAAAATAGAGTCTTATGATCCACTTGGGGATCCAGGTAATGAACAAGATGTGTGCGTGTGTGTGAGTGCGCACGTGTGCGTGTGTGTGAGTGCGCACGTGCGCGAGCACGCACACATGCATAATGCTTGATAGTGATAAATAGTAAGAAGAAGATTAAGCATGGATATAAGGGATGCAAATTCTTATTCATGTGTACCAGGAGAACACAAGAGTGCTCATGACTAATTTGGTTTTATGGTTTTGATAGTAAAGCTATTGCCCAATGCAAAAGTTCAGAAAATGGATAAATAATGTGTGGCAGATTCACAGAACAGAATATAATAGAATAGCAAAAATGTATATCTATAAGTTACAATATTAATACTATAGTGTGGAGCAAAAGTAGGTTTACAGTTGTTTGTAAGGAAAACAATAAAAGAATAAATAATAATAAAAGAATAAACTGTTTCATATACTCACAACTGTAAACCTAGTTTGGTTCTACCCTGAATAATAAATATATGATATAATATTATAATGTATATTTTAGTATAATTATATGTAATGTGTAATCTATATGTAATTATGTAATTAATTAATATGTAATTATTAATTGCATATTAATTAATATGTAAGCTATATGTAATTAATATATAATTTTATTGTAAGCTAATATTATTAATGCATTAAAATTATAATTTTGCTAATAAAAATTAAGTGGGGGAAAACAGAAAGTCTCAAAAGGCTGCATACAGTATGTCATTTTTATTAAAACAAAACTAAACAATATACTACACTATTTTTAAAAGTTAAAAACACAAATTCTAATGGGAAAACAGAGGGTTGAATCAGAGAAAAACACACAGAGCTATTTCAGTGATGCTGAGAGTATTCTGGTACCTTGGACGGTGATGGTTTTGTGGGTGTTCATTCTGGTACTATGCTTCAAAATTTACAGTTATATTATTGTGTGTTTCTAAAATTTTATGCAATAAATAATGAAAAAGCAGTACAGAAAGAATGGGAATTATGTCATCCTTGATACTTTCAGACTGTTATATCATAAAGCAGCATTTATATGTCTAATTACATTTGTATAGTATGTTGACTTTACAAAGATCTTTCTCATAAATTGTCTGTTTTTAATCTTGTGTGGTGGGTATTATTATCCTTACCTTACATATAAGTAAACCAAGGGAGAGTTTAAATTTATTTCATTTCACCTAGCTAGCTAGTCAATGGGAGAGATGTCTTAGTTGTATAAAATTAATCCTCTTATAACTATTAGGAAGCATAAGGCTTTCTTGTTGAATAAAAGACCAAATGAATCCTAGAATGTTAGAGCTGGAAACCCCTTAGAGATAAGACTTCAATCTCTTCATTTTAACAGACCCACATACATTAATGATTTGCCCAGCATCATACAACTAGTTTAAATGGAAGAAAGAGTAGTTGACTCACATCTTCTAATCTCCAAGTTAAGCTCTTTTCACTCTGCCAGACTAGCTTTTAAGTGTATAGACATTATGGACATTATGATTTTTTTAGTCAGTTGACTATAACTTGAGCTATAAGCATGAGCAAGTATTTGTTGTTCAGATGAATGTTAGAGAACTGTGATATACATTAGAAGGCCTGCAATGGGGAGCCTTATTTACAACAAAATTAACTGATATATTAAATATGGGAGCATTTTCACTTATGTATATCAGTTTGATATTTGAAATACATATATGGTAAAGAAGAGCCAAACAACTTCTTTCTAAAAGAAAAAAGGGGCCTTATCATCTGAAGAGGCTCCAACTTGAGATATGTAACATCTGGTGCAACATCAGTAGCACTCGTTCTTCAAATGACATAAGATTCAACAAAATGTATAAAAATGCAGTGCTGCACCAGTCCTTTGAGGATACTGAGAACCTCACTAGTCTTTCCGCAAACTGCTTAAATATAAAGTTATTAAAGCTTTAAAATGCATTAAATAACCCCTGCAGTGTATAGAAACTGAATTACTATAGGACATAGAAGGAGGGAATGGAACAGGTACTAGCCTTGGAGCCAAAAGACTCGTTTGCATATCAACTCTGCCATTTACTTGCTGTATGCAGTGAAACAAGTTACTTGACCTCTCTAATCCTTGATTTACTCATTTGTAAGGTGATGATGATAATAACTATCTCTCAGTATTAAGAAAGATAATGTATGGAGTTTTTGTACAAAATTATGTGATTCAATCATCTGACCATTCAATCATCCATTCAATAAACATATATTAAGCACCTATATACTGCTTGGGAAGATCCAAAAATACAAAAGACCTTCAGGAACTGAAGGGCAATTTTTTTTTGCTAAAGTACATAAATAACAACAATATGAACTTGCATGTGATAACTCCCACAGGATTAGTCCAGAGGGGGAAAAGATGTACAACTATAGGGCTGAAAGAGACAAGTTCTGCCTAGAGGGATAAGGAGAGGCTCCTTAAAGAAGATGGCATAGCGTTGGCCACTTTTTAAAGAATAGGTAAAATTTCTAAAGGAAGAGGATGGCATTCCAGGCAGAGGGAAAAGCATAAGCAATGGCATAAAAGTCAGAAAGCACACCTTCTGACATTTAAATCTTTAACATTTGCCTCCTATCTAGGCACCTGGTTTTGTCTGATGTCACTTCATTTACCAGAGTTCTTCCTTCTAAGTCTACTAACCCCAAACAGATCATGAGTTCTTTGAGAGCCAGGATCATGTCTTCACAGAGCCTAAGACAGTGCTGGGTCCACAATGGGGGTGTGATCAAATGAGTACCTGGCATATTTTTAAGGAAGGTTGTGGGTGTGCTTTCCAGACGAGAGGGCAGAGAATAGAAAGCTATAAGGTAGTGAGACTCTTCCTACATGGAAACTGGTATCTTTTCCCAAGAACTTTGCCATTTTCTCATAAATCCTATGTTTTGTATTTTTCAAAGCAACATAGTCATTATTTTAATTTGTAAGGAAAACACACACACATCCCAAAAAGGTGAGAGCAAGAGTTGATCTCAAAAGCTGATGTGTGACTTGTGTTCTGGACGCCAATAATGACCAAAAAAAAAAGAAAAAGCTGGTAAAGTTTTGCTCAAGGTTTTAAAGATTCTTTCTTTCTCATAAATGTATACTCAAAGCAACAAGTCTAATGCCCGTTTCATAAATATTGACGTCTATGGCAACATCTTTCTCTTGGTTAGATTCTTCTTCATAAACATTGCATTGTTATTAGAGGAACCTCTGATATGTTTCTTTTACTTCAAGCCCAGGACACTTGAAAGTGAACCCTAATATTAAATCTAGAGCACATGGCTTAAATTAGAAGCTGTAGGAAGATTCACCCCCAATATAAAGTCATTTGTAGGAAAAATATTCCAAGATACCCTGTGTGTAAATTCCTAACAAATGCATTCCCAGTGAGTCTGTTTTCTCACTCTTTTGGTTCGTAAAACAGCAGGAAAAAATATATTGCCAATAGAAATATTTTTATAACTTTATTTTTATTCACTTCTAGATAAATCTTAGAGTAAAAGTTTTATAGCAACCTCCAGCAAAAAAAGAGCTACATATATTATATATGCTAACAAGTTTTTATGGTTTCATTTTGCACAAAAGAAGATAAAACCCATATACTAGAAAGTTGGTATTGATATTTTTGTAAAGAAAGAAATGCCAAGCAATCATGCAATATTACTCTAGGGAAGTATTCTGGCCTGAGGGTTTAAAAATATTTTTATTTATATAAAAGTACAAAGTAAGATCAATTTTGTTTCCTTTTCATTAAATAGCAGGAGGCAATTTGTCTGCATTGTACTTGAGAGATACTTGTCTTCTTGCTTTTGGCAACATGTACAACTGTCTTGAAAAAGACAGCAATGCATAGGAAAGAAGACATCTTTCCATATTTGTATCATATATTGTATTCTAGAATGAGCTGCTCTTGGAAAAGGCCTCCAAATTGATCTTTGACTTTTTAAAAGGCAATCTTCAGTGCCAGAGTAGAGTGGAGGACTGAAAAGGCTTCCAGCTATTTTAACATTTCATTTACTCACTCCCCCATCCATTCGTCCAACAAATATTCTCTGAGACTCTCCGGGCCAGGAAAGGCCCTGATCTCTGGATGTTACACGATCCTCTCAGGACTCCCACTCTTCCCAATCATAAGAAAATCATGTTTCACCCTGACCGGTTTGGCTCAGTGGATAGAGCATCGGCCTGCCGACTCAAGGGTCCCAGGTTCAGTTCTGGTCAAGGGCATGTACCTAGGTTGCAGGCACATCCCCAGTAGGGGGTGTGCAGGAGGCAGCTGATAGATGTTTCTCTCTCATCGATGTTTCTGACTCTCTATCCCTCTCCCTTCCTCTCTGTAAAAAGTCAATAAAATATATTTTAAAAAAAAGAAAATCATGTTTCATTCAAGGATGGAGAGAAGGCAAGCTTCTAAGAAAGCCAGCCAAAATGATGACAATGATAACAATAATAATTCGGTAAGGAGCACTGTGCTTTACATTAACCAAATTACTGCCATCATTACATTTGTCAAAAGATTTGCCTGAAAGCTTACTGCTTCTCAATCAGGGGTGTCAAGGTCAATAAAGAAGATTACAAAATGATTGTCCTATGTACAGTCACCATTGGTGTAAGTTTGAGTTTTCAAGGAGAGCCTCATAGGATATTTTCTCATAAAGAGAATGCTTCCTATTGGGGCAGCTGCCTGCAGGGTAAGGCATGGGGAGCTGAACAAAGCATTCAACCAGCTTTTCCCTCTTGATAATGTACATATAATTTAAGCAAGACTGCCATATAAAGCAAGATTGAGGGAATCTATGTAGCATGTTTCCTTAATCACTAAACTTTATGATAAACTGGAGTTTATCTCTATTCGATCCAAACCTGTCCCTTCCTTACTGCACTTCAAAGAGAAAACTTTGCTTCATGAAATCAATAGGTCCCATTTTGTACCCAGTCCTGGAGCAGACTGGAACCAAAAGGCTACCTCCCATTCTTTGAGGCTGGCTCTGACTGCTCGAACCAAAAAATCTTAATAGTGGCTACTGACCCTGGAAAGGTCCCTATCGTGTTTTTTCCACCCTGACTGTGTCTCTCTGCTTCCAATGGACAAAGTATAAAGATAAAATTTTCAGATGCCTTGAAGGCCTCATTTAGAAAATGTGATTAACGCTGATTCCTACTGCACAATGCATGGCTCTCCTGAATGTAAAGAGAACTCTTACCTGCTTAGAATGACTGGCTAACAGGAAGCTTCCACCTCGACAATACCTTTTCTCTCAAGGACATCTGATGTGTAATGGCTAAAATGTATTAAACTCATATGATTATATGTTAAATGGCACCATTAACATTGGGCTTTCCAATTATGGCATTAGCACTACTAATAAGATCACAAATGTAATAGTCATAAAGGATTGCACTTTCAGTTAACACACCTCTCATATTGGCATCAGTGATGTATTTCCTGCACACCTCTGTCCTAAAGTCAGATTTTGTTTTAGAGCATTGTTGATTCACATAAAAACAGGAGGAGTTATTTGGTTTTAAACTGAATAAATCTTTATATAAAAGAAAATGTATAGACCCTAATTGTTGACTGTTTTGTTTTAAATAATGATAGCAATAATATATCATAGCAATAGCAGCTAACACTTGTAAGCAGAAAATGTAGAAGTCAGTTTTTCTGGGTGAGATCATTTAATCATCACAGCAGCCCTATGAGGAAAATACTATTATTATCTTAAGTTTACAAATAAGGAAACTGAGGAGCAGATAAAGTAATTTGTCCAAAGTTATGCAGCTAATAAGAAATGGATTCAGGACACAAACCCAGGCAGTCTACTTTCACTATGCAATAGAAATAACACCCAGAAAAAAAATGTGGTACTGCTTTGACATGCATTACGATTGAAAGAAGTGGGCTAAACTCTTCCAGTTCCTGGAAATGAGGGAAAACACTAAATGCAACATCTCTCAAACACCATTTCTTTAAAAAAAAAAAAAAGTATTAGATTAAATCATGAAATCATATCATCAGTAATAAAACTAACCTCCATATCTTCCAACCACAGCTAAGCAGATAATACCCCCTGTATTTCAAAAGTTTGGGTTAGAATATATAAGATTTTAAGAAATAAGAATATCATTTTAAATTGACAAGTCATCCATTCCTTACTAGATCTATCGTTCTCAACCTTGACTACATAACCAAACCACATTTCCTCATAGGAGATTCTTCATGGGAGAGACTCCAAGTGTCATGATTAAAAAGTTAATGGAATGCTGAATCAAGCCAAGTGAAACTGTGTTTCTTGCTGGAGTGTGCCTCGGGGTCTCTCTGAAGTGGAGTGATGGAAAGGAGCAGTTACCAGGATCACTTTATTTTTACTTGGCATGTCTGAAGAGCTGAACCGAAGTTTTTCAACACAAGTCTGAGAAAAACTGATCTAATGGAAAAGTCAGGGAAGAGAAGCTGGGGGAGGGGAAGGGCTGCAGATGCCAGGAAGAGTAGTGGATCCGGAGGGTCAGTCAGTGAGCAAGCTCTCTCACTGCCGATCTGCGGGTGGACCAGGTCCCCTTATAATACAGATGGGCACCAGCTTACAATGATTAACTTAAAATTTATCAACTTTGCGACAGTGCCAAAGCAATACACATTCAAAAGAAACTACTACAAATTTTGAATTGTCTTCTTTTCCTAAGCTAGAGATATGGTGTAGGATCCTCTCTCATGATATTGAGCAGCAGGAGTGAGACACTTTGCTGAACAGTGGGGTATTTTAAGTGTTCTGAGCATATTTAATAGGTTGGCTAAGCTATGGTGTTTGGTAGGTCAGGTGTACTAAATGCATTTTTGATGTAATAGTATTTCCAATTTATGATGGGTTTATTAGGACATAACCGCATTGTTAAGTCAATACAATATGATATATATGATGCGATGTGATGTGATACAATATAACACAATAAATATACTTTTATCACTGAGAGTTCTACAGGATCCAGAGCTCAAGGAATTGCTATTTGGGCAGTGTCTTCTCCAAGGGGGAAGCAGTGAAGCTGTTGGCCCTACTTGAGCATGATGGTGGCTGGAGTCCACAGACTGACAGCTTGAGAGGCAGCAGGCTGGCACATCCCATCCTGAGGAATACAAAGCAACCACAACAGAAGATGCAGAGGCCTCGGCCATTGCCCAGTCACAGTAATCTGACTTGCTAATTTGGAGGATCCATGGGACCAACACTAGAAAAGGAGAGGAGACCACGAAAGGTACAAAATGGCCAGTTCTGATGACTATGAGACATCAATTGGAATGGCAAAACTCTCTCTATGAATACATAATTCCATTCCCCCTGAGTATTCGTTGAACTAGTGGATTCAGGACTCAAACCCAGGGAGTCTACTTTCTGAAGGTAGCTGAAGTCTTTTCAGTTGTTCAAGTGGAAGCTGAACCAGAAAAACAGTAACAATCGCAGCTATCATATTTTAAGCCCTTAACCAGGAGCTAGGGACTATATGTTAATAATTTTTTTATTATTTAATCCTCAGACAATCCTGAGATGTAGGTACTATTATAATCCTCATTTTATAGTTAAAAACCAAGGCACAGTTAAGTTTACTTGTACAAGGTCAAGGAACTACGAAGTCAAGAACAATTAAAGATTTAAATGTATTGTAGCTCCTGTAAACTCCATGCCACTTGCTTAGACCTTCCTGTGGTACCTATTCCAACTCAAGTCAAACATTTTATCCAGGCTCAACGTCAAAGTAACCTAGCCCAGCCTGCCTCTCTGTTCAGGAAATCATTTGCTGAAAAATAAACTACCCCCAAATTTAGTGTCTCAAAACAGCCACTGAATTATATCTCTGGTTTTCTATGTCAGGACTTGGAACAAGGCTCAGTAGGATGGTTCTCATGTTTCAAGAGGCATCTACTGGAGTCACTGAGTGGTGTTCAGCTGGCAGTTAAGCTGGTCCGAGATGACTTCACTCACTCATCTGACACCTTGGCAGGGACAAGCGCTGGAAGGTTAGGCTAAGCTCAACCCCATCCGTGTCATGTACTCTCAGGGCCTCTCCATGTGGTTTCTCCAGCAGGTGGTCAGCCTTACATGTCAGTTTAGTGCCACAGAGACCAAGATAGGAGCACCAGTCACCTTAAAGGTTAAGCTCAGAACTGACAGAGCATCATTTCCGCCACACTCCAGTGGTCAAAAGAGTCTCAGGCCAGCCCCAACTCAAGGAGAGGGGAAACAGATCCACCTCTCTATGGTAGGCACTCAAAGGATGGGTAACCATCTTTGATCTGCCATACTCTCCAACCTCATCTCGTCTTACTCTCTCCTCACTCACAGTGCTCCAGCTATGTGGGCTGTCTTTTCATTCCTCAATGTTATTCCTGTTTCAGGTGTGCCTAGGCCAGGAGTGCTTGTATCCTCAGCTTGAATGTCACTTCTTCATAGAAGCCTTCTTCACACCATCTTGAGGAGGCCTCCCCTGGTCACCCAATTGAGCTCCCTAACTTACTTTTATGACATTACTAGAGGCCCGGTGCATGGAATTCGTACACTGGTAGGGGGGCATGGCCTGTGGGGATTGGCCTACTATGGGAGCGCTGCTCATCCTGGTCAGCAGAATGGCTGTGGACCCACCTTCTGAGTGGCTGCTCCCACTGAGGGAGCACACTGAGCAACAGGGGGCAGCTCCTGCATTGAGTGTCTGCCCCCTGCTGGTCAGTGCATATCATAGCAACTGGTTGAGTGGTCATTCTGGTCGCTGGGCTTTTATTATATAGGATTGTCATCACTGTAGGATAATCTCTGTTTTTGTTTTCTTTTCCCTACTTCCTCCAATTAGAATGGAAGGCATTGATTATTCTTCTGGCTCCCTCATTCTGAGCACTTAGAACCATGCTTGGCACAAAATAAGTCCTTAGTAAACATTGTCAAGTGAAAATATGAAGTGGTGAATTGGGATTCAAAACTCAATCTGACTGACTTCAGAGCTAAATCCAAGCTATCTTTATAATCCTTCGTATTTTAGGCAGATGGGGTCAGTCTAGGCCAGTGGTCGGCAAACTCACTAGTCAACAGAGCCAAATATCAACAGTACAATGATTGAAATTTCTTTTGAGAGCCAAATTTTTTTAAGTTAAACTTCTTCTAATGCCACTTCTTTAAAATAGACTCGCCCAGGCCGTGGTATTTTGTGGAAGAGCCACACTCAAGGGGCCAAAGAGCCGTATGTGGCTCACGAGCCACAGTTTGCCAACCATGGGTCTAGGCCTTTGGGCAGAGATGTTACACAAAGAAGGCAGTTCGTGGACACAGTAAAGGCAGGATTCACCAGCAAGGAAGCTACAGTCAGACCAAACCACATGAAAAATCCATAGAAAACATTGCATTCCAGCAAAGCCCAAACATTTCTCTGTATGACTTCATTTCTACCATTTTTATTTTGACTCTTAATGATGAAATATCTCCAAGGTGCTATGTTGCCTCCAGGTCATTTGCAGCCCAGGTCTTGTTTCCAGAGAGGCTCCTCCAACTCGGTTTTGTGGGGCCACACCATCATGGTTTTTGCCCTGTCCCATCTGGAACTGGGTCACGGTGGTGTTTGTGCCGAGGCTTTGGAGAAACATGGTTTATAAATGCTTGTTTCCTCTGAGTCACTGCACAGACTTGTCCCTTTAGCACAAACATTCCATTTGGTTTTATAACTGGGGAAAGAGAGGGTGGGAGCCAAGGCTAACTGGGATCAGTCAGGTCTGAAAGGAAAGGGGAAGTGAGAAAATTTAAACAGATTTTCTATATTAGTGAGAGCCACAAAGAAATCCTTATTTTGGTTTCAGAGCTATGCAAAAAGTTTCATCTTTCTTTCTTTATTTGCCTTAGGAAAAAAAAAAAAAGCATACAGAGTAATTTCTTCCACTCAAGCTTCTTTAAAAATGCTGGCAGTGTGGCAAAAGTTTTACAAAAACAGTTTAAGAACAATTAAAACACATTTAACAGCTTTTTAAAGTTTATATTCAATGTCCTTTACTGAATTAAAAGGAATTTTCCTTCTAATTCCCAGGCATTGTTGACTATGTTGTCCTTTAAATAACTGCCTATTAGCTTTTATCGTTGTCATAAGTTTTCTATGAATAATGAATTCTAGATCAAAAGAATATTTATTTTCTGCCTTTTAAATACATCATTCAACCTCATAACTTAGTGCCAGGCTTCTCCTCCATAGATTTGGGCTTATAATAACAATACTTGTTCACAAGTAACTCATAATCTTATTATGAAACTTGGATATAATTAAATCGTGGATAAAAAAGAACAATTCCTAATGCAGTCATTAACCACTTAACTGTAAATTACCTCTATAATCATTAAGCTTAGACATTTAGGAACACTGGTTAGGACAGAGTCGGTGCCTGGCTCTGGGACCATGAGATACAAATTACAATCCCTGACACAAGACAATAAAGTTCAGTGCAGAACTAGTCATGAGTCCTCTGAGCCATAGGTTCCTCATCAGTAACTTAAGAGTGTTGTGAGTGAAAATACTAAATTCTGGGCCTGAAGTAGAGTTCAAGTACCACGAATAATTTTTATAAGATTTTGTCAGTATCCTGCCCAGAGTGCCCCCCACAATCTTCAACTGCGATTAAGAATTATGCTCCCAATTACAATGTGTGTGTGTGGGGAGGGGTTGGGGGGTCCCACACTACTAAGCAATCCCATATACCAACTGGGTGTCCGACAATTCAACCCAATCCTGAGTCTATCTACCTGAAGACAGCATCAGGTCCCACAGGTTAAGTCCTACAAGACTGCTCCCCATGCCCCCACCCCACCAACTTCAGACACCAGTCTGGCATCCAGATTGTCTCCTGTGCTTCTGACTGAACAGCTATAGATGGGAGGTTTGCCGACCTCCTCCTGGGGTTCAACTAATTTGCCAGAGTAGCTCACTTAACTCAGAGAAACATTTTATTTACCAGATTGCCAGTTTATTATAAAGAATTTAACTCCAGAACAGCCAGATGGAAGAGATGCACAGGGCAGGGCATGTGGGAAGGGGGCATGGAGCTCCATGCTCTCTGAATTGCTACAGGTTCTCCACTTGAAAGCTCTCTGAATCTCATACATTTTGGGTTTCTATGAAGGCTTGATTGATTAAACCACTGGACACTGGTGACTGATTTGATCTTTAGGCCTCCCACCCTTTCTCCTCCCCTGAAGTGGGGTGGGACTAAAAGCTCCAATCTTCTAATCACCGGTTGGTTTCCCTGGTGACCACCCCCCTCATTAGGTTACTTAGGTACTTTCCAATAGTCACCTCATAAAGATAACAAAAAGACACCTTTATCATTCTCATCACTTAGGAAATTTTAATGGTTTTAGGAACTCATTACCAGAAACAAGAGGAGGACCAAATAAGTATTTCTTACAAATCATAGTATCACAGCCAATTATATGTCTAGAGCTAAGGGGTTTTTCAAAAGGCTGCACTATAGCCTCACACAACTCTCTTACCCCAAATCTCTCTCTCTCTCTCTCTCTCTCTCTCTCTCTCTCTCTCTCTCTCTCTCTCTCTCTCTCTCTCTCTCTCATTCCTAACAGACTGGAAGTATCAGGAATTAACACCTCCACACAGCAATTTCTTCAAGCTGTTCTTTTTAGATGAGAGAACTGTCATCACTAATACCTCTGGAAAGGTCTTAGGTGACAGAATGTTCTCAGGAAAGACAGTAAGTGAACACAGAGTACAATAGTCTGATTTTTATTGTTACATAGCACTTTAGAAGGCTATGAAGATCTAAAGTAGCCTGATAGATCAACTCTCAGGGCCTCACCTCAGAGGCACTGAAGGTTTAGATGTGGATGAACGTGGTAGCAGCAGGGTATCAGGAAACAGAGCAACTCCTGATTTCTCCAGCATTCTCCTTTCCCTCCTAAGGAAAGCTTTAGTTTCTACTCCATGAAGTGAGACTGGTAATATCAACCTCTGATAGCAATATTTCTTACTATGTGAAAAGATTCAGCCTTTATTCTTAGTACTGCAGGTAGCTCTACTGCTGTCATAATGCTTGATGTGCTCACCTGTGAGGCACAAAAGGAACTCAGTCACACAGGTCAGAAACTCCGGACTGAGGCAAGTTCTGGGCCTCAGAGCCTGCTATCTAAATGCTAGTGTCCAAAATTATGGGATGCTCCAAACCAAACCAGCAGATGAACCCAGCAGTAAAACTTCCAAGTAGAGGTAACATTATACTCAAGTGGGTAGGAAAAGCAGTTCTAATCAATACAAAATTCCTTTCAGAGTCTGGGTGAGGTGGAAAACAGGGCCCCACCTAGAAAAGGAGGCTGGTGATGGACTCCACCAATCAAAACTAGATTCAGCCCTAGTGGGAAAGTGGACTGTGAAGCAGGAAACCAAAGCATATACTTAATTTTTCTGATGTGGCTTGTGTAGGAGGCCTTCAGAGAAGGCTGTAGAGAGGTGGGCAAGTGCCCAGAACTCCCTCCAGTATAACGGTCAGTGGGTCAATGCAGCACATTTAATTCTAGACTCTAAACCTTGGTTGAGAAAGAACCTGGGCCTACATTGTTTCAGGAACCTCTGCAGAGATTATATTGTTTATTGATTATAGTGAGAAAGAGAGGGGAAGGGAAGGGCTTTGTGAAGACAACAGAAAGATGCACACTATGGTCACTGCCCTCAGGGGAGCTGGCTATCCTGCTAGGGAGTTAAGTCATGAAGCCATTAGAGAGTCAATAGCAATCTCAAAGAACTTCATAACTGATGGACAAACTCCAACAGCAGGTGATGAATTGATAAGCTTGGGCTGCTATAACTGAATGTGGCCTCATCGAGAAAATTGCCCTTTATATTGGTCAGGCTTGGAAGCAGTAGCTACAAAGTAAATGATGGCTACACTAAATAGCTTTATTTTCAAGGCTAACTGACATAAAGACCTTTGGAAAAGTAATTGAGTTGCCTCACTAATGTTTCCTATAAATAAGAAGAACCATGGTTGCTCCCACCCACCGCTTCCTAAGAATTTAGAAACAGGCACATACGGTATGCAAGTGTCGTTAATATTTACCCTGTCTCTCCACCATCTCTGCTCCTGAGATCTGAGAGCTGCAACAGGATGTGGACTCGGACGCCTTCTGGACTTGGCCTCAGACTACTATTCTGAGCTGTTTTGTTGATTACCCAGGAAAAACTCTCAGGATGCACTCCGGAACAGCTCTTTGAGGAGGGAAGTGGCAAGAATGCTATTGCCAGCACCCAGGAGAATACTTGGTATTTGGAATTTGCCAACAATGTTTCTCTGGGTTTCTGTGGAGACCCAGATCGTTTCCACCTGAGTTCTCCTTAGCTTTCTCTTCTGAGCACAATGTAGTGGAGCCTTTTCATTGTCATCCTTGAGCCATCCCAAGACCTCAAAGCAGTGCAGGGAATGGAAACCCTGGTGAAAGTGGAAATAAGAGGCTCTGAAGTTGCAGAGATCAGAAATCAAATTTTTGCTCAGCTGGGTGCTCAAGGTCTCAGAAAATTAGACAAGGTCTCTATAAAATAACCAAAAAAATTCATATCTCAAACTAGTTAGCAAAATTGAATGAATGCCAGGTAGATGTATGTAGCAGTTCTTATGTTCCAGACTTAACACTAAGGATACTAAGATAAATTCCTTCATTCAGTCAGTCAGTCATTTAAAAAATATTTGTTGAGCACCTACTATTAGCCTAATGAATAAAACAAAGCTTCAGCTTATATGTTCTATTGAAGCAGATAGGCAAACACACACACACAAAACCCCACATTTAACCCAATAAATATGTATACTTATAGCATGATTAATCAGTGCTATAAAGAAAAATGGAGCAAGATAAGGGGCAGAGACTGAGGGGAGAAGAGAGGACTACTCTAAATAGAGTGGTCAGGGAAGACCTCTCCGAGGAGGTGACAGTTAAGTAGAATCTGGGATGAAGTAACAAGCAAGCCAGGTAGCTATCTGACAGAAGAGCATTCCAAAAGAGGGGAGAGTGTGAAGGCTTGTGGTGAGAGCATGATTGACACATTCAAGGAAAAGCTGCCCTTGTGGTTGAAGCATACATAGTGAGCAAGAGTCAGTGTGCCAGGAAATGGGGTCAGAGAAGTGGGCAAGGGCCAGGCTATGCCAGGCCTTAGAGACATTGGGAAGGAGTTTACATTTTATTCTGAGTGTTGTGGGAAACAACCAGAGAATTTTGACCAGGGGAGTGAATAGACATACATTTATATTTTCAAAGGATCACTCTGACTGTTGCATGTAGAATAGACTGGAGAAAGGCAGCTGAGAATGGAAGCAGGGAGAATTAGAGCAGGTTAGGAGAGAGGTTGGGGTCTAGGTTTGGAAAGCAGTGATAGAGGTGCTGAGCAGTGACTGGATTTGAGATAGATTTTAAAGATAAACTTAATATAATTTTCTGATTTACTGCATATGGATGCAAGAGAAGGAGAGAAGTCAGAAAGGACTCCAAGTTTTTCAGTCCGAGCAATTGGATGAATATTAGTATCATTCACTGTGATTGGGAAGAAATTTTTAAAAATTTATCTTTATTGTTGAAAGTATTACAGATGTCTCCTTTTATCCCATTGACCCCTTCTAGCCCTTACCCACTCCACGCCTTCTCCACACTATTGTCTGTGCCGATGGATTATGCATATATACATATAAATTCTTTTGTTGATCTCTTCCCACCCGCCCACCCTCCCTGCCTTCCCGCTGAGATTCCATTTTTTAAAAGAAAAGGGAAATCAAAAGTTGAGTATTGTATAGGTTGGGTTTAAGGCACCAAGTGAAAATGTCTAGTATGCATCTGGATAAGTGAGCATAGTTCTGAGGAGAGATTAGGGTGAATTATATAAATTGGGAGCAGGCAGGATATGGATGGCCTTTAAAATCATGACTGGGGGAGAGCATCTAAGGGTTAGCATAGATGGAGAAGAGAAGAAGTGCAAAACTCAAGTCTTGTGGAACTCCACTGTTTAGAATTTGGGAGAAGAAAAGGAAGAGACAAAAAGAATAAAACTTACCCTCAAAAAGTTCACCAGTATATAAAGCTACTAGCACTGTACCTGGGACATATCAGAAAATCAACAAAGATTGATTTTCCTTTCTTTACCCTTAGTAGAGCTACTGGACTTTAAGGAGGAACAGGTGTCTATGTGAATGAAAGTGACAACAACATCTACTTCTGAGCAGGCATATCTGAGCTTTGGGGGAAGGAGCCTCTGTGCCCTGGTAAGAACCATACTCCTCATCTTCTAGTAGCCCTGAGTACCCTAGTAGTAGCCAGTCATAGCAAGACTCTGCATGTGGGAATTTGCCACTCAGCAATAGATAACTAATATGCAATCACATCAGCTAAAATCTTGTTGAAGAATGGAAGGTGAAAGTTTTCAACAGAGCTTTGACAATATGGGTGGCTAAAGTGAAGTAGAAAGGAAAGAACACTGGACTGGGATAAACATGGCTTGGATCCCGGTCCCAGCTTGGCCATGAGGTAGTTGTGTCAGAGGCTAACTTCACACTTTAGTTTCCACTCTCTGCATCTCTAATGGAAATAATGGTCTCTGGGAAGCTTCCAGCTCTCTGATTTCTCATTCCCTAAAGGCTAATTTGACCACTGCGGTTAAGATGAATTGTTTCCTGATCTGAACAGGCTGTGCACACTTGACCACTTTCTGCACCTGAGGCCTTACCAATAAGTACTTCCTTGTCATGGGCCAACCAGTCTGATAATCTATGTATGCACTGGCCAAAACCACCTCCTGCAACCAGCTTACAGATACTTAAAATCCACAATTAAGAACTGATTCCTTGGTTTTGTCTAATATTAAAATTTATACTCCGAACATTATGCTAAGTGAAATAAGCCAGGCAATGAAAGAAAAATACCACATGATCTCACTTATTTATGGAAAATAAAGGACATTATAACCTGATGAACAAAAAAGATAGATACAGAGACAGTAAAGCATCGTACAGACTGTCAAATTACAGCAGGAAGGCTGGAAAGTGTAGGGGAAGGAGAGAAAGAGATCAACGGAAGGACTTGTATGCATGCATATAAGCACAACCAATGGATACAAGACACCTGGGGAGGGAGGAGGAGGGATGAGGGCATGCAACAGAGGGTAGGGGAGGCTGGGGGAAGGTCAATGGGGGAAAAAAGGAGATATATGTACTACTATGTATAATACTTTAAACAATTAAAAAAATTAAATTAAAAAAAATGTATACTCCAGCAAGATCCCTTGTATTAATTTCCTATTGCTACTGTAACAAATTACCATAAAATGAAAGGCTTAAAAACCACACAACTTTATTATATTAGAGTTCTAGAGGTCAAAAGGCCAAAATTAGTCTCAGTGAGCTAAAATCAAGGTGCTGGTTGAACTTCATTCCTTCTGGAGGCCTTAGGGGAGAATCTATTTCCTTGTCTCTGCAGCTTCTGAAAGACCCTGCATCCCTTGGCTCCTGGCTCCATATTATCCAACTTTTGCTTTTGTTGGCACGTCTCTTTCCCTGATTGTGACTGGGTCCCTCTTATAAGGACCCTTGGATTAGATAGGACTCACTCTGCTAACCCAGGATAATCTCCCCATTTTAAGATCTTTAATATCACATCTGCAAAGTCTCTTATGCCATGTACGATAACATAGTCATAGGTTCTGTGGATTAGAATGTGAACATCTTTGGGGGAGCATTATTCAGCCCACCTCATTCAAACTCTTACTTTGAAGTTAATTATCTGTCACTCTAAATCTTGCAAGCCCTAGCCAAGAACTTGAAATTAGTCAAAGGAAACTTTTACAACACCAAAATATATTCATAATATCCATACAATCTAATCATAAGAGAATTCCCTCAGGCTTTCATACAATTAATTTCAATGAATAAAGATAAAGCATTTAGTATGTATAATATTACTAAATGCTCTAAGGAATATCAAGAAGTCTAAAAATTAGTTCCTACCTTTTTTGTCTTTATTGTTGAGAGTATTACAGATATCCCCCCCTTTAAAGAAGAAAAAAAAACTTGCTATCTAAGAAGTATAAGACAAGTACATAAATAACTGTAATACAAGGCAAAACATGATCAAGCAATCTCATCTTCACAGAATTCAGAGGAAAGGAGAACATAAGAAAGACTACTATTAGATAAAGGTTTTAAGGGAAATATCAGGGGAAGTGAGAGGAAGGATATAAGGACCCCATTAAGAATTTAAGCCCAGGTAACTAAGTAAAATGAAGGAGTTGCTGTCAACCTAACTGTGGATGTCAGAATGGGTAGGGGCTGGTCTCAGGCCTGTCATGGGGGCAGTTCAAGATTTATTCTAGATTATCTGGTTCGGGATCCCCAACAGGTATTTGGAAATTAAATGTGCATTTGGAGCCAAACAGAGAAGCTGGGTTGGAGATATAAATGGGAAAGTCGTTTCTACAGAGATAGTGGTCAGCACTCTAGAAGCAGGTGAAATCATCAAAGGTGAAAAGATTTAGGAGGAGGACCAAAGAAATAACTTCTAAAAGACAGGAAGATAGAGAGAATAAGCAAAGGAAAAAGGAAGAATATAGAAACAGGGAAATCAGCACAATGAATATCACAAAAGCTAAGAGGAATTTCAAGAGAAGAGAAAATGTAAGTTAGTAATGTGAACTCAGAATTAGAAGAGCTGCTCGCCATTATAGAATACTTCCACCATTCAGAAGCAATGGCTGAGACAACCTCAAGAGCACAGATAGTTGTAAAATAATTAAGATATTATGACTTTTGGCAAATTATTACCTTTGCCTTTAATATAATACACTTATTTGTAAAATTTATATAATTTTTAATAATGCTCATGTTTAACAAGCTCAGGTAATTCATAAAAATATAATGTTGGCAATTGCAAGCCAGAAAAAGCCTGCTGCAGCACACCCATTATCTGGCTTAAAAGTTCACAAATTCATTCAATAATTCTTTCATTCATTTACTTACATTTAATTCAAAGCTGCACTTTGCTAGGTCCTGAGCTTGAGAAAATAAGGACAGTCCTTACACTCAACTTAAGTTAATAGGGGAGACACACTTGCAAATGCTAGAAATAGTATAATGAGTGCTGTAATAAAAGTATATACAGGTCTGACAAGAGCACAGAAGAGAGAATAACCAGTCCTGCTGCACTGAAAAAAAAAAGTCATACTCTTTCACATGAATTACAAAGACCTCTATGAGCTGATCCCACCTTACCGCAGCTCCCATAAAACTCCCCTTTGCATCCTGCTGGTAGTAAAAATGCTGATTAAGGACATGGCTATGTAGTCAGGTGGACCTGGGTTCATATACAGGTCTGCTGCTTATCAGGATTCAGTGACTAAATAATCTCCATCTGTAAAGTGGGGCTAATGATACCTACTTCACAGGTTGTTGTGAAGATTGATGGAGATGATGTCTAAAAGCATTTAGCAAGTGCTTGATCCCTAGTTTTGAATACAGGGGACTTATAACCTGATAGATAGAGCACCTGAATTAATCTGAAAAGTAATCATGTTCTTTTAAATCTTAGAATACATATACTTACTTATGTGAATAGGAGGTTAAGTTTCTTATATGTGAACTAGAGGCTTGGTGCACAAAAACTTGTGCACTCAGGTGCGGGGCGGGGGAGGGGGTGGGCAGGGACTGTGCCCTCTCAAAGTCCAGGAGCCCTCAGGGGATGTCCAACTTCCACAGTCTGGCCTACCTCTGTGGTAGGTGACCAGGCGGGCCAATCAGGGGGGCCAGTGAGCCACCAGCCTGCCCTCCCCCAAACATCCCTCCACCTTTGCTGGTTGCCGCCACCCCCTGATCGCTGTCCCCTCCCTCTCCCACTGGCACACACCTTGGCTGGCCTGGCGCCAACTGCTTGCTGGCTCCACCCCTTGCTGACTGGTCGTTCTGCCGTTTGGTCAATTTGCATATTATGCTTTTATTATATAGGATAGGGGGTTAAGTTTTTCTTAAGTTTCCTTTTCAAGGCCTGTGCAAAGCGATTAAGGAGGTGAATTAGCTATGAATCCAGCAAGCAGAATTGATAAGCATGGTCAGACCGACCCACCAGGAGTCAAAACATCATCTCATCGCCTGATGACTAAAGATAATAGCTGACATTCATTCTGGCCTCACCCTAGGCCCTTTATAATCCTGTCCCCTGCACCTTGCTGTAAGACAGGATTTGAATGCTTGTTAGTGCCCTGTCTTCTTGGTTGGCTAGCCTTCTCAACAAACACCTTGTATGATTCAACCCTGCCATCGTTATTGGACACAGTAACAGGCAGCCCAAGCCCAACCAAGAGTTTTCTGGTACCATTTTGCCATGAATTTTAGGCCGTGCTCTTATTTTATTGGTCCCCACTATGTTCAAATGAAAATGAAGTGCTTGTAATTTTCTGAGCATAGCATGCTTCTCCAGTATCTGTGCTTTTCCCTGGTGAATTCCTGCTCATTCTTCAATTTTAATGCAAACATCTGGTCTCCTCTGTCAAGAGTTAGTAATTCTCTCCTTTGCGTCAGCAGCACACCAAGTAAATACCTTGCTGTGGCACCAATCACAGGATAAACTCTGAAATGAGTATCCCTTGAGGTTGGGGACCATGTGTTATTTCTCTTGTTCTCCCCAATGACTGACACAAAGTACACACAAGATAAATGTTCAATTAGTGTTTTTAATAGGGAAATATAAACATTTAAATGAAGAAGGAAAGATTTAAGATTCTAGAGACTGAGTTTTTAAAATGTTCTTGCCATTTGATCAGTAATTTAACTCTGTCTAGGAATTAGTGAGGAAATAATTCTAATGAAAGAAAATGTGTAAGTGTAAAATGTTTATTTTGCAGTGTTATTTAAAATATCACAAATCATAAAAGAGAAAATAAGTTAAGTGTCTAATAATGAAGGCATGATTAACATTTAAAATGTTTATGATATAACTACTTGATAAGATATTATGAAATCATTAATTATATGGATATAAAAATATATAATGACAAAGGGAATGTGCCAATGATATAAACTTAAGTGAAAAAAATAATAGAAAATTAAAAGTATTAACTAAATGTACACATACATACATGCAAGCCATGTGTGTACATAGAAAAAAAGACTAAAAGAAAATGTACCAAACTGCCAAACAGAGATGGGATGAGAGAGAGCATAAGGATTATAAGTGTTGAGTGGTTTATTTCCTTTGTTGGGGAAGGGATCACTTAAAATTCATCTTTGACATTTCTATAAATAATGCATTACTTTTACTTTTCACAAATAATAATGTACAATCAACATGGTTTCCTGGATTTCCTCTCAGAACCTTCAGCAGCCTAGAGGAAAAATCAGAGAAGTCTGATAGTTGGGCTTTCTCAGAAGTGAAGAGATTTGGGGATCCTACTCAAAGTGTCATAGGGTTGGCCCACAGTGAGGTCTAGTCTGGATAGGGCAGTACTGTATATAGAAACCAGAATAGGGTCATCATCTAAGAAAATATAGTCAAAGAGGAGAATTTCAAAGTTTTGTCACTGGAAAATAAATTAATTCTGAAAGTCAAACTAAAATAAATGGATAACTTGTTTGGTCTTATTTTTAGACACTATTCTAAATAAGCTAGTTCATCTGGTTTCCTAGTCCCCAGGAGGTGTAAGCAGTTAGCTGAAGGAGGAGGAGTAAACCAAGTTAGAAATGCATTTTGAAATGCTCCTATCCACGCCAATTAATTTTTTTAATTGGCACTTAAAAGTATAATTTTCATTTACCTGGAGATTTTATTTATGTAGAATTCTTCATTTCCTAATACTGCTGAATAAAAAAGACATTTTCCCACTGGGATGATGTCTCATAACTTAGAACAAATGAGTTATTCAGATTCTTCCCAGAGCAAATTTTGAAAGAGAAAGAGAGAACACAATAGCTCAGGGCATCTAGGGGAGGGGATGCCACAGATGTAGATGAAAGAAGCAGTGGGGTTGCCTAAAATAAACTCTCCTTGCTTCCTACTTTTGCTAAGTATTAGCCAGTGACTAGCTACCGGGCTGCATGCCAAATTCCAAAAGGACAAGTAAATAAACAGTTAATGTGAGTTATCCTGCAAATTTGCACATGCCCACCCACACAAGCACTAAATAAAACTTTCCCCAACTGAAATCAGGCGGCAGGCAAATAAGAATTGTTACCTATTCTTGCCTCATGTCTGTGTCCTTACTGTGACTCTGGACCTGGGAAGCATTTTGTTGTTAAGCAAGCAAATAGTTACTTTGAGCTCTTTTTTTGAAAAGTCAGACCCATTCCTGAAAATGGCAACTTTACTTGTCCTTGAGGAGCAGGGACAGACAGTGGTGTGGTCAGGTGAATGCTTGTAGAAAAAACAAGCCTGCATTCCCTGGAATGTCTTGACTTGAACCAGCTCAAACTGGATTTTATCGCTGTTTGATTTCCAGAGGGCCATGCGCCTGACTGCCTAAGGGGAACAGACAGTGCTCAGAATGGATATCGAAATACTGAGTCCTTATTTGCTCTGGGGACCGCCAGAGTTGCCTGCTGCCTGGGTTTTAGGGGACCGGAATAAATGGTTCCTATTTTAAAGACCCAGAGTAAAGGAATTCTCCACAATCCTTTCCAGAAAGAACAAAATGAAGCCACTGCAAACAGTAAGGAATCAAAAAAATATGTGTGATGAGAAAGAGCATTTTTTTTTATTGTAACCAGTAAGTTGCTGGTGGCGCCTAGGACCAATCATTCTAAGCAGATCCCTCACCTGCCCTGCACAACACTTGCATGCAGATGAGATTGGTAGGAAATGAATGTCCAGGGCAGCTCTGAAAGGGAGCCGGGAGTACATTAGCAGGCCTACCAACAGCCTCCCACCTTCTCTCTGAGTAGCTTGAGCAGAAGGGGAGAAGGGGGGACTGAATGTAGATGCATAAAGCACAGGCCTGTTTTAATGCTCTCCGCACCTGAGCTGGTGCCCTCTGAATGCCTGATTTCTCACAGCAGAGGCAGCGAGGCATCTGAGCAGAAGAATGGGCCACGGCTTCCCCAGGCACTTTTCTGAAGGCTGGCAGCTCTAAAGGTCATCCTGCTGACATGAGAAGTAATTTCACGGGCTGGTGGTGTTTCTGCTTTGGGTACTGACAGCGAAAGTTAAGACCAATCATGATATTTGGGATCCCCCTCTCCACAGTGATGAAGAAGGGTAATTTTGCTGAAATCTGATTACTTGGGAGGATAAATACAAAGAAAATTAATTTTCCCCTTGGAGGTGATGTGCTTATCATTCAGGTAAAAGGCCCTTACCTGAAGCGGATCCCAAGCTCCTATTAGGCGGAAATATCCTGCTTTACCTTCAGGCAGTAGCATTTCACTTAATTTATAAAAATACGCCATAAAACGTGTTTTTAAAATAGAGCTCCCTTACCCAACCCCCTGCCCTTGAGGTGTGAGCCCTTGTTTGGACAGGACCAGATTGGAATGCTAGGTCCGAGTACAGCAGTCACCCTGTACTGGAGTGAAAGCCAACTCTGGAGTTTCCTGTAACCATGGTAACCAAATCAGAAGCACATATTAATCATAAGCAAAAAAAAAAAAAAAAAATTGGCAGTTTGCCTAGGCATCGCCTAGGAGCACTAACTTCCTAAGGTGAGTGCGGCAAATAAAGATGGTTCTGGAACAGGCGCACAGTTCACCAGTACGTGTTTGTTCTCCTGCGGAAACCACTCCCTGGCCTGCAGCCCTGCAGAGGCTTCACCAGGGGCTACAGATGCAGAAGGCATTATTTGAGAGCAGGGAGCAGAGTCCATTCCTGGATTGATTTCTGGGATTCTGTGTCTCTTTCTTAAGGAATGTATTCTAATTATGGACTTATATTTCCCTAGTAATCCTGCTGCATGACTTCAATAAGATGTTGCAATGTCCACTGTAAGTAATATCAGGGTAGGCCCCGAACCATCTAAGATCAAGGCATTGCCTTCACATGGAATGTGCGGGTTTCAAGAGCCCAACAATGGGAATTCATAGATTCCCAACCAGATTAGGATCCTCAGCAAGATGAGTTGAACAGAACACAAGCTTTACTTCAGAAGACAAGTTCAAGTCTAAATTCACTCACTTCCTACATAATTTTGGGCAACCTGTCTCAGTTATTTCATCTCTCAAATGGGGATAATCAATGTCCACTTTGATGATTTCACAGGATTAAATGAGATATTATATGGCCTATCAGAAATAATCTCTTTCCTGCCCTCATAGCTCGTTTTATTTAGCCCACGACACTGGACAGGCTGGTTCCTATTTATAGTTTTATGTAAGTCTATCTCATTAAACTGTGAACTCTCTGAAGGCAGGGATAATATCTTATATAACTCTCTTTGCAGTATCCACAATCCTAAACCAACTTCACTTATATGGATTACAAATTATTTAATTTGTATTATGAGGAGCTCAATAAATATAAGTTTAACTGAACTTAATTCAATTAAGTTGAATTGAATTGAATTTATGGCCCTATGCGCCCCGCAATTTCCACTTTCTACTGAGAGCATCTGGATTGGGCAGTAGGCAGTGCTGGGATGCTTGGGCAAGGGGGAACCTGGAGTGGGCTCCAATCAGAGTTTGGGGTAGGGTGAAGCAGCTAATCACAGCATTGGAGGAGTTGTGCCTGTCATGATTTTCTGTACAGGCCAAGGGTGCATAGTCAAACCCAAACATTTGAGCCATGTTTCTCATGCTCCTACTGCTCTTCGTACTTAGCTGAGATGACCCTTTCAATAATTCCATTTTCCCTAATTTGTTTCTCTACTTCTAGGTCCAGGATATTATCTCTAAGAAAAGCTGTACTCCATTGAATAAGAGGAGAAAGATTACAAATGACTTTGGAGGTGATAAGTGAATTTGTATTTTCCTCTTAATATTTATTTTTATATTATGAACTTTAAATGAAGATACCTGCCCTTTATCTTTCACAGGTGAATTAATGAGATAACATTTGGAAAGAGTATTTGGAAACTTCAAAAGATTATATCAAGTTAAATTGTTATAAGAATCAAAATGTAGCATGGTTTCAGTTGCCTCTGTTCCATCACTTTTAACTTAAGGAATCTATACATTGGACTCGGGTCCTGGGGCTGCCCCTGTGTCCAGCTCTGAGGAATGTCATAGCTGTGTCAGGATGTCCTGTGAGGTCATCCTCCTATCCCCAAGATCTCTTCTCCATAACCTGGGCCACCCATCAGTTGGACCTTTGCCTGCCTCATGCCAATTATGCTCTCAAGCATAGAGAAAATCTAAACCAAGTTCCTCTGGGTGTTTCTGGGAGTTAGACAGTTTCGACTTTGCAATCCTCTGGTACTTCATAGGGTTCTATGAGCACTGTTTTTGTGGCCAGCATCACTCCAGGAAATGCAGAATGCCCCAACTAATAGTGAATTCTGGAGTGTTTTTTTCTAACGGTAGTTGATGCTTTAGTAGTTCTTGGCATTCTAAACTTTGTAATATGAGACAAGAAATGCAATCTCTCAAAAACAGGAGTCATAAAACAGCAAGTATTCCTATAGTACTTCCTGTGTGTCAAGCACTATTCTAAATTATTTCTAAGTCATACATTTTTTAAAAAATATGGGAGGGAGAGGGATAAAGAGTTAGAAACATTGATCAGCTGCCTCCTGCACACCCCCTACTGGGGATGTGCCCACAACCAAGGTACATGCCCTTGACTGGAATCGAAACTGGGACCCTTCAGTCTGCAGGCTGACGCTCTATCCACTGAGCCAAACCAGTTAGGGCTAAGTCATACATATTGAGTAAATTCCTATTATTGCCTTACAATGTAGGTATTTTTTTATTAACCCCATTTGATAGGTGACGAGTCTGGAACACAGATAATAAATGCCTTGCGCAAGGTCATACAGCTATACAGTAATAGTGTCAGCATCTGAACCCAGATGGTACGGTTCCAGACACTTAATTACTAGGATAATTCAATGAAAGGGGACATAGAAAAGCAAAAGACATGAATTCCTTATACCAAATAATTTCAACTGTTTTCCTGTCATGAACACTGTTTCAAGATGTAAAGTTTGGTCTCCAAAATTTTTTCTCCTACCATCTTTCTGGTGATAGACAGCAATCAATTGGCTAAACCAGATACAAAAAATCCTTCCTCTCTCCATTTCCTCTTTCCTATTGTTCCATATTTATTTACTGAAAACTAATATTTACTAGGAATTGACCTCACAGCGGAATGTGAACATAAATAATGTCCACAAACAGTTCACAATCTTTAGGCAGCAACAGACATTTAAGTAGCAAGTCAAAGTATTAGAGTAGAAATATAAAGAACATTGTCCTTTGCAAGAGCATTGAAGAAGAATTGTTAATTCTGCTTGGTGTTCATCAGAAAGAGAAGAAAGAAGGATTTGGGAAAAGTCTAAACATAGATATTGATTAACTGCCAATAATTGAAGGCCCTTTCAATTCAATAAATATTTATGAATCTAGCATTATAGTAGGGGCCAAAAGATGAGAAAGGTAATATAACAAGGATCCTAACTTAAGAAGTATACAATTGTATTGAGGGGATAGAAGTTATATTCATAAAATTATTAGAAGTATACTCTAAAGTGCCAAATGCATCGTGTAGACAGTAAATACAATAAAAAATGAGAGAAGGGAGCTATAGATATGGAGTTAGGCCATCACAAAGAATTTCATGCAGATGGGTCCTCAATATATGTGTTTTGTGTGCTAGGCTTACTTACCATGGCTCCATCTTATTGACCTACTCTTATTTTCCTTAAGATGAAATTTCTCCTTTTTAAAATGTTGTTACATTTATTTTTATAAGTCAATTGAAATCCTTTTTTTAATAAAAAGGTAAGGAAGAAAGAAAGGGAAGAAGGAAGAGAGGGATGGAAGGAAGGAAAGGTATCTCCATTAAACCTTGAACTTTATTATGCCCCAAACCATGCAGTCTAATAAGATATTATGATGTAAACATTATAGCAAGGAAAGTGGAGAGGAACCTGAGCTTAAGAGCTAAGACTTCAGAGGTTCAATTTTCAGCTCTGCCACTTTTTAGTGCATGACTACAGACAAGTTACTTGTGTCTTGAAAAGCCTTCAAGATGAAGTTTGAAACAAATTTTCTATGTTGAGATTTTAAAATTTTTTGAGTATTTTGCTTTCCTATGCCCGTACATCATAAAGACATACTGAGGTCTCAATTTCCTCAGCTCTAAAATGAAAATAATAGTACTTTTCTCAATAGGTTTTGAGAAGTTTCAATGAGTTAATTGCATTAATGTGCTTAGAGCAGCCTCTACACATAATTATTATCCATTAGTCATTTGAAAGTTATTTCCTAAACATTCTCTATAGTCCAAGAACTGAGCTAAATCCTGGGAATATGTAAATAAATGAGTTATATTCCCTACATTCAAGAATTTCATAATCTAGTCGGAGAAACTCTAAACAATTTTAATTTAGCTTGCTATTTGCCAAATTAGCAGTACGCACAAACTTATCTTCATGTTACATTTTTATTAGTGTGGCATAAAACTGCACTAACATTTTACTAGCAATATCAAGGTACTGGCTAAAACTGAGCTTGTTGTCAACTAAAACTTCTGAATTTTGTCATATGAATTAGTGGTTATTCAAGTCGTCTTCCTGTACTATGCAATCAATTTTGATGTGTGTGTTTTTCCTGTGTTACATTTCATCTGCTTTAAGCCTGTCATTCCAACTTGTTAGGATTACTTTAAATCTAAGTAGCTCCCCTTGCCCTAGCTCTCCCTCCAGGTTTGTGTCATCAGCACATTTGATGTGCATGCCTTCCACATCTTCACTAGATTAACTGGAGAGGACAGAGTCATGGACAGAGCCCCATGGTACCATCAAAGACATCCCTTCCATTAGTACCTAGTTATTAGTCACCCTTTTCATATGCAACCAAAGATAAATTTTACCTCACTGTATGATCATTCAGTCCAAGTTTTGCAGTTTTGCTCCCCAGAATATTGTGCTGAGGTGCCCTGTCAGGTAATAAGTTTATGTTTTGCTAAAATTAAGATATTTTATTATTATATACTACCTCCTGGTCTACTAGTCCAAAGAAGAGAAATAAATCCCTTCTTATGGTTCATTTGACTTGACAATCACCACCTTCATTTCTAGTATTAAACTACCTAATGATTATCCCACCTCCCCAACTCCCCATCCCACACCCTCCCCACCTCCTAAATTGTGAACTCTTCCCAGTCAAGAACATATAACTCTTTGTCCATAGTGCCTAGCATAATTCCTGACATATAACAGATGATCAATAAATAGCTGTTGAATAAGTGAATAAAACCATCTGTCCTATTTGGTTTTGGTTCAAGTTTTATCCAGGATATTCCTTTGCTAAATTGCAATGACTATTCCAAGCCAAGTATGTGATCACTCTTTGGAATTTATTGTTATGGGTTATTAATAATAATAATAATTTTAGGCATTAACTTAAGAATGATGGTGTAATGTTAGTGGATAGCAAAGAGAAAATAGAGTTCAATTTCTGTTACTTGTGCCTTTTCAAGGAAAATTATCTCTTTGTTGAAAAAGATAAAATAAAATGGGTGAGGAAGATATAGAGATTGTAAGAAAGCATCTGTCTGCTCTCAATGAGTTCAAGTTCCTCAGTGGATTAAAACCAGAGAACTCAGAAATTTTGCAAGCAAATTCATTGTATTCATATCAGTGAACTCTAAAGAGAAGTAGAAAAGGGGTTTTAGAAGACATAATAAGTAAAGGTAAGTCACGTTCTATTTTTCTACAGAGGAAGGAAAGAAAGTGGATTGGCATTTCATTTACTTTTAATTTATTCTATATTTTCTTCTCCTTGGCCTACCTGTTTAAACTCTACCACCCACTCTCCACTGGCTATAAAGTGAAATGCATTTTCACCTGTTCCTTTGCTGTTGCCAAGAACCAGAACACAAATTCTCTTGTTTTAAGAGTTTGGGATATTATTGTTATAAGAAGCTATTCACAAAATAAATCTGAGAAAGCTACCCTGCTTTCTTGGGGGGGGGGGGGGGCGCAGAAACACTAGTAATTCTGGCCCCTGGTCTGCATTTGATTCATCTTGATTTAATAAGCATGCTTCTCAATATCTCATACAAGCCAGTCATTGTGCAAAGTGCCTCTAGGCAATGAAGAGGATAAATGGTCACCCTGCCTTTAAGTAAGTTGATGCTTCTTCCTTCATCAGGCCTATAATGCCTATCGGGAGGCCAGCAATCCTTGAGGCACAATCCCAAAGCCAGCTTATGAGTGTTGGCTTTTCCAAGGACCTCAGGCATGTGTGATTCTCACTGAACAGACCTCAGTACAGTGAGGGAATAGTCCCTGGGGCATTTCTTCAGCCCCATTTACCAATAGATGGATGACCAAAATACACACACCTCCATTACCACCATGAACAACAACAATAGTTGATAGGTGACTGAGCCTGGAAGAGAAAGCAAATATATAAAATGAAAGAGGATTTAGTCCCCAAATCTAAATATAACAAAGTAATGTAACCAGATGTCCACAGGGCAAGGGTAAAAATGAACAAATTTTTTTGTTATTATTTGATGATGTCACCTTTGTACTAGTATTTTGTTTATTTATATTTAGAAACAATTCATTACTTAAAACAAAAGCAGGTGCTGGGAGAGATATAAATAGGAAGTCATTGTTTAATGGGTACAGAATCTCAGTTTTGCAAGTTGAAGAGTTCTGGAGATGGAGGGTAGTGATGGTTGTGCAACAATCTGAATGCAATTAATACACTTAAAAATGGTTAAGATGGTAAACTTTGTGTTACTTGTATTTTGCCACAATAAAAAATATTTGAAAGGGGAGAAAACTATACCAAGTTGAAGACAATGCTAATCTGTGATTTTGAAATTTAATTTCCACTGTATGGGAAGCTAAACTACTGCACCACCTACTTCAATACTGGTTACCTAGACCTCTCCCAACAAAATGTATTTAATAGTGATTAATGCAGAGTTCTAGGAAGGGGAAATTTAGCTTAGCAGCCTTATGGGTTTCATAAACTCTATAAAACTTTTTAACACACTATGCTTGAAGCATATAGTGTAGCTACCAAACATATGGGTTTTGGACAAGACAAACTGGCTTACTTTTCAACAACTCAGACTCGTATCCTTTCCTAGCTGAGTGGCTTTAGGAACAGTTGTTTAAGATCTCTTGGCTTTGGTAAATCATAGGCATTAACATCTACTGCTTGGATTGCTATAAGGATCAACTGAGACAATGGCTATGAAGTGCCTAGCTCATAGTAAGCTCCATAAATAGTGTTATTTGCTCATTTGGTTCTTCAAGTCAAGTTTTGTGCTCCTGCCCACTTTCCCTGGCTGAAAGAGAATTTGGAATTTATTGTTATGGATTATCCTATCTAATAAAAGAGCAATATGCAAATTGACTGTACCTCTGCTATACCCACAATCCACGCCCACCAGCCAATAAGGAGCAAGTATGCAAATTAACCCAACCAAGGTGGCTATGGCTACAGAGTGAGCAGGAGGCTTGGGTTTCCCTGGCAATGGAGGAAGCCAAGCTTCCCGCATACCCTGGCCGGCTGTGGACTCCACTAAAGGCTACAAAGTTTCAATTATAGAAGATAAATAAATCCCAACAAAAAACACTGTGGCCACTGAGCAAGCAGGAGGCTTGGGTTTCTCCAGAGATAGAGGAAGCCAAACTTTCCACCCGCCCTGGCTTGTCCTAGCCTCTGCTCAAGGCTACAATGTTTCAATTATAGAAGACAAATAAATCCCAGATACCAGGGCCTCCGCTTGGGTTGCCAGGGGGCGTGGCCGGCCTGCAAACCACCATAGGCCCCTTGCCCAGGCCACCCCACACCCCAAGGGAACCCCCACCCTGATCCAGGACAACCTTCAGGGCAAACCAGCTGGCCCCCACCTGTGCATCAGGCCTCTAGCCTAGCTAATAAAAGAGTAATATGCAAATTGACCATCACTCCAACACACAAGATGGCTGCCCCTATGTGGTCAAAGATCGTGCCTCCATGTGGACACAAGATGGCTTCCACAAGATGGCCAGCAGGGGAGGGACCAGGTCTGCAAGGGAGGGCAGTTGGGAGGGATCAGGCCTGCAGGGGAGGGCAGTTGTGGGCGATCAGGCCAGCAGGGGAGGGCAGTTAGGGGTGACCAGGCCTGCAGGACAGGGCAGTTAGGGGTGACCAGGCCTGCAGGGGAGGGCAGTTAGGGGCAACCGGGCTGGCAGGGGAGCAGTTAGGCATCAATCAGGCTGGCAGGGGAGTGGTTAGGGGGTGATCAGCCTGGCAGGCAGAAGCGGTTAGGGGCAATCAGGAAGGCAGGGAGGTGAACAGTTGGGAGCCAGCAGTCCTGGATTATGAGAGGGATGTCCAACTGCCCGTTTAGGCCTGATCCTGGTAGGGGTCCCAGATTGGAGAGAGTGTAGGCTGGGCTGAGGGACACACCACCCCCCATGCATGAATTTCATGCAGCAGGCCTCTAGTTAATAATAACCATAACAATACTGGCTATCTAGACCTCTCCCAACAAAAAGTATTTGATGGTGATTAATGCAGAGTTCTATACCAATGCCTAGTGGGCCCTGAGTGAATTAAATTCTATAATTGCCTTTTCATTACTTATATATGTATTTCTGACATTAAACCATACTCTTTGAAGACAGGGACTGTCTTGTCTTTATATACCAGACATTTAGTCGTGTTTGTCACATAATAACAAAAAAAAAGTGATATGGCCACTAGAAGACCTAATATAATATCCAGTAGTATTTATAGAAATAGTGAGTTCTCTGTCTTTAAAAGTTTTACACAGAAACTCTCTGACCATTAGGGTGGCATCCTGTGGAGCATTAGCTTAATGATTGCATTAGATCCATAGTCACCAAGTGTGTGAGGGTGTGAAAGGCAAGGTAGGAGATGAGTTTTCCAAGGATTCTTTCTTTGGCAAATGTTCCGAAACTTTGTTATTATATCCTCTAGTATTAATTGTCCTCTTTGAATAAGTGAAAATAGGACATAGTAGATGAATATTTAGGGGGTGGAAATTGCTTATTTAATTTGGTTTACATATTCTTAATTGGCAAAATTTAAAAAATTGGCATGTTTTCCTATTCCCCACCTCCCAGCATTCCAATAATTTAAAAAATACTGAGCAGTGAAACAAAAAACCCATACACTGATTAAAGTTAAGAGTATTTCAATCCTAGTGTTCTGATTGTATGATACAGAAATCAAGATCCCTCTATATAGCATCTAGCCATACATGTGGACCCATTTTAGAAATCTAAGAAATGACTTCCCAAACTCATACAGCCAACTTCCAGTAATATTAGGTTAGGACTCAGATATGCTAAGATTTCAGGTCAGTGAGAGTTTTTTTGAAAACTTACTCATGACATCAAGTCAGAGCCTCCATGTCACCAAGAGATTGCACTTCAGAAGGATG
The DNA here is from genome assembly GCA_026230045.1 of Corynorhinus townsendii. NCBI lineage: Eukaryota > Metazoa > Chordata > Mammalia > Chiroptera > Vespertilionidae > Corynorhinus > Corynorhinus townsendii. Next base: position 70,443,556 of record JAPDVU010000008.1, read on the forward strand.
AACTAGGAATGGAGGTATATGGGGTCCTGAGACAACATGCACATTGGTAAAGTAGGAGCCCCACCTGGGTGAAATAAGCCACAGCAGTTAGATTAATTTTGTTTTAAAAAAAAATAAAACTTAATTCAGAACAACCAAAGCCTAATCTGCCATTCCCTGGAAGAAAGGCTGCTAAAAACAGGCTAACTTCTTTTCCCAAAACATCATTAAATCATCATGTACTTTTCCAGTATTTCCTTTCCCATTGCTTCTAACAAGCATGATGGCATTATATTTTTTAAAAGGTGAAATAATCAGAAATTCCTCTTGTCTACTTATTAATTTAGAGATGTCAAAAGCCAATGTTCATGACATTTCAGTCCATTACATGGGTAGTGATGGTCCACACACTGAAATTGGCTGATGTTAAATAGTTATATACAAACGGAAACTTCTGCCAAAAGATCAAATAATAAATATATGAGTAGATGATGCAAAGCGGAGAAGGGGATGAAATGTGGTTTAGAGAAAACCTGTGAAACTAAACCAGTGTTAAGTAAGCATTTGAGTATTTCTAGTATTTTTAAATAATCTATATGACAAAGTTCTTCCTACAGAATCTGACATTATAGGATTAAAAGAAGGCAATTTATCAGCAGTTGTTTGGAAGTCCTCCCCTCTGTGCTTTCCCCAAAACAGTTACACAATCTTTAACATGGGGAAAACTGGAGAGGCTTCCAAGAGTGTGTTTTGCCTATAAAACTAATTTATAACATTTATCTTAACAAAAGTGGCTGAAGACAGTCTTAATACCTAATAAGAGTTATTTAGCAAATGTCTGAAGACCCAATAATCAAACTGCTTACCCTGAAAACATTCCTATTATAGTTGCTAGGAAATACAACTTTGTACTCCCCCAGGTATCTACTTCAAACCTCTTCTCTCCTCAGATCTCTAATTCATCATCCTCCGACCTACACCTATAGATCTTATCTCATATTTCATAGAAATATATAAGGTCCAATAAAATAATAATACCTTTTTACTTAATGATCCTTCTGATAACCTCCATCCTTTTCTACATAAATATCTCTGTTTTTAATGGATCATTCTCACTGACATACAACCATGGCTTAATTAATGTCTCCCATCTTCAAAAATAAACAGTACTCCTTTGACTCCACATTTCTCTAGCTACCACTGCCTCTCAACGAAACTCCATGAAGGTCATCTTTGCACTTGTCTCTACTTACCTGCTTCTCACTCACCTCTCACACCTCTCAACCTCTTCTAATTGTGCTTTTGCTCCTACTATTCATCAGTGACCTAATCTTGCCACTACTCCAATTCTCTATCTTCATCTTTTGTAACCTCTCAGCAGCATTTGATGTGGTTACATGATCTCTTTTTCTGAGCTTCTTTCATATCATAATCACTTGTTTTCCTCCTGCCCTATTTCTACTTGGTAGGATCCACTTCTTCAACCAAATTTTAAATGTTGGAGATATATGGGGCTCAGTACTCTACTCTATAATCCCCCTCCATCTATATTATATAGGTGATCCCATCCAGTCCCATATGTTTTAAGATAAAGAAGTGAAATTTTAGCGCTAGTCAGGAGGTTCTTAAACTTTAGTACTATAAAGCCCTTTGGCAGTCTAATAAAGCCTAGGGCCCCCATTCACAGAATTGTGTTTTTAAATGTTTAAAATACAGAGTATTATAAAGGAAATATATTGTATTAATAGAGTTACCAAATACATGAAAATAGGATAATGATATTATAATAAGAGTTACTTCTATTCTCCACCTATTAAGTAATAATACAGCAGATGGTCTAATAACCACCATTGATAATATCAATATAGTATGAGTGTAAAGAATAGTCAAAATTAACTAGAGGTATGAAAATATCTCATATTTACTGGTGAATATATCACAAATATTGCTAATATTACTGTTGTTTGTTAAAAACTACATTTAAAAAAAATCAAATCCAGTGATACATAAAATAATAAATCATGGTAAAGTGGGATTCATTTCAGGAAAACAAAACTAGTTCAGTATTGGTAGAAACAGTAAGTGTAATTCACCACATTTTAATAAAAGAAAGAAGGAAATTATATGCTCATCTTAAAAGATGAGGAAAAAGGCATTTGACAAAATTCAATATCCATTTGTGACTTAAAAACAAAACTCTCATCAAACTAGAAATAGGAGTTTTCTTAATCTGATAAGGGCCATGTAGCAAACAACCTACAGATAACATCATACTAAGGGGTGAAATATTGGACCCTTCCCACCTATAATTGGGAGGGGGAAAGGATTTTTTTCCCCACCAATTTTATTCAACATTATTTTGGACATAACAGTCAGTGAAATAGGCAATTAAATAAAAGGCATAAATATAGGAAAAGAAGAATTATAACTGTCTTAATTCACAGATAATTGAATATATAGACAATCCAAAGAAATCTGCAAAATATCTACCAGCACCAATAAGTGTAGCAAAGTTATAGTATACAAGATCAAAACACAAAAATCAATTGTATTTCTATATAGTAGCAACAATAAATTTAAAGGGAATTAAAAATTATATCATTTACAATAGCACAAAAACATGAAATGCTTAGAGATAAAATTTAACATTTTGTGCAAAGACCTATAGAATAAAAACTATAAGAACATTCTGAGAAAAAATGAATAAAACCTAAATAAGGTAAAGATGTACCATGTTCATGTATTGAAAGACTTGAGATTACTAAAAGATCAACTCAGGTTTCTTTAATTGATCTATAAATTCAATGCCATATGAATTAGAATCCAAGTTGGCTTTTGTAATTATAATGCTGTTTTTAGAAAGGGAGAAACTAATTACAAAATTTTATAGAAATGCAATGACTTAGACAAAACAATCTTAAAAATGAACAAAATTGAAAGGCTTGTCTGAAGGATTTCAAAATTTACTATAAAGACCTAATAACAAGATACCTTATTGGCATATCATAAAGATAGAAACATAGATCAGCATAACATTAAAGAATTCAAAAATAGGCTCACATATATATAATCAATTGATTTTTAACAAATACATTAGTGCAATTGAAATGTAAAAAGTCTTTAACACAATTGGATAACCATACTTTTTTAAAAAACACCATCTCCTCTCCTCTACCTTGCAGCATATACAAAGTAATTTGAAATAGATCATACACCTAAACTAAAAGCTAAAACTACAAAGATTCTAGAAGAAAACACAGAAGATTATTTTTACAACTTTGATGGATACAGAGTTCTTAGGTAGGATGAAAAAAGATTAATTATAATTAAAAAATTTAAATGAGTTCACAAAAATTAAAAACTTTTGCTGTAAAAATATTACTAGGTAATTTAAAAATAAGCCATAGACTTCACTTGATATATATATGACTTGTATCCAGAATATGCAAAGAACAGGTAAAAATCAAAAATAAAAAGATAAACAACACAATTTTAAAATATGCAAAAAATGTGAATAGATACCACTTTACAAAAGAAGATATATAAATATATATATGTGTGTATGTTTATCTTTTAGACATATAAAATATATTTTATATCTTTTGTGATGATTAATTTTGTGTCAATTTGTGGCACAGGGTACCCCAACTTTAGTTAAATTCTGGGTATTTCTGTGACTGATATTTTTCTGTATTTCTATTGACATATGTTTGTATTTCTGAGATTGACATTTAAATCTGTAGCCTGAATAAAGTAGATTGCCCTTCCTAATGTGGGTGGGCTTCATTCAATCAGTTGAAGGACTAACCCTGTCTTGAGTAAATGATAATTCTTCTTGACCAATTACCTGAGACTGGGATATCATATTTCCTACCTTTGGACCCAAACTGACATATTGGCTCTTTTTGAGTCTCAAGCCTACTGACCTTCCAAATGGAACTACATCATCAGTTCTCCTGGGTCCCTAGCCTTCCCAGCTCACCTTGAAGATATTGGGACTTGTCAGTCTCCATAATTGCATAAGCCAATTCTTACAATATATTGTGTGTGTGTGTGTGTGTGTGTGTGTGTGTGTGTGTGTGTGTACTTGTTCTATTTCTGAGGAGAACCCTGTCTAATACAAATGGCCAACAAGCATATGAGAAGATATTCAACATCATCAATCATCAAGAAAATTAAAATTAAACCCAATATAACACTGCAGATCCTCTAGAGTAACTAATTTTTTAATGAAATAACAAATGTTGGTGAGAATGTGGAACAATGAGAATCCTCACACCGTTAAATGGTACAACTAATTTGGATAGTTTGGCAATTCCTTGTAAAGTTAGATAAACACCACACAACATAGCAATTTTATTCTTATGTATTTAACAAAAGAAATGAAAGCATATTTCCACTTGTAATAGGTGAGGTTATGAAAAGCCCCAGGTATGTATCAGAGGTACAATTATAAAACTTTAGGGTAAAATACTAACGGAGGGGACTATACTGGTAGGTATAAATTCCAGTATTTGAAAGTACAGGGGAAGTAGTAATTATAAGGACTATGTGTCACTGGATAGAGAAGTTTGAGGTGACTAATCAGCAATTAAAGGTTAAGTGCGAAAGTACTCTCGCCTTGGCCAGTTTCTCTCAGAGATTAAAGTTTCTCTCAGTGATTAGAGTGTTGGCCCCAGAACCCTTGGTTCAATTCCTGTCCCTAGGTCAAGGCACTTGCTCAAGGCAACCGATCAATGGGTATGTCGAGATTTTTTTTCCTCTCTCTCCCCCCATCCTCCCTCCCCTTCACTCTCTCGCTGCATGTTGCCTAGGACCAAACCAGAGAGGGTCGGACCTGCATTGCCACCATGTGCCCACCATCCAGATATCATTGCTGACATGTACACATAAGGAACTGTTAGACATTGAAACGGGGACTCAGAATTGTTGGACATTGAAATTGGGACTCAAACTTTTTTTTTTGTTATTATATGTTTATTTCTAGTCTGCAAAGGCAAAACTTTTTAAAGGAAAGAAATGGTGGGAAAAAGATACAGAGGCAAAGAAGCATTGAACAGACTGTCAAACTACATCGGGAAGACAGGGGAGGTTGGGTGAGGGGGGCTGTAAGAGACCAACCCAAGGACCTGTACGCATGCATATAAGCATAAACAATGGATACAAGACACTGGGGGAGCGGAGGGATTGCGGGCAGGTGAAGGCATGTACTGGGGGGTAGGGGAGGTCGGGGGGAGGTCAATGGGGGAAAAAAAGGAGACATATGTACTACTATTTGTAATACTTAAAACAATAAAAAAAAGATAATCAATGGAAAAAATATCTTTGGGTGAGGATTTTTAAAAAATTGGGAGAAAAAAAAGAATCTTCTTTCCTGTGGCTGGAGGGTAGCACCAAACCATGAGTCATATTAGCAGAGCTTCAGAGAAAGTTGAATTCTAAACCTTAAACCTTTGGCAAGTCTGATATACCAAGGTCAGGGTCTTAACTGTTGGTGGCCAGAAAACCTACCAAATTGCAATGTTCCATAGGAGGGCCTGAAGGATACTCCATTTACCAAGCATGCAAACCACATCAGTCAATATCAACTGTCCTGATAGGAGAGGCAGCAGCATCACTACGGAGCTTATTGGTGGCAGCCTGATGTGGGCCTGATCTGGTTCACAGAACGTGGCTCCCTGATAACAATGATGAACCTGAAATAATAGAGCCAGGTGGTTTAACTTAACTATCGAAAGCAAAGTGGGTCCAATTATGGTAATGAGCAGCAAGGAGAAAGTAGATGCCAGAGGAGCCTGACTCGAGGAAATTTAAGCCATGGTTAACACCACTGTTATCAGACTTCAATGTACATCAGAATCACCTGGAGGGTTTTTAAAACACAACTTATTGGACTTCACCCTCCAAATTTTTGATTCAATAAGTCTGAGATGGGACCTGATAAACTGCACTGCAAGTAAGTTCTCTGGTGATACTGATGCTGCCAGTTTGAAATCGCAAGTTGAGAACCACTAGGTTAATAGAACATGACAAGCCTAAGGGCAAGATAGATGGACAGCCAATGAAGTGTTAAATTTTCAAAATCAAAGAAATCATGAATTTCTTGTTAAGAGTGGGGCTTATGAGAGTCAGATGATAAACAGAATCTTGACCCAGATTTGATTCAAAATGTATCCTCTTGATCCGTGGACCTATCTGGTTATTTCCTCAACACTGGGTCCTTGGCCTGTGGAACAAGAATCAAAGATCAAACTGGGGATGGCCAAATGGAAGCCTCTGAAACTCTCACTCATAAACCAGGCAAGAAAATGAAATTGCATCCCAAGAGTAATGAAAAAGAAGACAAAGACAAATACTGTGTGGTCCCACTTCCATGTGGAATATAAAAAATAAACTAAAAATTGAACTCATAGACCAGAGAACAGATGAGAGGTTGCCAGAGGTGAGATTATGAGAGGTGGGAGAGAATGGATGAAGGTAGTCAAAAGATATAAACTTCCAGTTATGTGATAAATAAGTCCTGAGGATATAATGTACAGCATGGTGGCTTTAGTTAATAAGACTGTATTGTATATTTGAAAGTTGCTAAGAGAGATCTTAAGCACTCTCTCTCTCTCTAGTCTCTCAATCTCTCACTCTCACTCTTTCCTAAAGTTCTTATCACTAGAAAAAAGAATTTGTAACTATGTGAGGTGATGGATATTAACTAAACTTACTGTGGTAATCATTTCTCAATATATACATATATCAAACCATTATGTTGTAAACCTAAAATTAATACAATGTTCCCTGTCAATTATATATCAATTAAAAGAAAAATTAGGATATAGTTTAATTAAGTGTTAAATTAATCCATTGAACATGGGCTGAAATCCTAAGGGAAGAAGTGAATTCTCCTCCTGAATACTAACTAACCTAGTTCACCAAAAGAAATCTCTAAACCAGTGCTGTCCAATAGAACTTTCTGCAATGATGGAAACGTTTGGCTTTTCCAATATGGAAGCTACTAGCCACACATGACTATTGGGCATTTGAAGTGTAGCTAATGCAACTGAGGAATAGAATTTTTATTTTTACTTAAAGTAATTAATTTAAATTTATTCAGCTGCAAGAGGCTAGTGGTTATCTATCTAGATAGCACAACTTTAACTTAATAGAGAGGAGGGAGGGAGAGAGGGAAGGAAGGAAGGAGGGAGGGATGGAGGGAGGGAGAGAGAGAGAGAGAAACCAGTGTAATGGTAAAAAGTGAGAGTTCCACTTAGACTTGTTCCATTTGAGTGTAAACCAGAAGGAAATGTAGTTATTTTAATATATTTAATGGAAAATATCTAAACTGAATGAGTAAGGTCAACTCCTCAGTGATTTTGGGGAATATATTTTTCTTATATATGTCCTGAAATGTATGTCATTAGGGATGAACTTCACTAGACCACAACTGGAAGGATAATATAATGCTAGAGGTTAATTTTCATTGTTCTCGCCTCCAGATTTGAGGTCTGTTAGCAGAAATGCTCTGAGAGATAATTAATCTTTATATAACAATTTTTCTTTCAAAAAATATAATGGGCTGGAACATAATTGTACATTGTACCAGGTAGAGAGACATAAAATAAATAGGAAAATCTTTAACATAGCAGACAATACCTTTAATGGAGAGATAAATAAAAATATTTCTCTGCAGTCAGAATAGAATATCTTTCTTTTACAGAGAAAAGAACGTAATTTTCAATACCACAGAACTATCAGTGGCATATGAACCACATCAGTCTCTATGAAAAAGATTCCATAAGACAAGTTATTGATTAGCATTTCCTGTTACATATTACTTTCCTTGATCTTTGCACACTTTGGGAAAATAGTGTTTTTGAAATTGCACTATGTTGAGTTCCTCTCTCATATACTCTTTTAGGTAATTAAGCTATTCATCTACAAGAGATTCCCTTCTTTAAGAAAGGCAGCTAGAGTAGTTACAAAAGGTTTCCAATCAACTTCCACAATCTCCTGCAGAGGAGAATGGAAAATGCTTGGGTATATTTCTTCTCTGCCATCAGCTATTTCTAACTAATGCAGTTAAAGGCCTAATCTTTTTATACCTCTCAATCATAGGCCAGTCCTTCACATACTTCTTTGAAGTTTGGTAAGCCAATACTTATTTGCACACAATTTCTCTCTCTCTCTCTCTCTCTCTCTCTCTCTCTCTCTCTCTCTCTCTCTCTCTCTCTCTCTCTCTCTCTCTCTCCTCTCTCACCCCTACCTTTCTCCTTCTTTCCTAAACATAGGTCTAGAAGCTTAAAGGTCAGCAAGTTGTGCCTGTGCTAATGTTGTTAAAAAATAAAAGAGAAGGTATTTTAAGAGTTTCAGCAAAAATTATGCTAAAATTCTCAACAAAATATTAGAAAACCAGATCCAGAAATACACCAAGATCAAGTAGAATTTATTCCAGGAATGCAAGGTTGGTATAATATTCACAAATCAACAACGGTGATACACCACATAAACAAAATGAAGGATAAAAATCACATGATCATATCAATAGATACAGAAAAAGCATTTGATTAATCCAGCACTCATTTATGATAAAAACTCCCAGCACAGTGGGAATAAGGGGAACATACTTCAACATAATAAAGGCCATATATGACAAACCCACAGCCAATATCATATTCAGTAGTCAAAAATTACAAGTCTTTCTCTTAAGGTCAGGAGCAAGACAGGGATGCCAGCTTTCACCACTCTTATTCAACACTAGAGACCCGGTGTACAAAATTCATGCACGGGTAGGGTCCCTAGGCCTAGCTGGCGATCAGGGTCAATCAGGGCCTTCCTTCCTTGGCTGTCGGCTGCCTGCCAGGGCCTTCCTTCATTCTGCACCACCCTCTGGTGGTCAGCACATGTTATAGCGAGCGGTTGAACTCCCAGTCAGTTGAACTCCCGAGGGGACAATTTGTATATTAGCATGTTATTATATAGGATAATGAACTATCAGAAAGGGAAACTAAGCAAACAATCCCATTTATGATCACATCAAAAAATAAAATACCTAGGAATGAATTTAAGCATTCATTCCTGGTAAAAGACCTGTACTCAGAAATTATAATACACTGAAGAAATTGAAGAAAATATAAATAAGTGGAAGTATACACCATGTTCATGGATAAGAAGAATTAACATCATTATAATGTCCATACTACCCAAAATAACTTATAGATTCAAGGCAATTCCTATCAAGATACCAATGGCATATTTCACAGAATTAGGACAAATATTCCAAAAATTTATATGGAACGACAAAACCAAATAGCCACAGAAATCTTGAGAAGAAAGAACAAAGTTGGAGGATTCATGCTACTTGATATCAAACTATTCTACCAGTCCATAGTAATCAAAACAGCATGGTACTGGCATAAAAACAGACATATGAATCAATGGAACAGAATAGAGAGCCCAGAAATAAACCCATGCCTTTATGGTCAATTAATATTTCACAAAGAAGTCAAAAACATACAATGGGGTAAAGATAGTCTATTTCATAAATGGTGTTGGGAAAATTGGACAGATACATGCAAAAAAATGAAACTAGACCACCTTTTTCCACTATACATAAGAATAAACTCAAAATGGACTAAAGAATTAAATGTTAGGCTTAAAACCATAAAAATCTCAGAAGAAAATATAAGCAGTAAAATCTCAGACATTCCTAATAGCAATATATATATATATATATATATATATATATATATATATATATGGCCCAGTGCATGAAATTTATGCATGGGTAAGGTCCCTAGGCCTGGCCGGCGATCATGGACGATCTGTGGGGCAACTGGTGGGGTGATTGGGGAGTCCCTGCAGGCACCTGCCTTGGCTGGCCTGGGGCCTGCAAGCTGGGGGCAGATCCTGTATTGAGCATCTGCCCCCTGGTGGTCAGTGCACATCATAGCGACTGGTTGACCAGTCAACTGTCTGCCCCCTGGTGGTCAGTACACATCATAGCAAGCAGTTGAGTGGCGTTAGCATATCATTTGCATATTATGCTTTGATTTGTTGAAAGGACGACCAGACAACCGGACACTTAGCATATTGGGCTTTTATTATATAGGATATCTATACCTATACCTATACCTATACCTATATCTATATCTATATCTATATCTATATATCTATATCTATATCTATATCTATATCTGTATCTATATCTATCTGTAGTCTTGGGCAAAGGAAACAAAAGAAAAAAATAAACAAATGGGACTACTTCAACCTGAAATGCTTTTGCATAGCAAAGGACACCATCAACAAAATGAAAAGGGAACCCACTGAGTGGGAGACATATTCACCAATGATACACCTGATAAGGAGTTAATATCCAAAATTTACAAAAAACACATAGCACTACCCACCAAAAACAATGAGCAAACCAATTTAAAAATGGGCAAAGGACCTGAATAGACATTTCTCCAAAGAGGACATATAGATGGCCAGTAGACTTATGAAAAGATGCTCAATGTTACTAAACATTAAAAAAATGCAAATTAAAACCACAATGAAATATCACCTCACACCTGTCAGAATGCCTATCATCAATATATCAATAAACAACAAGTGCTGGTGAGGATGTGGAGAAAAGGGAACCTTCGTGCACTGTTGATAGGAATGCAAATTGGTGCAACCACTGTGGAAAGCAGTATGGAGTAACCTAAAAAAATAAAAAATGGAACTTCCTTATGATCCAGTGATTCTACTTCTGTGAATATATCCTAAGAACCTGGAACACTGATTCAAAAGAATATATGCACCCCTATGTTCACTGCAGCATTTATTTATGATAGCCAAGATTTAAAAGCAGCCCAAGTGTCCATCAGTAGATGAGTGGATAAAAAAGATATGTTACATTTACACAATGTAATACTACTCAGCCTTGAAAAGGAAGGAAACATTCTCCTTAGTAACAGTATGGATGGACTTAGAAAGCATTTTGCTAAGTGTAATAAGCCTGTCAAAGAAAGACAAGTACCATATGATTTCACTTATATGTGGAATCGAATGAACGAAATAAGCTAACAACCAAAATATAAACAGACCCATAGATAAAGAACAGACTGACCGCTGCCAGGGGGGAGGGTGGTTGTGGGGCTTGGTGAAAAAGGTGAAGGGGTTAAGAAAAAAAACAACTCCTAGACACAGACAACGATATGGTGATTACCAGAGGAAATGGGGGGGAAGGGGGGTTGGGAAGAAGACGGTGAGGGCATAAGTGGTTATAGAAGACTTACTTGGGGTGGTGCACACATTACAATATACAGATAATGTATTATAGAATTGCACACCTGAACCCTATATAATTTAATTAACCAATGTCACCCCAATAAATTCAGTAAAAAAAGTAAAATAAAAGAGTTTGAGCAAAAATTGATGCAAGTCAGTCAGTATCCAATCTAACAGATAGAGAGGAGCTCCCAGGAGCTATACAAAATGAAAGAATTTTATAGGCACAAGGGAACAGACAAGGAAGTTATACTAAAGGAATGTGTTGGTTATTGCAAGGTTACTTCCCTTTAGCGGGTGGCAGGGTTCTACCAGGCAGAGTACCTAATTAGTGCTGATTAGGTGATTCCTGATTACTGGTTTAAGATTCCATTTCTGAAAGAGTGGAAACTGTAATTAAGTCTTGGTTTGGTGAAGTGAGGCTCAGCACAAGCAACTCCATTTGGGTCTGTTGTCTTGTTTTTAATAGTGTAAACAAGATACAAGATATATGTGTAAAGTATCAGCCAATAAAATGCTTATGTTCAGAAACCCCCAGTTTCTTTATCTGTACTTCATTAGCATGTGAAAAGAAGATTAATATTTGGTTAGGCTTAGTCCTGCTGCAACTCTTTCAAGATAACATAAAAATGCAGTATCCACTGTAATTTTATCTTGTCCCCTCTTAATATCTGCCCACACGGCAACAATATGCCTATAGCAACACAGTCTGTGATAACCTGGACATATTTCCACTTGATGCTTTCTTTCTAGAAGGCATTATTTTCTCACCTTGTCCTTAGATTCAATGTATATGGTGCCTACTATTGTTTTTTCCCTAACCAAAAGACTTAAAAGATGTATTAATGCTCCAATGCAGCCATCATATGTTCCTCAGAAAATAAATGTCTGTTTCTCTCCCTTCACTGCCACACATGGTGTGCAAACAAAAGACCGTCTGATTGCCTCTCCTAATGGGCTAGCCCTTAAGCAATGCCACATGCTTAAGCACATTTCTGCAAAATTTAATTTGCTAAAAAAACCATTATACATTAATATATACTTTATTTCCTTCCATTCCTTGCTTATGACTAAAGCATTTCTGTGAGTCAACATAAGCATTTTCTTTTCTTCTCTTCCCTCTCTGTTCTTTGAGTTATGGTGTCATTCAGTAATTTAACATCAAAGTATTTTATCACTGGAACTATGGAGACAGCCTTCAGTGTCTTAATGATTAGCACACATAGGAAATAAATGTCTTCTCAAGTTTAATTTACAGGGAAGTGAATTCCTATTGTTTCACTCTTATTTGCATTCTCTTTGGTTTGTTAAGGCCTTTTTGCAAAGCTTGGGAAAGATGAGTGGAAACATCATCCCCCCTGCCCTTACACACGCGCGCGCGCGTGCGCGCGCGCGCACACACACACACACACACACACACACACACACACACACACACTTTCTCTCCTCTCAGAAACGGTGCCTGTCACAAAGCTTAGTGAGTCAAGAAACTCCAGGATTAACTCGAGGCTCCCACCCTAAGGTTCTGGGAAGTTCATGTCCATATTAAACTGAAGATAATAAATGCCACTTGGGTAGTTACATTATTCAACATGCTTTTACCTACATTTCATCTATGCCAAGCCAACAAACCCTTGTTAAGTGTTAAATATATCTGATTTGCAGTTCAGAGCAGTTGAGTCATTTGCCCACGACAGTTGGGAAGTAGAGTCAAGAAGCAACATAGATCCCTGACTCTTAACTGAGTTTCTCTGTTTAGTTCTATGCTTTGTCCTAGTGGTTCTTAGAAGGAAAGCACCAGCAGCAAATTCATAAACGTGGGTGTTTTTAATTTTTTAAGGATAAATAACTTCCTAGTAGGTAATCAAGTTGCTATAGATCAATATTGTACATGAAAATGCCAGGAATGTACAGTGGCTGCAAAAAAAAGAATATCAGTATGCTTGAGGAGACTCAAAATATTTTTGTCTACCAACTAGCCACTTGTTCTTCCCCAGCCTGAACATTGCAGATCTTCTTGATCTTTTTGTAATAAAACAGCTTTTAGGATTCATACTTTAAATCAACTATAAAATCTCCCTTCAAATAGCTATTTCATAAAACGATTTTGTTAGCCCAGCCTAGGGATGAGAGAAATGAAGTGAACAGATTCGGGATTAATTACTTTTTAAGTGTGCCTTCCTTGGAGACTGATCTATTTGCAAAACTAATCCTAGACCAGTTGCCTCCTGAATCAGCCAGTCCACCTTTACTATTCTAGGAAGTCAAACCAATCTTACCATTAACCTAAATAAGGTACAATTAGCCAAAACACTCTACCAGTATTACCAAACAAAATTAACACATTCTTAACCCAATTATAAATAACTTTTTGGATCATTTGTGGTTTGGGATTATTTACCTTCTGGATCCATTACTGGATAATTTAAAAGGGATTATTTTGCTCGAGAAAGAAACTTTAAAAATATGTGTGTTTTTTAAATTTCAGAGGAGCATCTATGATTTTTTTAAACTATGATTCATGATTCTTAGAGGGCATATCCTTCCCTCCGAGAAACTAAAGACTTGATTCAGAAAGTGTGGTTTCTTTCCATGGCCCATTGCCTCAGAATGTAGGTTCATAATACAGTAGGGTAAAATCAAAGCATAAATTATAACTGCTATGCTGGCCTCTTACACAAAAATAAAACCCATATTCATTTAAATTACTCATCCCTGAAACATTCTGTCTGTATTACATACTTCTGTACATTTCATATAACCTATCCCAAATCAGTTCCTTCTCCAAGCTTTAGGTTACAAAACTGACTTTTTGTCTTTATATTTTAATTATAACTCCAAATATGAAGAAAAAATAAAAGGCTACATATTTTTTAATTGCTTAGAGCATGTTTACTAGATCACAAAATTGGGTTAAGTGAAAGTCATAGAAATCAAGACTTCTCTGTACAGCAAGTTTTCCAAGAAAAGGTGAAAAGGGAAGGAGAATAGGTAGAAATCGAATCAAATTCATTGTGAAACCTACACACACACACAGACACACAGACACAATATTAAAGTTTGGCACACTGGAAAGTGGTGATGAGTAAATAAATGAATATGGGTTTTATTCTCATGTGAGAGGCCAACAGAGCAGTTAGTAATTTATGCTTTGATCATACCCCACTGTGTTATGAACCCACATTCCAAGGCAATGGGCCATGGAAAGAAACTCACCACGCTTTGGATAGAGTCATTAGTTTCTTGGAAGAAATGATATGCCCTCAAAGAATCATAGAAATAAATGAAAATATTAAAGATGCTCCTCTGAAATTTTAAAAACAGAATTGAGTTCCAGCCCCATCATATGATTTGGAAAAATTATTTCACCTTTAAACACTTCAATTTTCAAATCTGAGAGGAAATAGTCCACAGAATTATTATGAGGATTAAAGGAGAGAATGAAAATCAAGGGCTATGAAGTCCTACTACCTGGGTTAGATGCTGGCACACAGGATCCTGGCAAGTGATTCAATGTTGCAAGACCTCAGACACCTCACTTTAAATAATAATGGTGCCTCTGTCATAGGTTTATTGTGAAGACTAAATGAGAAAATGTATAAAGGACTAGTCCAGTACTGAGTACATAGTAGGCATTCATGAAATGATCATTCTCTTTTTCCCTTCCCTTCAGTTCCTAAATATGCCTTTCTTGCTTGCAATTATTCTTATTAAACATGTTAATAATTTAACTCCTATCAAACTCTCCATTAAAATGTGGGAATCAAGAGCAAAATTCATCTTAAAATTCATTCTGAAAAGTGAAACTTAGTAATGTGCATATTTACAAATGTTTATTAGAACATGTTTCTCTAAAAAAATATTTTGTTAATGCTTTTTAGAAACAAGAAAAGTACAAGAAGAAAATGAAAATAAAAGATGCCTATGCGCAGAATTAATTATGCCTAACATTAGCAAATTAGCTTCTAACTTTTTTTCATTTTAAAGAAAAATCACATTATTATTTTGGTAGAGATAATACATGCTAATTATAAGGGAGCAAGCAATCCAGAAATAAAAGTTTTTAAATAATTTTAAACCCCACTACTCATAAGTTACTATTATTAAGATTAGAGAGAGATAATTCAAAATATTTCTTATACAACTACAGATAGATGGATAAATGCATTTATATATTTGTGGGTGGGTGAGTGGATGGATGAAAAAATAAATTTAATTTCCCTTGATTTTTATAAAAGAAAGTAAGTAAATTGATGGAATTATCATACTCAAATAAGATATTTCTTTACAAGATATAGTCTTTCTTAAAAGAGCTCCTTAAGGTTTTATGTACAGAGTGAGGGAGACAAAGACTATAAGCTGTTAATAAGATCGGTTATTTAAAAAATACCTGTGATCAATTTTAGTCAATATTTATCAATGCCATGTTTCAAAGAAGACAACAGCCTACTTTCCTATTCCCTTCCTCTGACCTCTCAAAATTTTATTTTTTATCTTGAAATTATCAATAATTAACAATATTCACGTCCTGTCCTATTATCATAACTCACAATTATTTATATTGTTTTTATACTTAAAATGATTCAATGCTTACCCACCAATCTTCTTATTATGATATAAATATCTGAATTCTATATTTTGATTCATCTCTTAACTGGTTAGATTTACTTATCAAAATATTCTTTCAGTGATGCTGTGTTCTCCAATTGTATTATGTTTGAGACTGTCTGCTTTCTGCTTTTATATCAGAACTAGAGGCCCAATGCACAAAATTTGTGCAAGGGCCTTGGCTCCAACCCCGGCCCACTGCTGCTACCACATCCAGGGGCCTCTGCTGCCTCTGCCAAGGCCCCCACCCGCTGCCATCACTGCCTTGGCCTCCACCTGCTGCAGCTTTGTCTGGAAGGAAGGATGTCCGGTCTAATTAGCATATTATGCTTTTATTATTATAGATTAGAGGCCCAATGCACAAAATTTGTGCAAGAGGCTCAGCCCTTGCAGCCCTGGCTTCATACAGAAGATCGTCCAGAAGGACATCTGGAAAGACATCTGGAAGTTTGTTCGGCAGTCTGGTCTAATTAGCATATTATGCTTTTATTATTATAGATGCCACTTTAGCTGGGTATAACTCCTGAGCCACTTTTACTCTACAAACTTTGTAGCTCATAGTCTGTTTTCTTCTGGCTGTGCAATAATCTGAAGCAAGCCTCAACCTTTTTCCTCTTTTAGGTAATTTGCTTATTTTAAGAGTTTTGTTAGAGCAGTTTTAGATTTACAATAAAATTGAGAGAAAGTTACAAAGATATTCCCTGCCTCCACAGAGCCATACCCTTCCCCATTATCAATGTCACTCCCCTATTATCAACATTACTTACTAAAATGATACATATTTTACTGAGGATGAATCTACATTTACAAATTATAATCACCCTAAATCTATAGTTTACCTAAAGGTTCACTCTTGATGTTATACATTTAATGGGTTTGGACAAATGTATAATAACATATGTCCATCTCTATAATACCATCTTTATAATATCAATACCCTAAAATCCTCTGTGCTCTACCTATTCTTTTCCTGTCCCCCTCACTCAGCAACCACTGATCTTTTTATTGCCTTCATAGTTTTGTCTTTCAGGAATGTCATGTAGTCAGAATCATATATAACTTTCTCAGATTGACTTCTTTCACTTACCCATTATGTATCTAGTCGCCTACTAAAACTTGCTTCCAAGTTTTGACAATTATGAATAAAGCTTCTATATATATTGGCACGCATTTTTTTGTGTGGACATAAGTTTTAAACTCCTTTGGATAAATTCAAAGGAGCACAATTACTAGATTATATGTTTAATTTTGTAAGAACCACCAAACTGTATTCCAAAATGGCTATACCATTTTGCATTCCCAACATAGCAAATGAGAGTTCTTGTTGCTCCATATCCTCACCAGCTTTTGGTGGTGTCATTGTTCTGAAGTTTGGCCATTCCAAAAGGTGTGTATCAGTATCTTGTTTTGATATGCATTTCCCTGCTGAAATATGATGTGGAGCATATTTTTATATGCACATTTGCCAACTATATATGTTTGTAAGGTGTCTGTTATGGTCTTTGGACCATTTTTTAATCAGGTTATTTTCTTATTGTTAAGTTTTAAGAGTTTTTAATATATTTTGGATAATAGTCCATTACCATATGTGTCTTTTGGAAAATATTTCTCCGAGTCTGTAACTTGTCTTCTAATTCTCTTGATATTGTCTTTTCCAGTGGAGAAGTTTTTATTTTAATGAAGTCTAACTTATTTTTCCTTTCATTAATCTTGCCCTTGGTGTTTATTTAAAAAGGCATCACCATACTCAAGGTCCTCTAAATTTTCTTTTATATTATCTTCTAAGTGTTTTATAGTTTAGCATTAAATATTTACATCTATGATCCATTTTGAGTTAATTTTTGTAAAAAGTATAGGATCTGTGTCTATATTTCTTTGTTTTGCATATGGATGGTCAGTTGTTTCAGCACCATTTGTTAGAGAGACTATTCTTGCTCCATCATATTGCCTTTTCTCCTTTGTCAAAGATCAGTTGACTATATTTATGGGTTATATTTCTGGGTTCTCTATTCTATTCCATTGATCTATTTGTCTATTATTTTACCAATACCATAGTGTCTTTTTTTTTCAATTACAGTTGACATTCAATATTACATTACTTTCAGGTGTACAGCATAGTGGTTAGACATTTATATAACACACAGAGTGATCCCCTGGATAAATCCAGTACCTATCTGGCAGCAAACAATATTATTGACTATATTTCCTATGTCTTACTATGCATCCCCAAGACTATATTATAACTGCCAGTTTGTACTTTTGAATCCCTTTACCTTTTTCACCTAGCCCTTCAAGCTCCCTCCCATCTGGCAACCACCAGTCTATTCTCTGTAACTATGAATGTGTCTCTATTTTGTTTGTTCACTTATTTTTTTAGATTCCACATATAAGTGAAATTATATGATAATTGTCTTTCTCTGTCTGACTTATTTCACTTAACATAATAACTTCTAGGTTCATCAATGTTGTCACAAATGTTAAATTTCATTTTTATGGCCAAGGAATAGTCCATTGATGGGCACTTAGAATGCTTTCATATTTTGGCTATTGCACTATACATAGTAAATAACACTGCTATGAACATAGAAGTGCTTATATTCTTTCTAATTAGTGTTTTGGTTTCTTTGGACATATACACAGAAGTGGAATTACAGGGCCATAAGGCAGTTCCATTTTTAATTTTTTGAGGACCCTCCATACTGTTTTCGACACTCATTTGCATTACCACAAACAATGCACAAGAGTTCCCTTTTCTCCATATCCTTGCCAGCATTTGTTGTTTGTTGATTTATTAATGATAGGCATTCTGACAGGTGTGAGGTGATATCCCATTGTGGTTTTAATATGCAGTTCTCTGAGATTATGGACATTGAGCATCTCTTCATGTGTCTAATGGCCATCTGCATGTCCTCTTTAGAGAAATGTCTATTTGAGTCCTCTTCCCATTTTAATTTGATTGATTGGTTTTTCAGTTGAGTTGTATGAATTCTTTATAAATTTTGGATATTAACCCCTTATCAGATATATCAAAGGATAATTACTTCTCCCATGAGAGTGGTGGTATTTTTGTTTTGTTGATGGTTTCCTTAGCTGTGCAAAAATTTTTTAGTTTAAAGTAGTCCAATTTGTTTATTTTTCCTTTTGTTTCCCTTGCCCAAGGAGATACATCAGAAAAATACCTTTACTAAGGGGAGTTTCAAAGATACCTATGTTATCTTCTAGGAGTTTGATGTTTTCAGGTCTTACATTTAAGTCTTTAATCCATTTTGTGTTTATTCTTGTATATGGTGCAAGGACATGATCTAGTTTTGTTTTTGCATGTTTCTGTCCAGTTTTCCCAATACCATTTATTAAAGAGACTGTCTTTACCCCATTGTATATTCTTGTCTTCTTTGTCATAGATTAATATACTATAGATGTGGGTTTATTTCTGGGCTTTTTGTTCTATTCCATTGATCTATGGTACTGGCACAGAAGCAGACCCTTATACTATAGTTGAGTATCAGATAGTGTGATACTTCCAACTACGGTCTTCTTTCTCAAGACTGTTGTTGCTATTCAGGGTCTTTTGTGGTTCCATATAAATTTTAGGATTATTTGTTCTAGTTCTATGAAAAATATCATTGATATTTTGAAAGGGATTATGTTGAAACTATAGATTGTTTTGGTATGGACATTTTAATTATCTTAATTCTTTTTATCCATGAACATGCTATGTGCTTCCATTTATTTGTATCCTTCTCAAATTATTTTTTCAATGACTTTTAATCTTCCAAGTACAGGGTTTTTACTTATTTAGTTAAATTTATTCCTACATGTTTTATTTTTTATGAAATTATAATTGAATTATTTTCTTAATTTCTACTTCTAATAGTTCATTATCTATAACTAGAGGCCCAATGCACAAAATTCATGAACAGAGGGGTGTGAACCTCAGCCCAGCCTGCACCCTCTCCAATTTGGGACCCCTTAGGGGATATCCAACAAACTGACAGTTGGACATCCCTCTCACAATCCAGGACCACTGACTCCTAACTGCTCACCTGCCTGCCTGCCTGATTGCCCCTAACCACCTCTGCCTGCATGCCTGATCACCCCCTAACCTCTCTTCTGCCAGCCTGATTGCTCCCAACTGCCCTCCCCTGCCAGCCTGATTACCCCTAACCACCTCTGCCTTGGTCTCCGCCATGGTGGCTTTGTCCAGAAAGAAGTTGGACATCTGGAAGATGTCCGGTTGATCCAGTCTAATTAGCAAATCCAGATGTCACTTCAAATGTCCTTCCTGATGAAGCCGGGGCCAGAGGGAAGCCAGCCCCTGTGTCTGTGGGTGGCCCAAGGTAAGCCAGCCTGGGTCCCGGGTGCCTGCCAGTGGCCAGAGAAGGGAAGCCCAGGTCCCAGGTGCTGGAGGGAAGCCGGTGCCAGCAGCCAGGTGAAGGAAGGCCTACTCTTGCATGAATTTTCATGCATCGAGACTCTAGTTGGTGTATAAAGATGCAACCAGTTTCTAAACATTTATTTTGTATCCTGCTACTATAGTGAATATCTTTATCAGTTTGAGTAGTTTTTTGGTGGAATCTTTAGGTTCTCATGTCATAGTATCACATCAGTTTTATTTCTTCTTTCCAATTTAGATCTTTTTTTTTCTTGTCTTGTCTTATTGCTGTAGCTAGGATTTCTAATACGACTTTGAATAAAAGTGATAAAAGTTGATATCCCTATCCTGTTACAGATCTTTTAGTTTTCCATTGTTGAGTATGATGTGAGCTTTGGGTTTGTCACAAATGGCCTTTATTATGTTGAAGTATGTTCCCTACTATCCCCACAGTGCTGAGAGCTTTTATCATAAACAGACATTAGATTTTGTCAAATGCTTTTTCTAAATCTATTGATATGGTCATATGATTTATATCCTGCATTTTGCTTATGTAATGTATCATATTAATTGATTTGTGGATATTGCACCAACCTTGCATCCCAGGAATAAATCTCACTTGATCATAGTGTATGACTTTTTAATATACTGGTGAATTCAGTTTACTAATATTTTGTTGAGGATTTTTGCAATTATATTCATAAGGGATATTGGCCTCTAATTTCCTTTCTTTTGTAATATAATGTCTGGCTTTTGAATCAGGATAATGCTGGACTTGTAAATAAGCTTAAGAGATTTCCCTCTTCTTCAGATTTTTGGAATCATTTTTGAAAAGATGGGTGTTAGTTCTTATTTGAATGCTTAGTAAAATTCACCTGTGAAGCCATTGGGTCTAGGACTTTCATTGGAAGATTTTTGATTACTGATTCAATTTCATTAGTAGTTAAAGTCTGTTCAGATTTTGTTTCTTCTTGATTCAGTCATGGAAGATTTTATGTTTTTAGGAATTTATCCTTTTCTTCCTGATTATCCCACTTGTTGGCATATAATTGTTCATACTGCTTTCGTATAATCCTTTGTATTTCTGTGATGCTTTTTGTCATTTTTCTTTCATATCTGATTTTATTTATTTGGGTCCTCTCTTTTTGGTTAAAGATTAATCAATTATTTTTATCTTTTCAAAGAACCAGCTCTTGGTTTCATTGATCTTTTGAAAGTTTTTAGACTTTCCACTATGATCTTTATTATTTCCCTCCTTCTGACTTTGGGTTATACTTGCTGTACTTTTTCTCATTCCTTTAAGTGAAAGATTTGGTTGTGTATTTGAAGTTTTTCTTGTTTCTTGAAGTAGGCCTGTATTGCTATGAATTTCCCTCCTAGAACTGCTTTTGCTGTGTCCCATAGATTTGGGGTCATTGTGTTTTCATTTTCATTATTCTCAAGGTAACTTGATTTGTTTTGTTGATCTCATTGCTAACCCATTCATTTTTTAGTAACATGTGTTTTAGCCTCCATGTGTCTGTTTTGGGAAGACTTTTTTCAGTTTTTTGTTCTTGTAATTGATATCTAGTTTCATATTTTTGTGGCCCAAGAAGATCCTTGACATGATTTTAATCTCCTTAAATTTATTGAGACTTGTTTTATGGCTTAACATGTGGTCTAACCTGGAAAATGTTCCATATGTACTTGAACAGAGTATATATTCTACTATTTTAGGGTGAAATGCTCTAAAAATATCAATTACATCCATCTGGTCTAATGTGTCATTTAAGGCCACTGTTTCCTTGTTGATTTTCTGTCTGGATGATCTATCCATTGATATCAATAAGATAGTTCCCTACAAATATGCACTACCATTGATATCTCCCCCTATGTCCATCAATATTTGCTTCATATATTTAGGTGCTCCTACATTGAGTGCATAAATATTTGCAAAGATTATATCCTCTTATTGGATAGATCTTTTTATCATTATGCAATGTCCTTCTTTGTCTCTTTATACTCTTTGTTTTAAAGTATATTTTGTATGATATAAGTATTGCTATCCCAGCTTTCTTTCATTTCCATCCCTTTACTTTCAGTCTGTTTGTGTCTTTCAACCTGAAGTAAGTCTCTTCTAAACAGCATATGTATGGATCTTATTTTCTTATCCAAAACACTAAATCTTTTTATTGGAGCATTTAATCCATTTACATATAAAGTGGTTATTAATAGGTATGTACTTGTTGCCATTTTATTATTCATATTTATGGGGGGTTCTTTCTTCTTCATAAGAAATCCCTTTCACATTTCTTGCGGTGATGATAAACTTTTTTAGCTTTTTCTTATCTGGTAAGCTCTTTATCTCTCCTTTGATTCTAAATGATAGTCTTTCTGAGTAATCTTGCTAACGTCTATCATTATTATTATGATTTTCTATTTTTTGACTCATTATTTCTTTCTACTTTTACTTTTCATTCTTTCTCTTCCTTTTGTGGTTTTGAGCATTTTATATGATTGTATTTTCTCTCCTTTCTGAGAATATCAGTTTATACTCCTTTTTTATTACTTTGTTTTAGTGGTTGCTCTAGAGTTTGCAATATACATTTACAAACAAAACAAATCCAGACTTATTCCATTTTACAGGTAGTACTGCCTACTTGTAGTAACAAAATAATCCTAATTCCTTCTTCCTGTCCTTTGTATCAGTGCTGGCATTTGTTTCACTTATGCATAAGCATACATAAGCATATATATAATGTATGCATAAGATATATACATAAGCATACATAATCACATAATCAAATACATCATTGTTAATATTATTTTAAACAAACTGTTATCTGTTAAATCAATTAAAAATTAACAAAATTTTTGTTTTATCTTCACTTACTCTTTCTTTGATGTTCTTCCTTTATTATGTAGATCTGAGTTTCTGAACAATATTATTTTTCTTCTTTGTAAAGAATGTCTTTTAACATTTCTTGTAAATCACTTCTACTGGCAACAAATTATTGCCATTTTTGTTTGAGAAAAATCTTTATTTCTCCTTTAGTTTTGAAGGATAATTTTGCAGGGCATAGAATTCTAGATTGGTGATTTTATTCTCAATACTTTAAATATTTCATTCCAATCTATTCTTGCTTGCATGGTTTCTGAGAAGTTGAGTGAACTTATCTTTATTCTTCTATATGAAGGTGCCCCCCCCCACCCACTTGAGTTTCTTTCAGGATTTTTTTTCACCTTTGATTTTTTTGTAATTTGAAAATTATATGACTTGGTGTAGTTTTTTTGGTATTTATCTTAGTTGGTATTTATTAAGCTTCCTGGATCTATTGTTTGAGATTAATTTTGGGAGATTCTCAGTCATTATTGTTCAAACGATTTCTTTGTTATTTCTCCCTTCTCACTTTTGTATTCCTAATATCTGTATGTTGCAACTTTTATAGATGTCCCACTGTACTTAGATATCCTATTCTATTTTTCTTGTGTGTGTTTTTCTTTAATCCACACCCTAGGATATGTTTATTGATTTCTTTTTTTTTTTTTTTGAGAGGGGAAGGAAGAGATAGAAAGGAACATCAATGTGAGAGAGAAACATTGATCAGTTGTTTACCATATGTGCCCTGACTGGGAGTCAAACCCACAACCTTCTGGTGCATGGGAGATGCTCCAACCAGCTGAGCCACCTGACCAGGGTAACTATTCTGTGTGTGTGTGCGTGTGTATGTCTGTGTGTGTTTGTGTGTGTGTGTGTGTGTGTGTGTGTGTGTGTGTGTGTGTGTTCCATCTTTTTTCTTGTTTTGGTTTCTGAATATCCTATTGATATATCCTTTAGCTTAGCAATTCTTTCCTCAGCTGTGTCCAATCTGTTGAGTCCATCAAAGACATTCTTCATTTCTGTTAGAGTATTATTTATCTCTAGCAATTTCATTTTTATTATTTCTTAGAATTTATGCCTCTCTTCTTACAGTGCCCATTTGTTCTTGCATGCTGTCTACTTTTTCCATTAGAGCCCTTAGCATATTCATCATAGTTGTTTAAATCCCAACATCCTTCTCATGTTTGGATCTGATGATTGCTTTGTCATTGAATTGTGCTTTTTGCATTTTGTTATGTCTGGTAACTTTTTCTTGATAGCCAGATATGATGTACCAGATAAAGGGAACTTCTGTAAGTAGGCCTTTACAAATGTGGTGGTGAGGTGAGGTGTGGGGGCAGGGAGAGGAAGCATTCTATTGTTCTATAATTAGGTCTCAGTGTATTAGTGAACCTATATCTCTGGATTGAACTTCACAAGTGTTTCTTAGTTTTTTCTTCTCCCCTTTGGTGAGTCTGGTGACAAGTGTGTGCTGTAGTTGGGTATTTCCTTTCAACTTTGATAATATTCTAACAGATTAGGCTCTAGTAAACTAGTTTCCCCTGAAGGAATTTCAAAATGGTTCCTTTTTCCCCTCTCCCTGCTAGAAGCTTGGGGAGATTTTCTTCTCCAATAATTAGTGTGGGAACCTGGTCAACCTCTTGGAAATAAATCTCAGCAATATTATGGAACTGGCAATTGGACATCCCTCTTGCAATTTGGGACCACTGGCTCCTAATCGCTCACCTGCCTGCCTGCCTGATCACCCCTAACTGCCTCTGCCTGCCTGCCTGATCGCCCCTAACTGCCCTCCCCTGCTGGCCTGATCTCGCCCCCAACTGCCCTCCCCTGCTGGCCTGATCTCACACCCAACTGCTCTCCCCTGCCTGCCTGATCACCCCTAACTGCCTCTGCCTGCCTGCCTGATCACCCCTAACTGCCCTCCCCTGCCAGCCTAAGCTTGCCCCCAACTGCCCTCCCCTGAAGGCCTGATCTCTATGCATATGCACATATATGTTGGGAGGGAAAAAAGGACAGGATCTTGGGAAATGCCTATATTATAAATGTGGGTCAGAAAAAGGGATCTAACGAAGGTGACTTAGATAATTCAGAGAAATAAGAGAGCAAATGAAATGCAATCTTCAGGCGGGTAGACAGCATGTCTAAATTATTCATTTTGTACCTTCAGTGCCTAAGATGGTGCCTAGGACAATTGGTTGGGTAATTAATATGTATTTGTGAAATGAATGAATGAGTCAGAAGTACAGTGTCATAGCTACCAAGAGGAGAATGGCAGTTCTTATGCCACAAAATGTCATTCCTGAATTGATTATAGAACCTACTGCATTTGATCACTGGGAAATAGTGGAAGAGACCTCATATTTGCAAGAAGGGAAGGCAATGAAAAAGTGGAGGTGGTGAATATGGATTTCTTTCTCCAAAAGCTGGCAATGAAGAGAAAAAGAAAGTGGAGGTACAGAAGTATAACTTAAGAAGGAACCATGATGGAAGAAAGTTTTATTTTAGAACTATAAGGACTAGAGTGTGTTGTGTGCAAAGACAAGAAAAAATAATGAAGAGGAAGAAATTAAATGGGAGCATGCCCCATTCTCCTGTCTCTACTCTATTAAATTTCATTGCAAACCCAACAATGTTCTTATGATACTGTATTAACATCCTATATAATAAAAGGCTAATATGCAAATTTTCCCCTCAACCAGGAGTTTGACCAGGGGGTGGGGCCCGCCGGCCAACCTTCCAAATCCCTCCCCACCCCCACCAGCCCAGCAGATCCATGTGGGTGGGCCAGACCCCACCTGTGCCCAAATTCGTGTACCAGGCTTCTAGTGTTAACTATAGTGAGGCAGAAAAAAGATAAAGCAAGGATTAAGCATAATTATTTTTAACTACAGAATTCACCAATGATTTAATATATACATTATCACATTAGCTTGTTTCTTTAGGCATGCAACATCCATTTTCATTTCATCTGTCATCACATCTTTAGCACTATTTTCCATACAATCCTTGATAGTGTTGCACATAACATGCCTTGGAAAATATAATTTAAGGTAAAAATTCTTTGAGAATGTCTACATATAACATTTCCTTTTCTTTGACATAAAACACTACTTTTAAAAATAAGCCATTTTGTTTAATTACCAGTATCATTTTCTGTCATTTTCTATTACAAATACTCAACAGTTTTCATTTATAACTTAAACTAGAGGCCTGATGCACGATATTCATGCAAGAGTAGGCCTTTCTTCCCCCAGCTGCTGTCACCAGCTTCCCTCTGGCACCCAGGACCCGGGCTTCCCTTGCAGCCCCAGCTTCATCCAGAACATCTCTAAGGACGTTGGGTCTAATTAGCATATTACGCTTTTATTATTATAGATTATTATAGATAGGGCTTAATGGAAAAGATTTAAGTGTCAATACTTTCAAGTCAGAAAGACAGAAATGCTGTTCCACCACTTACTAGCTGAGTAATTAATCTTGTACAACTAACTGAACCTTCTCATGGACTGAGCGCCCTAATTCTTCCAAATATGCACCAATAATAATCAATTGTGCAGCAGACATAGCAATGAATTAGGGGTATAGTGAAAAGGGCTAATTTCCACAAATTTTTGGACAGGATTTTTATATAAACATGTAGACAGAACTAAAAAATATGCAGTCAATTGAAATACCTAAGAAAAACAAAGTGAGTTGTGGGGGAAAGAAGTGCCACATGTTGTGCTTCCCTTAAAGAATGGGCAAGAGCACGAGGCGTGTAGTAGACAATAAATGATGATTAGTTAATTAATTTGGTCTGGCTCACAACCAACTTTGATGGGAAACAGACTTTTCTTCTTTTTGCTGTTTCTTATTAAAATATCAAGTTACTTTGTAAAATACATTTTAAAAATGATTGCCTAAGCCTCTGACCAGGAAGTAAACTGACCATGGACTAAGTAGAAAAGTTTGGGGTCATACATAGTTTGACATGGATGCAGCAAAATTTATAATGTTTTTTAGTCATAAGGAAGATATACCATCAAATGTAGTGTTTTGCCAGGCCAGTGTGATTCAGTGGTTGAGCGTGACCTATGAACTAAGAGGTCACGGTTCTATTCCCAGTCAGGGCACAGATTGGGCTCGATCTCCAATAGGGGGCATGCAAACAGCAGCTGATCAATGATTCTCTCTCATCATTGATGTTTCTCTCTCTCTCTTCCTCTCTCTGAAATCAATAAAAAAAAAAAAATCTTAAAAAAAAAAAAGAACATTGGTTTTGGTGCCCTGGATTT
The DNA here is from genome assembly GCA_026230045.1 of Corynorhinus townsendii. Classification (NCBI taxonomy): domain Eukaryota; kingdom Metazoa; phylum Chordata; class Mammalia; order Chiroptera; family Vespertilionidae; genus Corynorhinus; species Corynorhinus townsendii. The sequence goes on from JAPDVU010000008.1 coordinate 70,470,911, forward strand.
GATTCTAGCTCTTGCATTCAGTAGCCATATGATCATTAACAAGTAGCTTTATATCTCTGAGTATAAAGCTCTTTGTCTAGTGGGCATAAATATACAAGCCATTGAGGTTGTTTTGAAGATTATGGTAGCAGTGTTTCACTATCAAATCCATACCGCCACATCCCTCTCAATGAATGATAGCAATTATCATAATAATACTGCTGGCATCATAAATATATGGTCTTTACATTCAATCAGATGTGGGTTCAAATCCTGGCTCCATCACTTATTAGTTGTATGACCTCAGAAACTTGCTTAATAAATCTGAGCCTTATCTTTATATTTAAAATGAGTATAAAAATATCTCTCTCTCTAGTGGACAATGAATTTTAATAAGATAATGTAAGTAAGGTATACATAGCACATGGAAGGCACTCAACAGATGCCAGTTCCCTTTTTACCACTTTTCCTAGAGCAGTGGTTCTCAACCTTTCTGATGTCGCAACCCTTTAATACAGTTCCTCATGTTGTGGTGACCCCCAACCATAAAATTATTTTCATAATTTTATGAAATTAAAATTGGAGGACCTTGGATTCCATGGTAAAAATTTGGTCATTATTCTCTAGGGCGGTGGTTCTCAACCTTTCTAATTCCGTGACCCTTTAATACAGTTCCTCATGTGGTGGCCCTCAACCATAAAATTATTTTCATTTCGCTACTGTTACGAATCGTAATGTAAATATTTTGTTTTCCGATGGTCTTAGGTGACCCTACTAGTGGTTCTCAACCTGTTGAGACCCACAGGTTGAGAACTGCTGCTGTAGAGCCTAAGACCATCAGAAAACACAGATATTTACATTACGATTCATTAACAGTAGTGAAATTACAGTTATGAAGTAGCAATGAAAATAATTTTATGGTTGAGGGTCACCACATGAGGAACTGTATTAAAGGGTCGCGGAATTAGAAAGGATGAGAACCACTGCCCTAGAGAATAATGACCAAATTTTTACCATGGAATCCAAGGTCCTCCATAATCTTTCCCCTGGCTCTTTCTCCAGTGTCAGTTCCTAACATCCTCCCTCCATCTCCTTCCTCCTCTTTCCTAACTTCTCTGTCTCCCACCTCATTAGCTTCTACTTAGAACTGGGATTATGTTCTTTGAGGAAATAGCCCCTTTTGAGATTCTAACCAAGGGAAGAGAAAATCCCACATCTGATCTTGATAATTAAGTAAAGTCAATAGCTCTCTTAATAGTTCATAGTCACCTTAGGGAGAGCTTGGTCTCTTACAATGTGATACTGTAAACCATTTCTCTTCTTGAAAAACTTTATTACTTTTCCTTTAAAACATGTGTATGCATGTGCGTGCGCATGAATACACATACACACTTGTGTTTCTCAGGCCTCCTCTCTCTCTCTCTCTCCAATTTTTTTTTTTTTAATTTTATTTTATTTTTATTGTTTTAAGTATTACAAATAGTAGTACATATGTCTCCTTTTTTTTCCCCCTTGATCTCCCCCCGACCTCCCCTACCCCCCAGGACATGCCTTCACTTGCCCCCCCTGCCCCCCCACCCCAGTGTCTTATATCCGTTGGTTGTGCTTATATGCCAGCGTACAAGTCCTTCGGTTGGTCTCTTACAGCCCTCCTCGCCCAACCTCCCCTGTCTTCCCAATGTAGTTTGACAGTCTGTTCAATGCTTCTTTGCCTCTGTATCTTTTTCCCACCATTTCTTTCCTTTAAAAAGTTTTGCCTTTGTAGACTGGAAATAAACATATAATAACAAAACAAGACAAAACAAAAAAATGTTTGAGTCCCAATTTCAATGTCCAACAGTTCCTTATGTGTACATGTCAGCATTGATATCTGGATGGTGGGCACATGGTGGCAATGCAGGTCCGACCCTCTCTGGTTTGGTCCTAGGCAACCTGCAGCGGTGCACAGCTGCTGACTGCTCCCATGACAAGGCGCTGTCAGCGTCTTCCATCTCTGGACTGTTTTTTCCTCTTGTCTTCGTGGTTGGAGCAGTCCTGTCAATTCCTCTCTGTTGCAGGAATCCATCTGGTCTTGGGGTTGTTTTCTGAAAATATACAAATATATTCTCGACCACAAGTTAATAAAGGAATCTTTTCTATATAATTGATTTGGGATCCTTTTTATTTTTGTTCAAACGATTTTCCTTTGTCTTATTTAGACACCATGTGTGTTTTTAATGGCCATCTTGCTGTTAGCATTGCAAATGAAACTTAATTTGGTAAAGTAAAAATTTTCTAGATGTAATTTACTTATAGGATATTTTTCCTTACATGATATTGCCCTACTATCCCCCCCCCTTTTTTTTTTTTATTAATGGAGGTTTTTGTAAATTTTATAATGCAGTCTTGATAACTTTAAATTTAAAAAAAAAAATTTTTCCCCCACACATATGACTGCTTTAGGTTCATTGCATATTCAGGAATTTTACCATGAGATGAACTACCAATAGAAATTTTAGTTATTACTTTAAGAACAGCTTTTTGTCCAGTACTTGAATATTCACTTATTTCAATTAGGCTATTTAAATTAATCTGAAAACTCAATTACTATTTTACTGTCAAATTTAATACTCTACCAACAATCTTAGTTTACCCTGCAAATATTAGTGGGAAGGATTATTTGCGTTCTTGAGTGGGCCCTGAGCATTCCAAATACTCGCTGAATTTAGATATAGGGCAACTGCTGTTGGCCAAGTCTCTTGTCTGTTACCTGGGTCCCGATCTGAGCTGGGCCAAGTCTCTGTCTGTCCCCTGTATCTGGATGTGAGCTGGGCCAGGTCTCTTTCTGTTGCCGGGGTCCCGATCTGAGCTGGGTGTGGGAAGCGCGAAGCAGCCATGGGGGCAGGAGACCTCCTTCAGAAGGGGTGAGGGTTCAAGCCCCTGCAATGTTGGGGGGGTGAGGGTCTGTGCCCCACTTCTGTTGCCCCCCCAAGTTCTCTCCTGATGGCCCCTCTGCGACTGTGCCTGTCTTAGGTTGTTCCTTCCTTGAGGAATCTTACCCGTCTCTGGCTAACCAGCCATCCTCCAGGGCCAAGCAGGGTGCTGTGAGGTTCAGTTCTGTCTCCTTGGTAGCCTATGACCCCGTGGCCTCCACACCCAGCACCTGCCTTGGGAACCCCTGGCCTGCTGGCAGGGTCCCGGTGCTGATCACATATCTCGGGGAACTCGGGTTTCTTCTCCAGTGAGGGCCCAGTCTCTCCAATTTTGAATCTTCCATTAGCTCCCCAGAACCAGGGACAGTAGAGATAATGACAGCCATAGGGTTGTCATGAGCATTGAATGTGATAAAAACAGCTACAACTCAGCTTTAACTGATTGTTGGATCAGAAAAATTGAGACCAAGGTTGCCAAGATTTGCAAGGGACTTTTTTCAAAACAACCCAGATTTCTATGTGAAATATCCCAATCTTTAAGGCTTGCAACAAGTTTGACAATTAAAAAGAGCATTGTGAAAAACAGACTAAACTCACTCTGTGGGCCATCAGTTTGCAACCTCTGTTCTAGGATGTTTGAATAGCATTGCCAATGATTCTTGTGTGCATACCCGTGGGTTTGTTTTGACTGTACTCCAGCATCTTGCAGTATCTGGCACATAGCAGATACACAATAAATATACCTTGCCTGAACATCTTTTATAGTTAAATTTATTCATCATTTTTTCAATTAATGTTTGGAAAACATTTTGGTTTCATTCTTAGATTAATTCCTGTAAAAGGTCTGCCATTGGTTTTTCCAAGCTGTTAAATGTTGCTGCTCTAATTACTTTGCCTTACACTTTGTTACAAGATATTATGGATGCATCCTGATTGTGTCAGACACGGGTACCACGCCAACTGCCTTGTCATCACTTTTGTCTTATGACATCATATCTTCCTATTACATAACATTCCCAGTGCATAATTGGACTAGTTCAGCATTGTTTTTTCCCCATCAGAGCATCTTCCCCAAACTGTAGAGCATAATGGAGATGGTTGTTTCTAATACTTGATTCATTCATTCAGAGGGAACTCATTGAAAAAAAATCATTAAGAGCATACTTGTGTGCCTGGCAGAAAGAAGTAAAGACTAATAAAGCACAATCTTTAATTTCAAGAATCTTACAGGCAAGTAAAACAGATAAAAGTATAGTGTAATATGTACTATACTAGAATAATGTAATATAAGTACTATAATATATACTATATACACAGGAAAGGCAGTATAGCTAAGTAGTCAAGTGCACTGGTTCTCGAACAGACTTCCCAGGTCCCAAGCTTGGCTTCACTACTTACCAGCTGTTTGAGCAAATTATTTAACATGTGGTTTGGTTTTTTGATCTGTAAAGTAGAGTGTAGGATTAATATGAAGTTTAAATGAATTAATATGTGTACACTGCTTAGAACAGTATTTAGTATAAAGTAAGTACTCAATAAGTGTTACTGTAACTGAAGGCACACTTAACCTTGTGTGTGTCTGGTGCATGGAGGTAGCTAGGTAAAGAGAAATAAAATCAGGAAGATTTTCCTGAATTATTGATGTAAGTCTTGAAGATTTATTTCCTCAACAAATATCTACTTGATATTTACTAGGCACTATGCACTAGATAAATAAGTGTAAAGCAGTGTGAATTGGAAAATATAGAAGAAAAACTTCCTAGGCTATGGGAACAGCAAATTCACTTATAAGAACTTGCCTTGAGAGGTCAAGGCAAGTTCTTATAAGTGCAAATAGCTCAATGAGGCAAAGAATAGGGTGAGATTTGCAGAGGGGCAAGAGGTAATAAGAAAAAGAAGCCGGGATGAAGGTGTCAGATTGTAGGTAGCCTTGAATATCATACTATGGCATTTGAAATTTATTTCATAGATACAAGTTGCCAAAGAAAGTTTTAAGCAGGGGAGTAACGGGATCAGATCTGAGTTCTTAAAACATTACTCTGGTGATAATATTAATCTGAGCCAACTCAATTTTCTTTAGGAAATGAGTACTCCTGCAAAACTCCTTATCAGAGAATGCTAGGATTTTTTTCAATGCAAATGAAAAAATAAGAGTTTAAAAGCACTTACAAATTAAGAAGTGAATATGGGTTTTCCACATATGCAGTATAAATAATATGTACTTTGGTTTGGAGTATGAAGTATTTATCTCAAAAAGAAACACCTGATATTACATGGGACTCTCTGAATGAAATAACCAACTCTAGCTTCGCCCTTCTGTATCTATCTCGTGTGTGTGTGTGTGTGTGTGTGTGATATTCATTCTTTTAACCAACAAACATTTATTGTGCCAGACACTGCTCTGGGCACTTGGGATACAACAGTGAACAATGACAATAACAAAACCAAATTAAAGATTCCTGTCCTCTGGAATAGAGAGAGATCGATCATAAACATTAATAATAAGTAAATTACATGAAATATTAAAAGGACGTAAGTTATCAAAATAAAGCATCAAGAAGAGAAAGGAGAATTGAGATCATCCATTCATGATAGGAATCATAGTAGGATGACTTCAACAAGGAATGAAAGGAAATGCCAAACTCTGTAATGTAAAATTCACCATAAACTCTGTGATGGGTGCAAAGTCCTGTCCCTGCACGTAGGTCTAAGCAGCAAAAAGAGAATTATGCTAAAGATATATAATACCTATATTAGCATGACTTAGATAATTATACATAATATACACGCATGCCTTATAAAGACTGTGTAAGTCTACTTTAAACAATGTGATGTGGACAAGGCTTAAAGTGGGCTGTAACATATTATTCTGCCCATTACTTCCACAATAAACAATTCTGGGGTTTGGTGGTGGTCATGGTGTGTGTGTGTGTGTGTGTGTTTTGGACACCATCTCCTGCTTGGAACAGAGCCTGCCAGAGAGCCCTATTCTTCTACAACCTGTTCTGATAATAGCCCAACCCGGCAGGAATCTTGATCTTTTATTATATTTTTTTTTCCTTAAAACGAAAACAAACTTCCTTCAACAACGTAGTATCATAGAGTGGTGTCCTTCACCACTAATCTGTCCTTCAGGCAGGCCTGGCTCCAAAGGAAGAATGCCACCTACAGAATCATCTGCACCAGTCAGCCAGTCCTGTGCAGCACCATCAGTGCAGCAACTCAACCCTGTGGGCTCCAAATCCCCTCCATCTGATTATTCTTTGGTCTTAAAAAAATAAAAAAATGGCACCATTTGGGCTGACATATATGCTCTCGGCGCAGATATCTGATAAACACTTCCACATATTGTAGCCTGCTCAAAAGCTAAGCCAATTTCAGTCCTCCCTCTGCCTGCATTTTCCTTCAGTGCGCTTTCTCCTTTGGAATGCCCCTGTCTTTGCGGCGCGCAGTCAGTGGAAACCGCTGGTGCCCAATGTGCAGGGGCTGGTGATGGGTGGCTGCAGAAGCCAAGCAGGGAGACCTGGGCAGGCTAACCAGGGATTGCACAAGAGATCAGGCGGCGCTGCGGGCTTCCAAATGTGTACAGCCGCAGCGCTTGGCGAGGCACAACTCCATTCCGGGTCCTCCAGGGTGGGGGTGGGGATGTAGGTGGGGGGACTCCACTGCGTCCGCTGAAAGCGAGGCAGGAATCCCTGCACCTACTCTGTTCAGGCTGAAGTCGCCACAGCTGCGCTGATGCACGCGCTGCAGCGGCGCCATCCCCCACGGGCGAGCGCAGGAAGGGATGGGGTCGGTGCGAGTGGTCTGGGCGGCTGGAGAGGCGCGCGTCCTTGCACTAAAGACCCCGGTTCGTGACGCCAACCCGCGAGCTCTTCAGGCTGGACCCATTCGGAGAGGCGGACTGAGCAGGTCAGCTGGTCGCCTGTGCCCCAACGTGTATATATAGGAAACCGCCGGGCCGCAGCGCCGCAGGCCGGCCGCTGCGGGAGCGCCGCGCTGAGGGAAGGCGGCCGGGGGCGGGTCCGGCGCGCGGCGCCTAGTGCGGAGGGGCGGGCCCGAGGCGAGGCGGGGCGGGCCGGGCCGCGGCGGGCGCGGAGAGCAGGCGCCTCTGCAATCTCCTCCAGCCCGCCTTGAGGAGCGCAGGCGGCGGTACATGGCCCCGACGGGAGGCGCGCTGTCCGCACCTGGAGCCTGGCTCCCCGCCTGAGCGCGGCGGCCGCCTCGGCCCCGCGCATCCTCGCCCCTCCGGCCGCGGTCCAGCCGAGAGGACCGCGTAGCCTCCTCCTGGGCTGGGATTAGCCTGAAAGTCTTCTTCATGGAAGCGATGTCCCCCCAGCAGGAGACTCTAGGGGGGCAGCCGGGGCGCTCCTCCTCCCTGACAGGAATGTCGTGGATCGCGGGAGGCCCCGGCACCAAGAAGGTGAGGACGCTGCGCGGGGCCCCGCGCCCTCAGCTGCCGCCGCCGCAGCAGACCCCTCTCTCGGCGCGCGCCCTCCGAGCCGGCCACCGGGGCGCGGGAGCCGGGCGCCGCGGGGATTTAACGCTCGGTGCTCGCGGCCCCGCATCGTTCTAGAACGTTCCCGCCTTACTCATTCTCACTCCCAGCGGCGCCGCCGTACCCCCAGTCACCCCGATACCCTTCGCTAGTACCTTTCGCGTCTAGAGTGCTATTCACTTTCTCGGAGCGTACCTGCAGCCTCCCGCATCTTCATCCACCGCGGGGTGGGCAGGCGGCCCGCTCCCCGGCCGGGGCGCGGGGCCCCAAATTGGGGCATCGCCTTTCCCCAGCCCCGGAGGTTCCCTGAGGTCCCCCGGGCGCTCACCGCCTCTGGATGGGGTCAACTTCGAGTAAAAGAGGGCTGGCGGCGTCCAGCAGGGCGCCGCAACCCTCGAAGAAGAAGGTAGGCGCCGGGGCTCAGCCCCCTCACCTGGCGCGGCGGCGCCAGCTCCGCGGGATTTGGGTTGAGTCGGGAGGGTTAGGTTTGCGGGGGGGGGGATGGAGTGGGGGCTTGAGCTCAGCGCGGCGCGCAGGGAAAGACTCGGGCTCTCGGAGGTGATGGTGAGACTTGTAGGTAAGCTTGGGATGCTAACGGTCGACACCGCGGGGACGTGGAGGCTTGGTTCGGCCTATACCGAAATGGGTGGGGCCGGTGGGCTGCGGTGGAGGGTCGAGTGGGCCTAGGCCAGGGGCCTTCGCCCTGCGCTCGTCCCCTACCCCGGGATTTGGTGGGGCTGGAAAGGGCCTGGGTGTAGCTGTGGACGTGAGGGCGGCGCGTGTTCCCTGTCAACGCTAGGAGGAGGGATGCGGCAGCAACTTGTAGCGTTCCGTGAGGATAAACGCAGCCCGCGGTGCGTGCGGCGTGCTGCTGCCGATCCGCTGCGGTTTCTTTGGATCGGTTCCCTGAGCAAGTGCACGTGTCCTGGCCGTCAGTGGCCGGCCTCTGCTGTTCTCTCTGAGGAATTGATTTGGGTGTTTCTAGCCATTGGGCGTTTCAGCTCTTGCTCCTCCCCTCCCCCCAAGACCTTCGGCTGTTTGGCCGTTTTTTGCTCCGTCCTGGTGGTTCCCTTCCAGCTTCCCTGGGAACCGAATGGGTAGAGGGATCATCTAACTCTTCTAAAGGAACTACCTTAATGCACTGCATTTATATGATTAGAGCCCAGAGGGGCTGCGCAGGCTCCCTAATTGACCAGAGCTTAGTGCCTTTCAGGACTCTCCGCACCCGCGTTCTGGGTTGGCTAGAGGTCAGTTGAAGCGAGGTGAGATCCTTACGTCAGTCATTATGGGAGTGTCTGTGAGCTCCCTAGGACCTTGACCATGTCACAGAGCCCTATAGAAGGGAACTTGAGGATGTGTCAGCTGTAGTGTCGGCTCGGCCTTTGATGTATTAGACTGTGGTTTGTCCTTGTCGCTTTTCCCCTTCAGAGATGTAGGGACTGAGGGATTGTGTGTGTGTGTGTGTGTGTGTGTGTGTGTGTGTGTGTGAGAGAGAGAGAGAGAGAGAGAGAGAGAGAGAGAGAGAGAGAGAGAGAGAGAGAGAGAATTTACCAGGTTAACACTGCATTTGGAAAGGTAAATGAATTAGAAATTGGCATAGATTTTAGAGCAATTTTTGGCCTTGCAAACTTAAGGAATCGGGGGAAATCAAAGATTTATATCTCTTTTCTAAGGGTAATTAAGCTTAAGCATATCGGCAAAGGGAGAAAGCATTTATAAGGTAGTACTTGTCAAGTGAATAAAAGGTTGCTTTGCATCTTAAACCATTGTCCTTAAGATGCTATTCATTATAAACGATAATGGGTTGTTATATTGCCAATCTAGTATTTTCCCTTTCCTTTTTTGAAAGGGAATAGATTTTGCCAATCAGATATTTCTACAGCTTTTTACTCCCTTTGGAGTAGGGGTGACGTTGAAGAACTGTTTTATTTTGCTTTTAATGTGTTTCCAGAAAAGTGCATCCCTGTTCATTTTAAGCATTAGTAGGCATATCAGTTTGATTTCAGATCTCCATGTTAGCAAGAGAATGTAAAAATATTTCCAAAGTGTAGCTCACAGTACCATTGTCATTTATACTCTTTATGAACCAGTCTTCATGTATTCCAAATGCTCACCAGATTGATCTTTTTTTTGTGTTTCATCTTGCCCTTTTGGTACTTGCTAGACTTAGTGAGTCATGAGACATTTCTAAAAAAAAGTCTACTTATGTGGTTGTAATATTAATTACTAAGGCTTGGGTCAGTGTTTAGATTGCCAAGTACAATCAACATTTTTAAAACGTGAAACAGAAAATATTAGTGCATTAGTGAAGGTAAGGGCTCTTCTGTATAGCTTCTTTTTCTCTGTTTCATATGTGTATGTGTATTTTGGGTAGTGATGTAAAATGTGTTTTTTATTTAATGGTAAGATTCTTTAAAGGCAAGTTTACTGGAATAAGTTCACTTGGCTTTTAGTTTCAGCTCCATTACTAGCACAGTGATCTTGAGAAAAATCACTTGTTCCATTTTTCTCATTTGTAGAATGGGAATAAAAAGATAATGCTGGAGAAAAAGTATGTAGATGACAATTATATCTTGTATTTTGTGAAAATAAGGTGATCTTTTATAATAGGAGTTTAAAAAAATAGCATCTTTCAAGTTAATCATCCTGAGAGTCTGTTAACCCAGTGATATTGCCATTGCCTGGAATGTAGATCAGATTCTCAGGAACTGCTATAACTGTCTACAGTGAGGTAGAATTTAGAGTGTGATGACCTAGGTTTAAGACTCCATGGTGTTGGTACTAGATTTCTGACCTAGGTAAATTACTTAACCTTTTTAGTTTTCTATTTATACAATGAAAATAGTAATACCTACCTCCTCAAGGTTGTTGGGAAAATTAAATATGAAATTGAGTAAATATTGATACATAATAAGTCCTCAATAAATGTTAACTCTTATTGTTTATAATTTCCCCCATATCTGTAATTCCCCATACTACTATGTCCCAGTTGTTCAAGCCAAAAATCTAGAATTCATTTTCAACCCTTCTCATTTCCTCACTCTACAACAACCATCAGAAAGGCAAGTCAAAACATATTTTGAGTATTAGAGGCCTGGTGCATGAAAATTCATGCGCTAGAGAGGGGGGGGGTCCCCTCAGCCCGGCCTGCCCCTCTCACAGTCCGAGAGCTCTGAGGGATGGGAGGTGACCCTGCGATCAGAGGATGGCGACACTCCCATCACACCTCTGCTGCTGCCACTGCTGGCAGTGCAAGCCTCGGCCAACCCTGGTTACCTGAGCCTTGGGCGGCCTGGGCAGCCAGGCAGCTGCCATCCAAGGCTTGCCTGCACCTCAGGCCGGCCCTGGGTGGCTGGGGGGCTGAGGGGATTGGGGGATTCCAAGGCAGGCACGCGGAGCGGCCAGGCCTGCTGCCCCAGTGGGGCTGAGAGGACTGGGCACCACCATCTTGTGGCTGTGGGCGCTGCCATCTTTGAGGGCGGGGCAGTCAATTTGCATATTCCCTCCTTATTGGCTGTGGGTGCTGCCATCTTTATGACGATGTGAGGGTCAATTAGCATATTCCCTCTTTATTAGATAGGATACCCACTTCATCTCCACCGCTGCCACTGTAGTCCAAGCCAAACCATCACTATCTTTCACTTATACCTTTACAAAAGCTCCCTAATTTGTCTTAACTCCTTTCTTGCTCTTCTGTGATCCAGTCTCCATTTAGCAGCACCAGAGTGATCTTTAGAAATATAAATTGACCATTTTGCTCAACTGCTTAAAAATCTGTAGTGGCTTTCCATCATATGTAGACTAAAATTCGGACTCCTTCTCTTAGGCATCTCTACTTCTCCAACCTCATCTACCCTTGACACCTTGTTGTATTCTCCAGGCCTTCGTTTTCAAACATTAAGTCATCAAGTTCATTTCTATTCTGAGGCCTTGGTTTAGCTATGCCCTCTGCTTCTGCCACAGGCATTTGCAGTATTGGCTCTTTTCTACTGTTCAGACCTTCGGTCCTCCCAGAAGCCTGTCCTGACTGCTTAAGGGAAGTTGCCCCTTAATCATCTCTATGTTTTATTTTCATCATAGCATTCATCCTTGTCTGATATTTTCTTATTTATTTCCTTGTTATGTTACCTGAACCCCTCTCCAGGTTGTGAAAACCATGAGAATATGTTGTTCCAGGCTGCCTCCCCAGTGCCTAGGGCAGTGCTACATATTAGGTACTCAGTATTAATTGGGTTACGTGCAGCAATGAACAAGACAGATATTGGCCATTGTATTCAGAATTTATGATTTAGAGCAGGTCAGCACACCTTCTTAAAGGGCCCGAATAAATAATTTAGGTTATAGACCATAAGGTCTCTGCTGCAGCAACCCACTCTACCATTGTAAGCACTAAAGCAGATAGAGACCATAAATAAATGAATTGGCATAGATGTGTTCCAATAAAACTTTATTTACAGGACAAGTGATGGGTTCCTAGTGTATAGTTTGCTGGCCCCTGCTAGAGCGTCACTGTTGGCTAGAACTTTCTATGACGATGGAACTGACCTTTTTCAACAATGTCCCATCCGATAACTACTACCTACATATGGCTACTGAGCACTTTAAATGTGGCTGGTACAACTGAGGAACTAAAAAATGTTTAACAGCTTCACTGAGGTATAATTGACATACAATAAATTGTACATATTTAAAGTATATAAATCAATACGTTTTGACATATGTATACATCTGTGAAACCATTATCACAGTCAAGATAATGAACATATTTATCATCCCCCAAAAGTTTGCTCATGTCCTTTTCTAACCTTTTTGTTCCCTCCTTGTTCTTAGGGAACTATAGATTAATTTGTATTCTCAAGCATTTTATATTAATGGAATCATTCTCTGTATTCTTTTTTGTTTTATTTTTTAATTTAGTGGCATTACTATGAGATTCATCCCTGATTATGCATGTATCAATAGTTCATTCCATTGCTGGCTAGAATTCCATTATATGGATAAACCACAGTTTGTTTATCCATCCACCAATTAATGGCTATTTGGTTAGTTCCAGGTTTCGGCTATACAAATAAAGCATCTGTGAACATGTATGTATAAAGCTTTATATGGGCTTATTATTTCATTTCTTTGGGATAAATACTTAGGTGTTGAGTGACTGTGTCATCTTTTAGGTGTATGTTTAAGTTAAGAAGCTGTCAAATTATTTTCCAAAGTGGTTTTATATTCCCACCAGCAGTGTATAAGAGTCCAGTTTCACCAGAACTTATCTATCTTTTTTCATCATAACCATCCTAGAGGGTATAAAGTGATATCTTTTGGTTTTGATTTACATTTCCTAATGACTATTAATACTGAGCATCTTTTCACGTGTTACTTGTCATCCATATGTTATCTTTAGTGAGGTGCCTATTCAAATATTTTGCCCAATTTCAGTTGGGTTGTTTTCTTATTATTGAGTTTTGAGAGTTATTTATATACTTGAGGCCCGATGCACAGAATTTGTACAGGGGTGCAGTCCTAGGCCTGGCTGATCAAAGCACAAGCATCTGGTGTGGAAGGGCAGGTCCCAGATGACCTCTGGGTCCTGGGGAGCACCTGGGCCCCCGTGCCCCATGCGCCCCTCTCTACCTGAGTCATTGGGCCCCCGCCCAGCTTCCTTAGCGCCTGGGAGCTGAGTGGTGGCCCCGCCCTCCAACCCCCAGCCGCTGCAGCTGGTCGCCATCTGTGGGGTGATCTGTGGGATGATCAGTGGGGGCTCACACCCACCTTGGCCTGGCATTGCTCGCTCAACTGCTCTACCATCCCGCCCTGGTCCAACTCTCATGGGGAGCCCATCGGGGCCAGCAGTGCCTCCACTGCCACCCGCTGCCAGCACCGCATCACCCCCTGGTGGTCAGCACAGGTCAGAGCGAGCTATTGAACTCCCAGTCGAACTCCAGGTCCAGGGAACAATTTGCGTATTAGGCTTTTATTATATAGGATTCTGGATTTGAAATCTTTTATTATGTATGTGTTTTTGCAAATGCTTTCTCTTATTCTGTGGCTTGTCAATTTAAGAACAGAGCTCTTAATTTCTGATGAAATTTGATTGGTCATTTTTAAAATTTAATTTTACTTCATTGTAATCTATTTAAATTTAAATAGCCACATGTGTCTAGTGGGTACTGTATTGGACAGCACAGGTTGATAGGAAAAGACATAAACAATACTTTAAAAATTCATAGAGTAATAACTTATTAAAGAAACAAACATGACACTGATTTAGACAAACGTGGATATGAAGCTAGACCACTCTGGTTTAACTCTTATGCGTGACAAAGAGCATGCTATAAAAAGATTCCAAGAACTTGGAGCAGTTGTTCAATGTTCCCTAGGTAGAAAAGAGCATTATGTGTTTGAGGAGCTAGTTCGTAGATTCTGCATAAGAAGTCAGTCTCTTTATTTTACAGCCACATGTAACCTCATACAGAATTAACTAGTTGGTTCATCCATCTTTACTTATTAATAGTCAGATGATTTGACTATTTCCAAAAATCAAAGATTTTTTTTATCACCAAGGCTCTTCAAAATAATACACAATAAATTTGCACATTAATTTCTTAAAATGTGGCTCTAAAATATAATAGCAGCATGTAGATAACCATTTCTGGATATAATTCTAGATAATGCATCTTTGAGGACATCCACATTTGAACAGAATAGTTTTTGTGAAATGAAATGGAAGCACACATTAGAGTAATTTCAGTTTGGGATAATTTGTGTCATACTCAACCGCCCTGACCTTTTGGTTTCACGAGCTAATTGAAAACTCTTTACACAAGATGAATGTGTATTGGGATAGGAAAGAAAGACAGGCACATAAAGTAAGTCAAAGCAAAGTATTTTAAAATAGATCCAACATTTTAAAATGTGGCAGCTGCTGTTGTGTACACTTCATTCTGTCATTTTTGTCTACATTCTTGGGGTCCAAGTCTGTTTATAGCAACTCATGATAGAACACCCCTGAGAGCTGACTTTGCCTATGTGTGTGTCTTGTGCTGGGCCTTGAATGAAACATCTTGGTGAGTAAACTTTAGTTTTATTCTTTAATGCTGAGAAAAATTTATGGTTAAACCAGTGAACTGCTGAATCCTTTTCTGCTATTTCTTCACAAAGTGAATGGCATAAAATCAGGCAGCTGAGATTATTTGGGCTGAGAGGAGCCTGGAATTATCAAAACTGAATTGGACTGATCAGAAATGGCCTCTGTTATCACTGGTATAACCTCTGAACTTCTAACTGTACTATGTTTCTTTGTCTATAAAATGAGAGTAATAATCCATATTCTGTACATCTCACAATGTTGTTTTTTTATGGGTCAAAAGAAGAGAGCATATGAAAGCACTTTGGGGAAATAAAGTGTAAAAGCCATTAGTGTCTTTTACCAGGTGAAAGTAGGTGTAAAGCAGTAAAAAAGAGTTTTATTTCTTTGAATTTAACACTAGAACATTTACATGTGAACGAATGACTGCGATCTGTCTTATTCAGCTCAGGCTGCCGTAATAAAATACCATAAGCTGGGCGGCTTAAAACAACAGACATTTATTTTTCATAGTTCTGGAGGCCATGAATTCCCATGATCTGGATGCCAGATAATTCAGTTCCTGGTGAGAGCCCTCTTCTTGGCTTGCATACATTCATATACACAGTGCTTTGAGGAAATATATGTACATTTTATTATTGTGACTTGACTTTCATGTCTCATACCTTCATGTCCCCAAAGCATTTGGCAAAAACCTCTGTTGTGGACTGAACATGTCCCCTGCAAACTCATATATTGAAGTTCTGATCCCCAGTATGAGAGCATTTGGAAGAGGGGGGAAGGGCATTTGGGAGATAATTAGGTTAGACGAGGTCATGAGAACAGAATCCCCATAATGGTATTAGTGCCCTTATAAAGGACCAGAGAGCTTGCCCTCTCTCACTGTCCCCTATGTGAGGACACAGCAAGAAGGCAGCTGTCTGCAAACCAGGAAAAGGGCCCTCACCAAGAACCCCATCTGCGGGCACCTTGTCCTTGCACTTCCTAGTCTCAGAACTCTGAGAAGTGGCTGTTGTTTAAACCACCCAGCCTGTGTTATTTTGTTACACTAGCCTGAGCTGACTGACTACCTCCAAAATAAACTTTCATTGAGTGAAGAGTTTGCTGTCCTTTCTGTTGCTATCTTAGGTGTTCTAGATCTCAGGGGCGCTCCAGATTCCGGTATGTGCAGAAAGCCTGCAGGGTACATGCTCAGTTTGGTAATGGCTACGGCAGCAGTTATCTGAAGCAGCCTCGGGTGGAGGTACCATCTAGCTTTTCTTTCCTTGGGGAAGACCAGGCCACAGTGGGGGAGTCCGGAAAGGGAGCAGGGGCCACAGCCTCTGTCAGCCACCAATAACAGGGCTTGTAGGCAACACAGCCCAGTTCACTTTATAATTTTGTTTCAGTCTGATTTTCTTTATCTAGGACAAGTTTAGATTAGAAACATCCAGCCAACAGCAGAAATAGCCATTTCAGCACTGTATGCCAGTGCTATGCTGAGCAGCCTTGGCCTAATTTTGACAGACAGCTGTCACATGGCACAACTGAGAGGTAAAACCTGTTTTTGGATGCCTGGTCACTAGTGTGAGGACTGAAAGTGGAATGTGCCCACATCGGCTCATATTTCAAAGATCTGAGAAACCCAGCTGCTCAGTGGCCTTTTGCTTTCCCTGTGTACCTGGGTCCTAATTTGTATCTAGGCAAGTGTCTGTGTTCCTCTTTTTTTAATTTCTTTATTGATTGAGTTATTACATATCTGAAGCAGCCTCGGGGGGTTAATCCCCCTATTAACCCCCGCATCCCCTCCACTCATGCCCTAATCCCCCCTGTTGTCTGTGTCCATTGGTTAGGCTTATATGCATGCATACAAGTCCTTTGGTTAATCTCTCCCTCTTACCCCCACCTTTCCCTCTGAGGTTTGACAGTCTGATCGATGCTTCTGTCTCTGGATCTGTTTTTGTTCATCAGTTCATGTTGTTCATTATATTCCATAAATGAGTGAGATCATGTGATATTTATCTTTCTCTGACTGGCTTATTTCACTTTGATAATACTACGCTGCGGTAAAAAGGAAGGAGTTCTTACCATTGGCAACTGTATGGATGGAACTAGAGAGCATTATGCTATGTGTTCCTCTTGTATCCCTCCACCTCTTGAACCTCAGCTTTTACAGTAGCCATTACTAGGTTACACTCTCTCTGAATCTGATAGACATGGGCCTGTTTTTTATTCTTATCTCATACACTCTTTTACCATTATGGGTTTTGGGCTTGATCATTGTACTCTTTCTCTCCCCATGAGGGAAGTGAGAGGTCTCTGCAAGGCAGAGTTTCCCAGCCATCACAGATGTATTTGATACATTCATCTCAGCCCCTTCGCCTTCAGCAGGTAGGGTAGATAGGTACTGGGGCAGCTAGAAAGTCCTTTTCTTTATTACAGTGTGCCATGATATGCAAGTAACATCACTTTGTATGGGTCATGATGTGAAACATGTAGGGAATCCCTGCCCTCACAGGGATTATGAGGGAAAGGGCATTGGTGATTGACCTTCCTACTCCAGGGTGCTGCTTAAAGGGATTATGACTGAATGTGGCTTTGCCAAAGAAGAGAGTGCAGACAACTTGAAGGCCCATAGCAATACTCCAGAAGACTGCGTGGGCAGGATGGAGGCAGAGAAACAAAGAGTAATATATAAGAGGGGTAATATCTAATGTCTATTAGCCCCATGCCTATTCTTCTTCATTACATTGATTCTCGTGTTTATTATTTTATTTCAAAGTGGTTGTCTCACAAAAAGAGGAAAGACAGATAAAAGTAAAAAATGTTTTTTCTTAACCTCAGAAAAGAACTGTATTCCTTTTCTGACATCTGTGTTGTGATGACATTGGTTTTAATTAAATGTTCAAAGTGATTCTGGATGGGATGATTATGAGTAAATGGGAGCTCTTATTCACCAGAGACCAAACTGATCACAGTAGGAAGCTTCAGCTAGTGCATTTCTGTGATAACAGGACCTGAGAAGCAAGGTACAAGGTTAAGAATATTCTTCTTCCCTTGCAGAGCCATGTCTTAGAGGTATGTCTCCACAAATAAATGCTGCAGGCCTCCAGGGAAGACAAAAAATTGTACAGACTGGCCACCAAAGGATTACCAGTCAAATTTGAATAAGCTAATTTGCAAATGTGATTAAATATTTTTTCTAGCATTGAAACTTTTGAGGATTTAAAAAGCTTTCATCAAGCCCTTATTTTAATGCTATGCTGATTTTAAATGTTTGAAAGTGACTTCACATTTGACTTAAATTCAACTGAAATGCTTTAATATTTATTCATAAAGTGACTAGTAAAAACAAAGTACAAAAAATTGCAGTTCCTTTCTTTTGATAGGTTTCCTTTATCTTTAATCTAATTAAAAATAACCAGATTCAGAGTTATTTAGAGGTTTCAGCAATAATACTGTATCTTTTGGTTGACATGATGTTAAAATTTCAATGAGAAGCTACATACAGGTTTTTATGTAAACCGTTTATTGAACAAAAGAAAAAAAACCTTTTCTTTTGCAGTTACCTGTTTATGACTGCATTTTCCTACATAGGCACACTATGTTCCCAACTTAAACTCTCAGCTATGTAGTCAGTGTGTATTTAACTCATTGACAACACGGGCATTGAGAATATAGTATGTGGAAATAGTAGGGCACTGTGGGATGGGAAGGGATGGTGGCAAACAATAGGCAGATGGGCATGTTCCTCAGGTCTCTAAGGTATTCAAATGGACAACCACTCAAACATTTAGTACAAGACATATTCAACAAAAAACAAATGAGTGAGTTCCATTCTTATGTATTATATACTTCAGATGATTGTTATACAAATAAATTATATGTTCTGGTTATGAACCAGTTTGCTCCTAAGCCCAATGGTTTAGGAGTTTGGTAGTTAGCATTTTTAACAACCTCATTGAGATATAACTTGCTTACCATACAGTTTATCCACTTGAAGTATACAATTCAATAGCTTTTATTATATTCACAAAATTGTGCATGCATCATAGTCAATTTTAGAACATTTTCATTACCCCAAAAAGAATCACCACACTCCTTAGCCATCATATCCCAGTTTCTCATCTCCCCACACCCCAGCAACCTACTTTAAGTTTCTATGGATTTGTTTATTCTGGGTATTTCCTATAAATGGAACCATATAATATGTGGTCTTTTTTAATTAACATAACGTTTTCAAGAGTCATTCATGTTGTTGCACATTAGTACTTCTTTTATTGCCAAGTAATATTTCATTTTATGTATATACCACATTTAGTTTATTTGTTCATCAATTAATGAACTTTGAAGTTGTCTCCACTTTTTGGCTATTGTGAATAAAGCTTCTGTGCACATTCATGCTTTTGTGTGGACTCGTTTTCTCTTGTGTATACCTAAGAGGAATTGCAAGATCATATGGTAACTATCTTTAGCCATTTGTAGAACTTCCAAACTGTTTTCCAAGTGATAGCATCATTTTACAATCCACACCAGCAGGACAAGGTTAGATTGGGAACATGACTAGAGGATGCAGAGTACAGTATATCCACATCCTGTCAACAATTGTTATTTAGCTATCTTTTCTAGTGTAATAATCCTGGAGTATAAAGTGGTATTTCATGGTTTTGATTTGCTTTTTTTTATGGCTAATGATGTTGAACATCTTTTATGTGCTTATTGGCTATTTATATCTTTGGAGAACTGCCTCTTCAGATCCTTTGCCCATTTTAAAATTGGCTTATTTGTCTTTATAGAATTGTAACAACTCTTTATTCTAGATACAAATCCCTTATAATTGGCAGAAATTTTCTCCCATTAGGGGGGTTTTCTTTTCACTTCTTGATAGTGTCCTTTGAAGCACAGAAGTTTTCATGTTGGCAGTCATGTCTAATTTATATTTTTTCTTTTGTTGCTTTGTGTTTTTGGTGTCATATATAAGAAACCATTGCCTAATCCAAGGTCAAAAATATTTCTGCCTATGTTTTCTTCTAAAATTTTTATAGTTTCTGCTCTTTTAGATTTTTTATTCATTTTGAGTTAAATTTTGTATATGGTGTGAGATAGAAGTCCAGTTTTATTCCACATGTGGGTATCCAGTTGTTCTGGCACCATTTATTGGAAATAATTAAATTTATCATCAAATTTTTACCATGTAGCTCCAAGTGGTAAACATTGGCACTATGTCAAATGATGTAGTTTGCAGTGTGCAAGAATGACTCTTACCATCCTGCACCACAGGTAACCCTTATGTATTTTTAATGAGGACATTCCAGCAGAGCCCCCTAGAGGTTGGTTGGTTTTTCTGTGTGTGTGTGCGTGTGTGTGTGTGTGTGTGTGTGTGTGTGTGTGTGTGTGTGTGTGTATTTGGGGACATTGGTCCAAATGTGGAGGAGTGTATTTTAAAGTTCACATAAAACTTTCACTTACTTGGTGTATAGTTTTTACCAGGCCTAGTATTATTCTTTGGGAATTAAAAGATAGGCCTGCTACGAAGTAGAATTCCATTAAATAATTGTTGAAGGATGAGAGATAGTTTGGAAAGAAGATATAGTCCCTGCTTTCGTGAGAGGTGTAGAAAAATAAATAATATAATATGAAAGGCTATAACGGAAGCATAGTATGTAAAGCAAGCTAGGAACACAGGATATTGAATATATAATTAATCCAACTGATTAAAAGACAGTTGAAGTGGAAAGCACCTTGCAGATTAGCTGTTAATGTTGTTAGAGTTTTGTGTTATTATTGAATACAAAAGCATTTAATTATAGACCTTTGCTTCTCATCTTGAATCGTGACCTCTGTGCATTTACTCTTTGGTAGAGTCGGTTTTTTGCCTTCAATATAATATAGAGGAGACAGTTTAGAAAATCAAAGATCTAATTTCCCTCTAGTGTTCATAGTCTACTTTCCTAATTGTTGTTAATAAAAAACACAGCAGTTTTTAAAATTCAGTTACTATATATATATATATATATATATATATATATATTCAACAAAGGAGGCATGAACATACAATGGAGTCAAGACAGTCTTTTCAATAAATGGTGTTGGGAAAATTGGACACATACATGCAAAAAAATGAAACTAGACCACCAACTTACACCATACACAAAAAATAAACTCAAAATGGATAAAGGACTTAAACATAAGACGAGAAACCATAAAAAATACTAAAGGAATCCACAGGCAGCAAAATCTCAGACATATGCCAAAGCAATTTCTTCACTGATTTTTTTTTTAGGACTTTTTTCCAAGCTCCTCCTCAACTTCCCCATTTAGGGGTGAAGGAGCAAATAAAGGCCATTTATGTTTGTTTGGTTTTTAGCTCATATTAAACTCTTGATTAGCTTTGTGGGCTGTGTAAGGGTAGGCAAATAGTATGATATCAAGAAACTTATTCCCAGAAGATTAATGCAACTGAATTTCTTGCCTAATGTGTAGTTTATCAATTTAGAAAATAATACCACCTTTTTAAAGGTTATTCTGTTTCAGAATGGCATCCAATATTTAGCATCTAGATATATGCATCAAGAACTTGGACTTTCTGAAAAATCACACTGTGGATTGTGATTTTTAAGCTAATAAAGAAAATATACACTGCTCTAAACCCACCTTCTGTTTCCTGTGAGGCAAAGAGTCATAGTTTGCACTGTCACTGAACAAGTGTGAAATTTGTTGGTGCAACTGTCCTGACAAGCTTGTACTACTGTATATTTGTAAAGGAATCAGTAGCCTCATTCTGTCTCCATGCATTGTATTTCACACAGTTATTATAAACAAAAAGAACACCAAATCTTTACTGCCTGAGAACAGATTCTTTGACATGGGAATTTGTTTAAAAATTACCATTGGCCTTTTGTTTGGCTATACTTTTGAGCAAAAGAAAGAGATCTATGCATTTTGAATGAATTAATACCTAAATCTATTTATTAAGCCCTCATTATGTTGGCAACTCTTAAGACTCATTACTTATAAGAGAAATGAATCCTAAATGTGTGATGTAGGTAATGTTAATTTTCTTGCAAATCCAGGGTGAATCTTTGGTGGACACTTAACATGAGAATATCAGAAATGGAAGGTACCTAAGAAACTGTGTGGTTCAGATTTTCTCATTTTCTAGATAAGGAAATGAGGCCTTGAGAAGTGACTGGATTTCCTTGAGTTGCATAGCTCATTAGTGGTAGAGTATGTCTCAGTACAAACAATAGGACCTCAAATAAATATAATGTTCTGCCTATGGTTTGACTGCATTCTCTTGAATCTGAGTTAACAAATGAGGTAGATATACTCTATTTGACTCCTCATACATCTGACAATTTTATAACTAAGAAAACACAGTCTACTATGTATTCAAATGATCCTCTATATAAGGTCTCCATGAAAAACTATTTAATAGGAGCTTTATATAAAAAGATATGTCACCTCTTTTTTATTATCCATTCTCATGCTTGACAGCCATCACTCTCAGAAAGATTTCCTTACATTAGAAGGTCTCATATTTGGGTTCCAGGAATCCCTACGAAATGCATATTATGTGGGTTTCTAAACCCCCTGAAATTAATGTACATAATTTAGTTCACATCTTTTATAAATTTCTCCAAGAACCACTACCCAAGATCAACCTGGATTCTCAGTCTACAGTTTACTAGTTTCTTTTTGCCTTATCTTCCTTGGAAGATATGTCCTATATATTGTAACTCTGCATTAATTAATTAATTAATGTGGAGGTTATTAATGTCTCCAAATGAAGAATTCAGATCAGTTTTAACTTTTCTCATAGGATATTTTCCCTCCACAATTTAAATCATTTTTATGTCTGCCTTTTGAGCCCTTTCAAGTTCTTTATAAACCCGAAAACCAAAGAGCTCAGAATTAGAAATTATATAATTAATGAAGATGTAGTTAGGAACTTGGATCTGCTGACAGTGAGTGGTTTTAGAGGGTAAGGGGCAGCAGAAGTAAGACTACTGAGATAGGCCCAGGAATGCCCATCCCCCACACTCCTCATCCCGCTAATGAAGGTTGGGCAGACAGATCCTCCATGTCAAAAGAGGTTATACACTCCGGTAAAGGATTGGGCATATTTCAAAGTTCAAAGCATGGTAAACGGATCTTGAATAAGGAGTCAGAATAGTGAGTAGGAAACAAGCCCAGACCTGAAAGTGAAACAGAATCCCACAGAAAGTCTGCATGTGAACAAACTGCCACCTTTCTTAGTAAAAATCTATCCAATCTTCCATTATTGAGATACTTCTCCTGAGGTGAGCGCTCATCTTCCTGATTTCCTTTCTCCTGTAACTGGTACAGCCACACCAGCCTCCAGATGTTAGATGCCTGAGAGTTAGGTTCCCAAAAGGTGTGACTAATGGAAACAGTGGGATGAGGTTTACAGCTATAATATATGAAGTAGGTTATCAGAGTCACTGGGGTTGGGGGGGATTATAGACAATTAGGGGACTCTGATGAAACCATGGGTGGGTTTTCTTCCCAGAAGGAAGGCACCAAATCCATATTATACAAATAATTTTATACAATTTAACCAGCCCTGAAACTGATTCATGATTAATAACTCCTGGCCAAGAAATGTATTCTATATTTCTTATCTATTTGTTTCCTGTCCTTTTATTAATGTTTTATATCATTGTTTCAGTTGCTATCTGAGCTATGCTAAGGAGGTTTGGGCATGCAGTTTTCACATGTGAGCCAAAAGATTAACAGGGAAAACAGCAACATTGAGGCCATGGCACTGGGGACAATAAATATTTGAGAGAGAACCTTCGATGGGGACGGGGGTGGGGGGTGAATTTGGGGAAAAGAACTGTGCCAAAGAAGTCCGGCATCCCCTTCTTACTGATGATTCTCTCTCTGTTCCTATGCTAGGGTCTAGGCTTTATTTTAGCAACTAAGAAGCAGTTTTGGCCAGCTGGAATGGGACATATGTAATACTTTCAACAATAAAGATTTAAAAACAAAAAGAAGCAATTCCTTTATGAATCATGTGATGCCATACTGATGCTGAGCCAGTTAGCCTTACATGGTTCTTATTAGAGCTGCATCCAGTTTTTACACAAGGTTGGCCTGAACCCTCAGGTCCAGGGTAAGGCCTCTGGCCAGGGTATGGTGAGAGGGTAGAGCAGAACAAATGGCTTTGGTAATACAGCCTGAACTTCACTCATGGCTCTTAGTGACTGTTGTTAATTTTACTCATCCATATTCACTGGCAGGCCCTCTGACTCTGTCTAGAGGTATCCTATATGATAAAAGGCTAATATGCAAATTGTCCCCCGGGGAGTTTGACCAACCAAGAGTTCTATCACTCGCTATGATGTGCACTGACCACCAGGGGGCAGCGCAGAATGAAGGAAGGCCCCAACTGGCAGCTAGAGGATGGAAGGCCCCTGCTGGCCCTGATTGCCGGCCAGGCCTAGGGACCCTACCTGTGCATGAATTTCGTGCACCAGGCCTCCAGTTAAATATATAAGATTGAATTTAGAGAGCAATTATATAGATATCAAGCTAAATAAAACCTCATTTGCCACAATTTTAAGATCCTCTGAAACAGAGTACCTGAATTATCCATGTAATAAGCAACATGTATGTTAGCTGTAAAGGATGGTAATGGTTATGATAATTTTTTTCCCAGATACTCTGGTCAGCATTTGACCTTATTCTCAAACCATAGAAAATACTTTCTCCCTGGCTGGGTGGCTCAGTTGGTTGGAGTGTTTCCTGATACACCAAAAAGGCTGCAGATTCAATTCCCACTCAGGGCGAATACCTAGGTTGGGGGTTTAATCCCCAGTTGGGCACATACAGGAGGCAACCAATCAACGTTTCTCTCACATCGATGTTTCTCTCTCTCTCTCTCTCTCTCTCTCTCTCATCTTCGCTCCATTCCTCTCTCTAAATATATCCTTGATGAGGATTTAAAAAATTTTTCTTTCTATACTACTTTTTGACACTTAGTATCTATCCTAGTTTAGATGTTACTATTTTATCTTCATAATGAGATTGTGAACTGCTTCATAGACAAAGACAGGCAATATAAAACTTGCTGAATTCAATTGAAAATTGGCATTTACTTTCTTTACAAGCCACATGGTCTTCATTTTTACTCTTTTTCCTCAACAGAAAATGAAAACCCTAGCAGAAAGAAGGAGGAGCGCACCATCTCTTATTCTGGATAAAGCCCTACAAAAACGGCCTAGTACCAAGTAAGCAAAAGCTTTGTATTATATATTTTGTATGTGCTACACTTTATGTTGTTTGTTTGTTTGTTATCAGCACCAGAACTCTCTGTTTAATAATAGGAAAAATAATAATAATAATAATAGGAACTATGACTTCTGTTCTGAGGTTATTTGTGAATCAAAGCATTTTAGAGCGGGTATGTATGCTCAGTTGTTTTAAAACTGATTCAGAAGTGGATCTCATCACATAATACACAAAAATGCAAGTTCCACATACTGTTAAAGTTCATTTATAAAAATAAGGAGAAATCAGAATACTAAAACATGAGTTCTGTTAACCACCAGGCATATTTGGTTATGCACAAACCTTTGCCTAATTCTTTATCATAAGATGATGCCTGTGCATGGGTGTAAGGCAAATTTTACTCATTTTAGATCTAAAAAAAATTACTATCTTTAAAAAATGGAATGTTGATTCCTTTTACGCATTTTTGGTTAAATTAATTTGTTAGTGTAATTTAAAGTTGAAAAACAAGCTAAGTATCTATTGAAATGGCCATTTTACCTATGGAGGCTGAATACTATTTCAGTGGATGTTTTAAGAAAGTCATAATGTGTAGAAATTGAATGGATAGTCAATCATTAACTTATTCATTAATTTTTAAATGGCATTTTGACTCAGGAATTTTATGGTCAAAGAAATCCTGTAATAATTTTCTCCTAATCTATTAATCCTTTTATGTAAATAGAAGTCTATTTAGAGTTAGGGTATATCTGCTATTTCTATGAATGATGTGCTAATTTAACATAAAATCTATATGGAAGTATGGTATTTTTTTCAATGCCAAAAATATAATATAACTAAATCCCAATTCAGCTTTCAAAATCCTTAGGTCATTCTCAGGACTCAGCAAGTTCTCAGGCTCAGGCAGCCCCCACCTGCCCCACTGTTGTCTCCCCATCACCTCTGCAAAAATTGGTGTTTATATTAGAGCCATGAATTATTCCTGCCTCACAAATATGATGGAGTTTGTGTCAGATAACCACAGGGAGAAAAGTTTATTTAAGGTGAAGTGTCATATGTTTTAAACTTCAGTTTATTTCCTATGAGTCTCTCTGAGTTTGTAATATGAGTGCATAGTGCTGGGGAACAGAACCTTTACCTGTCTGATA
The DNA here is from genome assembly GCA_026230045.1 of Corynorhinus townsendii. Taxonomy (NCBI): domain Eukaryota; kingdom Metazoa; phylum Chordata; class Mammalia; order Chiroptera; family Vespertilionidae; genus Corynorhinus; species Corynorhinus townsendii. Next base: position 70,496,765 of record JAPDVU010000008.1, read on the forward strand.
GAAATAATTCTTTTACTCTATGTAATGTTGGTGCTTAATGTATATACCCCCTCACCCTCCCACCCCCCCCCCAAAAAAAAAGCTATTGGGTATTGAATGTTTACAAAATATTTGCAAGTAAAGTAATCCCAGGATTGGAAAGAACCTTAAAGGTCATCTAGTCCAGTGGTTTCCAAACCTAAGTCATTATTCTACTGTGAGACACAATCATGTTTTTCAAAAACTCTTCAACTATTATTTGTTGGATAAATTAATGAATGAGCAAGTGACTCCATTTCCAAACCAAAATAGTAATTTAATCTATTGGCACAGTAGTTTCTGACTTTCCTTCCCTCCTTTAAGCAGCCAATACAACAAGAATTTCCTTTTTCACTGGTATTATTTGTGAAATTCTGGTTAGGGCAGTGGTCAGCAAACTGCGGTTCACGAGCCACATGCAGCTCTTTAGCCCCTTGAGTATGGCTCTTCCACAAAATACCACGGCCTGGGGCGAGTCTATTTTGAAGAAGTGGTGTTAGAAGAAGTTTAAGTTTAAAAAATTTGGCTCTCAAAAGAAATTTCAATCGTTGTACTGTTGATATTTGGCTCTGTTGACTAATGAGTTTGCTGACCACTGGGCTAGGGAAATGGAGATCCCTTTAAGCAAAATAATTCTGAGTTATTATTAGGAAGTTATTTCATGCAGCAAAATACCACAAGAACTCATGTATGTGGTCCAGAAATGACACACATGTTGGCATTCTTGTGATATTTCTTCACTGTTTACTTAGGGATAAATTCAAACTCTCCCTCCAGAAATTCACTTGTTTTGACATGGCATTCAGCCCACCTTACAGAACTCACAAAAAATGTACCCACTTTTGTTTAAAATTACAATCTATTAGCACTTTTAAGTTGGTATTCACCTGTCCATCTCCATCCTTACCTCCAAATTAATTTCTTGTGTCTGTGCTGTTTGCAAGACCTTGTGCTGGGTGCTGCAAATACATTACCTCTTAAAGCTCTGCTCACTGCTGCTGGGAGGAGAAGGCAGTACCGGAGAAGCACTGCAGTCCAGCAGAAAGAGCTTGGGCCTGGGCTGCATTCAGACGCTGGCTCTCCATCCTGACTTTCTGTGTGGCCTCAGATAAGGAACCAATCTCTGAGTCCGTGTTTTCCTCTGTGAAATATTAATCCAATGCTTGCATTATAGAATGTGAAATGAGAAAATAGCTGAAAATGCTCCAAAGATTGGCTTAGTTATTAGTTGTGTCTTTCCTTCCCTTAGCTATATTTCATTTTCAAGCTTTAAACAACCTGACTCATCCAGTGAAGTCAAGTTTGTTCATGCAAAGCACCTGCTCGATCATTACAGCATTATATAACTAAAAGTGACTCCTTGAGCCTGTCTCATTATATAGTGGAAACTGAGTCAAAGACTTTCCCTAAGTCACACAGTTAATTTAGCATTAGAAACAGGACTAGAAACCCGGGTCTTTGGTCTTGATGGAATATTCTTGGCAGTACACAAGCAAAAGGTGTATGATGAAGTGTCTAAGAGCATAGATTCTAGAGCCAAATTGCCAGGTTTGAGTCTTAATATTGATCTTTGGTACATTTTTAAACTAGCGATAATAAACAAAACCTACCTCATAAGGTTATAAGACAGACTATATGGGTTTTATAAGTCTTTGGTTCTTTATCTATGCTGAATGTCTAAAAGCTATTTATTATTGTTACTAACAATAGTAGAAGTAGTAACAACAGAAGTTGAAATACACATTATCCTGGAAGAGAGATTCTTCTCATGGCAGATGGGAAGTAAAAAATATGAAAGATGATATCTGGAAGCCAGCTAGATTCTAACATTAAATTCACTTTAACAAGATGATTATAATTCTAGATCTGGCCTGATGCAAGATTAGCTCAGAACATTTTGGATTTATCCTTTTTTTTTAAGCTTTGAGAATTTTTTAAAATTTATCTTTATTGTTGAAAGTATTACAGATGTTCCCCTTTCCCCCTCATTGACCCCCTCCACCCGCTCTTGCCCCCTCTCCCCCGGATTTATTCTTAATAGACCCTGACAACTTCTTCCCTAGGAATAAGGTCAGAGTACACTTAGGAGGATTCTGGGAAATGAGGGCTTGGGACACAGAGCAAACTGGGCCTGGTTTGCTCGGCCACTGGAGGTGAACAGGCTGTAGGAGGTTCCTAGGTGCCAAAGCCCTGAACCAAGAGCAGACACAACTGAACTTGCTGGTAAGGGTGCTGGGGTGAGAGCCCAACCAGAAGGCATCAGAGGACTAGGAAAGCAGCTGTTTGCTAACAGGCTTCTACTTTGTTTTTGTCAGCATCACACACACACACACACACACACACACACACACACACACACGCGCGCGCGCGCGTTCCTAACATTGTCCTCCTTAGACTGTCCCCATTATGTGCTACAAATTCCTCATCATCCCATTTGTTCTCTGTCATGTGAGCATCATAATTTTAATATTAGCCTAAAGTAGATGATAGCTTACCATACTTTCAAATGCACGGAGAACATTTATACTTGAGTAGTTTAGTGAGGATTGTGGTCAAATCTTTCATAACAGAATGAAAAAAAATACCTCTTCCTATGGTGGTTCAGGGTGAACTTTCCAGATATGGTAATTGAAATAAACTGAACGACCTAAAGGCCACTCATATGCTGAGACTCTAAGAAAGTTATAGTAAGTTTGATTGTAATTTAAAGTAAAAAAATCAGTTTAAAAAAATAAGTTACTAGACTTTCTTTTGGAATTCTATAAACCTTCTATGTCTAGATACAGTTTCTTGGTATAAGACTTAAATAAAATTTTGAATTTTAGAGTTACCTTTTAAAAATATTTAAAGCCTTCTTTTAAATTACAGTAAACTATAGTTGACCCTTGAACATCATGTATTTGAACTGCATGGGTCCACTTATACCTGGATTTTCAATAAATATACAGTTTGCCCTCTATCCCCAGGTTTCGCATTTGTGGATTCAACCAACCACTTGTCTATATTTTCAGTGCTCAGTTTGGAAATCCATTTTATAAAAGGAACTTGAGCATTCATGGATTTTGGTATCTGTGGGGCTCTGTAGGGCCCTAGAACCAATCCCCTTCTGATACTGAGGGACAACTGTAGTTAAGTTTTGGGGGAGACAAATTTACAGAGGGGTTTTCAACTGTAGTATTCTCAGCATTCCTAACCTCTGCGTTGTTCAAGGGTCAACTGTGTACCGACATGTTATCTTAGAAAAAAATCTGACCAAACGCTGTTCATTGTGCTGCCTTGCTCACATGCCAGTTGGCTCTACATGAGGCCCATTCCTACAGTTTTGGACAATGTGTTCTGGGGTTTTAATTGACAGACCCAAGAATGATTCAAGATATGTAGTTAGAAGAGCACAAAGTAGAAATTTATGACAAGAAGATTGTCAGCGGCGTGCAAGATCCCTTCTCTCCTTGCAAGGAACATTTTCCAAGTTGTAAAATTCAGATGTGAAGGAAAGAGAAAGCAACTGCTTTATAAGGTGGCAACGTTGGCAAATTTTTACCAAAATGGAATCTGTTACTTTAAGGAAAAGGCATCCTAGGCCTACATAGCACTTTATTTAATTTTCAAACTACTTTTCATATTCGTTAAAAAATGATCAAATACATCTGTAGCTGGTGTGCTCTGTTGTTTTCCTATGGCAGGATTCTGGGAAGAAAGCTTTAGAAGATTATATTAAACCTCCCCACCTTCTAGTGGGCTGTGACAGGGCCAAATTAATTTATTTTTGCACTTGCAGAGCAGCACATCCATTTAATTTCTTCATTTCATCTATAGCCTAATTTGCTAATTGCAGTTATGATTCAATTTTATCTTCCATTTTGGCACCAGGAGAACACTACCTCATTAGTGAATGTTTACTCACCCTTCCTCACCTCTCTCCACAGGGTTAGCAGGCTGTCCTAAGACATCTGTACTGTATTGGGCTCACTATACCCTTCCCCAGTATAGCTAGGATTTCTCAGAGGAGGTTTTGAATTTCATGACTGACTTTCCTTCAGAACCCTGAAAAAAAAGCACATATGAAGGAAGCAGAGGAATAATTGTTACTATTATTGGGAAGCCTCATACTATTGTGATTAAGAAAAGTGCAAGCTCTGGAGCCATTCTTCCTGGGCTTGAATGAGACCCAGCTTCTTCCGAGGCATGATAACTTTGGCAAATTCCTTAAGCTCTCTAGGCCTCACTGTCCTCATCTGTAAAGTGAGGATAACCTCATGGGGATTGAGTTAGTATTATAAAGTATCTGGCACATTGTATTACATAAAATTTTTATTAAATAAAATTATCCAAGCTCTGACCAGGTCGTGCAGTTGGTTGGAGCATCATCTGCTCACCAAAAGGTTGTGGGTTTGATTTCTGGTCAGGGCACATACCTAGGTTTCAGGTTCAATCCCCATGTATGGGAAGCAATCAATCGATGTTTCTCTCTCACATTGATGTTTCTCTCTGTGTCTCTCCCTCCCTAGCACTCTCTCCCTTCCTACCTCTCTGTCTGAAATTAGTAAAAATATATCCTTGGGTGAGGATTAAAAATAATAATTAAAAAAATTAAATTATTCAAAATATATAAATCTTTATGCTTCCCTGTCACATAATGTCTAATTTTCTTAGTGTACCAGGTTTAGGTCTTGTTTTCTCAGCTTGACTGTCTGCTTTTTGAGTGAATAGAACCTTGTTTTCTACTCTTGAAATCTACATGTGCAGTGTCAGGTATAGAACAGATATTCTATAAATATTAGCTAAGCTAAATGAGGTATTCCTTTCTTGCCCTAGTCAAGTAGATCATCTCTCAGTTGGAGTGGAAAGAGAGTAAGAGTCCACTGCTGCCTGAGAAGTAATATAGGCAGTGTCAAAAAGACACACAAAGAAGTAACAGTTGTGGAGTGACCAGCTGTATAGTGCATATTGATTTTACTAGAGGCCCAGTGCACAAAGTCATGCACAGGTAGGGCCCAGCTGGCCCGCCCTGATCGATGCCCATTGGGCCAGCCAGGGGGAGGGGTTGCAGGCGGTTGGCCAGCTAGCCCTGCCCCCTGGTTGAACTCCCGGTCCAACTCCCGGTTGAGGGGACAATTTGCTTATTAGCCTTTCATTATATAGGATACTTCTACACATTTAACTTGTCATCTGTATTGTGAGCCATTGGTTCTCTGATGCAGAGCTCCTGGTATAATGAGAACACACAAAGAATTCTAGTCCCTTCTCTATCACTAGATGGTACTGGTGGTCACCTGGCCTTTCTGCAACGAGGACTCTTTTCTCATCCATCAATGGTAGGGGGTGAGTCAGAGTGTGGTTGCTTACCAGTGGTCGGCAAACTCATTAGTCAACAGAGCCAAATATCAACAGCACAACGATTGAAATTTCTTTTGAGAGCCAAATTTTTAAACTTAAACTTCTTCTAACGCCACTTCTTTAAAATAGACTCACCCAGGCCATGGTATTTTATGGAAGATCCACACTCAAGGGGCCAAAGAGCCGCATGTGGCTCGTGAGCCACTGGTTTAAACCCTTTACATTCTTCCTCCACCAGCCCCCAACTCTACAATTTTGTGTTTCTTTATGCTAACCATAACTCAGTCATAAGGAGAATGGCAAATTGTATGAATAATCACTGCAAACCCTTTAATCGCAACTCTGAAAATATTTTCAAGAGTGTATCTGTCACACTGCTGGAGATTAACTATGCCTTCCATCATTTCAGAGCAAAGGCAAATGTTTGCTTCTGTGGGATTTTTGGTCAGTCTATTGTCATAATGCCATCTTGATAACCAGCGTCCACAGTGACCCCAGAGAGTCCTACTTCCTGGTATACACGCGTTTGTCTGATCCCTCCCCATGTCGTAGCAGAGTTGATCCGTGTAACCAATAGGACATGGCAAAAATGGTAGTATCACTTTTGACATTAGGTCATAAAAGACCAAGCTTCTGTTTCAGTTGTTCTCACACACTCTCTGTCTCTGAGCACTTGCTCTGGGTGAAGCCATGTCCTGAACAGCCCTATGGAGAGGCCTACAGGGGAGGAACTGAAGCCTCCAACCAGCAGCCACACAAGTGAGCTTGGAAACCAGTCTTCCAACCCCAGTCAAGTCTTCAGAGACTGCAGCCTCCTCAGAGACCTGCGCCAGATCCAGCTAAGCCACTTCCTGGTTCCTGACCCTCAGAAACTTTGATATAGTAAATAATTGTTGTTTTAAGCTGCTGTGTTTTGGGGTAATTTGTTATGCAGTAATAATCAATGTAGTAATCTTCAAATTATGAAACTAGTTTTCTGGAATATTTCTTCCATGTACCATTTATGTGCTCTTACGGCTAGAGGTAGAAAGACGAGAATAGGCACTGTTTCCATTTATAAATGAAAACACTTATTCCCCATATCATGTAATTTGTTAGAAAAGGAGACAGATAATATTCTATCTTTCTAAAACTGCCATATTGAGATACAGTTCATACCATATACTTTACCTATTTAAAATGCACAATAGAGTAGCTCTTAGTACATTCACAGAATTGTGCAGCCATCACTATAATCTTAAAGCATTTTCATCCCTCCTAAAAGAAATCCCTTAGCCATTAGCTCTCATTCCTCATTCTCTCCCATGTCTCTCCTTCCCTTATCTCCAGCTCCAAGCAGCCACTGATCTCTTTTCTGTAACTATAGCTTTGCCTCTTCTGGATTTTTTATATAAATCTAGTATGCACTCTGTGGTCTTCCGTGATTGGCTTCTTTCAGTTAGCACAGTGGTCGGCAAACTCATTAGTCAACAGAGCCAAATATCAACAGTACAACGATTGAAATTTCTTTTGAGAGCCAAATTTTTTAAACTTAAACTTCTTCTAACGCCACTTCTTCAAAATAGACTCACCCAGGCCATGGTATTTTGTGGAAGAGCCACACTCAAGGGGCCAAAGAGCTGCATGTGGCTCGCGAGCCGCAGTTTGCCGACCACTGTCCTAGAGCCTCTTCACCTCCAGTAGCTGAGCAAACCAGGCCAAGCCCTGGTTCCCCAGAATCCTCTAGACAAACTTCAAACTTCTTCCTATGTAGACCTCAAGAGTCTTCAGGGTCTATCAAGAATAAATCCAAAATGTTCTGAGCTAATCTTGCTTCAGGCCAGCCTAGAATTATAATTGTCTTGTTAAAGTGAATTTAATATTAGAATCTAGCTGGCTTCCAGTCAGCATCTTTCATATTTTTTACTTCCCATCTGCTATGGAAAGAATCTCTCTTCCAGGATAATATGTATTTTGACTTCTGTTGTTACTACTGCTACTACTGCTAGTAATAATAATAAATAACCTTTATACAGAAAGTATAGATTGTGTACCACAGACTACACCTGTAAGAGCCACTTAGTCTGCCTTGCAACTTACTCATTTGAAAACGCTTTCTAAATTCCCTTTTGATGTCCTCTTTGACATGTGGGTTGTTTAAAGGTGTGATTTTTAGTATGACAAGATGTTCTTGGTTCATCTTGTGTAGTTCCTGACTCAGACCTATAATTAATTATAATCTGGATAGTGGGGACATTCATTGCTACTAGGTTGGTATTAATTTCTAGGTCTTTTCAGTGGATATCATTAAAATATATCTTCTTTAGATACAAAACATGTCATAACTACCCTGGCTGGTATGGCTCAGTTGGTTAGGCATCGTCCTTGCACCAAAAGGTTGTGGGTCAATTTCTGGTCAGGGCACATGCCCTGGTTTCCAGCTCAATACTCAGTATGGGGCCTGCAGGATGCAGCCGATCAATATTTCACTATTACATCAATTTTCTCTCCACCTTTCTCTCTATAAAGCAATAAAAATATTTAAAGTAAAAAAAAAAAACACACATCATAGCTAAATATAAATTGATTTCCAACTCAGATTCAGGGCTACAGGTGTGTTTTTTTAAAATATATATTATTGGTTTTTTTACAGAGAGGAAGGGAGAGGGAGAGAGAGTTAGAAACATAGATGAGAGAGAATGAAACATGTGCCTCCTACACATCCCCTACTGGGGATGTGCCCACAACCAAGGTACATGCCTTTGACCAGAATCGAACCTGTGACCCTTTAGTCCACAGGCCAACGCTCTATCCACTGAGCCAAAACGGTTAGGGCAACAGATGTTTTACTTAACCTTCAGAGCAACAGTATCAATACTACCACCACCAATATGATTACTGAACCTAGTTTTATTTTTCTAAGCAATTATCTTTATGGCATATCCCAGCAGTCATGTATAATCATATTACTGTTTTTGAAAGTCATTTGGAATATTTTTTTCTCTATGTGGTCATTTTGGCTAATTTGTTTTAATTTCATTTTATAGTTTTATTAAACTTTATTGTATAAATGAAAACTAAGATTTTAAGTTTTATAGTTTATGATATTGTGGTTTTATAGACTTATGAAAAACGATAAAATTTTTATAGTTTTATAAAATTTATAATTGTGTAAATATTTACATAGTCCATTTGAATCTATTAAAACAAGATATATTCAAAGAAATTTAATTCCTGTTTCTTTCTCCTCAATCTTGTGTTTTTTTCCCTTTGCCATTGATAACTTAAAAAGTTCAATTTTATTTAATCAGATATGAATATATATTTTTATCTCTTTCATAAAAATAATATACTATGTACTTTTCTACCCCACTTTGTTTACATTACAGTATATCTGTATGATCACTTCATACTAGTATATAGAGATATTTTTCTTTCTTCTCTACAGTTTTTTTTGATAATTCATTGTTTATGCATAAGTACCATGGTTTATTCAGCCAGTCCCATGCTGATGAATGATTGGTTACTTTGTTTTTACTTTCTTGCTATAAATGATCCTGGAGTAAAAAAATAAAAATAAAAATGAAAGCTTGTGCTTGTGAGAAATGGGATGACTGTATATAGTTGTGGAGGGTGCTCCACGTTTTCCCTTTGTAAAGATTGTCATTTCCATTCTCACTACTGATGCAGAAGAGTCCCTGTCCTACCACAGCTCCCTCATGGAATGTGTTGGGATCATGGAGGGATCAGGGTAGTTTAAATGTAAATTTCTACTGATGTGAAGTAAAACATATTTTAAATTATATGTTATGCTAAATAAATGTAAACTAAATTTTAAAATGTCTATTCTGTTAAACATAATCAGAAATGACATGAGGACAAAAACTCATCAGTGCAGCTGAGAAATATAAAATGTTCTTTACATAAAAATAAATGCTGAATTATTGTTTCAACTATGTCAGTGTTTTAAGAGTATACTTTGTATGTGTTAATGATGAGAGTGTCTCTGAATTTTTCTTAAACTGAGAACTTACACCCAGATGTTTTCATATCAGCATTATAGTAAGAAGTAAAATTTTTATTAAATTTGCCAATTGACTCATTTTTGTTTGTAAAGATCCTTTTTCAGTGGACTTCTGGTTGCGAAATCCTTTTCCTCCTGCTAATTTTCCCCGCTGTGCTCTCTCTAGCATTTCAGTTATTACAAAAAAATGAGCTTATGGTTGTGTCTGTGCACCTGAATACTGAAATGAACTACTAGTACTTCCTCTTGAACATAGTAATGTTGGCTTTTAATGAAAAATAAAATACAATGAAAACAAGAAAAGAAAACAGAGGAATCAGTACCAACTTTTTATTTTTTACCCTCCAGCAAACATTGGAGATATGGGATGACTTTTAAGTGGAACCACTGGTTCAACAGTGGTCCTCTGATGTATTGGTTTGGGAATTGTGAAAATTTCTAAAATGAGTATCAATACTCTGCAATGTAAAGATCTGGGTTTAGTTCTCATTGGGCTGAATTTTTTTAATCTAATGACAATTAGAGATAACTAATTTGTGGGGTGGGGACATTTCATTATTTTCTAACATTGTAACCAGGAAAATTCTTAAATATAAACAGAAGTTTATAGGATGGTACAGTAAATACTCATATACCCACTACCTATATTTTATCTGTAATTGACATTTGCCATGTTTATTTCATCTATATTCATTTAAGTAGCTCTCTTTTTGTTTATGAATCATTTGAAATTAAATTAAGATGTAGTGCTTTCACCAAAATACTTATGTATAAAACTCCTAAAAATACAACATTCTTCTGTACAACAAAACCTTTGTCACACTTAATAAAATTTAAATTTCCCTGAACATCATCTAATGCATGTTTATATTCAAATTGCCCTGATATCCCTACATTTTTAAATAACTATCATTTTTAAACCAGGATTTAAATCAAGGTTCACAATTACATTTGGTTGTTAGTTCTCTTTATCTCTTGTAAAATAGAACAGTTCCTGCACCTTTTTTAATCCTTATTTTTTAAATTTTTAAAGAAACTAGTTCTAAATTCTAGATTTTTTCTGGAGAAGAGTCAACATAATAGTTATCTATTTCTGTGTAACAAATTACCTCAGTACTAGAAGCTTGTAACAACAAACACTTATTATTCCACACAGATTGGAGAATGAGAAATCCAGAAGCAGTTTAGCTGGGTGGGCTTGGCTCAGTCTCTCATGAGGTTGCATCAAGGTGTCAACTGGTACTGCAGTCTCTGATGGTTTGATTGATGATGGGGGATCCACCACCACCAGTAACATTCACTCACTTGGTTTTTGCTTTAAAAAAATTTTTTTTATTATATCACAAGGCCTGCTTTAGTGACATGCTAGTCCCTAGAAAATAACCCAGTACCCTCCTTGTCAGTAACATACATGCTCAAGTTGACCAGCCAACTCATATTTCTAAACCCCTTTGTGTACATGTGTCCTTGAACCAAAGCCACGGTGGTTGGGTGACTGTTGCTGCTATAACATGCTTCTCCTGTTGACAGACCAGTGTCCACCCCCTCCAGAGGGCAGGCAGGGCGGAGAAACCTTTACATGGTAGTGAGGGTTTTCAAGCACTGCTACCCTCACCCACTCAAAAGGAGATTCTTATTTCTAACCAGACTACTGGCCTCAAATTTGGCTCCCGGTGACCAGAATGGTTTTTCTCCTTTAGAAAAAGCACACATACCTGCACACGCATATAGAAATTTTTTTCTTTTTGCATTTAAATAAAAAAACACTACTCTGCTTTGTGTTATAAATGAGGACCAGGCAATGAGAATTTTTTTCTTCTAAAGTAGGGCTGTGCACCCTAACCCTTTACACTGAGCTTGCTGTCAAGTGGGGCCATTTAGCTCTGTTGACTAATGAGTTTGCCCACCACTGGCCCAGGGAATCAGATTCAGGTAATACAGTTAATCCTTAGCAACACCTGGAGGTCAATTTCCAGGCCTCATCAGGATTACTAGATGTCAGAAGCAAGCTATTGGAGGCTCTAGTAGCCCAAAACAAAAGCAAGCAAACAACAACCTTTTCCTGACTTCATTTGTGAACTGTGTGTAAGAAAACCAAGTGAACTAAATTCCAGAGAGTGACATGCCCCTTTCAAAAGGGATAGGACACATACATCGTTTCAGCTTTGGAAGAGCATCGATTAAAGATGTACCAGCATCACAATGAGTCTTGTTGGGGATTTGTAGACCTGGGCCAAACTTTTGTCCTCAGTAAAAATTGGAGGTATTGCTGAACAGTATATTCATGTTTAACTCTATTTGCATTATTTGAACCTGGATTTAACTCTGCCCTGTAAATAAGAATAATTTTTCAGCATATACTCTGCTTTTTACCTTCTTTCCCTCCTGCGTAGACACAGTGAAACAGATGAAATTAGTAGTTCTTCCTACTTGCCTAGTGTAAATTGTTACTTGCTGTTTCCAGTAAGAGGAACTCTCTTCTGGGCTACTTTTAAATATATATTCTAGTTTTCGTGCCAAGGAAGAGATAGAAACTGTAATATCTTAAGGAAGGAACTGTAATATCTTAAGGAATAAGAGAATTATACTCAGGCTGCATGGGGGCAATTGTTTTTCTAAAGCAAACGACCCCTATTGACTTCTTAAGGTTTTTAGAAAAGTCCCAAATAGCTACTGCTGCAAGCCCATGGGGTACCTCAACCCTGTGAGGGGAACCACTCCTGGCAGTAGTAACAGCCATTACATGCTGTTCCAGATGTGCTTAACTAGTCCCTTAGGTGATGATCTCATTTAATCCTCAACAACAACCCTGAGAGGTAAGCATTAATACTTCTATTTGATAGACTGGCAAAATGCATTTTAAAGGGCTTAACCAAGTGTCCCAAGTCATACAGTCTTGAAGTAGCAGACCAGGTTTGAAACTCAGGTCTATCTGTCTCCAAAATTTCTGCTCTTAATTCTTGTCTCTTGGTTCTCTCTCACCATTCCTTCAGTCCTAAACTTCTGTGGTTTATTTACCTCTCTTTTCTGTAAAGATAATCCCTTCTGCTTCTCCACATAGAGAACAACTTCAAGGATCAGTTCAATTTATGCCTTGTGACACATTTTTTTCTCCCGTATATTTCTGTCTTCCCTCTCATGCTAAAATTCCCATCATGATTTTTTACTTAAGCTATATTACTTCTCTCTTACCATGTATTATAACAGTGGTCGGCAAACTCATTAGTCAACAGAGCCAAATATCAACAGTACAACGATTGAAATTTCTTTTGAGAGCCAAATTTTTTAAACTTCTTCAAAATAGACTAGTCCAGGCCGTGGTGGAAGAGCCACACTCAAGGGGCCAAAGAGCCGCATGTGGCTCGCGAGCCGCAGTTTGCTGACCACTGCATTATAACATAATCATTTCTTTCACGTCTGTCTCTCCCAATGGTCAAAAACTACCTCATAGCCAAGTTTAGTTTCTTATTCTCTTTTCCTGTAGCTCTAGCCTACATTTATATTTCCATGCTATGATATTCTCAGAATCTTAGAAATTTAGAACTGGGATGGACTTAAAAAGAAGAAGAGGGAGGAGAAGAAGGAGATTTAACTTATATCTTCAAGGACCAAGGATTGAAAAAAATATTAAATGTCTTATAACTGTGGCTTTCCTTAATAAAAATAATCCCTCAAAAGATTATCTTTCCTATCATAACAATGAATAAAAGCCATGTAATCTTCAAAATTATAACTTCTTTTGAATTTATTAGTGAACTGAGTTTGTAAGATAACCAAGTGAACTAAATTTCAAAGAGTGGCAAGCCCCTCTGAAAAGAGATAGGACACATAAATTATTTCACCTTTGAGAGAGCATAAATTATTTCACCTTTGAAGCTGTAACCATCATCAAAATGATTAAGAAGAAATCTGCTAAGTTTAATGCAATTCTTAAAGTGTCAGTTTAAAGTAACTGGGATCCCCGTTTACTTTCTTTTTCATGGGTCTTTACTGGTTTTCTTACAAGAAAGTTTAGAGGTAAATCAGGAGATGGAAAAGATGCATGCAGAATGGTACAGACATGCAAATATTGATTGGTTTCATCTGTGAGATGGGCATGAAACACTGCCTTCTTCCTCAGAACCTTTTTTCTTAATAACAAAAGCCACCAAGGAAGGGATAGCAAACCCTCTCACCCTCAGGTTCCATTGCTTCCGAGGAGAGCTGGAAGCAAAGCCCATCTGCCTGTTGGAGGGGAACATCTTCCTCACCTACAGGACTTAGGCAAATATTCCCTGCTCTGGATGATCTACCCATATGGGAAGGGCAGAAAATCCTCTTAGTCCCAGGATTCTGCACCAATGAAAACAAGAGGTCTACTACCACTTAGGGGGAAGCCAGGAACTCTTCTGTCCAAAATCTGTCACAAACTCAAGGCAGAATTTGGCTGCCATAGGCTTGAGGAGGGACAAGAATATGAGAAGACCCTACCTCAGGTGCACATACTCTGCCAAAAATTGAGACAGACCAGGAAGACTGAAAATCTCATGTGTCCCCATGAAGAGCCTAATGCTGAATAACAAGCAGTAAGAGTCTACTTCCAGGGCAAGAGGAGGCGCTGGTGGAAGACACCCATCTATCCCTATAGAGGCATTCAGGGACTGCTAAAAGCTGAAAGAGGAGAATGGACAGTATTTCATGCCTCATCCTAAGCACTAGGCAACAGTTGTTCATCACTAGAAGAATCTAAAGTCTGTACACTGAGTTTAAAGATAGCAACAACAAAACCCAAACACAATTCAATGACTGTCTAAATTGCCTAGCTGCTCATGCTAATGGCATAACAGAAGAAGATACAAGCCCGCATCCATGAGTAAATACTATCTACCTCAGTTTCTATTGTTCTTCTATAACAGTGTCCAGTAATCAATCAAAAGTTTCATAACACGTTAAATAAAAAGAAAAAACCCACTGCTGAGAGATAAAATAGCCAACCAGATTGAGAAATGAAACAGATACCAGGGGCATTAAAACAATTATGATTAATATATAAAGACTGTAGTGGAAAAGATAGACCACATTCATGAACAGATGGGAAATTTTATTAAAATTTATAAAAAAGAATCAAATGCGCTATCAAAGATGAAGAATTCTTTCAACAGACTTATCCTCAGACTTGGCCAGCTGAAGAAATAATCAGTAAACCTAAAGATGGACTATCAAACATGTTCCAAAGTGAAACACAAAGGAAAATGATGTGAAGCATCCAGGAGCTATAGAACAATATCAAACATAAATGAAGCAGAAAAAATATTTGAATATACTGTATTATGGCCAAGAATGCTACAAAATTAATGAAGAAACTCAGAAACTCTCAAGCTGAATAAATAAAACCTAGATCCTCTTACGGTGATGGTGGATGGAGAACTTCCAGGCTAGGAGGGGCACCTGGAACTCTAAATTCCATGCTGTCCCTTGACTTTCATACACCACTGAGATGCTCTCCCTGGTTATTACTGGTGTCAGACACTGGCAATTTACGACTCTGACCCAAGTGTTGATATAGGAATCTTCCTTTAGTGCCAGCATCACAGCCAGGAAAAACTAAGCAAAACAAGAACTGCATTTCTCAATGTGTGTTTAATGTAAATGGAAAACCTCTTCTGTCAGATGTTCAGGTGGGGGGAAGAAAGTTTCTTTGTCAGTTTTCACTGTACATAGTAGAAGCTCTGGAAATAGGAGGTAAAGAAACCTCTTCAATCTGGTTTTTCCTTTAGGGTCCTTTTTCCTGGTATTATGTATTATGTCTTCACAGAATGTAAACCATAGAAGGAATAGGATTTTGTTTTTCTTGTTCATCTCAGAACAGTGCCTGGCAATTGTTAATTTATTCAACAAACATCTGTGACAACTTTCATGTGGTATACATTCCAGTGGGAGGATGTGGATAGCAAAACACAAATTAGAGTATTAGTAAGTAGTATCTGGTATTAAAAAACTAAAATGAGGCAAGAGAGAGTGTGACTACGTGGGATAGCTGGATATCTATTAACGTCTCATAGAAAAGACTCAGACAAATGCTTGGCTTTATGGGAAATAGAGACAATGGCATACCATTAGAAAATGTCACTTATAAATCAGGCCTTGTGCTTTTCTCCCTTTCTCATGGCCATCTCAATGCCAGCCCCAAGGAACTTTTTGATAAGGTACCAGATCAAAGAGTAGGTACTGCCACCTACTTTAGACACCTGCCTCTTCCCATGTCACTAACCCTTACAACATTTGCCACCTTCAGAGAAGACCCATGACTTGGTCTATAAGGGGCTTTACAAGACCATAACAAAATAGACATTCATCATCATCATTAATTCAGCAATTACTTGGCACCACTAGGAATATAGCAGTGAACGAGGAAGACTAAAGCCCTTATTCTCATGAAGGGCAGGGACCCTGACTTTGTTCTGGTAATATTTTGGACTGGATACATTAAGCTATGGTTCTAGAAGACAGGAAGGCTGGCATCCCCACCCCTTGCCATCACCGCCACCACCCTCCTTTTGTTTCTTCTCTTTCCAAAGGCTCTCCACTTAGTTTTCTAGTTACTGAAAGGAGCATAGAATCTAGGCAGCTCAAATGTAGTTACTTAGTCTCTTTTTGTGGAATACTAACATTCCTTTTAAGATATCCAGAGCTGAGTCAGTGGAGAAGCCTTTTCTGACGAATAAGAAGAATGAAACTGTTATTGAAATTCAGTTGTAGTCTGTTTCAAGATTTATCCTTAAATCTTCAAACCCCTAGATTCAGAAACCTCTAGAATGTATTTTCAATATAATTTTATTTAGAATGATAGATATGGTAGAGCACTTTCCCACTAACCTCTCTTTCGGGCAAGGCCTCTATGACAGGGAATTTTACTCTATCACTTGTACAAATGGTCACAGAAAGCGTGTTATCGCCACACTAAAATTTTCACAGCCTGGAAATAAACGAGGCCACATGTGTGTTTGCTCAGCTCCACCAACACAGATGCAAGGCATGCTTTCTGCTTTGTTAAGGTAATGATATCACTTTAGCTATGTGAAAAATGATGGTTTGGTTTTAGTTGAGCTGTCAATTTTTATTTTGTCTAGCTTTTAATTTGTGGGTTTCACGCTTTAACATGCACCAGCAGTTACTTATAAGTATTCCATTTATTTCTGACATTTTTTAAAACTTTGAATAAAACAAAAAGTAGGACATTTGTTCCTTAGCATTGATTTATGATCATTGTGATCAATCTCTTATAATTTGAACTTGAGAAAAAAATTGAGAATGACAAAAGGATTTTTAATATGACGGTTCCCCATGACTGGTATTCAGCTGGTGAGCATTTTAATGCTTCTTGTTTTTCTTTAGTTCAATTGGATTTCAGGTCAGCAAACATTTGTTCAGTATTTTGAAAGGAACAAAACTGAAAGGTCTGACCTTGCATCAGGGGTTAGACTTCCAAAACCATGTAGGGCATCTTCACACATGCTTTGGTACATGTGCACAGAACCAAGTCTTTGGGAGGGTAAGTCTGAAAGTCTGTTAATTTTGGGAAATGAGACGATTGGCTTAGGTTAGTTCTAATAACTTTTAGTTTTTTCTCACTTTTTGGAATGCTTTGTTCATTGAAAAAAGCCCTGCCACTTTGAACTAAATTGTGTGGAGTCAAATGTTCATCTTTCTGGAATTCTCCTCTATTCCTCTTTTATTTTTATTTAGGGGCAGTGATGGGAAAAAGTTCCAGAAATAGGGTGACGTAGGTGGAAAGGTGGACTGCCATCATGTTGTTAGGTAGATAACAGAAGCAACTAATCAAATGGGTCTGCCTTACGTGTGCTCACTGGTAAAGAAAGTAACCATCCATTCTAAGAGGGAAGGGTCACTCTTTCCCATCCCCTACCCCACCTGGCTAAACAGTATTAGTACCAACACAGGTTCATAGCAGAGTGGCTCTGGGGTTTGGTTTTGGTTTCTGAGTTATAAACTGATTTCTCCACTTGACTTTTGTAGGTGGAGAAGAAATCAAGGACACTTTTGTTTGCTTACCTATTTATTCTGCCAACATTTGAGTCCTCTTTGTAAGTGATAGTTCTAGAAACAGGGGTTCAGAAATAAGACATGGATCCTACCTTACTACACAGTGTAAATAGGAGCATATCATTGATGTATTCCCACCAGGGATGACAGCCCTGGGTGAAAAGGATTAATATTGGAAAACAGATCATTTCTTTTATAGTAGTAAACATAAAAATATTTCTCTTAATCTTTAAAAGTGTTTAGCACATTTGTTGTCAGTATACTAGTATATTGTATATGTTCATTGTAAAGCTTTTATTTTAAGTCTTGGGTTTCCTTTTGTTTGAAATTGGAAAGTATGTTATCTTTTAATGCTATAAAGGGTTAATTATATTTCCCAGCAAAGACTTGCATAAAACACTTGAGATATACTCTGTCAGCCCTCTCTAAAACAAAGTACATGATCTTTTTATTATATTGTTTTTATCCTATCTACAGTGAGGGATTTTTAGTACAAACAACCAGACTATTTGGAAAGCTCAGTTACTTGAGTTTTGGGGTACTTTTATCAAAAATAGATAAATGAGAGTGTTTTATTGTAAGCTAATAGCTGAACTTTGCTTATTAAAAAAGCATTTCATGTTATGGTGTGGGACTTATGAGCCTATTCCTTTTGCGGGAATCATAATGACTGTTGTCCCTAACAACTGCAAAGACCTATTCAAGGCCTTAGTCATCTGTATGTGTGTCAGACTTTGGTAGACAGGAAGGTTGTTCAGTCCCAGAGGTTGAAACAGAAAGTATCCTCAGCTTTGTGGTAGTTATTTAAAACTTTCATGTACAAGGTAATTTTAAAGCATTTTCTTGAAAACTGAAATAGACTAGCTGTCAAAGAAAGTGTTCTGAATCTTTTCTCTATAACATACTCAGTGATTCTTGACTTCAACACCAATTTTGTAAAAAGCTGCTAGTGTTTGATAAAAGTTGCTGCTGCTGAGCACAAGAAAGCATGCTTTGCATTCTCAGACAGAAAGCACTTTCTTAGCACTGTGGGGAACAGTGTCCTGGAATATATGAAAATATCTGCTCTAATTATGAGATAACTTTTATGCTCTATTCAGAGTAGTTGTCTCATCTGTTATAGTGAGAGAATAGTCTTAGAGCTTTGTAATAGTTTTACCAGACACGGCCAAATTCATTTTATGAGCACTTTCTTGGATTTAGAAACTTCTTTTGTATGTTTCCAGTTTGGGGTTGTTTTTTTTTGGGGGGGGGGAGGGCATTTTTTAACAATTTTTTTTCAAAACTGAATATGGTTTTAGACAAGTTAAATGATGACTGCAGAATCATCCATTACCTAAAATTTGATGTAAACCAAATTGGAATCATCTATAACAGTGGTCAGCAAACTGCGGCTCGCGAGCCACCTGCAGCTCTTTGGCCCCCTTGAGTGTGGCTCTTCCACAAAATACCACGGCCTGGGTGAGTCTATTTTGAAGAAGTGGCATTAGAAGAAGTTTAAGTTTAAAAAATTTGGCTCTCAAAAGAAATTTCAATCATTGTACTGTTGATATTTGGCTCTGTTGACTAATGAGTTTGCCGACCACTGATCTATAATAATAAAAGTGTAATATGCAAATCAACTGAACAGCCAAACAGCAGAACGACAGTCTGGATGACCTTCCAGACAACCTTCCCGATGACCTTCTGGATGGTCCTGGGCTGTGAGGGCTGGCCAAGGCAGCCGGGGCTTTGAGGGCCTACTCTTATATGAATTTTGTGCATCAGGCCTCTAGTCTCTTCATAAATTTCCACCAGAATTGTTCCTCAGAGGGTCACTGGTGCCAGCCTTAATTCTAGGTCCAATGGTCAAATCATCTTCTTTGACCTTTCTAGGACACCCTAATCCCTCCCTTCTTCCATGGGCTTCTTGTTCTGGTTATTGACACCCAGCTCATTCTACTTTGTTAATTTCTCCTTCTTTCCCAACTTCTAAATGGTGTGTCCTGGGACTCAATATTTGAACTTGTTCTCCATCTATATTAAAATCTCTATTTTGATATCTGATAAGTAATTTAAACTTGTTATGTCCAAAACCAAATTCCTTATCCCCACCCCTACCCCAATTACTTATGCCAAAAATAAGTCTGCCGTCAAATCCTATTAGATGCTACCTTTGAAATATATCTAGGATAGAACTATTTCTTACCACCTCCATCACTACCAATCCACCGTTATTTCTCTCCTAACTTACTACTTTTCAAGAAGCGTCTAATGGCTTTTACTTAAGGAATTTAGCCAACTTATTACTGTGAATTTATTTTAAAACTTCTTTAAGTAAGTGTTTATTGCATCCTTCCTCTTTGCTGCCCTCTATTTTACTTACCTAATAGATCCTGTCACTTTTCTGCCACACCATCTCCTCTTCATATCTCACTCAGAATAAAAGGTGAAATTCTTTGCATGTCCCTGGCTACTTTGTTGGCTGCTGTATCCCCAGAGCCTTCATGCACTTTAGGTGATCATTAATATGTAAGTGACTGAGCAAATTATTAGTAAATATTGAATATCCTTTGGGATTTAAAATATTAAACATCATGAAATAGTTTGCCATCTCAATATAGAATAACAACACATTGAATTTCTAAGTTCCTTTAATATTCAACTTTCTATTTATCATTCACACAAAAAAAATTGTTTCTCCTTTATTTCCCAAATGATTTACTTTGAAATAAATCTGTCATACCAAAATGTGCTCAAAAAATTATTTCGAAACCTCTAATGCATATTTTCTCTTTTTAATTTGTTTTTAATTGATTTCAGACAGTGAAGGGAGAGGGGGAGAGGGATAGAAACATCAATGATGAGAGAGAATCATTGGTCAGCTGCCTCCTGCATGCCCCTACTGGGGATCGAACTTGCAACACAGGAATGTGCCCTGACTGGGAATCGAACTATGACCTCCTGGTTCATGGGTTGATGCTCAACCACTGAGCAATACTGGCTGAGAAAGTATTTTCTTTCAGAGACTTTAACCAGCTAATTGCTTTGATTTCTTTAAAATGTCTTAAAGGAAGAATTATATATGCATACAAACTCTTTGGTTGATCTCTTCCCACCCACCCACACTCCCCCACCTTCCCTCTGAGGTTCCAGTCTGTTCCATGCTTCTTTGTATCTGGATCTATTTTGTTCATCAGTTTATTTTATTCATTAGATTCTACATATGAGTGAGATCATGTCATACTTGTCATTCTCTGAATAGCTTATTTCGCTTAGCAGATCCAGAAATTATAGTTAGAACTACCTTTAATCAGGTATGACCCAGAAATTGTAGCTAGAACTACCTTTAATCAGGTATGACCCTTTTGTTTCCTTCAGTGTATAATTATATAATTATTACCTGAACCAAACTACTCAAATTACTGAAATGCCCAGTCAGCCTATTGTTGACTTGGTTCTTTATTGAATAAATAAACATATTCAGACAAATGTATTACCATATCACATTGTAATCACTACACATATAAATTTCCTTGAGTAGCATAAGTACGTTTGACAATCTTATATGATTCAAGATGACTCAAACCAATTTACTTAATTGATAATCAAGATGTACAGTATTGTGAAGTCCACACAAGTGACTAAATTGAAGTTCTCAAAGTCAATAGTCACAAGATCATGTTCTCTCCTTTCTTATAAGTGCTTTCCTGTCAAGTGCTTTTTATTAAGTGAATTCCTAATAGCTATTGTTGAGAAACTTCTGTGTCAAGGCTGTTAAAAAGTTATATAGTTTACTCCCTTTCTTGGAAACAATATCTCTGTTTATGGATCTTGATCTGTTAGTGTAGCTGTTTATTAATGTCCTCTATCCTTCACACTATCCTTCCATATTGCTATTCTGTCTTTGCTTATTTAATGGTTTGTTTTCCTTGCTCTTTAAATATTAGCATCATTGATATAAGATTGTTGTTCTCATTATGTCACATATATATTGCCTGCTCCAGTCAGCATTTTGATTATAATTTAAAGGTTTTAAAGGTTCTCTTTTGTAATTTTCTTTCTTTAAGTCCCTGCTTATTTTATTTGTCCAGTTATTCATTTGTATAACCAATAAGCCCTTAGCCTAGCTTAGTTCTTTTTGATCCTGGTATTAACATGATCCCTAGGCTCTATTGTATAATAGCAAGTCAGAATTTGGACTGTATAATATGAGCTACATGATGCATCATTTAATCATTGATGCTAATTTGGAAGTGGAAATAATAGTACATATTGCATATAACCACAGCATGTTATAATCTCTATATAGAGTTTTCTTTAATCATTTGAATGTGATTTTATTTAGATGATGGCTATAGAAATGTAATAGTACATTTTCATCCCATCAGTAAGACAGATAATTGTTTTAGACTAGAGTTCCCTGAAATGTGCTTTGAATGTTGAGATGTTTCAGATATAAATATCTAATGGACAAATTTTTATTGCTGAATAAGATAGAATTTTGATGTTGATAGTGTGTGTTTTTTAGCTTCGTTTCAGTAGTCTTTTTTTGTTTTAAATTACTTCTGAACTAATTTATTCTCTAAGACTCACTAGGGTTACCTTTATACAGGTAATATAGAGTTCTAACCTGACATATCATCATAACCAGGTAGGGTAAAGCACAAACTAGATCTTGAATGCTAGATTAATGAGTTGAGCTTACTCTTTAGGCAGTGCTCATGCCATGATCATTGATAATATGCATCAAAAAGATTAATTTGAAAGAAGTGAGAAGTGAGTAGCATAGATTGAAGAAGAGAGAGCAAAGAAGTAGAGAGTCCAGTTAGGAGTTCATTGCAAACTATAGTAGAAGTTATGAAGATCTAGACTCAGGAGATTTTATTTTGTAGTTAAATACCCTGTAAACATCAGATGTGATTTTGTGTGGAGAATGAAAGAAAAAGAGTCAAGCCTGTGGGAATGTAACATGGTCCAGCCACTGTAGAAAACAATTCGATGGTCCCGCAATAGTTTAAACATAGAATTACCATGTGATCCAGCATTTCCACTCCTGGGTATACTAAAAAGAAACAACAACAGATGTTCAAACAAAATATGTACATGAATTTTTATAGCAGCACTATTTACAATGGCCATGAGATGGAAACAATCCAAATGCCCATCAGCTTATAAATGTATGAACAAATGTGCTATATCTATGCAATGGAGTATTATTTATCAACAAAAAGGAATGAAGTGCTGAAACATTCTATGGTGTGGGTGAACCTGAAAACATGCTAAGTGAAAGAAACCAGGCACAAAAGGTCATATGAAATATCCAGAGTGGGCAAATCCATAGAGACATAATGAAATTTGTAGTTGCCAGATATTGGATAGAGTAGGCAATGTGGGTGACTGCATAATAGATACAGATTTTCCTTTGGAGATAGTGAAAATATTGGGAACTAGACGTGGTGATGATTATACAATATTATGAATATGCTAAATGCTACTACATTATACATTTTTTAATGATAAGTTTTATGTGTATTTTACCATAATTTTTTAAAACGCAAAATTAAACTAGGTTAAAAAAATGCAACCCTAATATGCTTTTATGCATAACCCATGCACAGACAATAGTGTGGTGAAAGCCTGGGAAGAATGGGGCCAGGGTGGAGGGAGGCAATGGGGAAAGAAAGGAGACATCTCTAATACTTAAAACAATAAAGTTTAAAAAGTAACCCTTTCAGTTGGCACTGCCATCTTCCAGTAATTTGTCAAAATTACCAACACAAAGGGAAAGAGTAGAGGCTCCCACTGTATATTCTGTAGGTCTTTTAGAAAATGTGCAATTGTTTCTTTGGCCACATTCTTTGGCTACAAAGTGATAATGTAGACATCCAGGGAACAGGCACTGCACAAAAGGAATGCCCCACAAATGTTCCCATGGCCAAACTAGAGGAGCCCTACATCACCCAGCCTGCGGTGGCCATTGTTGTAAACAAACAAGTTAAGGGCAAGATTTTTGCCAGGAGTATTAAAGTACATATTGAGCGTATTAAGCACTCTAATAACCAAGATAGCTACCTAAAAGTGTGAAGGAAAATGATCAGCAAAAGAAGGAATCCAAAGAGAAACCTGGGTTTAATTGAAGCGCCCACCTGCTCCACCCAGAGAAACGCACTTTGTGAGAACCAGTAGAAAGGAGCCTGAGCTGCTGGAACCCATTCCCTATGAATTTATGGTGTGATACGTGTTAAAAAAAAATAAAAGACTTCTGCACTGTTTTTTTAAAGTAATATTAGGGCAAGAATCACAGACTTAAATGCTTGCAAGTCCCTGAGAGGTGCGGTAAACAAAGGAAAGAATTGGCAAGAAAGGGAATGTGGTGAATCAGACATTCGAAATCAAAACCTCTGTGTGAGCTACATAAAATATGACTGTGGGCTGTAGTTTTCAATCTCTGCTACAAATGGAACTAAGCAGCAATGACAGGTGATATCAAACAGATAGCTAATATTGAAACTAGAATCAAAATTCCACAAGCAGAGAGGGTAAATCTAAGTTATTTACCCCGTACGTCACCATTGAGCACAAAGTCTAGCCAACACAAAAACATATAGGTACTCAGCAAGCATTTGTTGGATGAAAAATAAATAAGTAAATTTTAAAAGGTTAGGTAATAATTCTGTATTCTTTTTCTTAGTCAATTCTATCTTCATCTCAACCTCTACAACTGATGAATTTGCAAATTTTATATGTTTTAATATCTCTCAAATATGTTTTTTCTGTGTCTTCTTTCCTCTTCTCACTGCCAACGCAGTTCCATGATATTTCTTGCCTAAGATTACTGCAATAAATTCCTAAAGGTCTTCCTTCCTCTAAGCTTGCCTTCCTCTTTTTTTCAGAGTATTACAAAACACAGTGTCTTGCTTAAAATATTGTAGTACTTTCCCATAAAACCTGAATGTGATAGGAAAAACATCCATCTGCTGCTGCCCTTCCCCAGGCCCTGCCACTCAGCCTTCAGCTTCCCATAGTAACTGAAGCACACCACACATATTTGGTGTGCGGCTTTCCACTTAGACTGCTCTCAGCCTTCCTTGATCTGTCCATTCTTTAAGACTTGGGTTCCTTCAAGAATCTTTCCTAGCCAGTTTAGTCTCAGATAGGGGCTCCTTGTTTTGCTCTTCTCTGTGCCCCTGGTACTACTCTGCATTTCTTTTATCACTTGCTTCACTGGTTTATCACTGTGCTTACTTGTCTGATTCCCATATCACATTGCTAACTAATTCCTTGAGACTAAGGACTACATGGCAGACACCCAGCAAATGCATCCCTGATCCCTATTACAAATAATTACATGGTGATCATACATTCAATATATGTTGAATGAGAATATTTAAGAGCTTCAAGGTAGGACATAAGAATCAAATATTCAACTGAACCCAGGCTGGGTGGCTCAGTTGGTTGGAGCATCATCCCATCCTACTAAAGGTTGCGAGTTCAATTCCTGGTCAGGGCACACACCTAGGTTGTGGGTTCTTTGATCCCCAGTAAAGGTGCTTGCAGGAGGCAACTGATCAATGTTTCTCTCTCACATCAATGTTTTTCTTTCCCTTCCTCTCTTTCTAAAATCAATAAAAACCTATCCTTGGGTGAAGTTTTTTGTTGTTTTTTTTTTTTTTTAAAGGATTCAACTAGAGAGAAAATCTTCATGGAAGAGATGGTATTTGGAGTGAGCAGGTCTTATCTACTATTGCCATCCTAATCATTCATTGATTTCAATGTGTAAACATAGACATTTCCAAGAAGTATTCTATTCTATATTTTAGTTTCTTTTGTGATTTAAGATGAAGCAACACTGCCTCTAAAATTGTACCTAAACGTGGACTTGCTTTTAGGATAAGCCTAAGTAAAAAACTATGAAGAGATATTACTGTGGGTGAATTTTATGAGAACTATTATCTAGTTTTAATTTTAAATGATTAAGGTCCTAAGACACCCTTTTGCCTTTCAGAAATAGCTTCAAAAAACTATTTTAAAATGTAATGTTAACACATAAGAAGCCCACAGGTTAATTCGTAGACTGCTTGTATTCGTTAGCTCGTTTTAGTGCTCTGTTCATTATAACTTGTAAATCCTAATCAGGCTATACTGAAAGGCTAAATAGAAGGTTATACTCTTAACCTCCTCCTCATTTCCATACTCTGAGACACTAAAATAAACACATCTACATTGCACTCAGAATAAAAACAAACACATCAGAGTCACATAATTGAGAAATACATTTGTAAGTAGCAAACACTGATTAAGATTGTAGTTTTAAAAAGCACAAAGGTTATTTGTGTTTTTGTTTTCTCCTACAAAAGAATTTTTTTCTTTTTAAATTACGTGAGTACTGACATGTTTAGTTTTACTCAAGTAAATTACTGCATGAGTGGTGAAGCATTTTAAACCAATGCTTAGGTTGCTTAAGTTGTGAGGTATCTCTTATCATCATTGTATGTAGATCTTTAAAATGTATGTTAATAAATCCATACTGAAAGAGAAAAATATTTTAAACTCATAGGGGATTCTTTCCCCCGCCCCATCCTCACATCAACTCTACTTACTTGAAAGTATTATTATGAGATGGAAAATGAGTTAGTATATATAAAAATTCTTTGGGATTGCTTTAAAATGTAAACCATTTAAAAATAGCCTAATTAACCTTTGGTCTATGCTAACCCCCCCCCAAAAAAAAATTAATTCACTAATTGCTTCAGATTCACCATTACTTACAAGCATTTAAATGTTTTGGAAGTATTGCATAAACCCCTTGGCCCATACAGGCTGCCTGTTTTTTTAATTAAAGTTTTACTGGGTCACAGCCACACCTATACATTTAGGTATTGTCAATGGCTGATTTTCTGTTACAATAGCAGTTCAAATTGAAACAGAGACCATATGACCCATGAAGCCTAAAATACTTATTATCCGACCCTTTGAGTAATAATTTGAAGATCCATGGTTTCAACTATACTGCTAGCTAATGCTTTATCATTATAATAAAAAAAAGCAGTTACTTATTGAATAACTAAAATCAAAATGCAAAAGATGATTTTTCCCATCAGGCACTTATGTAAAATGCTATGTTGTCCATTCCTTCATCTATTTATTATTTGCTAGCCCTGTTCTTACTCAGTTTGCACAAGAACAAGTGAAATTTCATTCTTATTTTCTATAAATTTGAAATCACTACATGATAAAAGATACCATTATGCCTCCTCCTGCTCCCCCACACCAAAAGAATTTGAAATAGAAAGGATTTTTTTTATCTGTGATGGTGAATAGGGGCTTTTTCTCTATGCTTAGTTCCCATCCATACTATCAAATATAGAAATTCCCTTTCCCCCTTTTTTTAATTGATTGATTTACTTGCCTTGTTATTCACTTATACATCTCATTAAATTATACATAGCATGTACTTACCTAGTCATTATAAGCATAATGGAATTTACATATTAGGAGAGGTAGCTTATAGCTCAAAAAACACAGGGAATGATGGAACAACTCTGAGAAGTTCGGCTTTTCTGAAGTAGAAATATATGCTACTTATACTTTAATTCACAGTTGTAAAATTTTAGAATGTTAGAACCAAAATGTGTTATGGAGTCAAAAGTAGTTCTCTAACTTCAATGAGCATTAGAATCATCTAAATGGCTTCTTAAAATACAGAATGATGAGCCAGCCCTCCAGAGTTTCTGATTCAGGAAGTCTGAGGTGGGCCAGAGAATTTGCATTTTTATTAATAAAATGTTGATGCTGATGCTACTTGGGGGAGACCACACTTCACGAACAGCTATATCACAGGAAGGGATGGCTGACTAGGCATTACCTCAGAGAGTTATCAGGACAGTGTATGGTCCTCAGCCTTTTAGCATACCCAGGGGAGATCAGACACTGTGGCCTATACTATTCAAATCCAGAAACAGAACTAAGCCAGACTTACTAAGCCCCATTTACTGTGGCTGATTGTGAACCAGGTACTTGGGATGGCAGGACATGGCCTCTTACACCCTATACTTTGATGGAGAGCCTGATAAATTCTATGATTCCATTTATATGAAATTCCAAAAGAGGCAAAACTAACCTTCAGTGGGGGGCAAGGGGAATCACAGAAGCAGTGGTCGCCTTGAGGGTGATGGCATGGGGATTGACTTTTGTAAGGAATTTGAGGGATTTGGGGGCTGATCAAGGAAAAGGATGTGACCATTGGACAGGTTGCATGAGAAAGTCCCTCCTAGCATGAGACTATCTAGAGGTTTGTGGCCAAAAGGCCACCATCTGGAAGGGGAGGAGGGCAGGGAGTCCCTGAGGTGATGGAGATTGAAGAGGGATCTCTGGAGATCACATGTCTAGATGAAGTTGCCCAGTAGAAAGTTCTGGAGTCTCTGGGTCACAGAGCTCCAAAGGGTGGTAGTGATGTGGCATCTTACAACCAACCCACAAGTCTTTATCTCATCAGTGGATAGTAAAGGTTGGGCATAGTTTTGTGAAGTATGCAAAACAGGCAAGCTATAAATGGCTAAAAAGTCTGTTTGTTTGGGCTAGTTTTAAAAATAATTGGGTGTATGAAAATTTGAGTTTGGTTCCAGCAGACTTTATAGCTAATGGGTCTCAGTCTGCAGTGAATAAATAAACAACCCAGAACCAGTACATAGATGCCATCTTCAGCTAATTTATATAATAACTGAGAAGGGAGAAGAGGAAATTGTTTGAAGAGGTAATAATGTTCTCCATCTTGATGAGGGTTTAGATTATACATTTATCCAAACTCAGTGAATATACACCTGAGATTTGTGCATTCATTGTGCATACATTTGGTTCAAGGATTCATGTACATTTTATTTTATTTTTTATTAAATTTATTGAGTTAACATTGGTTAATAATATAATAATAGTTTTTTCATTACAAATATTCAACTCTAGTTAATGATATATATGCTGAAGTATTTAAAGGGAAATGTACTGCTGTGTGCAGTCTACACTGAAATGCCAAAAATAAAATGGATCAATGAGTAGACAGAAGGACAGATAGTTGGATAGGTAGGTTAAAGCAAGTATAGAATGTAGTTTGGGGTGTACCTGTGTTTATTATAAAACTTCAGCTTTGCTTTATGTTTGAAAAATTGCACAATGAAATGTTAAAGACTACTGTGTGGAGATAGACTGGGAGACCAGTTGGGAAACTATGCCATCACATTAAAAAAATTATAGAATTTGTATTCTTGACCAACTCTAAGCTATAATTTGATAGCCACTCAGTCCTATGTGTGATCATTTGACTAAGGGTCTGTGGTGTTGGCTGTTGCAGGGACAGTCCTTCTGCTAGCATGGACACGGGTGCCTTTCTGTCATCATCTATGTGCTCCAATAGGACTCTGCTAATTGATGGCCGAGTAGAACTCAAACGAGGCCTGCAAAGGCAGGAGCGGCATCTTTTCCTGTTCAGTGATCTGTTTGTTGTGGCCAAAAGCAAGTAAGTATACTCTACACTCTCCCAGTTATCGTTATAAAATTGCATTTCCACCAAAAAAGAAACCTTTTGGGTCAGAGCTCACTGTAAGAATGTCTGGGTTCCATTACTGTAGCTAATATCTGAAGGGAGTTTTATGTTTGCTTTGTTTTTGCCAAATAACATTTCAACTGTTTATGCATTCAACAAGTGTTCATTTAAGTCCTTCTCTCTGCATAAACATGGAATACATAATGAAAAATATTATGGGTATGGTCCCTGCTTTTTTGGCACATTCATTCTAATGGTTTTGGGAGGGCAGTAATTATAGATTGTGGTTAGTGCTATGAATAAAATAGGGTGCTACATGAAGTAAAAATGGGACACATGTTAGTTAGGTGTAGTCAGGGTGGGGGAATCATTGAAGGATGAGAAGAAACAGCCATTCAGATATTAGGAGGATGAGCAGTCTAGGAAGAAGGAATGCCAGATGCAGAGATCAGGGGGAAGCTTGGCCCTTGGAGGAGTTAAAAGAAGGCCTCTGTATGTAACTGGAACACAGTGGGCAGAAGGAGAGTAATCTGAATTGAGATTAGAGAAATAGACAAGGATCAGGTTATCAGGACCTATACAGGCTGTATTAATTATCTATTGCCATTAACAAATTACACCAAGATATAACAGTAGGTAACTACAAGCATCTCATACAGTTTCTCTGAGTCAGGAATCTGGGAGTGGTTTAGCTGTGGTTCTGGCTCAGGGGGTCTCATGAGGTTGCAGTCAAGCTGTCAGGGTTACAGTCATCTCAAAGTTCAACTGGAGCTAGAGAGTCCACTTTCCCGGCTCACTCATGTGAATGCTGGCAGGCCTCAGTTGCTCACTGCTATTGGCCTGACGCTGTAGTTGTTCTCCACCTGGGTCTCCATAGGGCTGCTCATAACATGGTATTGCTTCCATGGAGAGAAATATCCAAGAGAGTGAGGAAGAGAGTAGGCAAATGTGCTAACTTTGGAAGCGGCATACCTGAAGTATTCCAATGGGCCACACAGACACCGTTGGCACAGTGTGGAAGGGAACTACTCCAGGGTGTGAATATCAAGAAACACAGCTCACTGGGGGCCATCTTGGAGGCTAGGTACCACAAAGGCTATGGTACAGAGTTTCTATTCTAGAAGGTTTAGGGTAGTAGCATGATGTGGTTCCTAGTTCTAAAATATTGTTCTAGCTATGATAGTTCACGGTGGATTAAATAACAGGCACAGGGAGAAGCAGAGGCTGGACAGGAGGTTATTGTAGTCATCTTGAGGAGAGACAATGAGATCTTTATCTGGGGAAATGGCACTTCAATGGGGGAGACAGACATATTTGGAATATACTTTAGAAGTTACCAAAATAATTAATTTTTCACTCAATGCTAAATGCCACTGCAATTAACACCCAGCCTAGAACATGGTGGCTGCTACTTATTCCATCCCCTATTCTCATTGATTATGAAATATCATAAAAGATAACAGCATTTTAACAAATCTAAGTCATTAAAGAGATTTTTAGTCACCAAAGAGTGGTAATCAGTTTCTACTATCTGCACTCTCACATCTAAGTTATGCTATGTGTTAGAAATAAGACATGGGCATGGCCAAATACTAATTTTGTAAAGCACTATATTTCCTCAGTGATGTTTCTCTCTCATAATTTTTCTATCCCTCCCCCTTCCTCTCTCTCTAAAAAGAAATAAATTAAAAATTATTTTTTAAAAAAAGACTGAAGATAGAGAAGCTGAAGGAAACTTCTCGGAAATATACTCCCATCCAGGACTTTTGATAGATGCATAATGTTTAAGAGCGTAAATAAGGCCAGGAGTCCACATTGCTCAGACTCCAGCTCTGCTAATTAAGCTGTTTGAATTTTGGCAAGTGTTTTAATCTGTCCATGACTCTGTTTCTTTTTTCTTTCTTTCTTTTTCTTATTCCTCACTTGAGGATATTTTTCTGTTGATTTTTAGAGAGAGTGGAAGAGAGAGGGAAAGACAGAGAGAAATATTGATGTGAGAGAAACACATCGATTGGTTACCTCCTGCATGTACCCAACCTGGGACCAGGCCAGGGAGGAGCACACAACCAAAGTACATGCCCTTCATTGGAATTGAACCCAGGACTCTTCAGTCAGCAGGCTGATGCGCTATCCACGGAGCCAAACTGTCTAGGGCCATGACTCCATTTTTTATCTGTAAAATGTTTGAGGATTAAACTAAATAAAATATGTAAAGTGTTTATAATAACATCTGGCACATAATAAGTTTTTAATAATATTAGCCATTAGAATGGAAATCATTCTTTGTACCTTTAGACATCTCCTTGTTTTATATCAGGAAATGGATAATCTTGGCATCTTATTGATCTAGGGAAAGAATTGTTGGAATAACTTTTTTTTAGGTCAGTAGTGTGGCAGTTCCCACATGGTATCTTAACTAGCCTATATAATAAAAGCCTAATATGCTAAGTGTCTGGTCAACCAGTTGGCCATTCAACAGTAATATGCTAATAATATGCTAAGACCGCTCAACCACTCTCTATGACGTGCACTGACCACCAAGGGGCAGACAGTTGACCAGTCAACCAGTCACTATGATGTGCACTGACCACCAGGAGGCAGACGCTCCAATTGGTAGGTTAGCTTGCTGCTGGGGTCCAGCCGATCAGGAGTGAGTGAGATGGGCCAGACAAGCCCTGAAGCACCTCCCGCGGTCCCTCCCCAGCTGGCCAACCTCCCATGTCTCTTCCCGGCCCCGATTGTGCAACAGTGGGGTCCCTCAGTCTGGCCTGCACCCTCTCACAATCTGGGACCCCTCGGGGGATGTCCGAGAGTTGGTTTCAGCCCGATCCTGCTGGCCAGGCCAAGGGACCCCACTGTTGCATGAATTTGTGCACTTGGCCTCTAGTCTAATATAAAAGAGACCTGCATTAAAAAACACAAAATGCATGAAAACATTCCCCTCCAAAATATTTGTAGTTTCAGTTTTATATTACCTAAATAGTTGCCATCAAGAAATAATATTTTAGCTCAGCTGGCATGGCTCAGTGGTTGAGCATTGATGTATGAACCAGGAGGTCATGGTTCGATTCACAGTCAGAGCATATTCCGGGGTTGCTGGCAATCCCTGATATGGAGTGGAGCTTGTAGGAGGCAGCCAGTTGATGATTCTCTGTCATCACTGATGTTTCTATCTCTCTCCCTCTCTGAAATCAATAAAAATATTTCTTTTTTAAAATAAGATTTTTAAAAGAAGATTTTATTTTCAATTGAATATTTAATTAAAAATCAAAATATATAACAATAGGGTAAAAGTATTGAAGTGATATATAGAAGGAAGGCATTATGCTAGCAGGTACTTTTCTATTACACTTAAGTGTACCCTACAGAAAACATAAATGAGGCTTTGAATCTAGATTACCTTCATGTATAGTTCCAGCAAAATCCTTTTCCATTTTATAAATCCTACTGAAGAGTTTTAGCTCTAACTATTCCATTAGGAACCCTGGCCAGTGTGGCTCAGTTGATTGAACATCATCCCATGCACCAAATGGTTATTGGTTCGATTCCAGGTCAGGGCACCATACCCAGATTATGGGTTCAGTCCCAGTTGGGGTGCATACAGAAGGCAACTAATCAATGTTTCTCTCTCACATTGATGTTTCTCTCTCTCTCTCCCTCTCCTTTCTCTTTCTAAAAATCTGTAAAATCAGATTTTTTTAAAAAATAGTCTATGAGGAGTTTTAGGAATACTTCCGTATGAAGTATCTTTCATTTCATTTAGCTTTTAGTGTTTCCAA
Source organism: Corynorhinus townsendii (assembly GCA_026230045.1). NCBI lineage: Eukaryota > Metazoa > Chordata > Mammalia > Chiroptera > Vespertilionidae > Corynorhinus > Corynorhinus townsendii. Next base: position 70,529,463 of record JAPDVU010000008.1, read on the forward strand.
AAATGGTTCTGAATGATAAGAAGTAGCCAACTTTCCCTTGGCATTCTCTTTATCCTTCCCAGTGCCTGCTAACTATTTCATTCTTAGGTCCATTATGAGCATTAAATATGTGAATTAGGTCAAGTTATATGGTCGTGTCAATATCAGGTTCTCAAGGAGATTAGATAGAAATTGTCAAAAAGCAATTTCATTATCAAACTTGAAGTAGATCACCTTCTGGGTCCCCAGAGATAAATATTAATTCTGTTAGCTCTACTTAAATAAAATACTTTCTGGCCTTTTTTTCCAGTTTAATGTAGGGTCTGTTTTTAGGCTAGTTTTTAAATTTTAGCCAGAATGTAAGAGGAAATGGTATGAACAAATCCTTAAGGAAATCTAAAATAACCTTTGCTTCTAAAGAGTAAAAAATCTTGTAACCACTCAGATTGAAATGCATTGTAAATTCCTCTAGTTAATTTCAGGTTATAGTTTTTAGTATATCTATCTCTATTCAGGTGAAAATTTTCTAAATATTTTAATAAATAACATGTATCTTAATCTTTTGTTCAGGTACTCAAATATTTTGGAAGTAAGCAAATTGTAAATAATAAATGAATTAATTTTTTATAACAGCAGTAAATTTAAAATTGGGATTTCCACCCAAATGCAGTGCTCAACATATAGAGTATAGTGTAGCCAGTTTATGGCTAAATGCAGACATGAGGACTAATACACATAATGTTTTAAAGGCATTTTGGTGCAAGGGTAGCCAACCATTTTACAATTCACTGTGGTAAGTAAACATTGAAGATAAAAACAATGAATAAGACATTCTTTGTCTCCTTGATTAGTTTAAGCTATTCTCTTATCACAAATTCAGAAACTCTCATAAAATTTAAGAGACAAAATAATAAGTCTTGTCTGGTTGTTATCTTTTTAGGTATAACAACAACTTTAAGATAAAAAATAAAATAAAATTAAGTGACATGTGGACAGCAAACTGTGTGGATGAAGTGGGAGAAGGCAATACCGATGCCATGAAATCATTTGTAGTGGGCTGGCCCACGGTGAACTTTGTGGCCACTTTCAGGTAAGAACATAGCTTGTACACGGGTTAGCTACTATGAAATACAGTCTTACTATGTAATTTCTAGGATGGAGAGAAAAAAGTTAATCAATTTTTTTCTAAATGTTTAAAGGAACATATTTTATTCTGATTAAGTTATTCTGAAGTCAATGACTCATCTTTTGATATACCCCCAAATAAAGACACTTGTAGGCCATATGTTTCTCCCAAAGATCTTTTTATTAAAATATATTAGAAGTAGTAGTAAATATCGAGAACACTGGGAGTCATTTATCTTGTTTGATTAGTGATTTCCAAAGGGGTTCTATGGAAACCCTTTCAGAGCTATGGGAGAGGAATAGAGTATCAGAGTTCAAGGACCCCCTCTCCAACATCCCCTCTCCTAATGTTTAAGTATTGTTGTACATATTTTGCTTTTGAAACCACTGAAATAAATCCTTACCAAAAGAAACCACTGAAATAAATCTTTACCAAAAGAAATTTTATAAAATAGTCTAATTACGTTTGAGTAAGTGCTTGATATTCTCAAATTTTCTAAAGAAATTGTTTTTAACTATTGAAATGAAATTAATGTCATGATATAAATGGGTACCTGAATTTTACATCAGGTTCTGACTTAGTATCTATAGAGATGTGATTGATTAAAAGCAAATTTATGATTCAAAAAGTTAAAGTTACTTTTCTAAGACTCAAACCCTGACTAGGATAGAGTTGGAGAAATTGTTAATAGATAACCTTTGTGCTCTTATCCTTAACATGCTAACTTGGCACTTTTCAGTGCAGGATGAGCACGCCAAAACGTGTAGTTGAGATTTTTAACACCTGCACCCGCATGTCCAGTATTTGTTTTACCCTTAAGGAGGTGTTGTTCATCACACGCACGTATTGTTTTTCTTCTTGCTTCTTCTCACCCCACTACCACCAAACTCCTCAGGCATCATCTTAAAAGCCAGATAACTAAAACCTAAGCTACTAATTTTCAAATAAAGGAAAGGCATGTTGTTAAATTGGGTTGTGCACTGTTGGCCACCACAAGATTTTAAAAACTTATTTGGAAGAAATGTGTGTTTTTATCATTTTCTCCATATCTTCTTTTCCATGATGATTTCTCTAGATATTATCATTTTCAATTGCTTAATCTCCTTGGAGTTATAGGTGAAAGGAAGCAATTTCGAGTGAGGGGGTGGGACTAAATGACATCTTTAATTGAGGAGTTTCCCTCAAACTTCTTTTAAGAAGAATGGAAAATACATAAGTCAGTCTTAATAAATTAACCTGACATACTTCATACTTTATAATTTTTAAAGTAATGTATGCTTGTCCATTCAAACAATGGAACATTATATAGCCAAGAGAATGGGTGATCTAAAATCACATGCAGTAATATGTGTAAGTCTCACAAACATGATGTTGAATGAAAGAAGCCAGACACAAAATAGTGCATACTGCATGGTTACATTTATGCAAAGTACCAAACAACAAAGCTATCCTGTTCTGCCAGGACAGTGCGGCTAGTGCCTGAAAAGGAGCACATCAGACCTTCCCAGATGGTTGTCTTTCTCACAGTCTGGGTGCTGACCACAAGGGTGTGTTCCCATTGTAAAAATTATTCTCAAGTTGTGCATTTGAGCATTGTACAGTTTTCTCTATGTATTTTATGTGTTAACATTAAGTTAAAAGTTAAAAAAATACTGTTTTTGAAAGGGGCAATTTTCTTTAAGTGTTGTGAAAAAAAATCTGCTGTTTAGGAAAGGAGAATACATCAAAAGGTCTTAAGGAATTGTGAAAGATGAAAATTTGCATGGTCACTGGTAAAAGATGTAATATACTTCCCGATGACCAGTCCTGGGAGATGGCCATGGAGAAAATTTCTAAGTAACAAAATTAGAAACAAACTACAAATATTTGTTAAATATATTTTTCTGTAACAAGAAAATAGCTAGGGTTTCCAAGTTATTTAAAAAGTTTAAATATAAGATTTTAAAAGCTAGTGAATAACAAGACCATACAGAAATAAACTTTAAATTGTTTTTAACTTAGGACTTCAAAAAATTATTGATCAATACTACTTTAGTTATAAATGAACTGATGTTACTCAAAAGCTTACAGTAATTAAGTTTTCTATGCACACCCAAGGCAGGTTGAGCAGCGCCTTCACTGTGAGGGCAGAGTCGGGACTGGCGCTGCCACCATGACATACGGTGATGATGTCACTAGCCCTGCCCTTCCACCATGAGGGCTTCTTGCTGGTCCCCCCTCCACTCCCACCCTTTCCTAACCACCACACCCCATTGTAAATGGAGGCCGTGGAAGCACTGCAGCATTCTGAGCAGCAGCAATCACAGCAACTGGACACCAACTGCTGGGACCAGGTGGACTTAGAAGCCCCCAGGCCAGCCCCATGTGGCACCTCATGGCCCCTTGGCAGTCAAGGCCCAGTGTAAACACCTCAGAGGGCCTTCAGCCAGCAACTCCACGTCAACGCCAAACCCTTCATGCATCATCCACCCAGCTGATTCCTGCTGTCCTGCAGCCGGACCCAGCCACTGCCACCCACAACTGGTGGCCTCCACCAACAACCACAGAGCCAGCAGCTGAGGGAGGCCCCTCAGCACCTGTGGAATCTTTGCAAGAAGAACAGCAATTGTGTGAAGGTTCAAATTCAGCTGTTAGCATGGAACTTCCAGAACTTGTTATAGAAAATGGAAAGACAGAAATGTCCCTAGAAGAATCGTGGGAGCACAAAGAAGAAATGATGGAGGAGGAAGACGAAATACAAAAACCCAAGTCTGTGGTTGCAGTCACAGGTGCTCCTAAAAAGAACATGTATATGTAGTATTTATTGGGCACATAGATGCCGGCAAGTCAACCGTTAGAGGACAGATAATGTATTTAACTAGAATGGTTGATAAAAGGACACTTGAAAACTATGAAAGAGAAACTAAAGAGAGAAAAAAAAACGGAGAAAGATGGTACTTGTCTTAGGCCTTAGACACAACTCAGGAGGAAGGAGACAAGGGTAAAGCAGTAGAAGTGAATCATGCCAATTTTGAAACTGAAAAGAAGCATTTCACAAATCTAGATGACCCTGGCCACAAGTGTTTTGTCCCAGATATGGGTTGTGGTGGGTCTCAAGCTGATTTGGTTGTATTGGTCATCCCTGCCAGGAAAGGAGAGTTTGAAACTGGATTTGAAAAAGGAGGACAGACAAGAGAACATGCAATGTTGGCCAAAAAAAATACCGAGCAAGTATAAAACACTTAATTGTGCTTATTAATAAGATGGATAATCCAACAATGAATTGAAGCAATGAGAGATATGAAACCATAAAAAAGAATCAGTCAGAAATGAAGGATACACTATGAAATGAAGAATAAGTTACAGGGAATCACCAGGAGAGTAGATGAAGGAGAGGACCAAATCAGCGATTTGGAAGATGGAAGAAGAAAACACATAATCAGAACAACACAAAGAAAAGAGAATACATAAAAATGAGGGTAGTTTCAGAAGTATCTGAATTAACTTCAAGAATACCAAGCTTCACATCATGGGGCTGCCATTAGAGAGACAACAAGGAATTTATAACCTATTTGGAAAAATAATGATGGGAAATTTCCTTAACCTGGTGAAGAAAATAATCATACAAGTCCAGGAAGCACAGAGACTCCCAAAGAAGATGAACCCAAGAGGCCCACACCAAGACACATCATAATTAAAATGCCAAAGATTAAAGACAAAGAAAATCTTAAAAGTGGCAAGAGAAAAGCAATTAGTTACCTACAAGGGAGCAGCTATAAGACTATCAGCTGATTTCTCAACAGAGACTTTACAGCCAGAGGGAGTGGCATGAAATATTCAAAGGGATGAAAAGCAAAGACCTACAACCAAGATTATTCTACGCAGAAAAGCTATCATTTAGAATCTAAAGACAGATAAAGAGTTTCCCAAACAAGAAAAAGCTAAGGGAGTTCATCACCACCAAACCAGTATCACAAGAAATGTTCAAGGATCAAGAAGAGGAGGAGGAGCTCAAAAATATGAATAATAACATGGCAATAAATATATATCTATCAACAATTATTTTAAATGCAAATGGATCAAGTGTTCCAATCAAAATGCATACGGTGGCTGAATAGATAGGAAAACAAGACCTTTATTACATAGGCTGTCACTTCTGATTAAAACACACACAAACTAAAAAGAATAGAGAAAGATATTTCATGAGCTGAAAGTGAAAAAAGAAAGCCAGGATATTAATACACCAGACAATATATCTACCAAAACAAAGGCTATTGCAAGAGACAAAGAAAGACCAGCAATTTCACAAAACATGAATTAAAAAGACATATACATACATTTATATGTTCATTGCAGCATTTTTTACAATAGCCACGATATGGAAGCAACCTAAGTATTTAATAATAGATAAATGTATAAAAAATAAGTAATGCATATATGATACAATGGAATATGACTCAGCCATTTAAAAAAAAATGAAATCTGCAGCAACATGGATAGATCTAGGGGTATTGTCTGAGTGAAATAAGTCAGAGAAAGAAAAATGCCATATGATTTCACTTACATGTGAATCTATAAAACAAAATAAATGAACAAGCAGAACAGTAGACTCCCCAGTACAGAGAATATTTTAACAGTTGCCAGACAAGAGGGGAATTGGGGGATGATTGAAAAAAGTGAAGAGATCAAGAAGTACAAATTGGTAGTTACAGAATAATCATGTAAGTATAGCATAGGGAATATATTCAAAATATTGTAATAACTATGTATGGTGTCAGATGGGTACTAGATTTATCTAGGTGATCATAAGTTATATAAATGTCTAATCACTGGGATGTACACCTGAAACTAATATAATATTGTACATCAGCTGTAATTGAAAAATAAAAAATTATTTAAAGAAAAATAAATAGAAGAAAAGATTTAGATGTATTTATTTACTAAATTACAATTCTACTATATGTATGAAGAAATAAATGCTGCTTTTCCTGGCAACAAACTGGTTTCTTGGCTATTGGTATGCCAAATTTCTGTTTAATCTCTTTAATCTCAAGTTAAGCATACATTCTGTTTGTATGGCACTTATCACTACCAGACACTCTGAGATAATCAGCCCTGTTTCACAGATGTGGAAACTGAAGCTTAGAGATGTTATGTGATTTGCCCATCATCATATAGTTTACGTATACCCTTGAAATCAGATGCTTGGATTTTAAATCAAGTGCTCTTTACACTATAAGAGTACCACTTGTAGAAGAATCATAAAATAAGAAAATTGGTCTCTCTTGGGTCCAGGAGGTTTTAATAAAGCTGTACTTGACTGTACAGTTTTTCCTAACAGGGAGTTTCACTTCAGAGGCAAGGTTGCAGTAGGTTGCAGCTACGTCAGTAACAGCAGGCTGTGGATAGTTCATTGACTTAAATATGTTAGCGTAAGTATTTTATGAGGTTTAATTTTTCTCTCCCATTTTATTTGCAGTTCCCCAGAACTGAAGGACAAATGGCTCTCTCTCCTTCAGAGGTATTTTTTCAGTATACGTATTTTTAATCTTTAACATAGTTAAATGAATTAAATTCATCTCTGCAAAGACCCCAAACTCTTCCCCTTTTCCTTAGTAGAAATTGTTCATTTGTCCTCAAAATAAGTTGTTATTTAGACTGTGCATTAGCTACTACATACTATAAATAATGTTTTCTCATGACATTTATTTCTTTCTAGGAAGAACATTGATTTTGGTTACTTATTTTAGACAAAAATTAGTAATGTTTCCCATCTCTTTTCCTGTCCCCAGCCTACCATTTGGAGCTAACAGTTCCCTCAGAGCATGCATTAAGTTTTCATATATGGAGGGTTTTCTGCTGAGCACCTTAAAATCAATCATTATTCCTACCTTTGAGCGTACAGACTAAAATCATCAATTTAGGTTCATCTCATATTCCTATAGTTCTTCCCTCCATTCTTTCCTCTCTTCCTTCCCAAGCAATGGGATAACCAAGATTTACCCTCTCCTGGAGAGCTAAATGAGAAGTGAAAGACCATTGCTTGGCTTTGGTCTAGTAAACTATTATGTGTTTTTCTATACATAAGTCAGGTGCTGGGCCTGTCCAGAAAAGGTAGGGAAGCTTTGAGGATAAAACATCACCCAGAGATGCCTAAACCTGACTGTGCTTCTCAAACCTCACACTGGAAATAGATCTCCTATTCTTTTTTGTGCCTATGCCTAATGTCCTGAGAATTTTTTTCTCTTCCAACCCATAATGTAATCTGAGTTTGCTGAGTCTTTCCATCTGTCTTTTTAAAAATACCATATAAGTATATTGAAAATATTAGCAAAATAGATTGATTTTAAAATAAGCTATTTAGCAAAATCCATCTGACTCAGTGTTGTTTTGGGTTGTTGTTGCATTTGATTAGATACATCACTCTAGAGAAAGAGAAGGACTATCCGAAGAGCATTCCCCTCAAAATCTTCGCCAAGGACATTGGGAATTGTGCCTATGTAAGTGTTTCTAAGCCAGAAATTAAATTCCAAGCCACTGCATAAGGCAGAACACCATGCACAAAAAAAGAGACAGGCAGGCAGGTAGACAGACTGTGTATGTGCTAAGCAAGGTAGGCATTTAGAAATACCACTGTGGCAAAACACATTTTCCTGGGTATGTATGTGCCTTTATATACATGAAAAGTAAACCTTAGAAAAAATGAAGCAAGAGAAATCCATAGTAACTTTGGTATTTAACACTTACACTTGGAAGGAATATTGCTTGTCAGATGTCTGTCTTCCCTCTGCATTCATGTTTCCCTGGATCCTTTCAATGGCATCTGCAGAGGCTTGTACTAAAGCCATTTCCACAAGGAGCCATTTCCTATTAGTATTAAGGAATTTTTTTGCAGCTTATCATTTCTTAAGTAGAGAGTGGTTTTGAAAAGTTCTTCATTCTTTAGGTTTTTAGGGAGATTGACTCCCTCAGGTCAATAAATGGGTGAGCTGGGAAAGGTGACATTTTTTAGGGATCAGCACATTTCTATCACACAGTTTTTATCATATTGGTCACATAAAAATTAAATCTAGTTAATTCTAGTTATTATGTGTAATTTGAAGACTGCAGCATAGTACACGTGTTAAGACGTTATCAATGATGAACAAAATGGAAACTTGTCATACTTCACAGCAGCTCTAGATTACACAGAATCATTTTGTGTGTGGAAAAATATGTAATACAAACAGTTGTGTTTGAGCCAAAAGCAAAAGTTATGCAAATATTCTGACCTGAGTGCCAGATGTTACTGCTTGAGGGAAATACTCAGATTTTTATGTATAAAGACTACAGAGATATATAGCAAAATAGCAAAAAATAAATAAATATATAAAAACATCACTCTTTTTCTTCTGGTTTTGATTCAGTTGTGGCAATTGGTTACATTCAGGATTTTCATGGAAAATTCCTTGAACTTTTTTTTTAACCCTTTCAGTGTATGGAAAAGTGTGCTTGAGAAAGGACTGGTGGTCACTGTCATTTGGAAGAGAAGACACGCAAGGTGTCTGGGTGCTGAGTCTTCATCACTAATGCCCCGGTTAAATCGAGGATATGACACAACACTCCTTTGCTGTCTGAGGTTGCTTCCTGGCAGGGGTCTCCTTTCAGGGAGTGCATATATGGGAAGCATTCTTTATCCTTCACCTTTAGTTATATAACCTGTCAGTGAATTCTGCTGATGTGGAAAAACAGCCAGGTTTTCAGTTTTGTCTGTTGTTTTTGTTTACTAGCCAGAGAGCACTATCTGGTGAGATTCATTTGTTTTGTCTACCAGAAAAGCATGCACATAAAAATACTCATCCTATAATTACTGTCTTGAACATATGTGCCTAATATTAAGAAAAATTCTCTTAGAAACCAGCCACCTTGGGAGTAATTATTAGTATTTCAGGATAGATTCCTCACTTCATAAGAGAGTTTCTTTAAATTAAATGGAGGGATTTACAAACTTTTTTTAAAAAAGAAGCCTTTCATGAAATTATATCTCAAGTTAAAGCCCAATATATAAAACATCTTTGCCACTCTGGTCAAAGACAAACACTGGGTTGGGTGCTCTGAGCCCTCCCTGTTAGATTCTGAAGCACATTTGCATAATCCTTGCCCTATGTGGAGCACAATTTGAAATCAATAAAAAAAAAAAAAACTTAAGAGGCAATTTGTCATGTCAAGTGGTTCATAGAGGAACATTGCCTTAATTCCTGATTTATGTGACCATTAAAATAGTAAATATTTCTTTTTTGATAGTATTGCATTGTCTTAAACAATGAATGTAATGGAATTCAGTTAACACTATAGCTATCTCAGAATCTTGTTTCTCTTCTTGTTTGTTGCAAACTGTCTTTCTGTTTTTAAGCAGTAGTTTCTCAATTAGTTTAGCACAGAGCTATTATAGATAAACCTATTCAAAGGCAGAGTTGGTAACAGAATTAAGCTTTCTAAAATTTCAGTCCTCTCTACTAGTCTTATTGGTTTTAAGGCCTCTACAGATTGCAACAATGAAAATCTCAATAGCCACAATGCCTGACATATAGCAAGTGCTCAATAAATAATGGTTTTTAAAAATTCTAAACTGTAAATGTCTTTAATAAACACTTATTTTTCTGATTTTATCTAAACTTATTATTTTACCATGCAAATAAATAAAATCCACACTGTGAAAACAGTACTCAGGAAGAAATAGAAAGTGATCCAGCTCTCTCCCTCTTTTATCACACGTTGCATTATGGAAATACAATTCTGGAAATGACACAGGGGCCCAACCTCACTGATTCTTTTTGGTTGGGAGGATGGTCCATGTACTTTCTCTGAAATACATTTACTCTGTTTCTTTCTTGATTACACTCTTAGATTTGTGAGCCACATATTCTTTATCTTAAGATAAATAGATGTTTTATTAAAGGCATAATATATAATGGAATGCAAGTAAATTATAAGCAAGAGTTGTTTTCTGATTAAGTCATGTGCTTTACTCTGTAAACGCTGGAAATCAAGATTTGCCTTGAAATAATCATTTGACAATAATAATTCTCCTGTTTTTAAGTCCTTTATTTATAGCTGTATTTCTTATTTTTTCTACAGTCTAAAACTATAACAATAACGAATTCAGACACAGCGAATGAAGTTATCAACAAGGCTCTCCCAATGCTAGGGATAACTGTAAGTCACTCTGCTGGGTAGCCTAATCAACCAACTTTGAAACCTTAAGTTCATGTATATATCATTTCTCTCATCATAAGACAGCTGATTGCTAGAGATACGAAAGTCATACTTTGTTCCCAAAAATGTAGAAAATAAGGACAGTAAAGCTTTAATATTAGCTTAATATTGGGTGCTATTCTTCTACTTCTACTTTAAAACCTGTGCAAACTGAAAAGCATAAGATTTTACACTAATTTTAGAGTGCTAATAAAATAACATGTATTATATTGCATATGCTATATCCATATACAGTTGGAGAGTTTTGGGGTATAAGATTCTTAATAAGAAAATTTCAACCTCTTTCTCCTTTCCCACTTGTCACTATCTGACTATTCTTTCCCCATATCTTCTCCTGGTTCTTTTCCTTTACCTAATAATCTTATTATCCCAAGAATCAGTAAGTCTTAGGGTGAAGAATTCTGAAGGATTTGTTATATAGTAGAATTTTTACATAAAGAACACATAGCTAGAAACCTGCAGGTCCAAAGGATGAGATGGCTGGTACCTCTAATGAATTGGTAAATTTAAAAACAAGCTTTGAATTAGATCATGAATTTAAAGAGCTTTAGTCTGCATGCCACATTTCCCATTTTGCTTTTAGCTTCTTTCTGATTTATTGGGCAAAGACACATTTTGAAATTTTATTAATGGTACAGATTGGAGTATTTGAGGATGAGGTAGGGGGGAAAAACTGGAAAATTCTCCTCATTTCCTCCCTACCAGTATATAAACACCATTCAGTGGATACTTTTATTAAAGGGAGTGACTTTCAGAAGAACAGAAACTAAAGGATGCACTTGACCAACACCATTTCTTGAGTGAGGTCCTCTATGAAAACACAGTGTTACTATGAGGTGACATATGTCATATGGTCACTATGTGCTATAGTCTTATTAATTATATTATAGATTTGCTTTTACATAATGCCATAGTAAGCCTTTAAAGCCTCAGGACTACCAAAACTTAGGATAAGAAATCTGATTTCTTTTAATTAAATGTAGTATAATATATGTAAATCTAATTACATTTTTTTTCATTTATACACTATATCTGTGTTCATCACCCCAAGTCAAGTCTCTGCCCATCACCATTTATCCCCCCCATTTCCTCCTCCATATCCCCTCATCCCATTAAGTTTATATGCATTGAGTAAAGAATGCACTTCTGCATTGACTTCTAAGATTACAGAATTATGTCTTGGAAGAGAATTAATTTAAGGGGAAGGAAAGGATTAATTAAGACATGACTCATTTTCTTATTTATGCTTTTCCTTTGGATAAAGTGATCCATCTCCTCAGACCAAAAGTGTTTGTATTTGGTATAATAATTTTTACACTTCTAAAAGATTACAGTGTTTCCAGACATTACTCAAAGAAGAAAGGATTTTTATTAAATTGCTCTTTCTATTCACAATAAAATTTCTTGACTAGGAGGTGAGGAAGAAAATGACAAATAGACTGGGGGAGGGGAAAGGATGTATATTCTCCATAGCCACTACCCTTCATTATAAGGTCAGGGTCATAATTTTTTTTCTCACCAGAGGACATGGTTTTTATTAATTTGAGAGAGAGAGAAACATCAGTTGGACTCACAACCTAAGTATGTGCCCTGACCAAGAGTCAAACCTGCAACCTTTTTTTTTTTAACCTGCAACCTTTTGATGTACAGGATGATGCTCCAACCAACTGAGCCATCAGGCCAGAGCAGGGCCATGATTTTTATTCAGAAGAAAAAGGCAGGAATATTAGTATTGCTAATCTTTTCTGGCTTCATTTTAACCATTTTTGCTTTTTTCTTCTTCTAAAGGATACAGCACAGTTTGTATCATTTAGTGTTATTCCTTTGAAGTTCGGTTATAATTCTGCTAGTGAACAATTTCATTGTTTCCCATCCCTGGGTCCATTCTCTAGACAGAATTCTTGTCCTCTCTGTCCCTAGAACTGAACTTTCTTGCCCAAAGCAAAGCCAATGTAGATTGTGCCAGCTCCCTATCTCCTCAAAGCCTCTTGGTCAGTCTTCTGCTCAGAAGCACTGAGCTCATAGTCAGCCTTTGAGAATTTTAGTTTTTCATCAGGACACATTGTGGCTTCCTGGATGACAAGGTTGTCTTTTTAGGGGCATTTTTGGAGATTAAATCAAATATTCTCTGCGATGTCATAGCTGAAGCCAGGACTCTAAAGAAACCTTAGTCTTTTAGAAAACCAGGAAGTTTCTCTTCCTTTGTGACTGCACATTCTGTGGGCTGCCCATAAGAGTGAGGTTCTGATTCTGTTGCAGCTCTTGGATTCTGAGCCATTGCTAGGAAAAGAGGGCAGGATTCCCGAGTACTTTGTTGGGGATTGGAGAGAGGGGAGAAGGGTTGTAGGAATTAGCACTGTCTTCTTCAAAAACTATAATCACTCCCATGAATCTGAAGGTATTTATATCGTTTCCATTTTTTTTGTGTGTAAAAACATAAAAATGCCAAAAAATGTGTCTTCATTCAATCACCAGACTTAAAAGAAGAATTGTTAATTCTTTTATTTCTAAGGGCTCTGACAGAGATTACCAGTTATGGGTCAATTCTGGCAAAGAAGAGGCACCGTATCCACTTATTGGTAAGTTCCTGTGAAGATCTAAGATAGGATAGATAGAATTGATTGTGTTTTAATTATAATCCTAAATGTCTCAGGGATCTGGTCATATGATCTAAAATTTGAATACTATTAAATATCATATAAAATTCATTTATTCTTTTAATAAATATCTATCCAGCATTTTCTATGTGCTAGACAAATAATATCTCTTCACTCAAGCAGCTAATAGTATAGTAAGGAAGAGAAGTATAAATTTTCCTCTATTCTTTTACTTGACAGCGCTATCTTGCCAAAACTTTTTAAATTATTTTCTACAAGAAAGCAATATATATTGGTATTACTTTTCTCCTATATTTTTGTTTTTACATTTGATTCTTAAATTTCCTACTCACTTTCCTACCTATTAAGTTGCCTCTGTAGAAGACCATCCAGAATCCAATCATGCCTCTTAATCTCACAGAACTTGACTAGATGTCATAAAGAAAATGAGATTACCTATTTAAATTCCAAAGAACCTTCACTGGCTTACCAGCTACTTAATACTTACAGTTGCTATTTCTCTAACCAAATTTCTGTCTTTGTTTTGAGGAATTATTGGTAAATAGTTCACCTCACCTTATTTAAGCCATTTAAAAAAATTATCAGTTAAGTTCATTCAATGTGGTTAACAAATTGAGCAATTAAAATAAGGGACAGTATATGTAACAGATCTTGAGATTATTACAGTGATGATGATGATGATGATGATGAGCTCTTTTAATTTTTAAATGCTTACTTTCTGCCAGACATTTTTCAAAACATCATTTGCATTATCTCATATATCCTTTCATTTACCTGTGAGATAACTATTGTGTAATTCAAATGTTTCAAGTGACCTGAATAATCTAAAATCCAACTTTTCTGCTAAATCAAATTCTTCTACAAGTGTTTTAGATTATTTTCAGACTGAAAATAAAGTAATAATTTCCTGATTCTTTTTTTAATGTTATCATTTTTAAAAGTCATTGAGCAACAATTACAAAGTTTTGCTTAAAAATCAAATAAATACTTAAAATTAGTTTTAATGAAATTAATATATTTTATTAAATACCATGTAAATGGTAACTTTCAGGCTTAAAACAGCTTCAAGCTTTATCCCTAACTCTTGCTAAAAAACCATAGAACTTAGGATGTGATTGTTACTTAACAGCAGTTCTTCATATATTTTAATGTACCTTGCAAATCTCTATTGTAGATTCAGCTAATCTGAGTTAGTTTTAATCCCTGGAGCCCATGATATTAATGGAATATTGACACTGTATGGCTATGCCAGATAAAAAGGGAAAGGAAGTGTTCACTGAGTCACATTCAGTGATAAATCAGGAATAGAAGAGAACTTGCTCTCTGTACTTCAAAGAGACTGAATCTACAGCACAGTGGTACTTGAGGATTAAGTTAAGAAAATGCAATTACTGAGAGTACTAAAGAGCAAAAACTCATATTTCAGCCAGATGTCCAGAGCTTAGTTTTTCTAGTTTACAGGTTCTTTTTTGCATCTTATTTCTGTCTCTAATGCCCTGCAGTCTCCCTTCTGATTGTTGCCTATGAACACCAAGCCCATACAGCAACAGTGGGAGGGAAGCATAAACCCAACAAACCTGTGCTGATGCTCTTGAGTAACTGATTGTATAACTAATAAAAAGTAATGAAATGTCTTTTCAGACAGACATCTCGTGTTGAATAATAGTAATGAGTGATGCTTGAAACGCATAGTATTTTTCCCTTATTATTTACGTTATATTAACCACTGAAGTTTACTTATTTGATCCTTATCATACTGTGTGTGGATAAGACAAGTATATTACGTTATAGATTTGAGGGTGAGAGAGATCAAGGATTTGCTAAAGATTTGCAGATATAGTTAGCATCAACGCAAAACTGGAATACTTTTAAATATTCTTAGATGGAAACATAGGAAGCATCAACATTGTGCAACTCACACACCAATCTGTGCATTCCAAGTAAAATACTCTTTAAAGATTAGCGTTTCCCTCCTCTCCCCCATCCCCTTAACACTACTTTGGTAGGGCCACCTGCATTATGCAGTGGTCTCCAGCTGTAAGTGTGCATGGTGATCATTCAGTCAACAAAAGGACTCTTTATACCAGAAATCCCAGGGGCAAAGTGCAGTCCATTCCAGTATGTAGCACACGTGCTCGGAGTACCAGTCAGCATAAGGTCCACATTTAGATCTTTCTTTGTGCAGGGCATGAGTATCCCTACGGAATCAAAATGAGCCATCTTCGAGACACGGCCCTCCTGACACAGGAGGCAAAGGACTCCACCAGCCCTTCCAGCTTCCAGGAGCCCTTCCTCATGGAGCAGCTGCCCCGGGAGATGCAGTGCCAGTTCACCCTGAAGCCCAGCCGCCTGGCTGAGGCCCAGCAGCTGAGCGGTGAGTCGCTGCTCTACCTTCATCAGCAAAAGCCTTTTATCAGCAAAAGTTTTTATTCCTAAAAACAAAGTTTGTACAAAGGCAAAAACCCAGACTGCAGCCAGATGAGGTATTTTTTCATTTGAATTTGTTAAGTGTTCTGAAGGGAATGTTTTGAAGATATTTTAAAAATCAGCAGTAGGTGTTACTAACTTAGAATCAGTAGTTCCTTCTGTCGTCACTATTCTTTTCCCCTTTAACCTCATGCCCACTATAGAGCCAGAGGCAGGAGGCAGTGCTGCAGGTGCCTCAATGCCTCCTTTGTACTATAACACATTGCACTGTGTGTTCCCCTAAATAGTCTTATTATAAGAAAGGAGGCTGTCCGTGATGGCGGCCAGGAGACTCTGATGCCCTACGTGGATGTGGTACTGATGAGTATGTGAAACTAAGTGATTTCCACAGAAATCTCACCCTCCCCATCATAAAGAATGATAGTGATGTTCAGCATAGGACTATCATTTGAGCTTTAAGCCTTCAATCAATCTTAAGGTAAGATTGTATAAAAAATAGAAGAAAAAGGATACAAACAAGTGTTAATGAGATAGCAGAAAATCAATGCTGAGTTTCTGTAACTGCCTTCCGTACCAACTGGGGGACCAATGAACAGTGGCAGCTATTTTATATACATCTCCCACACATGAACATCCAACTTTATCCTTTTTTAACTATTTTTATTGTTGACACTATTACAGATGTTCCCCATTTTCCCCTTCCTTTACCAACCTCCATCCAGCCTCCACTCCCCATCTTTCTGGCCATCACCACATTGTTGTCTGTGTCCATGGGGTTATATGTTCTTTGGCTAATCTCTTCACCTTCTTTCATCCAGTCCCTCCCCCCAACCCCATTCCTTCTGACATCTACCAGTCTGTTCCATGTATCCATGCCTCTGGTTATATTTTATTCATTGGTTTATTAGATTTCACATATAAATAAGATCATATGCTATTTGTCTTTCTCTCACTGGTTTATTTCACTTAGCATAAAGTCCATCCATGCTGTCTCAAAAGAGTTGCTTCTTTTTTATAGCCGTGTAGCATTCCATTGCGTAAAATAGGCCACAGCTTTTTTATCCACTCTTCTACTGATGGGCACTTGGGCTGTTTCCAGATTTTAGCTATTGTAAATAACACTGCTATAAACATAGGGGTGCATATATTCTTTCTGATTGATGTTTGGGGATTCTTAGGATATATTTTCAGAAGTGCAATCTCTGGTTCAAAAGGCTGTTCCATTTTTTTTATTTTTTGAGGAAACTCCGTACTGTTTTCCACAGTGACTGCTCCAGTCTGCATTCCCACCAAGAGTGCACAAGGGTTCCCTTTTCTCCATATTCTCACCAGCACTAGTTGTGTGTTGATTTATTGATAGTAGCAATCCTGGAAGCTGTGAAGTGATATCTCATTGTAGTTTTAATTTGCATCTCTCTGATAATTAGTGATGTTGAGCATTTTTCCAGCATTATCCTAATTCCAAAAGCAGATAAAGACACTACAAAGAAAGAATTATAAGCCAATATCTCTGATGAACATAGATGCTACGATCCTCAACAGAATATTAGCAAATCAGATACAACAGTATATTAAAAAGATCATACACCATGACCAAGTGTGATTTATTCCAGGAATGCAAGGCTGGTACAATGTTTTGCAAGTTAATAAATGTGATACGTCACATAAACAAAATAAAAGATAAAAATCACATGATTATATTAATAGATACAGAAAAAGCAGTTGATAAAATTCTGCACACGTTTATGCTAAAAACTCAGTAAAGTGGGAATAGTGGGAGCGTACCTCAATGTAATAAAGGAAACATATGACAAACACACAGCCAACATGAGACTCAATGGGCAAAAACTACAAGTGATCCCCTTAAGATCAGGAACAAGACAGAGATGTCCACTTTCACCACTCTTATTCAATATAGTACTGGCAGTCCTAGCTACGGTAATCAGACAAGAAAAAGAAATAAAAGGTATCCAAATTAGAAAGGAAGTAGAACTGTCATTATTCTCAGATGACATGATATTGTACATAGAAATCCCTAAAGACTCCACCAAAAAAATAATCTAGTAAATTAATTTGATAAAATAGCAGGATACAAAATAAATATCCAGAAATAGATGGCATTTTTATACACTAATAATGAACTATTAGAAAAAGAAACTAAGAAAACAATCTTATTTACTATTGCAACCAAGAAATAAGGTACCCTACCCAGGAATAAATTTAACCAAGGAGATAAAAGACCTGTACTTGGGAAACTATAGGACATTGAAGAAAGAAATTGAGGAAAATACAAATAAGTAGAAGCATATACTATGTTCATGGATTAGAAGAATTAACATGCCCTTACTACCAAAAGCAGTCTATAGTTTCAATGTAGTTCTTATTAAAATACCAATGGCATATTTCACAGATCCAGAACAAACATTTCAGAAATTTATATGGAACCAAAAAGACCCCAAATGACTACAGCAATCTTAGGATGAACAAAGTTGAAGGGATCATAAAATCAGATATCAAACTATACTACAAGGCCACTGTAATCAAACAGCCTGGGACTGGCATAAGAATAGGCATATAGATCAATGGAACAGAACAGAGATTCCATAAATCAATCCACACCTTTGTGGTCAATTAATATTTCACAAAAGAGGCAAAAGCATACAATGGAATAAAGACAGTCTCTTCAATAAATGTGTTGTGAAAATTGAATGGGTACATGAAAAAAAAGTGAAACTAAACACCATACACAAGAATAAACTCAAAATGGATAAAAGACTTAAATGTAAGTCATGAAACCATAAAAATCTTAGAAGAAGACATAGGCAACAAAATCTTAGACATCTTACGTAGCAGAATTTTCACAGTACATCTCCTAGGGCAAGGGAAACAAATGGAAAAATAAACAAATGGGACTACATCAAACTAAAAAGCTTTTACACAGCAAAATAAATAAATAAATAATCAACAAAATGAAAAGGGAATCAAGTGTATGGGGAGGACATATTTGCCAATGATACAGGTGATAATTTCCAAAATATATGAAAAACGTATACAACTCAACAAAAGGAAGATAATCCATTTAAAACATGGGCAAAGGACCTGAATAGAAACTTTTCCAAAGAGAACATACAGATGGCTAGTAGACACATGAAAAAATGCTCAACATCACTGCCCAACTTTTTATTGAATTCATCAGGCATCTTGCCAATATCAGCTGCACAAACTTACCTTATATTTGAACCATTCATCTGTTATCCCATAATGGTAAATTGAGTTCTGAAATTTAAGGTTTTTTACTCACATCTGTGGGCCATTTTGAAGGGGTAATATAGAGATGTAGTTTTCCATCCACTAAAATGTGAGCTCCATGAAGGGAGAGCTTTTGGTCTGCTTTGTTCACTGCTGTGTTTCCAGCACCTGGAATAGTGCCTAACATATGTAAATAGGAACTAAAATCTTTTTGAATGACTGAATTAATAAGTCTATTGTTACTGATTAAAGATACAGAGGGAACATTGCCTTTATAACTAAGCTGAGGAGAATAATATTTTACTCTTATACCTTTATACCTATGTTTTGAAAATTATTTCTCTGGGTCTCTTGTCAATTTTATTTTAATTAATTTGACCTATAAGCAAGGTCAAGAATTCTAAAAGCCATAGCTAGAAGAAAGACTTAACTTTGTATCACCATTTCTGAGGTAGGCTTTCTCTAGTTAGCTTAAAGGAAAATATCTCAGTTATCCAAAATAACCAGAGATGAGCATAGTTATCCCCAATCTGTTGTTCAAATTTTGCCTCAGTGTGGGGAAATCTAAATAGTGTAGTATCATACTGAAAACAGAGTAGCAGTAGACCTCTCAGAAGGCTATCCCTGTGACTTAGATCACTGTAACTCAGTTTTGGAGTGGCTAGTCCCCAGTGAAACAGCTCTAGTGTTAGTTAGGGGTTCAGGATATAAACATTAGGGATCTGATTTCAAAACCCAACTCAAATCACTTCCAGGAGATCTTTGTTCCTTCATACAGGTAGTTGCCCCCTTCTCTGTCTCTAGAACAGTTTTTACATCTCTAATGTAAATTACATTAAATTTATTTAATTACATAAGTAATTAATTACATATGTAACTACATATTAATTACATATGTAATTAATTGCATAAAAATTACATTATAATGATTTCTTTACATGTCTCATTAGATTGTGAGCTTGCTTTAGTCCTGGGACTCATAGCAGGGCTTAATCCGGTATATAGAACAGAAAAGTTATACAGAAGATTGAGTGGCTTGGTCTCACCTATTATGGGAAAACTTGAGTGAAGCTGAAATCTGGGTTTGAAGTGGCATCATTGGGGAGTAGTCTGATGTAGCTCCTGAGGTTCTAGCCTGAACTGGACTCCCAGTCCTGCAACCACTGCAGGCTCACCTGCCACATGTGCTTCAGACCCAGGACTAATGGACCTGAATTTTTATGGTAGATAGTAAATTTGGAATGTAACATTTTTCTTCTACCTGTTTGCTGTATGATTCTAGTATTCTCCCGTATGTATTTCATACTCTGAAAGGGGGAAAAGGGGAAATTTTTAATTTGGAGAGTTACTTGGCTAGAATAGAATTTCTGATTAAGGTTTTGTTATTGTGATTATTGTTCTTCTATAAGCACAAATTTTTAAGAATTGTAATGTTTAGTATTCAGTTCCCTAACTTAAGCATGAAGAAACACTAGCTAAGCTTTTCAGGATTGTTTAGGAAAGTTAGACTTACATGAAGTTAGTTTGCTCTACATTCACAACACCTTTATATTTTTAACAACAATAGCATGATTTTCATCAGCCTTTGACATTTAGAAAGTAAGAGCTATGTGTTAAAAGCTCCTCAAGAAAGTAAATTCTAATGAAATTTGTTTCCTCTCCACCCCAGAGGTAACAGGACCTCTAAACTTCGAATGTTGTACATAACAAAAGGCATAGCTGCAGCTGAAACTATTTTTAATACAGCACAAAACTCAATCTCTGCTTTATCCTCTCTCCGCACTCATAGTATAGCTGGGTATTTAACTTTTTGATTTAAAGCATTCTTCCTAAGAAGTGTGTGAAAGCTAAAAATCAAGTAAATCTGATACTTTAGAAATAATGAAACCAGGTTAAATGTGAGGAAACTACACTGAGTACAACTACTCAGCACATACAAACATACGTATTAAACAAACATTTGCACAAATTGAAAATTCTGGGCAAATTGGAACCCCCTCCAGGATTTAAGCGTGGGTTTGGTTTTCTTGTCTGTTTTTTCACGATGGTACAGGTTGGGAATGTCAAGGCAGGATGAAAGCACTCTGGTTAAGCAGAGCCAATTGGAGAGTGGATATGGGGAAAAGCCCTCTTTGTAGGGAGGAGATTGGTGTCTTAGCAGCTGTAATCAAGATCACTGTGACTCATGCCAAAGTTCTTTTCATGCATTACCCTACTTAAGCCTCTCAATAAGCCTGTGAGAGGCGGAGGGTGGGGGCAGGCTAGAAGAGGTCAATGGGGGGAAAGAGAGAGGTTAAGTAACTATCCCCCAGGTTAATGTCAGAGCCTGGAGTCTAACTGGGCTCCTAACTCTAGAACCAAAGGCCTTTACACCCGGGTGTGTGCACATTGATGATGCGCTTACCTGTCCTGAGGAAGCCAAGGTGGGTGGTGGTCTGGAGCCTATTCAGTAAAACGTAACTTTTTGGTTTATCCTCCCACAACTTGCCTTTGTTTAGTTTTTGCTTTAAATTTGGTCATTCTGTGGAAATAAAACATTTCATGATACTGCTGACCCTCTCCTCCCTGAAAAGCTCATCTCCTCCAGCGCCCCATTGTCCAGGAATGTTGAGTAGTTGACATCAGTTTGGGTAGTGTGGTTGGCTGTCAGGGCCATGCAGCAGGGGCTCAGTGACTAATTGCCTTGCTCTCTCACTGGAGAAAATGGAGTCAGACCTGTGTGGGTGCCACTGAGGACTATGGCTCCTCAAATCTTAGTTTGGTCAGCCCTAACTACAAGCTGTTTTGAATCTGCCCCACACCTGTGTGCTTTGGGGCTGCAGAGATTTGGGCAGAATTTATGCACAGCATTTGGGGTTCCTACTATTTAGTTTTCTCCTTCTAGGACTTACAGCTGCTGTGGAAACCTCCCCTCCATTCTCTAATTCTCCAAGCCAGTGGGAGTGCAGGTTTCTCTCCAAATTTCAGTCACCCCACCATCCTGGGGTCTGTCTTCAGGCTAAAAGCTGTAAGAATAGAAAACTTACCCAGTGCCATGCCATTCCCTTCCTCCAAAGTGTCAACTTTTATCTCAAGTACTAGTATTTCCCTTCTTTTGATCCCTCTTTAGTGCCTCAGGTAGGCTTTTTAAAATATTTGTCCAGAGTTTATAGTTGGTATTGTGTGTAGATGTTGAGGCTGTAGGACAAGAGAGAGTCTGACATAAAGGTCTGAAAGAATCCTTAAAGAGTTGTCCTTGTAGCTATCAAATCCTATGCACATCCAGCAGTTTTTCTCCTCCTCCTTTTTCCTCCTCCTCCTCCTCTCTGTCTCACTATTTAATTGTAGTCTAATTTAATATCTTCAACTTTTTTGTGTGCCTAGTCTCATCTTTATATGTTGGCATGAAACATATATACTTTTTGCTTTAAGCTGTTACAGTACAATAAGGGACCCTTTCTTTCACCTTTGAGAATTCAGTGCCAAAACACATGTAAATAAACCAGTGATGTTCCAAAAACGAGTAGGGCGATAACCCAAACATTTGATTCTTAATTTATAAAATATTATAATGAAATTTCATAGATTGAATTAACAGTAACAAAGGATACCTATAAGCGGTTTTTCTCTTTGAGTCATAGTAATGAATGTAACATAAAAATAGAAACTGTAGAAATAAGGTAAAGTGAGTTAAACTGGTTTTTCTACCTCACTTCTTCCTTAGATTCGGGTCAGAAGACATTTAAAAGAAGAAGATCTATCATCAATTGGGCCTTTTGGCGGGGATCTGGCACTCACCTGGATAACTTGCCCATGTCCCCAACCTCTCCTATGACAGGACAGCTCTTTGGAGTGTCCTTGCCAAATATCTGTGAGAATGACAATCTGCCCAAACCTGTCTTGGTAAGTCTCATTCTGGCCTGGAACACCAATGGGAAGGGAGATTTGGGGAAGGAGAGAGCTCTGAGAGGCAAATCTATACCCAAATGGAATTATAGACACCCATGGCTTTGGCTAAGACTATTTATTATTATTACTTCCAAAAATAAAAATCTGATTAGCTATTAACAGAATCGTACGTTAGACATAATAGGAAGAGGTCATCTTATCTCCTTTTCTTAGAAAAGAGCCACGTAAACTGCTCAGATAGATTAGAATTTGCTTGGTTGAGAGTTTGCATTATCCCTCACATTTCTCTCGCTTCCTTTCTTGAATTCTGCATTGTTCTAAAAATCTCCTTTAATCCCTTTAGCAGCAGAGACTACTCAATCATATGCTTTTTGTAAATCTTACATGTGTTTTATTTGTATTTCAAGTATTTACGTATAAAGATACATCCTCTGGCATTTAGTTATCTTTCACCTGTGATCAGGTGAAAACCACTGCATTTGTCTTATCTCCAAATGACCATTGTTAAGCAGCATTTATTGAATATCCAGTGTCCTCTAAGTACTCTACTAGATGTATGCATTTTATGGTATATTACGCATCTGTAAGTGCTAGACATTAGTCTAGCCACTCTATCGATTCCTCTGCAAAACAGAGTTAGGGGGTAGTTAGCATCATCATCATCATCATCATCATCGTCATCATCCCTCCCTTACAAATTTATTTTAAAGCCTTAAGTTTATCCTAGATCACACAGTAAATATGTGCTGTAATTAGGTTTCAAATCCCATGGGTTGCTTGTCTCCAACACCCATTCTTTTCCTGCCCTGAACACAGAGGATGTACAGCTTGAAAGAAAGCAAAACAAAATATGAAATATGGCCGGAATGGACTGGGATGGAGAAAGCCTCCTGGAGGGAAAGAAATAAGTAAATACAGGAAGTAGAATGAAGTATGGAGATGCATTAAAAGAAAGATAAGCAAGTAGAGAATGAGTTTGACAATAATATTTCCATATTTGGGTAAAAGAGTTTGTATGGGAGAATAATGGGGGGAGAGTAGTGAGATAGAAGAGACCAGGTGACAGAGACCTTAAAGCAAAGAAATCTGAGTTTAAAGTGGCCGTTGATTCATTGAAACAAGACCGTCTCCTTAAAGCAAGTGTTTGAAGTAAAATGGTTTTTAGATGTTGAATAAATGGAACAACAGAGATTTAGAGATACCAAAAAATAAGTTGACTAATTCCTCTGGCAGTCCAAGCCGTCCCCTCATCCACCCTTGCCTCTGGCAGAGAGAGACTGCTGGTATGTGTTAAGTGCTTTTTTCCCCTTTGTTTCCCCATAGGATATGCTTTTTTTCCTTAATCAAAAAGGACCTCTCACAAAAGGCATCTTCAGACAGTCCGCCAATGTGAAGTTGTGCAGAGAGCTAAAGGAGAAGCTGGACGCGGGAGCAGACGTGCACCTGGACTGTGAATCCATTTTTGTGATAGCGTCTGTTCTGAAGGTAGGAGTTCTCCCTCCATCACTCCACAGTGCACCTCTGGAGAAACAACTGGTTCCTTTCATTTTGACGTTATTCCCATCTACAAAGAACCATAATAGATTAGAACCTAAAAAGTGTTAAAAACACTTCACAAAGTCAAGATTGTCCTTTAAAAGCCAAGGCCAATGAATGGCACGGCATGTCATGTCAGACGTACTTTTTAAGTTTTTCTATCCCACTCACTCTTCTCATCATGACTTCTGCTACCCCATGCAAAATAAATATAAATTAAGTAAAATTTAAAATAATTTAAAACACATACAGCACATTTACCAAAACAAACATCATAGCTATGATGACTTCCTCACAATCTCACTACCTTCCTAAAAAATGCAGTTATTTCAAAAATATACTTTATTAAACTTTGAAAAAGAAGTTTACTATACCAAACAAGCATTTGCCTAATAACCGAAACAAAAATTGCTCTCTGAGGCCCCTGAAACTTCCATTCATTGATGCAGTTGTGGTGCCTTCCTTGTCCCTAATGTGTTTTAAAGTAAAAGTGGGGCAGGAGTGGCTCTGGACTCGGCCTCCTTTTATAAAAACCTTCCCTGACATTTTTACGGTTCTCACCCGCACCCCATGGTTACTTAAGTCACATCCACACTTGGCTTAGAGCACTTGTAAAATGTTTTCCTCCCACATTCTTGAAAATGCCTCACATTTTTTGAAAATGTAGAGTCAAAACCAGCTTTTAGCAGAGCTTTTGACCTTAGGGGTAGCTTCTACAGACCTGCCTCAGGCTTCCATCTCCCAGCTGGGTGCGAAGCACTATGCCAGAGCAGAGACAAGGCCCGGCTGCCTCTCAGGGCGGGAGCATAAAAACCAAATTAAGGAAAACATGGTGAAGAAGACTCTCGCACACCCTACTCCTACCCTGTGGGGTGGGGAACTGCTTACAGAATCCTTCTTTGTGACTTAATGCACAGTCAGATGATTCTTGGTAAATGGGCCTTGTCTGCTCTTAACCCTGCTACAGGATGTAAAGAGCACTCAGAAGAACCAGGAAGCTGGAGGCTGGCTCATCCAGTTTGTATTGCACAGGGTCTGTGATTACTCTTCAGCCCTGGAACACAATAAAGATATGCATGGTGTGTGCGGCCAGATAAATGTCTGGGAGATACATATAAGTATACACACACAATGACTTTTTTTTAATCATCTAATTAGACTTTCTCCCATCTCTTAATTTAAGAAGCTAAAGCCTTCGTTTTAGAACATTTTCCTTACCATGCTATTCTTCACAGTACCACACTTCTTAAGCTTTTGTGCTAAATTATTGAGGCTATTACAAAAGTATAATCCTAGAAGAGTTTGACTGCATTCCAAATTGGAGAAGTATTACTTGTACAAAAATAAGCAAAGGACAAACTAGTGCAAATGATTGAAAAGTCTGGTTAAATAGGTTACAAGTAGTTGACATTCTATAACCATGTAACTGCATTTTACTCTCATTTCTTCTAAATGGCTGCAGGAAAGGACATACTTTTTGCCAAAAGTTAAAGTTTTTGAGTTTTTGTTTTGTTTCTTATTTTTAAGACTATTTGAAAGTGCTACTTTAGGTTTCCTTTAATGTTTTACTTCTGCTGGGTTTTTTTTAAGTATAAGCTCAACTCTTCAAACTATAATTGAAAGAAAATTGCTTGAGACATTGTAACTTTGATCCAACAGACCTTTGAGGGAAAGTTCATTTTTAGCCCTGCAGGAATCTCATCTCAGATGAGCCTGGTAGTCCTGCTGGTGACCGGGGCTCTGGTTTGGGAGGGCAGGAGACTCAGCTGAGTGCTGGGAGTCGGTGATTGTAATTCAGGACCAGCTCTCATATCCTTTCTCAGCTGCGATGGCGGTTGTATTTCATAACTTGTTATTCCAGCTGTGGAGAGTTCATTGAGATGTTACGACCTATTATCTTTCAAGTGTAGGTTTAAGATTTAATGATGTTTTTCTTCAAGACAGATCATAAGTATGTGTTCCACTGAGATTTAAAAAGAGTGCTATTGTTACTGTCCCACTTTGAAATAACAGAGTTTGCCTCTTTGAATCTGACTTTTAAAGTAGGTGCAGCAACTAAAATTAGTTTGGAATTATGAAAATTCAATGCCTTTACTCAAAAAGAGGTAATTTTTGCAAACACACATCTGAGTCACAAGTATCCAGGTACATTTCTACTAGAAGATGTAATAGAACAGAAAAACATAGAATAGGAAGAATCAGTCATCTTCCCGCTTGTTAGCCACTCTTAAAAAAACTTGTATTGTGATAGGAGACATGACTACAAAGAGGTTTTTAAAATTATCTTGGAATCTCAATTATAGTTAGTTGGCCTTCCCTTGTCCTCACTATTTGCATATTTGTCCATATGCAAATAGCAACAGCTCAGTAATATCCACCACTGTGTGTGGGACTGTGCTTGGCATTGAAGTGTACGAGGGGTGAGTGAGGGTCCACCCCTGCCTTGGGGGCCCATGAGCTACTTGGGGAGAGAGACACATGTAATCAGCTAACTATAATAGAAGTGTCTCAGCCTTCATATCAGTAACATAAGCATGACATGTAAGTAACAAGATGTGTTGTCTTTTGTAAAGTTGCTGATTTGGTTTTCCAGCAATATTTAAATTGCTCAATTGCATCTTTCACCACTTTCCATGAACTTTCAGAATGATAGCCAACCGTGGGTACAGTGCTTAGACATGAAATTGAGTTTTCTCTGCCTAAAGTTTAATGAGGTAGAGATCAGACTTTGCAAGCTTAGCTTTGCAAATACCATGCCAAAAGCAACAGAGAGAGTTGGCTTAAAACAGAAATGAACATAGGACCAGAACCAAATTTAGTTTATTTTTAAGCTTTTTATAAACAGACGTCAAACAACAAACATCCTTGGCCATAAGTGTATGCATTATAATCCGGTCTCACCACACCCAGCCCGACCAATGGTTCAGCAGAACAGAGTATGAAAGGCCAGAGAGGAGAATGTGCTGGGTACATGTTCATCAGTATACATCAGGCACAGGGTGCCTCCCCAGGCTCCCAGAGCCCAGCCACTGCCTGGAATGCTTTTTCTCCCCAAACAGTGAGAGCCCTTCCATGGAGAATAGAAGGGAAAAACTCTATCTCTAGATGGAAATTGCTTAGCAATTCTGCTGGAATATAACGTTTTATTCACTGCTCTGTCCCTAGTACCTGGCACGTATGAGTAAATATGTATAGAATGATTGGATGCTAATTACATTAGGAACCTCACCAATATCTTTGTGCATTTCTTTGAACCAGTGATTTGAGGGGGATGGGAGGATTAAGGATGATTTGCCAGGCCCTGTCACATATACTAGTTTGCTAAAATATACACAAACAGACACTTTCAGCCCAAAACGGTTGTTACAATCCAGACTCCAGTTGCTCCTCTGGTTTTTGCTAGAAAAAAGTCAAAGTATGTGTTTCTACATGTGCACATTAGTGGAGAGTTGGCACCAAGAACTGTGTATTCCAAAGAAGGGAAGACTTAACTCTTTTCAACAAAATGTTTTATAATCGCTCCAATACATGTTTAGCATGAGAATAATGATTTAAAATATTTATTTTTCCCTCTCTCTCAGGATTTTCTACGACATATTCCCAGAAGTATTTTCTCATCAGATCTCTATGACCACTGGGTCTGTGTAATGGATCAAGGAAATGATGAAGAGAAAATAAATACAATTAAAAGGTAATTATTCTAATTTGGTCATATCTCAAAAATACTTTTTAAAAATCATGTTTTATAAGCTCATTTTGTGAAGTAATGATATCCATGGGGACCAGTTCAAAAACAGATTTATGCTAGCCACTGTCATTATTATGATTGTTTATTCCCTAATCTTAGTAAAATGGCACACAACCATTGTACACCTTCTATATGTCTAAATCTGAGAAGAGTTGACAAAAGCAAATACTATAAAACCAATTTATGATCTTAATTTTGGTAAATATTTAACCAGACAATCCCTTCTATATCTCATTCACCAACTGAATGCACACAGAGAATATTTCCACCTTCAAGGAACTCACAGTCTGGTAGAGTGCACAGGTAAAGCCAGAATTACAATTGCAATTCAGTATAGTCAGTGCTGTAAAAGAGATACGTGGAGGAGGGCATTGTGGGAGCACTGCAGAAAGGCAGGTAGCTCTGGAAAAATGTTAAGGAAAAGGGAGTCGCACAGATGCTGTCTGATCACAAGGAGTGCATCGTCTGTCTATACTCAGGCAAAGGAAGCTGCTGGCAGAGCTTACCCCCCAACCCCTCCATATTTCCTGCATTATAAGAGAGCAAGAAAGAAGTGTCCATCAAAAAAGCAATACTTTCAGCTCTTTGAAAATCCAAAAATCCCAATGCCATTTTTTCCATATGCTTCTTCAATACAGTTTTTTTTCTTGAACACTTTTAAAATATAAGTTATTATCCACATCCTGCTATTGATAGACACCCCTTGTCTGTAGAAGAACAGGGTACATCTGTTGGAGACAGAAAGCAAAATCTTGTCACAAAATACACTCTGCTCCCATTATGGTTTGGTGGAAACCATTCGGAAATAGTTAGATTCTGTGCTTGTGGCTCATTGTCTAAAACTTTATACCCTACTGTTATGGATGATTTCCTTAAAAAAAGAAAAGGTAGCACTATGACTCTCATAGAAATATAAAATGAACATGTGTAAAAGATTTCATTTAAATCATTAATTAATGAGAGAACTGATAAGATATTGCAATCAGTTCAAAGGAGATTTCAAACTACCACAACTTATGTAGTTGAATCAGAAATGAATTTATAAATAGATGTAAAACTGGCTTTCTCTACTGAGGCATTGAGGGGTATTCGGAAGGCACAAATAAATCAGACAGAATTTTCAATTGTGTGAGCAAGTGTTAGGTGCACTGTAAGTCATCTATAACTTACAGAGTTTGTAGAGTTAGCTCAAAGGCTTAGAGCCTCAATAAAACCAGATAACCCAAAGAGTGTGCTAGACAGTGTCTCACTTTCCATTGAGCACACTCAGCAATCTTTTGGTCTGTTTCAATATCTTTCATAATTTGTCCCTATAAACTACATTCATTGTGAGTTCATTGTATTGAAGAAATGCCTCTATTGTTTTTGCAATAGGAATCAGACTAGCTTTCTCCTCTTGGTTGCAGACTCTTGTTTTTAAAAAGCAACAACCATGATATCAACATAGAAGTTTTCTGGATGGTAGTAAATATTATTTTCAGTGAGTGATAATTTCAAAACCTCATCATTTACAAAAGGAGAACAGTAGGAAATAGAGTATTATAAGCTTGACTTATATGTGAAAGTGATACCAGTGAGATGAGCCTTGGGACAAATTGACTTTGGAAGCTAGTGTAGCAGAGCCTAAGCTCTCAGAATGGACTAGGCAGTCTTAATAGCTCAAGTTTGGGTTCCCACCAAGAGATGCACTTGGAAATAAAGGAGCACTTTAAGTTTAATGGTTGTTGAGTTTCTTCAGAAAGATTTTGTGGGGTTTTGGTGGAGAATATTCTGAAATATTACAGGATTTAACTAAATTAAAATACATTATATTGGTTTCAGGTAAATATTTTGGGTAGCATTTTTTGTGAGCCATTTTTGTGCAGTCTCTTACATTTTCACTGAGTTGTAAAGACAGTGTACAAAATAAATAGCTAAAAGCCCAGGCTTATTTTCTCTCTCTCTGTACAGGCAGTGCTCACTTTGCATGGCACCATGTTAACTGAAACTCCTGCACATCTGGACTGTGTTTTGCTTTGCATGAGAAATTCATGGAAAGCGAGGGTTGCCTGTTTATACAAATAGTTTATGAAATGTCTTGCTTAAAGAGGGCCTTTTTCTTCTATCTTCAGGCTGTTAGACCAGCTTCCGAGAGCCAATATTGTTCTTCTAAGGTACCTCTTTGGGGTACTACACAACATTGAGCAACACTCCTCATTCAATCAGATGACTGCATTTAATTTAGCGGTGTGTATCGCTCCAAGCATTCTTTGGCCTGCTACTTCCTCCAGCCCAGAATTAGAAAACGAATTTACAAAAAAGGTAATGAAGGTTTTCATTTTTATGCTCTGGGAGACTGAGTCCCCATTTTGAAGCTAAAATTCAGGATATTAATTCTGAAAGTTATTTTCTCAAAGAACATAAATTTGGGTTCACTAATTGTTTTATTCTATCCTGGTAAACTATAGAAAAGTGGTTTCTGAAGCAGAAAAGTGCTAGCAGTTGGGTTCTCTTTTTCCTTGAAAGAGGCAAAAAAAACTGTGACTGACTTCAACCACAGAATGATAAGCAGTTGGTTGGAGACAAGAAACAAGAACTTTGAAGTTAGACAAGCCAGGGTTCACATCTCAGCCCCTACTGTTACGGATGATTTCCTTAAAAAAAGAAAAGGTAGCACTATGACTCTCATATAAATATAAAATGAACATGTGTAAAAGATTTCATTTAAATCATTAATTAATGAAAGAACTGATAAGATATTGCAATCAGTTCAAAGGAGATTTCAAACTACCACAACTTGCCAGATGTACACTCCTGGGCAAAATTAGTTACACTGATCCAGTTTCTCCTCTGGAAAGTGGAGGTGGTGATAATACCTCGCTCATACAGTGGTTACTTGAAACCACACCCCTGTGGTGCCTGGCACACCCAGCATTCTGTTTGCTCCTTTGCTCAGCTATTGGGGCAGGGAAACTACAGCGAGACTCCAGTACAGCTCAGTGGAGGCAGAAAGCTCCCTGGTGAAGTCTCACCTCTTCTGCAGGAGCCTCCCATTAGGGAGACTATGGGAAGGAAGTGCCTAAGGAGAGTCCAGTGGGGCAAAATGCAGGTTTTCTCTCCAGCTGTCTCTCTCCTTCACAGTCAACCCACAGGGGATGCCCTCTTCCCAGACCCATGACAACTGCCTCATACATAAGAAATATATTCATATGTCTGTCTAGTGATGCTTCACGGGCTTTAATAACAAAGTGTATTTCTTTACCCCAAACACTGTAGAGAATATGTAAAACTACCCTAATTTTAAAGACAGAACCATTGGGATGAAAATGTTAGTATTAAGCCAAAGCCACAAATAATAACTTTAGTCCACTGATTAAAATGTGTTTCTCTCCCCAAATTACTCTTGTCATAGCTTTTTAGGGGAAACTCTTTTGTATACTTTTAAAACAGACATGATTTTTTTCTCAGGATTCTTGTGCATTTTTTTTTAAATCACTCATATATTAAGTATGGTTTATAGATATGCTGTATGGAAAGTGGCACTTCAATTTTGTCCCTTTTTGTACAGGTTACTCTGCTTATTCAATTTCTGATTGAAAATTGCTGTAGAATATTTGGAGAAGAAATCACTTCCCTCTTTGGAGAGGTGTCAGTGAGGTGTGACATTAGAGAGAATACCTCAGGTATTGTGACTAATTGGATTGTTTTCCTATGAGAAATAGATGCATGTCTGTGACGGTGGTGGGACAGTGGTTGTTCTGGATCCCACAGCAGCTCCGGTGAAGGGAGCTCATTGGGCCTAGGGC
The DNA here is from genome assembly GCA_026230045.1 of Corynorhinus townsendii. Taxonomy (NCBI): domain Eukaryota; kingdom Metazoa; phylum Chordata; class Mammalia; order Chiroptera; family Vespertilionidae; genus Corynorhinus; species Corynorhinus townsendii. The sequence goes on from JAPDVU010000008.1 coordinate 70,561,053, forward strand.
TCCTTCATTAGAAGGCCTGCTGGTGTGAACACTGGTGGGGTTCACAAAGATAAGAGGGATCCCCAAATTCGGGAACCCATTAGCACTTGTTGGTGTTAATCTTTTTTGTAAACAGAACTTTACAAGGAATGCTAATACACATCATAGGACTGGAGTTAAAGCTGGAGCAGAAGGCCTAGAGGCTGCAGAGGCAGCCGGGCTTTTTCTCTCTCCCCTTCCTCTGCATCCCTGGGACACTCGGGATGCTGGTGGCTCTAAAACCGTTTCTAAGCAACAGCATCCAGACTGTGAAGTCCTGTACCACCAATGACTAGTTAGGTCACCTTTGGTCAATTATTCTCTGCCACTGAACATTGATTCTGTATCTATAAAATATGGATACCCATAATGCCTAACATTTATGGTTGTTTTAAAGATTAAATAAATAATGGATATTAAAGAACCCTATCAAAGAGAAGTTGACAGGGTTAGTAAATGGTTGCCATGGGAGTGAATTTCGTATATTCACCAACAAGCCACGCTAGAAGGCAGTCTCATTCAGAATCCAGGTGTACTTGGCATTGATTCCTTTATTTTTGTGTATCATTTCTCGGTATTATGACATGTCTCTTTGCTTTGAGGAAATCTTACTTAAGGAAAGCCCATTTCTTTAGGAACTGAGATAAATCTAGTACACCCAAACAATTTTATTTTTTATTCTGCACTGACAAATTGAGAGATTGTGAAAGATCTTTTTTCCTTAAGTATATAAATTTGAAAAATCTACATGAAAAGAGAATTAAACTAAGCATCACATTTTTGTTTCTTTAGGCAGCATACACTTGGAGTATTTAACGAGGTTATCATGGTTTGATTTCCCACAGATATCTCTTGCTTACAAATGACTGACTCCTCCTATGACAGCTTGGAAAACGAGCTGAATGAGGAAGCTGATGCTCCATGCAGTGACTTGGTAACGACCCTCGGCCAGGGGAGCAGAAGCATGGACTCTGTCCTCACCCTCAGTGACTATGACCCCGACCAGCCCGAGCTGGAAGGTCTTTTAACCCTGAGCGACTTTGACTTAGACCGTCCTAAACATGAAGACATTCAAATGGAAGAGCCTCTCGATTCCAAGCCGGTGACTGTCACAGTGCTGTACGGAGAGGCCACCCTGCAGGACCATGCCGGGGCCCCATCCGGCACAACCACACCCAGCTATCTGTCCATGGCTACAGAAGATGCTCCGAAAAGCCCTCAGCGACACCGGCGCTGCTCGGAGCCCAGCATCGACTATCGAGATGCAAAGCTTTCCTCTTTCCGGGAGTTTTACCAGAAAAAGCTACGCAAGTCCAGCTGTGATGCCATTCTCTCACAGAAAGGTGAGGACCATCTGAAGCAAAATGAACCCCCACAGGAGGAGGGTAAGACGTATTTTAAACAGGCTCTAGTCACAGGCACTGATAACAAGACAAATGCCTCTAATAAAAATGCTAAGAAGAAGGGCTTCTTTGGTCATGAAGGAAGCCATGTGAAGCTCCCCACTCCCTCAAAGCCAGTGGCCATTTCTGTGGCATCTTGCAATTACATATCCTCACATGATTGTCCCAGGAGTCAGCCCTCAGATGCAGACACACCTGGACACGCCCCGCCACATGCAGCAGATGCCCCCAAGAGTTCCAGGAGGCACCGGTGCTGCTCAGAGCCCAGCATCAATGACCAGCACTCCAAGCTGAGCTATCTCAGGGGGATTTTTTCAAGGAAACACAATAAAGCCAGCTATGAAGTAGGCCCCTTGCCTGGAGAGGAGGAGTATCTCCAGCAGCACAAGTCTTTACAAATGGAGGGGCAAAAGCTCATTAACCAGAGCTTGGTCATGGGGATCGAGGTGGGCAAGAGCGGTGCCATAAGCCAGAGCACTGAGAAGCTTTTACCCTCAAGATTAAGCATCTGCCCCAGGACTAGCTGTTCCAGCTTGTCCTCCCCAGGCACCTCCCCATCTGGTTCCTCAGTGAGCTCCCAAGACAGTGCTTTCTCTCAGATTTCAGAACATTCCGTGTTTACGCCCACTGAAACGTCCTCCCCAATAGATTGCACTTTTCAGGCCCACAGCCAGCAGGGAGAACCTTCTGACTTCGGCAGCTCCAGACTCATTTCTGGAGTGTCTGGTTCTGCCTCTGGGCAGGCCAGCAGCCGCCTGGCTTATACAAAAAAGGACACCTTAGAGCGGCATTCACATATGCATTCTGTAACCCTTCATCCCAGCACATGGTTAAGAAATGGTATGGCCAGTTTAAAAAACTGGTCCTTCAAAAACAAAGCCAGGGCAGCCAGACCAGAGGAAAAGAAAACAGCTTCCCTACCAGGACCTGCAGAGCCACCTCCACATGCTTCTGGGGCTCCAGAAGCCAACCCACAGCAAGAGACGCAGAAAGACATGCCCCTGCAGGCACCTGCAGGACTTGCAGCTGTGCCAATAGCCCAGCAGCACAGCTGTGATCCCAGCCATGTCTCCGAGCCACTTGGTAGCTCTCCATCCAGCCTAGTGGAAGGCACATTGGAGCTTTGTCTGAAATCACAGGAGGAAGGAGAGAGTAGCGGGCAGTGCTCTCCTGGTACCCCGCCCTGTGAGAGATCCTCACCTAGCTCTTTGGTTATGGATGATGAGTCCAGCCCAGACTCAGGGCCTGTAGTAGTGTGTGATGTTGCAGACAAACATTCAACCAAAGACATTTTACCACAAGAAGAACCTGGTGTCTAGAAGAATAGAAAGTGGCCTAATGACATCGAGACAATAATCATTATGACCCCTTTGTATAAAGTACCTGGAATAGGTAGCATAAAGATAATTATTGCTAATACTTAGGACAATAAAATAATTCTCTTTACAAAGACCATGTGGCGAGTTTAATTACATTAATTCATTAGAGCATGGAACTGGGCCTGTCATGATTTTAGAGATACTAGCAGAGAGAGAAAGTGTCTTCTTCTTTTTTATCTTTACTTTTTTTTTAACTTTATTGAATTTATTAGGTAACATTGGTTAATAAAATTATATAGGTTTCAGGTGTACAATTATATAATACATCATCAATGTATTTTGTGTTCACCACCCAAAGTCAGGTTTCCTTCCATCATCATTTATCTCCCTTTATCCTCTTCTATCACTCCCACCCCCTTTCCTTCTGGTAATCACCATACAGTTGTCTGTGTCTATGAGGTGTTTTTTTTGGGGGGTAGGGGTACTTAATTCCTTCACCTTTTTCACTCAGCTCCCCAATCCCTATACCCTCTGACAGCTGTCAGTTTCTATGAGTCTGTTTCTATTTTGTTTGTTAGTGGAATCATGTGGTACTTATTTTTCTCTGACTGGCTTATCATTTAGCATAAAAAGGAAGCATGCATTATACCAGGTTAGTCTCCTGAGAAGGCCAGGGTATCATTAGTGAAGAATGGAGACTGTGGGGAGAGGGGAAGGGTGCAGACAAACAATCCACATTCCATGGAATGTGTTCAATAAATAAGCAAGAAAAATGCCACTAATCAAAGTATTAGGAAGAAAAGCATGCCCAGTAATGAAGGAAATCATGTGAAACATTTCCCTTAATCCAAGTCACTGGCTATTTCTGTGACTTCTTAGAGTCATATGTCCTCGCAGGACCGTTGAGAAAATAGCCCATGATGTAGCTAGACTGGGAAAAAGGAGAGCAGCTCAAGAGCCATGAGCATCATGGTGCCATTTTTGTTGGTTGTGTTGCTTGATTCCTTTTTCCATTAGCACTGCATCGCTTTGCAAAGGCTCTAGTAAAACGGCTGGGCAGAGAAAGACTAAATGCTGCTCATCGTGTTCTTTACAAAGGGACTTGTGCTGGGAGCATTCTCCAGAAACACAGCTTTTCCAATGAGAAGGTGACCTGAAAGCACTCCTTACCTGAGGGTGGGGGGAAACTGCAAAACAGTCCTTTCTCTGTTACACGAAAGCTTTGCCAGCATGATGAAAGCCGGACTCCTCTTTGCCGAAATGGTTTTCTGCAGCCCCACCTCTTAGAGTAGTCAGCCAGAACACATGACTGATAAGTCACCCTTTTTCTGATTATCATTTGGCCATAGAGACAGCAATTTTGAGTTTACCAGCTTATGAAGAGTTGCAGAATAGAATACCCACCAAAGTGGCTATCGGGCCTTCTCAGTCACTGGCTTTGGATTTCCCTACCTCCAGGAGTTTTTACATACTTTTGTCCCAAATGACTCATGGTATACAGATAGTGTATACCCCACCCCATTGGTTTATATCCATGGACACTTCTCTCTCTTGCCTTAAAGTGACACTGGTACATCTGCTGGATTAACTCCATTGATTATTAGGTCTTGCCAGCCAGTATGGAGGAATAGAGTCAGGAAAGGATCTTCCTTCATTTCAAATTGTTACTTATAAGAAGCTGCTTAGAACCCACTGGGTCACTCTAGTCCACCATCAAATGGACCTTTCTCCCACAAACTAGCTTATTCCAAACTATATTTCTGAGCCATTGGGAAGCTTTCATGTTAAGTGTTCTTTTCCTGTTGTCCTAAATGTTGCATTTTTTTTTTTCAGTTAAAGGGGTAAAAATGTTTTCTGGTGTCTCTGGCCAGGTAGTTCAGTTGGTTAGAGCATCGTCCTGATATGCCAAGGTTGTGGGTTCAATACCTAGTCAGGGCACATACAAGAATTAACCAATGAGTGCATAAATAAGTGGAACAATAAATCAATGTCTCTCTCTCTCTCTCTCTCTCTCTCTCCCTCCCCCTTTCTTTCCCTCCTTCCCTCCCTCCCTTCTTCCCCCTCTTTCTCTTTCTCCCTCCCTTTCTCTCTCTCTCTCCCCTTCCTTCCTATCTCTCTAAAATCACTAAAATAAATAAAATGTTTTCTGTAAGATATAACAAGACTTCTCAGTATTAGCTATTGGTGCTACCTACCTCTGGGGTACATAACCCTGTTTGCCCTTAGCATTATAATTAACTTTTATAAATCTGGGTCCAAAGAACTCCCATGACACTGGCCATCTCAGCCATAGGTGTGAAGTATATTTCACTTTGTCCTATAGTTAGACCTCTAAGAGTCCATATGCATTTTTTGCTATATAGAAGGGCAACAGGGATCTCCCTTACCCTAGGGCAAAGCTACTGTCAGAACTGCAAGATGTGAATGAAGCTCTTCCAGCTTCGAGTGTCTTTTTGGAAGAAATTTCTTCTCTACTTAACAAAATATTAGTTCTAGCCTTTATATATATAATATATATATATATATATATATATATATATATATATATATATATATATATGTGTGTAGAAAATCACCCACCCAATTTGAAGCATAGAAGGAAATAGATATTGAGGTTCTTAAATAATTATTCCTACTCTCTGTGTTCCCTTAGATCCTCCTGTAATACTTAATGTAAATAGTTTGTTAATATTGCTGTAAAGTATTATATTGTATGATTTGAAGAACGTCATTTTATTATGCTCTGTTAATCTATAATATATTAGACTCATGCTTTGTCTAAAATGTCTTGAGTTTGTATAATATATCTTGACAGATTTTGCTATCCTGTTATGTAATAAATGTGTATTTTTGTACTTACAGAAACTGCTGCTAACTTTTAAAGTTGTTGGTTTTCAAGGCACTGATAATGGATATGTATGAAGCCCATGCTGTCTATTAAATGAAATACCATTCTCCAAAGTTAACAGTCTCCCCAGAGCAATGTTCTCTTTGTAGAATTGTTCTAGTTAATGAGCCAAATTTCTGCTTATCATTGGAAATTTCATAAAATGCTATTAATGTAGAATTGGAACTTTGAGATTTTAGTCATAGGTCATGGTCAGTCTTTCTAGAGGGGGAAAAAAAAGCTTTTCTATTTTTCTAATCTTACCATTTACCAAACAAGACATGCTTTAAACACAGTCTTCATTTGCTTAAGCATTATGTTTTCATTGTGCTCCTGGAATCAGATTTGGTCCTTATTCTCATATCAATAGAACCATCAATTTGGTTTAATTGATGGTATGATATTTTCTTACCTGAAATTTTGATGAGATTGACCAAGTTGCTCCAAGACACATACCCAGACTTGAGTACTTCTGAGGTCATATAAATGTATTACTGATTGCTCAGGACTGCTGCATCTTTACTTGTCAGAGTTCATTGGGGTTCACTCTCTACGTTTAACCACCATTTCAAAGAGATGGCAGAAAATGAACTCAGTACAGAAAAATTATTTGTTCTAATAGCACTGATTAGGTGCAGGCAGTGTGCACATATACTGATGTTAACTTCTCCCTAAATTTTACAGAAATACAAAAATTACTGTAAAAAGAGAGTCTTGATGTACTAAAAACATTGGATTCAAGAAATTTTCTCATTGTGTTTTTCTACTTTCATGGCATGCCATTGAATTGAAAAGATCTAATGTTTCCTGGAATCAATGACATATTTTGTTTGTTGAAAAGACACTCTAAGTATAGTTTGTATCTTAAGCCAAATTATGGTAGTAAGTGTTTAACTTATCTTTTCCTACCTGGTCATGTTTTAATGACTTAACAGAAAGTCTTTGCAAACTGCTTATTTCAATACAAAGGAAAAAACTGAATAATAAAAGTTGAGTAAAATGTTAACTTTAACATCTATTCTGATTATGAGGATATCTTGGAAGCTAAGTTTTCTGCTGAAAGAAAGAATACTGCTGCCCTGGCCATTTTTTCTCAATGGTTAGTGCATCGGCCCTCAAACCCAAGGCTACAGGTTCAATTCCCCACCCCAGTCGGTGCGAGCAGGAGGCAACCAATCAATGTGTCTCCCCCCTCCTCACCCTCCCTTCCCCTCTTTCTAAGAGGTCAATGGAAAAACTATCCTTGGACGAGGAAAGGGAAAAAAAAGAATACTGCTGAGTTCTGTGTGCTATCTACCCCAAGTATGAGTCCTCTGTTTCAGAGCCACCTGTGAACATAAATCCTTCATTTGTATTGTTGTTTTACACACAGTGACCTCCTTGAGCTTCAGTTCTTCATTTGTGTGGTTGAATTAGAAGAAGGCTCTGAGGTGTAGTTTAGAAATTTTTGTTTTGAAGTCCCAAAAAAGATACACAGAGGATGATATTAGATGTATAGTGTTAATTAATTTGTACAGTGTATTATTGTGCAGTGCCAGAGCATGCATACAATTTTTAGATAGTTCAATGTTGTTTCTAACCTACTTAATTTGTTAAGGCAAAGTAAATAATTTTCTGGAGTTCAATATTACATGGCAATGTATGGTGCAGATTTGGAAGACACTAAGGTTTAAATGCTAATTATTTTCATATAGGTTTTATTTTACATTACAGTAATTTGGAATTAAATTTAGAACTTCTTCTTGCAGCCTCTTGATCTACTAGGAGGAGTGAGTAAATTGGCTAAAAACCAGTATTTGTGCTAAGTGAAATAAGCCAGTCAGAGAGAAAAGTATCACATGATCTCACTCATATGTGGAATCTAAAGAACAAAATAAACTAATGAACAAAATAGATCCAGGGACTCAAAAGCTTGGGACAGACTGATGAATTTCAGAGGAAAGGCAAGGGTGGGTGGGTGGGTGGGTGGCAAGAAATTAACCAAAGAACTTGTATGCATATATGCATAACCCATGAACACAGACAATAGTGTGGTGAAGGCCTGGGGTGATGGAGTAAGGGGCTAGAAGGGGTCAATGGGGAAAAGGGGGGACATCTGTAATACTTTAAACAGTAAAGATTTTTAAAAATCCAAAACAAAACCAAACAACAACAAAAAAACACACCTGTATTTGTGAGAGAGGCCTATTACTCTCAGTAAGTAAAACGGACGCTATAAAGGAATACTTCTTTTCTGCCAGGTTACAGGGGCTGTGATTGTTACTGCATAAAATTCAGGAGGAAAAGAAACATATCTTTGCCCAAGAATGGGATGATTGAGAAATAAAGAATCATCAAAATATATGAACATAGAAAAGCTTATTACTTGAAGGCAAAGCAAATGGATGGGTGGGGGAAGGAGCCAAAGATGAGCTAATTCAGGCAAGAAATTGAATCACAAAGAGGTCAAAGAAATCTGAAAAGAGGGAAAAAGCATGGCTGGGAGGAGACAGAGGTATTGCAAATGATATAAATACTATTCATGCCATTTAATGCCAAGGACTATTCTAGACCCTAAAGCTACAATGTGAAAAAAAGTTGTTTCTGTCCTCGGGGGCTTTAAACAACTAGGAAAAATGGGCTGTGTAGAAGAAAGGGGAGATTAGCATTTATTGGGCACTTATTGTTGCCAGCATATATGAATGCATACATGTAATTTTTCATTTAATGATTACAGTAGCCCTCTATAGTGGGTACATTCATCTAGAACCTCATTCTGACCCAGGGCTTTTTTTTTTTTTTTTTTTTTTTACCTTTGAACCTTAAAATAGGGATTAAAATAATACTTTCTCCATAGTAAACAAACACAATTTATGGGAAGTCAATCCAAATTTACCAAATTATAGTGTCTTGGCTATAGATCCAATTTTAAAAAAATCATTCAGTATCAGACATAATTCAGAAAGCTATAGTAAATGTAAAAATAACTGAAAATTTGGTCCAAACAAAATGGTATAGACTTGTTTCTCCTTGCTAAATATAACCATATGGTTAAGTATAATCATAAATCCTCAAAATAATGCAAAAGATGACCAAAGGAGAATCCTAAAAGTGGTAAGAGAAAGATAAATTGGTCCAGAATCCTAGGACTGGAGAAACAATACCATAGCATAGCATCTTACATCCCCTCAGCCAATAGAAGGCAACTCAGGCCTGACCTTTTCCAACGTAGCAGCCGAAGGCTGCCCATATATGCTCATCCCTCCCCTTGATCAACTGAGGTCCCTTTGACACCACTGGGTAAGCCAGGCACCACCTACAGGAGGGATGGATGTTAGTGCCCCACAATCATTAAGTGGTGGGGGCAGAGGCGAAGAATTATCCTTTCCTGCTGAGCCTGAGGCTCCCCTCCCCCACTGGGAGGCAACAACAGAAAGAGACTTAGTCACAATGTTATGGAATTTACCAGGTGACTGAAAAATACACAGGAGTACTTGGGAGATTCTGGAAAAACCTATTTATGTTCAGATGTTTCAGATGTACTAGTACTGTGACTCGGGGTCAGTTTCCCAAATCCTGAATCCCCCAATATGGAGGAAGCTTTCCTTTTATACCCTTTGGTTTCTTTGTCCCCCAAATATGGATCAGACTTCCGGACCTTTCACGGGCTTTGCAAAAAGCCCCATGTGTTGGGATGGGGACCATGAGACCACACCTAAAGGCCTGGCCTGGTGCCAGCACTTATAACCCCTTCCGGGGATTGTGTATGATTCATGGTTTATGGCCTCTGTAAAATGGGAGTATTTAGGTAAATACATCTTGCAAGACTAGATAATTAAGGAAGGGGCAGTGGCTTGATTACAGGCTAATAAGAATGTGCATTAGGAATACTGATTAACTAGATACAGAGTCAGGCCGCAAGCCTCCTACATTCTTTCACAAATGGCATTAATTATAGGCAAGCAAGAGCATCCATTAGAAGGCAGATTACTGGCACAGATTCAGATTGCTAGCTCCCACCAAAAAAAAAGTCTTATTTTCCCCATCTTATCTAATAAAGAGAGAATATGCTAATTGACCCTCACACTATCACAAAGATGGAAGTGCCCACAGCCAATAAGGAGGGAATATGCTAATTGGCTGTCATGCCCTCAAAGATGGTGGCACCCACAGCCAATAAAGAGGGAATATGCTAACTGACTGCCCTGCCCTCAAAGATGGCGGTGCCCACAGCCACAGGATGGCAGTGCCCAGTCCCCTCAGCCCTGCCAGGGCTGCCTCCAGAGTCCCCCAGTCCCCTCAGCCCCCCAGCTTCCCAGGGCCAGCCTGAAGTACAGGCAAGCCATGGATGGCAGCTTCCCAGCCATCCAGGGCCGCCTGAGGCTCAGGTAACCAGGGCCAGCTGAGGCTTGTGCTGCTGGCAGTGGCAGCAGCAGAGGTGTGATGGGGCGTTGCCTTCCCCTGATTGCTGGGTCACCTCCTGCCCCTGCAGGCTCCCAGACTGTGAGAGGGGGCAAGCTGGGCTGAGGGACCCCCCTCCAGTGCATGAATTTTTATGCACCGGGTCTCTAGTCAACAATAAGCAGCTCAGCCTGGGAAGGATCTTTGCCCAGGCAGGCCTAAGACTCCCCTCCCCCACCCAAAGACACTGGGATGCCCAGACAGCATAGAGAGGAAGGATTCCACCACAAAAAAGCACCCATCCAGGGGAGTCTCAGCCCATGGGACAAAGAGGCTTCTATGGCAGAGAACAGATCAAAATTGCACCACAAAGCCCTTGAAAATTAAACTGTCTTTGTGCCCATAACCCCCCACTTATAGGCCAGGACCTATCTGCTAAAATGAAACAAGGTGACTGCTCACTATAATAAAGAATTTAAAAAGGGCCCAGATTCTCAAAACATAATAGATTAAATGTCCAAACTACAATAGAAAATCACCTGTCACACCAAAAACCAAAAATAATCACAATGAGAAAAGACAACTGACACTAAGATCAAGATGATTTTGAAACAGGCATCTTTATAAAACATATAAATTTTCTTGAAACAAATGATAAAATAGAAAACCTCAGCAAAGAAGGAGTTATACAAAAAAGCCAAATGAAAACTATAGAATTGAAAAATAGTTACAAATTTTAAAAACTCATGGTGTGGATTCATTTGTAGAGTGGAGATGACAGAGGATAGAATCAGTGAACTCGAGGACAAACAGAATTTACACTGTCTGAACACAGAAAACAGACTGAAGAAAAATTACCAGAGCCACAGGAACCTCTGGTACAATAACAAAAGTTCTAATTTTATATCATCAGAGTTCTAGAAGGAGAGTTCTTAAAGTTGAAACAGTGTTCAGAGAAATGATGGCTGCAAACTTCCCAAATTTCATGAAAGATACAAACCTACATATTTAAGAAGCTGAATGGAACTCCAATTGGATAAATGCAAAAAAAAAAAAAAAGACACATCATAATTAAATGTTTGGAAACTAAACACAAAAATTTTGAAAACACACAGAATGATACCTTACCCATAAAGGAACCAATTTAAATAATAGGATTTGTCATCTGAAACCACAGAGGCCAGTAGAAAGTGGCACATTTTGCAAGTGTTAAAAGAATTGTCAATCAGAATCCTATGTCCAGTGAAATTATCCTTTATAAGTGAAGGAAAAATAAGAACACCCTCAGATGAAGGAAAACTTTTAAGAATTTATCATTAGCAGACATACTCTTGAAGACTGGCCAAATGAATTTCTTTAAACAAAGTAAATGCTAAAAGAAGGAAACGAACATCAGGGGGAAAAAAGAACAGACAACAAAAACCAGAAAGAAGAGTACATAATAATAGGCCATATTTCTCATGAGTTTTATAAGTCATATTTGATGCTTAAAACAATTATAATACCATTTGACACTCAAGACAATGATTTTTAAAATTGAGGAAAACAGCCCTAGCCGATTTGGCTCAGTGGATAGAACACTGGCCTGTGGACTGAAGGGTCCCAGGTTCGATTCCAGCCAAGAGCACATGCCTGGGTTGCGGGCTCAATCCCCAGTAGGGGGCGTGCAGGAGGCAGCCGATCAATGTTTCTCTCCCATCATTGATGTTTCTATCTCTCTCTCCCTCTCCCTTCCTCCCTAAAATCAATAAAAATGTTTTAAATAAATAAATACAGAGAGAATCCAAGATGGCGGCATAGGTAAACACCTAAACTGCTGCCTCCCACAACAATTTCAAAAATACAACTAAAAGAAAAAAACGTCTATCACCCAGAACCACGGGAAAGCTGGCTGAGTGGAAGTTCTACAACTAGAAGGAAAGAGAAAAGAGCATTGAGACGTGCACGAGCGCTGAAAAGCTGAGGTACGGAGGCACGTGATCCGGGCTGGCGGCGGCCATTGCTTTTTTCAACCCGAAGGGAAACAAGCCCCCGACTACTCTGAAATCCAGTTTCTGGGGAGACGTGGGGGACCCAAACTCCTACAGGGAGAAGCTGGACTGTTTGCCAGTGAGGGTGGCTTGCTTGCAGAGCTGCACGCAGGAATAATTGTTTACGGCACTGGGGCACGGGACTGCCGACAGGGACTCGGAGCCGGCTAACTAGCAGCCATTGCTGTTTGCCACGCCCTAGCCTAGTGATGCCCTGAGACCCCACCCTGCACAACCTACAAACCCACCCAAGCTCTAAGCAGCGGCTTTTGCATAAGAAAGCCCTGCCCTATCACAGCTTAACCTAGCAAACTTGCAGCCTGGGTCAGACAGCTCCAAAACCTCCAAACCACAAGCAAAGAGGAGAAAACTGTAGCTCTCACTGTAGTTCCTGCTGGGTGGCCTCAGACAGTAGCTGACCTGCACCCCATTGGAGATCCAGAAGCCAGTGTACCTAGTGGTCAGTGTGAGACACCAGATTTCAACTCCTCACATCCATAAGTGACACATTCAAGAGGCAGACTCAGTGAGCACCAAAGCCCCACTGAAACAAGTCCTGCCCCATAAGCGTGTCTTCAGCGCAGCAGTTCTTCCATTATAGACACAGCGAGAGCTCACAGCTAATTGGCCTGGAGGTCAATTCCTCCCAGTGTACCAATGGCAATTAAGGCTTAACTACACCAAGACTTTGCACTCAGCCCACAAAGGGGTGTACCAAGAGCATCCATCTCATGTAATTGAGGAGGCTGAGCTACTGCCCCCTATAGGTCACCTACCACACAAAGCCACTCCATCAACACAGGGAAGCAGCCAAAATGCAGAGACAAAGAAACATGTCACGAATGAAAGAAACGGAGGAAAGCAAACTACTGGACGACATAGAGTTCAGAACCACATTTATAAGGTTACTCAAGAATCTTCTAAAAACCGCCGAGAAACTTGATGAGACCTTCAAGGAGCTTAATGAGAATGCCAAAAAAAATGGAAAAGGATCAGTCAGAAATGAAGCATACACTGTCTGAAATAAAGAATATACAGAAACTCAACTGTAGATCAACGTACCCCAAGAATCAAACCAAATATCTGAAATATGTGGAAACAAAAAACATCCAAGCAGAAAAACAAAAAGAAAAGAGAATCCAAAAATATGAAGATAGTGTAAGGAGCCTCTGGGACAACTTCAAGCGAACCAACATCCGAATTTTTGGGGTGCCAGAAGAAGGGAGAGAGCAAAATATTGAAAACCTATTAGAAGAAATAATGACAGAAAACTTTCCCTACCTGGTGAAAGAAATAGACTTACAAGTTCAGGAAGTGCACAGAACCCCATACAAGAGGAGTCCAAAGAGGACCACACCAAGACACATCATAATTAAAATGCCAAGGGCAAAAGACAAAGAGAGAATATTAAAAGCAGCAAGAGAAAAACAGTTACTTACATACAAGGGAGTACCCATACGACTGTCAGCTGATTTCTCAACAGAAACTATGCAGGCCAGAAGGGAGTGGCAAGAAATAATCAAAGTAATGAACAGCAAGAACCTACAACCAAGATTACTCTACCCAGCAAAGCTATCATTCAGAGTTGAAGGTCAGATAAAGAGCTTCACAGACAAGAAAAAGCTAAAGGAGTTCATCGCCACCAAACCAGGATTACATGAAATGCTGAAGGGTATCCTTTAAGAAGAGGAAGAAGAAGAAAAAGGTAAAGATAAAAATTATGAACAACAAAATGACATCAAATACATACCTACCAACAAGTGAATCTAAAAATCAAGTGAATAAAAAATCTGAAGAACAGAATGGACTGGTGAATATATAGAATCAAGGACATAGAAAGGGAGTGGACTGACGATTCTCGGGAAGCGAGTGTGAGGGGTGTGGGAAGAGATTGGACAAAAATCTTACTCCTATGGATGAAGACAGTGGCGGGGGGTAAGGGCATGGGGTGGGGTGGGAAATCAGGTGGAGGGGAGCTATGGGGGAAAAAAAGAGGAACACCTGTAATAATCTGAACAATAAAGATTTATTAAAAAAAAAAAAGAGTTAAAACGGGAGGAAAAAAAAAATAATAAAAATAAATACAAGGAAAACACTTTTAGTCCTAAGGGGAAATATGATTTTCATACTTCATTTGAAGTGATACAACATTGATACCAGTAGATTGTGATTTTCCATATACATATAAACATATAGTGCCTGTAATTGCTCTGATTATACAGGCACTATATGTTTGGAGAGTACATCTCTCCAAAACACCATAAGTAAACCAAGATGGAATCCTGAAAAATGTTTAAGTAAGTAACAGGAAGTCAAAAAAGAGAGACAGAGTGTCAAAAACCATAGGAAACAAAGAGAAAACAAATAATAAAATGATATAATTGCCACCCTGGATAATTCAGTTGGTCAGAGCATCATCCCAATATGCCAAGGATGTAAGTTCAATCCCCAGTTAGGGCATATAAAAGGATCAACCAGTAAGTGCATAGGTGAGTGCAGCAGCAAGTCAATATTTCTCTCTCTCTGTCTCTCTTCTTCTTCTTCTTCTTCTTCTTCTTCTTCTTCTTCTTCTTCTTCTTCTTCTTCTTCTTCTTCTTCTTCTTCTTCTCTCTCTCTCTCTCTCTCCCCCTCTCTCTCCCCCCCCCCTCTCTCTCTCTCTTTCGCTGTATCTCTCTTTCTCTCTCTATCTCTACCTCTTTATCTCTCTCTTAAATAAATAAATAAAATGGTATGCTTAAGCTCTAACATATCAAAAATTACCTTCAATGTGAATGATATGCATACAACAATCAAAACACAAAGATTGACACAGTGAATTTAAAAAACCTACCTAATTATATCGTACCTATAAGAAACTCACTTAAATTCAATGACATAGGTAGGTTGAAAAGTAAAGGGATGAATAAGGTACACCATAAAAACATTAATCAAAAGAAAGCAGGAGTGGCTAGATTAAAATTGAATAAGGTGAACTGCAGAGCAAAGAAAATACCAGAGACAGGAAGGGACATTGCATAATAATAAAAAGGCTCAGTCCATGAAGAAGAAAACTCTAAATGTGTATGCATAACCAACAAAGCTTCAAAATATGTAAACTGAAACATGACATAACTGAAAAGAGAAATAAGCAAAATCATAATTATAATTGAAGACTTTAACAATCCTCCCTCGCTAATTGATAGAACTAGACAAAAACCCAGCAGTGATATAGAACTTATCAACACCATGAACAAAAAGGATATAGTTCGTGTTTATGGAACACTTCATCTAACAATAGAAAAATATATATTCTCTTCATTTGTTCATGGAACCTAAATCAAGATATACCATAACCTGGGCCATAAAACGAACATCAACATTTTTTAAAAATCAAAATCATACAGAGTATGTTTTCTGACCACAATGCAATCAAATTAGAAATCAATAACAGAAAACTCTTATATGCATGCATATAAGCATAACCAACGGACACAAGACACTGGGGGGTGAGGGCATGTATGGGAATGGGGTGGGGGTGGGAGGGCAATGGGAAGATATGTACACATGTAATACCTTAATCAATAAAAATAAATAAATAAAATAACAGAAAACTCTTTAAACCCTTGGGAGAAAAAAAAAACACTTTTAATTAATACATGGTCAAAGAGGAAGTTTCAAAGGAATTTTTTAATCATAAAAATAAATGAAAATACTAATATCAAAATATGTGGGATACTGCAAAAGCAGTGTTGAGAGGAAAATTAAATGCTTAGATGTAAAAAGATCTCAAATCAGTACACTTCCTACCCCAAGAAACTAAAAAAAGAAGAAAATAAAGCCAAAGCAAGCAGAAGAAAGAAGAAAAGATTAAAGCAGAAATCTATAGGGTGGGGCAAACATAAATTTACAGTTGTGAGTACTCAAAACAGTTTATTCTTGTATTATTATTAATTAATTATTGTATTATTTTTATATGAACAACTGTAACCTACTTTTGCTCAACCTTGTATAAATATTAGCATAGGAAAATAATAGAGAAAATTTAATAAAATTTAATTTTAAAAATTAGTAAAATTAATAAATCTCTATCAAGATTAATGGCAAAAATAAATAACCCACAAAGCACCAAGATCAAAAATAAAAGAGGACATCATTACATATCCTGCAGCCATTAAGAGGATAAGGGTCAAAATGGCGAAATAGGTAAATACATACTCAAATCCTAACACAACCACATCAAAATTACAATTAAACGACAGAACCACCATTACTCAGAACCACCTGAAATCTGGCTGAAGAGTAGTCCTACAATGAGGGAATTAAAGAAGAATCCACATGGAGACTGGTAAGAGAGGCAGAGACATAGAACAAGCTGGTCTCATCTTCATGAGTGACAGTTAAAAATTGGGAGGGATAACTTGGCTGCACCTGTCCCCCGTGAGGAGCGAGGGGTCCTAGCCCCACACCAGGGCCCCCAGTCCATTGTTCCAGTGCCAGGAAGAGACATTCCCATAACTTCCAGCTGTGAAAACAGCAGAGATTGTGGCTGAGTGAGACTGAGAGCTGAGGGAATTCCAGGTGCTCCTCTTAAGAGGCCTGAAAAGGCACTATTTGGATTGATTATCTCTGAGCTCCAGCACTGAGGCTGCAGCTTGAAAGGTGCCAGGAATATACAGAGAAAAACTGAATTGTCTGACATCATGGCAAGGGCTAAAGGGACAGCTTTCTCCCAGGCAGAAATGCTGGCAGAGACCATTGTTCCTTTGCTGAGCCCTCTCCCAGCAGAGCTGGCAGATGTGCACCATTTCTGAATCTCCATTAATCTGGTCAACAGTGTTCAGTGTTCTCGCCGCACCCCTGCCCCCCTAACCCCCCGGTAAATCCCTGATACCCCAACCCACCAAACTTGTGGGCCAACCCAGGTTGTTTACTGTGGCATTCCCATACAAACGGCCTATCTTGGCTCATGCTTCAGACTCTCCTAAAAATCTATAAAACAAGCAGCATCTGGCCTCAGCATACCTTGTACCTCTTGCTAAGTGACCCCAGGCCAGACATTAGTGGCAGCTAGAATCAGTTTGCAACTTAGCCTCTGCCAGGCACCTCCAAGCCCACCACAAGTAACAGCCATCTGCAGATCGCTCTGTAGCTAATGCCAGGGGGTTCCAAGCAAGGAACAGGCAGCAGCTGATGTGGCAGGCCCCAAAGACAGCTGCAGATCCTGCCAGAGCACATCCAACCACCTCCAAGAGCAACATACCAAGAGTAGACTCAGCAGGCACCAGACCCCTGCTAAATTAAGTCCTGCTCTGTGGGGTTTGCCCCTGCACAGCAGATCCTCAGCTGCAGTTGTAGACAATTATTGCAGCTGATCAACTACAACAGGACGGGGCACATAGCCCACACAGGGGCACACCCAGAGCACTCAGCTCACGTGACTGAGGACACTGTGCCCCTGGGCACTACAGGACACTTATTACATAAAGCCATTCTACCAAAACCAGGAGACATAGTAGTTCTACCTACTGCATAAAAACAAAGACAAATGGGGCAGCCAAAATGAGGAGACAGAAAAAAAAAACACACACACACACAGAATAAAACTCCAGAAAAAAAAAAACTAAACAAAATGCAGACAGACAATCTACGAGATACAGAGTTCAAAACACTGGTTATAGCCCTAACCGGTTTGGCTCAATGGATAGGGCGTTGGTCTGCGGACTCAAGGGTTCCAGGTTAGATTCCGGTCAAGGCCATGTACCTTGGTTGCGGGCACATCCCCAGTAGCGGGTGTGCAGGAGGCAGTTGATAGATGTTTCTCTCTCATCAATGTTTCTAACTCTCTATCCCTCTCTCTTCCTCTCTGTAAAAAATCAATAAAATATATTTAAAAAAAACACTGGTTATTAAAACACTCAGTGAACTTAGTGGAAAAGTATATGAATTTAGTGAGAACTCAAACAAAGACATAGAAAACATTAAAAAGAACCAATCAACAAAGAAGCCACACCAAGACACATCATAATTAAAATGACAAAGGTTAACTATACAGAGAAAATCTTAAAAGCAGCAAGAGAAAAGCAGTTAGTTACCTACAAGATAGCTCCCTTAAGACTGTCAGTTGATTTCTCAACAGAAACTTTGCAGGCCAGAACAGATGGCAAAAAATATTCAAAGTGATGAAAAGCAAAAACCTACAACCAAGATTACTCTACCCAGAAAAGCTATCATTTAGAATTAAAGACAGATAAGGAGCTTCCCAGACAAGAAAACACTAAAGGAATTCATCACCACCAAACCAGTATTACATGAAACATTAAAGGATCATCTATAAGAAGGAAAAAAAGAGATAAAAGATATGAATAATAAAAAGCCAATAAGTACATACCTATCAATAATTACTTTAAATGCATATGGAGTAAATGCTCCAATAACAAAACAAGATCCTTACATACAGGAGTCTAACTTCAGATCACAGACTGAATGTAAAGGAACGGAGAGAGATACTTCATGAAAATGGAAACAAAACAAAACAAAAAAGCTGGGGTAGCAATTCTTATACCAGACAAAATAAATACCAAAAGAAAACCCTAACAAGTGATAAAGAAGTACCAGCATTTCCTCTTTTGGGTATTTATCTGAAGAAACCCAAAATATTGAATCAAAAAGACATATACATCCATATTCTCATTGCCCCATTATTTACAAGAGCAGAGGTATGGAAGCAACCTAAGCGGCCATCAGAAGATGAATGGATAAAGAAGTGGTGTCCATATAAAGCAGTGGATTATGACTCAGCCATAGAAAAGAATGAAATCTTGCCATCTGCTACAACATGGATGGACCTAGAGGGTATTGTTTAAGTGAAATAAGTCAGACTGAGAAAGAAAAATGCCATATGATTTCACTTATATGTGAATCTAAAAAACAAAATAAATGAACAGCAAAAGAGAAATGGACTCATAGATACAGAGAACATTTTGATAATTGCCAGAGGGGAGGGAGGGGAGGGAATGAGTGGGAAAAGGTGAAGGAATTAAGTACAAATAGGCAGTTACAGAATAGTCATGAGATTGTAAAGTACAGCATAGGGAATATCTATAATAATAAAAGTGTAATATGCAAATCGACCAAACGGCCATATGGACGTCCTTCCAGACAAAGCCGAGGATGCAGCCGCGGCTGTGAGGGAGGGATCAAGGCAGCTACCCCGGCTGTGAAGGCCTACTCTTGACGAATTTCATGCATCAGCCCTCTACTAGTCAATAATATTGTAATAACCCATCTAGGTGTCAGATGGGTACTAGATTTATTGGGGGGATCACTTTGTAACTTATATAAATGTCTAATCACTGAGTTGTACATCTGAAACTAATATAATATTGTATATCTACTGTGATTAAAAAATAAAACTTATTTTAAAAAGAAAAAAATTGTAAATAGAAGATGATAAGAAAATACTACAAATAATTTTACACTCATAATTTGACAACTTAAAAAAGATGGAAGAATTTCTTAAAAATTACCAAACCTTGACCAAGATGAGACCAACAATTAGAACAGTGCTATAATCACTAAATAAATTTAATTCACAATTTAAAAGCTACTGAAGAAAAATCTCTAGGCCTAGATGGTTTCACCAAAGAATTATAACAAACATTTAAAGAAACATTAACACTAATATATATATATATATATATATATATATATATATATATATATATATATATATATATGGCTAATATGCAAAGTGTCCCCTTAGGAGTTTGACCAGGAGTTCGATCACTCACTATGACGTGTGCTGACCACCAGGGAGCAGTATGGAATGAAGGAAGGCCCCAGCTGGCAGCTGGCAGCTGGGGAAGGAAAGCCCTGGCCAGCAGTCAGAAGGCCCCAATCAGCCCTGATCGTCAGCCAGGCCTAGAGACCCTACCCATGCATGAATTTCGTGCACTGAGCCTCTAATTTTATATAATGTCTTCCATAAAATAGGAAAGGTAGAAACACTGCCAACTCATTTTATGAAGCTAATATTACTGCTATAAGAAAAACAAAGGCAGAACAATAACAGAAAATTACAGAACAATGTTTCTCATCAACTTAGATACCAAAATTCTGAAAACATAAAGGCACATTGAATCAAACAATGTGTATAAAGAATTATATATTACTAGAGGCCCAGTGCACAAATTCGTGCACCTGTGGGGTCCCTTGGCCTGGCCTGTGGGATGGGGCTGAAAGCAGTTCTCTGACATCCCCCGAGGGGTCCTGGATTGCAAGAGGGTGCAGGACAAGCCGATGCATGATCTTGGCCAGCTGGGGAGGGACCATGGGAAGGCTCCACCAATGCATGATCTTGGCCAGCTGGGGAGGGACCATGGGAGGGCTCCAGGGCATATCCGGCCCATCTCACTCAGTCCCAATAGGCTGGAACCCAGCAGTAAGATACCCTACCTGTTGGAGCATCTGCCCCCTGGTGGTCAGTGCATGTCATAGCAAGCGGTTGAGCAGCCTTAGTATATCATTAGCATATTATGCTTTGATTGGTTGAATATATCATTAGCATATTAGGCTTCTATTGTAAGGGATGACCAAAAGGAATTATTTTCCAGGTGCGCAAGGAAGTTCAACATTTTCAGGTGACATGATTGACATGATTGCTTACATAGAAAATCTAATGAATCTACCAAAACAAAAGACCTTTGAGAACTAAATACTGAATTTAACAGAGTGACAGGATACAAGATCCATACACAGAAATCATTTGTACTTTTGTATGCTATAAACATACAAAAATAAAATTAAAAACAATACCATTTTAATAATTCCAAAGAAAATTAAATACTTAGATATAAACCTAACAAAATGTGCCTAGAATATGCATTCTGAAAATTACAAAATGTTGATAAACTTCAGATGAAAGAAATAAAATAGAACCTAAATAAATATAGAGATATACAGTATTCAAGGATTGGAAACTCAGCATAGTAAAGATGTCAAATCTTCCCAAATCGCTATAGGATTAATGCAATTCCAACCAAATTCTCAGAAGGAATTTTTATAGCCATAGACAAGCTTCTTCTAAAAACATATGAAAAGACAGACTAGTAGAGAGAGAATCACAGCTTACCAGAGCAAAAGCCAGAAGCAGATGCCGCTGCTGGACCCAGTCCTGAGGAAAACCCAAATGGTGATTGATGGGTTCTGGAGGCTTGGTGTAGACAAGTTTGTGAGTAAAAGCTCCAAAGGCCTCAGTCTTTAGGGGACCACCCCACGTTTGTAAGTTTTACCTCCAGAAGCCCAACCAGGTTCTCGCAGTGAAGATCAAAGAAAGATCCCCTCATTCTCCCAACAAGGAGAAGAAGAGTAGCCTTTCTGAAATATGTCCAGAGCATTGTGCTTTAACAAGGCCTGCCCTCAAGTTTTCCCAGAGCCTCACAACCTAGGGGACAGGTTCTGTTTAACTCCAGGCCACTTCCTGTCACACCTGAAGAAGAGAGGGAAAAAACAATCAGTTACTTCCTGCTGCACCCTGACTGGGGATCGAACCCACAACCTGGGTATGTGCCCTGACCAGGAATGGAACCCAAGACCTGTCTGTGTCTGAGACAATGCTCCAACCAACTGAGCCCCCCCTGTTACGGCTAGATAATATTTTTAATCTTTTGACCAAACACAGACAACAGAAGGAAGAAAGACCACAAAATATCTAAGACATAAAGTTAATTTTCACACACCCACGTACACATAATGGTGTTTTAAACATTTCGGGTTTCCCATTCATCGCATTGCCAGGAATGCTCTTGCCCTAGATACACACTGAGCTCACTGCCCGTCCCCACTTCTTCGACTCTTTACTCCATTGTGCCTTCTCAGAGAGCCTTCAAGTCATTGAAAACTTTTTCTTTTTCTTTTTTTCAAAATGCTGGCAGTCCAGAGCATAGAAACACTGCTTAATATCCTCATTTCTAAAATGAAGGTATCTGCTCTACTTAAAGGACAGGAAACAATTGCTAACTCCTTCAGCGAACGCATGTGGAACTGTGCTGTCCGGCTGGTTACAGCAGTACCAAGCAGTGCATGGGAGCATCTCCTTGCCCTCTAGGAGTTGACACTCTATGGGAAGGCACACAATAAAGAAGACAAATGAAATATTTAGTGCACAGACACACCTCATTTTATTGCACTTTGCTTTATCGTGCTTCACAGGCATTACATTTTTTACAAATTGAAGGCAAGAACCTGTACCGGCAAAATGCTCCGGCTCACTTTATTGCAGTGCTCTGGGACCAAACCGTAATATCTCCAAGGGAGGCTGGTATTAGATGCTGACCAGTGTGAAGGAGTTAAAGAAAGCAGGGAAGGGAGATGGAAGTGGCAGGAGCAGGGGGTTCGGGGTAAACCTTTAGATCAGGTGTCCAGAGAAGGCTCTAGGGTTCCATTCCTGGTCAGGGTACATACCCAGGTTGTGGGTTCGATCCCCCATCAGGGTACAGCAGGAGGTAACTGATCGATGTTTCTCTCTCACTCCCTCTCCCTTCCTCTCTCTCTCTAAAAATCAATAAAAACATACCCTCAGGTGAGAATTTTTTTAAAAAATTTAAAAAGAATATTACCTAGAATCTTAAAAAGAATATTACCTAGAATAAATCAGAGCCATTAGACATAACCTAAGAAATCAACAAATCAACATCAAATGACCCTCAAAGGCCACATGAGGCACAGGTCCCATTTGAGGACGTGGCAGGGTGTTTCCCAGTACTGTCTCCATGGGCCATGTCACCTGGCATTTGACCACCCAAGAAGCTGGTCCCTCAAGGCTCACTTAGAACCTACAGCTGGATGAAGTCACGTCCTGCTTGTAACCCAGACACTAGCTTCCCTAAGACATTTCTCAAATGCCCACCAATCTCTTAGCTGAGGATCTGTTCAGCTCTGGTTTCTAATCCCCTTAATTGACAGCACAGAGCCGTGTTTCTTCAGCTTCCTTCCCTCTTCAATGCTTTCCATTCAGGACCACCCACAGCTGCCACACATTCACTCAGAGCTGTGGCCGTGGACAAAACAACACGTGGGCACACAACTCAATCAAGTCGGTTACGCTTGACTCAACCTGGGCCTGAGGAGTTCTCTTATATACGGTTCTACCTTCCCTCCTTGAGGTGTCAAATACATGCTCCAGCTGCTCACAATGTCAGAACCGCTCGCTCGTTGCAGTCAAAACAGCTCCTGGTGCCATGTGGCAATCATGTAAACAAGTGGTTGGTGAGGTGTCACATAGACAAAACAACTGTTTGAAGGACTGGGTTTTCCCTTTCCACCCAGCACAAGTTGGCATGAGTCGAGGGTGATGCCTGCCAAGTATGTGGGCAGTTGGGGCCTGCACACGTGGCTGTTTGTGGTGCTGGCAGCAGCCCCATCTTCCCGCTGTCTTTCAGTAGTATGGACTGCTTGGTTTGGAGGGTGGGGCAACAGAAGGGAGCTAAGTTTGAATTAGGATAGGGGCTAAGTGTGTCAGTTCCCTAACCTGAAAAAGTCTCCGATATTTCCCAAGTTCACCCTCTTGTCCAGAGTGGGATTAGCTGGGACCTGATGTTCACCCCAGCCTGCATCTTTGTGTGACTGACCAGGCGACAACAAAGGCTTTCTTGGAATCTGAGGTTAAGAAAGATGAAGGGCCAGTGCCGCCTGTCTGTCTGCAATGGGCATATTGCATAATAATAGCTCTCTCTGATCTTTCTTCTGCAAGTTCTTGGTTTCTCCACGTCTTCCTTTCAGCTTTGTAATGTGACACTTAGCCGCTGGTTTCTTATCTTTGCTGCCTCCTCACCCCCTCCACCTCCCAACCCTCCTCTCTCAGATCCACACAGAGAACAGACCTCTGGAGCTTTGAAGCCTTAAGGATCATGGCATTTGCCTTAACACACTCTGTTTGCTGGACTCCTTGTTTAATGGTGGAGTAACCAGGCAAGGACCATAAACTGCCTCCTCTGCCTTTATCTTGCCTTCCTTTCCTCTTTTCCAATTATAAGGTGTCTTACACAGGCAGCCCACCATGCCCTCTTAGGCCCTGGAGGCCCCATCTTAGAGTGGGACAGGGCCAAGATATGAATATTTGGTCTAGAGTTTTTCAGCTCCTCCATAAACTCAGGAGATAGGAAAAACAAGACTGTTGACTTTCTTAGACAGCTTTTATAAGTTTCTTTTTTATAAGAAACTTTTGTAAGTTTCTTCTGTGGGAGGATAACAAAGCCCAGAAGAGAAAACACAGAAGAGAAAACATTGTCCATCTGTGGGAAGCTTCAGGGGTTACCACAGCATGGTGGACCCCAAGCTTGGCCAGTGGGTGGCTGTGTGATGAGCTGTGGCATGTAGGGCCCAGTTTGACACTCCTGGGGAGCCCTACGCTGCCAGCTCAGCAGGAGCATAAGGAGAGTGGGTGTTTTTAAGTATCCCAAACTTCCCAAGTATCCTGCTTCCTTTGCTCCTTCCAAGGACTGTGCTTTGAAGCAAGAGAACAAATTGTCCTCCACGTAGCTCTTCTCAAAGACATTGAGTGCAATGAGCAAGAACTTCCCATCAGGGGTCCCCACTGCTTACGCTTCTCAAAGGTAGAAATGGGGATGCCCTCATAATTTTCAACATATAAAAAAAGGTAGAAATGGGGTACCCTCTCAAAGGTAGAAATGGGGATACCCTCATAATTTTCAACATATAAGAAAACAATGGCTAATGACAACATGAACACCATTTTTTACTTTTAATTGTAATTCATGAATTTGGCATGTTAACTTGTGGGAATATAAGGGCTATCTCCTGACAAAACTAACTACTTACAATTGCATAAGGGTTTAGGGATCACTTTTTATATTTAAAATTATATGTTAAAATTGGGATGTGCAAGGAGAAAATAATGAAAGGAGCCTTAGGGATGAAAAGACAAGACCCCTCTGACAACTTGCTCAGGGATCTGGTCTGTGGGAATCCCCAACAGCTGCCATCCTCTCAGACTCTTGTGTGGCCCTCCCAACTGCACAGAGCTCACTGCCCACACACAGTCCCAGGGGACTAATGCACTATAAGAACTTCTCCTGGAAATGCAAGCAAATGACAAGAAGGATTTGAATTTTGTAATCTTTTTTTTCTTCCTGTTCTCCAAAAAAGATGTTCTTTATTACCAGACAGGGACCAAGCCCAGAGTGGATCTGCGTAGGGCCAGCCGGTAGTGTGTGGGCTCTTGACTTCCATGTAGGAAAAATTTCACAACACAACCATGAGGATTTGTATATTAAGGCTGGAGGGCTTGGCATAGAAGAAGCAAGAGCAGAGCCTAGGCTGGGCTGCCTTAACTCACTGGGAAGTCAGAGAAAAGGGGGCGACTTTGGGAATAGGTTCAGAGGATTAGCCTGGGATAAGCTGCCACTGCCCCTTGTTCCCCTGGTTGCAAGTCTCATGGGGACCCTTAGAGTTTAGGAGATGCATGCCTGTGGGGGAAGAAGAGAGGGAAGAAGAAGGGGAAGGGAATGGCACAGGCTACTCCACAGAGAAAGAGCATGAGCAGCATCTTTATCTTGAGGCTTTTATCACTCTCTTACAGTCAGGAATCTTAGAGGAGGTGTCAGGGGGAGGGTTTCAGCTGAATATTCATCAATTTCCCAGGTGTGCTTTTTCCGGGCTATGGTCTCCATTGATTGGCAAGTGCCAGAGCAGAGGTTCATGGGTCACTGCAGCTGGTCCTGGTGTCACCCACCTGGTTTTGCTGTCTTTCTGGACCTGGAGCTGAAATACAACTGAGGCCTAGATGTTATTTCTAGAGAGATGACCTTCTGTATCTGGCTAGTAATAAAGAGCATCTTTATGTTATTTCTAGAGAGATGACCTTCTGTATCTGGCTAGTAATAAAGAGCATCTTTATGTTATTTCTAGAGAGATGACCTTCTGTATCTGGCTAGTAATGAAGAGCATCTTTAGCTGTTTGTCCCAGTTTCCCTATTCCACTTGTCCTGGCTTCCTGGCCTGTCTCACTCTTGAGCAGTGAGGTGCTCAGGAGTGAGGGTTGGGGGAGGAGAAGGGATAGGATAACACAAGCAGGATGATTTCTGTAGGGCTGATGATACAATAGTGTAGTTAATTGACATAGTATTCATGATCACTTTGTTGAGTACCTCGTGGCTTTCAGAGTTTATTCAAATCCTATTATTCAAAACCCTTTATGATGCCATGAGCAAGTATGATTATCCCCGTTCTGCAGATTAATAAGTTGGTTACTTAATTAGTAAATGGCTGAGCCAAGGCTTGGCTCTAGATTCCCTGATACACTTGACTAACCTTGTGCCTTTTCAAATCACCAAGCTACAGAGGTGTACTCTTAAGTATGAAGGTTTGTAAAGGTTCTTCCTCTCCCACCCCACTCCCAATTATCCCAGATGCTTTGGGGACTTCTAGACCTATACAGCAGGGCTGAAACATCCACTCAGATGAAAATGAGACCCATCCAGCATTACAATAAAAGAAAAAAAGTTTATGTCATCAAAATTAAACATTTCTCCTCATAAAAGCACACCTTTAAGAAAATGAATACTAGATACACATCAAAATTACAACTAAACTACAGAACAACCATCATTCAAACCAGCTGAAACCTAGCTGAATGGAAGTCCTACAACTAGGGATTTAAGGAAGCAGCTACATCGAGACTGGTAGGAGGGGTGGAGACACAGAACAGGCTGGTCCCATACCTACATGTGGCAGATAAAAATTGGGAGGGATATCTCAGCTGTGGAGGTCTCCCCTGAGGAGCAAGGGGTCCCAGCCCCACACTAGGGCCCCCAGCCCAGGGTTCCAGTGTCAGAAAGGGAAGTTCCCATAACTGGCTGGAAAAAAGCAATGGGAATTATGGCTGAGTGAGACAGAGGGTTGTTAGTGTCCCAGACAGTCCTCTTAAATAGCCAACACACATGGATGGACATACTCACTCTGAGTTCCACCATTAAGATAGCAACTTGAAAGAATTCAGGGACATACAGAGTGGAACTGAATTGTCTGGCATTGGGGTGAGAGCTGAGGGGTCAGCTTTTTTCCAGACAGAGTGCTGGCAGAGGCAATTATTCCTTTTCAGAGACCAAGCCACACATACAGAGCCAGTAGGCTAATGCCATATTTGAGTCTCCTTCAACCCGGCTCACACTCTTCACCCACCCTAGTGATTCTCTGAGACCCCATCCCACCCAACGTGTTTCCAGTGACTTTTTCATACAAATGGCCTGTCTTGGCTTATGCTTCAGAGTTTCCTAAAATCCCTCAAACAAACAGCATCTGGCCTCAGCAAGCCCCATACCTCTCAGTAAATGGCCCCAGGCCTACCACTAGCAGCAGCAGGCCTTGGTTCATAACCTGGCCTCTGATGGGCACCTCCAAGCCCCGGACAAGTAATAGCTATCTGCACATCAATCTGTAGTTCACGCCAGATGACCTTGGGCAGAACACATGTGGTGGATGACCTTGGCCTGCATGTCCTGGAAGCCCCAGAGCCAGCTCACCCAGTGGACAACTTCATACATAGTTGAAGAACCACACAACTACCTCCACAAAAGACACATTCAAGGAGTGGACTCACCAGGCACCAGAGCCCTGCTGAAGTAAATCCTGCTTCATGAGGTGGGACCCTGCAGAGCAGATCTTCATCTATGGTTGCAGCCAGTACTTGCAACCAATCAGCCTAGGGATAAATCTCTCCCATTGAGGTGCCAATAGCAATCAAGGCTCAACTACATCAGGAGAGTATACACAGCCCACATGGAGGGGGATACACCTGGAGTTCCCAGCTTGGGTGACTGGCAAGGCTGTGCCACTAGACCCTATAGAACACCTACTACATAAGGTTACTTTGCCAAGCCTGGGAGAGTAGCAACTCTACCTAATATATAGAGACAAACACAAGGATGCTGCCAAATGAGGAGAAAAATAAATAAATAAAAAACCTTAGTCCCAAATGAAAGAACAGAACAAAACTCCAGAAAAAAGAACTAAACAAAATGGAGATAAGCAATCTAATAGATGCAGAGTTCAAAATAACAGTTGTAAAGATGCCTAATGAACTTTGTGAGAACTTCAACAGCATAAAAAAATATATATGGAAACCATAAAAAAGAAAATAGTCAGAAATGGATGCACTAACTGAAATGCTACACTAACTGCAATCAAAGAAAGGTTGTAGGGAATCAATAGTAGAGTAGATGAAGGGGAGAATAAAATCAGCGATTTGTAAGATAAGATAGCAAAAAACACCCAATCAGAACAGCAAAAAGAAGAATGAATCCAAAAATATGAATATAATGTAAGGTACCTCTGGAACAACTTTGAACATACCAACATTTACATCATGGGGGTGCCAGAAGGAGGAGGGAGAGAGCAAGGAATTGAAAACCTACTTGGAAAAATATTGACATACAACTTCCCTAATTTAGTGAAGGAAATAGACATCCAAGTCAGAAAGCACAGAGAGTCCCAAACAAGATGAGTCTAAAGAGGCCCACACCAAGACATGTCATAATTAAAATGCTAAAGGTTAAAGACAAAGAGAGAATTTTAAAAGCAGTAAGAGAAAAGTAGTTAGTTATCTACAAGGGAGCTCCTATAAGTCTGATTTTTCAACAGAAACTTTGCAGACCAGAAGGGATTGGCAAGGAATATTCAAAGTGATGAAAAGCAAAGACCTACAACCAAGATTATTCTACCCAGAAAAGCTATCATTCAAAACCAAAGGATATATAAAGACCTTCCAGAAAATAAAAAGCTCAAAGAGTTGATTATCACCAAACCAGTATTATAAGAGATGTTAAGGGGTGAAGGAGAAGAAGAAGAAGAAGAAGAAGAAGAAGAAGAAGAAGAAGAAGAAGAAGAAGAAGAAGAAGAAGAAGAAGAAATAAAAATATGAATAAAATGGCAATAAATACATATCTATCAACAATTGAATCTAAATAACAAAATAAATGAACAAGCAGAACAGAAACAGATTCATAGATACAGAGAACATTTTGATGTTTGCCAGATGGGGAGTTTGAAGGGTTGGGTGAAAAAGGTGAAGAGGTTAAGAACTACAAATTGGTAATAACAGAATACTCACAGGGATAGGAAGTGTAGTCAATAATATTCTAATAAATATGTATGGTGTCAGATGGGTATGAGATGTATCGGGATGATCACTTAGTAAGTTATATAATGTCTAGTCACTGAAGTGTATACCTGAAACTAATATAATATAGTTTGTCAATTGTAATTGAAAAATAAAAAGTGATTTTTAAAAAAGAAAATGAATAAATAGTCCCCAGAATGGGAAATATGTATATACATAGCACCTAGCTGAAAATCCAGAATATATAAAGAAATCCTACAAATCAAGAACAGAAAGACAAATAATTCAAATTATAAAATGGGCAAAATAGATACTTCATTAAATGAAATATACAAATGGCCAGTAAGCATGTAAGGACATGCTCAACATCATTAGTTATAAGAAAATGCAAATAAATACCACAATAAGATAGCACTTACATAGTTCTAGAATGGCTAAAATGTATAAGATTGACATCACTAAAGGATGGGGACCAACTAGAACTCACATACATTATGGGGGAGTATATATAAAATTGTACAACCACTTTGTCAGTGTCTTATAAGTTTAAACATACATTCACTCTAGATATTTTATAGAAGATAAAAATATCCTAATATATAAAAACCCAGTGTCCATAACATCCAAAACGACCAAAGGCTCAAACAACCGGAAGTCAGTGCTGGGTTGCCATGGTGACCCAGCACTGACTGCCAAGGGGGCTGCAGATCAGGCCCAAAGAGAGGCCTGGAGGGAGAAGCAGGGTCTGATCTGTAGCCTCCATGGCAGCTGTTGATCAGCCCTTGACTCTCTCTTTCTCTCAGGGCCTGGCCAGCAGCCGCGCCTCTCTTTCTCTGGGGCCTCTGCTGGGCCTGCTGATCAGCCCTGCCTCTATGATTAGGCCCAGAGATGTTGACTGAGATAGAAACTGACCAATCAGAACCAAATCATGGTGAACTGTGAGGAGTCAATGACTGTCTAGGAGGCGGAGCTTTTGACACTGACTGTCATAGAAACCAACCAATCAGAACCTAATCTGGGTGAACTGCGAAGGCAGAACCTAAGGTGGGGGCTGAGGAGGGGTTTTAAGGGCAACAGCTATTTGGTGTAAGGTGTAAGAAAGCGGTTCAATTTTTTAATGACTGGTTTGGCCGTATAGTGCATATGGCTGGCTATCAGTCCAGATACAGGGATTATGTATTTTTGTCCTCCTGCTGAAAAGGCTTCCCCCGCCCCACTTAAGCAATCCTATCCTATATAATCTATCTATACTACTAAAAGGGTAATATGCTAATTAGACCGGATCAACTGGCCATCTTCTGGACGTCCGACTTCCTTCCAGACAAAGCTATGTGGTGGGGGCCAAGGCAGAGGCCATCAGGCTGCCAGGGGAGGGCAGTTGGGGGTGAGATCAGGCCGGCAGGGGAGGGCAGTTATGGGCAATCAAGCAGGCAGAGGCAGTTAGGGGCAATCAGGCTGGCAGGGGAGAGCAGTTAGGGACAAGA
The DNA here is from genome assembly GCA_026230045.1 of Corynorhinus townsendii. NCBI lineage: Eukaryota > Metazoa > Chordata > Mammalia > Chiroptera > Vespertilionidae > Corynorhinus > Corynorhinus townsendii. Next base: position 70,591,687 of record JAPDVU010000008.1, read on the forward strand.
TCAGGCCAGCAGAGGAGGGCAGTTAGGGCAGTCAGGCAGGCAGAGACAGTTAGGGAAGATCAGGCCAGCAGGGGAGAGCAGTTAGGGGCGAGATCAGGCCAACAGGAGAGGGCTGTTTGGAGCGAGATCAGGCCAGCAAGGGAGGGCAGTTGGGGGTGAGATCAGGCTGGCAGGGGAGAGCAGTTGGGGGCTAGATCAGGCCAGTGGGGGAGAACAATTAGGGTTGATCAGGCAGGCAGGCAGAGAGGTTAGGGGCAATCAGGCAAGCAAGCAGAGGCAGTTAGGGGTGATCAGGCAGGCAGGCAGGTGAGCAGTTAGGAGACAGTGGTCCCAAATTGCAAGAGAGATGTCCGACTGCCAGTTTAGGCCCAATCTCTGTGGTTGGACATCCCCCAAGGAGTCCCTGATTGGAGAAGATACAAGCTGGGCTGAGGGAACCTACCTCCTCCATCCCCACACATGAATTTCGTGCACCAGGCTGCTAGTATATCCATAAAAAGACTCATATACAAATATTCATTGCAGCTTTTATTCATAATAGTCAAAACTATTAAACAACCTAAGTGTTCACTGATAGAATAATGAATTAGTTATGCACATATTCAATGAAATGAAACACTATTCAGCACTAAAGAGAAATAAACTACTGACTCATACAACAACATGGTAGAAAACACATTATGTTGAGCAAAAGAAGACAGGCACCAATGAGTGCATATTGTATGATTCCATTTACATGGAGTCCAAGAGAACATTTTGATGTTCCTAAATCTCATATGAACTGATAGTGACAGAAGTCAGAAAGTAGTTAGGAAGGTGGCAGAACTGATTGGGAAGGGGCACAGGGAAACTTGGGGCGAAATGGAAATGTTCTCTTTCTGATTTTGAACAGTGCACACACCAAGATGGAGGTTTAAAACTGTCCAATTCTTCCAGCTGAACCCTTAAAATCCATGTATTTTACTGTCTGTTAATTATATCTCAATAAATTATTTGTAAAAGAAGCCTGCTGGGTTAGCTACAAAGCTTATGGCTTTGCCCCCCGGAGGCCAGTGTCTTCCCATCTGACAGAAACCTGAGATCTGAGCTAATGAACTCCCCAAATATCCTGGGCCTATGGGCTGAAGGCAATGAAGTTTCAGCAAAGCAACTTTAACCAAAAGGCCTTTCTGCATAGTGGTGCCCCTGCCCCAGAGCCAAACTGCTCTCTTATTTATTATGTTCGTCTGTTAAAACTCAGAGGAGGAATACCAGAGGCACTTGCCAGTCATTCCCCTGTCATCCAGAAAGGAATAATGTACAACTCTCTGCACAGTTCAGCTGGCTAACAGGCCCAGGTCACCTGTCGTGGTGGGCAGGGAGGTACTCATTGTTGGCACAGAAGTCAGCTCTAATGACAGCCTCGCTCCTCATTTTAGGAGTCACTGGACCTCATACAGGGATCACCTTTAAAACTTTAGGCAGAAATGATAAGAAGGGGTTTCAGGCCATAGCAATATGTTCCTAGATCCAGAATGCCTGTGTTTCCTGGAGAAGCATAGTCTGATGGTACCCAAGCAACCTCTGAGGGCCAGGGAGTTTTCATCTCAAGAAGACCAGTATGTCCGGGACTTAGAAACCAGACACATGAGAGACAGTTACAAGAATCAGTGCCTTTACCCAGGAGGGAGTGTGGGGAGACACCACAGCCATTCAAATACTTGAAGGGCTACCTAAAGGAAGAAGAAACAGGCTTTATACTCCAAACCGCCAAACTTCAACTAGTGTATAGAAGTCACAAGAAAATAGATGATAATGCAACATAAAAAGGACCTATGTGCCTTAACTGATCATGTTTCTAACTCTCTATCCCTCTCCCTTCCTCTCTGCAAAAAAAATCAATAAAATATTTTTTTTTAAAAAGAACCTTTGTAACAGCAAAGCTGCTTAGCATTTCATTCACATATCAATTAATTGAGCCAATAACTTTTGAATATCCACAATATTGGGATGGATCAGTTGCAGATTTGGCCCTGAAAATAAGAGACAAGACATGACTGTAAGTAACTCAGAACAAGGCAACATAGAGAGCAACCAAAGGACTTGTATGCATGCATATTAGCATAACCAATGGACACAGACACTGGGGTGGTGGGGGCTTACTCGGGGTGGGAATGACTGGGGGGGCTGGTCAATTGGAAAAAAAGGAGACATATATAAAACTTTAGACAATAATAATAATAATAATAATAATAAAGAACAAGGCAACAAGTGCAGGTGAGAGGGTCATGTTAAGAGAGGGAAAGATTGCTTCCAACCCCAGCTGGGTCCTCCATGATACTCCACAGTCATTTTGCTCCTCCACATTTATTCTTCCATCCATTCAATAAATATTGATTGAGTCCTACTATGTGTCAAGTACTGTTCTAAATGCCATGGATATAGCCTGAATGAGACAACCCCTTGTCTGCATATAGTTTGTGTTCTACCGAGGAAAGACAGGCAAAATGCAAACAGATATGGTAGTTATATTGGTGACTGTTATTACAGAGAAATAGGGTTGCTCTGGGCCTTTATCACTTTCTTCAAACAATCAGCCTCTCTTCTCTTGCTTTTGACTGCAATGACCTCCCACATCATTGCGAAAATTATGGCCTCAGTCCCCCTCTCCTGCACAGCCTAACCTCCATTACCTCTACCCATTCTTACCCAATTACTTTCTGATTCTTCCTTCAGGACTGACCTCTCCACTTATGCTCTCCCCACACCTCAGGAGCCTTGCTACATCAGCTCCACCAGCCCATGTGCTCCCCACCTTATCTCTCCTCACAGATTAGCTTGTCCTCATCTCACAGACTTGTTCTTTAGCATAGTTCTAAAGCAACTTTTATTACCCCAAGATGACAAATAGGTGTTAGTTTGGTGCTGTCAGCAGCTTCCTGAGCACAGTGCCAAAGGGGAGTTCACATCATCACATGTGGACTCACAGAAAAGATATACCTGATGGGTTATTGTATGTGCCCATGGTCCAGAAAGCACCACATGTCATGGGGCTCTTGGTGAGCACCTGCAGGTCCCATCCCATCCTGACTCTCTCTCTCTCAGCCTTTGTTGTCAGACCTCTTAAAAGCTCACACTGTACTCCTTGTCTCCACTGCTTTACCTCTCCTTTATTACCTCACCTGCCCCATCATGCTTCTGCCCAATGACCTGCTCATGCAAAGATCACACAGTGATCACATAATTGCCAGCACAATAGCTTTCCCCTAAACTGTGTTCAGTGTCTTGGTTGGTGTTTCCCAAGATTATGTCCTCAGTCCTCTGCTCAACTTTCTGTCACTCCTTGGACAATCTCACCATCCCATAGATGCAAATATAACTTGTATTCTGGTAGCTTCTCCATTTAGTCTTCTGCCCAGTTACCATGTATTAGAAATGAGGGTATGGGTGTGATTATGAATGGGTGACATAAGGGAGTCTTGTGCTGATGGCATTGAGTATATTGATTACGATGGTGGTTACTCAAGACTACACATGTGATAAAATTGCAAAGAGCTACAGACACACACACACAAATTAGTGCATGTAAACTAGTGAAATCTGAATTAGCTTTACTGGTTGTACCAATGTCAATTTCTTGGTTTTGCTGTTGTAATATGTTTAAATGTCCTATACAATTATAGTTGTATTAAGGAAAGTTGGGGGGAGGGTGTGAGACTTCCCTGTACCTCCTTTTTTAACCTCCTGGGAATCTAATTATTTCAAACTTAAAATTTTAAATTAAATAGATAAGTAATTACTTTAAAAATAGTAAAAAAAAAATACAACAAGATAAAACTTCAAAGGCTCCCCATTTTTTACAGAACAAGATACAGACTCCTTTGCTTAATGTCCAAAGTCCTTAACAATGAGCCTCATAATTCATTGCTCTTCCTTCAGACCCTTTATCATTCCTTCCATAACCATTCGGTATTTAAGAACCCGTGATGGTCTAGGACACTGAAAATATAGTGTGAACAAGATGACTAAGGCCTCCACCCTCAGAAACTTACCATCTTTGAGGGAAACAACCAAGTAGGCAAACAATTCCAATGAAATGGGCAAAGTGCCACAACTGGGAAGTACAGAAACTGTCTAACCACTCTCCTCATCATTCCTTTTCACTCGTGCCAGCTCCTCTGTCCCAAATGCTCTTCCCTGACCATCAAATTGTCCATGAAATCTACCCCTTCATTCATTCAACAAACATTTTACTGAGTGCCGGCTCTGTGCCATCTTGTTCCAGTCCCTGGGGCTGTGCTGTGGACAACACAGAGCAAATAAAATTGAGCCACTGGAGTGGGAAGGGAAGGAAAAGTGTGCTGGAGAATAGAGAGTAGTTTTCAAGTTAATAAGAGTTGCCTTGACCAGCCTTTGTTCTCCACCTAAAGCCATGGGTTATCTCTGAAATCCCTCAGACCATTATTTCAGGCTTTTTATCAGTATAAGATTTTACAAGGTCATCACAATTTATGTGTTCCCTAAAGATTGATTCCAGAGAAGCATGGACTGTTATATTCCATCAGATTCCAGACCAAAACCCGAATAGAGCTGAAGAGGGTACATAAAGATGTAACCTAAAAAGTGTGAGCCGTGGGCTGGGAAGGCCTCGAGGGCAAGACGGGGATGTGGGCACAAGCCAGCTCAGTCCCATTCTGGGGATTTGTTTTTCCACTCGCATGTTCTTCCAACAGTGCAAGTGTGTTTTCTCCTCTGAGTCTCCAGTTTGCCACGCTTCCCAGCTCATTCCACTGGATTGGGTTACCCGCTGGGTTGGTTGTTTTTCTCTGAATGTTTCCAGCTGTTTCACTTCTGCTTATGTGCACTTTCTCAGTCGTGGGGTTCCTCTCTCCCATGATGCTGCTCCCAGCACCAGTTGTGAATACAACTCTCATTTTGCTTCCTCCCTGTCCTCCCCCACCTACCATTTTCTACTATTACCCGTTTCTACTTATGTTTCACTAGCCTGAGCAGGGAGGAAAGGAACTAGAATTCAATATTTATTCAGCACTTATTACTGTGCTAAACAATTTATGCACATCATATTATTTGATCCTCACAGCAGGTCTATAAAATAGGTATTATTTTTGTCCCCACTTACTAGATGAGGGAGCTGATGGGCAGGGGATTTCCACCACTCGCCTGTGGTTTTGAAGCTCAAAGCCAGGAGTTCACCCAGATCACTGTGACCCCAGAGGTCATGTGCAGCACCAAGTAGTTTAATAACTGCAGTGTTTTTCTTTCTTTTCTTAAATTCATGTGAATGGTTTCATATCAGAAGCATTCATTTACAGCTTGCTTCTTTTCATGCAGTATTATATATTAGACTTATCCATTTTGATAAATTTTACATATTTAACTTATTTTAATAACAATATTTCATTTTATGGCTATCTTACACTGATGTTTTATTATTACAATGTGCAGTACTTAGCTCTATTGCATGTGAGATTTTATTTAGGGTATATACCTAGAAGGGTATGGGCGGTGTCCCAATCTTTAACTCTATTTGAATTGCCTACAATCTTTCCCAAAGCGGTGGTTTCAGTTTATACTCCCACCAGTGTCCTACGTTCTCACCATCACCTAACATTTATCAAATTCAGAAGCAAATATGGCAAAATCCAGATGGCAGGTATGTGTATGTGCTGTGTAATTTTTTTACACTTACCCATACATTGGAAATATTCCATAATTGAAAGCAAATTGTAATTGTGGTTGCCTACTTTTATTGGTGTCTTGGATAAAGACTGAGAATTCCTACTAATTGCATCTGCACATGTCACTGAGCTATCATCCACAAAACCTTAACAGTTCTCAATATCTAAACTATGTCACGAGCTATGCTTGCTTACAGAAATCGAAAAGGATTCCCAAGTGCAAAGGCTGAGCTTCTAAGTGCAAACGAAGATGGTGATGGGGCTTCCAGTGCAAAACAGATGGTGCACAGAGGGCTGAGTGCAACAGAAGAATGACTATGAATGCCTAAAAGACTTTACTCACTCCGTGCCACAGCCTGTGAACACAGAAGGCTCCTCTCCACTGGGGAGAAGGTGCCTTTAGAGCATGAGCTCATCTTTCTCCATTCCTTGTTCAAATAACAAAGTTTCTATTGTGCTTTCCCAAATTTAGTCTTATTCTATTGGTGCAAACAGCACTGGGCAGAACAACCTTGGTTTGGGTCCCTGACCCAAAAGGGTCAATAACAATAACCCAAAACTTCCATGAGCGAGATATGTGAATGCCAGTGTGATATTCTGATTTATAACATATATATATGTATATATGTGTGAATATATATATATATATATATATATATATATATATATATATATATAAAATTATATGATCTTCTACCCTGTTTTGGGCACAGATCTTCTAAAACCCTAAGTGATGAGGAAAATCAGTGTGTCTTTGTTATGTTAATGAAGTGACTTTTGGACTGCACCTAAGGATGGGGGCTGGCTGCCAGGAGAACCAACCATGTGATTAAAGGTTTGGAACTTTCAGTCCTACCCCAGACCTCTGGGAAGGGGAGAGGAGCTGGAGGTTGAATCAATTGCCAGTGTCCATTGATTTAATCAATCATGACTATGTAATGAAGCTGCCATGAAAACTCAAAAGGACAGGGTTCAGACAGCTTCTGAGTTGGTGAACTCATAGAGGTACTGGAAGAGGCATGGAAACTCCACACCCTTTCCCCACACTTTGTCCTATGCTTTTCTATCATCTGGCTATTCCTGAATCACATCCTTTTTATAAAAAGCTGGTAATTAGTACTAAAATGTTTCTCAGAGTTATTTGAGCCACTATCTAGCAAATGAGGAGGGAGTTATGGTAGCCTCTGGTTTATAGCCAGTCAGTCAGAAGCACAAGTAACAACATGGACTGTTAACTGGGGTCTGAAGTGAGATTTGCGGGTGGGGGTGGTCTTGTAGGAATGATCCCTTAACCTGGGGATTCTGTTGCTATCCCTGGGTAGGTAGTGTCAGAATTGAATTAAACTCTTGGGCATCAGTACGGTGTCTGGGAATTGCTTATTGGGGTAGGAACCCTCACACACACAAATTTAAAATTTGGGTCCCAGAATACTCCTATTAAGCAGGGCATCCAGATTAAAAATAACCTCAACAGAAAGTGACCAAACCAACAAAATTAAGCTTAATGGAGATTGATTAAAGATTAAAAGTGGAAGTTTGCCTTCATTAGCATAGTATGCTGTGGGAGATCTTAGCAACAGCTTCAATGTAAAGTCAGTGGGGGAATGAGTTAAGAATGAGTTTGGATGACCAGAATCTCAATGTGTGCCATCAGTGCTATATCTGTTCATATCAGAGGTGAATGGCATCTGTACCCACCAGGGTTTTTTGGTTGCAAACAACAGAAACTGACTTTGGCTAACATGCGCAAAAAAAAAAAAAGGTATTTATTGGAAAATTATCTCTGCTCAGAAACTTGGCAGGAAGCCCACGTACATAGCAGAGTCAGATATGGGCAAGACCTGGAGGACCTAGGAAGCAGGAACCACAGAAGAAGTCTGATAACAGGAATGGCAGGGTGTGAACCCCTCTATAAACAGAGGCCCAAGACCAGGGCAAGAGAAACTTTATTCCTAGCAGGTTCTGAGCTAGCCAGGCTGACACCTGAGCTGAAGTTCTCAGTTCCCATCTTGTTCTTCAATGGGACACAGCCAGTTCAAAATGGAACATGTTTAGCAGAGGCACCTCTAGGACCTCTGGCTTTCACAGAAGACACTCTGAAAGCTGCTGCCAAAGGCACTCAGTAGAAAGATCTGCCTCTTGTTACCCCACAGAGTAGAATTGGGGACAATCACTAAGTGCTGTAGAAGTTTCAAGGAGACAGAGCTGAAATCAACATAACCAAGGACTCTAATAGAGTTATTCAGCAAGGGATTCAACAAACTTTCATGGTGGTGAGCTTGCTGACCACAGCAATTGTTCAAAGAAAGACTGAATCCCCTCTGATAGGATATAAGGGAGGGGACCCCTGCATTCATAGGAAATAGATTAGACAACTTACAGGGTCACTCAACTTTCTGATTTGAAATTATCTTGCTTAAGTCACTTATTTGAGTTATATACTGTACATCAAAACTAAACTTTTGCAATCATAAGTTTTAATTATAAATGATTAAAATCTTCTTTCTTTTTCTAAAAATGTTTGTTATTGATTTCAGAGAGAGAGAGAGAAACATCAATGATGAGAGAGAATCACTGATCAGCTGCTTCCTGCACTTCTCCACTGGGGATCAACCCTGGGCATGTGCCCTCACTGGGAATCAAACCGTGACCTTCTGGTTCATAGGTTAATGATCAACCATTGAATCACACCAGCCGGGATGATTTGAAAATTCTTTAGGAGAGCACCATGTTGGAGAACACATCTCTCAGTAAGTCCAGTAGAGCCATTGTTTCCTTCATGATTACAACACATCTGTTTCTTCAGTTGAGTATAAAATGGAGCAGATGGGTCATGTTAAAAAAACACACAGAAAAACAAAAAACCTTTCAACACAAAAATGACAAAACACGCCTGCTCTGTAAGGTTCATAAAACCTGAGACCAACTGAAAAAAGGTCATATTCTAATTCCGCATCAATCAGTCTGTAACCACTGAATGTATTGGCAGCTAGAATAACTCTGTGTGTGTGTGTGTGTGTGTGTGTGTATGCACGCACATACATGCATACACTGGCATCTTTCCCTCTTTCTCTTTCATCTACCAAATTGCTGAATTTCTATATATTTAATGTTTTGATAAAATTTCATTGTTTTTGGAAATCATTTACTCATTAACTCAATGAGTTGGGTTTTTTAAAAATCCCCAGACAAATCTCCTCTTAATCTGTTCTTCATAGGTACTCAGTAGCTATATTTTTTAAGATGCCATCCCCAGTGGTCAACTCCTAGGCACTGGGCTGGGGGCCTGCAGCTGAGACTCTGGCCACAATGGTGAGCTGGGGAGGGGCCAGATCTCCCTCCCAGGGAGGTCATCTGAAAGGTGAGTATGATCTCAGCACACAAGAGCACCATGAAAAGCAATTCCCATAATCAGAGCTAAGGGCTACATTGAAAGCCTTGCTGAGGATATGAAGCAAGGGTCAAGGGGAGCTGAAAACCCCAAGAACAGGCCATGTAAGGGCCTTATTATGGGAGGAGGTGACACAGTGGTCTCAAGGCTGATATTGCCGAGGGCTGGCGGCAAAGGTTTTGAGGTAAAAACCATGCCAAACAGTGCTCTCTGAATGAACTTGGCCTAGAATAACAAAAATGATGATGATGAAAACAGCATCTTTCTAAGTCAGATGGAAAAGGACAAGAACCATATGATTCTACTCATATGTGGGATATAAAACAATAGCAACAAATAGACAAACAAAATAAAACTCATAGACACAGACAACAGAGGTGTGATTACCAGATGGGAAGGGGGATGGACGAGGACCAAGACAGTAAAGGAGTGAAATATATGGTGTTGGAAGGAGATTAGACTCTGGGTGATGGGCACATAATAGTGTACAGATGATGTATTATAAAGTTGTACACCTGAAACTTATATGATGCTATTAACTAATGTTATCCCAATAAATTTAATTTTAAAAAAACACAAAACATTATTTTCCTAAGAGTCTAAGCATTAAGTTAGGTGCTTCACAAATATCACCTTTATTCCTCAGAAGAGACCTGGAACCTAATTTTCATGTAAGAAAACAAGACCACACCCAAGGACAAAGTGCTTTTTAAAAAACATATTTTTAATTGATTTCAGAGAGGAAGGAAGAGGGAGAGAGAGATAGAAACATCAATGATAAGAGAGAATCATTGATCGGCTGCCTCCTGCATGGCCCCTGCTGGGAATCAAGCCCACAACCTGGGCATGTGCCCTTGACTGGAATCTAACCTGGCACCCCTCAGTCTGCAGGCCAATGCTCTATACACTGAACCAAACAGGCTAGGGCAGGACATGGCCAAGCTCAGCATCAATGGAGAGAGAAGCATAGTCTGCTCTCAGCCAGAGGCCTTGCATTGCAGGACAGAGGGTGTGAATGTACAATCTTATCACAGGGGAATAAAGACTTGGAACCACATTTCTCATCAAAAATAAAACAGTATTATAGGCACCTTAAAGGCCCCATTGAAAAAGCACTGCTGTAACATGAGGTGCTACCTAATACTAAGGCAATACAGAAGTAATTAGCACAGCCAAAAATAAAAAAGTCTAGTATTCTCTCTACTTCCTAAGAGGGCACAATGCAAGTTTATACATAACTGGCATCTTCTTAAAAAATTGGTTTTGTTAATAAAAATCAGTCTCTTTCACCACAGAGAAGAGAATATTGAAACATGTGAACCCTGATACATCACCAGTGGCTTTCCCTTTGGTTGCCCTCTCCAACCAAACATCTTGCCTTAACCCCCCTTTCCAATATACTCAATTGTACCAAGAAGATGCAATCTTTTTTTTAAAATACCAATTGAGCATACTTCAAAATAGCTGTGTGGATCCAATGAGGCGATACATGTCAACAAGCACTTATTAAGGGGCCAGGCCCAGCTTACAAGTTCAATATCTAAGAACAGAGAGCTGCTGATATAATTTTCCACTCTTCTCCCAGCCGTAACAGCAGCAGCCCATGGTTCTAGTTGCTAAACACTTGCTGAATCAACCTTAGCATCAAGTGAGTGTTCCTCTTTAGCTCTCTGCCCAAGAGGGTGCTAGGCCCATGGTAGAGTCCAGCTAGGTGGGAGTCAGAGGCAACTGCAGAAGGAGGATGTTGTAGCCCATTAAAACTCTGGGTGACAAAGTCCATCACAAACGCTTAAGGAATTGTATGCTTTTGCTTTCTCTTTGCCTTTGCTTGATGCCATCAACAGAGACAAGGAAAGGTTAACTTCATCTACTCATTTGACATACCTTACTAAATGCTACTAGTTACCAAGCCAGAAAAAGCACTGAAGAGAGGAGAGGCCATTAGGATGCCGATGAACAAAATCCAATCTTTGCCCTGTGTTGTTCACAGGCTAGTGGGAGAGACCAATTCTCAACAGTCAGACCTTAAGCAGCCTCACCAGAAGTGAGAAGAGCTGCTCTGTGGGCCCGGGTGACATATGCTTTGACTGAATTAGTTTTTCAAATAACAGAAATTGAAAACATTGTTCAGTGTCAGTATATGATTATGTATCTTCTTAGAAGCAAATCTTTGTTGAATAAATAGTTGGTGTCTTGGGGAGACTTGGTAAATATTTGCTGCTGAGATGAAGGAGCCTTTGTCAAGTAGCATTCATTCTGAGTCCTGGTGACCACACAGCTGCTTCCAGACATCCATTTAACTGGTTGTCGCCTAAGGAACCTGAAAGTGCTTCACTCTGCCTTCCCCTCCCACTTGCCCCATATTCAGTCCAGGCTGTCCCTGAATCCTATTCCTTTCTGGTCTCTCTGCTATGGGTACCTTCTGCCCCCTTTCCCGTTTCCCCTCTGCAGAGAGAGAAGCGCTACATTCTGCTCCGGACAGGGCAGCCTCAGAGCCAACATGGGCTTGCTGCCCTTTTCCAGAGCACAGAACATCTTGAAGATATTTGTAATTTTACACCAACTGGAGGATATAATTCATTGCTTGCTGAATCAAAGTCCACCCGCTGCCAGAGGATTCCAGAGACCATTTGTCTGATAGTTAAAAGTAAAAACAAAATGAAATGGTTCTACTCTCACCCTGCCCTCCCTCACACATAAATGTGCCCACAACCACCATTGGTTCTTGCTCTTAGAATAACACATACCCCTTGCTGCTTGCCCCTGCCTCCCATTCCTAGATCTCTAAAAAGAAATGGTTTCACTCATATTGGGATATGCAGACTTTGTGAATGCAAATCAGACCCAGGCAAACTGCAAGGTTAAAAGTGAATTACTGTCAGCTATAAGGGGCTTGAGGGAGAGAGGGAATCCCAGCCAAGGAGAGGGATACAGGCTTGCTCTCCTAGGCAATTAATCATCTGTAAATGCAAAGGGATGGCACAAAGAGCCTCAGCAGCTTGCTAAATCTCTACTTTCCAGCTGGGGCCATGGGGTCAGAGCAGTTTGATAAAGCCCTCCCCCTCGCCTGGACTGTGGGGGACAGGGGAAAATCAAATTGCTAACTGACAGGAGAGGCTGGGGGAACTACAGTATTTTCCCTGTTCATCCAGGGCTAACAGGCACTAACCCAGGCACAGGTGCTCTGGATTTGACTCTCCCCTTGGTTTCTACATGCAGAAGCCAAGTGAATGTCAATACCCAACCACATGCAACAGGTTGTTCAATAGTAATAATTGCTGCCATCTATTGAAGGCTAAATATGTGTGCTGCACCTTTAACTCTATATATACACAATCTTATTTAATTCCAGATGCAGCCCGTTAAGGCTAGGTACCATGCTTATCCCATTTTTACAGATGAGGAAAGTAAGGCTCACAGATATCAGTGACTTGCCCAAGTTCTTGCACTTGTTGAGAAATGGATGCATGATCTGAACTCAGGCCTGTCTGATTTAGAAGCCACTGTTTGGAATCAGCAGACCACTCTCTCTCCCCAGAAACTAAAGGAAACCTCATGACATGAAGTCTTTTTTAACTGAAAACAAGAAAAAAGGTTGTATTCCCCTAAACACATGGTAGATTGTCCCTACTTCAGTGAAGATAAATGTAAAAATAACTAAGAGACTATTTGTGGCTCAACTACAGCAGCATCCAGTTATGATCTTTCAACATATTCTGAGTTTTATTTCCATATTCTATTCTTGATGTCTTGGCTTCCTACACCTTCCTAATCCTCTGTGTGTGCATTTGCTTGTTGTTGTTTTTTTATATATAGGGTGTGACTTTCTGCCATCCACAGCAAATCTTTTGTAGAATGAGATGGAAAATAGAAATATGGAAAGGACAGGTGGACACAGAGATAGATGGGTGATTAGACTGATAGATGGGTGGACATGCACAAGTGGATAAGAGATAGACAAATGAACAAACACGTGGACAGGTAAACAAGAGGATAAATGATTGGGTGGATAAATTGATAGGCAGATGGACAAATAAACAGACGGTCGGAGCTGCCATGACCCATTTGTGTACTGGTTCTGACTGACACCCACACCAGCTGCCTAGTGGACAGCTGACCACACGGTAATAACACCCTGAGGGCAGAGAGGCCTGAGAGGTCCTCTGAAGTCATGCTAATTTGGCATTTGTTACTAAGGGCTGGCTCTTTCATAACTGGTCAGTAAGGAGGGAGTAGGAATGGCTTAATACAAACACAGGACCACTGTTCCAGTCCACCTCTTCTGCCAGGCCTTGTTCTGCTGCCCTGCTTCTTGCCACTACCACCACCGCACATTCTCCATACCCCAAGGGGACCTAACCTTCTCTAATGACCAACATTATCTTTTCTAGCTTTTATCTTTTAGGCATGGATTTTTGCACCCTACATCTCCACCTGCCACCCAAGTCACAGTATAAGTACCCTGCCGGTAAGAAACATTATCTCTTACCTCTGTTTTTATAGTACTTACCTCAATGCATGTTAATGACAAGATGGAAAGCTATCTCATGGAATGCATTGTAAGTGTGAATTGTGGGCTTCTGTACTTAGGGAAGTTTCTTTAGCCTCTTTAAGCATTGTCACAAAAAACAGTGTTCATGGAAATGTTCCAGTGCCACCACAATGTCTATTTACTGAGTACTTACTAAACACATCCTATATCAGCAGTCGCCAACCTTTCAGACCTCACAGACCACCAGTGGTCCGCAGACCACCGGTTGGCAACCACTGTCCTATATAATAAAAGGCTAATATGCAAATTGTCCCCTCGGGAGTTTGACCGACTGGGATGATGTGTGCTGACCATCAGGGGGTGGTGTGGAACAAAAAAAGGCCCCAGCCAGCAGCTGGCAGCCAGGGAAGGAAGGCCCCAGATGGCACCAGTGGTCAGGGGAAGGAAGGCCCTGGCTGGCAGCTGGAAGGCCCCAACCAGCCCTGATCACCTGCCAGGCCTAGGGATCCTACCTGTGCACAAATTTTGTGCACCAGGCCTCTGGTTATATAATAACAGCTCATCACTATAGAGTGCTGACTACTGATCTAAGTACTTTACATCTAATAACTCAATCTTCATCATAATAGGCCATAGCAGTAAGTCCTAGGATTATCCACAGATGAAAAGACTTAACACTGAACAAGATTAAATAATGAGCTCAAGTCCCTGGCCAGTTGCTCAATGGTCAGAGCATCAGCCTGTGAACCGAAGGCTTGTGGGATCAGTTCACAGTCAAGGACATATACTTGGGTTGCAGGTTTGATCCCCAACCCGTCGGGGCACATGCAGAAGGCAACCAGTTGATGGTCTCTCTCACACTGATGTTTCTCTCTCTTTCCCCGTCCTATCTTCTTTTCACTCTCTCTAAAAATCAATGGAAAAAAGTAATAATGAGCTTAAGGTCATACGTGAGAAAGATGCAGAGCTGGGATTTTAATCTCAGTCCAACTCTAAGTCAGTGGCCTTAACCTCCAAGCCATGGGATCACTTTAGGTGGGACAAGTGGAGTGAGTCTTTCTGACCTTGTGGAAAGTCATGAAAGAGCTTTAATGGGTGCCTTTAGACCAGTCTGACACGCAACACCTCTCTCTGACTAGGCAAGGACTGGTGGAGTCCAACCCAGAAACTCAAACTGGCAATGGCTCATGGAGGCATCTCCTGACCAATTAATGACCTGTCGCTCCTGCTTAACTCCCGAAGCCACAGTAAGAAGGGCATCTGACTGGGAAGTCAAGTCTAGGCTCATGGCATCTGTTCAGTGCTTTTTGTGACTTTGCCCAAGTCATTAAATTCTGTGAGGAATAGTACCATCAGCCAGGTTGTTGTGAAAATCAAATGAATAACCAAGAGTGGTCCTCGCTTTACAAGGAAGAGACCAAAACTGCCTTGTAAAGTGAACTCTGACAAAGCCACTGGCAGCATTTCTGCATCTAGGCCCCTCGGAAAACATGACCTAATTGGATGATTCAAATGGGCTTCCCAAATGCATTGCAGATCATTATTAGGAAATACCAAGTGGTGCCTGAGAGTTCAAGCAGCCCCTAAGGTTACTCTCAAGGCTGGTGAGTAAACCATGGTTATATCATTTTGGGCTCCTGGCCACCTGGCTGCAACACTAGAAATGCTTCAGGCTTGCTCCATTCTGACTTGGTTTGACCACAATCATATTAAATATTAAATCATCTAGTGGCACTGGCACAGAAAAACACTATGTCAGGCGTTAGTTATTCTGCCTTTTATTACTATCCATAACAATTGCCTAACCATTTAGAAAGTTCCAACTTCAAGACCAAGGCTTAAAAGATATTATATCTATCCTAAAGGAACTTTGTCCCACTTTCACTGAAAATAAAAACTCATTCAGCAGACACTGACACCGGGCTTCTTTACACTCTTGGCAGGCTAAAGGCTCCTGGACAAATGCAGGCCTTCTGCTCAGAGGGAGGCTGCTGCTTTTCAGGGCTGGGCCTTCAGCACAACTGTGATTCCCAGCCCTGCCTCCTTTCTCCAGGCCTTCCATCTCCCCTCTCGCATCTGACAGAACAGCCTCTACATCACCAGAACTGCCTTTCAAACTATGGGCCATCCCCTTAACCTGGGAATCCTCTCAACCTCACCATAGAGGCACAAATTGACCTTGTGACCTGGCCAGCATGCAAAAAGAAGTACACAGCATCACCTGTGCAGTGGTCTTGCCAGGAGGTTTCACTATCAGATCACAAGGAAGCAATCAGACAAATTTAGAACGTGGGACATTCTAAGAGACGACTGGCTTGGACTCTGCAAAAGTGTCAGTGTCATTAAAGAAAGAGGTGGGAGGATGTTTTAGATTAAAAGAGAGAAAGACATTAATGCAGTGTATGGATGAATCTTGGTTCCCCCAAAATAGCTCTTAAAATTCTTGAGGAAAATTGGAAAAGTTTGAATATAAACCGTATATCAGAAGGTATTATTGGATGAAGGTTAGTTTTCCTAAGTGATGTAATGCCGTTACGTTGGAGAAAGTCTTTACTCTTAGGAGATTCATTCAGGGGTGAAAAGGTATGGCATTTGCATTTCAAAAATACGTAGTCTTTTGCCCAGATAGCACTCCACCCAGCAGAGTAGCATCCCAGACATGTCTAAAAGATGTTTGATGCCTAAAATAGTGAGAAAAGCCCTGAAAGAGATGTTCTGAACAAGTTCAAGATTTTACCCAAATGTTGCAGAGTCTGGAATCCATGTGGTAGTAAAATGCTGGGAAGAACATTCTGCATTAAAAGAATGTATAACCACTCACTCTAACGGCCCTGCCTTTATTTAGAATGCAACCTGGAATACCTGAAGGAAAGGGAAGAGCTCAGAAAAACTGGACTTCCTACCAAGGAAAGGCCACAGGAGCTTCCAACAAGCATGTAGGCAAGTACTAAAAGGATGCTCTGTAACTCTTCATGGAAATCACAGTCACCTAAAATAATGGACTCATGGAAGTGTGTCTGCTTTGTCCTAAATTATGGCAGTATTCATTTTATCTGAAATAAAGTTGTTGTTGTTTTTGTTTTTAATCCTTGCCCAAGTATATTTTTTTCCATTGCTCCCCAGAGAGACAGTGGAAGGGAGGGAGGAGAAAGAGAAAGAGAAACATCGATGTGAGAGAGACACATCAAGTGGTTGCCTCTCTCTTTTTTTTAAATAAATCTTTATTGTTCAGATTATTACAGGTGTTCCTCTATTTTGCCCCATAGCTCTCCTCCACCTGATTCCCCACCCCACCCCATGCCCTTACCCCCGCCACTCTCTTCATCCATAGGAGTAAGATTTTTGTCCAATCTCTTCCTGCACCCCTCACACCTGCTTCCCCCTGAGAATTGTCAGTCCACTCCCTTTCTATGTCCCTGATTCTATTATATTCACCAGTCCATTCTGTTCTTCAGATTTGTTATTTACTTGATTTTTAGATTCACTTGTTGGTAGGTATGTATTTGATGTCATTTTGTTGTTCATAATTTTTATCTTTACCTTTTTCTTCTTCCTCTACTTAAAGAATACCCTTCAGCATTTCATGTAATCCTGGTTTGGTGGTGATGAACTCCTTTAGCTTTTTCTTGTCTGTGAAGCTCTTTATCTGACCTTCAACTCTGAATGATAGCTTCGCTGGGTAGAGTAATCTTGGTTGTAGGTCCTTGTTGTTCATCACTTTGAATATTTCTTGCCACTCTCTTCTGGCCTGCATAGTTTCTGTTGAGAAATCAGCTGACAGTCATATGGGTACTCCCTTGTAGGTAACTAACCATTTTTCTCTTGCTGCTTTCAAGATTCTCTGTCTTTTGCTCTTGGCATTTTAATTATGATGTGTCTTGGTGTGGTCCTATTTGGATTCCTCTTATTTGGGGTTCTGTGTACTTCCTGAACTTGTAAGTCTATTTCTTTCACCAGGTAGGGAAAGTTTTCTGTCATTATTTCTTCTAATAGGTTTTCAATATTTCTCTTCTTCTGGCACCCCAAAAATTTGGATGTTGGTACGCTTAAAGTTGTCCCAGAGGCTCCTTACACTGTCTTCATATTTTTGGATTCTTTTTTCTTTTTGTTCTTCTGGTTGTTTTTTGTTTCCTCATATTTCAGATCTTTGGTTTGATTTTTGGGGTACGTTGATCTACAGTTGAATTTCTGTATATTCTTTATTTTAGACAGTGTATACTTCATTTCTGACTGATCCTTTTCCTTTTTTTTTTTTTGGCATTCTCATTAAGATCCTTTAAGGTCTCATTAAATTTCTCACCGGTTTTTAGAAGATTCTTGAGTAACCTTATAAATGTGGTTCTGAACTCTATGCCATCCAGTCGTTTGCTTTCCTCCATTTCATTCATGACATGTTTCTTTGTCTCTGCATTTTGGCTGCTTCCCTGTGTTGATGAAGTGGCTTTGTGTGGTAGGTGACCTATAAGGAGCAGTATCTCAGCCTCCCCAATCACCTGAGGTGGACACTCTTGGTACACCTCTTTGTGGGCTGAGTGCAAAGTCTTGGTGTAGTTAAGCTTTGATTGCTGTTGGTACACTGGGAGGAATTGACCTCCAGGCCATTTGGCTGTGAGGACTCGCTGTGTCTATAATGGAAGAACTGCTGCACTGGAGACACGCTTATGGGGCAGGACTTGTTTCAGTGGGGCTTTGGTGCTCACTGAGTCTGCCTCTTGAATGTGTCACTTATGGATGTGAGGAGTTGAAATCTGGTGTCTCACTCTGACCACTAGGTACACTGGCTTCTGGATCTCCAATGGGGTGCAGGTCAGCTACTGTCTGAGTCCACCCAGCAGGAGCTACAGCGAGAGCTACAGTTTTCTCCTCTTTGCTTGGGGTTTGGAGGTTTTGGAGCTGTCTGACCTGGGCTGCAAGTTTGCTAGGTTAAGCTGCGATAGGGCAGGCCTTTCTTATGGCTAAAGCAGCTGCTTGGAGCTTGGGTGGGTTTGTAGGTTGTGTGGGGTGGGGTCTCAGGGCGTCACTAGGCTAGGGTGTGGCAAACAGCGATGGCTGCTAGTTAGCTGGCTCTGTGTCTACAACTGCATCCCCACATCCTGCGCCCCAGCGCAGTAAACAATTATTCTTGCACGCAGCTCTGCAAGCAAGCCCCCCTCACTTTCCGACCCAATGGCAGACAGTCTAGCTTCTCCCCAAAGGAGTTTGGATTCCCCGTGTCTCCCAAGAAACTGGATTTCAAAGTAATCAGGGGCTTATCTCCCTTTGGGTTGAAAAAAGCAACACCTGCCGCCAGCCGGATGGCGTGCCTCCGTACCTCAGCTTTTCAGCACTTGTGCACGTCTCAATGCTCTTTTCTCTTTCCTTCTAGTTGTAGAACTTCCACTCAGCCAGCTTTCCCATGGTTCTGGGTGATAGACGTTTTGTCTTTTAGTTGTAGTTTTGAAATTGTTGTGTGAGCCAGCAGGTTAGGTGTTTACCTACACTGCCATCTTGGATTCTCAAGTGGTTGCCTCTCTTGAGCCCAGTCGGGATCTGGGATCAAGCCTGCAACCAAGGCATGATCCCTTAACCAGGAATCAAAACCAAGACCCTTTGGTCTGTGGGCCAATGCTCTAAACACTGAGGAAAACTGGCCAGGATTGAAATAAAGTTTTATTACTTTAAAAACTACATACAGTCTGCATTATTCACAGATGCCATATTTGCAAACTTGCCTACTTACTAAAATTTATTTGTAACTGCAAAATTGATACTTGTGGTGCAAAAACCTTGAGCCTCAACGTACACATTTCTAGCTGAGGTCAAACAGGCAGCAGCTGCCTTCTTGTTTTGCTCATTTTATACCATAAACATGTCCCTTCACAGTCTAGCTAGTGCCACTTTTTTCACACTTTGGTGATTTTGCTTGAGATTTTGCTGTTTAAAAGGCTGAACACACCATGTTAACATGCTGTCTACATTCCTAATCATAAGACTGTGATGTGCCTCATGGAGAAAATCATGTTAGATGAGCTCCGTTCAGGCATGAGTAATACTTCTGTTGGCTGTGAGTTCAATGTTAATGAATCTGAATAAAACATACACTGAATAAAATGTCTTTTAAAAGAAACTCACATAAAACAAGGTTAATAAAAATCTGACCAGAGGCTCACAGGAACCTAACCCTGTATTTCTCCTAAGAGCAATGATTCAATATTTGCTAATTCAGTGTTTGCTTCTATTTTATAGAATATAACTACATTAATTATGAGAGTTAATTGCATGTACACATATACACATCCTATATAATAAAAGCCTAATATGCAAATTTCCCCCTCCGGCGGTGGTTCGACCAGGAGTTCAACCAAGAGACCGGGAGTTCAACTGCTCACTATGACATGCTCTGACCACCAGGAGGTAGCGCGGAACATGGCAGGCATTGGTGATGTGGTGCTGGCAGCTGGTGGCAGTGAAGGTGCTGCCAGCCTCGATGGGCCCCAATGAGAGCGGGACTGTGGCAGGATGGTGGAGCAGGTGAGCAGGCGGTGCCAGGACAAGGTGGGTGTGAGTGGAGGCCCAATCACCCCACTGATCACTCAGCAGATGACAACCAGCAGTGGTGGTGGGGGGTGAGGCTGCTACCAGCTCCCAGGTGCTGAGGGAGAAAGGGAAAATAGCAATATTAAAATATTTCATCTAATTATTTCCCTTTCCATGTGCACAAACCTGTGCACCAGGACACTAGTATATACATATACACATATACGTATGTGTATGTTATTTACACACAGAACTGCACAGATGTGGTAAAATGATAACTAGATGAAGAATAGATGGATGTTTGTTGTTCTAGTCTTTTATTTTTCTGTAGATTTAACTTTTTCAAAATAAAGTGTTGGAAGAAAAAACATACACACACACACAAACTGTGGCTTGTGACCTGTCAATGGTCATAAAATTAATTTAAGACAGTGCAATGAAAAAGAATGGAATGGAGTTGAGTCAAGTAGCATAGAAAGTATCAGTGTCTTGCATTTGTGTTTTGTGAAATGTGTTTACAGATAGGGTGTGGATGTGTGTTTGCTGGGTTGTAAAGTAAAATGTTTTTCTTATTATGGGTTAAGTTCCAAAAATCTTTGCAAGTCAGGGGCCTAAAGGATCAAAGCACCCTCTTGGCACCCCTCCTTCACCAGGGTCCAGCCCTGTCACCAGAGGGGGTCCTTTTCCTCCCCAGGCTGGCCCACCATAGGCTGTGGCTCCTCCCCTTATGCTGTCACCCCATCCATTCTCCTCAGCTTCCCCATCACTCCATCCCTTCCCACATGCTCCTTCCAGGCCTTCTGGAATCCTACTGTAGTCTCCCCAATATAATCCCCTTGGCTCTGATATGTTTTGCTCTAGGCCTCTGCAAAAGGATGACTAGTCCATCATCAAGCCCTTAAACTTGTCTCTGATCCATGCACCATAGAGGCAGCGGTGGGGAGCAGGTGTCTATGAGAGCAGATAGGAAACACTGAGGGGAGGGGGAGAGCAGCAAAGGCTTCCATGATGAGGTGCTCCCTTGGAGATTACAAGTTTCTTTTACTGAGTTACTAGCAGAGATCTGTATAGGAAATAGAAATGTTTCATCATATTCGAGAGAATAGACAGGAGTAGGCAAAGCAAAGTTACAAGGACAGGAGCATTCAAGGGAGCAGGACAGGCTAGAACAAAGGATGTTGGAAGGAAGCCGCAGCCGGAAGGAAGTTTGGAAGAGTAGGACAATCCAAGAATCAGAATTGTGAGTGGGATGCTCTCCCTGATGTCACAGAGAGCAACCCGAAGGGATACTGTGGCTTCCTGATTGTTATGGAAATCACGGAGAGTAGGATAGAAACCACACACTGAATTGCTTCTGCACCCTGAAAGATGCTCATAGCTCTGAGGACATGGAAAATGTGAATCAAGGAAATATTTTCTTTCTCATTTTGGCTTAAGCTGATACTAACCAGCTTCCCTTATTTAGTGTCCATTCTTGAGATAGGTGTTTTCATTAATATAGTCCTAAAAAATAGAATAAAAAATAAATGAGCCTGCAGCTACAAGAAAACAGGACAGAAAGGACACACCCAGGAAGACCAGTCTCTCCTCCCCACCACCCAGCACAGTTCTGTCCACAGTCCTCCATCCTTTAGCAGAGGCCCGGGATGCTCTTCTAGCCTAAATGACTCAGGTCAGGAGACAGGTGGAAAGGAGGGGAGTGAGGTCCTCCCTGTGGGAAGAAGTGAGGATTCCAGGAGATGGGTGGGGCCTCTCGGGGAATCAGCTTGGAGAAGGAAGAACAGAGGTGAGGGCAGGGAGGACCTGGCTGGTCTTTAGAATGAACCGATCCCTCCTGTAAGTGGATTTCACAGTCCTATGGGGTGACTGGAAACAAGCTACTCATAAGATACACCAGTCATGCCCAGGCAGGAGTTTCTTGCATATTCCCCACACGGCCTCATTCTATTTGCAATGAATGGCTCGGCATCCTTAGAACATTCCTCTGTCTTCCCCAGCACAGTGTTTTTTACAACTAAACCCAGGAAAACAGCATTTGGCTGCTCCCAGGCAAGAGACAAACAAATGAGACCCTCCAAACTGAGGTTCTCTGTATGGAGCAAATACTTGGAATTTGTGGATTAAAAATAGATGTTAGTGGTTCGCTTGAGCGGATTCTGAAAGGCCTAGTGTTATGGCACATGAGAAACCCATGTATTCCAGATTAGGAGGCTTCTTCTCTGGCCTCTCAATGAGTGCTCATGTATTTACTAATCACTTTTTGTTTTTGTTTTGTTTTTTTTGTTGGTTTTGACATGACAAAATGTACCTCCCCCTCCCCCAATTCCTGTTATGGTCTCATAGCCTCCCCAAATTGGCAGTTCCAGAGAAAACATGGGCACTCATCCCCAGCAGGACTTGGAAACCATGAAGGTCCTGGTTCTCTCGATTTGGATGATTGTAGGTGAGCTCTTTCCACAGCATACCTCAGGCCTCTCTGGTCAAGGAGAAGAGCCCCCTAGTTCTCCAGGACTCCTGAGGTCTTCTGTTCTTCTGCAGCCTGGCGCAGGGAGCCGGCCCCTGGAAAAAGTGGTAGGCTCGAACACTGCAGAGGTAGCCCCCATACACAGTAAGGAGCATCATGGAGGTGGAGAAAGTCTTGTAGCCAATGCCAGCTGGTTGCTTGGCAGCTGGCATGTCATCCCCTGGATGTTGCAGCTCCATCCCACCCAACAGAGGCCTCTGCTGGCAGCATCTGGCCACCACAGTATGCGCAGCCTGACACAGCACCTGACACAAGGGTGGCAGTCCAGAACAACCCTAGACACTGAGGTGCTATTGGTCAGGAAGTCCGCCTTTCCTCCCACCTGCCCACCCACCCTAATTACCCTCGAGGATACGACTCCCACCTGAGGTGGGAAGCCCACGCTGCCCTCAGCCCTGTCTGGTTGCAGTCCTTGAACTTACTTAATATACACTTTTTGGACACCTGCTATAATTCTGGATGCCCTGCTAGCACTGCACCTGCCACCTCTGCACTCCCTGCTGGTTCTCTTTTAGTCCTGTTTGTCAGTGACCCTTTACAATTCCCAAAGTTGAAGTCTCAAACTGGTGTCCTATGAGACAGATGGAGCAATTGCATTTGGCCTGACAGTTTTGGCCAGTATAGTTGCATGGTTGCTGTTATTTTTAAATCTTGAATTATCTGTTGCATCTAAAATTTAGGAGACTCCATCAAATTCTGGTTACCTATTGTTGCAAAACAAACCACCCAAATTTTGTGGCATCAAACACAACCATTTGCCATGTGTCTGCAGGTCAGGGATTTGGATAAGCCACAGCTGGGCAATTGGATTTGGTGGGGGGTGGGGGGTGGGGGGGTGGGGGGGCAGGGTCCCTGCTCCCTGAACTCTGGGAAGGCTCAAATGGCTGGGTGACACCAAGTGCTGGGAGCATTGCTCACAGCAATCCTATCATCCACATTCCCAGGATTAGTCTAGGTGAGCCTCAGTTTCTCTAAAAGGTCCTTAATTAATATTTAAGAAAAAAATCCAAATTTTTACATCTTAAATGGTAAAGGGGTACAATGATGGCAAACATAGAGGCTTGTAAATAATTCCATTGACCTCCACCCTCAAAAGGGGCAGTGGTGAAATCCCATCTCTTCAGGCCTTCACAGTGGCATATTGTGAGGTTGGCTGGAGAGATGACCCCATGTTGACTCTAAACTCCTGGCCCACACATATGAAAAGGAAGATTTGCTGACATTCTGGAGGTATTTCACACCTCTCTGGGCCAGGTTCCCCTGCTTACTTCACCCTGGTTTCTAATTATATTTTTATGCAGATTTTTTGGCCTTATGTGACACGTGTTAATAACTATTGCAAAAGAGCTGAAAGGAACACTGGTGTTTGTTCAAAATTTTTATTCTCATCCTCAAGAATTAGGCCCCAAGCTATTTCATCAATGCCTGTTGCTTTAATAAATATTTCACATTCCTCTTTTAATGTGTGATCATCTTGCAAGTTTGTTGTTATACATCACATTTCATCCAATGAGACCTAGGAGTCATAAATTTGGAGTTGAATAATTACCAGTGGACTCACAGACTTTTATTTACTTAAATGCAAAAATGCTTCTCATACTTTTCAAACAAATCCCTCATAAAATTTATGCTTCCTCTTGATGTGAAATTTCTTTTACTAAATAGAGTGGCCAGTGCTACTGAAAATGATTACGAGTCTTCAGTAAAGCATGGACCACAAAATTCCCTGGTGCCTGCCCTGTCCTAAGGGAACACAAGCTAGTGCTCCCCTTGTCTCTTGATGAAAAGGAGGAGGGTACCGCCAAGACCGGTTTGGCTCAGTGGATAGAGTGTCAGCCTTCGGACTGAAGGGTCCTGGGTTTGATTCCGGTCAAGGGTATGTACCTGGGTAGCGGGCACATCCCCGGTGGGGGGTGTGCAGGAGGCAGCTGATCGATGTTTCTGACTATCTCTCTCTTCCTCTCCGTAAAAAATCAATAAAATATATTTTTTAAAAAAAGGAAAGGAAAAGAAAAGGAGGAGGGTACCACTCCTCCTACACACTTGGATGTGAGATAGCCAGGTTCAAACCCTGCTGGGAACCTTTGGGAAAGCCTGGATTATAGATCTCACAAGAGCAGAACAAGGATAACGATGCCTACCTCTCATAAGGCTGTTGATAGAATTGACCATCACTTGGGCATCCCACATGGCTTAGTGGTCTAGTGCTCCAGCTGTGAAGTCAGAAAGACTCGATTCAAATCCTGTTGCTAGGACTTACTAATTAGGTGACCTTGGGCAAGTCATGCAAGCTCTCAGCCTTAACTTCATCTCTAAAATGGGACTGCTAACAGGGCTTACTTCATAGGGTTGCTGCAGAAATATGAGATACAAATATGTGTAAATACCGATGCATGTGTAAATGCCAAGCATGTGGGGCCCTTGGATGTGGGAGTTCATTTCCCTTTCGCTTAGTTCATGTTCTACTAGACCCCATATCTGTCTCAACTTTATCTTATTCCTGGTTTTCCAGGACCTGGATTTTCAAGCATTCCATCCATGTGTCAGAACTAGAGTCCCAATAGCCAATTTAGACACCAGGTTTTCTACAGCCCCAAGGGCCTGATCCAGTGGGAAAGCCCCTTCAACGCTCACAGTCCAGGGAGGAAGCTGGAGAGAAAGCGCAGTGGCCCCACCCCATTCTTTTCCACAGTCAGTCTTGACAGGTGTGAAAGCCCATGAGGGCCCTGGCTTCTAGCCCTGCATCCTCCAGCACAGCCGCTCTTTGTCTCTCAGCTCCTAGCAAGTGCCTTATTTGCACCCAGACCTCATGCAAGTGCCTGGACAACCTACTACATGGAGCGGCTGCTCCAGGATCACACAGCTAGTTAGAGGCAGTGCAGACTAGAAGCCAGGGCCCGACTCGGCAACCTGGCTCTAGAGTATGTGCTACTCTTCTCTGATCCCTAAGATAGAGGTGGATGTTGAAGGAGGGGTGGAGATTATATATAAGTATATATATGCATATACACATAGGTGTGAGAATTTATATATATATGTATGTATGTGTGTATGTATGTGTGTGTATATATATATATATATATATATATATATACACACACACACACACACACACACACACACACACCCCTGTAGGCATATCCTTTTTTAAATACTTTTTATTGATTTAGAGAGGAAAAAAGAGGGAGAGATAGAAACATAAATGATGAAACAAAATCATCGATGGGCTGGATCAAGCCCAAAATCCAGGCATGTTCCCTGACTGGGAATCAAACTGTGACCACTTGGTTCATAAGTTGATGCTCAACCACTGAGCCACACAGGTCGGGCCATATTCTTTTTTATGTTACATTCATCAGACATTTCCCTAGTACTAGATCCTAATTACATATTAATATCACCATGAGGTTGTTGTTATTATTCTTACTTTACAATTGAAGACAGCAAAGTTCAAAGAAGTTAAGTGACTTGCCCAAAGTCACACAGCTGGTAGATAATTGAGCTAGAATTATAATTCAGGTCTGGGTGTACCGAAAACTGGCTTTTTGCCACTCAGAAACTCTCTCAAATCCAGGAATGTAGTCATGCTGAAAAACAGACTGCTGCCAGAGAACTTTCTGTTTCAATAGAATTTGGTCATTGCAATGATTCCTGAGAGCTTCCTGCAATCTGGAAAGGAATAGTCAGAGATGGGGTGAATAAAGAAACCCCCATCTTTGGAAGCTCAGAGCAGACTGGTTTGGGTCAGGTGAGAGGCAGAGAGCAGAGGTGTGTGGATCATGATCCGGGGAGTATGACTAGAGCTCTGCGAGTAAGGCATCATGGGGGTCTCACAGGAGGGAGCCCAGAGACCCATGATATGGACCAGCTGAGATCCACATGGGCACCAAAGCGGGTGGTGAAAAGCCAGTTTTTGGTACACCCAGGCCTGAATTATGATTCTGGCTCAATTATCTATCTTTGGGCAAGTCACTTAACTTCTCTGAACTTTGGTGCCTTCAATTGTAAAGTAAGAATAATAACAACAACCTCATGGTGATATTAAGATGTAATTAGGATCTAGAAGTAATTAGGATCAACGCTCTCCTTCATTAACCAGCCAATGAGATCTTATAAATAGTAGTTGACTAATAGAAGGAAGTCATCAAAAATTACTTGCAAGGTTTTCTTGATATGGAGTGTCAATAACTGTACTGAGCATCCTATCTAATAAAAGAGTAATATGCAAATTGACCATACCTCTGCTATACCCACAAGCCACTCCCATCAGCCAATCAGGAGCAAGTATGCAAATTAACCCAACCAAGATGGCTCCAGCCACAGAGTGAGCAGGAGGCTTGGGTTTCCCCAATGATGGAGGAAGAAGCCAAGCTTCCCTCATACCCTGGACAGCCCAGGCCTCCACTCAAGGCTACAAAGTTTCAATTATAGAAGATAAATAAATCCCAGATACCAGGGCCTCCACTTGGGTTGCCGGGGGGCATGGCCAGCCTGCAAACCACCACAGGCCCCTCACCCAGGCCACCCCATGCCCCAAGGGAGCCCCCACCCTGATCTGGGACACCTTTTAGGGCATACCAGCTGGTCCCCACCCATACACCAGGCCTTTATCCTATCTAATAAAAGAGTAATAAGCAAATTGACCATCACTCCAACACACAAGATGGCTGCCCCCATGTGGTCAAAGATGGCTGTCCCCATATGGACACAAGATGGCTGCCAGGGAGGGCAGTTGGAAGGGACCAGGCCTGCAAGGGAGGACAGTTGTGGGTGATCAAGTCAGCAGGGGACGGCAGCTGGGAGAGACCAGGCCTGCAAGGGAGGGCAGTTGGGGGCGATCAAGCCTGCAGGGGAGGACAGTTAGGGGTGACGAGGCTGGCAGAGGAGGGAGGTTGGGGGCAACCAGGCCTGCAGGGAAGGGCAGTTGTGGGGGACCCAGGTCTTCAGGGGAGAGCAGTTGGGGCGGGGGGGACCAAGCCTGCAGGGGAGGGCAGTTAGGGGTGACCAGGCCTTTAGGGGAGGACAGTTAGGGGCAAACAGGCTGACAGGGGAGCAGTTAGGCATCAATCAGGCTGGCAGGGGAGTGGTTAGGGGGTGATCAGGCTGGCAGGCAGAAGTGTTTAGGGGCAATCAGGAAGGCAGGCAGGTGAGCAGTTGGGAGCCAGCAGTCCTGGATTGTGAGACGGATGTCCGACTACCCGTTTAGGCCCAATCCTCTCAGTAGAATCGGGCCTAAATGGGCAGTCGGACATCCCTCGAGGGGTCCCAGATTGGAGAGGATGCAGGCTGGGCTGAGGGACAACCCCCCATGCACGAATTTTATGCACCAGGCCTCTAGTATTTTATAAGCATTTATTTAAGCAAGTGACAGCTCTATGGGTAGGCATCAGTGTCCCCAATTTGTCTCTGAGGAAACAGGCTTAGAGAAGCTAAGAAACTTGTTATTAAGTAGCAGAAGGAGCCCACCTTCTCTCCCCTACAACTACATAGTATGGGCAAAGTATTCCTCATCTACGTTCCTCTGTTAGTTGTTGACATGTCACCAGTCTGTGTTACATTTCTCCTTGGAAAAAAAGTTTGCTTTTGCATTAAGGAAAATGATCCCAATTCCAGTCCTCCTCCTTCTTTCCTTTATAGGGCTCTCTCTTCTGCCTGCCCGTCGGGGTCTTAGGCCTGTGGCACTATGCCCTGCTACCTGCCTGAATGCACACATGCACGCGCTGAGCTTCATCTCCTGTCTAAACACACAAGCCTCTGTCTGGCCCCTCAGTTGATAGATTGGCCTTTTTGCTGGAGTTGTACCAAGAATTCCTCCATCCCCTTTGCCAGAATGCATGTTTCTAATTATGTGAAACGCTTCGAGAGCAGTTAACTTCTTTCTGAATTGGTTAAATAAAAACGCGGTGTTTAGGAAGGCACCACTCTTGCTGCATGAGCGAGTCCCAGCAGAGTGAAGCAAGGGCAGCCCAGCCAACAGCCCACGCTGGAGCCCCTCCAAGCCCAGCGGCTTCGCACACTGCAGATTTCCTTTTTTATGCCCAATTTTCTCCCATTTGCGAGACAGGGTGCCTGATGTGGAGAAATAGGTCTCTGTGGTTAGAATGTTTGGGTTAAGCGGCCGAAGGCAGGAGTGTGGATTTGCCCCCCACACATGCCTTTGCTTTTCCAAGGCAAACTGGAAGTTGGATTCTGGACTGGAAATACAAGGACGTGCAGACAGACCTCAATATCGGGTCACCTGGTAAAGGTTTTAAAGTGGGGCGACACGCTCCATCCCCCTCAGCCACCCAGAGTCCTGGCCCTTCTTCCCACTCTGAAGGGTGCCTCCTCCAAGCCTTCAGCTGCATATGCTCAGAAATCCATCTCCTTCCTCCCTTTCTCTCTGCTGCCTTTCCCCGTCCCACCTCTCCCCATTCATGCACACACATTGGCATAGAGATTTCCACAAACACCAAAGCAAGAAGCACGGGGGGCTTGAGGAGCCAGAGTGATGTCTTCCATCCTTTTGCTGTCCCACAGACTGATTTCTTCCAGCCAGTGGCCTCGTCAGCTTCAGGCCTACTTCAGTTTCATGTGGCTGAGGGCCAAATTGTCGGTGCCAAATCCACAGTAGAGTTAATTCTGGATCACCCTCCCTCCCATTGATGGTTTCCCGCTGAGCAAATCTTTCATACCATTGCTAACAGACTCGAACTCCATCCCTCACTCCCTCTCTCACTCAGCCAGTTGCTGCTGAAATGGGGAACACCCACCATGTAAATGCTCATGCAAGGGGGAGAGGGCAGAGGTGGTGGTTGGGAAAGGCTTCAACAAGCCTCTGATGATTGTACCATGTCTTTAAATATACTTTAGGATCTTGTTTCAAAACTTTAAGTTGCTTTTGAGTGATTGTTTGTGGAGTGGGTAGAATAGCACCCAGGCAGCGGTGTGAGAAAGGCGCTAAACAAGGATGAAATCCACAGCCTACTCTAAGAACAGTAGAATAGTGTGGAGCTCATCACAGCCAGATTGTAGGATATGAGTGCTGTGCAAGTCAAAGGTGGGACTGCAGAGGAAGGCAGGAGCCCTTCATCAAGGTCCCTGTCTGCAATGGCAAGATCTAACTCAATCTTATAGACTAAAGGAGTCACTGAGGAATTTTAATCAGGAGAGAGATGCATTTTCCAAAAATCATTATGGTAGTATATGGAGGCATACACAATTGGAAGCAGAGAAAGCCCTGTAGTGATAGTCCAGGAAAGAGATAAGGACCATCAGAAGCAAGGCAGGAGCAGCATGCATGGGAAAGGGAAGATCAACCAAGAAGAGATATTTAACATGCAGGATGTACAAGGAATTGTGAATGACTGTATCAGAGTTTCAGAGGTGGGCACAGGTGTTCCAGCTCAGAAACTGGGTGGTTAATGGCTCCATTAATTCACAGAGATAAGAAATGGCAGAGGAGGAAAGGTTTGGGAGAGCCCATGGTGAGTTCAGTGATGAACATTTAGAGTTGGTGCCTGTAGGACATGCCAGTGGAAATGTTCAGTTGGCAATTGGCTTTCTCTGTCTGAAGTTCAGAAGAAGGGTCTGAGCCAAGTGGAGTTCCACGTATTGGCCCCTGGATCTCAAAATTCTAATGTGATGGTTTGTCCATTGCTAACTGCAACTTCAATCTGCCCTAGTTCCCAGTCCATTGGAATGGTTTTGTTAGTGTAGGTTGCTAGATATTAATAAAGGAAGTGAGCAGAGGGAATCAGGCATTATTAAGTATAATAAATTAGGGAGCTGAATTGGATACCAAGCCTGCTTCACTAGGAAGTTGCAGCCTTCATAAGCTCCCAGGTGATCCCAGCATTGCCCCACCAAGGGGATTAACACCTCTCTATCCCCCATGTAGGGAGGAAGGACCAGCTTTCTAATCTGCCCAGAGTAAAACCAGTCCATTTGCCCAGACTATGTGTGTGTTAGGGGGTGGAGGGGGGAGTCGGGGGGAGGGAGAATAAAAAATAAAGGGGAAATTCCTCTGCTGGGCACACGCCCAGAAGAAGCCAAGATGTTGCAAGGAAAGGTGCTTCTACTATGAGGCATGTGCAGTAGGAACTAAGATAGTGGCCATAAGGGGTGGAGCTTAGCCTGGGTAAAATATCAGATTGGATAAGGAACACAGAACTCTAGAAGATCTAGGAAGTGAATTGGTTCGGGGGTAGACCAAAACCAGCCCCAGAAAGATTGGGAAGTTGATTGGTTAGTTTGAAAAGATGCCTGGTCCTTCCCAACCCAGAGGTGATATAACCCAAGCTTAACAAAGCATTCTGTCTCCCTCTCTCCCTCTCCCTCTTCCTCTCCCTCTCCCTCTCCCTCTCTCTCTCTCTCTCTCTCTCTCTCTCTCTCTCTCTCTCTCTCACACACACACACACACACACACACACACACAAGCATGCCTGCACCCAATAACATACTTTCACCTCATTTGTTCCTTTACCCCATTCTTCTCCCACATTCTCATTCCATGGCAGCCATGTGGCCCTAGCAGCTGCCTGGGACCCACACAGGCAGCCTCCATGTGGGTCTGGGCACAGCGCCAGCCAAAATGCAGCTGGGAACAGAAGCTAAGCTAGCTGGATGAGGACAGAGACCAAACTGCACTGAACCCAATTTCTGGGCTGGAGTTTTTCTACAGTGGGACTGACGAAAATGAGACCCCAGGGACCTGGGGACAGCCTTTCATTTCTATCTGGATAAATCTTACCACTACTCAACCTCCCATGTGTGGGTCCCTGGAAATGCTCTTCTGGTGACTCTGAAAGGACCCCATTTCTACTGGCAACAGCTTGGGGAACCATGTGGACAATATGGCCTTCAATGCCTAGAAATCAGACTCATGTGTAACTCTCCAACCCCTACCCACTTGCCCCATGCCAGTTATTTGCCATGTAACAGGAGAAAACATCTATTAAACTCGTGGGTGTCTCTATCATTGAATGGTGAGATTTTATGCAACCATAGCAAATCTGGAATGAGAGAGCTGTGTGTTATGATGGTGGTGTTTGGAGGGAACCTTCTGACACTGTACATTACACGACCTGAAGCAGAAAGAAAATTATGTGCAAAGCTCAGGAGACTAGAAAGAAATTAGCACAGCTGGGAACTGCAAATAGATATGTGTGGGGAAATGGAACATGAAAGATAGATAGGAATCAAATAGTGCAAGGTCTTATAAATTATGTTAAAGTATTTGGAGTCAAGAAGTGACATAATAAAAATTTAAACTTTACAAAGATTGTTATATCTGCAAGTCTGGGATATATTTGTAGGGAGAGGGGAGCAATCCTAAAAGCTAGGAGACCAGGTAAGAAGAAGCCGTTTGATAATTCAGGCAAGAGATGATGATGGTCTAACCTACAATGGTAACTGTGAGGTCAGACACAAATGGAAGGAGTTGAGAGCTTTTAAGGAAGTGGGAACTGTGGTATTTGAGTAGTAAAGTTCCTAAAGCTCTAGGTCATCACTGTCACCTGCGTTCTCCACCTACCCTTATCTGACAAGATGGGACCTTCAAGGCTAAGAACCAGGTTGACCTCTGGCTCTGAGCCATGGTCATATGCATGACCAGTCCCTCTCTCAGATTCTGTGAGCCAGGAATTCTGGAGCACTTTAGCTGGCACTTCAGCCTCAGAGACTCTCATGAGGTTGCAGTCAAGCTGTCAGTCACAGCTACTGTCAGCTTGCAGGCTTGAATATGACTGGAGAATCTGCTTCTAAGGTGGCTCACC
The DNA here is from genome assembly GCA_026230045.1 of Corynorhinus townsendii. NCBI lineage: Eukaryota > Metazoa > Chordata > Mammalia > Chiroptera > Vespertilionidae > Corynorhinus > Corynorhinus townsendii. The sequence goes on from JAPDVU010000008.1 coordinate 70,624,043, forward strand.
CACAAGCGGGTACTGGTTGTTGATGGGGGGCCTCAGTTTCCTCCCATGTGAAGCTCTTCAGAGAGCTGTTTGAATGTCCTCACAACATGGCAACTGGCTTCCCGCAGAATGAGTAACCCAAGAAAACAAGGTGTAAGCCACACTCCCTTTATGAGCTAGTCTCCGAAGGCACACCCTGCAACTCACAGTATTACATGTCACACAGGTCAGCTCTGGTTTAGTATGGGAGGGGCCTACACTGGGGCTTAAATAGCCTAAGTGAGAAGCATTGAGGACCACCTGGAGACTGGCAAGTCTTCATGCAAGAAGCAAAATCGGGTCTGTGGAACATCTCATTCTGCTACCTTAAATACAAAAGTGTCCTGTGGTCAGATAAGCTTGGGAAACACTGGATTAATAAGTTACATACTTTATCTCCTCAGAGCCATGGACGGTGACTCTCCAAGAGTAGAGTAATGTGACCTTCATACCAATTTGGAAAGTAGGATCCTCCTCGTGCTTCTGGGAACTCTGGACAGAATATTTGTCTCCAGGTAGAGAGAGAAGGCAATGACCATTTTACAGAGAAGAGCAAGAGAAAAATCCAGAAAAGAGTGGCAAGACACCAAGCCATAAAAGTCAGGACCGGCCACCTTATGCCAAACTGTTGGGGGCAGTGTTCTGCACTGCGTGTTTTAGTTTTAATCACAGGTCCAGGGCACACAATCAAATCCACATAGACAGTGGTTGGCTTTATCCAGATAGAACACAGAAAACCATTTTTTATCGTTCATTTTCCTCTCTGATAGCAAAGTTGATGTCTGTAACATGAAACTTACAAAAGTTGTAATCACATGCTTCTGCATCTCAGTGCAATTCACGGTAAATATCTTGGACTATAATGGCCTTAGAGGAGTGATTTGTTACCTGGCTGCACAGTAAAATCACCTAGAAAAGCTTTAAAAACATAGTCATACCTGAGCTTCTCTCCAGGTCAGGTAGGTCAGAGGCTTTGGGACTATGTGTAGCCAGATTTGAACACTGTTGTTCTTGTCCTCTCTCCCCCACCCCGCCCTCACCCATACCCACCCCCCTCTCCATACCCACCCCTGGCCCAAAAATGGAAAACTATTTTTCCCTTTCACAGGACCTGGCACAACACCTGGTACGTATGCTCAGGCCATATCTGTGGATCTGAGTTAAAGGCATTTCTCAAGGAAACCATTGCCCTGACTTCTCTCTGCTTTGGTCTAACACAGTGGTCGGCAAGTCAACAGAGCGGCAAACACAGCTCATGAGCTGCATGTGGCTCGCGAGCCGCGGTTTGCCGACCACTGGTCTAACAGAACCTGTGCCATGCTGGCACAGCTAAGGGTGACCCTGAGTGGGGGCGGTGAAAGGCTTAGAAAAAACAGACAAGAGAATGAAAGCTGGGTCTCTGTGGGACACTGCTTCTCTGAGAGAGAGCGACAGCGCCCACAAGCCATGTCTTTATTTTATAGCCAGATGCCAGGAGGCAAAATAAGGGCGTGGTCAAGATGTTTACAACATTCTCGTGGGTTTCAATCCTACTCAATTAAATGCATCTGATTAAGCTTTGTTTACTTTCAGCCTATATCACTTAGGCACGTGGGGCCACGTGTTCGGACCATAGGTTCAAGCTTACAACTACAGCTGTTGGCTATAATTGTGCTGGGAGGGCCCTGCCCTCCAAGCTGGGACTTGCACATGGCCATGAGAGGACTGTGCCCTCTCATCAGTCCAAGGCTTGAACCTGTCCAAACACTGTAGCCGCTCCCCACAAGAACCCACTCCTACTGACAGTTTGAGATCCTGAGCAGATGAAGGGCATGATTCTTCTTGTGGCTTTTAACATTTGAGGCCACTGTGGATAAGTTTTTCCACAGTTCAAGCTGATACTAACACAAATCTTTCTGGGACTTTGAGAAATCATTTCCATAGCTCCTTTTAAAGTTAAAAAAAAAAAAAAAAACTCTTCTTGGGCCATGTGAAGTCAGTGGAGACAGAAATTGCAAAGATGGCAGCACAAGTGTCAGTTATGTAACATGCATTTGTTATTTTTTAAAGCAATGATCAGCTCAAAAGATAATATGAGAAAATAGGGTGTTTTTTTTTTTTTTATTTGGGGGATAAAATTGTTTTAAAAACAAGCCTAGGAGAGGACAAATGTTAGTTGGGAAGACAGATTTTGGTCATTCAAAAACTTCCAAACCAGTGATTATCTATGGGCAGCGCAGATGGAGAATGCAGTTGCGAGGCATAGGCCTTTATACTCCTTGATTTGTGAACTATGTGCACATTGCACCCATTCAAAAATAAAATAAAAATAAACAGAATTTAATCAACTACACTACATATCCAGTGAAAAGTGGCACTATAAGATTAATGAATTGATTGTTTTGGCCTATTAGTATTTATTTTGCTTTTCAAGTTTAAAGTAATTAGAAGCTAATCTCTTCCACATTGCTGAGTTCACCAAGTCACAGATTTTATGCCTTTGTTCTTTTGAACTAAGTAGGTTGGTTGTTTGTTTTGTTTTTTAAGCCCCGTTTTCTACCCTGGGCCTCTTTGCTGGCTTCCCGGGACACCAAATGCAGGACTCCAGGAGTCCTGGTGCCCAAGAGATGGGCCAGAGAGCCATGTAACGAGCCAGGAAAAATAGGAAAAAATTCAGAGTCAGATGGAAGAAACTTAGGATGGGCAAGGAAACACACAGACTGGAAAGGGATCAGGCAGGCATCTTCCTGAACAAATTGGCAGAACAATCTCTGAGGGAATCAGAGAAGCCCAGGAAAGTGGAGAACCATTGTTTGAAGGCGGCCATCATTAGCAGAGCACCAGCCAGCTTCTCACAGAGGAGCGTGATTGCAGCTTCACGCTCAGGGCCTGTCTCTCACCTGCTTCTAAAACGTCATATTTCTGCACCTGAGAATTAAGCCTTCTCTCCAGGGTGAATGCCAGAGAGAAAGCGTGACCATGGAATGACCTTGGATGGCACCACACCACAGCTCCTGTGGCTGCTATCAGGCCCAGTTAAGAGCAGGAGGGAAGGACAAAGAAGCTAAAGGAACCTGTAGGGAAGGTATGTCTGAGTCAAGACCTGGGGAAAAGGTGGGCTGCTGCTGCAGCTTCCAGAGACCACCCTAGAAACTAGACTTTCGGCCTGCGTAGGCTCGTGGCCATGAGGATATGGTGGTCTCTGCTTCACTCAGAAGATACAAACACATCGGAATGGTGAGAGCAAACCTTGGAGACGTGGAATCCTACCCTCAGTGCACAAAACAGTGGCTCTTGGTCCCCTCTCAGGGGCCTTCTTTCCCTTTTGAGGGCCCAGAGTGGTGGCTCTGTGGCTGCTGCCCCTGGGCACAGACTAGAGTGACAGAGGACAAGCTCTGGAGCCTGCCTGCCTGGATCCAAACCTGGGTGCCTCTGCTTGCCAACATGTGATCATGTCAGTCAGAGCTCCACAGTTGCCGGTGACAAGAATCCATTCTGGCCAACTTCAGCCCAAAGGGTCATGGCAAGGTAGTGGGGGCAGGAGCCAGGATGGCCCTGACTTCCATCCCATCCTGTCCCAGAGCTGCTGCTGAGAGAATCCACTCCCACAAATCCCAAAACGTACTTACCCTCGTGACACTGAATAAGCTAGTACCTTATCTTACCTCATTTGTAAAATGGGAATATCATTAGTACTTGCCACACAAGGTTGTTCCGGGATGCCAATAAAATAAAGAAGGGCAGACGCTTAGGCCAGTGCTTGGCCCGCAGTGGGTGCTCAGTACATCTTAGCCACCACTGTCCGGGTCTCCCCTTCTCGGTTGCCCCAAATCTTTGCTCAGAGATGCCTCTTTGTCTGGGGCTGCTTCCCTGGGGGTTCTGGAGGGGCCGCGTTGGTGCAGAGTGACCAGATCATTCTGAACACTTATGGCACATGCATAGGATCTGCAGCCACCAGGCGCAGCGGGTCCCTTCCCAGCAGAGCCAGGCACCCTGCTCTCAGGAAGCCACTCTCGCCAGCCCTGCCCTTTCCCTCAGGACACCCCAAGGGAACCCCACACATCCCTAGGAAAGCAGTTTTGGCAAAAACATTTCATTCCAACAACTGTATTTTAAGTTACCAATGCCCTGTTGTCAGCAGACATAGAAAACATGATTCACATCTGTCACCCACATCTGTCTCTCCACACACACAGGAGACCATAACCATCCCCCAGCCTCACCCTGCCCACCACCTGTGACTTCTGACCCTGGGCAGAATGAGCAAATCTCCTTTGCTGTTTCTCAGAGGTGCCATTTCTAAACTTTATAATTCAGTTAGCAGCTTGAAAATCATTCATCCAAAGAGTACAGCAGCTCGCACACACACACACACACACACACACACACACACACACATGGTGCCCGCTGTCGCCCAGGACTTCATGGCCAAGCCATTGCCCTCTGTCGCACAGAAGTGTAAGCCTCAGAAAGCACTGGTCTTACTTCAGCTCCCACCACTTCTGCCACCACTCCTGCCTGCTTCTCCAAACCTCAGGCAGCAAATTCCACTGTCTTGAAGATTTCCTACTTCCTTGCATAAAAGGAGACCTCCCCATCACACATACATACACATACAAACACATAAACACACGCACGCACGCACTGTGTGGCGCCCACGACCCCTTCACTCACCGCCTCATGAAATACGCAGTGCCATATTGCTTGTCTTTGGCGTACTGATACGCATAATTTATTTAAGCCGTTTGTGGATTGAATGAGGGCTCACGCAGCTGTTTGTTCGGTAAAAAGAGCCCATTAGAATTCTGATCAGGCAACAAAGAGGGCTCTGCATTGTCAGGCTTTCTATGGAAGCAAACCCAGTCTACCAAAATCTGACACAAAACGTCCCTGTCCTCCAGGATTTCTCTCTGCCAGTCCATGCTCCCATTGTGCAATGAAAGAGAGCTGTCTACACTGCAAATCCAATAGTGTCAGCCTCCCAGCTCCTTCCCACATACCTATTCCCAATACCCCACCCCCTTCCCCAGTCACTGCTTCCCACATTGTCCCAGAGTACAGTTCAAGTCCCCTGTCATGACCTACAAAGGCCATTGTTATCTCCCGTCCCCTCTCACCTCCAGTTCACCCAGCAGCGCTCAGCCCAGCGTCCCTCTGCTCAGCATTGTTCCCCAGCCCCACAAGCCCAGGTCCAGGCCCCTCCTATGCACTCACCCCAATCAAAACATAACTTGAAGACAGAGACTGTGCCCTTCTTAGCTGTCCCTCCAGCTGTTGACTCAGTGCTAATCCAAATAGGCTCTCAATAATTATGGATTGAATTAATGTGTGTGAGTCAATCAAATGGCTGGGGAGGGGTCTCACTGAATGAAAAGATATTTTGCTTAACAAAAGGATTAGATGCTGGTTTCCCAGGAATAGTGGGGCTAGCCCATCTGGGAATGAATTATTTACAGGATATTATGGGAAGGAAGCCAGTAACAAGTGAAATGAATTAGTTATAAGGAGGAAATAATGCAAATTGGAGTCAATTCAATCAACTAATGTATTCACTCAGCAAGCACATACAGAGCATTGGAGGTGTGCCTGGCACCACCAGGGCCCAGAGATAAAAGAAAAGAAACAGTCCTTGACCTTGAGGAACTCTGAGTTCAGTAGGAAGAGACTGATGTTTGCAAAGATTAATAATAACAATAAAAATAAATATCACTAATAATAGTAACAACTACCTTTGTTGGGCATCCCCACATTCCACATCCTGTCCTGGGCATTTTACAGACCTGTGGTCTTATTTTCATCTTCCCAGTACTTGGCTGGGCTGGGTGGGTGAGAGGGGGAGGAAGGGCCTTAAGTGGGGCTGCGGTGAGAGCCAGGGTGGGGCACTGGGCCACCAACCCCCTCCCATGGACAGCCTTGTGTGGCGGTGTGGCCTTCCTGCAGCTGGAGCTGGGGCTTGAGCCAATCAATCTTTGGCCCAGGCAGCTACACTGGGGCCTCTGCAGAGCCCGCAATTAATCTGGCTGGAAACACAACTTATTTTTACACCTCTTCACATCAGCCCCCATAGACTAGGCTTGAGCACAGAGTGAGAAAACATGGATTGATCCCAGCTGTGAAACCAGGGTAATTAGTGCAAAGTACTGAAATCCTCATTTCTGTGGCTGGAACCCCTGGCTTCCTGACCACAAGTGATTAATAACACAAATACCTATGCCCTCGCCTTCCACCTTAGTGGCCAGGCCCCACCGGCAGCCCCCTGCTTACCTCTGGCCCAGTGATCAGTCACCTCGAGTTCTGTAATGGGCTTTGGAGTCGGTAAATGGAAGGGCTCTGCTAAAATGGTCCCTGAGACCATGGACTGAAAGTCAGGTAGATAAGCTGGGTTCAAATTCCAGCACCTACTTGCTAACTGCAACCTGGAGCAAGTTACTCATTCCTCTAGGCCTGTTTCTTCAACTGTGAATGGAAATAATATCATAGAACAGTGTTTCTCAACCTATCCTAAGTAAAGGACCAGTTTTTAATTTTTTATGTGTTTTTTCAAACTAAGACTTATACTTTTGTAAAATACAATGAAAATAAAATGCTTGAATAATGATCTCATGCTTAGAAGCTGCAGCAATGTCAAATTGCTATAGCAATATTAAAGGGCCTATTGTCATAGACCATTAACAAGCGGATCCTGCGTGGACACCGACCCACAGATCACACTCTGAGAAGCACAGCATCTGGCACGAAATAAGGGTGAGCAAGTGTGAGCTGCTAGGATAACGAGCCCCCTGCCCATGCAAGGCACAGGCCACCATCACACATGCACAGTGTTGGCCAACTCTACAGAGACTTCTGGACTTTGTAAAGTTTTATCAAGCAAATGCACTGGAGAAAGAAAAGTAGTCTCGCCCTAACCGGTTTGGCTCAGTGGATAGAGCGTCGGCCTGCAGACTGAAGGATTCCCGGTTCGATTCCGGTCAAGGGCATGTACCTTGGTTGCGGGCACATCCCCAATAGTGGGTGTGCAGGAGGCAGCTGATATTTCTCTCTCATCAATGTTTCTAACTCTCTATTGCTCCCCCTTCCTCTCTGTAAAAAAATCAATAAAATATATACTTTTTTAAAAAGTAGTCTCCCAAGTAATATTTTTATTTGTTTCTCTATTTACTTTTCACCAAAACTAATTATTTACATTTACTGACATTTCTGTTTAGATTTCTTTAAGTTCTAAATTTTAGTGGTCATCTTAAGACATTCATTTCCTTTCCTAAGACCCCCTACATAACAAGGCTGATTCAGCTATGGGTGGGTTGCTACAGGTCTATTATGTTGGCCTGATTCTCTCCTAGAGAAGAGTATTACAGAAATGAGCCAAGACAGCCACTGTATATTGGCCCCTGGGTCGTGTACTTCCTCACAGCAGGTGAGATCTGTTCTGAGCAAAACCCTGACGACACCAAACTCAAATTTTTACACAACCAATTGCCTTAAACTTAGCCCAGGTAAGTAGATTTGGGGCCACTTAGAGCTGCTTGCTTTATATACCCTGTGAGAATCCACTGGCCATGGATCCTGTGGGGATAAAGAGCCCCAGCCACTGGGCCCTTCCAGTTGTCTGGCCCAGAGACTCCTCTCCTTCCTGAGAAACATCAAATTACTGTCTGTTCCCACCTCTGTGGCTTTGCCTGAAGAAGTTTCTGGGCCGGAAATGGTCCAACTCTACCCCTTCCCGCTTCTCATTCCTCTCCCCCAAAAGAGTGGCTCTCACTCTTCTCTCTGGGTGACCTCCTCCATGCTTCCTCTCTTGCTGTACTAATCACACCCCATTGCCATGGTTTGCTGGCCTCTGTCTCCTTGACCAGACTCTCAGCTTCTCATCGGCCTGTGCATAGACCAAGTCAGACTTATCTTTATGCCCCTCGCAGAGAGCACGGCTGTTTGTTGAGTGAACGAATAAGTAAGTGTGTTAGGGATGGAGGCAAGCTAAGGGGCTGGGGCTGGAGGTTGAGGCACTGCCTACAGAAGTTAGAAATTACAATTAAACTAAGATTGATGGTGACCTTTTATTTAAATCTTCCGGGATGATAATTAGTTAAGATAAGTTAATTGGGAATTAGAATAGACCCTAAAACCAATGATTGGTGTCCTTATTTTAAAAAGGAGAGGTCACACACAGAATCACACATGTGAAGAAAGCCATGTAAAGAGATTGGATTGATGTAGCTACAAGCAAATGAACATTAAGAATTGCTAGCAACCTCCAAAAGCTGGAAGAGAGGCATGGAACTCACTCTTTCTCAGGAACCAGTGCTGCCCAACACCTTGATTTTGTACTCCTGCCCACCTGAACTGTAAGAGAATACATTTCTATTGTTTGAAGCCACATAGTCTGTGGTAATTTGTCATACTAGTGCTAGGAAACTAATACGTTTATTTTAATTATTGATATGGTGGGGTTTGTGTCTTCCATCTTGCTTTATGATTCTATATTTCCATTTGTTCTTTACCCCTCTTTCCTCTTTTCCTGTCTGTTTTATCTTTAGTTAGTATAGTCTTTTTTAGTATTTCATTTTATTTCCTTTTGTAGTTTATTTATCTATATTTCTTTATTGTATATATTTAAGTGGCTGCTCTAAGAATTGCAATATGGCTTACGTTTTATTAAATTTATTAGGGTGCATTTGTTAATAAGATTATATATGTTTCAAGTGTACATTTTTATGATACATGCTCAGTATGCAATATGGTTTCTTAACTTATCACAGTCTTCCCAGAGTTAATATTATATCATCCTAATACAGTGGTCGGCAGACCACGGCTCGTGAGCCACATGTGGCTCTTTGGCCTCTTGAGTGTGGCTCTTCCACAAAATACCACATCCTGGGTGAGTCTATTTTGAAGAAGTGGTGTTAGAAGAAGTTTAAGTTTAAAAAATTTGGCTCTCAAAAGAAATTTCAATCGTTTTACTGTTGATATTTGGCTCTGTTGCCTAATGAGTTTGCTGACCACTGTCCTAATATATAAAAACCCAGGGTCTATAACATCCAAAAGGACCGAAGTCTCAATCAACTGGAAGTCAGTCCTACAGTCAGTGCTAGGTTGCCATGGTGACACAGCACTGACTGCCGAGGGGGCTGTGGATCAGGCTCAGAGAGAGGCCCAGAAGAGAGAGGCAGGGTCTGATCCACAGACAGCCTCCATGGCCAGCCATTGCCTCTCTCTTTCTCTCTAGGCTTCACCAGCAGCCATGCCTCTGTTTCTCTCCAGGCCTCCTCAGAGCTGCTGATCAGCCCTGCCTCTCTGATCAGGCCTGGAGATAGGCCCAGAGATGCTGACTGGCATAGAAACCAACCAATCAGAACCAAATCTGGGTGAACTGTGAGAAGCCAATGGCTGCCTAGGAGGCGGAGCTTTAGACTCTGACTGGCATAGAAACCGACTAATCAGAACCAAATTGGCTGGCAGGGGAGGGCAGTTGGGGGTAAGATCAAGCCTGCAGGGGAGGGCAGTTGGGGGTGATCAGGCAGGCAAAAGAAGATGGGGGCGAGATCAGGCCGGCAGGGGAGAGCAGTTGGGGGTCAACCAGTCCAGCAGGGGAGGGTAGTTGGGGGTGAGATTAGTCCAGCAGGGGAGGGCCATTGGGGGCAAGATCAGGCTGGCAGGGGAAAGCAATTAGGGGCCATCAGGCAGGCAGGCAGAGGCAGTTAGGGGTAATCAGGCAGGCAGTCAGAGAGGTTAGGGGTGATCAGGCAGGCAGGCAGGCAGAAGCAGTTAGGGGTGATCAGGTAGGCAGGCAGGTGAGTGGTTAGGATCCAGCAGTCCCAGATTGCAAGTTGGACATCCCAAGGGGTCCCCACCCAATTGGAGAGGGTGCAGGCTGGGCTGAGGGAATCCCCCCCCCACCCCCCTGCACGAATTTCATGCACTGGGCCACTAGTTTCATATATAATGACTAAATCTTACAACAATATTATTTCAGTAACTCCCCTCTTCTCTTTTGTGCAACTAGTTTCTACAGTTTCCTCTCCGTCAAGCCCCCCCCCCCCCATTTTCACTCCCCTTTCTCTTTTCCATCCTTCCCAGGTGATCTAATGGTAAGGCCAGGTTTTAGTCCCATCTTACAGACTTGAGCACATCCGTCAATGTTAGATGCTTCCTTGAAATAACTGAGAATTTACTTAAACGTTAATCTGTTTGGAGAAAAGTCTGAGCTCATGGCAGCATCACTAGAACTCAAACTGATAGAGCTGGGAAGGCCTGGATGAAACAGTGAAACAAGCACAAAGAGCAGTAAGCACATCAAGTCGGCTACGAGGGGCGAGTGCTGTGAGCTGGTGTCACAGGGCCTCATGGGTCTCCCTCGTAAGAAGCTTGGATTGTCTTCTCATTAAAGACTTTTAAACCCACTAATGGAAATGAAGAGACATGCCATGATGGCTGTTCTGAAAGATCACTATGGCTGAGCTGTGGGGAGCCTGGCTTGCAGAAAAGGAGAAATGGAAGCAGAGAGGTCAGCTAAGAAGCTGCTGCTCTTATCCAAGCAGAGCTGATAGGAAAGACTGATTTCTCGGAACTTCCCTGAAAGCCTGTTGTAAAACTCCATTTCTTTGAATCAGTGCATGTATTTAATAAGGGAGCAGTCTCAGACCATGTGACGAAAGAAGAAATGGCCTGTTTGCACCACAGCTGCCGAGCCAGCTGTCAGATGTAATAAATCCCATTTACCTGAAGAGCCGAAGGGAAGCGGCTGGCTGGCAGCAGAGATTAGCTACTTAGAGGAGCTGATCCTCTCCTTCCTGTGACCCCTCTGGTTGACTTGGGCATGCTTGGAGTGGGTGAGGGCAAATGTTGCGGCCTCCACTGGTTGCCCTGGCAATCGCTCCTTCCAGCTTTTCTAAAGCTGAAGAACGCCTCTTCCAAGTTGGAAAAGCAGTCCTGGAAGTGTTTGGCTAAAATGCAAACTGTTACCAAGGCACTAGGAAAGTGTTAATGCACTGTGAAGGGAAAACCTGCATCTTTGAAGATTTGCTGACTTTTCAAATGTCAAAACAGGTAGCCCCAGGCCCTCCCCTTTCAGGAACTCTTCTCAGGAGCTTCTCTCACAGGTAGAAGCTGGGGGCTGAGGGGAGTGAGGATCGAATGAGGCAGTCTGCCCACCCCAAAGATTAGGAGAAGTAGTTATCTGACAGAAATTGTCCTGCCATTCACCACTTCCATCCTGCTCACTCCCACAGCGTATCTATCGACACATCTGATCTGTCAGCCTGGACCTACCCCTGATCACAAAGCAGAGAGTGTGGGCAGTATGCTTCGTGCCTAACATCAGAGGGGCTGGACCTGGTGCCTTGCTGCTGGTAGACAGGGTGTACTAAAACAGGCCAGATAATTGAGCATTTGCTATTATGCAAAGTTATTGTGAGATGTGCTTAGATCAAGTGGTTAACAAAATTATGACTGCTCTCATGGAGCTTACATTCAGTACAGGATCTGTCAAGAAACAGTTCCCAGGAATGAATGGTCTTCCATCAGCTGCTATTCTCCCCCGCCCCCCACCCCACCCCCAACTCCTTGCTCTTCTCTGACTCATTTGGAGCCTGGTGGGGGCGGGAAGGGGGTGGGAAACAGGTCAGAAGGGGAGGGGGGAGTTAACCTGATCCTCATGTCCCCAAACACTGATGGACCATGGACCATTGCCTTCAGTAAACTGTTTGCCCAGAACCAGAAAGCCCCTGCCTACCTGATTTTCAGCATCTCTCTGCACTGTGTCTCCCTGCTGGATTTAATCCCATAGAGCCAATACTAGGCCAGCTTCCCTCCCAGTTTTCCAAGCCCTTTGACCCACCTGGTTGCCACAGGAGCTAGTCCAGTATCTTCCTCCTCCATCTCAGCTTCTCCATGGCTGCATTGACGTTCGGGCCTCAGTATGCTTTCTGCTTCAGCCTACCTTAAAACAGTCCTGGCCCTTGAATATGGTTTATCCATACTAGGCCATCTACTACTTCTTTTTCCTTTCCACTTGGTTATCAAACATATGTATATTAATTTGTCTAGAATTTTCTTTCTCAATAATATTTTCTCTCTAAATGCAACTTCAATCTAATCATCACCTCCCAGGCACTAGATCTCAAATCTGACTACACGTTAGAATCACCTGAGAAATATTATAAAAATATGGGAGTTTTTACCCTACCTCAGACTTGCTCTTTCAGAACCCGCATTCTGTAAAGCACCAGGGAAATGTAATGTGCAGCCGGCTTGAGGACCACTTCCAAGGAGATGCACCACAGTGGGGATACGGGCTGGCGGACACTGGGCCACAGACAGCCCCTGGATTGTAAAGGTGGATAAGGACAGACAATGGGCCAAAAATCAGCAGCAAAATCAACCAGAGCCTGATTTCCTGACAGGAAATGAATTTCACAGGAAAACCTGTGTAAATTTAACATACACAGGTTTGAGCTGCTAATGATTTTTTTTTTTTTTTTTGGAAAGTTGTTGTAGAAATCCAAGTCTGTGGAATCACTGAATTCTATACTTGGAAGTCCTAGCAGGAAAAAGAGTGGGCCAGGATCTTCATGGACCAGGGGCTCTTCGAGGTGCACACAAGTTGCAGGGAAGAGGGAAAGGAAATCTCCCCACCTCTTCCCATGTTCCCCAAACACCACCGCCCTGGAGACAGTGGGCTCCCAGGGGTCACAGTGGTTCACCTCAACTCTGGACGTTAGAGGTGGTATGACCTCTGTGGCCAAGTGGCTCTGTCATTCTCAAAGCTGGCTGCACCTTAAATAATTTAAAAGACCAGAAAAGAGGAGCTATAATCTCTGGTTTTCACCCCAGACCAACTGAAACAAAAACTCTAGAGTAAAGCCCAAGCAACCATGATTTTATAAGGTGCCCCAGGTGATATTAATGTGAGAACCCTTCTAGCCCAACCTTCTCCCTTGATGAGGAAACCACAATCCCTGGATTAGACAATAAAAGGCATTAGACAAGTTATATGAGCCACTTTGGAAGAAATCAAATCAGAGCCTCATCAGGCACTAAACACCAAACTGAATTCCAGAAACTTGATGTAGAAAACTCGATACTTAACAAAGAAATATAGAAAAAAATGTGAATATTTATCTGTTAAAAACTATAAAGAAATGCTCAACTATATCAGTTAGAAAGAGAAATGTGAATTCAAGCAACATTGAACTGTCTTTTTCCAGGTAATACGTAAATAGGATTTTTAAAAGATGAATGTTGAATAATGCAGGTAAGACGGATAGTCACACACTGAACTTTGCTCTTGTGAATTGTCAGTTCTTGTCCTCTCATGCATTTCTGGGGGTTGTATGTTAAGCATTTTGAGAAGCAGTTTGAAAATAGCTATCAAAAACTTTGAAAATATTCTAGCAAAAGAATGTTCTATTAGTCAGGGTTCTGTGGAGAAACACAATTGATAGGGTGTGTATATGTACATCTATAGATAGATAGATACAGATATAGAAATAAAGATTTATTTTTTTTAATTGGCTTGTGCAATTATGGTAACTGGCAAATCCAAAATCTCCACAGTGGAGTGGCAGGCTGGAGACCCAGAAAAGAGCCAATGTTGCAGGTCAAGTTCAGAGGTCATCAGTCTGGAGACACAGAGAAGAGCCAGGAGCTACAGTTCAAGTCCAAATCCATCTGCTGCAGAATTCCCTCTTGCTTGGGGGAGGTCAGTCTTAATTTTTTCTCTTCAGGCTTTCAGCTGGTTGGATGGGGCCCACCACATTATGAAAAGCAATCTGCTTTAGACCAAGTCCACCAACTTAATAAATTTTTCTACGTAATACCTGTATGATATTCTGAGCCTTCCTTTATTTGTCAAATAAAATATTGCAGGATTATACGAATTAGATTATATAATAAATATAAAGCACCTGGCACATAATAAATGCTTAATAAATGATAGCTATTTTTAATATTTTCATTCAGAATCCTCCTTCGGTATTCTCTGCTAAGGAAGTAACCTGAAATATAAAAATTGTGTTATTGCTATAATAACCATTATACTGAAAAACAGCAAATAACCTACATGTCCAACCATAGAACAATAGCTATAGAAACTGTAGTAGAGGAGAAGATTAAGCAGCCATCAAAACTCATGATTGGTAAGTATAGAAACACCAACACTTAACAGAAAGATGTTTGTGTTACATAAAGCAATAAAAGCAGGAAACAAAAACCGTATACATTAGATGTGCTCAATTATGTAAAAAAGGACAATGAAATATTAAAATAAAATGCTCCAAACATTTTTTTATCATTTCTTTTTCTGTATTTTCCAAATCAACAAAGAGCTTTCATGTTTTAGGAATTAGGCAAAATTAATATAATTTCATTTAAAAACATGCAGCTTCAGATTGCCCCCAGGAATGACCTCTCTTGGGCATGGTGGCCAGTCACACCCTCTCCCAGTCTGGACCTCCTCAGTCCAGCTGGGCCTCAACTGGCCACGGGCAGACATGGTAGGTGCATCCCAGGCTGGCTGCCAGCGTTCCTTGGGTCGTTTAAAACTAGGCCACCCCATCGAAATGCTCCGAATATTTTTTCATCAGCTGACTCCCTCACAATTCCTACCCTGTGGCCTATATAATGGTAGCTCTATTTTTCTTATTTTCTTGAGCAAAGGGCATTAGGGCTGTCTCCAGTTTCCTAGCCCTGAGGTGCCGGTAGTTGACAGAAGTTAGATAAGCCCAGTCCCTGACTGAACACGTGTCCATATGGCCTGTATTCCACGCACAATACTGAGGGCCTAATTAGCACCAAGAGGTATCCGGCTAACCTCACCAGTCCCTCCAGATGGCAAAGGGTTGGCTGCCCAGGGATCCAGGGTCCAACACCTGGAGGACGCTTTACACTGCTTCATCTCATGAGCTGCATGTGATTCAGAAAACAAATTACCCAACTCAGAAATCACAGAGTAGGAGAAAACCAGGAAAGGAGAAAAGAGGAAGGTTAGCTTCTCCCTGCAACTATGTATAACTAAAGCAAAAATGAGGATCAAGATTTTGCCAGTGTGAGGTTGAATTTCTGCTTGAGATGGAAGATCAGGAAATGATTTGTGCAGCTTATGAATAATTTAATCATGGTCACAGGCCTCAAGTCAGAGAAATGAATGAGTAGCCAGCATGGCATAACTCCCTGCCCCTTTAGGGGACTCCACATCAGTCACCAGAGTGATTTTCAGGGTGGGACATGGCAGTGAATGCTTCTGGCTCCAGGTACAACAGGAAAACAAACATTCCCTGGGCATTTTTCATCATTCCTACAGTGTCCTCTTCAACTATCATATTTCTCTTCTTTTGTCCTTTCCCCTCATTTTCTAACATACTTTTCTACCCTGGGTTGCATTGCTAAGGGCTTAGCTAAATAAGAGACTAACTAGTAAAAGTATAAAGTGTACACAGTGCCCCCTGCAGAGGTATCCACTAGTAACTAAGAGATTCTCTTTAAACACTTTTTTCCTTTATGAAAGATAACACTGTGAACATTTCTGTATAATCCCTTTCATCCTTTACTCTGCGTAATTTTCAGTTGGACTTTTGAATATAGCTGAGAGACATTGTATGAATGATTATAAAGCCCACTTGGTTTTTATTTAACAAGCATGTCCCCCAAACTATTATAGATCACTAGAGGCCTGATGCACAAAATTTGTGCAAGAGTAGGCCTTCCTTCCCCCAGCTGCCAGCACCGGCTTCCCTCTGGCACCCGGGACCTGGGCTTCCCTCGCAGCCCCAGTTTCATCCAGAAGGTCTTCTGGAAGGACATCTGGTCTAATTAGCATATTATGCTTTTATTATTATAGATAGGAAGGATCATTTTTTTTAAGGTGCATAATTTACATATCTTATTCTCTGTTGTCATACAGTAGTCCCCCCTTATTCATGGTTTTAATTGCCTGCAGTTAACCATGGCCTAAAAATGTTAAATAAACAATTCCTAGGTTTTAAATTATGCTCCATTCTGAGTAACATGATGAAATCTTGAGAGTCCTGCTCCTTCCCACCCAGGACATGATTCATATGCCTTTGTCCAGTGTCTTCACACTGTGGGCACTCCCCACGCAGGAGTCACGTTGTAGCCATCTTGGAGGCCAGGTTGATTGTTGTGGTATCACACTGCTTGTTCAAGTCACCCTATTTTACTATAATGTAGTGATGCTGGCCATTCAGACATGCCAAAGGGAAGCCGTAAAATGCTTCCTTTGAGTAAAAAGGCAAGTACAACTCAATAAGATATTTTGAGAGAGAGAGAACACATTCACATAACTTTTAGTACAGGATTATGTAATAATTGTGTTTATCATTAGTTAATATTGTTAATCTCTTAACTGTGCCTAATTGATAAACTAAACTTTTTCATAGATAAGAATATATAGGAAAAAACAGTGTATTTATAGGGCTTGGTACTATCCGCACTTTCAGGCATCCACTGGGGGTCTTGGAATATATCCCCCATAGATAAGGGGGGACTGCTGTAATTCCTCATAAGGAAGGAATTGTCTGAACCTAGAAAAATGCTTTTCAGTCCTGGATGTAATAACAGCTAACGTACTGAATACCAAATACATTCCGAGTATATTTTACTCCTGTATTTATTTTACTCCTTTATCCCTCACAGCAAATCTTATAAGAAGAATGTGCATTATTGATTTCACCACCATTGTGTAGGTCAGGAAACGTGGGTATAGAGATGGGAATCACTTGCTGAAGCTCCTGGCGAGAAAGTGGGAGAGCAGAGCTCCTGAATCTGTGCACTTCGGCTCCAGAACCTGGGTTCTGAATTGCAAAATGGGTGGTAAGGCCAAGGGCTGAGGGCTGAGCTAGTTCAGAGTTCAGGGATGAAGGCAGAACTGCTCAGCATGAGACAAGAAAAGAAATTTATTGTTGAAGTAAGCGACGGTGGGTGGGGAGAAAGACTGGAAGAGAAGAGTCAAGGAATAAAGTGGGAAAGGCCAAGAAAAGACCTTCCTCATGTGTGTGTGGAGGGGTGGCGGGGGGGGGGGGGGGGGGAGGGGAGTGGGTGTGTGTGGCTAAAACACAACTTTAGAGAGCAGGCATGTCTACAATGAATGAATTTTTAACAACAGCTTTGTTAAGGTATAATTGGCAAACGGTACACATTTAAAGTATACTATTTAAGCCCTACCCAGTTTGGCTCAGTGGATAGAGCGTCGGCCTGCAGACTGAAGGGTCCCAGGTTCAATTCCGGTCAAGGGCACATACCTTGACTGCAGGCACATCCCTAGTAGGGGGTGTGCAGGAGGCAGCTGATTGATGTTTCTAACTCTCTATCCCTCTCCCTTCCTCTCTGTAAAAAATCAATAAAATATATATTTAAAAAAAATAAAGTACACTATTTAATAAGATGACATCATCACCACAGTCAAGATAGCAAACAATTCCATCACCCCAAAGTACCCTCACGCATTCCTCCAAACCTCTGCCCACCCAGGCAACCACTGAACTTCCTTCTGTCCCTATAGGTTAGTTTGCATTTTCTGGAATTTCATATAAATGAAATTGTACACTCTGTACTCTTTTTCTGTCTGGTGTCTTTCACTCAGTGTGATTATTATAAGCTTCATTCATGGTTTAGTGTGATTCAATAGTTTATTCCTTCTCATTTCTGAGAACATTCCATTGTATTGATGTACCAAAGTTTGTTTATCCAGTCACCTGTTGATGGACATTTGGGTTGCTTCCAGTTTGTGGCTATTACAAATAAAGCTGCTCTGAACAATCCTGTTTATCTTTGTATGAAAAAAAAAATGCTCTCATTTCAGTAGGAGTAGAATGGCTTTTTAAGAAATAGTTTATATTTGACTTTTTAAGAAATTATTTTTCAAAGTGTTTGTACCAGAAATGCATGAAATTTTCCATTCCTCCACATCCTTGTTAAAACATGTATCATCAGTCTTTTAAATTTTTAACATTGTAAAAATGTGTAGAAATATCTCGTGGTTTTAATTGGCATTTCTCTAATAAATAATGTTGAGCATCTTTTCATGCATTTATTTACCATGTATGTATCTTCCTCAATAAAGTGTTAATTAAAATATTTTTCTATTTGCCTTAGTGAGTTGCTTTATTGAGTTTTGAGAGTTATTTATGTATTTGGATACAAGTCCTTTATCAGATGTCCCTTGCAAGTATTTTCTTCCAGTCTGCACTTTTCATTCTATTAACTAAAAGAGAGAGAGCCACACTAGGGCCACCTTCTTGTGTTGGGTTTTTCTGAACTATTTTAGAACAGAAAGAGTTCGTCCACTGGTGCTAGCAGAGCCAAACACTAGACACTGAGAATGGCAGTGGAGAAAGATTGGCTATTTTATCACGAACGGCACCACCAAGGAGAACTGGAAGCTAAAGCTCAAAAGCCTGAACTCCCTGATGGCGCAGCGGTTACACATTACAAGGGCAAAATCACCAGACACGGTGATTAGCGGTTTGGTGTCCTCCTGGAAGCTGATCAGCTGAGGTCAGATAAGAACAGCCATAAGGTCTCTCAGCTCCCTCTGTCCCATTTACTGAGAAAGTAGTCAGGGGGTCTTTCCACCTTAGGGCTCCTAACTGAAGACAACTTGGGTCAGGATGTTATCTTCAGCCTGCCCGAGATCTGAACTATGTAACCATTAATCAAGTCCAGGCTATTGTCTTCTGCTGCCTTGGGAGTTCCTGATTATGGTGGTGGTGGGGGAGGGGGGATCTAGGTCTCTGATATATATGGAGAGAAAGAGAGAGAGATGATTTCGAGAGTCAGAGAACTGTGATGGGGGCAGCCCTGCTGTAAACACATATTTTAATGACATCTTTTTTATTCAATTTATTGGGGTGGCATTGATATTAATGACATCTTGAAACAGACATTTCAGTACCCATCCAAATGAGAACTTGATCACCTCCTTGTTTCATGTGCTTTGAGTTGTAGACACAGAGATGTAGAAACCTCTGGTAGCCCTGGGCAGAGCCCAGATAAGCACTGCTTTCCCATCCATGCCAAGGGCTGACATCAAAACTGTTCTGCAACACAGAGAAAGTAGTATGGTACTTGCCTGTTCACCATTGACATTCTCTAGCTCATCACCGAGGAGGAAAGGGAAGCCCTCCCTCAGTGGAAAGACCAGAGGTGGTTTTTATCTGATGCAGTGGTAACATAACACTGCCTCCCTTAGAAATTATATTGCAGTAGGAATATTGGCAGCATCACCAAAATAAGTAAATAAATAAAACTCTGACTCCAAGTTTACCTTAGACTTCCTATAGCTATCACAAAGAATACATTAGGAAATTGCATCTGGGTTAGAATCTTGTTCTGGAGGAAGTGCTGCAAATCTTGGAGAGAACTGGAAAGTTGCAGTTTGACCATTATTTCCTTTTATACAAGGACTAGTGGCCCAGTGCACAAATCTGTGCACATTGAAGGGAAACTAATTAGGAGAAATATTTTAATATCACTATTCACCCTTTCTCTATAATAGAAGTGTCAACCAAATTTATGATCAATAATGACAGATCGAAACACATGTGTGCAATTGGCACCAGTAAAAGCTTTGTATGCATCGCTCATGCATGAGTCAACTTATCCTTTTATATACACTGAGTGGCCATATTATTATGATCTCTGAACGCATAATAACCTGGCCATTCAGTGTATATCCTATATAATAAAAGGCTAATATGCAAATTGTCCCCTCGTCCAGGAGTTCAACCAGCAGGCAGGCTGGCCAACTGCCCATGTCCCCATGTCCCCTCCCCCTGGCCAGGCTGGCTGGACCCCACCCATGCATGAATTAATTCATGCACTGGGCCTCTAATTAATATTTATACACACACACACACACACACACACACACACACACAAACACACCTATATACTGAGTGGCCAGATTATTATGTGTTCAGAGATCATAATAATATTGCCATTCAGTGTATATATAGAATAAACTTGCTTAATTAGACCTGTTTTCTGATTTAAACTTTTTCTAGCCCAGTGAAACACCCCAACTTCTCTTTTAGGTAATTGTCAGCAACACAGCAGTAAATATCAATATGAAACAGATTATTATTGTAGATCACACAGGGAGAACAAAGGATAAAATATTTAACTGCAGCAGTGTTTGACTATATTCTTGCCCAGTGAGAAAACCTGAAGTCATTTTCAAGGTCCACCATTTCTTACTTCTTTTTAGTTGGGTCAAGTTTCTAAGCTTTCTAAATCTCTGTTTTCCACTAATGAAAAGAAAATAGGATTCCACCAAGTCTCGTGGATCAAATGAGATGAGGCATGGGAAAATGCTTCACAGATATTTGGTTACAGTGTAAAATGTTTGCACCTGGCTATAAAGCAAGTAGGGTTCCTGGGCTGAAGAAAGTGCAAAGAGGCTAGTCACTGGGGAGAGGAAACCAGGCGTTGCTACGTGATGTCATTACCCGGTGCCCACAGCCACCATTTCTGGGCTGGGCTGGGTTGTGGACCGCATTTTGCACCATGTGGTCTTGGCAGCATCGGCTGCGATTTGGTGGGCTGTGGTTCTGGGGTGGTGGTGAAGCCTGTGTCCCACTTGGGGAAACCTGAGTTTTGCTTTGTGAGCGCCAGGTGTGTGGTGCCATTTCTCTGTAAATGGCCAGCGAGCCTCACAGCAGCTCCTGTGTTGAGCGTCTGCCCCCTGGTGGTCAGTGTGCATCATAGCAACTGGTCAGATGGACACTTAGAATATTAGCCTTTCATATATATATAGACTAGAGGCCCGGTGCACAACATTCGTGCACTGGGGAGTGGGGGGGGGACTACCTCAGACTGGCCTATGACCTCTCTCAGTCCAGGACCCCTCAGGGGATGTCCACCTGCTGGCAGGGAGCAGGCCTAAGCTGGCAGATGGACATCCCCAGAGGGGTCCTTAGCGCTGCTGCAGAAGTGGGAAAGGCTCCTGCCACCGCTGCTGCGCTCACCAGCCATAAGCCCAGCTTCTGGCTGAGCAGCGTTCCCCCTGTGGGAACACACTGACCACTAGAGGGCAGCTCCTGTGTTGAGCGTCTACCCCCTGGTGGTCAGTACACAACATAGCGACCAGTCGTTTTGCTACTCGGTCAATTTGCATATTAGCCTTTTATTATATAGGATTGTTTTGTTTGGAGCAGTGGTGAACCAATCTATTTAGAGCCAATCACTTAAGAAGCAAAGTGAGCTACGAGAAAGAAGACAAAAAGGAACTTTGTGTGTGTGTGTGTGTTGGCTGTTGTCATTTTCTTATTTGACAACCTAAGGGAAGAGGTCAGTGCCCAGGACTAAATAGTCAGGTTTTACATGCTTTAAAAATCCTAATGGCACACTGGTTGAAAATTGCTGTATTAGATGGAAAGGCAATAGAGAACAATCTAGGTCAATACCAAATATACTTTAAATGTGAATATCATTTAAAACATGGCTACTTAGCATATTATTAGGCGAATATATGGTGGGTCATTCCTTTGCTCTCAGATGCTCCGAGCTTCCAAGTCTGACTGTTTAAGATAGTTCTGTGATGAGCTCTTTGGCTAGAGCTTTCCTGTGCCTTAGATAATCTCCTCAGGATACATTTCCAGAAGTAGAATCACGAATTCAAAGGCAGATTGAAAGTGGTCAGCTTCACCCAAGACATAACTGCTACAATTCTTCATAAGTAGCCAAACTGTTACATAAGACAAGGGTCTCAAGGTCTGGGCAGTTCTGATTGTTATATCTTGCTAAATGTTAAAATGTAGCCCAGTATTTTACAGATGTGGCAGAAAACAGGATGAGTGGGCAGGAACAACTAGATAAATGTAGCCAACTGCAAAGAAGAAATCAGCATGCAATTAACAAAACAGTGCACATCAGTAGCAACTGAGCCTCCTGTTGGGGAGGCGGAGCTTTGGATAGGCATCCCCTACCTCCTTTACTTGCTGCAGGTAAAAACCATGCCTCACTTTTTAAAAAAATAAGTCTTTATTCAGATTATTACAATTGTTTCTCCTTTTCCCCCCGTAGCTTTCCTCCACCCAGTTCCCATCCCTTCTGCCCTTACCTCCCCCCAACTGTCCTCATCCATAGGTGTATGATTTTTGTCCAGTCTCTTCCTCCACCCCCAATACCCCTTTCCCCCTGAGAATTATCAGTCCACTCCCTTTCTATGCCCCTGATTCTATTATATTCACCAGATTATTCTGTTCCTCAGGTTTTTCATTCACTTGATTTTTAGGTTCACTTGTTGATACATATGTATTTGTTGTTCATAATTTTTATCTTTACTTTTTTCTTCTTCCTCTTCTTAAAGAATACCTTTCAGCATTTCATATAATACTGGTTTGGTGGTGATGAACTCCTTTAGCTTTTTGTTATCTCTGAAGCTCTTTATCTGCCCTTCAATGTAGAATTTCCACTCAGCCAGCTTTCCTGTGGTTCTGGATGGTGTCCATTCTGTCTTTTAGTTGTAGTTTTGAAATTGTTGTGTGAGGCAGCAGTTTAGGTGCTTACCTATGCCGCCATCTTGGTTTCTCCATCCAAAAAGGAGCTTTTAAACAGCACATTGGTCTCAGAATGACATGGACATCTATGTCCAAGAGACGGAAGGATACTCAGGACAGTGTTCCGCTCACTAGAGGGCTCATGAATTTCAGAATGCTTTGGGACGGGAAGGATTTTTGACAAGTTAGCCACAATGATAGCCTGATGTGGCCTGATCAAGTGACAATTTAGTCAAAACAGTTTTTTTGTTTGGGGCTTTTTGTTTGTTTGCTTTCCCCAGTTTGCCTATACAGCAGCTTAGAAGCTTTATTGTTGTTACTTGAAGGAAACCAGCTCGAAAGTGGTCTCAGTGGCCTTGGGGGAACCCCAGAAGAGCATCCTGGTTCTTCTAAGCAATTGTGGCAAGGTGCTATGCGGACAGGGCTTCCGGCTGGGGCGGGTTTACACAGGGAGACTCTGGCTGTGGCCTGGAACAGTCACCCTAGGCACTCTTACCCTGTTTATCTGCACAAAGCCAAGGAAAAGAGATAATTTCCTGTTACACTCCCGCCTGGCAGTGACCTCTACCTTGGCGAGCAGGGTACTTAACCTCATTCTGCTTTTAACTCCAGCGCTGCCTGCAGTCCAAGTATCAGCTCATCAGCAGGCTGAGAAGGGTGGTTCAGAAGTCGAAAGACAAGAATGGTGACAACAGGCAAGGTACTGGACAGTGTTTCCTGTCCAGAACCAAGATTGTTTACTTAGATTAGAATAAATCCAGATGTGGTGAAGCTAACCCAAGTGCAATTCTATCTGGGGCTTGCTCGAAAATAACATGACAGGGAGGTAGTTAGATGTGGATGAGGAGGAGATATAGATAAAACAGTGATCACAGGAGTTGACACTTGTTGAAACTGGGTGATGGGTCTATGAGGATAATAGTCTTCTTATAGAAGGAGTGTGTGGCTCATACAAGCTAATGGATACAAAATGCTCATCATACAGTAAGTGCTCAATAAATAGTAGCTATTTCCCCCACTTTACACTGGAAGCTCAGAGCAGTAACTTGCCTGAGGTCACAATCTTAGGAAGCGGTAGAGCTAGATCTCTAAACTCCGCCTATCTTACTCAAAAGCCTGTGCTCTTGGCCACTCTCCTGTTTAATGACACCGCACCCAATGTCTAGCACATACTAATCACCAGGTCTACCCACTGGATTAAGTACTTTGCATGAATTACCATATTTAATTAACAGCCCTACGACAAAGCACTATTAGCATAGACATTTTACAACTGAGGAGACTGAGGCAGAGAATATTTGAGCATGTGCCCAAAGAGAAAGGTCAGTCGGATGGAGCCAGATGTGGGGCCCTGGAATCCACCTTCCTACCCACAGGCAGTGGGGATGCGCGCTCTGGGTGAGGGTGTGTGCAGAGTCAGAAGAGGCGTGGACAGTGGAGATGGCCCTGGTGATCCCTGGGCTGCCTCTGGAAACTCCCAACAAAAACTGCATTGTTTAGAAACAACCAGCCCTTATTCTCTTCCCAATAATTTTCTCACCCTCTTCACTATGCAACTTCCCCGCCTCCTCCTCCCTGTGTGTCTCTCTTTCCTCTACCCTTTTTCATTTTCCAGGGTTGTCCCCAACTTGGATCCTCATTGACTTTGAAATTTGTGTTTGCTTAATCCTCCTTCCACGAAGAGCCCTGAGTGGACCTTAGCCTGGTCATGAAGACAAATTCCTCAGTGAACTATTCAGCTAATGTCCCGTGGCTGACACTGAACAGAGATGCCACTCTCAGGAGGTCAGTCTCGTGCTCGCAGACGGTGGGACCGCTAGAGAGCACCTGCCGTGTGCCCCCCAGGGCCTCTCCCAGGCATGGAGCAGGCGTGACTATAAAACATGCAAGGGCCCTTGCCTTCAAACTGTGGTGTATGAGATAGAGGTGAAATGGAGCAACTGGAAACTGGAATAAAGTTGGAGAGATGCTGTTCCTGTGTTGGAAGCAAGAGCAGGGCACTCCACAAACACAAGAAAGCCATACCTGGATTGAGCCTGAAAGCACAGGAAGCCTGGTGAGGAGGGTGCCAGAGGGTGTACGGAGCCACAAGCAAAGGCCTGGAGTCCTGCTTGGCACAGGGGTGTTACCTCGGAGACGAAAAGGTGGGATTAGGAAGAAGCGCAGCTCAGCTGGCGTTGCTCAGTGGTTGAGCATCGACCTATGAACCAGGAGGTCACGGCTCGATCCCCAGTGTGGGGAGTGCAGGAGGCAGCCAATCAATTATTCTCTCTCATCGCTGATGTTTCTATCTCTCTATCCCTCTCTAAAATCAATACAAATATATTTTAAAAGAAAGAAGCACGGTCAGAGGAAGCCTTGTCTGCAGCCCGAAGGCTCTGGATTCTACCTTGTTGGCCTGCATGTTTGCTAAACTCACCTAATAAGAATCAGGGTGCTTGCTAAAGGCTGCCTCCCTAGTTCCACGCTGGGCCTGCTGGACCAGGCTTCAGGGGAGAGGCCTCGAAGGACCAGGTTCAACAGCGGTCAGGTGGTTTGTGTGATCAGGCGAGTTTGGAAACAGCCTGGAGGTGATGCTGGGTAGCGAAAGTACTTCTACACCAGCTCATGTCTGAACGTGAATATCCTCAGCCTCCCCTTGCAGAGCTGAGTCCTGGAGCCTCCAGGGTGTCTGAGTGGCCGGCAGGATTGGGACGCTCACCTGGCCTTGGGCTTTCTGGACTCATGAACTAACAAGACGGTGTGCGACCTTTGCCACCAGAGGCATCGCTGCAAAGCAGTGTATTTCCGCAGGCAGAGATCAAACAGCAGACACGAAAGAAACTCGATATATTTTGTTTGCCCTTTTCACGGTTGTGGCTGTGGGTTTTTTTTCCTTGCTACTAGGCTATGAGGGCTCGTGTTCACCACGTGTACTTGGTAGGGGAAGACGGACCGAACATGCAGTGATAAAAAAGGTAGAAGAAGAGAAGGGCTGGCTCCTGGAAGAGGGGTTAGGGCAGTGAATAGAAATGTTTATTGGTCAGAAAATTATGTTTGTAGCTATTTGGCAAACTGTACTAGAACACGCCTTGATGAAGAGACAAATAGTGTCTCCTCCTTCCAGCATCCTCGGGAGTGCTGGCAAAAGCTTCCTCAGAGAATGAGCAGTGAGTGATCTATACGTGTTGCATGTAAGCGGGCTAGGGATGCGGTTTCATAACTCCACGCTAGTGTTGCTAACGCTCCCCATGGTGGGAAAATGCTCTTGGTGTTCAGTGTCTTGGCTTCGAACTGTCCAGAAAGGATTAGTGAGAAATTCTATTGCAATTCATGGTTGATACAAAAAAAAAAAAAAAAAAAAAAGGTGGGGGGAGGAGGAAAGAGAAAGAGAGACAATGCCAAAAAATGAAAACTCATTTTAGCTCTTCTATTAAAGCCAGATGTATTTTAGGCCCTGTTTCTAGGCAACTGCATAATGGCAATATTCTGGAATCCTTTTTTAAAGACCCACAACTGTCAGTAAAGGTCAGGAGGAAATTATAAGGGAATAGGATGGCATACGGGAGGCAGCATCACTCCAGCCCTGCTTGGGAAGCCGTGACACTTTGCATCATTTTCAGAAACTCTAAGACCTTCCTCAGGGCACTCAGCCATGGCCCTTTGGCAAGAACATTGACACAACCCAACCTTAAATGACGTTGGCATTTAACCGGATCATGCTCTGATCGCACCTCTCAGGTCTTCAGTTGGGGATTGATGATGCTCCCCTGTGTGCACAACCCTCCAGTGGTTAAGGGGTATGACAGAGATTTCAGAACATGTAGAACCAATAAAGAGCTTTCTAGCTGGAAACTGCCTGACAGCGCAGTGCAACAGGCTCAGTACGTAGAAAAGAAAACTGGATGAAAGAGAGCAGGGGAAAGAGAGAAGGCAACTAAAATCCATGTGTGGATGTGCCTGGTTTAGGCTCTAAAGGTGGGGGTGTTCTCTCTGGTGCTGACTTTGTTAGTGTGTTCAACCTTGCGACAAAGAAGGCATTAACCTTGACTGAGTTCCTCAAGCACTTTGCTAGGCCCTTTTTTACCATTTGCTTTTCCCAATAATTGTATAGGGTTTATAGGTGCCATTCCTATTGTAGAGGACGGAGCCAGGGCTTACAGAGGTTGTCTTCTGGCTCCCACACTTAGCCTGTTTGATCTTGGAGAAGGCCGTGTAGTGCTCACCTGTGGGAACAGCACACACCTTGCAGGGGATTTTATAAGATTGAATGAAGTAGTTTATGTGAGACCTAGCATGGCAAGCTATGCATATAAGTCAGAACATCACACTGCTTTTCTCAAACCCTTGAGCGGCTTCCATCCCCGAGAGCAAAGCCAAGTCCTTGCTGTGCCTACAGGACCTGCACCATCTGGGAATTCCTCTCTACTCACTAACTTCCGGCCACCATCCTAGCCCTCTGACCCCAGCCCGCTCCCTAGGCCTTCTACTCAGAACCTCTCCACCTCAGAGACAACCCTATTGGAAGTGCAGCTCCTCACTTCCCCCTACCCCCTCCTTCCCCTCTGCTCTCCAGAGCACTGTCACCACTTAAAACACCCTACGTTTCCATGTGCTTCCTGTTTCCACTGGAAAGTAAGCTGTAAGGACAGGGCGTTAAATGTTTTGTTTAGCCCTTGCTGAGTCCCCAGCACCTAGTAGATATTCAATAAATATTCATTAAATTATTAAATGGGTATTATCTTCCAGCCTCCCTTGCTTCTCTTCCAAGTTCACACATATCAGATCAGAAGTCTCTGTCCTTCCAAAACATAAAAAAGACAAGAAAAAAAACGTAGCTCTTACTGGGGCCTCTTTGTCCACACTATACCTCCGTTTCCTGCGTTTGGGATATTTAGGACTTTATACGGTTACCTTTTGTTGTTGTTTTTAGTGTTCACCTGGCTTGTTCCTCAAGCATGAAGGCACCCACTCCCTGCTTTCCAACATCTTAGTACCAGCATCTGTTGACTGGCTGGAGTGTCAGGCACCAGACTCTGGGCAGTATGATTCCCAGGTTGTGCTTACAGCTTAGAGGCAGAGACAAACAACAGCCAATCTCAATACACTAATATGGAAAATGCTAAGAAGAAACTGTATCATGAGGGTCTACAATGGGGACATTTAGCAGCAGCTGAGAATACGAAGATTTCCCAGAAGATATCTTAAAGAGCATAAAGAGTTAACCCTAAATAAGCCAGTCATGGAAAGACAAGTATCACATGATCTCACTCATATGTGGAATCTAATGAACAAAATAAACTGATGAACAAAATAGATCCAGAGACATAGAAGCATGGAACAGACTGATGAATCTCAGAGGGAAGGCAGGGGTGGGTGGGTAGGTAGAGATTAACCAAAGAACTTGTATGCGTATATGCATAGCCCATGGACACAAGACAATAGGGTGGTGAAGGCCTGTGGGGGGAGGGAGAGAAGGGCGGGTGCAGGTGGAAGGATCTATGGGGGGAAAAGAGGGACATCTGTAATAATTTCAACAATAAAGGTAAATTTAAAAACATAAAGTTAGGCCCAGAAGGGGCAGGAGGGTGCTCCAGGGATCAGTCTAAGCACATGCAGTTGTGAAATTGCAGGATGCACACAGGGACTGCAGGGGTTCTATTACCCGAACCTTATGTCTGAGGCTCAAGGTCGATTACATTCTGTATGGGGGAGCTTAGACTACACTTTAGGAATGTGACCCACTTTGTTCTCAATTGATCACCCTAATGTAGGATACTTTTAATTCAGGATTATTAAAGGTATCTTAGGTCTAGTAAAGCAAGACTTGGCAAAATCTTGGATGGCATACCTGCCCTTTTCTCATGGTGACCAGAGAGAATACCGACCTGTCAGAAACCCATGTAGCCTAGAGGCCACTTAGAATCAGGCAGATAGCCTAGACGGGCTAGATGTTATACTCCAATCCATGGTCACCCCAGGTCAGGCCAGCTTCCTAAAACCAGAGACTCTCTTAGCAGGTGAATCTCTGGTTTTGAGGTTCCTTAAAAATCAAATTCACTGAAAGAGAGCCATGTTGACATTGCAGAAGCTTCTGAGCATAATGAAAGTCCTAATAACTAGGACTCAGCTGCCCCAAGGGTTCTCTAGACCAGAGGTTGCAAGGTGGCAGTCCACTATATCTGCTCTTGGCTGTGTAATTCACCCCATATGTTAACAAACTAAAACAACTTAAAATCCTTGCAATCATATAACAACCATATTTCTCAGAAACATTTGGGTCTTAACATCTCTTGAAAAACATACAGTAATCTGAAAATACTGGCCTGCCTTCCTATTTGGCAACAGGCTGGAATGACACAGCAGTAGCTGCCACCCTCCTGTCCCCCTCATCCTCCTAGATGGGGGATGATCTTATTTGTCAGTCCTATCATCGGACCTTACAGCTGTGAGTCTTCAGAGACTGGCTCTACACATCCTGGATGTCTCCTCCTTATTCAAAATTGTAGTCTCTCATCTCCAGTCCAGGTATATCAAGTGACTTCATTGAAAAGTTTTCTCGAGTCCTAGCGTCCTAGTGAGCTCTCCTGGTAATTACTCAGTGCTAATACTTAGTTGGAGGGGAAAGATACCTTGGAAAGGACATAATAGGTACTACATTACAGAAGGGAGGAAGGTGGGGTCAGATGAGCAGCAGGGGTAAGCGGACCACCGGAGAACCAGATCAAAGGGCTCAAGGAGCAGGGTTAATATAAAAAGGCGTAAAAGATGAGTGGGAGGGGCAGCAGAGGAGCTAGAATAGAATAGTATCTCAGCAGGACTTGTGAGTGCCAGGGGATATGGAGGGATTTATCTCCTTTTCAAGCCTCGTGGACAAATGTTTAAAAGACAAATATTAATAGCTACGCACTTCTAAGTTTTATTGCTAATTAGAACTTAATGTGCTTGGGAGTTCTGAATGAGGCGTTAAGTGCAAAGTATGTTAACTTGGGCAGGGATGAGCTTTTTCTAGTTCAAAATTAATGCCCCTACCAAAAAATAAGACAAATGGAATGCTTCACCCAGATGGTTTGGCTCTTTGATATCTACAAACATTTTGAAAACACTTAAAATATTTTCAACTTTTCTGTGCAGTTGCATTAGGTGATGACTGTTGGCTTACTTATTTCCTGTTTAGTTTTTCCTTTGCTCTCTCTCCAAATAACTTTTGGTTTGGAGGCCGTAGTCAGGCCACAGAACTGGACTTGTGGCACAAAGAAGTTGTGTAATAACATAGATATGAGTGCCAACAGGTGGTTTCATAATATAAGGCCTTGAAATAAGTTGTTATCCTGCCGCTTGGCACGAATTCTGGGCTTGGACATCCTGGTGATGGACATCCTGAAGTGTGCACGTTAGTGTATCAAGATGTATCAAGATGAGGCTCTGGCCCAGAAAGGCGGGTTTCACTGGGACTGTGGAAGAGCTAGGAGCCTGTGTGTGATTACTGCACAAATGCAGCCAGCCAGTCGGCTGAGAACTGATATGTTAGACCAGTGGTGGGCAAACTGTGGCTTGCGAACCGCGGTTTGCTGCTCTGTTGACTAATGAGTTTGCTGACCACTGTGTTAGACAAATGTTTAACCCCTGGTGGAGGAGAGAAAAAACAAGAAAGTCAGCTTCCTGGGGCTATTCTCCCTTTGTCCTCTCCAATTTTAGAGACAGGAAGGGGGAAAGAATCATCAATGTGAGAAACATCGATCAGCTGCATCCTGCGAACCCCCAACCAGGGCATGTGCCCAGACCTGGAATCCAACCTGTGACCTCTTGGTGCCTGAGTCAACACTCAACCACTGAGCCAAGCTGGCCAAGGCTCTAAGTACAACTCTGAAGGTACCAGCAGTAATCCTTTTGCTTTACTTCCAAGTTTAGCTCATTTTCTAGTACCCAGGTCTTCAAACAACAAATCATTTTTCCCTCCCCCAAGCCTCTCATAAGAGAGCTTACTCTGCTGTCTCAGGGAGGCTCATTCGATCTTTGGACTTCAGTTAACAACAAAGTAGAACTATCGGAGAGAGAACATTAAAATAAAACTAAATCGAGTCTCTCAATATTTCTGTCTTTGGCTTATTGGTTTGGGAATATTATGTAAACTACCTTCCCTTATCTACCACATTGAGGAATCCTCATCAGGATCAATAGGAAGCCTTCTGCTGTGGTGAAATGGCGGGGGGCTATCTGAAATACCTGATGTCAGACACTTGCAAGATGAAGGAGCACCCATTTATCACGGTCCACGCAGTATCCCATGATTCAAGGGGATGGAGTCCATGATCCACCCACAGGACCTCAGCACGCAGATTTCAAGAATCAATGACCTACAAGATCTAAGACCAGCAGAGGGATCTGCATTCAGCCCATTCAAAAGCTGTTTCATCCAAGACATGTTTAATTATGACAAGTTGGACATAGTCCTTATTATAGTGTAAATTACCTGATTTCCCCCCACCCCCCTACCCCCCATGTATCCTGACTCTTGTCAAGTTGGGGTTAGGATACAGGCTCAGTATATAGGCCTATACTGAGCTTAAGTATTCTCATCCACAACAGGTGACTGCCACAGGGCAGGATACTAGAAGCACATTACTTATAAGCCCAGGTTTTTATTAATTCATGTATATATTGTGTACCTACTGTGGGCTAGATACTATAGTAGACTCTGCAGTTACAAAGTTGAACACAACCCACTCCTCACTTTTTTAAAAAAATATATTTTTATTGAGTTCAGAGAGAAAGGGAGGGGGAGAGATAGAAACATCAGTGATGAGAGAAACATTGATGGGCTGCCTCCTGCAAGCCCCCTACTGGGAATCGAGCCCACAACCAGGGCATGTGCCCTTGACTGGAATCGAACCTGGGACCTTTCAGTTCGCAGGCCGATTCTCTATCTATTGAGCCAAACCGGGTAGCCCCACTCCTCACTCTTAAAAAGCTTAACCCAGTGGTCGGCAAACTGCAGCTCATGAGCCACATGTGGCTCGCAGCCGCGGTTTGCCGCTCTGTTGACTGAGTTTGCTGACCACTGGCTTAACCTATCAGAGAGAAAATACAGTACGTGTGAGTTATGCTCTGTGGAGTGCTATGTTAACACATGTAGTAAATGCTAGAAAGGGCTGTCTGAGGCAGAGTGCGGGCACAGGTGAGGGACAGTAAAGACTACTGGGGTAGGTCAGGCTGAGGGTTGATGGTTTCAGAAATGACTAGTAGACAAAAGGAGCCAGGAAGGCACAATGGCCCCACTTAATTATATAATACTCAAGTCTTAAAAATAAAATGACAAAGAATACATCCAGATAATACGATGAACAAATGGCAGTCAAAAAGAGAGAGAAGTAAGACAATGATTAGGTGATTTATTGCTAACAGTTTTTGCAGAAGTTATGCCATGCACTGTGAAGATCTTTCCTGTGCACTTGTCTCCTGAGCTGCTTCTGGTAGGTTTAGGTTACCTTTTACCTCCCTGTTTCTGTTCTGTTACAGCCCACATTTACTTGTCTGCAAGTGACCACGCCTTCCACCTTCCAGCTGGTTTTCTAATTTTTTAGTTTCTAGAAACTTATAAACAGAAAAAAATCTGATAAAAATAACTTAATATCATGTGAAGTGTTGACACATTAAAGGAATCCTTTTGTTGCTTAACCAGGACATTATTTCTATTCTTAAATATTTCTGTAATAGGAGACAAAGTTGATATGTAATATTTGAATGTCTTGAATGTTTTATACTTAGAATAGGTTTCATATACTATTTTAAATGTCCATAAAACACATTACTATGTTTTTATTTCATTGAGTTATGTGATCCTATAAATAAGAAAGCCATCTAAACAAATTTTGATCTAAAATGCATTTTACTTTATTCTTCAGAATGTATAAATCTTTCACCTTTTACAAAATGTGGTTAACCACAATATTTCAGGTAGTTTAAGGGAAGGAAAAGCAATTAGAAGAGTTGTAGTATGTAAAAAGGAAGAAAAGGAAAATATGGGAAAACATATAATGAATGTAAGTTTCCCTTAGAAAAAAATCTTCAAGTGAAATGTCATAGTTCTAATAAATGCTGAGTGACCATGATAGAAACCACATGAGTTACCACAAGATCCTTAATTAGTTATAAAGAAAAAGGAAAACTGTCCTTTAAGACAAAAATTAGGTAATATTTTCACAGTGAAAGTTAGGCAGACAAAGGTTTTGGAAATTCTTAGAATGGCTCCCTTAAAAAACTAAACAAGCAGTTCTGAGTTACTTATGTGATTATAGGTTGGTTTTATCTGAGAAAACCACATAAAATATTAACTATTAGCACGTAACCAACAATTATATGAAGTATTACACCAAAGGAAGATACCTTTCTTGATGGCAAAATGACAGCGAAATGTAAACTAAAATTACATGGCATTGAAAGAGAGCCAACCGTTAAATCAACTGTCAAGAAAACCGCGGGGAGTTAGAGAATAAAACAAATAAACCATCATAATAAAGACACAAGAACCTTTCAAAACACCATGTAACAGTAAAATCTAGCCCTTCTTAAAAAAATAATGGTTATTTTGGTGGCTTTAAAACATGTATGCAAATTCTTTGATACCCAGCTCTTCAAATGAGGGGCCAGGCTTATAGCAAAAAGAAAGCCAGAAGTGAGACTGTGTAGCTTCCATGACTAGGTCATTAAAAGGACAGCACTTCTGCCCTGGGCAGTGTTGCTCAGTTGGTTGAGCCTCATTCCATGCACTGAAAGGTCACCAGTTCGATTCCTGGTCAGGACATTCCTAAGTTGTGGGTTCAACGGGAGGCAACTGATGAATGTATTGCTCTCACATCAATGTTTCTTTCTCACTCTCTCTCTCCCTTTCTAAAATCAATAAAAACATATTAGAAAAAAAAAAAAAAAAAGGATACTGCTTCTGCCTGGAATGCAAGCTTTCTCATGGTGCTGGCTCTTAGAACCCAGCCATCATTGTGAGGAAGCCCAGGCCACACAGAGGCCACATGTGGGTGTTCCAGTCAATAGCCTCTACTAGATCCCTAGCTGACACCAGGAACAAGATGCAGTCAGGTGAGGGGATCATCAGTCTGCAGAAGGCTGCAGCACCATGCCTTCCAGTCTTCCAGCTTAGGCCATGGTCACTGTGAAGCAGTGATGAGCCATCCTGCTCTGCACTCTGTGAATTCCTGCCCATACAAATGGAGATCACTGTTGTTGTAAGCCACTAAATTTTTCTGGGCAATTTGTTTTGCAGTAATAGACAACTAACAGTTACCTGAATGCACACACTATTAAACAGGAAAGAATTGTTTTTCAAACTGAAAATAATAATCTTTATACCAACCAATTTAGGTTATATCCTTCATTTAATAAGTTTGGTAAGTTTTATTTAAGTGATACAATTAAACTTCATAAGTATAAATTTTTATATTTTGAAATGAGAAAATTAGAATCTAAATTTTAGAGTGTTTAGGCTGAATGTCATCATTAAGAGTTCTGGGAAGGAAAGTTCAGGTAATCCACAAAAGAATAAAAGGAGAATACTGAAGCTAATTAAGAGAACAAATTATTTTCAAGTACTTCATAGTAAAGTGCTCTCCACATAGAAGGCACTCGATAGTTACAAAATGTCAAATGAACATTCCCCTAAATTCTTCCTAATCATTTTTCATGTGTTAGTTTTAAGTATTCTATTTGGCACATTGGTTGGCTAGGTTCAAGCAAATTATTTGTGCATACATATATTTTATCTTTTCCTAATTAAAGGTGAGTTCCCTGAGGGCATCCTTATCTTTTTCACCTCTGTATTCCCCAATGGACACAACAAAATGTTGTAGGTCTATTACTGCACTTAACAAATATTTGTGCAAAGGACTAAACTATACAGATGTGCCTGAAGCTAACTGAAGGGTCTTATAGTTCACTTTTTCCTTTTATTTGTTCTGCCCTTTCCCACGATTGTCCAAGCTAGTTGATACCCTATCTAATAAAGAGGGAATATGCTAATTGACCCTCACACCATCACAAAGATGGCAGTGCCCATGGCCAATAAGGAGGGAATGTGCTAATTGACTGCCCCACCCTCAGAGATGGTGGTCCCCAGTACCCTCAGCCTGCCTCCAGAGTCCCCCAGTCTCCTCAGCCCCCCAGGCTTCCAGGGCCAGCCCAAGGCACAGGCAAGCCTTGAATGGCGGCTGCCCAGCTGCCCAGGGCCGCTAGAGGCTCAGGTAACCAGGGCCGACCAAGGCTTGCGCTGCCGGCAGTGGCAGCAGCAGAGGTGTGATGGGGTGTCATCTTCCCCTGATCACCAGGTCGCCTCCCACCCCTGAGGACTCCCAGACTGTGAGAGGATACAGGCAGGGCTGAGGGACCCCCCTTCCAGTACATGAATTTTCATGCACTGGGCCTCTAGTTTTACTATATTTACAAGAGACACTGCATATCCTTTTATATCATTTACCAGTGTACTTGGAGAAAAGATAAAGATATAAATGTCTGCTATGCGTAACTGGTCATCTGCGGTGATCAAGCCATTCCCCACACCTCTGGGATGATGCACGCTGCCGAGCTCACTGCACACCACACAGCTCTGTCCTGGTGGAAGGGGACTCGCCACTGCCCAGCTGTGCAGTGCGTGAGTCTGCTCATTTCCTTCTGCAGCTCAGGACAGAGAAAACCTAATCCAGAAAATCTCTATTTTGTTACAGGCAGAGATTTATAGATCAGCATTATTTTTTAAATATTACGAAGATACACCATTCTGTTTAAGACAGAAAAGAATAAAGACACCTAATTTTTTGTTCATTCCTCCAGTTTAGTCCCAACTTCTTTCAAAACACAACACAACAGTAAAACCTAGCCCTTCTTAAAAGGTTGAGACCAAACTTATTTGACAGAGTTACATTGCCTATGCTCAGACTTAAAACTTTTCACTGAATAAAATTTTGAAATATTTATTTATAAGGTTACAACTGTCTTTGAAATTAATCAGTGAACAAAGCAACAGTTTTTTTCCATTCACATTCATAC
The DNA here is from genome assembly GCA_026230045.1 of Corynorhinus townsendii. NCBI lineage: Eukaryota > Metazoa > Chordata > Mammalia > Chiroptera > Vespertilionidae > Corynorhinus > Corynorhinus townsendii. The sequence goes on from JAPDVU010000008.1 coordinate 70,659,583, forward strand.
TAATTACTATTCTAAATAAGATATTCATAATTTCTCCAGTTTCAATCTAAACATTAAGTTGGTAGTAACAGGATGTGGGTTCTGGTACAGATTTTCTAATTCACTGTATGGCCCTAGACAAGTGATCTTGGATCTCTGCCATCACCCCATCTCACAGGGATAGTGCCTTTTTAAACCTATTTTATAGGCAAATAGGCATGGAATTTACATGAAATTGCTAAAGTTGCTAAAAAAAAACGTAAGGTAAAATATGTACCATTTTATCATATGTTTTCTAACATTTGATTTGCTTTTTATAATTTAAACAAAATAAAGATTGCATACTTTCGGACTACAAAATTCAGTAGTTATACAAGGTGAATTAAAATAGTAAAGCAGGTCATAATAGTAAACCCATTCATCCATGCTCTCATTTAATTAAGAAATAATTATAAAAATAGGTAACATTTTGTGAAAATATTCCCATTTATTCTATCTCAGGAGTTCTTGCCCATATCGATGGATTGTCTGGCATCAGACATGGCATCCGGTACTTGAACAGTCATTTTATCCATAGACTTTGTCAGACAGATTTGGCAGCCCAACCGGGATCTGTATAAAAAAGGGGGAGGTATGGTTTAGTATTAAGTAGATATTATTCATAAAACAATGCAGTTGTATAGAACATTTTCTTACTCAAAAAAGTTAAGAATTTATTTAACTTTTACATTTATTTTAAGTTGAAAAAGATATTCAACTCTCAACTAGAGGGTAATAAAATGTGATCATAAAAACAAACAAAAGCCGAGTGGATCATGACTTCATTTTAGTCTTTAGTCTCCATCATCCACTGATTGTTTCACCAGTACTACTGCTTCTTGGTGAAAGAACTGACAAGCAATGAAATAATCAGAAGGCACAACAGTGGAGAAGAGAACTGAGATTTTAACAATGCCAAGAAAATGACTAATCAATTCCCAGATAATTAAAACCATACACAGACTATAAAGAAAGTCTTTAAAACAAGAAATTTGGAATAAACACACATATGTTATCAATTATCAAATATATCTTTTCCCCACATTTTTAACATCTCTAAAATCCAGTTAAATCTTAAAATCAATGGCATCTAACAACTACTGCTACACTGGGAGGTGGCAGTCACATCAGCACTGCAAACCTGGTCACGATATTCATATAGATGCCTCTTCAAATGAGTTATAGGGAGTATGTTACTACTACATATGTTGAATTTAATTACCAGTCAAAACCATACCATTGTAATTAGCTAGTTATTAATAATAGGAAAGGAGCAAAGGGGAGGCCAAACATTATAGGCATGTCATCTGGGCATCTTCACCAGGAAGCTGCAATTTCACACTCCCTAGGGAACCACCAGCCCATCCCCTGCAGATCACTGGAGGAAGGGAATGGATAAAGGGGAAGATGGGTGCATGCACAGTGAGTCGGGATGACATAGGGAAGATGCCTATCAGTCAAATCTTAGAACAGAGATCATTGGCTAAAGGGGACAGGGCCAGTGCAAACCCACAAAAATTTGGGAATACATAATCTCGCAGACAAAGGAGTCTCATTCACCTGTGTTCCCTCCATAGCCATATGGCCCTGAAGAACCCAAATGCAATGAACTAATGGACTGCAGCTAGAAACACTAACTAAGCTAGCCTGATGCTGGACTGGACACTGCTCCAACATGAAACAAAAACTCAACACCGGCTTTGATCTTAGCCTTGCTAAAAATGAAATGGGACTTTTTTCTTGCAGGACAAAGGGAAATGGGACCTTGGAAACTCAGGGGTATAATTCCACAACAATAAAGCTTTCTACAATATCTCATCCTCCCATGGGAACCTCCGGAAATAAGTGCAAAAGGATTACAAAAGAAAAATTTAATACAGAAACATAGCAGAGTATAAATTTGATATTTATAAAAGTGTAAATTGATACTCATAAAGCAATTACTTGTCATTGGAAGAATAATTATAATCCCATTTTCTTCCCTTTTTCAGAATTACTACCAATTTTATTTATATTTTCCCATTTTAACAATGATGTACAAATGTATGTCTAGGTAATTCAAAATAGCTATTTTACTATGGTTTAAAATAGGTTAAGTGATAACTTTATGCCACATTTTTACTAGCAGTACTCTTTTCTTCCTTAGTGGCAAACAAAAATAAACGCCAGTCTTACAATCAAAATGTCTTCCATTTGATAGAATGCGATATGGAAGTATTCATTTCACTAATAGATTCATCAAACATTCACAGAGCATCTCAAGGCACAGTACTAAATATCAGTGTGGGTACAAAGAACAGCAACTCACTTCAATAGTTTGAACACCTCTTACACGCTGGGTGCTCAGGGATGCAATAGGAGGCAGCAGTGGGTTAGAATCTTTCAGCCAAACAGACCAGTGGTCCAGAATCTAGCCTGAAAGTGGTGTGTACATTTTCTTAATGCCTCTCCCCAAACACTCATTTCCTAATCTCATCCTAAAGATGGATAATAAACAGGCTCCTCACTGGACTATGTGGAGGATTAGTTGCTAATATCAGTATTAAGGAGTGAACTTTCAATTAAATAGAAGAGATGAGACATATTTGCAGATAATATAACATAGGAGCTTGTGGCAAATGCCGAAAGCCAAAAGGTATGAGGAGAAAGCACTTACATCTGTCCAGAGGAGATGGGGTTTAGAATGTGCTCTAAACATTTTTGTGAGGATAAGACAATGTATGTTTTTAGATAAGATAGTTTGCTAAGGATCTAACAAAATTGTAGTTACATAATACACCTTAAATAAAGCTATTATCATTACTATTATTTTTAATTTTTTATTATTATTTTACATTAGGGTCACCGAATTACAGGTAAACACCAAAGCCAACATCACATAATTGCCCCTCATTATTTTTCCCCTTAAACAGTAAACAAGCTACTTCTCCTGACTCCAACCAAAATATTACGTAATTTTAAAGAATAAGGCATCACAGTCAGAGAAAGACAAGTATCACATGATCTCACTCATATGTGGAATTTAATGAACAAAATAAGCTGTTGAACAAAACAGATCCAGAGACCTAGAAGCATGGAACAAACTGTCGAATCTCAGAGGGAAGGTGGGGAGGGTGGGTGAAAGGGAAGAGATCAACCAAAGAACTTGTATGCATATATGCACAACCCATGGACACAGACAATAGGGGGTGAGGGTCTGAGGTAGGGAGGGGTGTAGGGTGGGTGTGGGCTAGAAGGGGTCAATGGGGGGGGAGGGGATGGGACATTTGTAATACTTTCAACAATAAAGATTTAAAACAAAAGAATAAGGCATCACTTGATACCACTCACTTGATACTTTAGATGTTACTAATTTTAAGAGTGATTTTACCTATTAATTAATAACAAGAATAACCTGACTGATGTAGTTTAATGTACACTTAGAAATAGAACTTCATCTTAACATAATCACTATTATATATTAAGTATCTTTAAAAATTCTATTCTCAAGTTTACTTTCCATTATAATTTCGTTCAATTATCAAATCTATCCTTCAATGATACCATAAAAAGCATTAAATTTAATCCCAATTCACTAAATTGTGGTAAATAGTAATCCCTGGAATAAAAATAGAGTAAATAATATATTTTTTTACTTTTATAAAAAAGAAAAGTTTCGTAAGAGCTAAACTATGGAATAGTAAAAGCAAAGAGAAATGTCACATTTTATATTCAAAGTTTGTAACTGTTACATATCTACGCAGAAAGATCACTATTACACACACAGGTCTGGCCTTACATAGACGTGAACTAGTAAAACCTTTATTTTCCCAGACTATGAGTACAACGGAAGTGGTCCTAAAATCTTACCTATCTGTTAGCCCGTACGCCAGATCAAGCATGTCATTCTCCTCATCAGTGATTGCTTCTAATTTCTCGTATATTTGCTTTTCAAAGATGAGGTGGCAGGTAGAGCAAGCCAAGGTTCCCTCACATGCACCTACAAAAGCAACAGACATTAAACATACTCTGCTCTACATTACAAACAATTCAAACTAGGTTTGAATTAAAGTTAACTTTTTCTACATTTTAGGATCAGCATTAGCATCCATAATTAAGACTTTATTTCTGAATAATAATGGAAATTAGGGACAAGCCTCCACCCCGCTCCCCCCCACACACACACAATCTGAAAGCACATTCACATATTATTTTTAAAAGGTTTTGAAGAGCTCAACACAATCTGTGAAGCCCTGTGGTACATAAGAGGAATTAGCAAGCAAAGCTACAGCTTAGTAATGGTACATATTATTCCTTATCAGTCTTTCCTTGTGATGAGGACAGATATCAAGTAAGTTCACTTTAAGAGTCACATTGGTTTTAAATAATGAGCTATTTCTCCTGCCCCAATTATTGCTGAGTGCCTAATACATGCCAGGTACTGTAAAGGGGGAACTGAGACATCACCTGGTTCAACCCAACTCTGACTGAACCTGCTTTGTACATCCTTTTCCAGGGGTTACCCAACCTTTCCTTGAAAACCTCCTGGGAAAGAAATCCACACCTGCATAAGCCAGCCAATTCTGCACTTGGCTTCTGCTGAGCTAGTCTGCAACTCTTACACCTACTGGTCCAGTACTATCCCGTGGAGTCCAATCCTTTTTTCCAGCTTTACTGAGACATAACAAATAAAATTGTAAGATGTTTAAAATGTGCATTGTGGTGATTTGATATACATATATATTGTAAAAGTATGCCTCTCATCCAGTTAACATATCCATTTTATATATAAAACTCTTGTGAAAACATGTTATATTCTTTTAGCAAATGTCAATTATACAACACAGTGTTATCAACTGTAGTCACCATGTTATACTTTAGCCCCTCAGACTTTATTCATCTTATAGCTGAAAGTTTGTACCTTTTTATCCACCTCTCCCTATTTCCCTCACCTCTAGCCCCCGGAGACTTCTTTTCTGCTCTCTGTTTATGTGAAAATTTTATTAACTATGTAGTAAATCCTTCTTTTAAATAATACTTTACATATATTTGAGATTGTTGTTCCTTCGCCAGACTGGGCACACCGAAGTCTTCCCAATTTTTCTTGTATGAGTTCTGCATCCCTTCCCTGAGGTTGGGCTCTTTTTAAACTATGGCAGCCAAGACTGCCAAAACAGAATCGTGCAGAATTGTGTTCTCATTAAATTCTACATTAAAAATAGTTTTCCAGCTTGTTTTTTAATACTAATTTTTTAAAAGTGGTGTGGCTCTCTTGGTTGAGCATTGGCTCATGCACCAAAGGGTCTGATCCCTGGGAGGCAACCAAGCAATGTATCTCTCTCACATCAATATTTTTCTCTCCCCCTCTCCCTTCCTCTCAAATAAATAAACTATTTGATAAATAATAGTAAAAACCATAACAACTTTGAAAATTACAGACTCCTAGGAGTTACTTAAGTTTGATTTAGATTCTCTTTTGGTCAATAAACAACACATAGAATATGTAAGAATAACTACTATCAATATCTAGTAACCTTAATTTTCCCAAGTGAACAGATCATTTTACTAAGAATGGTTCCCTCACAATTTAAACATTTGTTATTCATATTTTGTTACCTTAAAGAAAGCAAGAGAGGCTTCCTTAAATGTTCATTTTCATAAAATCTAATTCAAAGTAACAAGACTAAGGAGAGAACATACAGTGAGGTAAAGAAGTGTGTGGGCCCTAGAGCCAGACTCCCTGGGTTTGATGTGATTCCACTTTTACTAATGGATCAACTTGGGCTTCTTAACCCTCCATGCCTCAGTTTCCCCAACAGTGTATCTGCACCAATATATCATGTAGTTGTGAGGATTACATATGAGTGTGTACTTAGCATATGTACTTCCAACCACGACTTGTAGATAGTAAACACTATGCAAGTGTTGGTAATTAGTATTATTTGAAAGTTATAAGAAATCTTAGAATAATTTAACATAATTACTTTATCTTTATAAACATAATGAGAACTAAACCCAAGAAGTCAAATAAATTCACTAAGGTCATGCTACTAGTTAGAGATGAGTCGTGACTTTCATCTAAGTTGCCCAATGCTGAGACAACTAGATCCTTCCACGTAATAATCTAAGTCACCTTCCTTAAATATCAGACATAATGTAAATATACACATATGTATAATACACAAATATATGTATATACACACCAATTGGTTACTTGAACAAGTAGCTTACTTTCCTGTTTTTGTGTAAATTTGAAATATTTCAAACAAAAGGTAAATGGATATACTTTACATAAAGGGCTTTTTCTACTTAAAAAAAGTACACACACACACACACACACACACATACACACACACTTCAAAAACCCCTGCAATAAAAAGAGAATGACTATAGTGTAGCAGGGCTAGGCTCTAAATCAGCGGTTCCCAACCTGGGGGGCAATTGGATTTTTAAGGGGAGCAATTCGAGAATGACTTATTAACAGTGAATTTTTTGCATTTCCTATGGCTCTAGAGGCTTCATATACAGTATATAAATATATTGTGACATATTTATGCATTTCAGTTCTCTATTATATGTTTTGAAACTTCATTTTCTATTTTTTCATATCACTTCATATTATTTAACAATTTCTTAGTGATTTCTTCCTCAGTACTTCAACTGTCCTTTTGTTCTTTTATTTTTCTCTTTCATGGATGCCATGTTCTTTGGAAGCTTGTTTAGACCAAGTTAACGGCCTTTTAGGCTTCCTCCACGTGAATAGAAGTTCACTTTTTGAATAATAAGAATTATGTGTCACGGGGGAGGGGAGGCGGAATCAGGATTTTAGAGATGCTTAGGTGGGGCATGGCCAAAAAAAGGTTGGGGACCACTGATCTAAATGGACCTACCACAGTGTCTACTGTGTCCTGGAAAAGCCTCTCAGACCTGTTTTCTTCTCATCTATACAGTAAGAGATTGAGGAAGATAACCTGTAAGAGCCTGCTGGCTCTAATATTTTATGACTCCATAGAGAAGTATCACCACTCTTAATGAATTTATCCACTAGTACTCAATAAATATATACTTATCTTGATTTCTGTTTTTATGTTACCAATACCTAACACGGACAAACACAAAACTAAAATAGCAAATCCCTCTGGAAATACTGCAGGCCAAAAATCAGAAAATCCAGCCTCCTTTTGTCTTCAAAATGTAAGTAAAACAATCCTTACAAAATATTCCCAGCAACTTTCTTCAGATTTGTTATTAAAATAACAAATCCTGAGACCTGCAAGCCAAGTATAATAGGAGAAGCAAGGAAAACAAAACTCACAGTCTAGGGCAGGGTGAGGTGGGTGGGGGCTGCAGAGGCAGGGGACCAAGTTGCCTAAGGCGCCTGAACTTGTTCTATCAGCCTGTATTCTCCACCTTGTTGCCTGACATACTTGGTGGGTAACACATGCTCAGTAACCGTCTTTCATGGTGAGTTGCCGCAGGGATGACACTAGCCAGGGGGTTATGAACACGTCACTCCTCTCCCAGATCCAGCCCCTGGAGAGACTGGTTGTAAACCTCTACTATAGGGTACAAATAGCTGCTAAATGATTCTGAGCAGGAAAGTGACATGGGAACTTTATTTGGAGAGATCTCACTGCTGGTTCTATGTAAAGGATGGATTTAAGATTTTTTTTTTAAAAAAAGGCAGAAGCAAAAGCCATAAGCTTTCACAAGGGGGAAGAGGGAAAAAGGAAAGAAAGGATCAGAAAGGCAAAGAGAGCCAAGGTGAGACCCTTCCTAGAAAGGCAGTCAAAACAAAAATGTCTCAAATGGTAGACAGGGAACCAGAAAAGTGTGATGTCAGAAAAGATCAAGGAAAAAGAGAGTGCATACAATATGTTCTCAATCATCCTGGAATGGAGAGAAAAGTTCATAAGCCCATAAATCCTTCCTGAAAAACTTAGGACACTCCTTTTTGTACCACTTGGTCAGACGACATGCAGAGTTGCCATCCAAACAGCTCTTCATACGCTTTAAACTCTCTCTTCCCTAGGAAACTTCAATTTTTCTAACCTTCTCTTAAAGGTTTTTTCATTCTCTAATATAATTTTATTGCCCTCTTATGAACCTTGCCAATTGTTTCCACATCTTGCTTAAGTTGTCAAGTTCAGAGCTAAATAGAGTATTCTAATAAGAATTTGACAAATGTTGAGTAAATACAGAAGGTTACCTTTGGTTCCTACATGCAAAGTTCCTACTACACATTCTAGTCCCATGTTTATTATTTAAATAAATGTATCACATTCATGATCCCTCCTTATTTTATAGTCCCTTTCCAACGTTTTCCACCACAAGTTGTGACCAGGTATGTTTTTCTTATTCTTCACACCAGGAAGAAACTCAAATATAAAAGAAACTTTAAGACTCAGAGTGAAATCAACTCAGCTTGTATAAGATGGCTAACACTGGGCCAGAGAAATATAATGTCATATTGTGAAGCAAGTACTACTATAGAAAAAACTGCAGCAAAGATTTACAAGATCCCGTGGTACTTATAAGAAGAAATAGACAATCCTACAAAACCCCAAAATAGTAAGACAATCTGAGCAGTTTTTTTAAAGTGTTTTTGATATTTAACCTATATGTTCTATAAAAAAAGCATTTTAAAGAACATTGAAGACATGTCTCTAAAGAAAGTATTTAGAAAAAAATATTTCTTAAAACTTTCTTTATTGGTTTTAAAGAGAAAGAGAGAGAGAGAGGAGAGGGAGAGAGAGAGAATGGTTATTTCCTGCACTCACCCCAACCTAGTTGTGCCCTGATCAAGAATCGAACTTGCCACCTTTCAGTGTATGGGAGGCTGCTCCAACCAACAGAGCGACACCGGCCAGGACATGCAGATGGCCAGGAGACATCTGAAAAAATGCTTGAAGTCACTGATCATCAGAGAGATGCAAATTAAAACAACAATAAGGTATCATCTCACACCTGTCAGAATGGCTACCATCAACAAATGACAAGTGCAGGCGAGGATGTAGAAAAAGGGGAACTCTGGTACACTACTGGTGGGAATGCAGACTGGTGCAGCCACTGTGGAGAACAGTATGGAGTTTCCTCAAAAAATTAAAGATGGAACTGCCAGTGATCCACTTCTAGGAATATATCCTAAGAAACCCGAAACACCAATCAGAGCAGTACTGGTGGCTGTCAGCTTTTAGCCGGTATGGTACGTCGTCCTGTATACTGAAAGGTTGCAGGTTCAATCCTGGTCAGGGCACGTATGAAAGGCAACCAATCTATGTTCTCTTTCTCATCGATGTTTCTCTCTCTCTCTTTCTCACCCCCCTCTCCTTTCCCCTCTCTCTAAAATCAATAAGGAAAAATAAAATAAAGCAAAAATAAATAAAATCAATAAGCATATATTCTGGTGAGGATTTAAAAACCTAATAATAAAACAAAATCAATAAAAACATATCATCAGGTGAGAATAAACAAAGTTTGATCTAGCATAGTCAGAAATACATTATAGAATAGGAAGTCAATAAACATGATAGTAATAAATATATTTATATAAACATTATCAGGATTTCCCAATTTGAATAATTTTTCTGAAAACAGGCATATAAAGGATATAGGTAATGAAAGGAAAAAAATAGGGTTTGAGATAATAAACTAGGTAAATTTGATCAGAGAGCTGTAACTGCCCCCTAGTGACAGAATATTACAATACACTTTGAAAATTTAGTTCATAAAGTTGGAAATAAGAATGCTTATAAATCTGTTGCTTCCAAAATTTCTATTTGTTCCTTTTTACTCATTTATCCACTCATTATTTCACTTCATATTCAATAAGGGATAAAACAGGAATGATTTATCCTTCATTGCAGTCCCTTGGGAGAAAGGTGCACACATAAAGAAATACATAACTAACAGATGGTGATAAATGCTATGAAAGAAATGAACAGGATGCTGTAATGGAGAAAAATGGGTTTAGGCTAATAAGAAAAACCCTACTTGGAATTAGGCAGTGGGACAAAGCCTCACTAAGGAAGATACATAAAGTGAGACTAGCCCCAGTCAGTTTTCTCAGTGGTTAGAGGATTGGCCTGCGGGATAAAAGGTTCGGGTTTGATTCTGTCAAGACCGTGTATCTTGGTTGCAGGCTCCATCCCCAGCCCCAGTAGGGGTGTGTGTGGGAGGAAACCAATCGGTGTGTCTCTCTCACATGGATGTTTCTCTCTCTGTCTCTCTCCTCCCTTCCACCCACTCTACAAAATCAATAGAAAAAATATCCTCAGGTGAGGATTAACAAAAAAAATAAATAAATAGAGACTAGACAGATACAGGATTTTCAGGATGGGGATTGGAGAAGTGTCCCAGGCAGAAAAAATTGTAAAGTGTATACAAAGGTAATGGGTGAGTTCAGCTCTTGGGAAAAGGCCAACATGGCCAAAGTGAGAAACAGAATGAGTATAAACGGGGTGGAGGGGTTGCAGATGGGGCCAAACAATGCAGAACCTTGTAGGCTAGGGTAAGGAGTGTGGATTTTATCCTAAGTGAAATGGGAACTTACTCATGGTTTTTAATCAGGGGACATGTCTGTCGTGTATTATGACAGCTTATCCCAATTGCGGGGCTCAGAGCAGAAGCAGATCAGCACAGTTCAGGTATATGGTGACTGGCCAGCCCCAAGCAGTGACTGCAGGGATGAGAGAATATGACACACTTTAAATAGGAAACATGCACCCCAGCTGGTTTGGCTCAGTGGATAGAGCATCGGCCTGCAGACTGAAGGGTCTCGGGTTTGATTGCGGTCATGGGCACATGCCCAGGTCGCAGGCTCAATCCCCAGTGGGGGGCCTGCAGGAGGCAGCCAATCAGTGATTCTCTCTCATTGTTGACATTTCTATCTCTCTCTCCCTCTCCCTTCCTCTCCGAAATCAATAAAAATATATTTTTTAAAAAGTCTCCTGTTTCTAAATAAGTAAATAGGAAACATGCTTTGGAGGAACAACTGACAGGAGCTGCTATGGGACTGGAGGTAGGTGATGGGGGAGAAGGAAGGATAAAAGACGCTGTTTTCAGGTTTCAGCAGCTGAGTGATGCTCATTACTGACAGAAAAGACTTGCGGAAGGGCAGGTTTCAGTTGGGGGTAATCAAACCTGTTTAAAAATTGACTATAAAATATCCAATTCCAAGAAGAGATGTTAAAGAGGAAGTTGGATCTGTAGCCCAAGGCTCAGAGGGAATGTCTGAGCCAACAAAGTAAATTTCAGTTTATGGGCATCGAGATGGGATTTAAGGTCACAGAAGGAAGAGATCACTCAGGGAGAAACTGTAAAGAGACTTTGTACTTGGTCAGCCTTCTTTGATATGGTGTTCATCTGTGAGTATGACTTATGACACGGCAATATTCAAAGGGTCTCCTGTATTTGCCTTAAGAAATTAATGAAATAGCTGCCTGCCCCCATGTTGTTACAATAACCTCTTCTTTTTTTTTTTTAAATATATTTTTTGATTTTTTACAGAGAGGAAGAGAGAGAGATAGAGAACTAGAAACATCGATGAGAGAGAAACATCGATCAGCTGCCTCCTGCACGCCCCCCACCGGGGATGTGCCCGCAACCCAGGCACATGCCCTTGACCGGAATTGAACCTGGGACCTTTCAGTCCGCAGGCCGACGCTCTCTCCACTGAGCCAAACCCGTTTCGGCAACCTCTTTTTTATAAGAATAGCATTTCAGGCTTTTTGATCTCTCCTTTTCATCTTTATCCAAGAAAATGATTTAGGCTTAAATCTTACCTTTTGTGAACCTAGATTAGCTTATCTCAAGTTTATAGTTACATGACAAAATTCTGGACTTGTTAGGATCTTTGATTTTTAAAGCCTCTCTGCTAAATCTGTATAAGGGAATGCAGAATCCTCATTAAACTACTAAAGACTGTATAGGCCAAGTTAAAATGCCACAAATCCTACCATTCTTACTCAGTAGGCACTGTGCTAAGCATTCTACTTCCAATATCCCATGAAGTTAGAACTATTAGAATCCTATTTTACAGAAGAGGAAACTGAGACATAAAGATATTAAGATGGCTTGCTCATGGCTTGTAAAGAAAAATGTTAGATTATGAACCATAATCTACAATGAAAAGTGAACCTGTGTTATTAATAATAGCTATGTAATAAATAATACCTAGGTTTTATTTTAAGCATTTGCTTTTTTACAGCTACTATAGTCCTGAGGATTATGAACCATAATCTACCTGATTCCAGTCTATTCTCCATTGCTATGCTATGTACTACTTTTCATTTGTGAAAAAATAATTCAGAGAAACTAAGTTTAGTTAAAAGTGTAGCTAAATATGAACTCATACAATGGAAATCAATTATAAATAAATTTTATAGAACTCATACTATACATAAAGTATCACTGAGGTCTTTATCTACGTAAGTCATTCTTACCCATGCTATGTATCTGAATCATGAAGAGCATTTTAAAAACATATCTGCAAGGCCCAGCCGGTGTGGCTCAGTGGTTGAGTATCGACCTATGAACCAGGAAGTCACGGTTTGATTCCTAGTCAGGGCACATGCCTGGGTTGTGGGCTCAGTCCCCACTAGGGAGCATGCAAAAGGCAGTTGATCAATGATTCTCTCTGATCCCTGATGTTTCTATCTCTCTCTCTCCCTCTCCCTTCCTCTCTGCAATCAATAAAAATATATTTAAAAAAAAATACATACCTGCAAAACTCTCCTCTCTTCCTGTACCATCCAGGGTGGAACACAAATGATGTCTGCACTTTTAAAAGTTGTGTAGATTCTAACTCCATCCCAGACAAGAACCACTTCATTAGACTAAAAACTCCTTAAAATTGGTACTATATAACTATTTCATCACCTAATTTCTAAAACAGTTCATACAGAAAAGACAGTTCTTAGAGAAAAAGGAATAAAGAATTAGAGACTTTGGCTTGAATCTGAGCCCTCTCACTTGTACGACCCAGGGAATATTAACTTCTCTGAACCTTAGTTTCTTCATCTATAAAGTGAAAGTTGTTTTTTTTTAAATCTACCTCTTAAGAGTTGTTACAATCATAGATAACATGTGCTGGAATGTAGTATGCGCTCAAATGGTAGTTGTTCCAATAATCCTGAAACCGACTAAACAAATAACTGATTTAAAAATGCAGATAAATACTCAGTGCCACCTTTGGACAAAGTACACTCTGTGAAGTCACCTGAGTGATGACAGTCTTCCAAGAGCTCACAACCCAGTAAGGGAAAGGGGCATTCTCTCTAAAAAGGAAGCTGTGATGAGCATTCACAGGGAGGTGGATTTCACGTATCATGGGGAAATGGGGAAGAGGGAAATAACTCTGATGTAGAAATGGTTCTCAAAAGTGCGATGTGAACTGTGCTCTGACTGAAGCATAGTCAGATATGCTCGTTGGACCTTATTTCAGGCCAATGGTTCACAAACTTTAACATGCATCAAAGTGACATGGAGGGCTTGGTAAAACACAGAGGGCCCTACCCCAGACTTTCTGACTCAGAAGATCTGGAGTGGGGCCCGAGAATCTGCATTTCCCAAGTGACCTGATGCTAAAAATCAAGGGAACCCTCTTCAAGAACCATCATTAGAGTGCTTGAGCAGAACTGACAAGTGCTAATAGCTTTCCTTGGCAGCATCTGGGGCGTTGCTCCTGTGAGTGCTTAAGGACTATTGTCAGAAATCTAGACTCCAGAAATAAAAACATTCTCCATAAAAACCATTTCTCCCCTGATAAGAAGTAGATAAATTACCCTTCCTGGAAAGGTGAGCTAACACTCCAGACTAAGTTAGAACTATTTAATTATCTCTTGTAATATGACATTTATTACCTCTAACCAATTATTTTTCAACTCCACTAGCCATTTCCTAGATTTGCATTAACACAGTAAACAATAAGGTAATGAGGCAACAGATTTTGAGGTACAAAGCTAATCAAACGTACAAAGAATAGAAATACAGTGTTATTCTTATTCTTTCAAAATGAGAATATAACACTAATACATCCTGAATTTTAATATTTTACTCTGTATGGTGTAGGTTAAAATTTTTCAAAAGAACAGTGTTGAAACCTTTCAATAGTTTCACTTATAAATTTTAAGGACTCTTCCATACTCACCAAAACCATCAATATCTAGATTATTTTCAATCACAACATCTAGCAGAGAGTCACCGATTTTTCCTTTGGTTGTTAATATTTCACCGTCACGGTTTAAAAAGTGGACTGTTATTTTATCTTCTGAGCTGGAAAAGGAAGCAGTCCTTTATTAATTATTTTCAAAAAATACTTTAAAATAACTGTTTTGAGAACTAGTAAGGTCAAATTTAAAAAAACTTGTAAGATCAAAGAAATAGTGGGGTGTGTGAGTGTATGTATGTGTGTGTACGTACATGCAAGCAAATGTGCTTTTACACTATTTTCTTTTCTTTCCAAAGTTCATTTGGGAAGAAAATGCCTTAAATACCAAAAAGGCATGTCTATCTGCCCACTTACTAGGAGAGCTCTACTGCCTGAAAGAAAACGAAAACTAGGCCATGTACTCCCCTATGCATTGTGTCTCCGAGTGGTCATGGTCATGGGTCACAGTCATGTGAAAACATTTAGCAATCATTATCATGAAAGTCTATTTTGCTCTCACACAGCTCTCTGAAAAACAATCTCTATGAATGTGCCCCTAAAGACTAGACCACGGTTGTGGTGAGCTTTGGAAAAGCAAAGCACCCTGCCATCAATAGGCAATTATGCATGTGTCTTGCAGGTACTGTGCTTAAAGGCAGCAGTCTGATAGTTTTCTGAGTATCTGAACATCTTACTTTAGTCTACATTGTGTGCTCAAAAATCAAAGGGACTAGAAAATATTATTATTTGTTTGTTTGAATCTGTGGGAAGATAAACATACCCCCTTATGTACTTTATTATAGGACTAGTGGCCCGGTGCGCAAAATTTGTCCAGGGGGGCGGGGGGCGCGGGGAGGAGGTGTCCCTCAGCCCGGCCTGCACCTTCTCCAATCTGGGACCCCTCGGGGGACGTTCCAGTGCCGATTTAAACCGGCAGTCAGACATCCTTCTCACAATCTAAGACTGCTGGCTCCGAACCGCTCACCTGCCTGCTTGATCACCCCTAACCACTCTGCCTGCCAGCCCCCAACTACCCCCCCCCCCCACCGGCCTTTTCACCCCCAATTGCCCCCCTTGCCAGCCTGATTGCCCCCAACTGCCTCCCCAACTGCCCCCCCCATGGCCTGCTCGCCCCCAAATGCCCCCCCATGCTGGCCTGATCACCCCCAACTGCCCTCCCCTCCTGACCTGATTGCCCCTAACCACCTCTGCTTCAGCTCCGCCACCATGGCTTTGTCCGGAAGGTCTTCCGGAAGGTCTCTCGGTCTAATTAGCATATTACCCTTTTATTAGTATAGATATTATATTATCTATCAGCCAGACTTAAATTTCTTTCCCTTCTCACAAACATCAAAACAAAATTTGGGAAAAGAAATTATATAAGTAACTAGATCCTTATCCTCCACCATTGGTCATTATAATTTTTACCTCACAATTGAAAAGACGTACTTCAGCTTAAAATAATTAGATGCAATTTTCACTACTGCCAGAAGATGGTAATAGTCCATATCAAAGAAAACTTTAATATAAGTAAAACTTAGAATTAAATAATTCCAGAGTTATAAATATCTTCCAATTTATCAAATCCTCACAAATGAGGCAACTGTAGTCCCTATCAGATAATGGCCTCCCTAATATTCCAACACTGAAAAAAGAGAATTCCATTAATTAAAAATTATATAAAATACTAGAGGCTGTGCACTGGTGGGGTCCCTTGGCCTGGCCTGTGACCCCTCGCAATCCGGGACCCCTTGCGGGATGTCTGAGAGCCAGTTTCAGCCCAATCTCCGAAGGCCAGGCCAAGGGACTCCACCCATACACGAATCCATGCACTGGGCCTCTAGTATGCATATAAGATCTTTGGTTTATCTCTTCCCTCCCTTTCCCCCTCCTGCTTCCCTCTGAGGTTCATCAGCCTGCTCCATGTCTTTGGTTTCCACTCTGTGTTAAGCATCTGCCCCCTGGTGGTCAGTACCCATCATAGCTACCAGCCAGTCAGCTGGTTGCATAGGATTTTATATAGAGAAAGGACCAGTGCACAAAAATTCATGCACTGGAGGGGGGTCCCTCAGCCCAGCCTGACCCTTCTCACAGTCTGGGTGCCCTCAGGGAATGTCCTACTGACGGCTTAGGCCCACTCCCCATGGACAGGGGCCTAAGCCGCAGTCTGGCCTCCCTCTGTGGGAGGCAACTGGGCTGATCAGGGGAAGGCACCACCCCTATCACCCTGCTGCTGCTGCCACTGCCAGCTGCCAGGGCTCATGGCTGCCTGAGCTCCAGGCCTCACAGCTGCTGTGGCTTTGTCCGGATGGATGTCTGGAAGACTTTCGCCCTAATTAGCATATTACCCTTTTATTAGTATAGATATGTAAAAGTCCCTCAAAAGTGCTTGTGTATTCCAACTATTTTTTTTTCATAGAAAAAAAATGCTTTAAAAATAAGTATTCTGAATATTATTCTTGATTTTCCAAGTACAATGGCAAAGAATGAAGATACTCTGGAGGCAGAGAAACCACTTTGTAAATTATTAAAAGAGCACAAACTAAGCAAGGATATAGGAGACATTGTCTTAGATATTCAGGAGGTAAATTAAAAGGTTCTGGTAGCATCAATATAAGATGGACTGAGAGAGAGGAAAGAAATAATGTTGAGGTTTCCAGCTCGGGCAATTAGGGGGTACAGTTTAAAGTAGGGTTAACAGATGGGGAGATAGAGCTTTGGGGAAGATGGAAATGAATTTGAGTTTAGACCTGTTTAATAATAGAAAAAAAATAGATGAGAATGTCCAGAAGCCAGATGAATCTGAGCCCAGCAGAGCAGTCTAGAGATCTGACATCCACAGATGCCTTGTGAAAGTACAACAGAGAGAATTCCATCATTTGTACTCACTACCGCAGGCCAAAGGTTTTAGGGCTGCTATTGTTCTAGAGCACTTAGAGCACTCTAGAGCTAAGTTACAGCAAAGGAACTCGAACTCTTTTACATCAGACTCCTCTGTAAAAATGGGTTAACAATGTATACAAAATACATAACACAGAGTAGAGCTCAACAAACACTGATTAATAACTTTTAAAGCCTCAGTCCTTTTGTTGCTAAGAAGCCTGAACTGCTGCTATGTATGTACAACATCACACAAAAACTGCAAAGAGTATTAATAGGTTTACCAAAGGACAGGAGAGGGAGCAGAAAGGTAATTCCATAGATGAAAAGTATGGAATGTAAGAATCAGATGTGGATTCCAGCCCTGGTTCTGACATATACTAATTAGATGACCATAGGAAGCCACAGTGACTTCCCCAAGCTGCTGAGAGAATAAAGGAGAGAAAGTTTATGGCAACTCTTTTTCCTTAAAGCAGTACGCACGTACTTTATACCCAAGTAACTCTAACCATTCACTGTTAATAAATGGTGTTGGTGGGTTTTGTGGATTTCTCCCTCAATTCTAAGAACTAGCAAGAAGCTTTTAGCTCTTCCCAAAAAAGGAAGATTTCATACACTGGGAAATAATTATGATCTCCCCAAATTTTCTTTCATCAATTAATCAACCAACATCACACAAAAAACTATATTCTTCACTTGTTACCCTTTACTCACTGCCATTTATTCTGCTCAACCAGACAGTTGGCAGGGGTTGCTGTGCTGACGTTCAGGGAGGGGAGTTAAGCTGCTGATGCCCACTCTTTCACCATATAGAGTAGTCTGGGACCAGTGGTCCAAGAAAAGGGGCACCCATCTCGGGCTCCCTACTTCCTTGGCCACCTTAACTCTTCCAAATGACCCCATGGGCTAAAGAATTACCAACTACTATGGTGCTCAAAAAACAAACAAAAACTACATGAATTTTAGTCCTAGCTTTGCCAACAACTTGCTATGGAGTTTTTATTTTCACTTATCTACCTCCCAAAATTTTCTTAAGAGTCAAGTGAAATAATATATGGAATGCTCTTTGCAACTTAAATCACTACAAAATATAAAGTACTGTGTCAGGGTATTTTGGAGTTAAAGGAGTTTTTCAACTCTCAATTTCTGATAGCTTATCTAAATGTTCAACTTCCAAGTCAGAATGACAACTTCTAGACTGCTCTGTCCAATTGACCTTTGTGTGTTCTGTACCTGTGATGTTCTATACAGCAGCTACTAGCTACTGAGTACTTAAAAAGTCACCTGGGGCCCTGGCAGGTGTGGCTCAGTTGGTTGGGCGTCATCCCATGCACCAAAAGGTCATTGGGTTCCATACCCAGTCAAGACACATGCTGGGGTTTCAGGCTCCATCCCCAGTAGGGGGCATGCAGGAGACAGCCCTTTGATATTTCTCTCTCCCTCTCCTTTCCTCTCCCTCTAAAATCAATTTTTAGAAGAAAAACATTTTTTTAAAAAAAGTTCACCTGGGAAACTGATTCTTTAATTTTATGTAACTTTATTTTAAACAGCCACGTGGTGAGTGCTGATCAACTCTCAGGTAATATCAGCTGTAGCTCCAAAGTCTGTGATAGGAAGCACAAGGCCTCAATAGAAAAGCAGGACTGTGAGGGAACAGAATAAATGTGCGTCCCTTTAAGACAACTTCATAATACCCAAATCCAAACATTAAGTTTGGGGGAGATAATTCCTATTTACAAAAGCATTTGTGTTCCTTTAAATACTAATTACACAAGTATGTTCAATACATGTCCCAATTTATATAATTTTTCAAGAAAGCACCCATTGTAGAAAACAAGGCATCTGCTTGGAGGGAGGTCAAAAGCAGGGAAGTGTATGGGAAATAGGGACAAATGAATCTGGCTCGCCTTCTCTCTTATTCCGCTCACAGTTAATGCAACAAATTGAATGAGCACCCACTATAGAATAAGATTAAGGAGAAAAAGTAAGTCCTACACCCTATTCTCAGGTACCTCATCAAGAGAAAAGGCAGAATACAAATCCAACCGTTTCTCCCTCCCTCCAGGTCTAGCTTCCTGCTACACCAGCAAGGGCAGAGAGCATTCTCCATTATATAAGGTCCCATCTCATTCCTGTAGGCTGAAATGAGTACCATCTTAGCTCTAATTATCTAAGGAGATCGTCTTTGAAAAGCAAATAAGCCCAAGAATATAAAATATCAATATATTTTGGGGAAATTTGTTCACATCTCTTTCAACATTCACTCCACAACACTCTAGCTGCCCTGACTGTGGAGTAGCCATACTCTATCTCACTGCTTCACTAATAAACTTTTTTTCACTTTAAACTCAAAACCAAAAAAATGAAACACTGTAGGCCAGAGCTGCGGCTGCTACCAGATAACATCTTCTGAGCCGGAAGACGACCAGTATTTCCTGCATTCTCTCATTTATTTACCAAGTAACCTGTGAAACCTGTACCATTGCTCTCCACCATTGACAACTTGGGGACACTGAGATGCATAGATTGCGGAAGCAGATGGTGAGTGCCAAAGCCACTTCAAAACCCGAATCGCCACTCAACGCAGAGCTTTAGGCGCTGAATCAGCTACAAGAGGGCGGGAGCCCGGGCATGGAGTGGACATTCCCCGACAAACGGACATTCCGACGAAGATCTGGAGGCAGAACGTCCTAACGCTGCAGGAGAAAGGCCCGTAAAAACCTGCAGGCCCGGCTCGCAACTGGGCGCATCTCGCGAAGGTCACCGCCGGTTCCTGGCAGAGCAAAGGTTAGGTCCCGCCAACCAGTAGCAGCAAAGAGCCTGGCTTCCCGCGGGCACAAGAGGGCCCGGAAAGGGAAACCGGGAAACCGGGGTCCCGGGTCCCCGGGTCCCCGTCTCCCGCCAGGCGTCGGTGGCTCGGAAAGGAAACTGCGCTAAGTCAGGGCCGCGGGGCACGAGCGGAAGCGGGCGGTTCGGAGCCGGTGCCCGGCACCCAGCGCCCGAGGAAAGAAGCGGAGCCAGAAATCGGGCCGGGCCGCCCCCGGGGAAGGGACCCCGACCCCTCGCGCGCCGGCCCGCGCCTCACCTGCAACGCGCTGGAGCCGACAGGCTCAGCGGCCGCCTGACCGCGCCGCCGCCCGGTGCCCGGCTCCCCGAAAGGCCACCGGCGCCTACGCGGGCTCCGGCGACCAGCAGCCACCGCCGGGCCGCGCCGCCCAGGGCCGCGGAGGAGGCGCAGAGAAGCCGGGCGCCCCCCGCGGCGGCCATAGCCGGCGGGCCGGTAACTACCGGATGCGAAGCGGGCGCACCGCACGTCTGCGAGAGGCTCCCGAGTGCGGGCGGCAGCTGCGGGCGTCACGCCGGGGCCGCGGGCCGTGCGGGCTGGGGCGGGAGAGGCAACTCGGACGCCAGCCCGCGCCTTCCGGTGTCCTATAAACCCATTCGCGGAGCGTGCGCCTCCCCCTTCCCACGCCTCCGGGACGGGCTTTTTAGGGGTGGGGCTAAGCATTTGGTGTTTGTGCTTGTTACCATACTGACCAGGTTTTGTCTTTTTTTTTTTTTAATCTTCATTGTTGAAAGTAATACAGATGTCCCCTTTCCTCCATTGACCCCGTGCAGCTCGCCCCCGGCCCCAGGCCGTCACCACGCCATTGGTCTGTGTCCCTGGGTTATGCATATATGCTTACCAGTTCTTCCCACCCATCCACCACTGCCTTGCTCCTCGGTTAAGCGTCTAGAGTTGCCACGCAAACACACAAAGGGAGCTGAACGTCTGACTGAAAGATGTAGGAAAACACATCCCGCCCCGTTACTTAACCCACTTTCTTCTGTTCCGCACTTCCTCCTTCTCCCGCCACCCACTCCCCCACCTCCCCCACCTCCCCCACCCCTCCACCCCCCATTAAAGAAAAACACAACAACGTGGAGCCCCAGCCGGTTTGGCTCAGTGGGTAGAGCGACGGCCTGCGGACTGAGGGTCCCAGGTTTGATTCTGATCAAGGGCACATGCCCGGGTTGCGGGCTTGATCCCCAGGAGGGGGTGTGCAGGAGGCAGCCCATCAATGATTCTCTCTCATTGAATCTTCTATCTCTCCCTCTCCCTTCCTCTCTGAAATCAATAAAAAATATATTTTTAAAAAATAAATAAAACAACTTGGTAGATTCTGTCATCTTGGAGTTCAAGTTTGGGTAAAAGGAAATTCTGGGCATTGGCAAACTAGAACAATAGGAAACTTCAGAAATTTCAAAATGTCTATAGGCATGGTACCCAGAGGAGTAATTGTGCCTATAAAGTAATGATCACAATAATGAATAAATTGAGGGATATAGAGAAGGCAGATATTAATCCTAGTCCTGATTGGCAAATGCTTCTTGAGTACTTGAAATCCATGAGACTTAAAAAGAAACTTTGATGAACTGAGATTTAAAGTCTTTTACAAAAACCAGAAAGATGAATTTTAAAGTACACTTAATCATGGTTAATACGTTGTAGTGGAAAGAGCATGGGCTTTGAGGTCAAATATTAGCAATATTTAAATCCAAGGTCTACCACTTTTGAGCTCTGTTGAGCTCTGAGACCTTGGATAAATCATTCTGTTAGAGGATCAGAGTTTCACAGATAAGATGTTCCATCCTTCAGGGCCATTCTGAGGGTTAGACAAACTAACACGCACAAGGCACAACTGCCTAGTGCGTCACAAACAATGACTGATAACTTCCGGGGCCTTCCTCCTAAGGCTAGTCTTTTGTTGTTGTTGTTGTTGTTGTTGTTGTTTTAATGAGTGTAAATTTATTAAAGCTTGAGATAGTGAGGCAAAGGAAGGGCGCCTGGAGATAAAATCAGGGAATCAGGGGTAAGCTCAGGAAAACTGCCTCTGACCATTGTTCCCCTGGGTGAAAGTCTAGAGTCTCATCAGGCATTAGAGCTTAGGACAGAGAAAGAGTTCAAGTTGGAAAGGACACAAACCCAGACAAGTAATGTGAAAGAGGAAATTGTAAAAGAACAGTTACTTTTTTATAGGACTAAATCTCCAAAGTCAGATGAATTAATAACAGGAAGAATACTGGGTGGGGGGGACTGGAGTGGTGAGAGAGGAGAGGTGGGTAATGCAGATATTCCTTTTCCTCTCAGCCCCCCTATTCAGCCACAACTCGGTTATGGCACTTACAGCATTCTGCTTTGTTGAACAGTTGTTTGCATATACACTTCATCTTAGCCCCCTTACTACCAGGTTCAATAAGTATTTGTGAATAATGTTGTCATGTAACTACCAATCATCAGAATTCATGAAACATGTGCATGAAAATTAAAGATGGAAAATTTTTTCCACAGATTTTCTAAGGCAAGTAATGGGTGATTCTAAAGATTATAGATATCAATATTCATGAGACAGTATTTCAGAGGAGACTTATTAACATATGGTTCATGAACACAAATAAAAAAGCAATATGGAATTACTGAGGACAAGCTTTTGCTTATATATTTCTCTATTTTATGAAACTCCCCTCCATCTTTCACTCTTGTCAAAATCCACCCATATTTTGAAACTCATCTCAAAGTCTATCTTTCCCATGAAGTCATGCCTATTCATCCCAACAGATCATCCCTTCCTCTGCTGAATGCCTAAGACCTTGGGTTATTCTTGTTAAACTTATAGTATCTGTTGTTTCAAATAAGATAATGTTCATGAAAGTGTTTTTGTGAACTGTACAATGTAATAACAATTGAGATTCAATGTCTATTGAGCACCTACTCTGAGCTTCGCAATGTTTATGGAGACTTGCTCTGTGCTCCATCACATATGCTTTGTGTAGCTCATCTAGACTGGAGCTCCCAAGAGCTATCTTATTCCTCTTCATATTCCTAGCTCCTGGCATAGTGCCTGTCACAAAGCAGCCTTGTAATAATATCTTTGTTAAGAGCTCACTTAGGAACTTTCACAATTTTTTATCTCATTTCATCACCACAACTCTGTAAAGTAGATATGCCGATAAGCAATAAATAGCTTTATTCAATCAATATTTAACATCAGCAGTGTGTAAAAACACTGTGCTGGTGCTGGAGACATAGCAGTGAACAAAACAATCCTTGACTTCTTATTTTTAAACTAGAGGCACTGTGTGTGAAATTCGTGCACAGGGGCGTTCCTCAACCCGGCCTGCACCCTCTCCGATCTGGGACCCCCCGGGGAATGTCCAACTGGGATCAGGCCTAAACCAGCAGTTGGATATCCCTCTCACAATCCGGGACTGTTGGCTCCTAACCACTCACCTGCCTGCCTGCCTGATCACCCCTACCTTGTCCCCCTGCCGGGCTGATCACCCCTAACTGCCTCGGCCCCCAGTTTGGCTTTCCTCTGTGGGAGGCGATCTGGTGGATCAGGGGAAGGCACTGGCCCCATTACCCCGCTGCTACTGCCACTGCCGGCCTCAGCCCTTTGCAGTTGCCCATGGCTGCCTGAGCCTCAGCCCTTGCAGCTGCTGCGGCTTTGTCTGGAAGGATGTCCAGAAGATGTCCACTCTAATTAGCATATTACCCTTTTATTAGCATAGATTTGGGGACCATTATAACCACGCAGAACTTAAAGAAAACACATGGCCCTGGCCAGTTTGGCTTAATGGAGAGAGCGTCAGCCTATGGACTGAAGGGTCCCAGATTTGATTCTGGTCCGGGGCACATGCCTGGATTGTGGGCTTGATCCCCAGTAAGGGGCCTGTGGGAGGCAGCTGATCAGTGATTCTTATCATTGATGTTTCTATCTTTCTCTCTGAAATCAATAAAAAAATATTTTTTAAAAAAGAAAACACATGATCTTCACTTTGGGCTTTGTCATTTTACAATATCCTTTGTGCAGTATTTTAACTTCCCTCAGCTTTCCTTTATCCACCCTCAAAATGCAATCTATTTTGGAGAAGATGATCAGGAAAGTGATTCTAATGGGTAGAAGGTTTTTTTGGAGGGGATGGGATCATGAAAATATTTAAAAATTGAGCATGGTGATGGTTGTACCACTCTGAATTTACTTTAAAAAGCCAGTTCATTGTACACTTTAGGTGACATGTACAGTATATGAATTATATCTCAACAAAGCTGTTCTTTTATTTCTTTTTAAATAAAGACCAGTCCTATAATCAATTGCAGATGTTTTCAGAGGCCCCCAGGATTTGCTTACAGCATCCCAAATCACAGCTGCGACTCCCAGTTGCCTCCAGTCCTGGCGGATTTGGATGGTGTGGTTTGCAAAGGAGAAGGTGGCAAGAGGCTTGTGGAATTTCTGTAATCCCATTCCCACGGTCTCCTCATAGGGCACCAGGGCCATTTCCACTGTGCCAGCTCTCTGCTTCCTGTAACTTGCTGGGCAAAACAAAACTGCATGCTCTGGCCAGAAAGTGCATTCTCTCTTAGGTGGCCCAAATGCTTTTTATAAGGTCGTTTTATGGATTCAAAAGAGTAAACAGAGATGTGGAAAGCTTTTGTTGAATTCCTTTTACATGGTTCTTCCAGTCTCATGGGAAGTGAGATGTGGCTCTGAATTCATCCCAAAGGGTGTCTTTGGGCAAAAGCACCCAGAATGGCACAACTCCCGCAGGATGCCCTACGCATTTCGCTGTCAGGACTCAGGGGGGCTTGAGGGTGAGTGAGGCAGCAGTGCCAGCACAGGACCCGGGAGAA
Organism: Corynorhinus townsendii; assembly: GCA_026230045.1. Classification (NCBI taxonomy): domain Eukaryota; kingdom Metazoa; phylum Chordata; class Mammalia; order Chiroptera; family Vespertilionidae; genus Corynorhinus; species Corynorhinus townsendii. Next base: position 70,684,281 of record JAPDVU010000008.1, read on the forward strand.
GATAGAGCTTTCTACACTGCCCAGACCACATGGACTGCAGCTGCACGCACCGAGGTGGACAGGTGTTTCTGCTGTTTTGTTTTGGTCTGGCCTTCACCCCGTCAGCCACGGACCCGTGCCTGCACTGAGACTGTGAATGGTTCGATGGTCCTACTTTTTGGTGGACAGTGGATGCACTCTACCTCCCGGAGACTGGCAGTTAGACACTAGCGGCTTCCGAGTCATTTGCAGGGAGAGCGCAGCCTTAGGTCCAAAACAGATTCGGGTGTCCTTGGCTAAGAGGCCTCCCAGGCTAGGGGCCACTGACAGTTTGAAGGCCAACCATGACCCCGATCGTGGCAAGGGTCCCCTGTGGGGCACTGGCCTGCCTGGGCTAGGGGCCGCCCATGGTTTGAAGGCCGGCCACGCCCCCAATCCAGGCAGGATTTCCCTCATGGTGACCGTTTGTCCCACTCCCTCAGCTCCCTAGCCTGCTGTTTGGTTGTCCTGTAGTTTTGGTCTTTAGGAGCCCTGGTTTTTTATATATTACGATGAGGAAAGTGAGGTGCACAGTAGTTGTGACGTTCTTAGAATCATACTGCTAGTAAGTTGCAGATCTAAAATTTAAATCTAGGTATTTCTGGTCCCAAGTCCAAGGCATAAGCACAAGAAATGGTCATATTATTTTTATTACATAGACAATCCCCAACTTAAAATGGCACGACTTCCAGTTTTTCCTTAATGTTGTTGTGAAAGTGATATGCATTCGATAGAAACTGACTAAACTAAGCTATGATGTTCAGTAGGTTATGTACATTTCAAATTTATGTTATTTTCAATTTATAATGGGTTTATCAAGATGTAACCCCATCATAACTTGAGGAGCATCTGTATTCTACTATATATTTACATATATCATTCATTAAATTTTATTATAAAATATATTATTAATGTATATTTATATATCATATATTTTTGAACTCTACATTCAATAATAAATGCTTAAGTTTTACATGATCGTTATACAGGCATACCTTAGAGATATTTCAGATTCAGTTACTTAATAAAGCAAGTATCACAATAAAATGAGGCATAATCTTTTTGTTGGTAAGAGGTGTTGCCTTCAGTTGTATAAAACACAACACTTGTGAAGCACAATAAAGTGTAATAAAATGAGGTATCTCTATAATTTAAGAAAAAAGTCACAAATTATCATTATCTAATTTTTTTTAAAGGAATATGAAAGTAGGTCTAATTATATTTCACCCCAAGAAATTGCTGACTCCACTCCCAGGTGCTTTGTTAATATGGCTGATGATATTGGTGAGTTTCCTAAATTTAAATTAAAGATATAACTGATATTTGCATAAATCACTATCTTTGTCTTAATTGATCTTCCTGCTTGCAATTTTATCTTGTTCTAAAGCATCCTCCATACTGCCAGTAGGCTGATCCTTTAAAATACTGATTTATTTGATCATGTTACTTTCTTGATGAAAATCCTTGAATGACATTCCATCACCCTTATGTGATACCCCATCACTACTGGAATGACATTCCATCACCATTTTTAAAAAATATTTTTTATTATTGATTTTAGGGAGGAAGGGGCTGAGAGAAAGAGAGGAAGAGAGAGAGAGAGAGAAGCATGGATGTGAGATAGATACATCGATTGGTTGCCTCCCCTACTCATCCCAACCAGGGATCCAACCCAAAACCTAGGTCCGTACCCTGACCAGGAATCTAACCCATGACCTTCTGGTGGACTGGATAAAGATCCAACCAACTCAGTCATATCAGCAAGGGCCATCACCATTTATTAATAGAATAAAAAATACTGCTCAGCTGAACACAACATCCCTCCAGCTCTTTCCTCTGCCCATCGGGCATCCTTCCTGCCTCATGCCTTTCTCCTCTTCAGGTTTTGTATTCTGCTGCCTGCACCTGGCTAATGCATAGCCAGTTTCCAGGACTCAGTTCAGTCCTTGGCAAGAACCATTCTCTGACACATGCAACTTTTGTGAGCCTTATGCACTATAAATCCCTCTATAATAGCTTACAATTAAATATCATATGCAAAAAAGAACGGATCAAGTGGCTTGCTGGGCTTGAGGTCCCATTTCTTTAAGATTACTTTTCAGGTACTTGTTAACTTTTTAACATGTCCCTCAAATGTTAATAATTGGTTTCTCTTTTTGTGATATTAGCAACACCTGATGAATAGTTCACTTGGGGATGCAAAATGCTGGTATTCTAATTGTCTTTCTTCGTCATTGAATACTTCTATAAAGACAGGCTTACCCTCATCTTCTCTTCCAATATCCTGAAGTAGAGTCTGTATGGGAAAGACAGGATAAATGCTTGATTGTTTCCCTTATTTATCTGTCATACTTATGGGTTTATTCATGTTTTATATTTATTCACAAGCTGATTTAGAAAGTTATAATTTTCTAGAAAGTGGTATATTTTGCCTAAAATTTCAAAATCTATTGGCATAAAAATTTTCCTAGTATTTATTTATGTTTTTAGAAAACCTCTGACATATCTATAGCTACATTGTTTTTATATTTCTTGTACTATTTTTCTCACTCTTCTCTCTTTTTCCTTTGAGTAATCTTGCCAAAAGTTTATTTTATTAGTCTTTACAAATAATAACTTTAGGCATTGATCTTCTGTGCTATATTTTTGCTTTCTAATTTTATTTACTTATCTTTTTTGTTTGTTGGTTTGTTAATTTAATTTTATTATTGAGAATATTACAGATGTCTCCTTTTCTCCACCTTCTGCCCCCCCTCCCCACCCATCTCTCACCCCATCCCAGGCCTTCACCTTTCTATTGGCTGTGTCCATGGGCTATGACTAATTTGTACTTCTAAATTCCTTCTCCTTTTTACCCATCCTCCTAACATCTCTCCCATCTGGCAACTGTCAAAATATTCTCTGTATCTGTGAGCCTGTTTCTGTTCTGTTTGTTCATTTAGTTTGATTTTTAGATTTAATTGTTGATAGATACATATTTATTGCCATTTTATTGTTCATATTTTTTTATCTTTTATTTTTCTTCTTCTTCTTAAAGAAGATCCTTTAACATTTCATGTAATATTGGTTTGGTGGTGATGAACTTCTTTAGCTTTTTCTTATCTGGGAAGTTCTTTATCTGACCTTCAATTCTAAATGATAAGCTTTGCTGGGTAGATAATCTTGGTTGTAAGTCCTTGCTTTCCATCACTTTGAATATTTCTTGCCACTCCCTTTTGGCCTGCGAAGTTTCTGTTGAGAAATCATCTGACAGTCATATGGGCTCTCCCTTCTAGTTAACTAACTACTTTTCTCTTGCTGCTCTTAAGATTCTCTCTTTATCTTTAACCGTTGCCATTTTAATTATGATGTGTCTTGGTGTAGGGCTCTTTAGATTCATCTTGTTTGGGACTATTTACTTAATGTTCTGATTTTTCTTACTTCTTTCTTTAGATTACCTGTTCTTTTTCTAACTTCTTGATCTAAATATTTAGCTCATTAATTTTAAGAGAAGTATCTTAAGTTCTTTAAATTTAAATTCCCTCTAATTAGTATGTTTGATTGTGTAAAAAGTCTGAATTGCAATATTTTCTTTATTGTTCATTTCAAATATTTTCAAATTTCTATTCTGTTTATCCTTTGATGGTGAGCCACTTAGAAATGTTTTAATTAAGGTTTTAAGACTTTCCTCAACATATATTGTGTGTACCATGGGTACCATGTCCAAACATTCTACAGTCACATAAAAGTTCTTACTAACAAAAGAATAAATATAATAGCTAACATTTATTGAGTGCTTACTCTGTGCCAAGCACTGTTCTAGGTGCTTTACTTTTTTTTTATTTAATCTCTTTTAAAAAACCCTATAAGTAGGTAGTAACAACATCATCATTTTACTGATGAATAAACTGGGGCACAGTTATCTATCTATATAAAACCCTAATATACAAATCAACCAAACAGTGAAACTATGGGTAGAATGATGGGTTGCTATGACGTGCACTGACCACCAGGGGGAAGATGCTCAATGCAGGAGCTGCCCCCAGCCCACAGGCCCTGACTGATGGTGGTGGGGGCGGGCAGGGCTGGCGAGCGGGCAGTGCCAGGCCAGCCAAAGCAGGTGCGAGTGGGGATCCCAATCACCCCACTGGTCACCCCACAGATCGGCCCTGATCACCTGCCAGGCCTAGGGACCCTATCCATGCAAGAATTTTGTGCACTGGGCCTCTATTATTTATATAAGTGAGGTTGGGGGTGTTATCAAAAGAAATCATACTATATGGCCTTCAGTAGAGTAGTTTTTATTACATACAAACACAACAGATACACTATTTATTTTATATTACATTCTACAAAAAAATTAATTTATTTCTTTTTTATTGCCACATAATATTCCATTGTGTAAATGTACCATAGTTTTTTTATCCACTCATCTGCTGATGGGCACTTAGGCTGTTTCTAAATCTGAGCTATTATAAACTGTGCTGCTATGAACATAGGGGTGCATATATTCTTTCTGATGAGTGTTTCATGTTTCTTAGGATATATTCCTAGAAGTGGCATCACTAAGTCAAATGGGAGTTCCATTTTTAATTTTTTTTAAGAAACTCCATACTATTTTCTACAGTGGCTACACCAGTCTGCATTCTCACCAGCAGTGTACTAGGGTTTCCTTTTGTCCAAAACCTCTCCAACACTTATCATTTGTTGATTTGTTGATGATAGCCATTCTGACAGATGTGAGGTGCTATCTCATTGACCTTTGATTTGTATCTCTCAGATGATTAGTGACTTTGAGCATTTTTTCAAACGTCTCTTGGCTTTCTGTATGTCCACTTTGAAGAAGTCTCTATTTAGGTCCTTGGCCCATTTTTCAATTGGATTCTTTGTCTTCCTTTTATTAAGTTGTATGAATTCCCTATACAGTTTGGAGATTAACCCTTCATCAGGTGTATCATTGGCAATATGTTCTCCCATGTAGTGGGCTCTTTTGTTATTTTGTTAATGGTTTCTTTCACTGTGCAGAAACTTTATATTTTCATGTAGTCCCATTTGTTTATTTTCTCTTTCATTTCCATTGTCCTAGGACAGTGGTCGGCAAACTCATTAGTCAACAGAGCCAAATATCAACAGTACAACGATTGAAATTTCTTTTGAGAGCCAAATTTTTTAAACTTAAACTTCTTCTAACACCACTTCTTCAAAATAGACTCACCCAGGCCATGGTATTTTGTGGAAGAGCCACACTCAAGGGGCCAAAGAGTCGCATGTGGCTCACGAGCTGCTGTTTGCTGACCACTTTCCTAGGAGATGTATCAGTAAACATAATGCTATGAGAGATGTCTGAAACTTTGGTGCCTATGGTTTCTTCTAGGACTTTATGGTTTCCCAACTTACATTTAAGTATTTTATCCATTTTGAATTTATTCTTGTGTATCAGGTAAATTGGTGGTCTAGTCTTATTTATTTATTTATTTTTGGCATGTACCTGTCCAATTTTCCCACCACCATTTATTGAAGAGTCTGTCTCTGCTCCAATGTATGCTCTAGCCTCCTTTGTCAAATATTAATTGAGCATAATGGCTTGGGTCTATTTCTGGGTTCTCTGTTCTATTCCCTTGATCTTTGTGCCAGTACCAGGCTGTTTTGAGCACAGTGGCTTTGTAGCATAACTTGATATCTAGTATTATGATTCCTCCAACTTTGTTCTTCTTTCTCAGAATTGCTGTGGTTATTGGGGTCTTTTTTGGTTCCATATAAATTTTTGGAGTGTTTGTTCTAGTCTGTGAAATATGCCACTGCTATTTAACAGGGATTTCATTGAATCTGTAGATTGCTTTGGGAAATATGGACATTTTAATGTTGATTCTACCAAACCATGAACATGGTATATTCTTCCACCTGTTTATCTCTTCCTCTACCTCTTTCTTTCAATGTTATGTAGTTTTCAGAGTACATGTGTTTTACCTCCTTGGTTAAGTTTATTTCTAAGTATTGCCCAAAGCCAATCCAGCATGTCAGCAGGGCTGAATCATCTGGGATGGCTAAAAAGCATCTCCCCCAAACCTGAATAGGATAATCGTTAACTGCCAGACAGCTCAGGGCATTTTATTGCCTCCTGTTGGCCAAACACCTGAACAGCTGTAGGCTATTCCCCAATCTGCCAAAACCCTTTGATACCCTACCCTTTGAAGTGTATTATCTCCACCTTGCCTTAGGACAAATTGTGTTAATAAATAGCACGGGGTCCTTAGACAAGGGGTAGTCTTCAGTTTCTTTAGCTGAAGATCCTCTGACCCCCAATGCCTTTCAAAATTATCTTTCATCCTTGGACTCTTTCTTGAATCTATGCAGCAGCCCCTTTCTCCAGAGTGCTGAACCCTTTGTAAGGCTGGGACAAGAACCCCGGCAAAGTATCTTAATTTTTTGTTGCAATGGTAAATGGGATTGTTTGTTTAGTTTCTCTTTCAGAGAGTTCACTATTGGTGTATAAAAATGCCATGGATTTTTTGGTGTTAATTTTGTATCCTGCTATGTTTCTGAATTCATTTATTAAATCTGGTATTTTTTTGTGGAGTCTTTAGGGTTTTCTAAGTATAGTATCATATCATCTGTGAATAATGAGAGTTTTACTTCCTCCTTTCCAATTTGGATGCCTTTTATTTCTTCTTCTTATCTGATCACTATGATCAGGACTTCCAGAACTATATTGAATAAGAATGCTGAAAGAGGGCATCCCTGTCTTGTCTTGTTCCTGTTCTTAGGGGAAATGGTTTTAGTTTTTTTCCATTGAATATGATGTTGGCTGTATGTTTGTCATACATGGCTTTTATAATGTTGATGTAGATTCCCACTTTGCTGAGAGGTTTTATGAAAAAAGGATGTTGGATTTTTGTCTAATGCTTTTTCTGCATCAATTGATATGATCATGTGATTTTTGTCTTGCAATCTGTTTATGTGCTGTATCACATTTATTCATCTGTGAATATTGTACCAGCCTTGTATCCCTGGAATAAATCCCACTTGGTCATGATGTATGATCATTTCAATGTATTGCTGGATCCAATTTGCTAAAATTTTGTTGAGGGGTTTAGTGTCTATGTTAATCAGGGATATGGGCCTATAATTCTCTTCCTTTGTAATGTCTTTATCTGGTTTTAGAATTAGGATAATGCTATCCTCATAAAAAGAGCTTGGAAGTGTTCCTTCCTCTTAGATTTTTTGAAATAGTTTGAGGAGTATACGTGTTAGTTCTTTGAATGTTTGGTAAAACTCCCCTGTGAATCCACCTAGACAACTGTTTTGTTTGTTGGGAGGATTTTTTTGTTTGTTTGTTTGTTTGTTTTCTGCAGCTTTAATTTCATCAGTAGTTATCAGCCTATTCATGTTTTCTGATTCTTCCTGATTGAGTTTTGGAAGATTGTATTTTTCTAGGAATAAGTCCATTTTGTTCAGGTTGTCCCATTTGTTGGAATAAAGTCATTCACAGTATTTTTACGATCCTTTGTATTTCTGTGAAGTCAATTATTACTTCACCTATTTTGTTTCTGATTTTGTTTATTTGGGTCCTCTCCCTTCATTTCCTGGTGAGCCTGGCTAGAGGTTCATCAATCTCATTTATCCTTTCAAAGAACCAGCTCTTGGTTTTATTGATCTTTTGTTTTTTGGTCACTATGTCATTTATTTTTGCTCTGATCTTTATTATTTCCTTCCTTCTACTTATTCTGGGCTTTTCTTGTTGTTCTCTTTCTAATTCTTTAAGTTGTAGGGTTAGATAACTTATTACCAGTTTTTCTTGTTTTTTGAGGTAGGCCTGTAGTGCTATGAACTTCCCTCTCAGGACTGCTTTCAATGTGTCCCATAGATTTTGGATTTTGCATTGTCATTTGTTTCCAGGATGATTTTTATTTCTTTTTGATCTCTTTGGTAACCCATTCATTGTTTAATAGCATGCTATTTGGCCTCCATGTATTTTATTGTTTTTGAGTGTTTTTATTATAGCTGATTTCTAATTTCATGCCATTATGGTCTGAGAAATGTTTGATATGATTTCAATCTTCTTGAATTTGTAAAAACTTAGCTTGTGTCCTAATATGTAGTCTATCCTTGAAAATGTCCCATGTGTACTTGAGAAGAATATATATTCCATAATTTTGGGGTAGAATGTTCTGAAGATGTCAGTTCCATCTGTTCTAGAGTGTCATTTAGGATTGCTGTTTCCTTGTTGTTTTTTAACAAAGAGGGAGCAAGTTTCCTTGTTGTTTTTTAACAAGAAAATGCAGCAGTCTCCTGTGGGAGGAAACTTAGAGTCAGCACATGAGAGAAAGTTAGATCCAGGAGATCATAAAATGACAAAATGTCATAATTTTCTAGCTAGAGGGATTTAAATGACACATAATCATTTTTATAAATTAAGAAAACTGAAGCCCAAAATGTTTAGTGACTTGCCACAGTCACTGAAACACAGAAATCAAGACTAGAATTCCAGTATCCCCGATTAACAATCTTAATGTTTTTATCTTCATGTCTTGATGCTCTCTATTGGTTAATGATACCCCTTTAATGAGGTAAAAATAACATGTTTAAAGTGCTTTCAGCATTTTCACATACATTAACTACTTTTATTATCTAATTATATTATCAAGATAAGGTCGTATAGTGTAATAGATTAGTTCATAGGCTCCAGAGTTAGACTGTGAATCCTTGCCTTATCACTTGCTGTGTGATCTTGAATAAGTTACTTAACTTCTCAAGCCTTAGTTTCCCCAAAGAGCAGATGTGAAGAGTAAATGAAGCAATGCACATTAAGGACTTAGCCTGGCACTTAAAATGTGCTTCCTGAATGTTATTGTTGAAAACTGAGGTTCAGGGAAATGGTTGAGTATCTTTCCCAAGGGCACATACTTACAAGTAAGTGGTAGATCAAGAATTTAAATTAGGTTTTCTTGCTTTAAAATTTCATACTCTTTCCATCCCTGTATAATTTACAGATTCTATGTACTTGGTTTTCCTCTAACTAATTATAGTAGTTCTTCTACTTTGGGTTGCAACTTAGTCAATAAAGAAAAAATAATAGCCTGATGTATTTGGATGGGAGAAATTTTTAAAAAATATATCTCTTGTATTCAATCAGATTTTATTTTGCTGTCATTGTAAAATCTAATAGATTACAAATAAATAAATATTAGTATTTTGTGTGTTAATATAACATTCCTTAAATCTAATTGGTAGTTAAAAAGGTTTTTGTTTTATAAAGAAACAAATTTTCATCCAAATAAGATTAAATATATATAAAAATGTTATAATTATATAAATTTATTCATATAATCTTTTATATGATACCATTATATAATATACAATTTGTGTATTATGTTGAAGTATGTAATAATTACATAAATTATACGCATACATTTTATATAATATATTATATTATTTATGTATCATTTATTATATACTATTTTTGCATAATTATAATAATATACAGTGTATATTTTATATATATGTTTACGTGTTTATAATTCATCTTAAAATGGTTGTGCAGCAATTTACTAAAATATCCTTGAATTATAAAAATGTGAAGGAAAAATATAAACTGATGTCATTTTAATAAACCTGTGTTTAATAGCTTTTCCTTCTGGACTTTGCAAAGCCTTCTCCATAAACCCATTGTAAAATATTCTCTAGCTCAGCCTCTGTGTACTGTATTGTGCAAACATGAAATATCAACCAGTTTACTGTGTATGTATGTAAACAGCCTGGTCTTTAGGTCATTTTCAGTCAATAGTAACATCCAGTGCAACTTTGTATAAGATACTTAGGATGTGATTTGTAAGTGTGATCTATAAAATAACTGGGATGAATTTTGATGTGTTCCTATATAAATAGATTTGCTAACAGAAATGTACTTTAAGGAAAGATAAATCTGTAAATAAACTGATTTACATATTTAAAAATTTGAGATATGATTGACATTATATGAGTTTCAGGTGTACAAATAATGATTCTATATTTGTATATGCTGTGAAATGATCACCACAATAACTCTAATTAACAGCTATCACTACACATAGGTACAAATTTTTATATGCCTGTGTATATACTATACTCATATATACATATATATATACACTAGAGGCCCGGTGCATGAAATTTGGCGGGGGGGTGGTTGGTCCCTCAGCCCAGCCTGCACCCTCTCACAATCTGGGACCACTGGCTCCTAACCACTCACCTGCCTGCCTGCCTGATTGCCTCTAACCCCTCTGCCTGCCTGATCGTCCCTAACCACCTCTGCCTGCCTGATCACCCCTAACTACCTCTGTCTGTCTGCCTGATCACCCCTACTGCACCCCTACCGGTCTGATCACCCCTAACTGCTCCCCTGCTGGCCTGATCACCCCTAACTGCCTCTGCCTTGCCTCACACCCGGGATCCAGGATTCCCTCCTCTGACTGGTCACAGGAACCCGGGACCCGGGCTTCCCTCCCTCTGGCCGGCCACAGGCACCAGGACCCAGGCCGGCTTTGTCCAGGCCAGCTGCAGCCACAGGGCAGGTGGCTTCGCCTGAGCCACAACCATAGGCACCCGGGACTGCGGGGCAGGTGGCTTGTCCCTCTCCCGGGCTGCAGGCGCAGGTGCAGGCGCTGGGCCCAGGACTGTGGGGAGGGCGGCTTGTCCCTCTCCCAGGCTGCAGCCTGGCTGGTCCCCATTCCTCTCTCATGAGCTCATTTGTGCCTGGCTGGTCCCCATTCCTCTCTTGTGAGCTCATTTGTGCCTGGCTGGTCCCCATTCCTCTCCCCAGTGTTGAGTGTCTGAGCCAGTACAGCCTGAAGGCATGAAGGCATGATGACCATTTGCATATTAGCTCTTTATTATATAGGATAGGTGTATATAAATATATATTTTGTATCATTATAAACAATTCCAATATCCCATCAACAGGTAAATAAATAACAACATTATGTATGCCTGTATAAGTCAGCAATTTAAAAAAGGCATGATCTGCTGATAAACACAACAGGGATGAATCCCAAGAGAAAGAAGACTTATTGCTTATTGTGTGAATCCATTATGTTGTCTAGTACTGGTAAAATCAACAGTGGTAGAAATCTGATCAGTGGCTGCCTAGGGTTGGTGATGAGGGAACACTGGCAGTAAGAAGCATGAGGGAACTTTCTGGGGTAATGGGAATATTCTACATATTGATTGTACTGGTGGTTCCTAGGATATGAGGACTTATCAGAGCTTTAATATCATAATTTCTGTCCCAACATTTGGATTTTTGCAGTTTGAATTCTGAGGCTGCTTACACAGCCTATTTCTGCTCCTTGGACTTGATAACTGCCTGCAGGACAGTCTTTCTGTACTGTTTGATTTTTGTTGATAAATAACCCAAAAGCTTTTGTTCCACACTTCTGAATTGTAACTAGGACATTGACAAATGCCTCATCACATGGTGCCCATTGTTCTGGCATTACGGTCTTACTTGCTGACTACTGAGACAGCCCACCTTTGATTTTTCCAAATGCCTTCACCAATCAGAAATGAATAATGTAAGTTTGTGGGTCTCGTTCTCCCTAGCAGCCCATCTTTTTCATCAGTTCCTCAAACTTTTGCCTTTAAAAACCTTGCTCTGTGCCTCTCCTGTGGAACATGTCCTCCTCTCATACTGAGGGCTACATCCCTGATTTGCAAATCATATAGGAATAAAACTTTTTAAATTTCTTTTGGAATTTTTGTTAACAGGTATATGCATTTGTCAAAGCTCATAGAAGAGTACACTTAAAATGTGAACACTTTACTGTATGTAAATTAGGCCTCCATGAAGTTGATTTTCAAATATATCCCCATTGAACTGAGAGAAGATGGCGGCAGAGTAGGTGGATCTTTCTCACACCTCATCCCAGAATCTAACTGGAATTACAACTAAATTGGGGAATATCCACCCTGAATTTCCAGCTGAAGGCTGGCTAAAGAGGAGACTTTTATTATATTTTATTTTAAATATAATTTTTAATGATTTCAGAGAGAGGAAGGGTGAGGGAGAGATAGAAAAATTAATGATGAGAGAGAATCACGGATCAGCTGCCTCCTACACACCCCCTACTGGGAGTGCCCTGGCAGGGTATGAGCCTTGACCTGGGATCAAACTGTGACCTCCTAGTTCATAGCTCGACACTCAACCACTGAGCAACACCATCCGAGCAAGCAGCTCATTTTTCCTACCTCTGTGACTTCCTACTAGTAAATAAACTTTCGCTTATATTTGAAACCCATCCCCACCCCTGAAAAATAATAGTAATGTTGATTTTAATAGATGTGATAGAGAGCATCCTTATCTTTTTGCCAATTTTAATGGAAATGACTTTTAAATGATTTAAACATTTTACCATTCAGTATAAAGTTTTCTGGCAATTTTTTGAAAATAGGCTTATCAATTTTAAGTAGTATGTTGCTATGGAAAATAACTTCTCAGGGTGATCTGATGATAAATTCCTAACTGGGCAGGCCATTGTGGGTTGTCATGCCCAGGCCTCTAACTTCTGTACTAAAAGAAAGCTTATGTTTGCCTTACGTGAGCCCTGTCCATTGTTTCTATGCATCTGAGTTAACAAACCTTTGAAATGGCCCCTTTCAGACCCCTCCTTCTAATCCCATCCTCAGGTGACTGCCCTCAAGAGTTTAACTATCTTGTGATCCAATCCCCCCCACCTTGCTTTCTTCACCTCATGGTAGTCTTTTTTTATGCTTCCTCCTTAATTTCAAATGCATAAAAGAAACTGCAAACTTATTTTCAGAAGCATCTATCTCAGTCTGTAGAGATGGTCCTTCCAGGTATATCCTTTTTTGGTTCAAAGATTTTTTATAAATAAAGATTTGCACTTATGTTGACAGTAGTTTCCTTCCATTGCTATTTTGAGTTTTTTTATTAATATAATCGTTACTGAATTGTAGCATATATATTTTTATTAATTAACTAGAGGCCAGGTGCATGAGATCAGTGCATTCGGGGGGTCCCTCAGCCTGACCTGTGCCCTCCCGCAGTCTGGGAGCCCTCAGAGGATGTCCGACTGAAGGCTTAGGTGGACCTAAGCCTTCAGTGGGACATCCTTAGCATTGCTGCGGAGGCGGGAGAGGCTCCCACCACTGCAGCTGCATTTGCCAGCCATGAGCCAGGCTTCTGGCTCAGCTGCACCCTCCACCCCCACCCCTGTGGGAGCACGCTGACCACCAGGGGGCAGCTCCTGCATTGAGCATCTGCTCCCTGGTGGTCAGTATACGTCATAGTGACTGGTTGTTCCTCCGTTTGGTCAATTTGCTTATTACCCTTTTATTATATATGATTATTATATAGGATAGCATTATGTGGCTTTTCTAAAGTATTGGTGTAATGAATTATAGTGATTGAATTACAAATATTAAACCATACTAGCATTCCTGGAAAAAAATAAAAAACCACACCTCCCTCCAGCTGCTGTTCTACTTTTCTGTTCGCATCTACAGAAAAGACTCTAAAAGACTTATATATGCTCTGTCTCCATTTCTCTCCTCCCATTTTCTCTCCAAACCATTAAAGTCAGACTTTCACTTCACCACTTCACTGAAAATCCTTGAGTCAAGATCAATGACTTCCACGTGGCTAAATGTTCCAGTCAATTTTCAGTCCTCTCCTTACTGGGTCCTTTCTTGTGAATTCCTCCTTCCTTCTACAAATGCTTCCTTCCATTGTCTTCAAGGAATGCTTTCCCCGTCTCCTCTGCTGGTTTGTCCTCGTGTCCCCAACCCTAGATGTTGGAGTGTCCAGGGTTTAGTCCTCAAATCTTCTATTTTCTCTCTTTCTGCTCAGGAATCTCACACAGACCCCTAACTTTAAAACGCATCTCCAGCCCTAGCTGGTTTAGCTCAGTGGATAGAGCATTGGCCTCCGGACTGAAGGGTCCCAGGTTCGATTCTGGTTAAGGGCACATGCCGGGTTGCTGGCTTGATCCCCAGTAGGGGGTGTATAGGAGGCAGCTGATCAATGATTCTCTATCATCATTGATGTTTCTGTCTCTCTCCCTCTCCCTTCCTCTCTGAAATCAATAAAAATATATTTTAAAAATCATAATAAGTAAACTAAAATATGTTTCCATACCTGTATGCTGCTGAGGCATAAATTTTTATCTTCAGCTTGGGCCTCTAGCCTGTGGATGGAAACAGTAGTTTATCAGTACAACTTCAGTAACTTCAAGTAACCTCACAGGGTGAACTGGTCATAAATTCCTAACTGGGCAGGTAATGGTGGGAATCATACCCCAGGCCTATTACTTCTTCAGTAAAAGGTTGTTAAGCAATCCCAGTCCATTGGGCACCTAGATTAATACCTTTGAAATGCCAGCAGTAATCCCCTTTTCCAGACCCCTCTGAACACCCTCAAGAGAGCACAGAAACTTCTTTATCCTGTAATGCAATCATGGAGATTTCCCTGCTTTGCCTTTTCCCTTGTTCATATAATCTTCCCTATGTCCCCTCCTTAATTCCCAAATGTATGAAAAACATTGCAAAACCATGATTGTTCAGAGCATTTGAGATTTTGCTTTCTGGCATGTCATCAGCTTGGCTCAAATTAACTCATAAAAATTCTCTACAGGTTTGGACATTTCTTATGACAACAAGCCTGAATTCCAAAACTAATTTTCCAACTACCTACTCAACATCTCCACTTGAATGTCTAATAGGCCTCTAAAATTAACATATGCTAAATGAAATTACTGATTTCTGACTCATCCCCCATAGAAAAAAACTTTCTTTTCCCATCGTCTTTTCTGTGTCAACTAATGGCAACTCTATGCCCTGGTTTTCCTCAGGCTAAAAACCTTACAGTCATCCCTGAAGCCTTCCTTCATCTCTCATCTCACATCCAGTTAATCCATCAGCAAATCCTATCAGTTCTATCCTTACATCATATTAAAATCAGACCATTTCTTACCCTCCATCTGCTACTACCCTGGGAGCCCACCACCATTATTTCTTGTTTAGGTTATTGCGATACAGTTCCATGTTGTATTGTTGGGGCTGAGGCAGGGCACTCCAAGGTATCTCACAATGGCATATTGATTATTCCAAATTAAAATCACTTGAGAGGCAGCAGGAGTGAGGGGAGCTCTCGAACACCTCTTTGTCTCTCTAAATGCAGCAAATAACTCTCCCTGTGATAGGTGCCCTCCCCACTCCTGAAGGACTAAGACGACCTTATCACAAGCATTACGAAATCCATAGTTGTAAAGGCCTGTATAAACAAACCTTGCAACTCTTTAACTAATCTGCTAGGTAAACCAAAACCCTCTTAGATGCCTTGCTTTTCTTTTCTTTTTTTTTAAATATATTTTTATTGATTTCAGAGAGGAAGGGAGAGGAAGAGAGAGACAGAAACATCAACGAAGAGAGAGAATCATTGATTGGCTGCCTCCTGCATGCCCCCTACTGGGGATCGAGCCCGCAACCCAGGCATGTGCCCTTGACCAGAAGCGTACTTGGGTCCTTTCAATTCACAGGCCAATGATCTATCTACTGAGCCAAACAAGCTAGGGCTGGATGCCTTTCTAACACTCTCTTTGTCCTGTCAACATTTCACAAATGTATTGTTTTTATCTAAAAAGTTTTAAAAGGTGTTTGATAATTTCTTTGAGCCTCATTTTATGATCTGAGTATCATATTGGGATTTTCCCATGCCCATGTATTTAATTTTTCTTCTGCTAATCTAGCTTTGTGTCAATTTTATTATTTGTCCAGTCATGTGAGTTAAAGGGGAGGGGGCGATTCTCCCACTCCCAACAGTTTTTCTGCTCTGCATCTGCTCTCACTATAGTTTCTTCTAAACACAAATTTCATAAAAATTTAAATCAGATCATGTCATTTTTCTGCTCAAAATACTCAAGTGGCTTCTTATCTCATTCCGTGCAGAAGTAAAGCCCTTAAAATGGCTTATACGTCCCCACGTGATCTGCTGCCTTCTGCCTCTCTGATCTGCCCTCTCACCTCTTCCTTTCCAGCCACATTGGCCCTCTACCTGAGGGCCTTTTCACTTGCTGTTCCAACCGCCTAAAATGTTTGTTAACCTAAAAATAAAAGGCCAACGCAAGAGGCAACAAGCATTTATTTAAGATCCAAAGTAATAGCTATTCAACAAGCACCGATTCAGGCAGAAACCCAAGTAATGTTCCTATTAGTAGACAAAGGCAAAGGGTTTATGAGAAAGGGAAGGGGGACAAGGGCATCAATAGAGAAAGGCAGCTAAACCAACAGAGTGATGCTAATTCTAAACAATGTATTTATTTTCAGTTGGGTAGTTATCAGTCCTATAGTCATAATATCTGCTGTCTTGTTATCCTAGCAAACAGTTCTTTGAGTCACAGGGTTGCTTTGGGCCCAGTTCAAAGGTTGGTTATCCTGTTTAGCATGCCAAAGGTTTGAGTCATAAAATGCTCAAGGCAGTTCCTCTAGGATGGCAACTCCAACTCCATTTTTAAAGTGGCTCCCTTTAATTATGTTTTGACATGCTTTTCTCCCAGATAACCACATGGCTCACTTTCTTTGGGTGCCTTTCAAATGTCACCTTTTTAGTGAGACCTTTGCAAATCATAAAATAGTAAAAGCCTACCCCCAAGACCCAGCTCCTTTTCCTCACTTTGCTGTTCTCTACAGCACTTATTGCAGTGTCACTATCTATCTCTATATCCATTCTTCCCTTCCTCCAAGAAGATACAACCCTTCAGGAGGGAAGTAATTTTAATACACTCCTAATAAGAGTACACGAAATACTTTTATTTAAACAAATCAATATTTTGCTTATTGTAGGCATTTAATAAATATTAATTGACAGAATTAATAAACCAAAGCTACTCATCCCTGGACTTGAACATAGAAGTAAATTGCAAAAGCCAGAAATGAAATTCCAAGGACCTAAGACCCAGGTCAGTCCCTGTGATTCTAACAGGGGTAACAATTATCAATGAAGGTCTTCCAGAAAGGCAACTTTTGCATATTAGGAGCAGTAATTGAGGATCAGTGAAAATAGGTGGGAGGTTACAGCTCCCATAAGCCCTCACTAGCCAAAGTAATTAATTACCACTAAGGGACACCAGAACTTCCCTTCAAGAAAAAAAAAAAAGTGTCCAGGAGGTATAATAAAAAACATTTAAATTCCTTGTGTCTAGGAATAGAGCTTGACAGAGTCAAAATTAAGAATAACATTAAGGAAAGATGTATTATTTCCACTTAAGGTGAAGATTGCCAACAAAGCCATCATGGAATAAAATAGGCAGCGTTGGTCATTTTCCTCCAATAGATGGAGCCAGAGTAGAAAGGAAAGGGTATTTGGTATAGTCAACTGAGAATCCACTGTGGATTCTATCCTGTAATTATCCATCAGGCATCTGGCCAGAACTGGGTGTTTGGTTTGCTTATTTTGTTTTTTAGATCCCACCTATAAGTGAAGTAACGTGGAATTTGTCTTTCTCTGTCTCACTCATTTCACTCGGCATAATACCCTCTAGTCCATCTATGTTGTCGCATATGGTAAAATTTCATTTTTGTTCATTCCATTGTCTAAATGTACCACATCTTCTTTATCAGATCTCTTATTAAGGGGCACTTGGGTTGCTTTCATATCTTGGTTATTGTACATAGTGCTGCAATGAACTTAGGGTGCGTATAACTTTTTGAGTTGGTGCTTTGGATTTCTTCAGGTAAATACCCAGAAGTGGAATTGCTGGATCAAAGGGCAATTTTATTTTTAATTTTTTTGAGGAACCTCCATACTGTTTTCCATAGTGGCTGCACCAATCTGCACTCCCACCAACAGTGCACGAGGGTTCCCTTTTCTCTGCATCCTCACCAGCACTTCCTGTTTGTCAATTTATTGATGACAGCCATTCTGACAGGTGTGAAGTGATATCTCGGTGTCATTTAATTTGCATCTCTCTGATGATTAGTGATGGTGAACATCTTTTCATATGTCTATTGGCCCTCTGTATGTCCTCTTTGGAGAAGTGTCTGTCCAGGTCCTCTGTCCATTTTTTAATTGGATTGTTTGTTTTTGGGGGGTTAGATTGTAAGAGTTGGCCAATCATATTAAAATTAAAGTAAAAAGTCTATGGTTTTATGGTGAACACATGTGTATTAGAGGGAGAGAAAGAAAACAAAGCATAAGAAAGAAGAAAAGTGGTGTCTAGTAATTCCCCCAAATGCCTGTGACTGCTATACAAAGTTTTTGTAAAATTTGATCATTCTTATTTTTTTCTTTTGTTTTTATTTATTTTGGAGAGAGGAAGAGAAAAGAGAGAGAGGGCCGGGGATCGAATCCTAGACCCTTCATGCATGAGCTGACGCTCTAACCACTGAGCACACCAACCAGGGCTGTTGATTCTTGTATGTGTCCTGACCAGAGATGGAACCTACAATTTTGGTATATCTGGATGACACTTTAACCAACTGAGCTACCTGGCCAGGCCCAGTGCTCTCCTACTTTTTTCCCCCAGAAGTTTTACATTTATTGATTGATTGATTGATTTCAGAGAGGAAGAAAGGAGAGAGAGATAGAAACATCAATAATAAGAGCATCCTTGATCGGTGACCTCCTGCATACCTTCCACTGGGGATCAAGCCTGCAACCTGGTCATGTGCCCTGAATGGGAATTGAATCTGCGACCTCCTGGTTCACAGGTTGAGGCTCAACCATGCAACCACCCAACCACTGAGCCATGCCAGCTGGTCTCTCCTACTTTTAAAATGTTTGCCTATACATCATCAGACAAAACCTCAGAAACAGAAATGAACAATTAGCCAAAAATGAATGAGGCAAGTAGTAATATGTTATAAGTTCCTATTAACTACCAAGAGTCACCTGCCCCCTTAATTCTTTGAATACGTTTTGTGGGTTCTTTTTTTTTTTTTTTTTTTACTACCCCTTCACTGCTTCTTGGGCCAGGTCTGATTGCAAGCATGAAACTGCAAGGGTGGGATAGGGGCAAGGGATTGAGAAGGAATTCCGGTTCTGTTTGGCTTCATGGTAGGCTGCAAAGGGGTCTTAGGAAGTGACTGTTTTCCTGAGACCTGATGATAAGAGGTGAGCCAGGAAAGGATGTAGAGGAAGTGGAAAGATGGGAATGGCCTTGGAGGGAGAGAGAAAAGGAAGTGTGGGGAGAGGAGGTCAGGATGGAGACAGAGCCTGGTCACCTGCAGACACTTCCTAGCTGTGTGACCCAGACACACGGTCTGGCTGGATTTGTGAGTTTGACTGAGTAAGGACACATTTCAAGGGAGAGAAAGACAGTGCTTTGAAGAATGAGATGAGATGGTGTGGGTGAAGAGAAAGTGACAGAAAGGGGAGCGGACACTCACAGGGCTGCCCTTCTCTTATCCACCTGGTAGGGAAGGCCAGGGATCATGCTTCAACCCTTCCCTTCATCAGCCTGCAGTAAAGAGAATGGAGGCGAGAAGGACCGGCAAAATCTCATAAGATTCTGGGCAGCATAAGGGCTTCCATGAAGTTAAATTGAGAGCAGTCAATGAGGTTGCATGCAATTTTTCCACTCCACTTCACGGGTGTAGACATGGAGTAGGGTAGACAGCTGGATTAACAAGGTGGGAGCAGGTCCGAGTGAGTATAAAGTACCAAGAGATGGACAAGGGAGTTTGCAGTGTACTGAAGAAGGTGATTATAATGGTTACCATTGAATTTAAGTTGGATAAGGAAGTTGTTGAGGATGGGAAGTCACAGGCACACCATCTCATCTCATTCTTCAAAGCACAGTCCTTCTGTCCCTTGAAATGGGTCCTCAGTCAAACTCACATATCCAGCCAGACCGTGTGTCTGGGTCACACAGCTAGGAAGTTTCTGCAGGTGACCAGGCTCTGCCTCCACCCTGACTGCCTCTCCCCACACTCCCGTTTCTCTGAGTCTACTCTCAGGGACATAGGACACATGCCATAAGAAGACAAGGAGGAACCTTGCACTGCTGGCTTCTGACGACAAGTAGAATCCTAGCTCTTTCTAAGTCAGCGTCCTAATTTCCTCTGCCTTAAACAGCTCTTCCAACTACTGACTCATTCTCATCCTTCAGGCTATGATTTCCCCAGCTAACATGTCCTCCCTGCTGGTCCTGGTGACATACCCTGTTTATTTCACTGTGGGCTAACCAGCACCTGTAATTATTTAATTGATTTGTTTACATGTTTCTTATCTACTTCTGCTGGAATGTAAGCTGCATGAGGGGGGGGGGGATCTTGGCTTTCCCATTCACCACAGTGCTCTCAGTACCCGGCAGGTAGTCTAGCACATAGTAAACACTCAATAAATATTTGTTGAATAAATTAATTAATATTCTGGGCTGATTTTACACATTTTATACATTTTCTCCTCTCATTTTTTCACTTTAGCTTACTGTGGGAAAGCTAAAGCTAAAGCTTAAGGAGGTTATATAATTTGTCCAAGGTCACATAGCAAAGCTGAGAATTAAAACCAAGTCTTTCTGATTCTAAAACCTCTACTCTCGCCCTAGCTGGTTTGGCTCAGCGTATAGAATGGTGGTCTGCAGCCTGAAGGGTCCTGAGTTCAATTCCGGTCAGGGGCACATGCCCAGTTGTGAGCACATGCCCGGGTTGTGGGCTCGATGCCAGGTGAGGGGCATGCAGGAGACAGCTGATCAATTATTCTGTCTCATCATTGATGTTTCTATCTCTCTCTCCCTCTCTCTTCTTCTCTGAAATCAATAAAAATATCTTTTAAAAAATAAAATCTCTACTCTTGTCTTAGCTACTTTCATAAACAAATAAACATTTTGTAAACCAAGCAATAGTGCATTATACTAAGGTTTCCACAAGAAAGCCAATGAAAAAAGTAGGAGATGCAAGAGAAGCATCTACGCCCTAACTTCTGTTACTGCTCATACTTTTGCTTCTGTGCCAGGCGTTCAGTATAGCTCAGTATCATTCATTCTAGTTCCTGATATTGTGCCCGATTTTAGAAAAGGAGAAGACACGAGATACTGCTTTAAGAGCCACTACCTCTTCTCTTCATAGCCCCCTCTTCTCTTCCTCTTTCTTTGTTCACAGCTCGCGTTTCCTTTCAAACTCATCATCTCCTTTCTTCGCTCTTTGGGCACACTAGAAACAAAGGTAAAGAATTATAACTGGGTTATTGTACTATTAGAAGAAGGAGGAGCTGGTGTTGGATAAGTATAAGATAGTCAAACTTAGATGAAGAGGGATACTTAGAGGGTATGAAAAGTAACAAAATAGAATACACAAAAATTTAGATCGCCCATAAAGAAAGACCTAGAATCCCAGAGATACATTTTGTACGTGAGTGGGGATAGGTGGTTCAGATGTGGAAGAGATAAAAACAATATGATAATGAGCTTCAAATTAAAGAAATAATATTGTGAAATTGAGAAGCAGTTTGGTACATTTGTACTTGGGACAAAAATGTTATTCAGTTTCTGACATTCTTTTAGTAAACTGAATGTCACAATTAAGACTAAAACAAACAAGCTAATATAAATAAAAGGCCCAGTTTGAAATTTCAAGTTTTCAGAAATAATATTCTTCTACTTGCATCTCCTAGCACTGCTGCAAAAAGTGACTCAGACACACAAAGGCCACAGAGGAACTAAATTACAGTGCATTGGAATAAGACAGTTTCCTTGGCATGCTTTCCTTAAATAAGGAAAAGAAGGCTGCGATAGAAAAATTCGTACTCACAGCCTTCCCTAAAACCCTGACGGAGGCAATTGGTTATTTGCCTCTGGCGTGTGCCAGAGATGGGGTGAAAACTTGAACATCTTGCACTTTTTCAAGTTCATTTGAAGATCAGCCAGGCCTGTGGTCCCTGGGAGGTCTGACTAGGGATCTAGCTTGTTTTGTCCTCTTATTACTCACTAGAGGCCCACTGCATGAATTTGTGCACAGATGCGGTCTGACCAGCCTGCCCTAATGGGGGACCATTGGGCCAGGCCAGCAGGGGGGAAGGGGCCGGCATGGGGAAGGGGCCACAGGCAATTGGCCGGGCGGCCCTGCCCCTGATCAGGGTGTTGGGGCCGATAGGGGGCTGGATCAAGCTGGTTGGCTGCTATAGTGGGTGTCATAGCCATCGGTTGTTCTGGTTGTTCTGCCATTCCGGTCACTGGGCTTTTATATATATACTACAGGCCCATTGCAGGAAGATTCCTGCAATAAGGGCTTCCTGCAGCGGTCTGCTTCCATCCCTTCTCCCCCACCCCGCCTGCTTCCCTCGCTTCTCTGCAGGCCCACTTGCTTGCTTCTCTGTAGCTTTGCTCCCTTCTGCAATGCTTGGCTTCCTTCTACGCTGTCTTCAGTCTTCGCTCTACTCCTGGATATGCAAATTAACTGCCATCTTGATTGGGTTAATTTGCATACCCACTCCTGATTGGCTGGTGGGTTTAGCGGAGTGATGGTTAATTTGCATATTACTCTTTTGTTAGATAGGATAGATAACAGTACATGCACAACAGTAAGAGGCTTGCACAACTTAAAGTTTATCATTCCTTATAAGGCTGGGAGGCCAGAGCCATGGAAGGGTGTCATTCCCTACCCCACACAGTTCTCCCACTGTTGTGTGTAGGAGCAATGCTGATGCTGACAATACTACATCCTACCACCTGAGGCTGCGTGCTCTCGGCAGAGGAGGACTGACCTGGAGGGGGGCTTTGTGTTCTCCATGCAGAGGCAGGCGCGTCACTCACGCTCTCCAGAATCCACACTAGAAAAGGCAATTTCTACAAAATTATAGCTGTCTCTTTTAAACTTTCAAAAAATGTTTTCATATGTATTATAAAAAAATAAATGTTTTAATTTTTTTCTCTTAAGAGTCACTTTTGATTCCTCTCTCCAGAAGAAAGATAAAATATTTCATAATTAGTGTTTGGGATGATAGAGAAGCTCTATTCCAAAACAAATTCCAACTGTATCAAATATTTAAATGTATAAAAGGAAATCCAATGCTAACTAGAAGAAAACATAGAAAGGACTCCTATTAAATATGGTGGATTTACCATACCCTTTTATCTTCTTTCTCTGTGGTAAACTAAATAATGGCTCCCAAAGATATGCCCATGTCATAATCCCCAGAACATATGAATGTTATATTGCAAAGACTTTGCAGCTGTGATTAAGGCCCATGAAATAGCAAGATTATCCTGGATTCTCTGAGTGGGCCCTAAATGCAATGACAAACATCTTTATAGAAAAGAGAGACAGTTCTAGCCAGTTTGTCTCAGTGGATAGAGCATCAGCCTGCAGACTGAAGGGTCCTGGGTTCAATTTCGATCAAGAGCACATGCCTGGGTTGCAGGCTCGATCCCCAGTGGGGGGCGTGCAGGAGACAGCCAATCAATGATTCCCTCTCATCATTGATGTTTCTATCTCTTTCTCCCTCTCTGAAAGTAATAAAAAATATTTTTTAAAAATACATATTAAAAAAGAGAAAAGAGAGACAGAGGGAGGTGTAACACAGACAGAAAAGAATGCTGTGGGATAACAGAGGAAAGATTGGAGTGATGTGGCCACAAGCCAAGGAATGCTGGCAGCCACCAGAAGCTGAAAGAAGTAAGGAATAGATGCTTCCCTAAAATCTACTTAGGGAACATGGCTCTGCCAACACTTTGATTTCAGCCCAGTAAAACTGATTTCAGACTTCTGGCCTCCAGAAGTCTGAAACTATAAATTTCTGTTGTTTTAAGCCACCAATTTTGTGGTAATTTGTCATAGCAGCCCTAGGAAACTAATACACTCACAAAACCCACTAAAATAACAGTTAAGGGAGGGAAACTGATATAATTCACAAAGATAAAGAGAACAGCAGAAAAGGACTCTGATAACTTTTTTGGAAAATGCACAATGATTGAATGAGAGGCATCTTATCAGAGTAGAGAGAATAGCAACCTGAGAGTCTTGAGAAAGAGATGTGTGAACAAGACATGAGTCAGTTCTCCCAGAGAGGTCAGACTTTGTCAGCAAGGACCTAGCAGAGGTGTGGGGTTGAAACTGGAGCTAGAGTGGAAATAGGAATGTAGACCTTCTCTGATACTGGTCAGAGAAGGTCTACATTCTAGGCGTATCCCTATTTCTCACCCCGACCCTCAGTCCATTCCCTTGATCCCACCACCAAGTGAGCCAACACATCAATTCTACTCACATTCTTTCCATTGGAAAGAACTAGTCCCATGTTCTTCCAAGATTCAGAGGAGCTGGGAGATGCCGCACAGGGCTGGGCACAGGCTTCTCTGAAACCACTCTGCACCATGGAAGGAAGACATGATTTTTGATGGCCCAATAGCAGTCTCTGCCACACTTTCTCAGGCACATCATCTTAAAATTTCAAAACACTGGGAATAAAGAAAAGATTCTAAAAGCTTCCAGAATGAGAAACCAGGCCACATAATGTACTAAGGATCATTAATTTGACCAACAGTCAGGTTTTCAACAGTAATACAGGATACTCAAAGACAATGGAGCAATGCCCTCAACATTCTGAGATAAAATATCTTGTAACTGTGCCCTGGCTGGTGTATCTCAGTGGTTAGAGTGTTGGCTTACACACCGAATGGTCATGGGTTTGATCCTGGTCAAGAGCATGTACCTGGGTTGCAGGTTCAATCCCTGGCCCCTATTGAGGTACATTCAGGAGGCAACCAATCAATATGTCTCTCTCACACAGATGTTTCCCTCTCTCCCTCTCCTGCTCTCCCCTCCCGCCCTCCCTCCCTTGCATTCCCTAAAAATGAATTGGAAAAAAATATTCTCAGAAAATTTTTAAAAATTAGACCCCTTATCTCAGCTTCATACATCAAACTTCATCTTAAAATATCATTTCAGTATTTGTAGCATTTTTCCCCTAGGTGGCAGCAACTGCTTTTTTTGTTCTTTTGCAATGCCCAACTAGCCTTGAGGATCTATTCAACAATAGGGTTTGGATATTTTATTTTTCCTTTTCATAAGAAATAAGTTTTTTAAATGTGTAAGTATATATTTACAAAATGCATGGTCTGGAAATGTTCCTGAGTGTTCTAATGCAGGGGAAAAAAAAGCAGGTTATACATTTGAGGGTATGTGAAACAGACTGGAAAGATATTCACCAAAATGTTGACAATGATTGTCTGTGGGCGGTAAAACAATTAGTAGGTGAATTTGTTTTTCTCTTTGTGTCTCTCAAAATTTTCTACAACAAACACAGAATTTTTAAAAACCTTGTTTATCCTCCAGGCCTCACCCTTGCCATCAGAGCCTTCTCAGCCCTGGAAAATTGCAGTTGGCATGGGCTTAAGTGCTTTCTGACACCCAAACATTTCCAATATTACAATGCACTTTACTTTCTTAACTACAGGAAGAAAATGGCAGAAACTTTGCGCACATAATAGGGTCATTGAGGGAGAGATTTGGGGTGAAAGATCTGTTTAATGCCCCTCAAATCTAGAAGCTTGTTTACTGTGAAGGTAATAAAGCTTATGCTTTAGCCCCTCTCTCCTACCCCCCTTATTTGCATGGATCCCTTTGAAAAGATACCTTATTTTGAATTCACAATTTTGTATTCTTTTCCTTACAGGGACCATAAATTGTCCAGTTACAGAACCTACCGAACCAAGACCCACCATTGCCTAAGCACACCAAAGTACTCTGACTTTTTAAATACACTTGTATGAGACAGTCGAGCTCTAATCTCTGCTTTGAAGGGGGATAACTATAAGTCCCTCATTAAACTGGGAGGCCACAGCGCACACACACTTGCACCCCGGTTGCCTAGCACATGTCTAGTACATTTCAGATATGCAAAGACCATTTGTAGCGCTGTTGTAAAGAAGTGGATTTTCATGGACAAGTACAAGCCTTCCTCCTAACTCCATCCTAGTTCATGGACCTAGTTAGGAGCAGTTGAGGGGTAGTACTTGTAAAGCTCTTTCTGTGGGAGGCAGAAAGGATGCTCCTATCTCACACAAAAGGCCACAGAAACAGCTCCTCCCCAGGGGAGCCCTTGGAACCGGTGAGTGGGTCTACTGGGTCATCACAGTAGTACAGGCAGGTTGACTCTGTGCCAGGCTGAGGAAAAGGACTCCGTCTCTCCTCTTTGACAAAATGTATCTTGTGAAACACAGAAACGCAAACTGGCATGGAACACCAAATGAGAAGAGTGAGAATAAAAACCAAAACCAAAAATGGTGCTATATGACCCAGCATTTCCACTTCTGGTTACATGCCCAAAAGAGATTAAAGCAAGGACTTGAACAGATATTTGAACACCTCTCATCCATAGAAGCATTGTTCACAATAGCCAAAAAGTAAAAAAATCCCAAGGGTCCCCTGACCGATGAACAAATAAATAAAATGTGGTATATACATACAATGGGATATCATTTGGTCTTAAATATGAATGAAATTCTGATCCATGCTACAACATGGATGAACCTTAAAAACATTATGCAAAGTAAAATGAGCCAGACATGAAAGGACAAATACAGGGTTTCCCCAAAAATGTATACACACATTAACAACTGATGGTTGTTAAATAAAAATAAAGTGTATTTGCCTTTATAATTATTCAAAGTATGTGCATACATTTTTGGGGACACCCTGTATTGTATGATTCCACTTATATATCTACAGTAGTCAAATTCACAGAGACAGAAAGTAGAATGGTGGTTGCCAGGGGATGGGGGGAAGTGGAAATGGGGAGTTATGTTTAATGGATACAGAGTTTTAATTTTGCAAGATGAAAAGAGTACTGGAGATGGATGGAAATGGTTGCCACTTAATTGTACACTTAAAAATGGTTAAAATGATAAACTTTATGTTATATATATTTTAGTACAATAAAAAAGATGCAAAAGATGGAACAAGGAAGTAATAAATATTTTTCTTTATTTCACCAATATTTCATTTTATTATTTATCTATTTTTCTTCTTTTTTTATTTGTAAGTCACAGAGATAGAAGAAGTGAGCTGTGGAAGAAATGAGCTCAAAAAACAAGTTCCAGAGGCAAAAGAACAGCCTTTGGAGCCTAGCAGAAAGAAAGAGGCAAGGAAAACGCACCTAGGGTAAGGAGAGTGGGAAAGGTGTGGGTATGCTCCCCAGAGAGAGCCGTCTATACCAATCTATAGTAATCTATAGTAGTGAAAGCATAATGTGCTAATTAGACTGGACAAAGCTGGGACTGCAGGGAAGCCCAGGTTCTGGGTGCCAGAGGGAAGTTGGTGCCAGCTGCTGGGGGAAGGAAGGCCTACTCTTGCATGAATTTCATGCATCAGGCCTCTAGTATTTTAAAAATAAGAGTTGGAATGATTATTCTAGAACTATTCTGTAAGATAGATATAAGTTACTTCTGAATATTAATAATTGCTAATGCCTGCCCGGCATGGCTCAGTGGTTGAACATCGACCTATGAACCAGGAGGTCACTGGTTCAATTCCAGGTCAGGGCACATGCCCAGGTTGCAGGCTTGATCCCAGTAGGGAGCATGCAGAAGGCAGCTGATCAATGATTCTCTCTCATCATTGATGTTTCTATCTCTTTCTCCCTCTCCCTTTCTCTCTGAAATAAAAAATATATATTAACATTTAATGCGGACCTTACTATAAGGCATTTATGTATATTATATTGTTCTCAAGACCATCACATGAGGTAGGCATTATTTTTATGGTTATTTTCAAGTTCAGGAAAGTGAGGCTTAGAAAGTTTAAATAATTAGTCCAGGATGCAAGGTTATTGAATGGTAGGGTCCACATTTGATCTTAGATTTACTAAGTGTTGAGTATATTGCTCATTTCAAAGTTTGGGTTCTATTTGTACAATAAAAAAGGTTTTTTTGCTTTGTTTGTCTTAAGTTAAACACTCATTTAAGGCATTTCTAAAGAAAGGAATCTGAATCAGGAGGATACAAATAACACTGATGTGCCCAGAGGATATGAGTTGAACAGTGCTTCTTTCTGAATTGTGCCTAAAACAATGTTTTGGCATGTAGCCCCTTATATTTACTATTGAGTTGGAGTACTCAAGTCTACCCAGAGGTAAGGGTCTGAAAAAGCAAAAAATAATTAATTCTTTCTTTTTAAAAGGTATACACACACACACACACTGAGTGGCCAGATTATTATGATCTCTGAACACATAATAATCTGGCCACTCAGTGTATATCCTATATAATAAAAGGCTAATATGCAAATTGTCCCCAGCCAGCCAACTCCCCATGTCCCCTCCCCCTGGCCAGGCTGGTCAAATTCATGCACCGGGCCTCTAATATATATATATATGTGTGTGTGTGTGTGTGTGTGTGTGTGTGTGTGTGTGTGTGTGTGTGTAATTTTTTAGATAAAAATTATATCTAAAATGTCACTCTGGAACTTATTTCCAGACTTTATAACTATAATTCCTGACACATTGTTCAATATTAATTTTTTTAAGTAAGTATAAGCTGGACAAAACACTGAATCCAACTAAGGAATTCAGGAATTGTATTCTGTTAATTTACAGCACCTTATCTTTTCCCAAAGAATTAACTGGATGAAGTACTTACTGTATTTGCTTTTCAAATGTGTGTATTCTTGCACACATGTAGATTAAGCCCATGCATTTACCTCCCATATTCTCAACAAAGTGACAAGAAACATGAAAGAGTATCATCAGCAGACCAGAAGTTTTGAGAAATTTCTGAACAATTGAAAGCAGAATGGACTGACAAGAAAATATTGAAACTGCAGGCACAAAAAATGAGCATGTGTTTTCCAAAGAGATGTGTTTTCCAGGGAAATCACACTCAGTCAATAATACAGTGATGGGCTGTGGGCAATCTTCACTGGCCTCATTAGAGAACTGGATTCAGTGCCCAGGGACAGCTGGGCCCCTTTCCTCTGACTTGTGCAAACAGAGCTTGGCAGCTGAGACTTCCTCTCAGGCTAAAGCCAGAGAACTGCCCTGGAGAAAGCAAGCCATCAGCTCAGAGAAAGTGTTGGGTGATAATTTTGTGGCCTAAGAGGAGGTTTTGAAGAATCTGTAAAATAAACTCACAGCAGAAATAATCT
Source organism: Corynorhinus townsendii (assembly GCA_026230045.1). Lineage (NCBI taxonomy): Eukaryota > Metazoa > Chordata > Mammalia > Chiroptera > Vespertilionidae > Corynorhinus > Corynorhinus townsendii. The sequence continues at coordinate 70,713,342 of JAPDVU010000008.1, forward strand.
ACTTAAAATGCAACTCCTGGAAACCTATGGGTTCTCCTGCCCCCTAGTTTGCTCTTTGTCTACAAGGAAGCCTTCCTGACCATAAGCCCCACCTGCTTCTCCAAAAACTAGTGTGAGTCATTTCATTCAAGGAAAATGCTTGGAGAACAGACCTAAACAATTGAAGAGGAAACCCCCACAAACTGCCTACACTAAATCAAGATGTTTATTTAATTTTTAATTCATTCATATAAATGGACAACTAGGAACATCAAACTTGTGAGAGAAAAAAACAATCTGAAAGGGAAAGCCTTAGAAAAATCAATTGAATAACTGAGGTTAAGGAAAAGGATAATACAAACAGCTAAAGGAAAAAAATTTTTTTTAGCCCTAGCTGGTTTGGCTCAGTGGAAAGACTGTTGACCTGCCAAATGAAGTGTCCTGGGTTCAATTCCAGTCAAGGGCACATACCTGGATTTCGGGCTCAATCTCCAGTGGGTGGCTTGCAAGAGGCAGCTGATCAATGATTCTCTCTCATCGTTGATGTTTCTCTCTCTCTCTCTCTCCCTCTCCCTTCCTTTCTGAAATCAATAAAAATACATATATTTTTTAAATGGAACTGGAGAGCATTATGCTAAGCGAAATAAGCCAGTCAGAGAAAGATAAATATCACATGATCTCACTCATTTGTGGAATATAATGAACAATATAAACTGATGAACAAAAATAGAACCAGAGACATAGAAGCACCAAACAGACTGTATAACCTATGAGGGAAGGCAGGGGGAGGTGAGGGGGTAATGGATCAACCAAAGGACTGTGTGCATGCATATGAGTATAACCAATGGACACAGACACCAGGGGGGATGAGGGCATGTGCTGGGGAGTGGGGTGGCCAGGGAGAGGTCAATGGGGCGGGGGGGGGGGGGGGAAGGAGACTCAAGTAATACTTTAAACAATAAAGAATTAAAATTAAAAAATTTTTAAAACCTAATCAACACATGCACAAATCAATCACATTCCTCACACCCACATTAGCCAATTAAGAAAATTAATATTTAATTTTCAGTAAGAGCAATAAAAATGTTAATTAGCATTATCAGAGGAATTTATAATTACATCATTTCTTTCCAATTTATAAAAGAAAGTTTATTTAGAAAGTTACAGAGGTAGTAGAAGTGAGCCAGCTGGGCTGCAGACTCAGGAAACAAGATACAGAAGCAAAAAAGATATAATTACCTTATTCTTAGAATAATTATAGTTTGTGATGAAAGTAACAATCAGAGAACATGAAAGAATTCTTGGAAACTAAAAATAAAATGTCAATGGAATTGCTAAATAATAATATAGACACAATAAGAGATTAAGCTGGTTATCTGGAAGATAAAATAAAGGGAGTAAAATGATAAAATATGAGAAAAAAATTAAGAAGCATGTAGTTAGCACTAGGAAATGTAATCTTTATCTAAATGTGATTCTAGAAGGTACTATGAAGAAAAATAAATTGTTGAGAAAGTAATAAAAATTTCTTAACACTAAAGAGTTTTTGATTGGCAAAGCTTAGCAATTACAGATCAGGAAAAGCAAACAAATAAATGAAAACACATCTTAGCCACACTAGTGAAATTTTATTTTTTATTTTTTTTAGTCTTTTATTTATTTATTTTAAATTTCTTTATTGATTAAGGTATTACATATGTGTCCTTATTCCCCCATTACCCTCCACCTCCCATTCATGCCCCCACCCCCCTGTTGTCTGTGTCCATTGGTTAGGCTTACATGCATGCATATCAGTCCTTTGGTTGATCTCTCCCTCTTACCCCCACCCTCCCCTACCTTCCCTGAGGTTTGACATTCTGATTGATGTTTCTCTGTCTCTGGATCTATTTTTGTTCATCAGATTATATTGTTCATTATATTCCACAAATGAGTGAGATCATGTGATATTTATCTTTCTCTGCCTGGCTTATTTCACTTAGCATAATGCTCTCCATCTCCATCCATGTTGTTGCAAATGGTAAGAACTCCTTCTTTTTTACCGCAGCATAGTATTCCATTGTGTAGATGTACCACAGTTTTTTAATCCACTCATCTGCTGATGGGCACACTAGTGAAATTTTAAAACTCTAAGAACAAAGCTTCCAAAGAGGTGGGAAATAAAACAGAATAACAATAATAATTCATAAAACGAATATATAGCCCTAACCAGTTTGGCTCAGTGGATAGAGCATTGGCCTGCAGACTGAAGGGTCACAGGTTCATTTCCCGTCAAGGACATGTACCTTAGTTGTGGGCATATCCCCAGTGGGAGGTGTGCAGGAGGCAGCTGATTGATGTTTCTCTCTCATCGATGTTTCTAACTCTCTATCCCTCTCCCTTCCTCTCTGTAAAAAATCAATAAAATATATTTTAAAATAATAATAAAACGAATATATATCAAATATATATTGTGTGCTAGACCTTGTTCTAGGTCCTTAGGTAATATCAATGAATCCAATCCTGCCCTAGTGGATCTAGCATTATATTGGGAGAATGTCTTCAAAATTCTGAGAAGAAAACATGGATCTTAATGTCTAAACCTGGCCAAACTAACAATAAAATGTGAGGACTAAAAGAAGATATTTTTAGACATTCAAAAATTCAGAGAGCTCACTCCCTATACAAAATAAAACCTCAAAGAAGTAATCCAACAGACTGTAATCCAAGAAAGAAAACAAGAAGCCATCTAAATATGACCCAGAGGAAGTGAAGAAAACAAGAAAAGGAGGATAAAAAGTAAGGAAGGCTCCATTGGACCTTGAGGCTTAGAAGAATCTCATTTAAGCAACAAAATTCTAGTTAAATAAGATTGCATTTCCTTCTCAATGGGGGTTTATCCATTCAACTCAGCTGATAGCAGCAGACAGTTACCAGAAAATCTATGTGCTGTCTCCGTGCTGAGTGCTTTATATAGATTACCTTTCTTTTCTTTTTTAATTTATCTTTATTGTTGAAAGTATTATAAATGTCCCCCTCCTTTTCCCCCATTGACTCCCTACACCCTGCTCTCACTACCCCCCAGGCCTTCACTACACTATTGTCTGTGTCTATAGGTTATGCTCCCCCTTCCTCCCTTCCCCCTTTCCTCTGAGATTGGCCAATCTGTTCCATGCTGAAGACTTGTTATAATTACAGAGCTGTGTGGGAGAGGAAGAAGCTTTCCTCTTCCCTTCAAGGTTCTTTCTGATGGTCTACATGAGACAGTAACAAAAGAAAATAATCAAATCTAATTACATATTTATGTATGGGAAACCCACATACATAATAGTTTCAGAGACAGAAAGGGAAAGGTATATGACATTTTGTGTGTTTTTCAAATTTTTTAAAATATATTTTTATTGATTTCAGAGAGGAAAGGGGAGGGAGAGAAAGACAGAAACATCAATGATGAAAGAGAATCGTTGATCGGCTGCCTCCTGCACACCCCCTACTGGGGATGGAATCCACAAGCCAGGCATGTGCCTTTGACCTGAATCGAACCTGAGACCCTTCAGTCCACAGGCCAAAGCTCTATTCACTGAGCCAAACTAGCTAGGGTGGGTATATGACATTTTGAACTAAGAATGAGTAAGGATCTTTGGGCCTTCACAAGGCCATTACAGGACAATAAGAAAGAACAGATATTCAGTAATTAGAATTTTACACTGCCCTAAAGATAGGTCAAAAAAGTTATCTCTGATAATCTCTTATATGGACAAGGCCTCTAATTCAAAATCTTTTAGGTAGCTAAGGGGCAGGAGGGAGTTGGAGGACATCAGCAGCAGTTTCTCTTGACCCCACAGGGTGTTGGTTGCCTTTAGCTCAAAATAATCCACATACCACAGAGGCACATTTGGGGTTATGTGTTCTGGACCCCTATAGCAGAAGGTAAATGTAGAAAACCATGACCATATACATATAGAACAAATATTGAGAGCCCTCTCACATAACTGGGAATCTCACATCTAGATCAATAAATCCAAAAATAGAAACTTGGACTCCTTAGTTAAAATTATACAGAATAATTTTAAATATAATTTTTAGAAAAACTAAAAACATAATATAACTAGCAAATTAGGAAATGGAGGGGCAAGGAAATATAAGCAAAGAAATTCTTCATCTTTCATAGATTGAAGCAGTAAATACTTTCTAAGGCTGATCACTTGAGAAATAGAGCTGTAAGCCTATTATTTTAAGTTATAATGGTAACTGCTGCACAATGTAGCAACAGTAGCTGTTAACAGAGTGAGCCTGGGCTGAAGTGGGATGCAGAGCATATTCGTTTTATACTCTTCCATACTGATAAAATATTTTCATATTATGCATATATAAAACTGCTATAAAATAATAATAAACTGCTTCAACAATAATACATTCATTAATATTTTTAATAAATGGAAATATGCTAATGTGATTATCTTTTGTGCAAACATAACAATCCTATATAATAAAAGGCTAATATGCAAATTGTCTCCTCGGGAGTTCGACCAACCGGAAGTTCAACCACTCGCTATGATGTGTGCTGACCATCAGGGAGCAGCACAGAATGAAGGAAGGCCCTGATTGGCCCTGATCACCAGCCAGGCCTAGGAACCCTACCCGTACACAAATTTCATGCACCAGGCCTCTAGAAATATATAACACAGGCATATGTAATTGAAAGATGAGTTGCTTAATCATAGTTGCTAAATGTCCTCAAAGGCTCATGGGTTTTAAGAAAAGTGTCTTAAGGCCAAGAATTTAGCATATTATTTAAGTTGGGGAAAAAATAACATCCACATTCCAGCTTTTCTGATTTCAAATTTGGGGAAAGTTGCAAATATTGTGTGTCCTAACCTTGTTGACCTTACAAATGACTTGAAAATTGATGCACTAAAGACTTTGGGCTTTTCAAAAAAGGAATTCATCACTGAGGATTACTCATCTGTCAATCTAGAATAAGATGCAATGTGTATTAAGCCATTTTCTTTAACAGTTAATATTTATTGAGCCAGGGAATGCTGTGGCATAGGGGACAGAGCAAGGGTCGGAAAGCCTCTGTCCTGGCTCTATCCCCAAGTAGCTGAGGAACTGAGGCCACCACTTAATCGTTAGTTCCTTCATTCATCACTCCCCTCACCATTTCATCTTGTCCCTGTTAGGAACAGAAAGGATAAATCAAATGAAAGTCCTTTGAAATATTACAAAGTGCTACAACATTGCAATGTAGTGTTTTTTGAATGATAAAATTTCAAAGTTAGAAAGAATTTAGAATTTATCTAGTCAGATTCCTTTAATTCATTTTTTTTCTTTTCTATTACTTGCTTAAAGCCACTCCATATATCATTAGTAGTAGTTATATGTTAACATAAACACATTGAAGCCTGTAAAGAATCTTTATATGTTTATTTGAGCAAAACTGTTGACAATTGCCAGGCAGCAGAATTAAACATATTGGGATAATGCTCCAGAGAATGGTGGTTTTTCATCTATTTTTATTTATTTATTTATTTTAAAGTATATTTTATTGATCTTTTTTTACAGAGAGGAAGGGAGAGGGATAGAGAGTTAGAAACATTGATGAGAGAGAAACATCAATCAGCTGCCTCCTGCATACCCCCGACTGCGGATGTGCCCACAACCAAGGTACATGCCCTTGACCGGAGTCCTCAGGCTGACACTATCCACTGAGCCAAACTGGTTAGGGCTCATCTATTTTTATACATTGCAATCAAAGGAGGAGACTTAGGTGGGTTACATGAAATCCATTGATAATAGGTTAGAGAGGCCGGAGAAAGCAAAGTGGAAAACCTCTGCGGTTGTAGAAAAAGTAAAATGATAGACACATATTTCTTTCACTTAGGTGGGTGCAGGATAGTTAACAGCCAACAATTAACATATAACAATAACAATGAAGAAATGTATGGTCTCTGTCCTGGCACCCAGGTGCACTTGGTTGTGCTCCAAGGGATCTGGAAAAAAGGGAAGTTACAAAGTTACCCTGACATTTCAAGGATATGCTATCATAGACGCAAAAAGACAGATAGGCTCAGTTAGGGTTGTTAATGTAAAAACATTCAAACCTGTAAAGAATTTTTGTGAGTTTATTTGAGCCAAACTGTTGACAATTGCCGGGAAGCAGTATCTCAATGGATTGGGATAATGTTCCAGAGAATAGCGGTTTCTCATCTATTTTCATATATTGCAATCAAAGGAAGAGACTTGGGTGGGTTACATGACGGGAGAAAGCAAGGGGGACCCCTGGGAATGGATAAAAAGTAAAATGATAGACACATACTTAGGTGGGTGCAGGACAGTTAACAGTCAACAATTAACATGATAACAATAACAATGAAGGAATTTGTGGTATCTGTCCTGGTGCCCAGGCACATTAGATTGTGCCCCAAGGGGTCTGGAAAAAAGAAAATTACAAGTTACTCAGACATTACAAGTTACCCTCTTCCTCCCCTCCCCCTCCCCCTCCATCTCCCTTTTTTACCCCTCCCTCTCCCCCTCTCCCTCTCCCCCTGAAATCAATAAGAACATATCCTCAGTTGAGGATTAAAAGAAAAATGTAGTTCACATAATTCAAGAAATAGGATGACTCATTACTATCACTTAGGATTTTTATAGATGGTGAAAACCAGAGCTCATATTAATTATTTGCTCAAGATTGCTCAGCTCATAAGTGTAAAGACAAAATTAAAATCTGTATTCTGACTCTGCTCTTTCCACCTCCCTCCACGACTTCATTAACTCATCTTCACATTAAAAAAAAAAAAATCCCCCCTCTAGTCCACCCTACAAAGATCCAGCTCTTACTATGACCAAAAGAGAGATTTTCTTCATAAGTAGGACAGCTCTTTCAGCCAATTTCAGATGATCTAGCCTGCCAAGGGGAGTCACTTGACTCAAGTTCAGAGCCCCCGTGTGCTGGGGAAGGGGTAGAACAGGGTGGCCACACAACCCTATCTGTGTCACACAACCCTCTATTGTATTCTTATCCCTCTTTTCTGCCCTGACCTTATGTCCCATGAGGAGGCACATGCCCTTCACTCCCTTCCCCTATCTCAGTCTTCCCCTGAAGGGACCAGGGAGGCCTTCATTCTTTTTCACATTGATATTTGAGTGCTGATCCTTCAGCACTAAAATCCCCCTTGATTTTTCTCTGAGGGGCCTCGTGTAAATTTGACTATCCCTATCCTAGAGGTTAGGAACTTGTCTTTTTGTTTTTGTATCTCTCGGAGACCAGCGTGAACTGACATATCATTAGCACTCCATAAATATTTGCTTGGAAAAGTTAGAAGGGAGAAAGGAGTGAAGGGAGAGAGGAAGGAGAGCAAGGGAGGAACCAAAGGTCTTGTCACTCTAGAATTCCTGAAACAAGTATAACATTGAGTTCACCTCCCTAGTTCCCAAAGCATTTAACAATATTTATACATTTCTTTATCTATTTACCTACCTATATCTATCTGAAAGTATTGATAATAGAGAAATCATTTTAATTTTAGTCTCAGAAATCAGATTTAAAATTTAGGAGATTGTGTGTATGTGTGTATGAGAGAGAGAGAAAGACGTTGGGGTGAGACTGTGAGAATTGAATTGCAAATAGGAATGGAGACCAACAGCAGATCATGGCGATTCAAAACACTTAAGTTCTTTTTACAGATATGCTTCCACGCTGCTATGTAACCCCGGGTAAATCATACTCTTAGAAGAATTAAAATGGAAGTGATTTTTAAGGATGTCGCTCTAACTGAATTGTCATGGACAGTAATGATAATGCCTAAAAGGACCTGTGAAAGTGATTATTGCATTATCCAAATTTCCATGAATTTTACTGATCATTTGAGTTTTTCTATTTGTACTTTCTTGCCTGTCTCAACTAACACCACTAGAATTCATGAACTCTGGCAAACAGCCATTTGTTCCCAAAGAAATAATTCTGTTTTGAAATGGCTTTAAAATCTGTTTCTGGCTTCTCTGGAGTTCCCACTGTGACTCTGCTGTCTTAATAATTCTTGCTTAGATTCCATACTCTTATAACACTTATGCCTATCTCTTTAACATCATTCTCCATTATGTAGGCTCCATCCCAGGACATTTAAATAAATTCAGACGGCCTGTGCCATGTATTTTTGAGAGTTCATTGTAGCTCAGCTTTTGACTGCAGCTATTTTGGATATGACCTTCAGAATTCTCTGGTCTCCAGTCCCTTAGCTCTCTATTCTAGCTCTTAATGCTAGTCACAGAGTCTTCTGGCTTTGATTACCTGGGTGGATGTACTTCTCTGCCACTCTGCATTCCCTTTGACCTAACATCATGCTTATTTATAAACTCATATCTGCAACTGTGGGTGAAAAGTATGATCATTGCCCTGTTCTGGCTACAATTGACTCATTCTAGCCCACCAGCCTGCTCATCATGAACAGGAAGCTAGGCAAAGCCTGTCATTAAAGCATCCTTCCAAAACTCAAATTGCAATGTGTTGTTCTCTGATTCCAGTGCCAATAGCAAAATGTCAGTGTGGTTGTTCAAGGTTTTATGGCTTGGCTGAGAACGGTTGACAACAGAAGGCTGGGAGTAAAACAGAAGCCAGCTGGGAACTCCCACCACGGAATGGAGAGTGGACTGACCAAGCTTCAAAGGCAGGCCCTGGAGAAGGTTATTCAATGAGGCACAGCCAGGAGGTCTCAACAGTCTCAGCTACCAATTCAGGAGTTGTTGGTTCTGCCGAGAGGGATGAGGGCGTTAGCCATGCTCACAGCAAGTTACACTCTTCACATTTTTACCTTAAAAAAACATACATATAAATGCTTGCTGAAGAACCCTTTCATTCTTTCAGCAAATCGTTAGGCATCAACTATATACCAGGCATTGGGTACACAATGGAAAAGGAAAGCAGGCATGGTAACTTCTTTGGCAAGATTTGTTAACTGTCTTGGCATGAAGCATTCTTTGTTATTGTCTTGTCAATGTTAGAATGGCTTTGGACCAATTGATGTGGTATGCAAACAACTCTCGGATGTGCCACAAATCTGTGGCCAAAATGACACTATAGCCTCCATTCCTGTTCTGGGATAATGGCACAATTTTGCAATAAAAGACATCTTTCATAGGCAAATAACAAAAATATATTTGGTGGTCTCTGCATGTTTTGAATTTTCCAAGCAGTCTTTATCTAACTGATTATCCCTCTATATTCAATTCCAAATAATCCCAACCTAGAATCTTGAATAGTTCCGCATCACAACACATTTTATGCAATACATCCAAGTATTTATGCTAAACTGTCAGGAGTACTTGGTGATCTGATATGAAACTTAAATTTTGTTGAACTTGGTTCTCACCGCAGGATTGGTAACAAAAAGATTTGATCTCTTGAGAAGACACTAGTTAATATCACTACTAATCAGTTTCCAGTGAGGAAGAACACTTACATAAACAAAGAATTGTGTCATATTCTTGGCTTGGAAGACATACATTGTAAAGATGTCAGTTTTTCCTAAAACCAACTTATAAATTTATTACAGCCCAATGAAATTCTAATGGAAATCTTTTGGAACTTGGCAAAAGAATTTTAAAATTTGGAAGAATAAAAATATGCAAAAATAGCCAGGAAGATCCTAATACAGAAGAATCTTAGGGAGAACTTTGCCAGTTATTTAAGCTGCAGTATTTGCTGCTAATTTATGGCTGCAGGAAAAGACAGATGGTGAAGGAAACAAAATATTGAGTACAGAAGTAGATCCTAATATGAATAGGATTTGATTATATAACAACGTGGTGAAAAGACATGTGTTATTCAGACAACCAACTAGTCATTTGGGAAAAGAATAAAGATGGATCCCTACCTTGAACTTCCAGATGGAATAAAAATTTTAAATTTTAAAAAATCATAAAGTACTGTCCAGTAGGTGTAGCTCAGTGGTTGAGCGTCAACCTATGAACCAGGAGGTCACTAGTTTGATTCACAGTCAGGGCAATTGTCCAGGTTGTGGGCTCAATCCCCAACAGGGGATGTGCAAGAGGCAACCAATCAATGATGCTCTCCTACCATTGATGTTTCTAGCTCTTTCTCTCCTCTCTCTGAAATAATTTTTTTTTAATCAGAAAGTACTAACAACTTTAGATGGATATAAGTGAAGGAAGACTTGAAGCCTGACAGTTGTTTGTCCAGACATCAGATCTACCCCCAACCTCGCCAAGGGAGAGAGTCCCCACAGTGAGTCTGTGAGTGGTCCTGGTGTGACAGAGTCCCCTGCCCCTGGCTGGAGAAGCTGGAGGAGCTCCATCTTCCCCCGGCCCACACACAGGGCCTATGGGCACACCCTGTGACTTTTAACTCCAGCAGAAAGTGTTCAAGACTGTTTTTCAGGTGGTCTTCCTTGATATACAGTCACTAGCACAATTAGGACTATGGTTGCAAGTTTTGGAAAGAAACATCTTCCTTCAGGCTTCAGTCAAAGGACACATTAAAGATTCCACTAAACTAGAAAATGAAACTTTTACTTTGCCATTTCTTGGCAAGCAGAAAAGAAAATTGAAGTGTAAGCTAGGTGATTAATTCTGACTATGAAGGGGAAAAAGAGTTATTGTAGCATATAGTAAGAGAGGTGACCCCCCAATACACCTCCTCACACTCCATCGCCAGTGTTAAAAATCAGTAGGGGACGCTAGTAACACCACACAAGCAGGGCCACTAAGGCTCAGATCCCTTTGAAGTAAAAGATTGGGTTCCCCAACAAGTAAAGAACCCCAACCAGCTAAAGAGCAAATAGAGGAAAAGAATCAGTTTTGTAGTTTCAAGATAGTATAAATGTATTTTTGGCTTATGAATGATCAGGAAACAGACTGACTACCTTTAAATATGTCAATATATTTCTATTTTAAGTACAAAGTCTGCTCAAGGTTCAGAGAAAAATACATCTTCTTGCTTACTAGAGGAAGTTATTACCATCTGCCATTTTTTATGTTGCTCTCTCTTCAACCTCCCTCATGCCCTGCCTCCGGGCGCTTGGAATACTCAGCACCTCTCTCTCTTTTGAGCTTTGCTGTGCATAGTCCTTCAGTTCACCAGGCTAGTTCCCACCTCCATTACTCACACCTTGCACTCTTCCTCCCCCTCCTTCAATGACTGCACACCTACTGCCATGTAAGATTCAGTCCTCTCGGAAGCCTTGTGAGGACATACCCAACAGAACTGACCACTTCTCCCTTACTTCCAGAGGAATACCTGTAATACTGACATTATAGGCTTACATGTTGGTCTCTGCTTACCAAATTTACCTTTAAAACCACAGGGCTTGGCACCAAGAAGAGCCCATAATAGGTGCTCAATAATGCATGTGGACTAAACTGATGAATCACCAGCATTAGAGGCAGGTTGAGCATGAATTGACTTTCAGTCACAGACTTTAAATGAAACAAATATTCCTACAGGTTTACTCTACCTTAAATAACTAAGGCTTATATCCACAAGCACTTAGAAAGAGCTAGAATTAATTCTTTCCTCTAGACCACATAAAACAGAACTATTTTTCAGACCCAATATTTAAGGGGAAAAAGTTAAGTCAGCTTCCAGGCTTGTGGATCCCCAAAGGTCATGATAACAGCCAATCAGCCTTGGCCCTGGCCCTGTGACTCTCCTTTCCCTTTTCTGTTCAAAGGGCAAGAGGACGTTGTGCAAGCATACGACAGTAGTCTTCAGTGTGTTTCCCAGGATCGGCAGCTCCAGGGAAAATTAAGCTTGGAGTTCAGTGCTATTGGCACAATTCACATTTTTGTTACAAACCAGTCACTACTGACTTCTTCCTTTCCCTAACATTTTCTCTCCCTATGATAATGTGCTTGGTAAATGCGCTGTATATTAATAGCAAGCGAAATGCTAGAAAATTTGCATTTCCCTTCTTTTTTCTCAAAAACACTTTTTCCAAGAGGCCAATTTCATTCAGTGTCATTATCAGAAGAGTCTTGTGACCTCTCCAAATGGTCCCTATTTCCTCCTGAGTATATTTCAATCATCTTTGTATCCCGTCGGCCTATCTAATTTTAATTATGATTCCAGTGGGCATGGGGCTGCTCACATCCAGCTTTCTCTCTGTGTAGATACACATCAGACCAGATTTTAAAGCCACAAACTTGGAGCAAATTAGGTAGCATTGGGAAGCTATGTTAAAGTTTTTAGGATAGCAGAGGTTATTCTTTTTTAAAAAAATATATGTTTTAATTGATTTTCTAGGAAGAGGAAGGGAGAGGGAGAGAGAGATAGAAACATTGATTAGAGAGTCATCAGTAGGCTGCCTCCTGTACACCCTTTACGGGGGATTGAGCCCTAAACCTGAGCATGTGTCCTGACCAAGAATTGAACCGGCAACTTCTTGGTGCATGTGAAGATGCTCAACCAACTGAACACTGGCCGGGCAGAAGAGGCTATGTTATGCACTAATGCGGTAACTTGCCAAATGCTCCTGAGTGATCTGAGGGGAAAAAAAAAAAAGCTGAATTTTTCATGATATTTATTTTGGTTTAGGCAGTTAAGCAAAGTGAGGGTCTGAGCCAGTATGAACAAATGACTAATCTTAGATCTTACCTATTCTAAAATCTATACTGTGGCCTAACTGAGTGAGCATATACAGGAAATGTGCTCAGGTACAGACCCAGCTCTGAACACTCACATGCTTTATTTTCCTCTCTGAGGAAAACAACCGCAGGAGAAATTCTGTTTCTCTCTCCCTCTCTTGCTTCCTCAAAGCCCCAAATGACCTCAAGGGAATTCCTGACAGTTAATTTCTTTGAAATAATCTGAACAGAGCAGAATATTCCACAGATATGTATGGAGCATGTACTCTGTGCTAGACACAGGGTTGCACAATGAAAATAAATTAATAAACAACAGACGTGATCCTGTCCTGGCTCAGTTGGCTGGGTATCATCCTGTGTATCAGGAGGTTGCTGGCCCAATTCGAGGTCAGGGCATATCCCTGTGTTGCAGCCTCAATTCCTGGTAGGGAACGCAGCCAATCTATGTGTTTCACTTCACTTTCTTCGATGTTTCTCTCTCTCCCTGCAAAATCTATAAAAAATATTTCTGAAAAAAAATTAAAGAGACGACATCCTTACTTTCATGAAATTTATAATCTGGCTGGGAAGATTGATATAATAAGTCTTCAGTAATAAATGTCATAAAATGTCTAATTAAAACTCTGAGGATTTTTATCCCAATAAAATACTGAATCCATTATGGCAATATCACCACTGACTTTGTCTAAATCTAATGGTCAAGTTTCAGTCAATCAAAAGCATTTAATGTAATTGATTACACCGTCTTTTTCTAAACATTTCTTCAATTGATTTCCAATTCTATGGACTGACTCCTATATTTATGATTCCTGAATGTATTTATCACTCTTAAGTTCATATTTTTAGCCACAGCTATTTTTCTAAATTTGATACTTCCATATCTTTTTGCCTACTCAATGTTGCCTCTAAGATACCTAATAGCTCTCAAACTAAATTGTCCCAAACTGAACCTTGAATTGCCTTCTTCACTTCGCACAAATCTGCTTCTCCACTAATGTTCATTTATTATTATTATTATTAAATGCAAGCCCTATTCATTCAGTTGATCAGGCCAAAAGTTTTGGAATTGTACACAACTTTTCTTTCTTTCATGCTTCTCATTGAACTTACTGGAAAATCCTATTGGATTAACTTTAAGCCTATATTGCAATTTTGCCATTTCCCACTGCTTTCATCACTATTCCAGACATCATTTTCTATCATCTCTATCATTCCAGTAGATTCCCCCTGGGTCTTTCTTATTCCATCCTTTTGTCCTATTCTTTATACAGCAATCAGAGATATTTTTTTAAAACACGTCTGACCATGTCATTTCCTTGTGTACATCCTTTCAATGGCTTCTCATCACATTTAGAGTAATATGCTTACCATGACTTGTAAGGCTCCTACATGATCTGGGCTTTGCCCTCCTCTCTGTTCACCTTCCCTCCCACTCTCCTTGCTATTTCTTGAGTTTGCTCTGCACATTCCCACTTGGGGGCCTTAGGATTTATGTCCTTCTGCTTAGAATGTTGTTCCCCTAGACATTACGATGGCCCTCTTCTTCCATTCACATATGTCCCTGTTCAAATGTCAACTTTTCAGACTAAACTACTAAAACAGTACCCCCTGCCCACCTCTTTCTCAATACCTTTTTGGTCTGCCTTATTTTCTTTCTAGTTCTTATCATCCCCTGAATTGTGTGTGTCTGTGTCTGTGTGTTTATTTGTTTATTGTGTGTCTCTCCTATTAAGATGTAAGATTCAAGAATATGGAAACTTTTGCATATTCACTTTCATATCTCCAATGCCTAGAACACTGAGTGCCTGACACATTGTAGATATTCATCAACTATAGGTTTCATACATGAATGTGATGATAATAAAAAGAAAAATTATAGAGAATGATAAGGTATACGCATACATGGACATAACTTAGATTGGGTTATCAGTTAAGAAGGAAGCAAAAATGCATTCTGGTTAACATCTAGAAATAGCAAAGACAGCAACACAAATGTGGATAGCAGTTTTCTAACACTCTCAAGACAGTTGCACAGCCCCCCTGAACTGACCCAGTACTGGTAGGCATAAAAGCTCTATTGAAGAAAAATGTTTTTCATGTATAGTTTGGTTTAATTTTTTTTCTCAGAGAAATGTGACCAGCAATATCTTATTTATCTGTGTAACAGATCTGTTAGGTAGTTGGACAAGAGAGATGAAAGGAGAAGGAAAAATAAAGGAATAATACCAGTGTTGTCTAAGTGAAAAGGCAATGAAACAGAGAGAAGTCTTGTGACATACCCAGCATGATAGTGGGAGAGCTAGATACGTAATTGATCCTCCTAACTTATTACTGATCTCTGCTTCTAGGACCTGAGATAGGGAAAAGGAGAAGTTTCTGCATATCTACCCAGAGTGGATATGTTTTCTCTTATAGCTTCTCAACCCAAACTTATAATCCTCATCATGACTCCCTTAAGGTCCGCAGTGTATGAAAAAGGAAAGGGTAGGTGGAAAATAGGTGTTCTATAAATATTTGCTAAATGGCTACATTAATTGGTAAGAAAAAAGGGGGCAAGAGATAAGGTGTTGATATGTGTATGTATTCACATTTACACACACAAGTACAATTCTTAATGATTTGGGCCTGTGTGAAGAAAAGGAGTTTAATTGATAGCATAAAAGAATTATAATTTATGGCATTGAATGGAAGATTTTTAAAAAATATATATATATTTTATTGACTTTTTACAGAGAGGAAGGGAGAGGGATAGAGAATTAGAAACATCGATGAGAGAGATACATCGATCAGCTTCCTCCTGCACACTCCCACAACCAAGGTACATGCCCTTGACCAGAATTGAACCTGGGACCCTTCAGTCTGCAGCTCTATCCACTGAGCCAAACCAGTTAGGGCTGAATGGAAGATTTTGTCTCTATTTCTCTGGCCTCTGAGTTTTTACTCTCAGTGACCTCTCAACTATCAGATAGTTTTTATTTATGTCAAAGTATCTTTTCTTCAAAATTATAAAGAAAGTACATCTGCCAAGTACAATTTTATTGACCTATCAGATTTAAATATGTAGCTTATGTTTTCCCACTCCAGTCCAGGCATATGGTAAAATTGAAATGACAGTAACAAACAGTATCACTTTGACTTGGCCCTTAGAATTTTTTAACCCAGTCAGCCCACAGAGAATGTTCTTCTATGTGCTCACAGATGTGATGCAAGTGGCTACAGCACAGCATCTGACATTTCTTCCCTTTTTTGCTCCTGACATGGGCCGTGTGGGTGCTGGGCCCTCAGGCTGTTAATTCTGTATGCTTCTCTGTGTCAGTATCTCCGTAATTCTTCCTCATTTCACTTCCAACTCTTCCAACACTTGTCCTCTGGCCACTTTCCTCCTATTTCTGAAGCACAGTGTGCTCTGCTCTTTCTTTTCCTCCTGAGTACAATGGTTCTTACCTGCATGACTGGACATCACATTTATGTAACAACCTGCTAGGACACAAGGGCCAGGATACTGTTTTTGAGACATTGACTCTGCCTTGTTTCCTTCTCATCATGAAAGAATGAGGGTTTGGGAAGATAATGTTAAATAGTTGCTGAGAAGCCATTCCCAAGCCTCTTTTGCATTTATGCCTCCCACTGTGCAGCCTGGAAAGCAGAATGCTTGCTTTTCCATCTCCCTTGCATCTGGAGATGGCCCTGGGAATCAGTTCCAGCCCATGAGACATACCTGGCCCTGTGGGTCAAGAGAGACGGGGTTCTGAGAAAGATTCTGCTTTCCTGAAAAAAGAAAACAGGTGAGACTCATGTTGACTCTTCCCTTCTACCCTCTTCTTTCTCTCTTGAATGCAGAATTGATGGCTGGATCTTTAATGCCATCTTGTAACCATGAGAAAAGTTCAGGAGAACTCCAGATACATCAACACTGACATCACTGACTTAGAGAACCCAAGGCCAGCATGTACCTTCCTATTAAGTGAGAAAAATAAACCTGTATTTGCTCGAGCAACTCTAAGTTTATTATTTGCAGGTGAATGCAAGTATAACTGATGCACAGGTGCTCCCTTACCCCACACTGTAGCCCCCTAAAGAGAGAAGCCAGAGCTTTGTTAAGTTGAAGGAGTAGGACATATTGGTCACCATGGAAAAGTTAAGATGTTTTTATTTTTTTTAAGTAGGCTACTTGGAGAATGGAGATGAATTATTCAAGAGAAGGGAGGATCCAATCTGGGAAAAGGGAGACTGGGAAGGATAGGAAACTATTAGATTCCACAAATAGTAGGGACTTGAGTGGCTCCTATGTAGTGCCTCAGAGGGGGAGGATCTCAGGTGGATGTTTCTGTGTCACCAAGTGCACAGCACTGAGAGCAGAGGTAGGTCGGTTCTTTGTAGCTGAGTCTGGTCAGTAGAGAAGCACTGTAAAGGATGTCTCTCACCCTGCCCAATGCAGCAATTCTTGGAGACCAGTAAGGAGCAATTGAAAATGGCATCGTGTATGGAGAGCCAGCACGGCCAAGGCATACTCAGCCCCAGGCGCCTTATGTGCCACACCAGCTCAGCCATGTTCAGTGAACCCGAGTAGGGGTTGATGAAGGCTTAGAAAAGACAGACAGAGAATAAAAGCTGGAATTCGGTGGACGCTGCTTCCCCGATGGGAACCCAGCAGCTTCCCAGCAGCGCCAGCGCCCACAAACCGTGTCTTTATTTTATAGCAGATGCCACGAGGCAAAGTAAGGGCGTGGTCAAGATGTTTACAGCATTCGAGTGAGTTTTGATCCTACTCAATTACATGCACCTGATCAAGCTTTGTTCACTTGCAGCCTATATCACTTAGGCACGTGGGGCCACGTGTTCGGACCATAGGCTCAAGCTTACAACTAGAGCTGTTGACTATAATTGTGCTGGGAGGCTCTGCCATCCAAGCTGGGACTTGCACATGGCCATGAGAGGACTGTGCCCTCTCATCAGTCCAAGGCTTGAACCTGTCCAAACACTGTAGCTGCGCCCCATAATCGTGTAGTAGTACAAGTGGAGCTCTACTGTATGTAGACTAAGGGCCAGGTCTCCTGTCTACTCACAGGCTCTAATCGTTTCCTGCAATCTATCTGTGGGTAGAGAAGGGATGGCAACAGTGCCTGATATTGGACTTCTGTCTACCCTAATAAATAGAGGATTAAGCTAGATTTCACTTTTTAACCTATGTCTTTATATTTAAAGTGCTTTTCTTGTAGATAGTATATTCTTGGATATTGTTTTTTATAAAATCTTTTTGTTTTATTCAAACAATAATTTTGTCATTCAATTGATGTGTTTAGATCATTTACATGTAATGTAATTATTAATATGATTGGATTAAAATCCACCATCTTGTAGCGATGTTGTTTGTCCCATCTCTTTCTGCTTTCTTTTGAATTACTTGAGTATTTTTTAACTCCATTTTATCTCCACTATTGGCTTACTTTTTATATCTCATTTTTAAAAATGTTTGTGCTTACCCTAAGATTTAAAATATACATCGTTAATTCATCAAATAACATTATAGTATTTCACATGTTGCTAAGTACTACATAACAGAATATTTCTAACTCTAGCTTTTATCTTTTGTGCTGTAGTGATCATATACCATAAAAATAAAATATATTGATCCAACTGGTTTTTGTTTTAGATAATCAGTTATCTTTTAGAACAGTTAAAAATAAGGAAAAGAAGAATTTTATATTTGCCTTTATGTATGTCAGAGTTTTCATTTCTTTTTGCAGATCCAAGTACAATATCTTTCTAAAATTAATAAAAAATATTATATTAAAATTGCATAAGGAAAATCATTATATTACCCATGAGACTATTTGTCAGGTCCCTAGATGATAAGAATTAATATAGAAAATACTATTTTTCAATGTGATTCAATTAAATGGCTCAATGCATAGTTGACCGTATTTTCTCTTTGGAAGAACTTTTGTAGTGTTTTCACACTTGTATAAATAATCATGACATTTATACTAAAATATTTATGTAAAGTTCAAACTTCAGGACCCTTTTGGACTGCATGTCATTATTACTACAACTAACTGAATATAAAAATTACTTAAAATGTATATTTTGACTGTATTGATTAGATCTTCATTTGTGGCTTATTTATATGTTGATACCAAATTCCATAAAAATAGCCTATGGATTAAACTAAGTTAGTTAAACAGGGCAGAAAAATTTAAGAGTCCTGAGAGTCTGGGATCTACTATTAGACATTTAAACAACTGAGATATTTTAATATTATTTCCAAATGTATGGCACTGCTTTTTTGAATAGCTACCAAAAAGTAAAATATGAAAAAAATGCAATGGTACTTCTAATGGAGACCCAAAGGTATATCATAATCATTCTCCATGTTCCTCAGTTCTTGGGCAGGTGGCAGATTCATTTCTTTGAAATAGAAAGTGAACAGTTCCTTATAGACATTACTTATAATGATATAATATTTGCTAATATATAATTCACATTCTTTGGCATTTATTTATTTGTTTTTCTGCTGCTTTTGTATGTGTCCATATATCTCATCAATTTTACTTCAAAGTAATGGTATAAGAAAAGGAATTTATATATTTTTAAGTGCCCTTGTCCAGAATTAATGGCCCGATAAGCTGCCAAGATTTTAGTGAATTTTTTCTTGTTGTCATTTCCATTTGGGGGGACATGTGTCAATGAGACCAAAGTCATTTATATATATATATAAATATATATATAAGAAATATATATATATATATATATATATTTCTTATAAGTCCATATTCCAAGTTTTACCTCTGAGTCCAGTCACAGGTTAAGTCTTATTTAACCTTACTTCTAAAAACAGTCTTTGTTCAGGCTGCTACAACAGAATACCATAAGTTGGGGGACTTATAAACAATAAATTTATTTCACACAGTTCTGGAGGCTGGAAGTCTAAGAGCAGGATGCCAGCTTGACTGGCTTCTGGAAAGAGCCCTCTCTGGGCTGCAGACAGCTGCCTTCTCCCTGTCATCACATGGCAGGGAGCAGATAGGAAGCAAGCTCTCCATGACTCTCGTAAGGACACTAACCCCATTTAAAGGAACTATGCCCCCCGGACCTTATCTAACTCTAATCACCTCTCAAAGGCCCTACCTCCTAATACCATTATCCATAGGACAAGATTTCAACATATGAATTCTGTGGGGGACACAAACATTCAGTCCATAACAAAACAACAACTGAAAAACTACAGGTAGGAACTCAGGAGGCAAGTAACTTGTTTCCGTGTAATAAAGATTAGCAGCGCCATAAACCTGCCCAAAGAACAGCTGTGACCTATACAAATAACAGCTACATGTCCACAGTGCATAGGAAAATTTCCACTTAGTTCTTTTCATCCCACCTCGGGAGGGGGATACACCACCTCTCCCATGAGGTGTCCAAATGAGGAGGCTCACTAGCAGCTGAGAATGCTGCAGCATCAGTTGGCCATGGGCAAGGAGCAGGCAGGGGGAGAACAGAAAGGATGTTGGAGCACTGGGATGTTTAGTGGCACTGTATTCAGTCTGGCCCATTTTTATATTCTGCCCTCCTTATTCTAACATCTTTATGATCCATTTCCATACATATCCCCCAGTTTCTGATGATATATACTAGTAGTCACACAAACTTGCAATTCTTTAAGTATGTTCTCCATTACTTTCCAGAGTTGTTTTGGCCCTTAGAAGCATGAGAAATTTGACCCTAGTTATGGGTCTAGTGAAAACAGAGGGGGAGTGTGGTGGGTCTTGACAAGAAAGAACATTCCCTTGTAAGGCATATGCCTGAAGTGAGAAGATCACAGGAAAGCTAGTAACCTCAGGCGTAAGAGGGAAAGTTACTTCTACTGGGAAGAGAGCCTTAGCGTGGCTCAGTGATCTCAGAGCCTCAGTTTCCTCTGGGTTCAACTAGATGTTCTCATTTCAAGTTTTGGGGTGCCATACTGTCCCTGCCAATGCCCTAACTTTCTCATGAGAAAGTGAAGCTGTGAATTCAGCTGATGTTGTAAATCTGCAACCCACATAATTAAGTTTTGTGTTTGATTTTCAACAACATTGGCTCTGAGGCTGCCAGAAATGAGATTCTTTTAAGGAAGTCACAATTAGTGGTTCCAAGATCATTTTCACTGGGGGTTACAGTACCTGAGATTGTCATTTATTTTTTTCTTCATGCTCTCCAATGCACTCAGAAGAGCTTCTAATGGTCAAGTACCACAGCTACATGGGCTCCCACACACTTACTAAATTGGCATCTAATTAACTATAGGTGATAACTTAATTGTAATGCTTTATTCCCTGGGTAACTAGCATCTCATTTTCCATTGGCAAGAGTCTCACCCAGTTCTCAAAATCCATCTTTTCAGGTTTGTCTCCTGGGACCACTCCAGATATGAATTCCATAGCAGTCAGAATCTAGTCAGGAGACAGAAATCACACAGTAATTAGAAGAGGAAAAACTTTAAATAAAGAATTGTTAACTAATGAAAGGTCATTAAGTCCTAAAAAGGATAAAAGAGGACTCCAAAATGTCCGTAAATGGCATGTGCAAAAAAGTTACTAACTGTAGACTAAGGAAGAGTGAACAGTGTAGGAGCAAGGGACTTAGTAGAGTAGATCAGGCCTCTCTGAGGAGGGCCTGGCTACCACAGAAATACACAGTCTGCCCCGTGAATAGCTTGCCAGAATAGGTGCGTGGATAAGACCCAGTCTAGAAAAAAACAAAGATGGCGGCATAGGTAAGCACCTAAACTGCTGCCTCGCACAACAATTTCAAAACTACAACTAAAAGACAGGACGAACACCACCCAGAACCACAGGAAAGCTGGCTGAGTGGAAATCCTACAACTAGAAGGAAAGAGAAAAGCTCACAGAGAACTGGAGGAACAGCAAAGGGTTGAGGTATGGCAAAGGGTCTTTGTGCACGCAGACAAGAAGGGCGGCTGAGAGCCTGGCTGACTTTCACTGGCGGGAGGGGGAAGGAAGCCCCCGACTGCACTGAACCCCAGTTCCAAGCGAAACCCCATGGACCCAGGCTCATACAGGGGGAGTCTGGACTGTCAGGTAGAGAGAAAGGCACTCTGAGACTCTGACACCCAGGGGAGAGGGTCTGGAGGCGCGCACGCGTGCTGTGTGCACAAAAACTGAGGAGGTTGCCACAGGCTCTCCCTAGCAGAAGGGAATCGGAAGCTCCTGACTGCACTGAACCCCAGTTCCAGACCAGCCCCTGGGGACCCACGCTCTTGCAGGGGGGAATCTGGACTATTGGGCGGAGGCTTGGGAGCCAGGGAAGGCAGAGCACGCGTGCACACACAAGGGCAGGGCTGACGGGAAGCCAAGACTGTCTGCTCCACCCTGAGACTCCACCCCATCCAGCTGAACACAGAGGCTTTAGCAATTTGGCAGGTCTAATCCTATAAGGCTGTCTCCAGCACTGAACTTCTCCCAGCATAGACACAGCTGATCCTCACAGCCAACTGGCCTGGATGTCAATTCCTCCTAGTGATACCAACAACAATCAAGACTTAACTACAACAAGGCTGTACACACAGTCCACAAAGGGGCGCACCAAGAGTGTCCACCTCAGGTAACTGGGTGGCCGACCCACTGGGCCATATAGGAAACCTAGCACCCAAAGCTACCCTACCAACTCAGGGAAGCAGTGAAAATGCGGCGACAAAGAAACAGATCACAAACGAAAGAAATGGAGGAAAACAAACGACTGGATATAGAATTCAAAACCACGGTTATAAGGCTTTTCAAGAATATCCTAGAAAAGGCAGATAAACATAATGAGACCCATGAAGATATGAAAAAGGACCAACTAGAAATTAAACATACACTGACTGAAATAAAAAATATTATACAGAGACCCAACAACAGACTAGAGGAATGCAAGAATCAAGTCAAAGAATTGAAATACAAAGAAGCAAAAAACTCTGAACCGAAAAAGCAAAAAGAAAAAAAAATCCAAAAAGTTGAAGATAGTGTAAGAGGCCTCTGGGACAACTTCAAGCGTACCAACATCAGAATTATGGGGGTGCCAGAGGAAGAGAGAGAGCAAGATACTGAAAACCTATTTGAAGAAATAATGGCTGAAAACTTCCCCCACCTGGTGAAAGAAATAGACTTACACATCCAGGAAGAGCACAGAACCCCAAACAAAAGGAATCCAAAGAGGACCACACCAAGACACATCATAATTAAAATGCCAAGAGCAAAAGACAAAGAGAGAATATTAAAAGCAGCAAGAGAAAAACAGTTAATTACCTACAAGGGAGCACCCATACGATTGTCAGCTGATTTCTCAACAGAAACTATGCAGGCCAGATGGGAGTGGCAAGAAATCTAGAAAGTGATGAATAGCAAGAACCTACAACCAAGATTACTCTACCCAGTAAAGCTATTACTCAGAATGGAAGGTCAGATAAAGAGCTTCACAGATAAGAAAAAGCTAAAGAAGTTCATCACCACAAAACCAGTATTATTTGAAATGCTGAAAGGTATTCTTTAAGAAGAGGAAGAAGGAAAAGTAAAGATAAAAATTATGAACAACAAATACATATCTATCAACAAGTGAACCTAAAAATCAAGTGAATCAAAAACCTGAGGAACAGAATAAACTGGTGAATATAATAGAATCAGGGGCATAGAAAGGGAGTGGACTGATAATTCTCAGGGGGAAAGGGGTATGGTGGGGTGCAGGAAGAGACTGGACAAAAATCGTACACCTATGGATAAGGACAGTGGGGTGGAGGTAAGGGCAGAAGGTGGGGTGGGAACCGTGTGGAGGGGAGCTATGGGGGGAAAAAAAGAGAAACAATTGTAATAATCTGAATAAAGATTTATTTAAAAAATAAAAAATAATAATAATAAATGACCCAGTCTATAGAAATAGGACAAAGAACGGTGGATTTGGAGCTGACATTAAATTGACATCTGGCACTTTTAAAGATAAATACACTGAGTGGCCAGATTATTATGATCTCTGAATGCATAATAATCTGGCCACTCAGTGTATTTCTATCTCAAATGGATACCAAAAGTATTCTAGACTTTAGCTGGAGATCAACTACCTATTTGCCCTGAGCTTTCTATCAGCCAGTGCAAAGGGGAAAACTAATCAGGTGCATGATTTATAGTATCTTTGATATCAAATAAATGAAGTACTCAAGAGAAGTATACTGAGTGGCCAGATTATTATGCGTTCAGAGATCATAATAATCTGGCCACTCAGTGTATATTAATCTATTTTTCCTCCTTCATGGTTTGCTACAAAAAGAAGCCTTAACAATTTTAAGTCATCTTTTGATATCACATTGTCTGAAACTCAAAAAGTTCAGATTGACCAGTACAAATGACAAAACAATCCCATAATACAACCTTTATTGTTCTTTTCCTTAAGAAAACTGAGAAGTTATATCATGAAAACTGAATCCTAGAGAGCAGATGTGTCCATCTTAAAGGGAAAAAGGATTTTACATCCAAAATAAGCATGGGAAACAGTATTTATAGTCAGTATTGTCCTCCAATTATTTGACATTCCTTCTTTGAAAAGGTGGAGCCTAGTTTCCTTCTCCCAACATTGGCTGGACCAGATCTTTTCTAAAACTAGAATATGACATAAGTGATAGTGTATGACTTCCCATGCAAAGTTACCGAAGGCACTGCCACTCCCACCGTGCTCTTCGGCTCACTCGCTCTGTGGAAGTGACTGTCAGAAGGACACTGATCAGTGGAGAGGTCCACCTGAGAAGGACTGAGGTCTCCCACCAACGACCAACACCAACTTGCCAACCATAGGGATGGGTCATCTTGGGAGCAGATCCTCCAGTCCCCATTAAGCCTTCAGATAGCAGCAGTCCCTGATTTCATCTATACTGCAACCTCATATGGACCCTGAGCCAGAACCACCCTGAAATCCTGATCCACATAAACTATGATCATAGTAAATGTTTATTGGCTTGCTTTTTGTTAATCCTTACCAGAGGATTTTTTTTTTTTTTTAGAAAGAGAATGGTAGGGAAGGAGAGAGGAGGAGAGAGACACACAGAGAGGGAAAAGAGAGAGAAAGAGAGAGGGAGAAAGAAAAGGGGGAAGAGAGAAAGAGAGAGAGAAACATCCATGTGAGAGACACACATCAATTGGTTGCCTCCCGCACATACCCGATCAGGGCTGGCAATCGAACCTACAATCCAGGTATGTGCCTTTGACAGGGAATCAAAGCCGCAACCCTGAAGTCAGGGCCAATACTTGAACCACTGAGTCACACCAGACAGAGCTAGTTATCATTATTTTAAGCTATGAACTTTTGGGATAATTTGTTATATAGCAATAGAAAACTAACACAAGTTAATATTGTGGTGCCACTTTATTTAGCAAAAGGTCCTTATTTTATAGAGGACCTTTTACTCCATGAGAGTCAGCTTACTATATAGGTCTGAGAATTGATCACATACTCAACACATTACCCAAAGTATGAAACATAACATGACCATAACACACTCATGCAGCCAGTCTCCCTCCTGTTTTAATTAGTCCATGGTATTATTTTATGTTTTGTTATGTGTAATTTAAACATTTATTTATATATAGTAAGAGCAAAATTCATTCCATTCTAAATTGAACTGCTTTTTAGTTTCAATGATTATTTACGCAGAATGTTTTCTTGGTGATTGAGAAGACACTTGTTTCACATCAGTTTTCATTTCCATGGTCTCAAATGTAGGCTATGCTAACCACTGCAGTAGTGAGGACGTGAGGTAAAGGCTCAGTTCTTTCTTTCCTCCTTCTCTTATTACATCTCAGTCTTAAGCCCTTGACTTTAATTCTGGGACTGAGTTTGTTGATGTGCAGTGGGAGAGGAATGGCTATCTCTGGAGGAAAGTAGAAGAGAAGAGACAAAAGTGTATCT
Source organism: Corynorhinus townsendii (assembly GCA_026230045.1). Classification (NCBI taxonomy): domain Eukaryota; kingdom Metazoa; phylum Chordata; class Mammalia; order Chiroptera; family Vespertilionidae; genus Corynorhinus; species Corynorhinus townsendii. Next base: position 70,738,824 of record JAPDVU010000008.1, read on the forward strand.
GTTCCTGAGAGAGCAAAGTATCAGGGTTTGTCTATAAGGTTGTCTGGCTCTAAACTAATGGCCCAGAGTTATCAAGCTGCCTGCATACTGACTCTTTTCTTTGCTAAATGTCAACAGCCCAGGGCCCACCAGTCTGGCTCACTGGGCTCCATCATTTTCGGATGGCTCTTATTTCCTCTCCTGATTTTATCCAAGGTCAAAAATATATGGCACAAACCATACTGACCCTTAGCTACTTGGTGAAAGTCTTCATCACTGTCTATTGCCTTCACTGCTCACTGCTCACACACACACACACACACACACACACACACACACACACACACACACTGTTTTAATATACACACTTGATTTGTATTCCCACCTGTACAATTTTTATTTCAAGAGCAGGACTAGGTAAGCCTGATCTGAAAACCCTAACACATATATAGGGAGATTAGGGTTGGAGTTAACCGGTTTTTCTGGAGTCAGAACATGGTGCACCACACTTGTGTGAGTGCCAGAGAATATGATCTGAAGAGTTGGAGCCTTGGGTGATTGACCAATAAGGCATTGGCCAGGGGCACAGAGAAAAGTGTGTCAAAGTGGTAGAGAACATGGGAGATGCCAACCTCTTCGGAGCCTGTAGGCCTTCACACTCATAAACAGTCTTTCTAACTATCTCTTTTGGCTTTGCCTCAAGTGGACAGCATTTCAATTACACCTGTGAGAGCTCAGAAGTGGGAACTGACCTCCAGAACAGCCAGGAAAGGGACCCAAAGGCTGGAGCTCTGGTGTTGAGCTGAGCTCTAGATTCGTGGTTCTTGTTTCTAGCAACTGATTTCTAGTTCCTGCTCACTTCCTAGTTTTCCTGGGCCACAGAAGAGACCATTCTCATATAAACACCTTAGAGATGACCAGACTATTTGTCTTGAAGTTTGTGAAGAGTCCAGTGGACAACTTACAACCATGGGAAAGAGCTGTGCCTGCAATGTTTGTTTTCTTTTCCACTTGCAGCTATATTCCCCTTGGGATAAAAGAGAAAAACAATCTCATTGTTTATTGCAAAAGTTTATCTCCTATCTCCAGTTCCTGTGGTCATGGCAACTTTGTCATCTCCTTACCAACAATTGCTGCCTTTCCCATCACCAATAAGGCCTGTTGTCCTTGGGCTGCAGCCACCTTCTCTGTTGTTGCCATTGGATTTATCACAAGGAGATATCATGGCACACACGTCACTAGACTGCTATGCTCTTGACCACTCCTGCCTCAGCAGCCATTGAGTCTGCTGTGATCACATCTGCCACCATCTTCTCCACCACCACCTCCTCAGCAGCAGCCACTGCCCCTCCACATGAAGGCCTGTTGTCATCCTTCATGGTCATCTCCTCAGCTTCTACTCTCTGTTGCCTGTTTTTCCCTGGATAATACAAGAGTAGAATGAACTCTATGTCCTTTTTCCAAGAGGATGATTAGTCTGTTCAAATTAGATGGTTTTTCTTGCACTGGCTGGTTACATTTCTACATAGGGAATAGATTATTTACTACAAGTAAATTCTATACTGTATTGAATACTCTTTGATCACAAACAGAGCAGCTTGGAATAATAATTCTGATAAAAATAATCTACACTGTAAAGTCAAGTTATCTATTAGATTCTCCTGAAGAATTGACTCTTTATAGCTAACAAAATTTGAAGCAGCCTGTGCAAAGGGGTAGGTATGGGTCTGCCAACATTGGGCTGCCATGGACTTGGTAAATGTTTCTTTACTAAATCCCTTCAAGAGGTGCGTGAGGCTGAGCAACTCCCTACCATTCAGGCTTTGGTCATCACTAAAATGAATAATCTTTTGCTTTAAATTTTTAAAAACTTAATCTTAGAAGAATCCTAATCTTAACCTTAGAAAATAAATCCTCAAGCTCAGTTGGGGAAAAAAATAATGAAAAAGAAAGAGCTAATTGAGAAACATTCATGTAGGGGCAGGGCATGTCAATGGATGGACCTCAAGATTAATTACCTGAGTAGCTGCTTCTTTGAGCAGTCTCTTCCATATATTAGCATTTTTTTTAATTCCTTTGCCTAAGGATAGCCAGTTTCACAAGAAAAAAATCCTACACTTTCTAGTGTAAAGGGTAATACAAGTTTGCCTCTCAGAACTCTGGGAGATCCCACTAATTATTATTATGACTTTAATTTGACAGCCCTCCCCTCATCCTGCTCACCTCCACTTTCAGCTATGCCTGATATCCCAGAGTTCAAAGCCTGGCTGGTTCAGTATCTCCAGAGTGAACTTTGCTCCACTTTTCAGAGGTGAGGAAAGGGTCCTATCGTGGGGGAGCAGATCTGGGTTTACTAACTGCTCCTTTCAACTAAACCTCCTGTTTTCAGCCCAACCCTACTCCCCTGCCTTCAAAGGTAGCTAAAGAGTACATGCTGGATCGTTCTGTAATTCAAGGGCAGAAACTATTTCACTTATGGTTACCTTCTCCCTGTAGGCACTTTGGTTATACTAGCAAGTTTCGAGGAGAAAAAAAACTTGTCTTTTCTTTTGTTCATTCTATCAAAATTCCTGTTATTTTCCTACTGTATTTCACTTTTTAAAATTTCATCTTTGGTCTTCAAATATTAATTTTTGTGTGTGAAGGGAGATGAGGAGATTAGATGAATCTTGCTCTATATTAGGGCTAGCCAAAGCTCCACCATTTATTGAACATCCTCTTATTTGTAACACATAAGGGAGTAGCGTATACTTTGCCTTCAGAAATCAGAAATGGCATCACAAATTTTACAACATTTTTTCTGAGTCTTAAATGATCAGGCGAGTAGAAATGTGTGGAGGGAAGTTATTAAGGCACAGGAAATGATGTGTGCAAACTGCATGGAGATATAAAAACAGTTGGAAAGTGAAAAATGAGGCTGCTAAAAAGACACTAAAACAGATCTTAAAGAGCACTTAATGCCATATAAAAAATTGAACTTTATGTTTTGGACCTCCAGGTCATAATATAAGATAAGCCTAACATTTTAAGAGATACACACAAATCATCTTGTCATCAATTAATTAAGTGGCCTCCTGGAGGTCCCCTTTTCAATTATATTTGACAAGTAATTTTTTCAGCTTTTCCTCTCCCAAGCACACTTCATGATTCCATCACTGCTTATGTCTTTGGTCTTTACTTATTTTTCATCTGAATGTGACAGCACTGAAAAGTTACTCATCTCACATATGCCAAATAAGCTCTTCACACATCAGTAGAAAGCAAAAGGCAAGGACCACTGGACAATCGGCTAAGCTTTGAGTGTACTCCCCAACCACCACACAAATGAATCAGCAGAGTATGGAATACTTAAGGCTTGGGGTGTTTGAAAACAACCTCTGCCCAAATAACTGGCTGGCTACTAAGCTATGTAGATACAAAATAAACCCTAAGAGGTTAGACTGAAAGAAATAAAAAATAAAATGGAAATCCCAGCACACACATCAGCAGCTACATCCTATGGGGAAGACAACCCCTGCAGTTCAAGTTCAGGAGAGCTACACCCTCTCTCTCCTCAAAATTTGTAGTTGCTATAACATATGTTCTTAAAAAAGATGAAATATGCAAAGAAAGTGTGACACATAGTTAGGAGAAATAAGCAATCAGTAGAAAATGACTTTTAGTGAGCCCAGATGTTGGCTTTATCAGGAAAAGACTTCAAAGCAACTATTACAAATAAGTTCAAAGAATGAAATAAAAAAGATAATTTAACAAGTCAAGGATATCAATGGAAAAATAAAAACCACACACACACACACACACACACACACACACACACAGATTTAGAGTTGATAAATACCATGTTGAAATTTTTAAAACATCACTAGATAGGCTCAACAACATATTAGAGATGGCAGAAAGATGGAGGTATCAGTGAACTCATAATAGAGCAATAGAAATTACTGAATCTGAACAACAGATTGGAAAAAAAAAAGATTAGGCAAAAATGAACAGAGCTGCAAAGACCTGTGAGACAATGTAAATATATACTAGAAATTCCAGAAAGAAAGGAGAGATAGAATGGGGCAGAAAATCGCATACAAAGAAATAATGGCCCCATACCTCTCAAATTTGATGAAAAACATAAATCTACAAATTCAAAAAGCTCAACTAATCCTATGTAGGATAAATGTAAAGATAGCCACTCCTAGACAAAGAAAAAATATTGAAAGGAGGAAAATATATATATATATATAAATCCCTCCTCCCTTTTCTTTTTCTTTTTTTTAGGTCTAGGTGTAGATATATTTGTAACACACTTTAAAATCAATGACTCAAATAGGTTGAAAGAAAAAGGATGGGGAAAGATACATAATGCAAATAGAAACTATATGGTGCTGGACTGGATTTATCAGTCAAAATAAACTTTAAAAATATATTTCTTGAGACCAACAGGAATATTTCATGATAAAGGGTTAATACATTAGGAAGATTTAACAGTTGTAAATGGACAACACCAGTTCCAAAATACATGAAGCAAAACTGACAGAACTGAAAGTAGAAATAGACAATTCAACAATTGTAGCTGGGGATTTCAGTACTCTTCTTACAGTAACTAATAGGACAACTAGACAGAAAATTAGTGAAGATATATAGAGAAGACATGAACATAAACAACGCCCTTATAACCCACTTGAGATAAGCCAACCAAGCAGGAAGGAAGGCATTAGGGCAAAAGCAGGATGTCCATGGGCCAGAACCATAAAGGCTAAGCAGAGAGCCAGTGCTAAGTATGAATGCCGAAGATCAGAAGACAATCCTTACAAAACAGAGAGGGAAATGATTTTTCTACTTAGAAGAACAGAAATGTAGCTGGGCCACAAGAGTCAAGGGCAGTATAAAGGAAAATCAATTGAGGCCCACGCTGGAACTGACAACCAGAGGGCTGATCCCAGAGAACAGACACAGAAGTAAGTTCCAGAAGGAATGAAAAATCCTTTCTGAGATTCCACTAGAGATCATTTGTTCCAAAGTAACGTTGGGCCAGAAATCTGAGGAGCTCTGTCCAGCCTCCACCCTGTTGGGTCAGACAGAGTGGAGGCAGGAAAAAGAACTGGAGCTGAACAATGGTGCCAGTCCAACCAGACTATGGCTGGGCCTCGGTGAGATTAGGATAAAAAATCTCGTGTTTGTAAACCTATCCATTTGTCTGCTCTCATATTTGCTTTCTTTTCCTTCAGGTTTTTTGTTTGTTTTTGTTTTTTTAAAAAATTCCAGCAAGTCCCAGCTGAACCCAGAGGAAAGCTGGGTTCCCACACCTAAATCAAGATAAACAGTGGACATGCTCCAGAAGCAGCAGTGGGGGAGCAGGACCTGAACTCGAGGAAGTGGAGTGGAAAAGAATTCCAACTGTAGACATACTGAGACTTTCCTGCCTAGGGATTTTTACCTTTCCTTGTGCTTTTTCGTGAAATTTGTGCTTACACAGTGGTCTTGGACATCAGGTGAAGGAGACCTTATGACTTCCCATTGTCAGGAGAACAAATAAAGGATTGCCTTTGTGGAGTTGTAGAATGTTTATCATCCTAAAGAAAAGCATTTGTCTCCTCTCACAGGGAAATTCTGTCTCTTATCTTAGACCAGCCCCTAAAACAAATAGTCTTCAGTGCCTTTATTTATTTTCTTTCCAGCTTCATAGGAATACTAGAGGCCGAATCCAAGATGGCGGCGTAGGTAAACACCTAAACTGCTGCCTCCCGCAACAATTTCAAAAATACAACTAAAAGACAAAACGTCTAGCACCCAGAACCACGGGAAAGCTGGCTGAGTAGAAGTTCTACAACTAGAAGGAAAGAGAAAAGAGCATTGAGACGTGCACTAGCACTGAAAAGCTGAGGTAGGGAGGCGCGTGATCCAGGCTGGCGGCGGGCGTTGCTTTTTTCAACCCAAAGGGAGACAAGCCCCCGATTACTCTGAAATACAGTTTCTGGGGAGACGTGGGGGACCCAAACGCCTACGGGGAGAAGCTGGACTGTCTGCCAGTGAGAGTGGCTTGCTTGCAGAGCTGCGTGCAGGAATAATTATTTGCTGCACTGGGGCACGGGACTGCCGACAGGGACTCAGAGCCGGCTAACTAGCAGCCATTGCTGTTTGCCACGCCCTAACCTAGTGACGCCGTGAGGCCCCGCCCTGCACAACCTACAAACCCACCCAAGCTCCAAGCAGCGGAGTTAGCATAAGAAAGCCCTGCTCTATCGAAGCTTAACCTAGCAAACTTGCAGCCTGGGTCAGACAGCTCCAAAACCTCCAAACCACAAGCAAAGAGGAGAAAACTGTAGCTCTCACTGTAGCTCCTGCTGGGTGGCCTCAGACAGTAGCTGACCTGCACCCCATTGGAGATCCAGAAACCAGTGTACCTAGTGGTCACTGTGAGACACCAGATTTCAACTCCTCACATCCATAAGTGACACATTCAAGAGGCAGACTCAGTGAGCACCAAAGACCCACTGAAACAAGTCCTGCCTCATAAGCGTGTCTTCAGCGCAGCAGTTCTTCCATTATAGACACAGCGAGTGCTCACAGCTAATTGGCCTGGAGGTCAATTCCTCCCAGTGTACCAATAGCAATTAAGGCCTAACTACACCAAGACTTTGCACTCAGCCCACAAAGGGGTGTACCAAGAGCATCCACATCAGGTGATTGGGGAGGCTGAGCTACTGCCCCCTATAGGTCACCTACCACACAAAGCCACTCCATCAACACAGGGAAGCAGCCAAAATGCAGAGACAAAGAAACATGTCACGAATGAAAGAAACGGAGGAAAGCAAACTACTGGACGACATAGAGTTCAGAACCACATTTATAAGGTTACTCAAGAATCTTCTTAAAACCGCTGAGAAACTTGATGAGACCTTTAAGGATATTAATGAGAATGCCAAAAAAAATGGAAAAGGATCAGTCAGAAATGAAGCATACACTGTCTGAAATAAAGAATATACAGAAACTCAACTGTAGATCAACGTACCCCAAGAATCAAACCAAAGATCTGAAATACGGGGAAACAAAACACATCCAACCAGAAAAACAAAAAGAAAAAAAGAATCCAAAAATATGAAGATAGTGTAAGGAGCCTCTGGGACAACTTTAAGCGAACCAACATCCGAATTTTTGGGGTGCCAGAAGAAGGGAGAGAGCAAAATATTGAAAACCTATTAGAAGAAATAATGACAGAAAACTTTCCCTACCTGGTGAAAGAAATAGACTTACAAGTTCAGGAAGTGCACAGAACCCCATACAAGAGGAATCCAAAGAGGACCACACCAAGACACATCATAATTAAAATGCCAAGAGCAAAAGACAAAGAGAGAATATTAAAAGCAGCAAGAGAAAAACAGTTAATTACCTACAAGGGAGTACCCATACGACTGTCAGCTGATTTCTCAACAGAAACTATGCAGGCCAGAAGGGAGTGGCAAGAAATATTCAAAGTGATGAACAGCAAGAACCTACAACCAAGATTACTCTACCCAGCAAAGCTATCATTCAGAATGGAAGGTCAGATAAAGAGCTTCACAGACAAGAAAAAGCTAAAGGAGTTCATCACCACCAAACCAGGATTACATGAAATGCTAAAGGGTATTCTTTAAGAAGAGGAAGAAGGAAAAGGTAAAGATAAAAATTATGAACAAGAAAAGGACATCAAATACATACCTACCAACAAGTGAATCTAAAAATCAAGTGAATAAAAAATCTGAAGAACAGAATGGACTGGTGAATATAATAGAATCAGGGACATAGAAAGGGAGTGGACCGACGATTCTCAGGGGAAGCAGGTGTGAAGGGTGCGGGAAGAGATTGGACAAAAATCTTACTCCTATGGATGAAGACAGTGGCGGGGGGTAAGGGCATGGGGTGGGGTGGGGAATCAGGTGGAGGGGAGCTATGGGGGAAAAAAAAAGAGGAACACCTGTAATAACCTGAACAATAAAGATTTATTTTAAAAAATGAAAAAAAAATAAAAGGAAAGAAATAAAAAAAGAAAAAATAAATACTAGAGGCCCAGTGCATGAAATTCGGGCACGGGTAGGGTTCGTAGGCCTGGCCAGTGATCAAGGCCAATTGGGGCCTTCCAGCTGCTGGCCGGGGCCTCCCTTCATTCCATGCCACCCCTGGTGGTCAGCGCACATCTTAGCAAGCGATTGGTCTCCTGGTCAAACTCCCATGGGGACAATTTGCATATTAGGCTTTTATATCTATCTATAATACTAAAAGGTTTGTAAGAGGGCACAGCCCTCTTAGCATAATTAAGCTTGATCTTGTGACTGCTCCCTAGATCTTTCCTGGGTAGCTAATGGGCTGTGGGAGGTGCAGCAAGTGCTGCCAAAACAAGTGAAACTTGCAAGAACATTGTAAATTACCTTGTTTACCTCTGACTATAAAATAAAGCATCAGCTTGCAGTATGGATCTGTTCTGTGGTCTCAGTCATGCACAGAAGATCCACCTAGACCCAGCTTATTCTCTTTGTCTGTCTTTTCTTCATCCTTCGCCGGCCCTCCCTCAGGCTCGCCAAATCCTTGGCTGTGTTGGCGTGGCACAAGTGGCGCCCAACGCGGGGCTGATTTCAGCCCAAGTGGCACTCAATGCGGACCTGAGTGTGAGGGAATTGTAATTGTCAGGTGAAAGGAGGCCACAAGGCCTGCACACACAGTAAGTAAGGTAGGGGTATAGTACTAGCTAGGTGTAAAACATGGGAAATTCAGGATCACAGGGAAAGAATGTATGCTTATCCATGCTTAAGGCTATGCTTCAAACAAGGGGCTGTTCTGTGAGGTATGAACAGCTTTTCGATTTTTTGGATTTTGTGAGTAAAACCTGTCCATGGTTTTCTGAAGAAGAAAAGGTAAATATAGAGGCATGGGAGAAGGTAGGAAAACAACTTTGCGATCATTATATAGCTGAAGGTCCAGAGGAAATGCCTGCCTCGACTTTCAGTCTGTGGTCCCTGATTCGGGACTGCCTAGAGCCCACTCCAGAAAGGGAGTGGAGGAATATGACAGGGGAATTTAGACAGATGGGGGAAGGTTACCAGAGGCTTCTGACTCCACCAGTGCCTCCACTGCCTCCTCCAGTCCCTGGGGCTACAGCTCCTGTGGGAGAGAGCCCTCTGGACCATGCGCTTCCTCTCAAATATGAGCAAGAATTGGAGGAAGCAAGGGAACAGCACCAGTGGGTTTGGGATGATGGGGGTGGAGATATGCTAAAATATTGCCTCAGGGCATGGCTAATAGTCCTACCTTATGTCAGGATTTTTTGGCTGCAGCCATACATTCTATAAGGAAAAAATATCCCAAGGCTTATATTATTCATTATATGGGTGACATTCTCTTAGCTCATAAAAATGTAATGCATCTAAATAATATCTATATAGATTTGCAGGGATTCCCTGCATTGTGCTGGATTATGCATAGCACCCGAAAGAGTTCAAAGGACATTTCCTTTTTCTTATCTTGGCAGCATTATTGAGGGGAAAATAATAAAACCTCAGAAAATTCAATTCAGACTGACACTTTACTTACATTAAATGACTTCCAAAAATTATTAGGAGATATTAACGGGGTTCAACCTGCTTTAAAATTAACCACTGCTAACTTAAGCCCTTTATTTCATATACTAAGGGGAGATTTATCTCCTTCATCCCCATGCTGCTTGACAGAGGAAGCCAAGACAGCCTTACATAAAGTTGAGGATGCCTTAAGTTCAGCACAACTTACTAGAATTGATTACTCCCTTCCCTTACAGGTTTTAATTTTCCCTATGACACATACACCCACTGGGGTCATTTGGCAAGCTCCTGGAGTTGTTGAATAGCTATATTTGGCTCATTCTCCAACTAAGGTATTAACTCCTTTCCATGATTCTGTTTCCCAGCTAATAGCTCGAGCTCTGTAGCAAAATCTGTTCAAATCCGCCTTTAAACAGGCCAATTAGTGGGACAAGACCCTGACCTTATTGTAGTGTCATTTACAACTATACAGCAAGACTGGCTCTGGCAATGATCAACAAATTGGCAAGTTGCACTTGCTAATTTCTCCGGACAGGTTGGTAACCATTATCCAGCAAATACGGTTTTACAATTTCTTTCAGTTACTACCTTTACCTTCCCAAAGATAGTGAAGTCACAACCTATACTTCAGGCATTAACCATTTTTACAGATGGATCCAGCTCTGGAAAAGCTGGATACTACTGCAGCAGAGGTGCAAAGGTCCTTTACACCCCTTATATTTCTGCACAATGGGTAGAAATACAAGCTCTTATCTATGCCTTGACAGATTTTGCTACAGAGCCCATTAACCTATATAGTGATAGTGCCTATGTGGTAAGTATGGCCAAACTAATTGAAACAGCTACTATAGGGCACACTAATTCAGAGGAACTCTTTCATTTGTTTTTCAACTTTCAAAAAGTCATTAGAGAACAACAATTTCCCTGCTTTATTGGTCATATCCGATCTCATTCAAGTCTCCCTGGTCCATTAGCTATAGTCAATGATGCTATTGATCACCTCCTTGCTGTAATGCAAGAGGCTACCCCATTTTTTGCCCAGTCCTCCCATGCTTTGCATCATCAAAATGCTGCTGCCTTACGCAAACAATTCTGTATTTCTAGGGAGCAAGTTCATCAAATTGTTAAGCAGTGCTCTCAGTGTGTAATTCATTGCCCTGTATAATTGTTGGGGGTTAATCCTAGGGGTCTTAAACCTAATCAAATTTGGCAAATGGATGTCACCCACGTACCAAAATTTGGTAAGCATAGATGGGTACATGTTAATGTAGATACCTGCTCCCACTTTATCTTTGCAATTCCCCAAACGGAAGAGAGTGCCAAGCATGTAATTAATCATTGCCTGGTTGCCTTTGTGGTACTAGGTCCTCCCTTAGAGCTAAAGACAGACAATGGACCCACATACACTGGTTCTACTTTTCAACATTTTTGTCAGCAATATCAAATTTATCATAAAACTGGTATCCCTTACAACCTTCAAGGTCAAGCAATAGTGGAAAGAGCAAATCGTACTCTTAAATTGCAATTACTAAAACAGAGAGGGGGAGACAGATGTTATGTGTCACCTCAAAACAAACTCAGTCATGTTCTTTATACTTTAAATTTTTTGAATTGTAATGCAGAGGGTCATACAGCAGCCGAAAGGCATCGGGCCTCCTGTACAATAGCTTCCGTGGGGTTAGCCCAATGGAAGGATGCACAAACTGGAGAATGGTTTGGACCAGATCTAGTAATGATGTGGGGAAGTAGCTGTGTTTGTATCTTTCCAGAAGGAGCAGCTCAGCCAATTTGGGTGCCAGAGCGTTACGTACATCACCACAATGGACCCAGAGAAGCTCCTTGTCCCATCATTCAAGACTGAGAGTTGCCCCAATGACAGCAAAGTGGAAAAGGAAGATGACAAAGGCTATACAAAAGACTGAGTTGCCAACATGGGGTCAGCTGAAGAAGTTAACAACTGAGGCCCAGCAGATGGCAGAAAAGCAAGAAGTGGAAGCTACTCCCTCAATCGTGTTTCTGGCCATACTAGCATTGGTTAGCTGCAGTCTTCTGCAAACTCTTGCGCAGATAAGTCCGAAGACTCTTGAGTAAATCAGCAAAAGAAACTTTCATTTAGTAGAAAAATGTTACTGTAGTTTGATTTCTCTATTATTGTAGTGTTGCATTGGCATTGTTTTATTAATAACTATGTCTGGATTTTACATTGGCATTGTTTTGTTAATATTTTAATAGTCAGAACTTTGTTTTTGATGTTTAAGTTTTACTTCCATTATTAGTAGCTTAAAATTAAAAGAAGGGTGAGATGTAGAGAGCGGTATTAGGGTTAAGCCTTGGACTGACCTGCTGGCAAAGCCGCAAACAAGTCCCAGCTTAGAGGGCACAGTCCTCTTAGCATAATTAAGCTTGATCTTATGACTGCTCCCTAGATCTTTCCTGGGTAGCTAATGGGCTGTGGGAGGTGCAGCAAGTGCTGCCAAAACAAGTGAAACTTACAAGAACATTGCAAATTACCTTGTTTACCTCTGACTATAAAATAAAGCATCAGCTTGAAGTCTGGATCTGTTCTGTGGTCTCAGTCACACACAGAACATCCACCTAGACCCAGCTTATTCTCTTTGTCTGTCTTTTCTTCATCCTTCGCCGGTCCTCAGGCTCGCCAAACCCTTGGCTGTGCTGGCACAGCACAAAGGGTAATATGCTAATTAGACCAGGCCAACCAGCCATCTTCCAGATGTCTGACTTCCTTCCGGACAAGGTGGTGGGGGCCAAGGCAGAGGCCGTTAGGGGCAATCAGACTGGCAGGGGAGGGCAGTTGGGGTGAGATAAGGACGGCAGGGGAGGGCAGTTAGGGGTGATCAGGCAGGCAGTTGGGGGTGATCAGGCAGGTAAGTAGAGAGGTTAGGGGCGATCAGGCAGGCAGGCAGATGGGTTAGGGGCAATTAGGCAGGCAGGCAGAGACAGTTAGGGGCGATCAGGCAGGCAGGCAGGTGAGTGGTTAGAAATCAGTGGTCCCAGATTGTGGTCGGACATCCCCTAAGGTGTCCCCAATTGGACAGGGTGCAGGCTGGGCTGAAGGAACACCCCCTGCACAAATTTCATGCACCAGGCCACTAGTATATTGATAATTGACACATAACATTGTGTAAGTTTAAGGTGTACATGTATTTGATACATGTATATATTAAAAAATGATTATTACAATAAGGTTAGTGCCTTTAATGCAAGGGAAAACCGTAAGCACTGGAAGGTTAGGTGACTTGTCTATGGGTACCCATCCAAGGGCAGAGGCAAAGTTCAAAAGCAACCTCTACAGTAGCTCAGGTTAACATGACTATGAAATTAAACCCTCTTACCTGATCCCAACCATGGCTACTGCCCTGTGCTTTTCCCCTCCTCCCTAACCAGGGAGCAGGATTTCAGAGGCTATAGCCTGGAGTAGAGCATCAGGGCTCAAGCCCAAAGATAGGAAATGGAACTCATTGACCAATATTGCTGTGAACTCCTAGTGTGTTTAAGAGTTTGGAGGTAGCCATAAAAAGCTGTATAACCCAGAGAGTACTAGGATATTGTTGTGGGCACACAACTGCTTTCACGACTCTGAAATTGCCCAGATGTCCAGGGAAAGTCTATTTCTAGTTATTTAAAACATACATATCTGGATCCTTTGTGTTAAGATTTTAGACATCATTTTTCCTTAATCTCTTCCATATAATATAAACAGATGAAATACGATATTAACAAAAAGTTGTTATATTTTGTGACTAATATGTAAATAATTTACAGTTCTACTTTCTGTCTTTTTCTTCTTTACTTTCGATTGTGATGCTCACTTTTGAAAACACCTTTCCAAAGGAAATTTAGGAACTCAATGTCTTTGTCTTCCTGTTTTTTAAATATATTTTTATTTATTTAAGAGAGGAAGGGAGAGGGAGAGAGAGAGAGAGAAACGTCAGTGATGAGAGAGAATCAGTAATCAGCAGCTTCCTGCATGCCCCACACTAGGGATAGAGCCCGCAATTCAGGCATGTGCCCTGACCGGGAATTGAACCATGACCTCCTTGTTCATAGGTCGATGCTCAAACACTGAGCCATGTCAGCCAGGCTGTCTTCCTATTTTAACTGTTCTTCTCTGCAGTCTTGTCTATAATAAATTCATGCACCCAAACCATAAGAAAGCAGAGTTATAAATTTATATAGCATAGTTTCTGTTATCATGCTTTTATAAAACCACATTTAGAGATTTGTGAAAATACAGTTAACAGGCTTAGAGTCTAATTGACCAAATATTTTTATTTCTACAGAGGGCAGAAGTGGAGGATTTTGTGATTAAAATGCAAAGGAAATTTCAGCAAGAGAATTGTACAACCCTGGTAGTAGAGAAGTTAAATGGTGGAAAAAAGAACAGAGGACACAGTGAAATCTTAATTTCTAGAAGATGAAAGCTAGCATAGGAATTCTATGAGAATTTATTCCTAAATAAAATCAGGTCTCTTCTTTTTTTTTTTTTTTTTTAAAGATTATATAATTTTGTAACACTACCTCTAATTCTGTGTGCTGGAGTTTGTTTTCTCATGGCTTACCAAATATGATTTTGTTTATATTAGTGAAATTTAAAAGGATTTGTTGTCAAATCAAAGAAGGGAGAAAATGTCTCTACCAAAGATAAATGTAGCTGATTTTATAATAGCTAAGGCAATATGGTTTTACACATTTCCTCTATTTACCAATATTGGAAGTTTACTCATCACATGTAAACCTTGCAAATTTTTTATCCAATGTATGTTTATTAAACAAACGAATTGTTATTTTAGACAAGTATAGACTTTTAAGCTTCAGGCTTTTGATAAATTACAGAAGCCTGTGTAACGGCTGAGGAGCAATCTGACAGGAATTGACAGCAATAACAAACAGAACAATGAGGGTCCATTATCTTAGAGTTCACAGAAAAATGACTTGGCACCTAGCCAGTTGTATAATCAGTCTATTTTAGTATTTATCACACAAACCAATGGATTTTTCCAAATAGTAGTAAATTAGGTGTGGTTCTTTTTTTTTTTTTCTTTTTTTAAAAGAGGATTTCCTGACAATCAGTCAGGAAGTTATGATAATATCTTTGTATATTTTCATAAAATGGTACATTATGCACCTATGATAAGAAACAATGGGCTCTTGGTATCAGCTTTTTTATTCTGCACGTTTGGAGAATTTTATTTTCAATGGTTCTTTTTTGACTTTGTTAGTCTACTTCAAGGATGACTTTACTATAGTCTAATTTCCTTGAAATATGTGCTTTGCCACGCTCCATTGCAATACATAAGGAGAGTCACATTGCCTACATGGAAGCCTGGCTTTCTCTTATTAGAAGAGGAGAGCAAAGCAGAGACAACACTGCTACTCAAACATACCCTACAACATATAATTCAAGGGTCACTCATGTATGTATTTGAAGTCCAATACAGTAAGTATCTGTATTTATTAGCACTTTGCAATAATTGCTGCTTAAGTAACTTTTCCAGTTGTCACAATATATCAAAATTAAACTTCTAAGTTGTTAGTTGTGAAGAGAAAACATTCCTGAACCTCAAATCATTTAAGGTTATACCTAATATTGAAGTTGTAATAAAGAAGGTAAATATTTGTTTTCTAATATTAATAAGAAAATTCTTGATTTTTATGAATTGAATATACATACTATAAACCCATTGACAGGTCTACCAATAAAATTAAAACATGACTTACTCTTGTATGTATTTAGTGAAAATTTTTAAATTATGTTAAAATAATTGCTCAAACATCAAATAATGTTCAAAATGTTCAAATATTCAAAATCCATTCAAAATATGAGTAAGGACCTCCTTCTTACAAAATTTTATAAAGGGCAGCAACAAAAAAACTACAGCTAACATTATATTCATAGTAAGGATTGAATGCTTTCCAGGAAGGAATGAGGCAAGGATATCTACTTCTATGTAAGACTGTACTGGAGGTCCTAGGCTGTACAATAAAGTAAGAAAAACAAATAGGAGGCACACATATTGAAAAAAAAAGTTAAGTTGCCTTTATTTGCAGGCAACATGATCCCCTATAGAAAATCCTATGGAATTACAAAAAAGACTACTAAAACTAATAATTGAATTCATCAATGTTGCAGGATATAAGATCAATGTATAAAATCAATCATATTTCTAAATATTATTGAAAAAAAGGAACTTGAAATTTTAAAAAGGAATACCATTTAAAATAGCATCAAAAATATTAAGTTTTTAATGGAAAATTTGACCTAACATCTTCATATCCATACATTGGAAACTATAAAACATTGCTGAGAGAAATTAGAGAAGACTTAAATTTGTGAATACCAAGGGTGTGTTCATGAATTAGAAAATGTGGTATTATTAAAATGTCAATTATTGCAAAATTGAGCTGTAGATTCAGTGAAATCCCAATCGAAATCTTAGCATTGGGAGGGAAACCAAGATGGCGGCATAGGTAAGCACCTAAACTGCTGCCTCGCACAACAATTTCAAAACTACGACTAAAAGACAGAACGGACACCATCCAGAACCACAGGAAAGCTGGCTGAGTGGAAATTCTACAACTAGAAGGAAAGAGAAAAGCTCACAGAGAATTGGAGGAACGGCAAAGGGTTGAGGTATGGCAAAGGGTCTTTGTGTGTGCAGAGAGGGAGGGTGGCTGAGAGCCTGGCTGACTTTCACTGGTGGGAGGGTGAAGGAAGCCCCCAACTGCACTGAACCCCAGTTCTGACTGCACTGAACCCCAGTTCCGGGCAAAACCCCGGGGACCCAGGCTCATACAGGGGGAGTCTGGACTGTCAGGTAGAGAGAAAGGCACTCAGAGACTCAGGGAGCCAGGGGAGCCCCGGTGGGCAGGGGTCTGGAGGCATGCACGCGCATGCCAGTATGCACAAAGACTGCTGAGGTTGCCACAGGGTTTCCCTAGGGGAAGGGAGTCAGAAGCTCCTGACTACACTGAGCCCCAGTTCTGACTGCACTGAACCCCAGTTCCAGGTGAGCCCCTGGGGACCCACGCTCTTGGGGGGGGGGAATCTGGACTCTCGGGCGGAGGCTCGGGAGCCTGGGAAGGCAGAGGTCTGGAGGTGTGCGTGCGCAAGGGCAGGGTTAACAGGAAGCCAAGACTGTCTGCTCCACCCTGAGACACCACCCCATCCAAGCTGAGCACAGAGGCTTTTGCAATTTGGCAAGTCTAATCCTATAAGGCTGTCTCCAGCACCGAACTTCTCCCAGCGTAGACACAGCTGATCCTCACAGCCAACTGTCCTGGAGGTCAATTCCTCCTAGTGATACCAACAACAATCAAGACTTAATTACAACAAGGCTGTACACACAGTCCACAAAGAGGCGCACCAAGAGTGTCCACCTCAGGTTAACTGGGGAGGCCAACCCACTGGGCCATATAGGAAACCTAGCACCCAAAGCTACCCTACCAACTCAGGGAAGCAGTGAAAATGCAGCGACAAAGAAACAGATCACAAACGAAAGAAATGGAGGAAAACAAACGACTGGATATAGAATTCAAACCACAGTTATAAGGCTTTTCAAGAATATCCTAAAAAAGGCCAATAAATATGAGACCCATGAAGATATGAAAAAGGACCAACTAGAAATTAAACATACATGGCCTGAAATAAGAAATGTTATACAGAGACCCAACAATAGACTAGAGGAACGCAAGAATCAAGTCAAAGAATTGAAATATAAAGAAGGAAAAAACTCTGAACCGAAAAAGCAAAAAGAAAAAAAAATCCAAAAAGTTGAAGATAGTGTAAGAAACTTCTGGGACAACTTCAAGCGTACCAACATCAGAATTTTGGGGGTGCCAGAGGAAGAGAGAGAGCAAGATACTGAAAACCTATTTGAAGAAATAATGACTGAAAACTTCCCCACCTGGTGAAAGAAATAGACATACAAGTCCAGGAAGCACATAGAACCCCAAACAAAAGGAATCCAAAGAGGACCACACCAAGACACATCATAATTAAAATGCCAAGAGCAAAAGACAAAGAGAGAATATTAAAAGCAGCAAGAGAAAAACAGTTTAATTACCCACAAGGGAGCATCCATATGACTGTCAGCTGATTTCTCAACAGAAACTCTGCAGGCCAGATGGGAGTGGCAAGAAATATTCAAAGTGATGAATAGCATGAACCTACAACTGAGATTACTCTACCCAGCAAAGCTATCATTCAGAATGGAAGGTCAGATAAAGAGCTTCACAGAGAAGAAAAAGCTAAAGGAGTTCATCACCACCAAACCAGTATTATTTGAAATGCTGAAAGGTATTCTTTAAGAAGAGGAAGAAAGAAAAGGTAAAGACAAAAATTATGAACAACAAATACATATCTATCAACAAGTGAACCTAAAAATCAAGTGAATTAAAAACCTGAGGCACAGAACAAACTGGTGAATATAATAGATTCAGGGGCATAGAAAGGGAGTGGACTGATAATTCTCAGGGGGAAAGAGTTATGGGGGGCTGCAGGAAGAGACTGGACAAAAATCGTACACCTATGGATGAGGACAGTGGCGGGGTAGGTAAGGGCAGAAGGTGGGGTGGGAACCGGGTGGAGGGGAGCTATGGGGGGGAAAAAGAGAAACAATTGTAATAATCTGAATAAAGATTTATTAAAAACAAAAAAAACACAAAAAAAATCTTAGCATTCTTTTTATCTGTAGTAATTCATAAATTGATTCTAAAGTTCATATGAAAATGCAAAGTATCTGGAATAGTCAAACCAAAATTATATAACATATTTTGCAATTTCCTTATTAATACCCTGTAGAGGAGCAGTATGCAAGCTTTGAGTGATTTCCTGAGTGTAAATCCTGGTCTCACTGATTATCAGCTATTTTAACATCTCCATTTGTTTCCTTATATATAAAATTAAAAACAAACAAACAGGACTCCAACATCATGGCTGGCAGGACCAGAGTGAGGGAGAGAATGAGTTGGGAGTGAAGGAGAGGGTGAGTGTGTGGGCTTGGGAGAGGGGTGTTGGGGGATGGTCATTCAGATAGTGTGCAGGAGTCTTTAGGGAGGGTGATTCAGCTCTCCTGGCCTGGGAGCTGCTGTTACCCCCATAGCCACTCCCCTGGCATGACTCCCGCTTCAAGATCTCACCATGTTGATAGTTTTACAAGGTCGTTCTGGTGAGGAAGCTGCAGGGAGCAGCGATGGCTAGGCACC
Source organism: Corynorhinus townsendii (assembly GCA_026230045.1). Classification (NCBI taxonomy): domain Eukaryota; kingdom Metazoa; phylum Chordata; class Mammalia; order Chiroptera; family Vespertilionidae; genus Corynorhinus; species Corynorhinus townsendii. The sequence continues at coordinate 70,757,570 of JAPDVU010000008.1, forward strand.
CAGCCTCACTGCCACCTGGACTCATTCCCGGCTGGGCCCAAACCCACATGTACCCCACCCTGAACTTTGAGCCGGAACACCAAGGACTCCAGCCAAGGACACTGTCCCAGACACCAAGCACTTGCAGAGGACAGGAAGGACCTGACCTGTGAGACTGCCACTGACCAGGCAGGACTCTGGGCCCTGCTGTGGACTTATCAACCGCCCCCACTACTGTGCTGCCACCACTGCCCCAGAGCCCAGTGCTCTGCTCCACCTCCAGGGCTCTAGGCCCCAGAGCAGGACCTGCACTGAAGGCCAGGTTGGTGTATGTAGTCTCCTTGCTCTGGACCTGCTAGAACTGAGGACCTGAGAATACTGAAGAGCTGCAGAACTATAGGAATTTGTGCTGGTGAGCAGAAAGGAGACTGGATAGTAGGGCTAGAAAGGATGATCTGCCCTGCCCACCTGAACCCAGGGAGGTGCCCTCTTTCCCACCAGCAAAACAGCTGCTTCTGACCCAATCTGCAGCAACCTAAGATAAGGGGAACAGCCTGGGGCTGGAAATCTGCCCCTGCAGGTGGCAGCGAGGAGGAGCCAGCAAGCCAGGCAGAGCTGAAGCATTGGAAAGAAAGGAAGTGCCTGCCTCCTCCCCCTCTGCCCGCTAAGCTACTGGCACCACTCCCAACACTAGTCTGATCAAACCATCCTGGCCAAGGCCAGGATACCCCCTGCAGAGCCCAGCTCCATGGGGGAAGGGAGAACAGCTCAGAACAGGGAAACACAAGGCATGAGACTCTAAGCAGACCCTTCCTCTGGGCTAAGGAGGCCCCACCCACTGGACTTCTAGGGGCTTCAACCTATCAGCCTCAATCAGAATGTCCAGGGCCAGGGACTCACATTGGCCTGCACCAGAGAAGCTCCTGGGAGGCCCAGGATAAACATATCAAGGGACCAGATTCAACATCAGAACAAAATCTTGTGAGTTCCACAAATAGCGGACCCAAAGGTTTTTGAATGTGTGAGTGGTGTGGTTTTGGGTTTTGTGTGTGTGTGTGTGTGTGTGTGTGTGTGTAGGGGTGGGGGGAGTGGCTTTTGGTTTGTTTTTTTGTTGTCTCTTTTCCCCCATTTTTTTCTTTCTTCCCTTTTTTCTTGCAGATCTGTAAATCCTTCCTTTGATTCTATTATCTTTTTGTTTCTTTTTATTGTTATTAATTTTCTCACTTTATTTTATTTTCTATTCTTTTCCCATTTAACTTTTCCTATCTTTATTTTAATATGTCTATTGTTACTATGTTTTAAAATTGTTATTATTATTTCACTTATTTTCTGTTTTCTTTCCCTTTTCCTTCCTCTACTGCAGTGGTTCTCAACCTTTCTAATGCTGTAACCCTTTAATACATTTCCTCATGTTGTGGTGACTTCCAACCATAAAGTTATTTTTGTTGCTACTTCATAACTGTAATTTTGCTACTGTTATGAATTGTAATGTAAATATCTGTGTTTTCTGATGGTCTTAGGCGACCCTGCTAGCAGTTCTCAACCTGTGGGTCATGACACACAGGTTGAGAACTGCTGCTGTAGAGCCTAAGACCATTGGAAGGGACAATCCTAGAGCATCCAGCATCCAGGATATTAAAGACACTGCGCCACTAAATCCTCAAGACACTTTCTACGTAAGGCTATCCCATGAAGACTGGAAGACATAACAGTTCTATCTAATACATTGAAGCAAATACAAACAGACAGATAAAATAGGGAGACAAAGAAACAACCTCCAAATGAAAGGAAAGGAGGACTCTCCAGGAAAAGAACTAAATGAAATGGAGGCAAACAACCTAGCAGATAAGAGTCCAAAGCAATGGTTATAGAGATGCTTAAGGAACTTAGTGCAATTTACAAGAGCATGAGAAAGGAAATAGAAACCACAAACAAGAATCAGACAGAAATGAAGAGTAATATATCTAACATCAAGAACATACTGGAAAGAATTAAAAGTAGATTGGATGAAGCAGAGAATTGAATCAGCCACTTGGAAGACAATGTAGACATAATACCCATGAGAACAGCAAATAGGAAAAAAAAAAAGAATTAAAAAGTAGGAAGATAGCTTAAGGGAGCTCTAGGATAACATGAAAGATAACATTTGCATCATAGGAATCCCAGAAGGGGAAGAAAGTGAGAAAAGGACAGAGAACCTGTTTCAAAGGGGAAGAAAGTGAGCAAAGGACAGAGAACCTGTTTCAAAGGGGAAGAAAGTGAGCAAAGGACAGAGAACCTGTTTCAAGAAATAATGATAGAAAACTTACCCAACCTGGTGAAGGAAAATGTCACACAAGTTCAGGAGACACAGAGAGTCCCAGTCAAGATGAATCCAAAGAGACCCACACCTAGACACATCATAATTAAAATGGGAAACATTAAAGACAAAAGGCAGCAAGAGAGAGACAGAAAATTACCTACCAAGGAATTCTCATTAAAATTTTGGCAGAATTCTCAATAGAAACACTTCAAGCCAGAAGGGAATGGTCTGAACTATTAAAAGTAATGAAAAGCATAGGCCTAAATCCAAGACTACTGTATCTAGCAAGGCTATCATTTAAATTTGAAAGTGAAATAAAAAGCTTTCCAGACCAAAAAAAGATAAAAGGAGTGCATTACCAGCAATGAAAGAAATGTTAAAAGGGACTGCTTTAAGAAGAAAAGGAGAGAGGATCATAGTCATAAAGAAAATAAAAATGGCAATAAATAATACCTATCAATAATAACCTTAAATGTAAATGGATGAAATGCTCCAATCAAAAGATGTAGGGTGAGCCTTAGCTGGTTTTGCTCAGTGGATAGAGCATCAGCCTGCAGAATGAAGGGTCCCAGGTTTGACTCCAGTCAGGGGAAATACCTTGGTTGTAGGCTTGATCCCCAGCCGTGGTCAGAGCACCTGTGGGAGACAACCATGCGATGTGTCTCACATCGATGTTTCCCTCTCTCTGGCTTTCCCCTTCCCTTCCACTCTCTCTAAAAATCAATGGGAAAATATCCTCAGGTAAAGATTCACAACAACAACAAAAGGAATGGGTGACTGAATTGATAAGAAAACATGTCTTATATGTGCTGTCTATAAGAGACCCACCTCAGAGCAAAAAATATACACAGACTGAAAGTGAAAGAATGGAAAAAAATATTTCATACAAATTAAAAGAAAAAAAAGCTGGAGTAGCAATACTCATATCCGACAAAATAGACTTCAAAACAAGGGCCATAACAACAGACAAAAAGGCCACTTCATAATACAAAAGAGAATGACTCATAAAGAAAATATAACCCCTGTAAACAATATCAGACATCTTGTCCTAGCCTATTTGGCTCAGTGGATAGAACGTCAGCCCATGAATCAAAGGGTCACAGGTTCAGTTGCAGGCTGGGTCCCTGGCCCCAAATGGTGCTCACGCAGGAGGAAAGCAATCTTTGTGTCTCTCTCAAATTGATGGTTTCTCTCTCTCTGTCTCTCCCTTCCTTCCACTGTCTCTAAAAAAAAAAAAAAATCAATGGAAAAATATTCTCAGGTGAAGATTAACAAAAAATATCATACATCTCATGTAGCAAAGTTTTCACCAATACATTGTCTAGGACAAAAGAAACAAAAGAAAAAATAAACAAATGGGACTACATCAAAATAAAAGGATTCTGCACAGCAAAAGAAACCAGCATCAAAATGAAAAGGAAACCCACTATATGGAAAAAAATATTTGCCAATGATACATCTGGTAAGGGGCTAATATCTAAAATACATAAAGTACTCATACAACTCAACAAAGAGAAGACAGCAACCCAATCAAAAAATGGCAAGAGACCTAAATAGACACTTCTCCAAAGAGGACATACAAAGACCAAGAGACATATGAAAAAATTCTCAAAGTCACTTCATCAGAGAGATGCAAATCAAAATGACAATGAGGTACTATTTCATACCTATCAGAATGGCTACCATCAACAAACAAGAAGTGCTGGAGAGGATGTGGAGAAAAAGGAACCCTCATATACTTCTGGTGGGAATGCAATCTGGTACAGCCACTGTGGAAAACAATGTAGAGTTTTCTCAAAAATTAAAAATGGAACTGCCATTTGACCCAGTGATCCCACTTGTAGGAACATATCCTAAGAAGTCTGAATCACCAATCAGAAAGAATATATGCACCACTATGTTCATAGTAGTGTGCCCAGTGTGCCAGTTCATAGCTAAGATCTGGAAACAGCCCAAGTGCCCATCAGCAGATGAGTGGATAAAAACATTGTGGTATAATTACACAATGGAATACTATGCAGCTATAAAGAAGAAGGATCTCTCTTACCCTTTGAGACAGCATGGAGGGACCTAGAGAGTATTATGCTGAGTGAAATAACTCAGTCAGAGAAAGACAAGTATCACATGATCTCACTTACATGCGGAATCTAATGAACAAAATAAACTGACAAAGTAGATCCAGATTCATGGAAGCATCCAACACACTGAAGAAATGGGAGTGAGGAGGGAAGAGATCAACCAATGAAGTTATATGCCTATTGGAAAGGAAGAAGTAAAACTGTCATTATTTGCAGATGACATACTATGTATAGAGAACCCTAAAATTCCACCTAAAAACTACTAGAAGTGATAAATCAATTCAGTAAAGTAGCATAGGAGACAAAATAAATATTCATAAGTTGGTTGCATTTTTTTAAATCCTCATCCAAGGATATTTTTCTATTGATATTTAGAGAGAGTGCAAGAGAGAGGAAAAGACAGAAAATATTAATGTGAGAGAAACACATTGATTGGTTGCCTCCTGCATGAGCCCTGACCAGGCCCGGGCAGGGGAGGAGCCTGTAACCAAGGTACGTGCCCTGGACCAGAATCGAACCCAGGACCCTTCCATCCACAGGCCCACACTTTATCCGCTGAGCCAAATTGGCAAGGGCTATTTTTAAACACCAATTTGAACTATCAGAAAGAGAAATTAAGGCAGCAATCCCATTTACAATTGCATTTAAAAAATAATAAAATACCTAGGAATAAATGTATCCAAGGATGTAAAACATCTATACTCAAAAAATTATAAGACATTGAAGAAGACACAAATAAATCAAAGCATATATCATGGTCATGGATGGGAAGAATTAATATCCTTAAAATGTCCATACTACCAAAAGCAACTTATAGATTCAATGCAATTTCTATCAAAATACCAATGGTGTTTTCACAGAACTAGAACAAATAATCCAAATATGTGTGTGGATCCCCAAAAAACCCTGAATAGACACAGTAATCTCAAAAAAGAACAAAGTTGGATATCAGGTAGCTTGATACAGGTGGTATCAAGCTACCTGATATCAAACTATACTACTGATACTACTGTATAGGGCTATAGTAATCAAAACAATGTGGTACTGGCATAAAAACAGACACATGGGTTAACAGAACAGAATTGAGAGGTCAGAAATAAACCCACACCTATATGGTCAATTCATATATAACTAAGGAGACAAGAACATATAGTGGGGGTAAAGACAGTCTGTTCACTAAATGGTGTTGAGAAAACTGGACAGATACATGCAAAAGAATGAAAAGAAACCATCTTCTTATACCATATATATGAATAAATTAAAAATAGATTAAAGACTTAAATGTAAGACTCAAAACCATAAAACTCCTAGAAGAAAACATAGACAGTAAAATCTGACATTCCTCCTAGCAATATTTTATCTGATATATTTCCTTGGGCAAGGGAAACAAAATAAAAAAATAAAAAAAATGGGACTACATCAAAATAAAAAGTTTTTTCACAGCAAAGGGAACCATCAACAAAACAAAAAGTGAACCTACTGAATGGAAGAAGATATTCTCCAATGATACATCCAATAAGGAGTTAATATCCAAAATTTATAAAGAAGTCATACAACTCAACACCAAAAAAAGTACAATCCAATCAAAAAGTGGGCAGAGGGCCTGAATTGACACCCAAAGAGAATATACAGTTGGTTATGTAAAGATGCTTAACATTACCAATCACCAGAGAAATGCAAATTAAAACCATAATGAGATTATATCTCACACCTGTTGGAATGGCTGTCATCAATAAATCAACAAAAAACAAGTGTTGGTGAGGCTGTGGAGAAAAGGAACCCTTGTGCACTGTTGGAAGAAATGCAGACTGGTGCAGCCACTGTGAAAAACAGTAAGAGGTTTCTTCAGAAATTAAAAATGAAACTATCTTATGACTCAGTGTTCCACTTCTAGGTATATAACCAAAGAAATCCAAAATTGTAATTCGAAATAAACATGCACTCCTATGTTCACTGCAACATTATTTACAATAGCCAAGCTATGGAAGTAACCCAAGTGCCTATCAATTGGTGGATAAAAAAGTGTTGGAACATATATATAATTAAATATTATTAGGCCATAAAAAAGGACTGAAATCTTCCCATTTGCAACAACATGGATGGACCTAGTGGGTATTATGCTAAGTAAAATAAGTCAGACAGAGAAAGACAAATATTTCACTTATATGTGGAATGCAAAGAACAAAATAAATGAGCAAACAAAATAGAAACAGACTCAGAAACAGAGAACAAATTGATGGTTTGGGGGGGTTGGGTGATAAAGGTGAAGGGATTAAGAAGTACAAATTGTTAGTTTCAAAATAGGCATGGGGAGGTAAAGTACAGCATATGGAATATAGTTACTAATATTGTAATGACTATTTTAGCAAATTAACTCTGTGTTCAGTATTGATAAGTCATTGTAATGGGCACAAGTTGACATGAGGTGATTAGTTAGGAGGTTATTGCTTGGAATCCAGAAGAAATTATTGTGGTGTGACCTGACTGGAAATGGTATAGATATAAAAGAGGGGACAGAGGCAAGAGGAGATAAAAGCAATAGTATAAGTAAGAGGTTGAGTATGAAGGATGTGAAGGAGAGTGAGGTGTTAAGAATGGCTCCTGCTTTCCCAGCTGACTTTGGGAACAACGGAAGCACACCAGATTTAAGCAAGATAAACTTTGCAGATCTTAATTGCTGTTTCTGCAAAATAAGAGGCGCGCTTTTCTTTCAAGTCTTGTTCAGTTCTAAAATTGAATGTCTGTATCATCTAATTCACTCATTTTTTGAAATAAGCAATGGCCTACTTAGAGTAGAAATATAGGTAAATGCATTAGTTATCTATTGTTACATAAAAAGTTACTCCAAACCTTAGTGACTTAAAACAAGAAACACTTACCAATCTCACAGTTTCTGTGGGTCAGGGATTCCGGGACAGCTTAGCTGGGTGGTTCTGGCTCAGGCCACAGCCCGCTGAAGGCTTGACTGAAGTGGGAAAAGTCTGCTTCCATAGAGGCTCACATGGCTGTCAGCAGAAGTCCTCAGGTCCTCACTGGCTCCTGGCAGGCCTTCATTTCTCCCCATCTGGGCCTCCCTCTAGGTTGCTTGAGTGTCCTCATCACATGGCACCTGGCTTGCCCCAAAGCCATTCATCCCAGTGATCCCAGGGAGAGCCAGGGAGGAGATTGCAGTGCCTTTTATGATCTAGTCTCAGAAGTCACATAACATCAATTCTACTTTATTCTAGTTGTTAGAAGCAAGTCACTATGTCCAGCCCATACTCAAGGGGTAGGGAATTAGGCTCTATCTCTTGAAGGAAGGAGTCTCAATTAATTTGTGGATATATTTAAAAATCACCACAGTAAAATTTAAATCTCATACACTTGAAATTTTGCAAAGTGCTGGGCACCTTTTCTCTATAGCAAATAACACTGTTTTTTAAAAATATTTATTTATTGATTGATTTCAGAGAGTAAGGGAAAGAGAGAGAAAGAGTGAAACATTAATGATGTGAGAGGGGAGAATCCAAGATGGCGGCGTAGGTAAACACCTAAACTGCTGCCTCCCGCAACAATTTCAAAAATACAACTAAAAGAAAAAATGTCTATCACCCAGAACCACGGGAAAGCTGGCTGAGTGGAAGTTCTACAACTAGAAGGAAAGAGAAAAGAGCATTGAGACGTGCACTAGCACTGAAAAGCTGAGGTACGGAGGCACGTGATCCGGGCTGGCGGCGGGCGTTGCTTTTTTCAACCCAAAGGGAGACAAGCCCCTGATTACTCTGAAATACAGTTTCTGGGGAGACGTGGGGGACCCAAACTCCTACGGGGAGAAGCTGGACTGTCTGCCAGTGAGGGTGGCTTGCTTGCAGAGCTGCGCGCAGGAATAATTGTTTACGGCACTGGGGCACAGGACTGCCCACAGGGACTCAGATCTGGCTAACTAGCAGCCATTGCTGTTTGCCACGCCCTAGCCTAGTGACACCCTGAGACCCCGCCCTGCACAACCTACAAACCCACCCAAGCTCTAAGCAGCGGCTTTTGCATAAGAAAGCCCTGCCCTATCGCAGCTTAACCTAGCAAACTTGCAGCCCGGGTCAGACAGCTCCAAAACCTCCAAACCACAAGCAAAGAGGAGAAAACTGTAGCTCTCACTGTAGCTCCTGCTGGGTGGACTCAGACAGTAGCTGACCTGCACCCCATTGGAGATCCAGAAGCCAGTATACCTAGTGATCAGTGTGAGACACCAGATTTCAACTCCTCACATCCATAAGTGACACATTCAAGAGGCAGACTCAGTGAGCACCAAAGACCCACTGAAACAAGTCCTGCCCCATAAGTGTGTCTTCAGCGCAGCAGTTCTTCCATTATAGACACAGCGAGTGCTCACAGCTAATTGGCCTGGAGGTCAATTCCTCCCAGTGTACCAATGGCAATTAAGGCTTAACTACATCAAGACTTTGCACTCAGCCCACAAAGGGGTGTACCAAGAGCACCCACCTCATGTAATTGAGGAGGCTGAGCTACTGCCCCCTATAGATCACCTACCACACAAAGCTACTCCATCAACACAGGGAAGCAGCCAAAATGTGGAGACAAAGAAACATGTCACGAATGAAAGAAACAGAGGAAAGCAAACTACTGGATGACATAGAGTTCAGAACCACATGTATAAGGTTACTCAAGAATCTTCTTAAAACCGCTGAGAAACTTGATGAGACCTTCAAGGAGCTTAATGAGAATGCCAAAAAAATGGAAAAGGATCAGTCAGAAATGAAGCATACACTGTCTGAAATAAAGAATATACAGAAACTCAACTGTAGATCAACGTACCCCAAGAATTAAACCAAAGATCTGAAATATGTGGAAACAAAAAACATCCAACCAGAAAAACAAAAAGAAAAAAGAATCCAAAAATATGAAGATAGTGTAAGGAGCCTCTGGGACAACTTTAAGCGAACCAACATCCGAATTTTTGGGGTGCCAGAAGAAGGGAGAGAGCAAAATATTGAAAACCTATTAGAAGAAATAATGACAGAAAACTTTCCCTACCTGGTGAAAGAAATAGACTTACAAGTTCAGGAAGCCCACAGAACCCCATACAACAGGAATCCAAAGAGGACCACACCAAGACACATCATAATTAAAATGCCAAGGGCAAAAGACAAAGAGAGAATATTAAAAGCAGCAAGAGAAAAACAGTTAATTACCTACAAGGGAGTACCCATATGACTGTCAGCTGATTTCTCAACAGAAACTATGCAGGCCAGAAGGGAGTGGCAAGAAGTATTCAAAGTGATGAACAGCAAGAACCTACAACCAAGATTATTCTACCCAGCAAAGCTATCATTCAGAGTTGAAGGTCAGATAAAGAGCTTCACAGACAAGAAAAAGCTAAAGGAGTTCATCGCCACCAAACCAGGATTACATGAAATGCTGAAGGGTATTCTTTAAGAAGAAGAAGAAGAAGAAAAAGGTAAAGATAAAAATTATGAACAACAAAATGACATCAAATACATACCTACCAACAAGTGAATCTAAAAATCAAGTGAATAAAAAATCTGAAGAACAGAATGGACTGGTGAATATAATAGAATCAGGGACATAGAAAGGGAGTGGGCTGATGATTCTCAGGGGAAGCAAGTGTGAGGGGTGCGGGAAGAGATTGGACAAAAATCTTACTCCTATGGATGAAGACAGTGGCGGGGGGTAAGGGCATGGGGTGGGGTGGGGAATCAGGTGGAGGGGAGCTATGGGGGGAAAAAAAGAGGAACACCTGTAATAATCTGAACAATAAAGATTTATTTTTTAAAAAAAAAAGGACAGCAATGAAAAAGAAAAAGAAAAAAATGATGTGAGAGAATCATTGATCAGTTGCCTCCTGCACGCCCCCTACTGGGGATCGAGCCCACAATCCAGGCATGTGCCCTGACCCAGAATCAAACCAGTGACCTCCTGGTTTCTGGATTGATGCTTAACCATTGAGCCACACCAGCTGGGCAACACTGTTTTATAGATTCAACTAAATTAAAATAAAATGGAAGTGTTAAAACAAGAAAGCCCACTGCATGGGAGAACATATTTGCCAATGTTATCACCGATAAGGGTTTAATCTCCAACATTTACAGGGAACTCATACAATTTAACAAAAGGAAGATAAACAACCCAATCAAAAAATGGGCAATGGACCTAAATAGGTACTTTTCGAAATGAGACATAAGGAAGGCTAAGAGACATATGAAAACATGCTCAAAGTCACTAATCATCCAAGAGATGCAAATCAAAACAACAATGCAGTACCATCTCATCAACAAATCAACAAACAACAAGTGCTGGTGAGGATGTGGAGAAAAAGGAACCCTCGTGCACTGCTGGTGGGAATGCAGACTGGTGCAGCCACTGTGGGGAACAGTATGGCGTTTCCTCAAAAAGCTAAAAATGGAACTCACATTTGACCCAGTGATCCCACTTCTAGGAATATATCCCAAGAAACTAGGAACACCCATCAGAAAGGATATATGCACCCCTATGTTCATAGCAGCACAATTTACCATAGCTAAGATTTGGAAACAGCCTAAATGCCCATCAGCAGATGAGTGGATTAGAAAAGTATGGTACATCTACACAATGGAATACTACATTGCAGTAAAAAAGAAAAAATTCTTACCATTTACAACAGCATGGATGGAACTGGAGAGCATTATGGTAAGCAATATAAGCCAGTAAGAGAAAGATAAATATCACATGATCTCACTCATTTATGGAAGATAATGAACAACATAAACTGATGAACAAAAATAAATCCAGAGACAGAGAAGCATTGATCAGACTGTCAAACCTCAGAGGGAAGGTAGTGGAGGGTGAGGGTAAGAGGGAGAGATTAACCAAAGGACTTTTATGCATGCATATAATCAATGGACACAGACACCAGGGGGGTGAGGGCATGAGTGGGGGGGGGGGGGTGGGGGGCAATGGGAGGATAAGGACACATATGTAATACCTTAATCAATAAAGAAAAAAAATTTTAATGGAAGTGTTATAAATTAGAAAACAGCTGCCTAGAATGCTCAGTGCTAAAGTTCAGGAGAATTTTATGATTTATATATTTACATATCTGTATTATTGAGTGTCACTGAGCAACAAACTAACGGATTTTTGGGTCAAAACTTATGAAATATCATGGTAAGTGATTCTGTAAATAAATGTTTAATTCATATGTTGTAAAATACACAATGAATTCTAGAAATTACACCGTGTTATATAAGAGAATCAAATATTTTATATGTGAATCAATTGAAGAATTTTGGAGCTTCAGGAAAGTTTAGAGACAGTCTGTCTAATCCAGCTCTCTTATTTAATAGATGAGAAAACTAAGAGTCAAGATTTTTTAAAAATGTGTTTTTTTCCCTAAAGCTTTCATATAGTTAGTGGCAGAAAAACACTGTTAATGGTATGGCCATCCTATCTAATAAAAGAGGTAATATGCAAATTGACCATCACTCCAACATACAAGATGGCCACCCCATGTGGTCAAAGATGGCTACCCCCATGTGGACACAAGATGGCTGGCAGGGGAGGGCAGTTTTGGGCGATAAGGCCAGCAGCGGTAGGCACTTGGGAGGGACCAGACCTGCAAGGGAGGGCAGTTGGGGGTGATCAAGTCTGTAGGGGATGGCAGTTGGGGGGACCAGGCCTGCAGGGGAGGGCTGTTGTGGGGGACCAGGGCTGTAGGGGAGGGCAGTTAGGGGTGACCAGGCCTGCAGGGTTGGGCAGTTAGGGGTGACCAGGCTGGCAGGGGAGGGCAGTTAGGGACAATTGGGCCAGCAGGGGAGCAGTTAGGCATCAATCAGGCTGGCAGGGGAGTGGCTAGGGAGCAATCAGGCAGGCAGGCAGGCAGGCAAGCGGTTGGGAGCCAGCAGTGGGATCAGGCCTAAATAGGCAGTCGGACTTCCCTTGAGGGGTCCCAGATTGGAGAGGGTGCAGGCTGGGCTGAGGGACAACCCCCCATGCACGAATTTCATGCACTGGGCCTCCAGTTTCACAATAATGTTGGAAAGGGAATTCAATGCTCTTTTAGTCCTGCAAATCTGCATGTCTGAAAACAATCTCTGGGAAAGGCACAATAGGTGTAACATTCTCCCTCTTTTAATGTTATTTGCAAGTAAGTTACAGACTAGTCCATTGGTTCTTTCAAGGTTACTTAGCAACTTGCTTATAGAACTTGGGAATCAACACAAAGGTATAGATTGCCTCATTTAGACTCTTCTCACTCCTTTATTGCTTACCTCTGAAATTTTATTGCTATTATCACAGACTAAATTGGTTTCATTATATAAGCAAAGATGATTGAGTAAAAACTTTTACTTTGTCTTAGTTGAAGATTAAAATGCTTATATCTGTGAACACATTATGAATTATGTACATAATAATTTGATCTTAGATAGGGAGAGAATAAAGCTAGAAATACTAGTAGGTCTGCGGTTTCTTGACTCTTAGTTTAGATACATTAGCCATGAAACCTCTATTGACTGTACTGAAATTTTATAGCTTATATCAGCAATTAAATTTGTATGGCTTTATCGGCATACAAAGCAAATGATAAGATAGTTTTATTTACCTTGTCAATTTTTCTTCTCAAGGGCTATTATATAGGCAAACAAATTGTGAATGTGTACTTAAATATGCAAGATAGTGTGAATAGGGTAAAATACCATGGTTTATAATGAAAAATTTTCTTTTGCATTTTTTTCTATTCAAATGTTTTAAAAATAGTTGTTATTTTACATGGTTATGGCTTTTATAAAATGGTAAATAAAATTTTTGATGGAAAATTTTATTACATTACTATGCTTTAGCTTAATTCAATATCTAACTCTAGTAAAATCATTGGATGAAACTGTATTTTTCAAAGAAATAGGAAATGAAAGACGTACTTTATCATGTTATCTCTATAAGTTCATTTATTTAACAAGCATTTATTGGACATCTCACTTGTCATTGTTCTTACAGTTCCTATATTTCCAGTTACTCAATATACATTTTTCGTAGGTTGCCTATAGACACTTAAAAGTCAGCATCTTCCTAAACTGCCTAATTATCCTGTTCTCTCAGTTCCACTTCTTTTACACTCCCTACTTATCATAATGGTACCTATTAGAAACCCTGAAATCATTTTAACATCTCTCTCTCTTACTCCTCAAATCTTTTAAAAGATTCTACTTCTTCATCTTCACAACCTCCCAAGTTCCAACCCTCATCCTCTCGATCCTCGACCTTTATAGCAAAAGTCTATCTAAGGTGTCCCTGATGACCTCACCATCCTCTCTCTCCATCACACTCTTTCCCAAGCAAGCCACATGGTTGCGTTACTTACTAACACAACTCAGATCACATCATTCCTCTTTTGGATTCCTATTTCCTTAAAGATGAAGGGGAAATTCTGAACTTCCCAACCTGATCTCAATTCACCTTTCTGAAACTTCTGGTTATAAACATCTTTGTCTATCTAAACATCAACCCCACCTTGCAACTCAGTCTCCAAAGCTTATTCCCCCCTACCACTTCTTCCTTTAACCTCCCCTCCTCTGTGGCTCTCTCTTCTCTAGGCAGAGTTAATTGCCTTCTCTTCTGAATCCCTCGACACTTTGTCTATCTTTATTATAGCTCATATTGCACAGTTTATTTGATTTTCTCATTACTGAACCAAGTCTTATTTACAGTAGCAAAGGGTTGAGTTTGTTCTATAACGAAAAACTTCCATTTATAAACCATACTTGCAAAAATGAATTTTCTTCATTTTTAAGAAATACTTTTATATGTGCTAGCAAGATAAATGCTTTGTAATTATTCCAGAATTCAGAATTAGACAACATATTGTGGTGGAACATGGTAGGATTATAGCAAAAAGACAGTAATAGATTGTAATAGATTGGTTTTGGCTTTTCCTTTTTATACATATTTTATGCTATATGTAAAAAATTTTGTAACTACTTATAATAGCATCAGATTTTCTTTTTCTGAAAAAGGTTTCAGCAAATATATATTGCTCCTTTGAAATCTGAAGTGTTGGAATTAAACTGAGAAAGAAAATTTTCAATTGTCTCTAATATTTCTTTTTTTTTAAATAAATCTTTATGCAGATTATTACAATTGTTTCTCCTTTTTCCCCCCATAGCTGCCCTCCACCAGGTTCCCACCCACCTTCTGCCCTTACCTCCCCCTCACTGTCCTCATCCATAGGTGTACGCTTTTTGTCCAGTCTCTTCCTGCACCCCCACCCCCATACCTCTTTCCCGCTGAGAATTATCAGTCCATTCCCTTTCTATGCCCCTGATTCTATTATATTCACCATATTATTCTGTTCCTCGGGTTTTTAATTCACTTGATTTTTAGGTTCACATGTTGATAGATATGTATTTGTTGTTCATAATTTTTATCTTTACTTTTTCCTTCTTCCTCTTCTTAAAGAATACCTTTCAGCATTTCAAATAATACTAGTTTGGTGGTGATGAACTCCTTTAGCTTTTTCTTATCTGTGAAGCTCTTTATCTGACCTTCAATTCTGAATGATAGCTTTGCTGGGTAATCTAGGTTATAGGTTCTTGCTATTCATTACTTTGAAAATTTTTTGCCACTCCCGTCTGGCCTGCATAGTTTCTGTTGAGAAATCAGCTGACAATCAAATGGGTGCTCCCTTGTGGGTAATTAACTGTTTTTCTCTTGCTGCTTTTAATATTCTCTCTTTGTCTTTTGCTCTTGGCATTTTATTTTATTTTATTATTTATTTATTTATTTATTTTGCATCCAAATTTATTTTTATTTTTTTTAAATAAATCTTTATTGTTCAGATTACAGGTGTTCCTCTTTTTGTTTTCCCCCTATATCTCCCCTCCACCTGATTCCCCATCCCACCCTACCCCATGCCCTTACCCCCTGCTACTGTCTTCATCTATAGGAGTAAGATTTTTGTCCAATCTCTTCCCGCACCACTCACACCCGCTTCCCCCTGAGAATTATCAGTCCACTCCCTTTCTATGTCCCTGATTCTATTATATTCACCAGTCCACTCTGTTCTTCAGATTTTTTATTTACTTGATTTTTAGATTCACTTGTTGGTAGGTATGTATTTGATGTCATTTTGTTGTTCATAATTTTTATCTTTACCTTTTTCTTCTTCTTCTTCTTCCTCTTCTTAAAGAATACCCTTCAGCATTTCATGTAATCCTGGTTTGGTGGTAATGAACTCCTTTAGCTTTTTCTTGTCTGTGAAACTCTTTATCTGACCTTCAACACTGAATGATAGCTTTGCCGGGTAATCTTGGTTGTAGGTTCTTGCTGTTCATCACTTTGAATATTTCTTGCCACTCCCTTCTGGCCTGCATAGTTTCTGCTGAGAAATCAGCTGACAGTCATATGGGTACTCCCTTGTAGGTAACTAACCGTTTTTCTCTTGCTGCTTTCAAGATTCTCTCTTTGTCTTTTGGTCTTGGCATTTTAATTATGATGTGTCTTGGTGTGGTCCTCTTTGGATTCCTCTTGTATGGAGTTCTGTGTGCTTTTGGACTTGTAAGTCTATTTCTTTCACCAGGTAGGGAAAGATTTCTGTCATTATTTCTTCTAATAGGTTTTCAGTATTTTGCTCTCTCTCTTCTTCTGGCACCCCAAAAATTCAGATGTTGGTACGCTTAAAGTTGTCCCAGAGGCTCCTTATACTATCTTCATATTTTTGGATTCTTTTTTCTTTTTGTTTTTCTGTGATGTGTCTTGGTGTGGTTCTCTTTGGATTCCTTTTGTTTGGGGTTCTGTGCACTTCCTGTACTTGTAAGTCTATTTCTTTCACCAGGTGGGGGAAGTTTTCGGTCATTATTTCTTCAAACAGGTTTTCAGTATCTTGCTCTCTCTCTTCTTCTGGATCCCCATAATTCTGATGTTGGTATGCTTGAAGTTGTCCCAGAGGCCTCTTACACTATCTTCAACTTTTTGGATTTTTTTTTTTGCCTTTTGCTTTTTCAGTTGAGTGTTTTTTGCTTCTTTGTATTTCAATTCTTTGACTTGATTCTTGCGTTCCTCTAGTCTGTTGTTGGGTCTCTGTATAATATTTTTTATTTCAGTCAGTGTATGTTTAATTTCTAGTTGGTCCTTTTTCATATCTTTGAGGGTCTCATTATATTTGTCGGCCTTTTCTAGAATATTCTTGAAAAGCCTTATAACCGTGGTTTTGAATTCTATATCCAGTCGTTTGTTTTCCTCCATTTCTTTCGTTTGTGATCTGCTCCTTTGTGGCCGCATTTTCACTAGCTGTGTCTACGCTAGGAGAAGTTCGGTGCTGGAGACAGCCTTATAGGATTAGACTTGCCTAATTGCAAAAGCCTCTGTGCTCAGCTTGGATGGGGTGGAGTCTCAGGGTGGAGCAGACAGTCTTGGCTTCCCGTCAGCCCTGCCCTTGCTCATGCGCCCCAGACCTCTGCCTTCCCAGCCTCCCGAGCCTCCGCCCAATATTCCAGATTCCCCCCGCAAGAGTGAGGGTCCCCAGGGGCTCGCCTGGAACTGGGATTCAGTGCAGTCAGAACTGGGGCTCAGTGCTGTCAGGAGCTTCTGACTCTCTTCCCCTAGGGAAACCCTGTGGCAACCTCCGCAGTCTTAGTGTGCACTGGCGTGCGTGCCTCCAGACCCCTGCCCGCCAGGGCTCCCCCGGGTCTCCCCCGAGTCTCCAAGTGCCTTTCTCTCTACCTGACAGTCCAGAGTCCCCCTGTATGAGCCTGGGTCCATGGGGTTTCACCCAGAACTGGGGTTCAGTGCAGTCAGAACTGGGGTTCAGTGCAGTCAGGGGCTTCCTTCCCCTCCCGCCAGAGAAAGTCAGCCAGACTCTCAGCCACCCTGTCTCTCTGCGCGCACAAAGACCCTTTGCCGTACCTCAACCCTTTGCTGTTCCTCCAATTCTCTGTGAGCTTTTCTCTTTCCTTCTAGTTGTAGAATTTCCACTCAGCCAGCTTTCCTGTGGTTCTGGATGGTGTCCGTTCTGTCTTTTAGTTGTAGTTTTGAAATTGTTGTGCGAGGCAGCAGTTTAGGTGCTTACCTATGCCGCCATCTTGGTTTCTCCCAATTGTCTCTAATATTTCGTTTAAAAGTGCATCTAGCTTTGGCTGGTGTGGCTCAGTTGTTTGAGTGTAGTCCTAATGCACCAAGAGGTTGCTGGTTTGATTCCCAGTCAGGGCACATGCCTGGGTTGTGGGCTCCATCCCCAGTAAGGGGCAAGCAGGAGGCGGCTAATCACTGTTTCTCTCTGACATTGATGTTTCTCTCTCTCTTTCTTCCTCTTCCTTCCACTCTCTCTAAGATCAACTAAAAACGAACCATGTTAAAGGTGCATATATTTGATGTAAGGAAAAAGAAAACAATGGTGGTGTGTAGATGAAGTTATGATCAATAGTAAACTTGACTCCTGACTGTAAAATCCTGTCCACTCAGTTCCCAGTTCTTCACAGAAGAACCTCACACTTAGGAAACAGTGGCTTTGTTACCAGTGATGTTGGCTCTCAGTTCTTGAGTTTTGCAAAGAAAGAATTCAGAGTGCAAAAGGAAGTTTATCTATTATGCAAAGCAAAGGTACACTCCAAGGGAAGATTCGAATGGGCTGCTCAGAGAACTGCCTTGGTCCTTTAGAAAGAGAGTCCCAGAGGCAGGAGAAGTGAGCCAGCTGGGCTGCATGGCTTGAGGAAACAAGTTACAGAGGCAAAAAAAAAAAAAAAGGGCCCCTGCTAGGCATGCTGCCACCTGGTTGCAATTCTCATGAGGCCTCTTGGAGCTTAGAGAAAGAAAGCAAAGATAAATGCATGAGAAAGAAGGTGTGGGCTTGCTCTAGTCTAGAGAGAGAGCAATGCACTGGTCCTCTGTCTTAAGGGATTTTTAAAATCTGTTTTCTAAAGGCAGGAATTCTAGAGGAGGTCTCAGAAATATTCATCAGCTTTCTAGGCGTGTCCTTTAAAATGCTGATTCGTCAAAATGAGATTATAGAGTCAGGGTCATGGTTTCTACCTATTGGTTGGCACTAGGGTAGGGGGTCAGTAATCATTGCATCTGGTCCTCATGTCAGCTATCATGTAGTTTCCTCTGGTTTTGCTGTTTTCTGGGCCTGGAGCTGAAATACAACAGAAACCTAGATGTTATCTCTATTTTGACCAAAACTCTGTCTCTATGGTCAACAGACCTGAAGCTTTGTTCCCAAGATTATTTGATGCTGATCAGAACCTCATTGTCCTGAGGGCTTAATGCGTAAGGGAGTGGTCATGCAAGGGGAAAGGAGGCAGGTGAGTCAGGGTGCTAGATGAGGCACGTTTGAACCAGCCACCTGTCTCCATTTCCCTATTCCACTTGCCAAGGAATTGTCCAAGCTTCTTACTATCCTTCCTCAGCTTTGCTATTTTTGTATACTTGACAACTCACATTGTAGTAACACTTAGATTTCTTTACACTGCAAAAGTAATGTAGAAAATACTGAAGAAAAGAATAAAGGAAAAATATGCCCATAGAAACTCTATGTAAAGACAACTCTGGTTTCAATCTTTCTTTTTTTTCCTAACACCTCATAGTGGTTGTTTTTTGTTTGTTTGTTTTAATCCTCACCCGAGGATATTTTTATATTGTTTTTTTTAAAGTGTATTTTTATTGATTTCAGAGAGGAAGGGAGAGAGAGATAGAAACATCAATGATTAGAATCATTGATCAGCTGCCTCCTGCACGCCCCCTCCTGAGGATGGAGCTGGAAACCCAGGCATGTGCCCTTGACTGGAATCAAACCCGGGACCTTTTGGTCCACAGGTCAATGTTCTATCAACTGAGCAAAACTGGCCAGGGCAGTGTTTTTGTTTGGTGTGTGTGTGTGTGTGTGTGTGTGTGTGTGTTTTTAAACGTGGATGTGATCATACTTACATGGATAGCTTTATAACTTTTCCCCACTTAATACTATAAAATCCCACTTGCCATGATGTTATATACATCATATAAACATTTAAAATTGTTACTAAAATGCTACAGAGTAGACATACTTTTTATTTTTGCATCTTATAAATAATACTGTGATGTAGAGTTTATGAATAAAGCTTTTGCTCTGTTTCAGATTTTTGCATTCAGAAAGAATCCCAGACATGGGACGAGGGTTCCATGTACATTTTTATAAGTTGAATCACAATGCCAAATTGCTTTTTAAACAAGTTGTTTCTGTTTATACTACCACTCAATGTCTGGGAGTATCCTATTTATCTCATTAGTCTTGGATATTATCTTTTACTTAAACATTTACTAATAAGATAGCCAAGGGAAATGTTACAGTTTCTGGTCTGGTTGCTGTTGTCTAGTATGGAGTAAAATGAAGGTTTTGGAGTCAAATGTAACTGATTTGGTCATGGCTTTGCCACTTTCCAGCTGTTACATTGAGCAAATTTCTTCATTACTTTGAGGTTTTCTTTAGTCATTGATCTTCCCCCTCTATCCCCAAACACAGGGCTGTTGCCATTATTAAAAGAAAGTCATATAAAAGCACCGGTGGGTGGCAATGATGAACAACAGCCAATACATTTTCCATTGCAAAAGTATTTTACATACTTTTAATTCATGTACCACCTAGGAACTTATATGTTACTTTGACTATTATGCATGCAACTTGATGTGGATAATTCTTCCAATCCAGCAAGAAGGCCAGGTAGCAATCTTTTAATTAACATATACACCTGGTTTCCATCTTTGAGAAATAAGCAATCTAAAGGCTTTGGAGTTAAATTCTTGGGACTTTTCATTGTTTGCAGGGCAACGGTGGAAAGTCACTGAAGAGTAAGCATAGTCAAAGTGATCTGTGGAGAGAGTTCCAGGAAGAGCTACCGTCTCAGGGAAGGCAAATGGTAAGGAAGGAAGGATATGAGTTATTGTTCTATAAAAGTTAAGCATACTCGTGAGGTTTTATTTGAATCTAAAGTTTGTTCATAAAAGGTAAACTATATGAAGTGTTGCAAACAGGGCAAACTAGGCTAATCTGATTTTGTGCACTTGCTGCTTTTTTATACTCATAGCAAGTTTTGGTCTTTGCATCCCAGCAGAAAATAGCAAGGAGAGGGAGCAAGATGACACAACGCTGACCAGAAATCCATCTACTCCCAGCCAGTAACACGCCTAGGCTAGTGTTATACTATGATCAAATGTCTTTCTCTAAATTTAGAATAATTTAGGTTTGGTAGCTCTTTGGGGCCCCACTTCCAACTTTTTAATGGACTCCACAACTGCCAAAGAATGTGGGTGGTGATACAAAATTACCCAATATCCTTGCCTGGATAAAAATCTGCACTCTCATTTGAGGCCATATCCATGGAGGTTTTGGTAGAGTTTAAAAACTGCCCCTGAAAAAGCAAGTTTTTCTAGTTGGGTAAAACCTGCCAAAATAACTTAAACGTTCTTTGTTGCAAATATAAATTCCCTTGAAAGGCCCATTTTTCTCTTCTGATCCAGGCTTTTCAAGCCGCTCGATTTGGTTCTGGATTCCCTGCGGGAAGAATTCCTCCTCGGGGGCCGCGGAGACGCCCGCGGTGAGTTTTCTGGCACCAGCGGGAGTTTCAAGTTTCCACTCGTGGGAAGCGGCGGGCACGCTCTGGGCTTTGGGTGGGGCGGCTCCACACAGCCGGCTTCACTCTAACCCAGCCCCGGATGGGGTCCCCCTCCCTCGGCGCGCGCCCCACTTCCCTCCGGGCTCCGCGGCCCACCCCGGGCCGGCGAACCCCGCCAACGCCCCGCGAGGGGGGCAGCTGGGAGCCGCAGGGAGGGGCGGGGGCGGGGCGGGGCGGCCCGGGCGGTGGCGTTGGCGCTCTGGCCGCGGAGCGAGGAGGCCGCCGGCAGGGGGAGGCGGGGGGCGCGGGGCAGCCCCGCCTTCCCCCCCCGCCCCCGGAGCCGCCGGGCGGCCATATTGCGGAGCTGTCTGCGGCGGCGGCGCCTCTCCTCTCCGGGACCCCGGCTCCTACCGCGCCTCTCCCTCCCTCCTGCCGCAGCCGCGACGCCCGGCCCGCGCTCAGCGCCCCGCCGCGCTCGGGTGGGAGGACCGCTCGCAGTGGGGTAAGCCGCCGGCGCCTCCCCCACCCCGCGCCCGCTCCCGCACCACGCGCCGCCGCAGCTGCGGAGGTGGAGAGAAGTTGCGGGGCCCGCGCTGCCCGTCGGCCGCGCTGCTAGGGCCTCGCGCGCCTCCGTTCGCGCCCTGCGGGCCGCGGCGCCGCCCTAACGGCCGGGCCGGCCAGGCCGCTCCCGGGCTGGGGGGACCCGGGAGGCCGGTACGAGTCGTGACCGGCCGCGGCCCCGACCTGCCGCCGCGCGTTTTAACCCCCGGCGGGCGCGGGGTCCACCTCGGGCGTCGGCCCGGACCCTGAGCTCGGGGCGGGCGGGTTCCGCCTCCTGGGCGCGGCCCGGCCCGCCGGCGCGTCCTCGGGGTAGTTTGGAAATGCAGGCAGTGAGCGAGGGTAGGCGCCATGCAGGGCGGAATTCATTAGAACTCCCCCGGCCTCCGGTGGACAGGGAGGGTGTTGAGTTACTAGAGAGCGTGCGGCCGCCCTCGTGGCCGTGGGGATGGCGCGGTACGGGTTTGGGGCGCGCACCGCGCCCGGCCGCCCGCACCTCGCGCCGAGGCCGCGCTCCCGCCGCCCCGCTACCTGCTGCTGCCGGCCTCGGAGCCTCCACTTTCTCGGGCCGGAGCAGCCGCTTTAGTACCGCAGACCCCACCAGACAGGTTGAGGACCTCCCAGTCCCCCTTCCTTCAAAGGGCTCTGAACTGAGTTCCCGGGCTAACTAGGAAACTAGGGGGGCACTGTATGATTTAGTTAAAAAAAACAAAAAAACCTCACTTCCTATGCAGATATCGTGGTTCTTGAACCACTCCCGTTATTTGGTATTATCTTTCCCTTTAGTAGTGGTTATTAATGAGGTTGGAAGTGTAAAGTCAACTTCATCAAAGATACATCTTTTGAAAGACAGTTGAGATTTTCAAGAAGACATTTTAATGAGTCCGGTGGCACCAAGACGGGCGTGATGTAAACCTAAAAGCCCGGGATAGTTAGGGTTTATTTGGTAAACGAGTACTTGGACATAGTAGACATTGCGATCTATTGTTTACGGTGCATTTTTTTAGAACACTAACACTAAATACCCTTTTATATTTCTGACGGAGTTCTGAATGAACAATTGCCCCGTTCATTTTGCTGGATAAATAATGGTTTAATCCATTTGCCAAAACAGCATGATTAGATTCGAGAAGAGATTAATACTCAGACTGCTTTATTTTCAGAATTCCGTTGCTTTCACCAGTGTGCCTTATCTTCCAGAGAGATTAATAATAATAGTTTACCTCCAGGAGGACAAAATTTAGAACATTCATTTTGAAGTCAATAGTATGCTGTAAAAATGATTGCACTGACTTTGTTTAGTCACTTTTATATAGGATGGAATTTAATAAGCAGTACATTGTTAGTGAGGAATGAATATGTAATATACATTGGAATACTTTACAGTTTCATTTAAATGAGACAAAATTTGACTATGGCATTTATAAAGAGTAAATTATTGCCCTTGTGGATTGTACATTGTTTTGTTTACTCTCGTATCCTCACACATGGAAGAGCAGGTAGGAGAACTCAGAAATATTTGTAGAATAAGTGTAATTTTGATGTATGGAAAGTATATTGCACCTGCCCTTTGTTTTATGCATTACTTCTTAATTGGAAATTAAATTCATTCTTTTTCCTGGTGTAAGAAATGAGGCTTTACTATTCTTTCTCCCTCTTGCTAACTCTCAGTAGTCTTAGGGAGAGGGAACAAGGGTTGTTTCTTGTTTATTGCTTTACTATTCCCAAGAGCAGAATTGGATTTTATTATTTTTATCCTTTGCAGGCTGTTGAAAGTGTACATATTTCGTTTTAATTTCAGTTCTCAATCTTTAGTCTATGCATAGTCTGATACTGTAGAGTTGGAAATGTTGGATTGATGGTAGAAGTCTTGGCTTTCATTCATTTCTAACTTACTGCATTTTAACTTATGCCATTTAAAAATGGCAAATTTTAACTAATATTTCCCAAAGACCAAATCCTAAAAAATAGTGTTCTGTGAAGATTGTGAAGACTGAGCTCTGCTGGTAGAGCATACCTGATAGGGTATAGCTAATAGAATTTTATGCTATTTTGTGAATCTAGAAAGTAGATTCTTGGATGGTGTGGACCTCCTGCAGACCAAAAGCTAGGGTGGACTACTTTTTTTTTTAATATATTTTTATTGATTTCAGAGAGGAAGGGAGAGGGAGAAGAGAGATTGAAACATCAATGATGAGAGAGAATCACTGATTGGCTGTCTCCTGCACGCCCCCTACTAGGGATCAAGTCCCACCCGGGCATGTGCCCCTGACAGGAATCGAACCTGGGACCCTTGGGTCTGCAGGCTGATGCTCTATCCACTGAACCTAACCAGCTAGGGCAAGGGTGCATTTCTTACCTACAATGATACTACTCTTGGGGTACTGGATCGGTGGAACTGGATTGAATTGCTGGTGGTTGTAAGCCTCAGGCTGATACTGTTGGGGAACTTCCCTAGCTTCTGCAGTCAGTCAGTGTATCTCACCTCTTAACAGTGGTAGAAGTGGCCAATCTGACCCTGGAGAGTTCCTCAATATCTAGCTTCTTTCAGAGAACTTCTGCCTTTCCTGTTCATTTTAGTTCCTGTAATATTTCTCATATTAATTTATATTGAATGTATATTTTAAAAGACTAAAAAAGTAACATTTTTAAGGGAAAGTTTACAGACCCAAAAAGTTGTAAAGGGAAAAGTAAAAGTCCTCACTCCCCAGAACCCTCTAGCCTCTTTCCCAGTCATGTTTCTCATTGGTAATTGCTACTAGCAATTCCTTGTATATAGAAAATGCCAGTGTGTGTGTGTGTGTGTATGTGTATGTGTATGTGTATGTGTATGTGTGTGTGTGTATATATATATATATATATATATATACACACACACACACACACACTTTATAGATCTTATTTTTTACTTTTAAGTCTGTAAAAATAAGGTTATTTGTAACAGACATTGAAAAGGTGTTTATTACTGTTAAACATTAACTAATGTTTCTCAGAAGTTTATCATTTGAATGGAATAACACAATAGAATTTCCTATAACAGCTATTTTCAGCTGGGTGCCACAAGAATTTTTAAAACATGCAATACCTGATTATTTAGTCAAGGCCGCTGACCTCTTTTCCCTTAGCTTGTCAAATAAAAAAATGACAACAGCCAATACAACAATAGCTGTCCAGTGTGAATGAATAAAAAATTATACCATTTTTTTTGTCAGATGGGCAAAAATATATATTTTTTGGTATGCCACAGAATTTTAGTAATTATGTGTACCATGAGATGAAAAAGTTTGAAAATTGCTGTCCTATAATAATTCTTAAATGTGCCTACATATATGTGCATATTTTCTTGACTAATGATTAAAGGTGAAATTCACCTTTTGTTTTCTTAGAGTATGGTATATAAATGCCAGTGGAAAATGGTGTCCTTTGAAAAAGGGTTTATGGTTTTGGGAGGTGAAATGTCCATATAATGTGTATCTTTGTACCAGGGATCTGTTTGGAAAGAAATTATGGTCCATTTGATTCACTTCTTTATTTCTTCTATTTTTAATTCTAATTTCAGCCTCCTGGAAAAGAGCTGTTCATTCAGGTTAGATATATAGGGTGATTTTTTTTCTTTGAATAATTACTATGTAGAGAAATCTTTTCAAATTCACTAATTTAAAATACTTATTTTTATTTGATTCAGATGCAAATTTGCATATGAATAAGTTTTATATTTTTTCTATTGTAATATGTTACATTTTAACAGTATGTTATATACAAATAAGTTAACTAGACTTTATATCAAGTGATCTAATGGGTATGAATAGAATGCACAAGAAAAGTTTGTTACTTTTCTACATAATTTATACTAGTACACATTTTAAATAAACTTTTTAAGTTCTAGTAAAGTTGATTTGTTTAAGAGAGATATTCTCTTTACTGTTAACCATTTAGAGATCAGGTCAGCAAACTGGTTTGCAAGGCCAAATCCAGCCTGCTTTTGTAAATAAAAATTTTTAAAAATCTTAATTCTCACCTGAGGGTATGTTTTCATTGATTTTAGAGGGAGGGAAGGAGAGAAAGAAAGTAACATCCATGTGAGAGAGAAACATTGATAGGTTGCCTCTCCTAGGTGTAGGTGCCCCAGCTGGGGACTGAACAGCAACCTAGGTATGTGCCCTGATGGGAATCAAACCCATGGCCTTGATGCTGCAACCAACTGAGCCCCGTGGGCCAGGGATGTAAATAAAGTTTTATTGGAACACAGAAATGCCCATTTGTTTACATATTGGTTGCTCTTGAGCTATAATAGCAGAGTTTGTATTTTTTGCAAAACCTAAAGTAAATACTATGTGGCCCTTTATAGAAAAAGTTTGCTAACCCCTGATTTAGAGAGAAAAAAAAAATCTTAATGAAAGGAGGATGTCTTAGATACAGTATCAAAGAAGGAGGTACTGCATTGTTTTATTTTCTCCACAATTACAGAAACTATAAAGTTATGAATTTCAGTATCAGTAATTGATATATGTATTTTTTTGAGTTGTAGGTAGTCTCTGGGCTTTCAGGACCTTAAATGTTTCTTTGTGAAAAGTTGTAATTAATAAGGATGGCTGCAGGTGAAATTGTGAAGTGAGCAATCTTCAGTTTCAAGTCCTTATGTCATTTAAGATGCTTTGGCTGTTATAACAGAAAAGCCTCAAACATGCTTCAGTAATGAGGAAATTTACTATCTTACATAATAAAGTCCAGAGGCTCAAGAATAATAATAATGACATCAAGGACTCATTCTCGTACCAGTTCTCTGCCCTGTGACCTTCCCTTCAGCTTCATAGTTAAAACTGCTTTCCCTTGCTTCCAATATGGCTGCAGCAGGGCTAGCATCCCATTCCATTCAGTACCCAACTGTTTCTCTTCCAGAAGCCCCCCAGCAGATATCTAGTCTCATTGGTCAGGATTGGGTACTTTATATACCTAACCAGTCACTGGTGATGGTAATGGAATCACCCTTCTAACTGTTCCCATTAGATTATTTTCCTTTGTCATATACCAAATGTCTTGGGTTCTTTCTTACGCCCATTCAAAATCAAATCCAAGATTGATCTGTCATATGTAATCTACCATGAATATGTGAGTTCATACCTTCATGGGTACCACATTTACTTAAATTATGTAATAAAAGCATTGATTTCCTGCTAAAATACTTCAAGGCAGAGATAGACAAACTATGGCCTATGAGCCAAATCCAGCCTGCTGCCTGTTTTTGTAAAGTTTTATTTGAATACATTATAACTCATTTGTTTACATATTACCTATGTCTGCTTTCAGGCTACAACAACAGAGGTTTTGCAACATAGACCTTAAGATCCTCAAAACTTAAAAAGTTTACTTCTCTGGTCCTTTACTGAAAAGTTTGCCAACCCCTGCTTTAAGATATTTTTCATACATTCAGATATTTATAATCATATTCCAAATACTCTTTACATTTGAGGTGTAAACTACAGAAGAAGGTCACACTCTGATGGAATATAGTTGTTCCATATTGAACATCATAAAGTGTGAACAGCACTTTTGTGTGTATAAACAAGTAAATATTTCAGTGCAACAGATTTGAACCTATATTTGTTTTTCTATTTTAAACATTTATTATATGAAATTTTTATGTTTCCATAAAGGTAAAATGAGGAAATTGGACTGGATTTAACTCTCTTTTGGTGTTTAAAATTAATCATTGCAAATGATAATGTTACTTGTTTTTCTACCTACCTTGGGAATAATACAGATATGGTGTTTCTTTTAAATTCATAAAATTAATTTAGAAGAGAATGTAAATTCAATGTAAAACTTTAAAAAATATTGTAGTTTTCCTTTATATTTAAGTTCTAGACATTGGATTTTCATTAACATATATTTTGCTAAAAAGGTTGAATATTTCATTTCCTTGAAAATATTCTTGAACAAAAATAATTTCCTACAAAAAAAGTACTTAATTTCTTTTTAGAACTGCATATCACCCTTATACGAAATTCATTTACAGAGGTGATTATACCAGTATTAATGTGTTCTAGTCATTGCTTGGGATGAACTTGTCTAGAATGATGTTAGAAAAGGGCAGAATGTCAAAAGCCCAGGACTAGGATTTCAATGGATCTCTGACTTTGTTCACTAGCCTTAGTACTTTGTGCAAGTCACTTACCTGGACCTGCATTTCCTTATTAGAAGAATGAGGAATTGTGACACCTATGTTGGGCAGAGGGAAGAAGGGCTGCTAGGAAAATTAGGTAATGTAGATAAAGTGGTTGAAGAGGGGGCATTCTACAACTACTACTTCCATTCACTACCCCTGTCCTTGCTTTCGGCCTATTTCTTTATTTGCGAAATGGATCTTAAAATTCTTGTCCTTTTTGTTTCACTTAGGGAATCACATGGCATTATATAGGTAAAAGTGCATTATTATTGCTGTTAAATACAGTCTTAACACTGAGCTAAACATATAATAAATATAGTTCTGTGTATATTAGAGGTTTTAAGCCTATGGGTCTGTGTACTTGGATAGGGAAAAAGGTTACATCATTACATATTTCCTTTCGTTATGAAAGTGGGCAGCAGTAGCAATTAGCAGTAGCAGAGACTGTCTCCAATAGAAATTGCAGATCCATTACTGTTGCAGATATCTTAAAACGACATTCACACTCACCATTACTTAGAAGTTTATTATTAGGCCCACTAATAGATATTGTTTAAAGATTAATGAAGAAGCATATACATTACTATTTTATAAATTTGTGCTTTTTATATTTTGATAATTTCAATGTCATTTTTGGTGTTTAGTGTGTGCATTTTAAAATTGTCACTTATTGATTGATTTTTGAGAGAGAAAGGAAGGGAGAGAGAAACATTGATTTGTTATTCCACGTGTTTGTGTGTTCATTGGTTGATTCTTGTATGCGTCCTGACCAGGGATTGAGCCCACAACCTTGGTGGGACAATGCTAACCAACTGACGTACCAGGCCAGGACCTATTGTGTGCATTTTAAAAATACTTTTCTAGGAAGAGCTTTGTAGGCTTCTCCAGAGGGGCCTATGGTGGCAGAAGATTAAGAACTTTTTTTTGTAGATGCTGTTAGTGTGTTGATTTGACTGCCAGAGTTACCTTATTAATTCAGTTTATTGACAGAGGAATTCTTTTGTCATTTTTTTAGTCTGTGGAGAGACCAAAATTGTGTTCAGAGATTTCTTTTGTGTCTCAAAAAAAAAAAAAAAAATGACAGGTAGGTTTGGATAAAAGACAGAAAAAATTACATTTAGGCTTGGGGAAAGAATATCTTTTTTTTTACGTTGTTGTTTTTTTTTTATTGTTTTAAGTATTACAAATAGTAGTACATATGTGAAAGAATATCTTAAGAGTAAAATTAGGCAGCCTGGTATAAATTATTGAAACTTTAATGTAGGCCTAGTATGGACTAGACTTAACACCTGTTTTACCACCTGACAGGTGGGAAGAGTCTGTTGTGCTGCTGACTTATTAGAGCTCAAGGTGTTGAGTCTGAGGCTGTTTTCCATTGTGTGAGGTAGAGAGGAGGCTGTTTTAGGGTTCCCGTTAGAGTTAAAGGACAAAGAAGAGAATGTTTTATTTATAAAATGTGACACATTTAGTGTTTGAGAACATACTCATACATGAAATTTTTTGGAAGTGGGACATGTATTCTGGCAGCCTCTCTTAATTTTCGGTTATTTTGCTGCCATGATTATGGTTCATTGCTTATGGGGAGTCACTATGGAAAAAAGGTAGGGTGAGAACACTAAAAAATTTATGAAGTGTGGGGAGGAGGGATGACTTTTTCCCCTCAATAATTATGTGTTAAGAGGACCTGCTGTATTCCAGAAGCAGAAGTTGATATTTTTTATATATCTTTGATATACAGTGGCTTAGGTGATTATATATTGCCATTTTTTAGAAAGGAAGATACAGAATTCAAGATGACTCAATTGGAGTTGGAACCCTATGACATGTATCTAGGTATCATGTCTTCATGTGACATTTGTCTGTTCTACTAACCGGTGCCAGTTTCAAGAATAGTATACTAATATAATCAGAAGTTCTAAAAATGTTCAATTTAGGTTAAATAATTTTGTGATATACTTTTCAATCGCTTAATTGGCTAAAAACGTAGATTTTAATTACATATATACACAGCCTCATCCTAAGAAATTTAAAGCAGAATTCTTACCTATATCATAGTATACTGGAATCCCGGTGCATGGATTCGTGCACTGGTGGGGTCCCTCAGCCTGGCCTTCAGGGATCGGGTCAAAACTGCTTGGTGCACGGATTCCTCTAGGGCTGTGGTCAGCAAACTGCGGCTCGCGAGCCACATGAGGCTCTTTGGCCCCTTGAGTGTGGCTCTTCCACAAAATACCACGGCCTGGGCGAGTCTATTTTGAAGAAGTGGCGTTAGAAGAAGTTTAAGTGTAAAACATTTGGCTCTCAAAAGAAATTTCATTCGTTGTAGTGTTGATATTTGGCTCTGTTGACTAATGAGTTTGCCGACCACTGGTCTAGGGCATGTCTGGCCTGTCTTGCTCAGTCCCGATCAGGCAGACCCCAGCAGCAAGCTAACCTACCAGTAAGAGCATCTGCTCCCTGGTGGTCAGTGTGCGTCATAGCAACTGGTCCAACGGTGGAACGAAGAGTCGGGCAGTTAGCATATTAGGCTTTCATTATATAGGATAAGCTAGTAACTGATATATACACGATTTAGTGAAATAAATTCTCATCTGATTTTTAAAATGAGGAACTTAACAAAAATAAGACTCTGATTAGAAATTAAGTGCTCAGTTCTGTATATCCAGATACCATTTGTAAGGATATCTGCATTTTTACTTAGTTATAAAGGGTGGTGCATATTCTGTCTTTTCACTTACCTATGTAAATGTTAGCAGTCTGTCATAATATACACCACAAAAAACTAGTTCATGTCACATGGTTTTAACATTAATTGTGGTTGTAATCATTGGCTGTTATAATGAGTGCTGCTGATAATATTTTGATACAGATTACCTTCTTTTGGAATATACAGGTAGTCCTCAGATTATATTGGACTCGATGTAGGTCATTTCATGATTATGTCGTCATCTCCCATTTACAGTATTTATAAAAAAATAAAAAGTTCCGGCATTTTGACATATGTACGTATGTGCTTTATGTTTTTTATTAATTTACCACAAGTAAAGGTCAGGAATTATTATCTTTTAAATTTTTTTTACTGTTTCACTTCATTATGCTGTGTATGTGCTCCATGTGAGTGACATAGGTGCTTATGTAGGTGGGTTCCAACTTATGGTGAAAATCGCCTTACGTCGCACTGTAGGAATGGATCTCAATGTAACCCAAGGACCTGCTGTATTCCAGAAGCAGAATTTCCTGTTTAGAAACACTTTTTAGCTTTTACTATGTACTGACAACTTACTTTTAAAAAATATGTATATTTTATTGATTTTTGTACAGAAAGGGAGAGGGATAGAGAGTTAGAAACATCGATGAGAGAGAAACATTGATCAGCTGCCTCCTGCACACCCCCTAATGGGAATGTGCCCACAACCAAAGTACATGCCCTTGACTGGAATCGAACCTGGGAGCCTTCAGTCCATAGGCCGACACTCAGTCCACTGAGCCAAACCGGTTTCGGCCTGTGGACTTGAAGGGTCCCAGGTCAAGGGCATGTGCCTTGGTTGTGGGTGCATCCCCAGTGGGGGGTGTGCAGGAGGAAGCTGATCGGTGTTTCTCTCTCTCTCTCTCTCTCTCTCTCTCTCTCTCTCTCTCTCTCTCGACATTTTATTGGTGTTTATTGATGTACTTTTTAAAAGAATTTATATTGCTGAAAATATTACAGATGTCTGTTTTTGTTTGTTTTTCCCCATTGATCCCCTTCCCACACCTGCCCTTTCCCAAGCCTTGGACATACTATTGTCCATGTCCATGGACTATGCATATATGCATAGAAATTCCCCAATTAAATCCCCCCCTCCAACACCCCACCTCCTTAACAACTTACTTTCTGGAATGTGGAGCCAGTATACAGTGCTACCAGCATGGACTCAGCAGTACTGCCATGCATAATTAATAATTATTTTGCTAGTTTGTTGAGTAATACTTTAAAGTCATTTTAATTTTTTAAAATTTTTAATGTTTAAATTTTTTTATTGGGGTGACACTTAGCAAAATTATACAAGTTTCAGATAAAGTTACTTTGATTTTTAGTTTTTTTTTTAAATATATTTTATTGATTCTCCACAGAGAAGAAGGGAGAGGGATAGAGAGTAAGAAACATCTGAGAGAGAGAAACATCGGCCCTAACTGGTTTGGCTCAGTGGATAGAGCTTCGGCCTGTGGACTCAAGGGTCCCAGGTTCAATTCTGGTAAAGGGCATGTACCTTGGTTGCGGGCACATCCCCAGTAGGGGGTGTGCAGGAGGCAGCTGACTGATGTTTCTCTCTCATTGATGTTTCTAACTCTATCTCTCTCTCTCCCTTCCTCTCTGTAAAACATCAATAAAATGTTTAAAAAGAGAGAGAGAGAGAGAGAAACACTGATCAGCTTCCTCCTGCACACCCCCCACTGGGGATGCGCCCACAACTAAGGCACATGCCCTTGACCTGGGACCCTTCAAGTCCACAGGCTGATGCTCTATCCACTGAGCCAAACCGGTCAGGGCTTGATTTTTAGTTTTAATCAGCACAGTTGTGCTTCTCCCCCAACCCCCAATTAGATTTGTTGGTAAAGAGTTTCTCATTTAACCATTTTTACTGAGTGGGTTCAAGTGATATCCTTATATATTTAATTATCTTTTACTTTCCATAACTTTTTGTTATGGCTGTTGCATATTTTTGTATGCTATTACTTTAATTTTGATGTTTATTTTATTCTGCCTATATAGGGATATTAAATAAAACTAGAGGCAAAATAGGCCTTCCTTCCCTTGGTTTCCAGCACCGGTTTTCCTCCGGCAACCGGGACCCAGGCCTTTGCTCCTGCCGGAGTCGGCTGCCTTTGCAGCAGACTTTGGCCAGAGTCTGCCTTCTTTGTTTTTGCCACAGGCTCTGGCCAGAGTCTGCAGCCTTCGTCTTCACTGCAGACTCTGGCCGGAGTCTGGCATCTTCCTCTTTGCTGCAGACTCCGGCCAGAGTCTGCTGTCTTTACTGCAGACTCAGGCTGGAGTCTGCCATCTTCGTCTTCACTGCAGACTCCAGCCCCAGAGTCTGCAGTCTTCGTCTTTGCTGCGGCTGGAGTGCCACTCCTGTACATCCCTTCACCCCCCCGCCTTCCCTCTCATAGCAGTCGTCCTGCCCTGCCCGTGCCTGGAGCAGCTGGGCGGCTGCCATCTTTGTCCTTCTAATTTGCATATTCTCTCCTGATTGGGTGGTGGGTATAGTAGAGTGATGGTCAATTTGCATGTTTCTCTTTTACTAGTGTAGATATCTTCCTTAGTCATATTTTTCCTCCAAATCTGGAAAAAAAAATTGTCTCTCTTTGAAAAAGGATTAACCTCCTTAGATTTTATTAAATGTTATGGTAACGTTATAGGTCCAACTTTAGTTTATTTACTTAAATATTGTTCTTTCATTTTAAGGAATTTGTTTTTCTTATTACGGCCTTATATTTTTATGTTATAAATTTATAGATTAACTAGAGGCACAGTGCACGAATTTATGCACGGGTAAGGTCTGGCCGGCTCACCCCGATTGGGATGATTAGGCTGGCTGGGGGAGAGGCCGTGGGCGGTTGGCCGGCTGGCCCCACCCCCTGGTCAAACTCCTGGTTGAGGGGACAATTTGCATATTAGACGTTTATTATAGGATTCTGATTCTCTAGAGACTCAACATTTTGGAGTATGATCATTCTGCTCTCTATATACTTTTTGAAAAGAGACCTAGCCAGTCAGCCTGTGGACTGAAGGATTCTGGGTTTGATTCCGGTCAAGGGCAAGTACCTTGGTTGCAGCCTAGATCCCCACGTGCAGGATGCAACCAATCAATGTTTCTCTGTCTCTCCTCTATTCCACTCTCTCTAAAAAAATCAATGGAAAAATATCCTCAGGTGAGGATTAAATAATAATAAATAAAAAGATGCTACTGTATATATGATTTTAAAATCTGCCTTTTTGCTCAGTATGTGAATAACTTGCCATGTCATTTAATATTTTTTTTATAACATTTTGATTGGCTGTGTTGCGGTCTAACAGACCCTACAAATATTTCTAAACTCTTAACTAATCTCTCAGTATTCATGTAATTAACTTCTTAGTCTCACATGTACTCTTTTTAATTTAATTAATCTTTATTGTTCAGATTATTACAATTGTTCCTCTTTTTTCCCACCATAGCTCCCCTCCACCCAGTTCCCACCCCACCCTCTGCCCTTACCCCCCCCCCCCCCACCCCACTGTCCTAATCCATAGGTGTATGCTTTTTGTCCAGTTCCTTCCGGCATTCCCCTCCCCCTGCCCCAAGAATTGTCAGTCCACTCCCTTTCTATGCCCCTGATTCTATTATATTCACCAGTTTATTCTGTTCATCAGATTTTTAATTCACTTGATTTTTAGATTCACTTGTTGATAGACATGTATTTGTTGTTCATAATTTTTATCTTTACCTTTTTCTTCATCTTCTTCAAGAATACCTTTTAGCATTTCACATAATACTTGTTTTGTGGTGATGAACTCCTTTAGCTTTTTCTTATCTGTGAAGCTCTTTATCTGCCCTTCAATTCTGAATGATAGCTTTGCTGGGTAGAGTAATCTTGGTTGTAGGTTCTTGCTATTAATCGCTTTGAATATTTCTTGCCACTCCCATCTGGCCTGCATAGTTTCTGTTGAGAAATCAGCTGATAGTTGTATGGGTGCTCCCTTATAGGTAACTTTTTCTCTTGCTGCTTTTAATATTCTCTCTTTGTCTTTTGCTCTTGGCATTTTAATTATGATGTGTCTTGGTGTGGTCCTCTTTGGATTCCTTTTGTTTGGGGTTCTGTGCGCTTCCTGGACTTGTAAGTCTATTTCTTTCACCAGGTGGGGGAAGTTTTCAGTCATTATTTCTTCAAATATGTTGGCAGTATCTTGCTCTCTCTCTTCTTCTGGCACCCTCATAATTCTGATGTTGGTATGCTTGAAGTTGTCCCAGAGGCTCCTTACACTATCTTCATATTTTTGGATTCTTTTTTCTTTTTGCTTTTTTGGTTGAGTGTTTTTTGCTTCTTTGTATTTCAGTTCTTTGACTTGATTCTTGCAATCCTCTAGTCTGCTGTTAGATCTCTGTAAAATATTTTTTTATTTCAGTCAGTGTATGTTTAATTTCTAGTTGGTCCTTTTCCATATCCTTGAGTGTCTTGCTAAATTTATCGGCCTTTTCTAGGAAATTCTTGAAAAACCTTATAACCATGGTTTTGAATTCTATATCCAATCGTTTGTTTTCTTCCATTTCTTTCATTTGTGACCTGTTTTTTTGTCTCCCCATTTTGGCTGCTTCCCTGAGTTGATAGAGTGGCTTTGTGTGCTAGGTGTCCTATAGGCCCCGTGGCTCAGCCTCCCCAGTTACCTGAGATGGACACCCTTTGTGGGCTGTGTGCACAGTCTTGTTGTAATTAAGCCTTGATTGTTGTTGGTATCACTGGGAGGAATTGACCTCCAGGCCAATTGGCTATGAGGATCAGCTGTGTCTACGCTAGGAGAACTTCTGTGCTGGAGACACCCTTATGAGACAAGACTTGCAAAAGCCTCTGTGCTCAGCTTGGATGGGGCGGAGTCTCAGGGCGGAGCAGACAGCATTGGTTTCCCATCAGCCCTGCCCTAATAGGCCCCTGTGTCTCAGTGTCCCGTGGAAATCGCTGCAAGCACCTCTGAGAGAAAGCCGCCCTCGAGTTCTGCTCGCTGCCAGACAGTCCAGTTTCTCCATGAATGAGTCTGGGTCCCCAGAGTCTCGCCTGGAACTGGAGTTCAGTGCAGTCAGGAGCTTTTGTCTTCCTCCCGCTTGAAAAAGCCAGCTATGTACTCAGTTGCCTGCCCTCTCCACGCATGCACCTCGGTACCTCTACCTTCCACAGTTGCTCTGAGTCTCAGTGTGCTTTTCTCTTTCCTGACAGTCCAGTTTCACCCCGTATGAGTCTGGGTCCCCAGAGTCTCGCCCAGAACTGGAGTTCAGTGCAGTCAGGAATTTTTGTCTCCTTCCTGCTTGAGAAAGCCAACCGTGCACTCAGTTGCCAGTCCTTTCCGTGTGCGCGTCTCAGTACCTCTGCCTCCTGCAGCTCCTCTGAGTCTCAGTGTGCTTTTCTCTTTCCTTCTAGTTGTAGAATTTCCACTCAGCCAGCCTTACTGTGGTTCTGGATGATGTCCGTTTTGTCTTTTAGTTGTAGTTTTGAAATTGTTGTGCGAGGCAGCAGTTTAGGTGCTTACCTATGCCGCCATCTTCTACATGTACTCTTAAAATAGCATTATAACTGGAATCTTTGCAACTATACCATTTACACATTTGTTATTTTCTTTGGATAAATAGTCACAAGTGAAATTGTTTTTCACCTTTTTTTAATACAAAAAGAGGAAGACAGGTTAGTGTATGGTAGAACTCTGGATTCTAGGTGTCAAAAAGATTCTTAGGTCACTTATTACCCATGTGATTTAGGACAAGTCACTTTTATGCAGATGTTTTTATAAAGTATGCATGATGCGACCTGTTTTCTTGTCTCCTAATTTTTGTTAGTAGAAAATTGAATGATGTATAAGAACATACAACTATGAAGTATTCTATAAATATAAGGAATTGTTGAATAATCACTCCATATTCAACTGTTAAATAAGGAGATAAAACAGCATTATTCTCATATAACTTAGAATTAACTGCAGTAAAATAGGGTGAAGACTAATTTGAGTTTTAAGAGAGAACACTGGCCTGAAAATACACATTTTTAGAAGCTTCTTTTAGAAGTTAACTGAATCTGTCTGTATTTGCAAAAGCTTTGGTTAGGTCCTGCACTTCCCACAGTTTATTTAGATCAGTTAGGGTTGTTGGAGGTCTAAAAAATGTTTAACTTGTGTAAAATCTGGTTTATGTGCATTGATGTATCATATACTTTTATGTCAGCAGAGTTCTTTTTAAATCTAAAACTTAAATAATGTATTATTTTGCTTCAAAGGCCCTTTTCAATAGAGTATAACTTGAAGTAATTCTAATATTGAAAACTTGGGTAAATTATTTCTTAAAGGTAAAGAACACAATCCTACCGTTAGTATTTGAGTAATACGTAGCTTCAGAAATTCTGCATACCCACAAACTTGGTATTTATTTACCTGACTAGAGGCCTGGTGCATGTAATTTGTGCACTGGGGGGGGGGGAGGATGTTCCTCAGCCCAACCTCCAACCTGGGACCCCTCGGGGGATGTCCGACTGCCTGTTTAGGCCCGATCCCCTAAACAGGCAGTCGGACATCCCTTTCACAATCGGGGACTACTGGCTCCCAACTGCTCACCTGCCTGCTTGATTGCCCCTAACTGCTTCTGCCTGCCACCCTGATCACCCCCTAACCACTCCCCTGCCAGCCTGATTGATGCCTAATTGTTTCCCTGCCAGCCCGATCATCCCCAACTGCCCTCCCCTGACATCCCGGTCACCCCCAAATGCCCTTCCCTGCATATTCCCTCTTTATTAGATAGGGTTTTTTCTTTAACATATTGGACAGTGTACCTGCTGTGGTCTTGACAAACCCGTAAAAATGTAAACCCAAACTAAAAGTGTAATAAAATGAACTCCTTAAACAGGAATTTCATGATACCTTGGAAAGGTGATATCACGTGGTTGTTTCTTCATTTCTTCCTTCTCTTTCTTTTTCTTGATGTTTCATCTTTTGTCCTTTCTTTTTTTCCTTTTATTCCTTTTCTGTCCTCTCTTTCTCTTAACTTTTCCATTGGTAGAATTGTCAGTACTTGAAATTTGTCTTGCTTCCAGAAGACGAAGAAGAGGGAAATACACCGTCATCTGAAGAAAAAGATGATCTATGTTGGGATCAGTGGTGTTTCTGGTTTTGCTCTTTTCCTGGTTTGTCATTTCTGCCAGCCCCGGCATCTTCAGGACTGGTGCGTGGGCACTTCTTATTCATGTCTACAAAACCTCCCTGCCTTGGTGAAAACTGTAGGGGAAAAGGCCTTCCTGGGTGGGCTCAAGCCCTGCCCGAGGTGCTGAGGAACCAGGGCGGGGAGCACCCACCACCGCCCTTGCAGAGCCAACCTCCGGACCACCCAGTACTCTCCAGTAATGTAGCTGCAATGTCCCCGTTTGCCTTCAGAAATTAGTTGTAAGTTAATTCCGGTGTGAAATCCTACCTCAGACATTTCCTTTGCAGTTTCTAAAGATTTTAAACAAAATCCATTTACCTCCCTAACCTGGTCAGAAGTTTCTACCCAATGGGAGAGGTTTGCTGGGCAGCATCGCCCATATACCCCCCTTCCCCCATGTCCAATCACTCCGCCGGGGGCAAGGGAAGTTCCAAGGCTATAGGTGTGTGTGGGGGATCACTCCATGGGGGCGCAGACCCTTTGGAGGCTGACACCATAGGCTGCCGCTGGGAGGGGATCGCTCTGGGGGGCATGGCTGCCTCCCAGACCTATGCCCCCGGCTGCGGCTGGGAGCTGATCGATGGGCCGGGGGGAGGGGTGGGAAGGGGGCGAGGGGCGCGGCCGCCTTGCAGGCTGACAGCCTGGGCTGCTTTGGGAGCGGATCGCGCCAAGGGGGCGCGGCCACCTCTCAGGCCGACAGCCCGAGCCACACGTTGCCTGCTCTCATTGGCAGCCCTCCCTGGGACTGGGGGACTCTGGCAGGCCTGAGAGGACTGGGTGCCGCCATCTTGTGTCTATGGATGCCACCATTTTTGTCGCGGAGTGATGGTTAATTTGCATATTACTCTTTTATTAGCTAGGATTAGAGATATTAGATATCCACTATGTATATAAGAAGAACTGCTGAATGAAAATAGAAAATGGGAAAGAAATAATG
Organism: Corynorhinus townsendii; assembly: GCA_026230045.1. Lineage (NCBI taxonomy): Eukaryota > Metazoa > Chordata > Mammalia > Chiroptera > Vespertilionidae > Corynorhinus > Corynorhinus townsendii. The sequence continues at coordinate 70,796,069 of JAPDVU010000008.1, forward strand.
GCTAATACTTTTCCAGAATTTAGAAAAGCATCGGTTGTCAGAAAGCTTACCTAATTTTGAACAAAGTAAATAAAAGCAATTCTGAAGAACACTTCCATTTCCCCCAAAAAATCTTAAAAGGGAAGCAGAGATGAAAGGTGTATGACTTCAAAGGAATGAGTTAGATTAACAGTGACAGATCCCAGAGAAAGAATATCTTCCAAATGCTGAGGGAATAACCATCAATGTTGAATTCTATATGCAATTACATTATTACTTAGTGGAAAAGGAAAGTATCCACTGGAAAGATGTAGCACTTGTAAGCCTCTGCGCACCTAATAACATAGCCTAAAGCATATACATTTAAAAATGCCCATTTACAAGAAGAAATTAATATCCACAGTCATACTTGGGAAAATTTAACCCTTTTTTTTCTCAAATTGATTAAGTACACTAAAATGTATAATAGTAGAAAGACTATAAAACATTAAATACTTGGTCTAGCTTGAACTAGCTTATCAGATGCAGCAAATGTGTTTTTATTTATGAGAAAGAAACTTTTTTTTTTTGGTAAAAAAAAAAAACCCGAAACTGACCAAGTTCTAAACATAAAGGATATCTAAATGAACTATTTGACTATAGTATAGTAAACTTTGAAATAAATAATAAAAAGATAGCATTCTGCCCCCAGGCCTCTAAACCATTTCATTTGAAAACTTAAAGTTCTTAGTAGTGATTAGAAATTATAATTGGAAAAATGAAACAGAGTTAAACAACATTGAAAAAGTACATATAAAAACGTGGGAAACCATTACAATGACTTAGAAAAATATTATGGATTCAAATAGAAGGTAAGATATTTTCTCAAAAAATATTTCTCAGACAAGTTTATTTATATTTGTGTTCTTAGAAACTCTCATTGTAATTCTCATGTTCTCTTTGAGCATAAGAAATCCTCATGTCCGTTTTTGTCTTGAACATGAAAGTTCAAGACTGGCACGTTGACCTGAAATGCCTTTTAGTACCTGTGAGTTTGGAAAGCTCAGAACTCATCTGATAAGAGGCAAAGAAATCTAGCACAGATCTGGTGTTAAAAAAAAATTCACTAAAAAGTAATACTCTCCGGCTACACTGTAGATAGTAAAATATATCTCAAGGGTACAAATAAGCAAGAAAGTTCTAATATTTTATATAAATGGGTAGTTGTAGGCTTGGGATAAAAATTTTAATGATAGTATAATACAGTGACTCAAAAATGCTCATGTAATTTGGAAAATTTACTGTGATTCAGAAAGTTTTGATGCACTCATGTCTTACGTCAAAAATTTTCTATGAAATATGAGATAAAGCAAACAATATTCTGTCTGACAAAATCAATAGTCCACAGTTTGTGTTTTAATATTTAACACATTGTGGACGGATCATGAGAATTCTCGTGTTTTCTGTTCTAAGGCTTGTGGTCAATCACGAGAATTTTTTAAAAAGGTATTGGCTTGTAAGAACATGTAATAAATAAATGCAGTGGGTATTTAATTTTAAAGCGTGCCTTTAACATTTATGTAAAACATTTTTTGTATTCGTTCCATAGAAACTTATCTGGCCACTGGGTAAAACTAGAAATGAAACTACAGGTCCGCAATGTGTTAAGTATACTAATAAATATATATTTGCTTATTTTACACATTCAGATAAAATTATTTTAAAATACTCTAACTTGCAAAATAGGAGAATCACATTATATTTGGAGCTGCCTTATACTTACTTGGACATGCTTAGTTTATGGCCTTAATGCATGTATTAGAAAAGAAAACATATTGTAAATTACTTAGGTAAATCTTTCAGTTTTAGGGATTAGAAAATGAGTCACAGAGTAAAACCAACTAATGAGAAAAAAAATGAGGAAAAGGACAAAAATTAACAAAAGAGAAAATCATATAAGAAACAATATCAAAACTGAAAGCTGACTTTTAGACCAATAAACCAAGCAAACTTCTGGCAAAATTAATCAAACAAAATGGAAGGCAAAAGTGGAATGAAAAGAGGGTTATACTTGCAGATGTAATAGAGCTATAAAAAAACATGAATGAATACAATGAGTAATTTTCTAGAAATATTAGAGGCCCGGTGCATGAATTTGTGCACCAGTGGGGTCCCTTGACCTGGCCTGTGGGTTCGGGCTAAAACCGGCTCTCCGACATCCTCCGAGGGGTCCTGGATTGCAAGAGGGCACAGGCCAGGCCGAGGGACCCCACCGATGCACTATCGGGGTCCAGGAGGTACCGAGGGAGGGCTCCAGGGCATGTCCAGCCCGTCTCTCTCAGTCCTGATTGGCTGGACCCCAGCAGCAAGCTAACCTACTGGTCGGAGCATCTGCCCCCTGGTGGTCAGTGCACATCATAGTGACTGGACGACCGGTCAACTATCTTCCCCCTGATGGTCAGTGCACGTCATAGCAAGCAGTTGAGCGGCCTTAGCATATCATTAGCATATTACGTTTTGATTAATTGAGTGAACGACTGGACACTTAGCATAGTAAGCTTTTATTATATAGGATATCATTAAGACTTTTATGGAAAAGCAGACTCAGCTATAGGGTAGTGGTTGAAGTGTTTTGGCCACTTTATATTTGAGATAATCTTTTGATGTTGAGCAAGTCAAGTTAACCAAGCAAGTTTTGGGGAAATGTACAGATTTGTGGGTTTTTAGCTTATAGATGATGCTAAAAGCAGATCCATTTAGAGGCTATTTAAGACCTGGTATGATAAGGATCTGAACTAAGACGATGGTAGTGGGACAAAGAGGGTATAGAATTAGAAGATAGAACTGAAGTACATTTATGTCTGTGAAAGTAGGTGAGTTAGGAAATGAGGAGTTTAATAGATAAAAAAAAAATTTGGAAGGAAGTTCCCTCTGTAGGGAGGTTTATTGGCATGTGATTGAGTACAATTTAGGGAAATTACCTTACTTCAATGCTTTACTTTTATTTAAGTTTGGAGAATTTTCAGTTTTATTAATTATAGCATCTTAAAAAGCAACTAGTAATATAATTTTAAAACACAAAACTAATGGCATATTAATTTAATTGAAGCTAGTATAATGAATAAAGTTTCTTGGCAAAGATATTACCAATATAAGCTGATTTCAAGTAATTATCTGATATACTTCTTACTATAGGTTTTCAAATTGGAATGACAGTTTTTTGTTTTGTTTTTATGGATAGTGAATAATGATTAAGAATGTTTGATCTTTTGGTAGATTTGCAGGGTGAAAATCAATTTTGTTAGATGTTTGTAAGGACATTTATCCTAAGACAACTAGCATTACGATTTTCCTGGATTAGGATTCACTTCTGTAGCCATATTGTTGGGAAGAAGAAGGCATTGACATTATTATTAACTGGTTTAGATTAATAATGGTGATACATATGGTGAAAAGATACAATTTAACTTTGGTTTTATCTACATTTCAGTGAAGGCCACTAACTTGGTGAATAGCATGCAAATTGCAATTGTGCAGACTATGGCTGTTTTATAAACCTTAGGTGAATAAGCTTACTCGTGTATTTTCTCTATTGGATTTTTAAACTTTCAAAAAGAAAAAGTAATTTTCTTTAAAAAGTTAACATTTACTAGAGGCCCGTTGCACCGAAGATTCGTGCAATAGGCCTTCCTTCTCCTGGCTGCCAGCACTGGTTTTCCTCTGGCATCTGGGACCCAAGCCTTTGCTCTGGCTGCTGCCTTCCATCTTCGCTCCAGCTGGAGCCTTCAGTCTTCATTCCAGCCAGAACATCACTCCTGTAGTTCCCTCTGCACCCCGCCCTCCCCCTTAAAGCAGGCATTCCACACCGCCCAACCGCTCCGCACCTGCATATGTGCTGCCCAGAGGCACGGAATACCTGGGGGGGCAGAGCTGCTGCCATCTTTGTTGGATTGATTTGCACACTCACTCCTGATTGGCTGGTGGGCATTGCAAAGTGACAGCCAATTTGCATATTTCTCTTATATTAGTGTATGTAGTTTACATTAATCAGAATTTCCTTTGGTCTTTGGCAATACAGAGAAAAGGTTGGAAAGTATTTTTTGATTCATTTAACCTCTGAATCCATCTATCCTCATCTTGACTCTGTCTAGCTGGCAGGGTCTGGGGGTGAACCTGACTCAGAGACAGCATTTGACCCCATAGCAATCTTGTTTCCTTGCTGTATGTTGTCTCTAATTAGAGTTTTAGTTGGTGATCAATAAGCTTTACATTATGCTATTACTCTTGCTATATGCTATTTGAGATGCATGCTATTTTAAATCATAACTATAAATATTTTTAGAGAATATGAAATGATGATAGAAAACATTGAAAATTGCAATAAAACAAGAGACTGCTATGCTACTTTAACATTTTAAAATGTTTTAAGTTTTTAGAATTGTACACCAGAAACATAATTTTATTAACCAGTAACCCCAATAAATTCAATAACATTAAAAAAAAATAAAATATTTGGACTTTACTTAATACATATCTTTAAATAAAAGCATTATATTAAAAATATAATAGATCAATTATGTGTGTGTTTTTTTTAACAGAAGGTGACAATAGGATTTATAAAAGTGAAGAACTTTTAAAGAAGGTGACAAAAAGAAAAGAAAAATGCCGAAACCAGTAAGTATATTTTATTTTACTTTTGCCACTACTTAATAAATAGCACTAAGTTCCTTGTTGGGTTTTCTTTTTTAAATATATTTTTATTGATTTAGAGAGGAAGGGAGAGAGAGAGAAAAGCATCAGTGATGAGATAAAATCATCGATCAGCTGTCTCTTGCATGCCCCACACTGGAGATCAGGCCAGCAACCCGGGCTCTGACCAGGAATTGAACCATGATCTCCTGGTTCATAGGTTGACGTTCAACCACTGAACCATGCCAGCTGGCACTAAGTTCCTTTTGGAACAAAGTAAAGTATTGTGGTAGAATTGTTGGGAAGAAGAAGGCATTGACATTATTATTAACTGGTTTAGATTAATGTGGCTAAAGTGTAGTATTATGTGGGCCGGTGAAGAAGAGGTATGGTAATGTTGTGGTTAAGATTAAAATTCATGGTTTCTGGATCAAACTGTCCTAGTTCTTGTTCAGGCTTTGTTACTTAATTTGAGTGTTTTTGTTAGATTATTGTACAGTCTTTCCATTCTTAATTTTCTTATATTGATAAGAAAATTATATTGATAAGAAAATGGCGATACATATGGTGAGGATTTAGAAGAAGATGGTACACATTCAGTGGTCAGTAAATAATAGGAAGAATGAGAGGTTATTATTTTTCTCATAATTCTGTTTGGTTTTGTTTTAAAAAATCCTCACCTGAGATATCTTTTTTATTGCTTTCTAGAGAGAATAGAAGGAAGGGAGAGTAGGAGGGAAGGAGGGGGGGAGAGAGAGAGAGATCAATGTGAGAGAGATACATCGATCAGTTGCCTTCCCTGTGTGCCCCTGCAACCGAGGTATGTTTACCAGAGTTGAACCGGAGACCCTTCAGTCTGAGGACCAATGCTCTAACCACGGAGCAACCGGCGAGGGCTTATAATTCTGGTTTTGATACTCACGATACTTGTGCTGATATTAGATAGTCTTAGATGTTTTATTTAAGGATAAATGTTCTTTAAGAAAATAGGTGTTTTTTTTTCCGTAATTTTCTTTTGGCCAATTACCTTTTTAAAAAAAATTATTGGTTATAATTATTGGAATTTTCTGGCATGGATATCACTTTGGAATTACTTTAAAGACTCAGCAGGTAACTAAGTGTTCATTTACTGTTTGACGGAAAGAAGAATATAAAGAAATAAAAGTCATAACTATGAAAAAGGAAGAAGTAAATTTTTTCTATTTTCAGATGATATGATTGTTTATGTAGAAAATCTTCAGAAAGAACAGCTACTAGAACTAATAACTGAATTCAAGATTGTTGGAACAGGTTATATTATTAAAAATCAGTTGTCTTTGTTATATATTAGCAATAAAATTTGAAAAATCATTTGCAGCAGCATCAAAGATATAAAATACTTAAAAATAAATTTATAGAAAATGTACAAGATCTCTGTACTGAAAACTGAGAAATTAAAGACTTAAAATGCACAAAAAAGTTCATATTGTCTAGGTATATCTGGAAAACATTAAGATGTTAATTACCCTTAAATGCAATGGTAGATTGAATACACTTCCAGTCAGTTAAATCCCACAGGCGTCTTTGACTAAAATTGACTAGGTGGTTATGAAATGTTTATGGAACTGCGAAACCAAAATTATATGGAATAGCTAAAGCAAGTTTGCATGTTTCTTTTATTATTTTTTATTATTAATTGAATTTATTGATGTGACATTGGCTCTCAAAACCGTACAAGTCTCAAATGTACAAACTCAACAACGTATCATCTGCACATTGCATCGTGTGCCCACTGCCCCAGGCAAGCAACCGTGTGATGATAGCCGGAGCGGGAAGGGGGTAGGAGCCAGGTGGAGGTGGGTAAAGGGGAGGAAAACGGGGACACAATAGCTAAAGCAATTTTTAAAAAGAATAAAGTTGGAAAATTTAACACTCCTGAATTTTAATACTTATTCACAAGCTATGAAAATAAGGAAGTGTGGTATTGTTGAAATAGGATCAGTGAAACAACATATATTATAATGAAAATGTTATTATGCTTTCAACAAGGATATCACACAACTCAATGGGGAAACTAAATTATTTCCAACAAATAGTGTTGGAACAAAAAGTTATCTGTACAATAAAACATGAACATTAATCTTTATCCCATAATTTACACCAAAAGTTAGCTCTAAGTTGATCATAGACCGAAATTCAAAAGCCCATATTATAAAACTGCTAGAAGACATAAGAAAACATTTTTGCAACCTTGGGGTAGGCAAAGTTTCTTATAGAACACAGAATGTTTGAATCATTTTAAAAAATTGGATTTCATTAAAATTAAAAACTTTTGCTCTTTGAAAAACCCTTGGTTTTGTGCACCTAAAGTGATTTAACTGATTGGAACTGCTGGGATTGAACTGACTCGATTTAACAGACTTTGGATTTAACGGACACAATTTCTGGTCCATATGTCATATGTGAAAATTAACACTGTGTTAATTTTAAAATGCTTTTAAGCAAGATTTGCTTATAATTAACAGGTTATTTTTGTTATTAATAAACTTATTTTTAGCAAATTTTGGTGAGTAGGCCACATCTTGGAAAAAACACGATAGTAATTTCGCCAACATCAATAAATATTAATATCTACAACTATAGTATACATATTTAAATCCAAGAGTCACCCCTTATAAACATTGTTGGGAGAAAGATTAGCATATGATCATACCACATCTTGACTGGTAATTGGTTCTGTTGTCTCATGGTGTTTTCTGCAGCAGTTTTAACATTGGATATTCCCATATGTGCTCAGCCATGCCCCAGCCATATGCATTTGTTTACTTGCTGCGACTGGTAAATGCATGCATTTACTAGATCTATTTAATATCAATTTAAAATTATTCTAATACATAAAGAAAACTTTTCTGTGGAGTTAAATTTTTCATATATACTTAATTACACAAATGTGTCTACATAAGTAAAAACAGATGAACTAAATTTTTTTAAATATACGGCATTCAGAAAACTTTATCATATGACAGACTTTGGCTGTAACAGACACCCCCTTGCTTGAATTAGTCTGTTATATAGAGGTTTTACTGTACTAAGAAAAGGAAAAGGCAAGCAGAATGGGAGAGAATAATCCTATGTAATAAAAGGCTAATATGATCGAATGGTGGAATGACTGGTCACTATGACACACACTGATCACCAGGGGGCAGATGCTTAATGCAGGAGCTGCCCCCTGGTGGTCATTGCGCTCCCACAGGGGGAGCACTGCTCAGCCAGTAGCCTGGCTCAGGGCTGGCGAGCGCACGGGAGCCTCTCCTGCCTCCGCAGCAGCGCTAAGGATGTCAGACTGCCGGCTTAGGCCCGCTTCCTATGAGACATCCCCCGAGGGCTCCTAGACTGCGAGAGGACACAGGCTGGGCTGAGGGACACCCCCCCTGAGTGCACGAATTTATGCGCTAGGCCTCTAGTTGCAGTATAAAGTCCTTTTAGAACTCAATAAGACAAATTTGTAAAAAAAAAAAAGGGGGGGGGCAAAAACTTTGGACAAATGCTTCACAAAAGAACATATATTAATAGTCAACACATGAAAAGATCCTCAGTATCTTTAGTTATCAGGGAAGCACAAGTTAAAACTATAGTAAGATACTACTTTATACTCATTTGAAGGGCTAAAATTGAATACTGATGGCATCAAGTGTTAGTAAGAATGTGGAACTCTAATATATTTCTCAGAGGAATGTGCAAGTTTTGCAGATATTTTGGGAAACTCTTTAGTCAATATAATTGAGTGGAAAACATTTATTCCTTAAGGTAAGGATTCAAAATTATATATGCAGTTGGATATAAATTATGTGTTGTTATGCACACAGTTTCTGGAAGAAAATAATTTAAGATATTAAAATTAATGTATCTTTTCTTTGAAACTTTTGAACTCAGTATTTAATTAGCCACCCTCTCCCCCTACTCCTCCAGAAATAAGAAATAAAAAGTCTAGTTTTTCAAAATACATAGTTGGAGAAATTTAATTTGATCTGTATATTTTATATTGATCTTATTGGCCCAGCTTTATACTTAGTAGACATATTGTAACCTAGGTCAAGTGACAACTTCTGTAGATCTTTTTTTTTTTTATTGTAAAATAAAGTTGATTTAATAATGTGCTTTGATTACTCAGAGAATTACAATTAGGATGAAATGAAAAGGCTTTAAAGTTGCCTTATAGTGCTCTTATGTTAAAGATATTGATAAGTGACATTCGTATTGTTCATGTTATGTTAACATGTAATAGATTTATTCTCATTACACTTAAATCAGTAAATATCTTAAAATTTTCTCAGTTTTAATTTTAAGGTGGTAAATGTTGCTAGATAATCCACATAAACCAGTGTTTTGGGATGCTTTATAATTATTAAGAGTATAAAGAGATCACAAGACTAGGAAGTTTGAGAACTTCATAGGTCTAGGGCAGTGGTTGGCAAACTCATTAGTCAATAGAGTGGCAAACTGTGGCTAGGGCATTATTATCGTCTTCATAATTGAATGTGCATTACTGCTATGTCTGAGTTGCAGTCAGCAGGAAGGAAGGAAAAACACAGAGAAGCATGTGGACTATTTAATGCCTAGGCCTGGAAGTGGCCATTATCTCTTCTGCTCACGTTTGGTGGGTGAGAGCTTGGTCACATAGCCATACCTAATAGCAAGAAGTATTGAGAAATGTTCTGTAGTTTAGTAGTCACGTGTCCACCTATAATTTTATTACATTTTGGTGGTTAAACAAGCAGTCTCTGCCACAGTTAACATGGTTAGTTTAAAGGAGACAAATTATGTGATAAATGTAGTGGGACCAGTTGCTAAAATTGAATATTCATGATTTAGAAAACAAAAACCAACACCTCTTAAGCCAGATAGAGAAAGAAGCTGCAGCCAAAGTTGTTCTTAATGGGTTAGCACTGGGAGCATTTCTTTTAAAATCAGGATCATGACAAAAGATACATATGACCACTGTTGCTATTCAACACTGAACAGAAAAGTGTATAGAAGAAGAGATAAAAAATGCAAGGAGTGGAAAGGAAGAAACACTGAAGATATTAAGCTTATTCTCTTATTATATAAAGAGGTGGCAAATTATGACCATAGGCCAAATCAAGCCTGCCACATGTTTTTGTATAGCCTGTAAACCTAGAATGGCTTTACATTTTCAGTGGTTGAAAAAGAAAATCAAAAGAAGAATATTTCAAATGTGAAAATTATATGAAATTCAAATTTCAGTGTCTAAAGTTTTCTTGGTACATAGTATGTTTTATTATCCATTAGAGGCCCCGTGCATGAAAATTCATGCACTTGGGGAGGGGGTCTCTCAGCCTGGCTTGCAGTCCGGGACCTCTCAGGGGATGTCCACCTGCTGGCTTAGGCCCACTCCCTGGGGGTTCTTTAGTCAGAACATCCTTAGTGCTGCCGCGGAGGCAGGAGAGGCTCCCGCCACAGCTGCTGCACTTGCAGTGGTCAGCCCGGCTTGTGGCTGAGCGGAGCTCCCCCTGTGGGAGCGCACTGACCACCAGGGGGCAGCTTCTGCATCGAGCATCTGCCCCTTAATGGTCAGTACGCATCATAGCAACCAGTAGTTGCTCTGTCCTTCTGCAGTTAGGGTCAATTTGCATATTATACTTTTATTATATAGGATAACTGCTTTGTTGCTATAGCAGCATAGTTGAGTAGATGCAGCAGACTGTGTAGTCTGCAAAGCCTAAAATATTTACTCTTTGGTCCTTTACAGAAAAGGCTTTTTGGCCCTGGTTTATATAAACAAAGATTTACAGGCTCATTATAACAGTTGGCAAGGGAACTCATAAAAGGATCGTTTTAAAAATAAATTGCGTTTCTACAGAAACAAAACCAGAAAAAAAATTGGAAAGATATTTTTCATTTTCACAATCCTGTATTTGAATCCCTTATGCTAGATGAGTTTCAGTGTTTGGGATATTTTGGATTTTAGAAAGGTTAATATGCTATATTTATGTGTACATGCCATTATATCTTGAAACTTCCATTGAGGTCTTTGTATTACCCCCAAAACGTTAATGCTTCTATTGGTCAGTGCATGAATATTCATTTGAAGTAGGATGAATTAATTCACCAGTTGGTCACATTACTCCATGTCAAATTTTTTGCTAGAAATTACCTAATAAACTTCAGTTTTCAATGTTTTTAGGATATCAAGAAATAGTGGACCTATAATTATAATAGCTACAAAATTATAATGAACTGGGGGAAAGATATGTAGCAAATGATTAATGTGATTTTTAACACTTTTTTGAAAGATATTAAAGAAGACTTTTAAATTAATGCATAGAGAGAACCATAGCCATGAATAGGAGAGCCATTTTTAAAAGATGTCATTTCTCACACCAAGAGAATTTGTTGTATTAATGAACTTAGTGTAGTTTCAGTTTAAATCATGATAGAGTATTGATTATGATTTATAATGAAAAGTTTACAATTTCATATGAAGTCAAGAGCAAACACAGTGCCAAGAATAGCTAAGATAGTTCTGAAGATAATGAGGGAAGACTTGCTCTAACAGATATAAAGAATTATTCAAGATACAGTAATCAAGACAGTATAATATTGACAGAATAGTTAAATGCAACAGAATTAAAGAGCACAAAGTCAGATGCATACCTATAGACATTTGATTTGTGAAAGAGTAGTCTTTATCCTTATGGGGATTAAAAAATGAAATTGGACCTCTACTTCAAATCATGACAAATTATTGAAGACAACTTATGATAAATAAAACTTTAGTAGGAAATATATAAAATGTATGCTGATTAGTTAATATTTTCATGATTCCAGAGTAGAGAAATAGTTCTTAAATGTGCACAAAAACATTGATAAATTCAATATCAAAATTAAGGATGTGTTTACAAAAAAGAAGGGCACTTTATAAAGTAGAATTACAAACAACTAACTTGGAGAAAAAATTTTGTAACTAAGATAACTGACAAAATATCTAGGATACATAAAGATTTCCTACATAGGAGTTAAAAAAAAAAAAAAAAAAGACAACAACCCAATTAGAAAAATAAACAGTAGCCCTGTCTAATTTGGTTACAAATTGGGGATTTCCATGATCCCCTCATCAGTTTCTATAATTCGTTATAATAGCTCACAGAATTCAGGGAAACACTTAATGCATAGAGAGAACCATAAGTTATTGTTACTGGTGAATATAAAGGGTATTGTAAAGGATACAAATGAAAGATACAGATAAAGAGGAAGAAGATCGAGAGGGTGTGGTCCAGAACAGTCTGGAGCTCAGGAGCTTCTGTTGGATGCACCCTCCTCTTTGCATATGGATGCACTTACCAACCAGAATTCGCTGAACCCCCCTTCTGTGAGGATTTTTATGAACGTTCCATTATGTAGGCATGATTGATTAAATCACAGGCCATTGATAATGAGCTCAGTTCCCCCTGTCTCTTCTCCCTGGAGGTTGAGGTGAGTGGCTCTAGTCACATGGTTGGTTCCTCTAATCACATGGATGGTTTCTCTGGCTACCACTCCTCATCCTGAAGCTATTTAGGAGCCCGCCCTTCTGGAGTCAAGTCATTAGTATAAACTCTGGTTGGATGAAAGGGGCTTATGAATAACAAAAGGTGCTCCTGACATCTGTCACTCAGGAAATTCCAGGGGTTTTAGGAGCTTTGTCAAGAACCAACATGGAAGACCAAATATGCATTTCTTATGTCACAATTGGTTTGATTTTATTATGCTTCATTGTTTACATATCTTACATGTATTGTTTTATGTGTAACAATAGTTCCTAATAGATATTACATTAAAGAATAAACCATCTATAAGATTTATTTGATTAGAGAAGGTAGAGTGTCTATATGTATAGAGATCGTGGTTGTTAGAATGAGTAAACCATGGAAGAAGAAATAAGTCTGATTTAGAGTTCTAATAGTGGCATTACAGTTTAAAAGATATATTTGTACCACATCATGGTGAATTCTTGGTAAAGATGCTACTTGGAGTTAAAATTATTTTGGTTAAGGCATGTTACATTTTTGGTGAGATAATTCAACTAGAAAAGGTGTTTACACAAAACAATGTAAAATAGAATCTAACAAAGGGCATATGATGAGTGCTTTTTATAAAGTGAAGAATACATTTTCATTATAAATAAAACTGATTTCTGTTTAAAGAAATATGAGGTAATGAATGACATTCAAAGAATTTTGAATTAAACCTCAGTTTAAATACCTCCTCTGCATTTGATATCCATGTGTCGGCTAAATAATTGGAACTCTTTCACTTTCTGTGGAAATAATACCTCCCAGTATTATTGCTGGGGCTAAATGAGAATATGGGAAGCTCATGCCCTAGTGCCTAGTGTATTTTCTTAAAAGAAGACTTCATAAGGTCTTTGTTTTGCAAGTAGACTTAAGATTTCTTGTGATTAAAATCAAACCTTATTACTTTATCTAATTATGGAATTGCTCTTTATTGCCTGTATATTATATCACTTTATTTTAGAAATCAGATGAAAGTGTTTTCCCCTGCCTAGTACTTAATAAGTGTATTCTCTTTCCTACTGACTATTCTTTTTTCTTGTTACAGATCAACGTAAGAGTGACCACAATGGACGCTGAGCTGGAATTTGCCATCCAGCCCAATACGACTGGCAAACAACTTTTTGACCAGGTATCATTTAACCACATGAATTATGCAACTTTTGACACCATAGTGTGTACTAGTATGCTATTGCACTTCTGTGTTTTTCTGTACCTTTACTGATAAGCAACATTGTAGCACTGGAACTTGACACAATACCTATTCAGGTATCTTGAATAGCTGTAGAGTTACTCTTCTCATTCCTATATTTAAGGAGTAGGATTTTTTAAAAAAAATCTGTTAGCAGGTATGTATTTAATATCTGCTGTGTAAATCATTGTAATGAAGACGAAAAGGAATTCACACATTTTACAAAGTGGAATGGGGCACTAGACAGGGGATGGCACTAGCAAAGACGGGAATTAGGGGCTATAAGTAGCACTTAAACAGAGGTTAGTGGCTCATTTGTTAGCCTGGAGTTAGAACATGGATGTCATGTTAAGGAACTTGTATTTCAATCTTGTCTTTTTTCTCTCCTGAGTGCACATTTGAGTCACTTCTAGCATTGAATAAAGAAAAGTCAATACTTGGAAACTGCCTCCAGAGATCCTGATTTAATTATCTGATGCCTACTTTAAACCATTACTTTTTTGTTTAGTTTTTTAATTTAAGCTCCCTAGGTGATGCTGTATGTAATGTTCTAAGTAATCAAATTTTATTGAGGAAAGGAGGAGAATGGGATTGGTGCTCAGGGGTCAAGTAATTAAGGTGAATCGATGATTGCAAAGAGGAGGAGAGTGATACATTTTCCATGGCCTGAGACTTCTAACTTTTGCATAAACTTTTACACACGTGCAAGAGCAACAGTCTGTGGTCAGACTAATGTGACCTTAGAGCAGCGATTTTTAAAGACATGCAATACCTGACTATTTAGTCAGGGGCACTGACCTCTTTCTCCTTAGGTTGTCAAATAAAAAATGACAACAGCCAATACAAGAGCTATCCAGTGTGAATGAGTCAAAATTACATGTATTTTGTTCTGGTGGGGTAGCTCAGTTGGTTAGAGTGCTGTGCCGATAGGCCAAGGTTGGGTATATAAAAAAATCAATCAGTGAATGCAAAAATAAGTGGAACAGCAAATCAAAGTTTTTTTTTTCCTTCCTTTCTCAAATCAATGAGGAAAATTAAAAAATAATTTATGTCAGATTGATAAAAATAATTTTATGTCAGATTGATAAAAATATCAAATTAAAAAATATATTTATGTCAGATTGATAAAAATATATTTTTGGTGTGCCACAGAATTTTATTAATTAGTTTATGTGTACCATGATAAAGGTTGAAAATCTCTGCCTGAGAGAATGGGGGTGAGTTTCTTGCATTACAGCAATAAATAACCAATCACATATCTTGGTTTGACTAGGTGTCATTCTATCACATACCGATCCAAAATACAATGAAATACAAATTTAAAATTCTGGAAAGTTGTTTCTTTTCTTGACAAAGTGGTATACTTAATCTCCTGGTTAGGTGATTAAGATTTTGATAGCCCCAAGAAAATCTTTTTGGAAGATGAAAGGTTTTCTTTTGTGTGTGAATGATCAAATTTTTAAAACAAACTTATAAGCAGCTGCATTCACCATACATAATGAACTTGTGAACTGATAACCACTTTCGTTGATTCTTTTTTTTTAAATAAATCTTTATTGTTCAGATTATTACAGGTGTTCCTTTTTTTTCCCCCCCATAGCTCCCCTCCACCCGGTTCCCTCGCCACCCTCTGCCCTTAACCTCTCCCCCACTGTCCTCATCCATAGGTGTACGATTTTTGTCCAGTCTCTTCGGCCCCCCCACACCCTTTTCCCCCTGAGAATTGTCAGTCCACTCCCTTTCCATCCCCTGATTCTATTATATGCACCAGTTCATTCTCTTCATCAGATTTTTTTATTCACTTGATTTTTAGATTCACTTGTTGATAGACATGTATTTCTTGTTCATAATTTTTATCTTTATCTTTTTCTTCTTCAAGAATACCTTTTAGCATTTCACATAATACTTGTTTGGTGGTGATGAACTCCTTTAGCTTTTTCTTATCTGTGAAGCTCTTTATCTGCCCTTCAATTCTGAATGATAGCTTTGCTGGGTAGAGTAATCTTGGTTGTAGGTTCTTGCTATTCATCACTTTGAATATTTCTTGCCACTCCCATCTGGCCTGCAGAGTTTCTGTTGAGAAATCAGCTGACAATCGTATGGGTGCTCCCTTGTAGGTAATTAACTGTTTTTCTCTTGCTGCTTTTAATATTCTCTCTTTGCCTTTGCTCTTGGCATTTTAATTACGATGTGTCTTGGTGTGGTCCTCTTTGGATTCCTTTTGTTTGGGGTTCTGTGCGCTTCCTGGACTTCTACGTCTATTTCTTTCACCAGGTGGGGGAAGTTTTCAGTCATTATTTCTTCAAATATGTTTGCAGTATCTTTCTCTCTTTTTCTGGCACCTCCATAATTCTGATGTTGGTATGCTTGAAGTTGTCCCAGAGGCTCCTTACACTATCTTCAAATTTTTTGATTTTTTTTTCTTTTTGCTTTTTCGGTTGAGTGTTTTTTGCTTCTTTGTATTTCAACTCTTTGACCTAATTCTTGCGGTCCTCTAGTCTGCTGTTAGGTCTCTGTATGATATTTTTTATTTTAGTCAGTGTATGTTTAATTTCTAGTTGGTCCTTTTTCATATCCTCGAGGGTCTTGCTAAATTTATCAGCCTTTTCTAGGAAATTCTTCAAAAACCTTATAACCGTGGTTTTGAACTCTATATCCAGTTGTTTGTTTTCCTCCATTTCTTTCATTTGTGATCTGTTTCTTTGTCTCCTCATTTTCGCTGCTTCCCTGAGTTGGTAGAGTAGCTTTGTGTGGTAGGTGTCCTCTAGGGCACAGTGGCTCAGCCTCCCCAGTTACCTAAGGAGGACACTCTTGGTGCACTCCTTTGTGGGCTTTGTGCTCAGCCTTGTTGTAGTTAAGTCTTGATTGTTGTTGGTATCACTGGGAGGAATTGACCTCCAGGTCAGTTGGCTGTGAGGATCAGCTGTGTCTATGCTGGGAGAACTTCTGTGCTGGAGGCACTCTTATGAGACAATACTTGCAAAATTGCAAAAGCCTCTGTGCTCAGCTTGGATGGGGCGGATTTTCAGGGTGGAGCAGACAGCCTTGGCTTCCCATCAGCCCTGCCCTATGAGGCCCCTGGGTCCCAGTGTCCCTCGGTAATTTCTGCAAGCACCTCTGAGAGAAAGCCGCCCTCGAGTGTCTCTGCTAGACAGTCCAGTTTCTCCCCGAATGAGTCGGGGTTCCCAGAAACTCGCCCGGAGCTGGAGTTCAGCGCAGTCGGGAGCTTTCATCTCCCTCCCGCTTTAGAAAGCCAGCCACGCACTCAGCCTTCCGTGCACTGAGCAGTCAGTCCTCTCTGCGCGCTCACCTCCGGAACTCTTCCTTCCACAGCTCCCGAGTGTCAGTGTGCTTTCTCTTTTCCTGACTGTCCAGATTCCCCCTGAATGAGTCTGGTTTCCCAGAGTCTCTTCTGAGACTGGAGTTCAGCGCAGTCAGGAACTTCCGTCTCCCTCCCACTTTAGAAAGCCAGCCGCGCTCCGAGCCACCCATGCATTCAGACGCTGGTCCTCTCCGCACGTGCGCGTCTCTGTACCTCAGCCTTTTGCAGCTCCTCTGAGTCTCAGTGTGCTTTTCTCTTTCCTTCTAGTTTTAGAATTTCCCCTCAGCCAGCTTTTCTGTGGTTCTGGATGGTGTCGGTTTTGTCTTTTAGTTGTAGTTTTGATACTGTTGGGCAAGGCAGCAGTTTAGGTGTTTACCTATGCCGCCATCTTGGTTTTCTCCTCATTGATTCTTGTAGGCCTTCTGTTTGTAAATATATAGCCTATCTTTATTTGGATAAAAATGTAAATAGAGTTAGCATTTATTGTACTTCATAGGGAGTTGAAATGTTATTTACATAATGAATGAAATGCTGGTGGTAGTCAATAACTAGCCAGCAAGTGGGCCTTTTTGGTATTGAAACTTAGAAATAAAACATTTTTGTCTTATTAAGCAGAATTGCTTTAGTTTGGATACCAGAGAAAAGGAAACCCCATTTATTTAGTGAAGTAACGTGTAGCAGTTTAAAATGTGGGCTCTGAAGCCACATCTGCATGCTTTGGAGTCCTGACTACAGTTGTTTGACTTTGGACAGATTCCTGTCTTTGCCTCATTTTTCTCCTTTGTTCAATGAGGATGGTGATAGCATTACTCCTTTAGAAGGTTGTGAGAATTAATTGAGACTCCATGTTAAGTAAACAGAACAGTATTTTGCATACATACATACAGTACCCACATATATATTATCTTCTATACTAATAAAAGAGTAGTATGTTAATTAGACTGGGAGACCTTCCAGACGACCATCCAGACTCCTTCCTGACAAAGCCAGCCGAGTGAAGCAGCAGTCCCCGGCGCCAGCGCCTGCGGCTGGCTGTGGCCCAGGAGATGAGGATGCCCTGTGGTTCCGGGCCGCAGCCAGCTGGAGAAGCCGCCTGTCCCGTGGTCCTGGGGGAGATGGAGAAGCCACCCGCCCACAATCCAGGCTCCAGCGCCTGAGGCTGGCTGAGGCCTGGGAGACAGAGAAGCCGCACGCCCCGGGTTCCAAAACCAGCCAGGGAAGCCACCAGCCCTGTGGTCCCGGGCGCCAGCACCTGCAGCCTGGGAGATAGGTTCCCTCTTCTCCCACTGCAGTCATTACCCCAATATTCCCTTTCTGAATTTCTCTCTGCTGCTCCAACCCAACTCCACTTTTCATCTGTAGGATAGAGAACAGAGAGAGCAGTGTTAAAAGCTTACATTTTTTAAGCAGGTAAGATTAGTACCTAAACATATACATGGAAAACTAGAGTCCTTAAGGTAACAAAGGCTAGAAAGGGAGGGACAGGGACAGGGCGAGGTATATTCTATCCAGCAATCCATGTGGGGACTGAAAACTTTGCAATGATGACAATCAATGAAGATAAGAGTCAACTAAAATAGTTGGCAGGGACAATTTTTCCATCTTTGAAAATATCTATATCAAGTCTATTTAAATAGATGTTCATCTGCATAATGTAACACATTCTGACAAAACCACCACCACCAATGTGGTCAGTGTTGTGCTGGTAAGTGTTTAACAACTGGCTCTCAGTCAAAGAAAACAAAACCTTGATTTATAGTATCGGCCAATTTCTGTGGCATAAATTCTCCCTCCATGGCTGATTTCGGCAGCTTATGTGATGCCAATAAATGCAGAGCTGAGGAGAAACATGCAGTAATACACTATTATATCCCACCAGAAATACCCAACAGATAGAAATAATGTCAAGAGTCATAACAGTCAAGTGTAGTAAGTAAATAATTGAGGAGTGGTGAATTTAGAGTATGTATTACCTTTGGTTTTAATGTAATTTATTCACTTTTAAGATTACATAATTTAATTTTTAATAATGACCATGTTTAACAACCAGTTTGCAAAATTCCTGAAAGTTTGTGAGCCAGTAAGAGCAGGCTCCAGCACAATACTGAGTGGAGTATAATGGTTAAAGGGTATGGCTCATGGATTTGAAACGAGACTCAGCCACTTTTAGGTTTCACTGTTCAGTTTACCTGATCTCTCTATACCTCCGTGTTCTCACCTGTACCTACTGTATAGAGTTGTTGCAAAGATAAAATGAAATCTGTGTATGACATAGCACAGTACCTGAAACAATAATTCACTCAATTTGTTATAAACTGTTACTACCTCAATACGTTGTTGACAGAATTACTCTACTCATGCTGAAAGAATGAAATTTTATTGATGAGAAAAATATCTTATTTTGCGATCCACGTGGAGACAGTCAATTTTGCTTCCTAGGCAGTAGATGGTAATCTACTACTAGAAACTGCAAGGGAGAAAATGACCTCAATCAACATGATGGAGGCAATGTATTATTAGCTGGATCCTAAAGCAGAGAGGATGCCATACGTTCTGGGATACATCTGCAGTAAGAGGCTTCACCTCAGGTACTAATTCTGATCAATTAAGCATCAGACTTAAGATGAATGGTGAGAAGGATTCTGAGGTTGCTTCTGGACATAGCAGGAATAATAGAACTTTAATACATAAGCAACAGTTACTATGGTTAATGATGGCAAGAAATAACACCATGATCTATACTTAAAAAAGGGTAATATGCTAATTAGACCAGACGACTTCCAGACAACCGTCAGCATGTCTTTCCTGACAAAACTGGGCCCGGGCAAAGCTGCCTGCCGGCGGTTCTGGGCACCAGTGCCTGTGGCTGGCTGCAGTCTAGGAGACGGAGAAACCGTCCACTCCCCGGTCCCGGGTGCCTGCGTCTGGCTGGAGGAGGGAATCCTGGGTCCCGGGTGCGGGGCCAAGGCATAGGTGGTTAGGGGCGATCAAGCCAGCAGGGGAGCAGTTAGGGGCAATCAGGCTGGCAGGCAGAAGCAGTTAGGGGCAATCAGGCAGGCAGGCAGGTGAGCGGTTAGGAGCCAGCAGTCCCAGATTGTAGAGGGATGTCCCAGATTGGAGAGGGTGCAGGCCGGGCTGAGGGACACTGCCCCCCCCCCCCCATGCACAAATTTTGTGCACCGGGCCACTAGTATTTCATGTTGTAAATGAAGGTTTATGTTAAGGAATATTGTTACCTGTTATGGGCTCTCAACAATTCTTTAAAAAATTTTTTTTTAATATGTTTTTACTTATTTCAGAGAGGAAGGGAGAGGGCGAGATAGATCAGTGATCAGAGAGAATCATCGATCAGCTGCCTCTATCACATCCCCCCACTGGGGATTGAGCCCACAACCTGGGCATGTGCCCTGACCGGGAATTGAACCCTAACTTCCTGGTCCATGGGTTGACCGCTCAACCAGTGAGCCAACATCAGTCGGGCTCGACAATTAATTCTTCTAATTGCTGTTCTGTTTCCTGACAAATTCTCTTGATCCAAGAATACAACGATTTAAAATCAGGCTTTACCTTGGGTATAATGAGTAATGGGGTGAGCTGGCAGATAGGTGGGTTCAGGGTCAGGCCTGGAGCAGACCTAGAGTTAGGGGTCCTCTCAAGTAAGGGTACATAGCTACATGTGTCCACCTGTAGCAGTCTCTCTCCTAATGACGTTGGCTTGAGGCCCGCTGTTGTGTTGAGGGGGCTCTAGTTGAGTGCTTATGGTTCTTTCTTTGCTCCCTGCTGACTCTTCCTTCACTAGCCTCTTCCAGCTTCTACCTGTGGGATTAAAGTAGTGTGTTCATACCCCAAGTAGTGTCCAACATGATTGTTAGGATGCAAGAAAAAATTTATATTTTTGTATTTCCTCTTTAAAATTATTTTTAAAATATGTGCTTTATAATATACTAGAGGCGTGGTGCACGAAATTCGTTCACGAGTAGGGTCCCTAGGCTTGGCTGGTGATCGGTGCCTTCCTTCATTCCATGCCTCCCTGTGGGGGTCAGCGCACATCATAGCAAGTGTTTGAACTCCAGGTCTCCCAGTTGAACTCCCAAGAGGACAATTTGCATATTAGCTTTTTATATATAGACTAGAGTCCTGATGCATGAAGATTCATGCAAGAATGGGCCTGCCTTCCCCTGGCTACCGGCACTGCCTTCGCTCCAGCCGGAGCTGCCTTTCCACCTTCCCACACTGCCCAGAGGCCCGGAGCATCTGGGGCAGTGCAGAACGGCACCTGCATATGCAAATTAACCCATCATCTTTGTTGGGTTAATTTGCATACCCACTCCTGATTGGCTAGTGAGTGTCACGAAGGTACTATCAATTTGCATCTTACTCTTTTATTAGTGTAGATGTGTGACAGCATGTGTATAATTTATGAATATGCATGTATTGTAATTATGTGCCCAAGCATTGTTTTACTTATACAAGGTGTGGCAATGTAGGTTTATAATTCATATGGAAAATAATATAATACAACACAAGAAAAAAACACTGTTTTGTGTACTCACAATTGGGAACCTACTTTTGTCCCACCCTGTAATGGTATGTGATTGAAAGTGTCTGAGAACATTTCCAGAAGTAGGCAAAGAGCTGCTGAAAATACAAGGCCTCCTCAAGAACTTCACAGCTGAGCCCTCTTGCTCTTCCTGGTGCTTATTGTGACAGTCTAAAGCAGTGGTCAGCAAACTCATTAGTCAACAGAGCAGCAAACCGCGGCTCGCGAGCCGCATGTGGCTCGTGAGCTGCAGTTTACCGACCATTGGTCTAAAGTTAAGGTACTGTCCCTGCTGCCTGCTGTGGTAAATCCCCTTTCTTTAGAATCACACAAAGCCTGGAGGCAAAAGCATAGGCCCGCTATCTGGATACACTGCTGTCTATTGCTCTTGACCTGGGTAAATTCCCTACCTCTGCCACTGTGAGCCGGAATGTTTGCTGGGGCTCTGTTGGGACAGCCTTTATTTTGCCAGAGTTAAATGATCACTAGATCATTTTGTCCATGTTAAAGTTTTGTTGTTTGGCATTGATTAACTTTTGCATCAGTATGAGTTTTCATATCCTATATCATCCAGAAATTTCTGTGTTGTTGTTTTTTATGGTAATCCTCCTTAACACAGCTAACTGATTTTCCTATTTTTAATTTTGTGTGTCATTTCAGTGAAATTTTTCAAGAGAGGAAAAGTGAACTAAAGGGTTCAGTTTGCTATCTTGAAACCAAAAGACTGTTATGTTTTTAGATTTAAAAGTAAAAAACCAAGAATATTTATCACTTAAGAACTAATGTTGACTCTTTTTGTAAAGTTTTTAAAATGTTAACAAACTCTCAGCTCCTCTAGCTCAATTCCCTCATTTTATTTTAAATATAGATTTAAAAAAATATGCTATGTTAGGTATTGGGACAATCCTGACTGTGGGACCTAGCTCACCACTTTATTCACTCTTAATACTTTTGAGTGCCTACCACAAGCTAATCATTCTTTGAGATGACATGTATATTAAGGTAAATAAGGCAAATAATCTCTGTCTTTAATTTTAGACAGTCAAGGAGAATAAATAGATATACTGCTAATTCAGTTAATTATAATGTGATACAGTAAATGTTCTTGTATAGGTGAAGTACCATGGGAATGTCAAGGGACAAGTGATTCATTTTATCTGGATAATAGAACTTAATTCACAGAAGGTATGTCAGTTGAGCTGAGTCTGGAGGAATAAATTATTCAACAGGTGGTAAAAGTACAGAAGAAACATTCTAGGCAGAAGAAAAAGCGTGAGCAAAGCCGTAGAGGGGTAAAATTCATGGCATGTTCCAATAATGGTTTCTTACTCAAAGAATGAGTGGGGGTGAAAGAAGCAGCTGGAATACCTGGAGCGTGGCATTTAAATGTTTTCAGTGAATCTTATCACCAAAGTGGTACTATTTTTGCCATGCCTTAACCAATAGTGTAGTTGTGAGGGTAAATTGAACATAGGGGTGCATGTATTTTTTTCAAATCAGTGTTTTGGGTTTCTTTGGATATATACCCAGAATTGGGGTTGCTGAGTCACAAGGCAGTTCCATTTTTTTAGTTCTTTGAAGAACCTCCATGCTCTTTTCCACAGTGGCTGCATCAGTCTACATTTGTTATGGGGGTAAATTGAAATAGGAAAATGGGATTTCGATAACTCTGTATCTATTTCCCTAGACCAGTGGTCAGCCAACTCCCGTGGCGGTTTGCTGCTCTGTTAACTAATGAGTTTGCCGACCACTGCCCTAGACTTTTGTTATCTGTTGGGATAATGATGGGAGTGGGCAGGAAAAGGAGGTATAAAAAGTGGATCAAATAGGATTGAAATGACACTATCAAATTTAATATACAAACCTGAATTTAAGTTTTAGGAAATGTTCCTTTAATATGTTAAATTTAGGAAAGAGCTTCTGTATAGCAAAGGAGTATACCTGTAATAGCTATGTAGTTCTGTTTTTCTTTTGAAGTATAGTTCCATAGTTAAAGTATGAATGTAGAACTGAAATTGACTTTTTATTTTAGGTGGTGAAAACAGTTGGTTTGCGTGAGGTTTGGTTTTTTGGGCTGCAGTATGTGGACAGCAAAGGTTATTCTACATGGCTTAAGCTAAATAAAAAGGTAAAGTATGTATAATGGGACAATTAACTAATAATTAGGCTACTCTGAGGTTAATTATCTTGAATTTGTGTCAGAAAAGCTTAGTTACTGATCAGGCCTCCTTTTGCAGTTATCTCTGGATAATTAAAGGTGTCATGTCTTTTAATTCAATAAGGCACCATCAACTTATCTTAGAAAAAAAAAAGTTCACTTTTCCTATTTGAAAACTTAAAACGTAAGAATATTATTAGTGTAACTTAGTACTGACTTTGATTGAAACATCTGTAGCATAAGCTTCTCAAGAGAAGTTTCAGTTTGGTTACTAGATAGGATCTGTGAGTTATAGGTCATATTTGTGAGCATAGAATCGTCTCATTTTTTACAGGTTTCGAATCTAACTTACAGATTTAGAATCTTATTGCTTTACATCCTACTTATAGAATTTGATGTGACTAGATTTAGTTATTTTGAACTTAAGATTTTTGTTGATTATACTTGAAATTACTGTTCCAGGTGACACAGCAAGATGTTAAAAAAGAGAATCCTTTACAGTTCAAATTTAGAGCTAAATTCTTTCCTGAAGATGTTTCTGAGGAATTAATTCAAGAAATAACCCAAAGACTATTCTTCTTGCAAGTTAAAGAAGCTATCTTAAATGATGAGATCTATTGCCCACCTGAAACTGCAGTCCTTCTGGCTTCCTATGCTGTTCAGGCCAAGTATGGAGACTATAACAAAGAGGTTCACAAACCAGGCTACCTGGCTAATGATAGACTCCTCCCCCAGCGGTAAGTGAAACATGTTCTTATATTATATTCTCTGAAAAACTACATTTCAGAAGTTTGTAAACCAAATTTTATTTTTAGGTTTTAAGTTGTCAGGTAAATCGGAGTATAGTTTTAAAAATCATGACTTAGTAGCTACGTAGGTTTATGTAGTGCGCAACTACTAGCCCTTCTGCCTCTATCCTCAGTTCCACAAGATAAGCAATAAATAGAGATTTGAGCTTGGGGGAGGATGCCGCTGTCACTGCTTGGTAAAAACACAGGCAGATATGTGTTTAATAAATGCCTCTGGAATAATAAGTAACAGCTTGTGTGTCCTCCATAGAATAAAAATTAAGTTTCTAACTTAAAAAGGCACTTTAAACTTAGTTTTCAGACTAATAGTCTTGTACTCTGTTCTTATCTGCAGTATACTGCTGCCTCTATAAGTTTAAAGTAGCATGGCATGAGAAAAAAAATCATTAGGCAGGAGACCTAGATTTTGAGTACTGATTCTGCTCTTTGCTAGTTATATGATCTTGGGTGCAAAAACCCAACATCCCTGAGACTTGATATCTGAATCTGCATAATGGGGATGACAGTTCTGCTCTGCCTACCTTTTTGTTTATGACGACTGTACATGAACTGTACAGTGTACAGTTTTAACTGTGAAGTGTGATACAAGTGTTAGTTGGTAGCATTACTTAAGAAATTTAGAAAGTATGACATCAGATATTACTTTTAACTATCTCTGTTCTTAGTTGTAGCACACATGTCTCTGATAATAGAATATACATGGAGATCTTTTAGAACCGGAGAGAAGTTGTTATGTTCTTAGTTCAAATTCTCAAGTTTTAAAATTTCTATTTAAGTTCAAAACTGTATATCTTTAATCTAAAACTTCAGTTCTGCACCACTTTTCATAGTAAACTCTTAGATGTAGTTTCTTTTTAATAGGTACTAAATACGAAGAAAGACTAAGGTGTGTTAATGTCTACTTTTATTAATTTCCTTTGATTATAGGCATCAATGTTTATTTTCATCTAACAAAGTGTATTCTGTTGATATACGCTTTATAAGTTATTAAGTGTAGTAGCTTTAATACTTGATTATTAAATATTACTATTACAGTAATAGTTATCTTTGAAGGTAAAACAATGCATGTTGTTTACCAAAAGAATCAGGATTCTGATATACTTATTACTCTGTGTTTGTCTGTTTTTTATTACTATTCTAACCCAAAATTCTTTTTCTCAGATTTTTAAAAATAAGTTTTCATTGATTTTATTTTGTTTTTTTAGAGAGAGGAAGGGCAAGGGATAGAGAGATAGAAACATCAATGAGAAAAACATCATTGATCGGATGCCTCCTATATGCCCTCTACTGGAGATTGAGCCCAAAACCCCGGGGATGTGCCCTGACTGGGCATCAAACCAGAGACCTCTTGGTTCATGGGTCGATGTTCAACTACTGAGCTACACTGGCTGGGCTTCTCAGATTTTTTTAAGCACTGAATTAAGAAATTGAGTATTGGCACAGTAGAATTTCATTTCAGATAAGGTTTAGTTTTTATTTTTAGTTAAGTTATAATTTATATGTAATAAAATGTACAGCAGATTAAGTTTTAAGTCAGTACATAAGCCAAATATTCTGTATAATCAAAATTATCCTGAACAATTTAATTGTTCATCAAAAATAATTTTATCTCAACAAGTATAACATAGTTGTTCTTTCAGTGTTAAATCAGATTCATATTTGGTTGAGAACCAGATGAAGTAATTGGTTTACAGTTCATAGTCATGTGATTTTAAAAAAATTGTAAACACACTGGAATCACACTTAAGCACAATTTCTTATTTATTTTTTTAAAATAATTAAAAAATATATTTTTATTGATCTCCGAGAGGAAGGGAGAAGGGAAAGAGAGAGAGAAACATCAGTGATGAGAAAGAATCATTGGTTAACTGCCCCCTGCATGCCCCCTACTGGGGATCAAGCCTGCAACCTGGGCATGTGCCCTTGACTGGAATTGAACCCGGGACCCTTTAGTCCACAGGCTGACAGTCTATCCACTGAGCCAAACTGGCTAGGGCAGTGGTCGGCAAACTCATTAGTCAACAGAGCGGCAAACCGTGGCTCACGAGCTGCATGTGGCTTGCAAACCGCAGTTTGCCGACCACTGGGCTAGGGCCAATTTCTTCTTTTAAAAGCATGTGTGCTGTAACCACTCCATTTAAACAGAAGATAGCACATGCTTTTTAATATATCTTTGTTATTGAAAGTACAGTCAGCTGGTCTTCAAATTAATAGTCTGTGGAGAACTAATTCCAGCTATCTAAGATTAAAAGTGACTCACTGAAATGTTAGAATACTACTGATTTTTCAGTTCAGAATGGAAAAAATACTTACACAGTGATTGCTTATTTCATGTTTGGTATATAGCACACTTTTACTCATGTAAGTATGAGGAATTAGTAATCAGAAGGTTATTATAGTAATATGATGATTTTGATGGATGCTTTTAATTGTTACATTAAAAAACGCAGAGAAGCAATCTGGTCTCCCACAGTAGAATTTAGTTTTCTGGTGATATGAATACTTAGCTCCAGTAGATAGAACCTTTCTCCTTCACAAAGAAGTTGATATACATAGATTTTTATATCCCAGGTTTCTGACTTGGGCATCTGGGTGGTTGGTAATACCCTTTTGACAAGGTAGTAGGGGAAGGAATACATTTCACAGGAGGGAGATTTCAATTTTGAAACTATTGAGTTTGAAATATCTGTAGTATAGTCAAGAGAGAGCTAGTATTCATTGGTCAATGTGTGTTCAGATCTTGAAGAGCAGTTTGAGCTATGATAGTTTTGGGAGTAAGTAGCACAAAAATGGGAATGAAAGAGATGGACCTTAAAGTCCTCTTGGACATACAGAATAAGAGAAAGGCCTGGAATAGACCTTGTTGGAACTTTACTTTTAGTAAGTACAGAGGAAGTATACTGAGATTAATACCAGAGGAGTGTTACATCATGGAAGCCAAGGTAAAAGAACGCTTTAAGGTCAGCAGTGTCAAATAATACAAAGAGGTCGAGTATGAGGGAAACGAATGAGTCTGTTGGGAATAACAGTAAGATGATTGGTAGTGACCTTAAAAAGAGCAGTTTCAGTAGAGTGTTGAGGAATGAAGCCAGACTTTGGTAGACCAGGGGCAGTGGCCATGAGATATGGAATTGAAGGATAGTGAATATAGACAGTTATCAAATGAAGTTGCTATTTAAAAGAAGAAAAGTAGGAGTAGCAAAGCATGAGTTTATAGACATGTTCTGTAAAAATGGGAAAGAATTGATTTTTAATTTCCTCTACAAATTTTTGAGTACTCTTCAGTGCTGGCAATGGGCATTTAGTGGTGAGCAATATCGATGTGGTCTTTGCCCTCTGTAACACATAAATATATAGGCAGGGAACAATAAATATGTCTCCTGCCATAAAGGGTGGAGTGAAGATGCCGAGGAAGTAGAGAGAAAAGTCATTTAAAGGCCCAGATAGAGTAACAGTCAAGTTGGATAGATTGGCCTTAGGCGTGAAGAAGGTCTCTTTCTGAACAGAAGAAAAAGGTGGTAGGAAGTTTTGGATACTTGCAAATTAGTCATGCATATTTAATAATACAAATGCATTATGCAAAATGCAAACAAATGATATTTGAAATGCAGGGTATAAAAACCTATAGCAGAAATCTTAGTGGCATCCAATCATATCTTCAGATTTGGTTAACATCTGGATACCAGCAATTAGCTGAATTGATTATGCCTTCAAGGCTCTTTGCACTACTGTTGGTGAGCAGGGGTCATATAGCAAGAGAAAGGATAAAGACAAGAAAAATGTGGAAAATTAAGTGCTCTGAGGAAGAAGTCAAAACTTCTTTCCCCAAAAGCAAGGGCTGCAAAAAAGAATACATAGAGAAAGGAGCAGTTTGTAATAAAAAAGTAATGGTCTTAGACCCCATTAAGGAATCTACTCTCAATAGTAACTTGTCCAGGGGAATATTGCACCCTAATATTTCTTTGTATTGCCAAGAAGTTCCTAGGTTTCATGTAAACTTTTTATATAGCAAAACAGTATATTAATACCATAGCTTTTGCAATCAATAAAATGGGATTTGGGGATTCACCAATAGTGAAAGAAATAATTATTATGTGACCCAAAGAGAATAGAAAAACATACTCTATAGCTTGCATAGTAGGTAAATTATATGCATGTTGAATCTGCTGATTTAGTATTAAAATATCAGTAGTAGAAAATACAGTTTGTGTGTTTTTATATTTGCATAATAGAAGGACAAAAAAACTAAAGAAAAGTTATTTGGAGTTTATGGGTGGTGAGAAAAAGTATAACTTTTATATAAAGTATTGCCTATAGAAAACTAAATTTAACAGCACAAAAAATACATACAGTAAAAGAAGAATTAAGGCCTAAGAATTCTGATTTTCAATCTGTTCTCTAATTTTTCCATTAATAATGAGTTATTTTTCCTTTCTGTCCAATATTTTATTCATTTGAAACATTTGAATTCTTACAAACTCTCTGTATAATAACTGTTTTAAAGCAAGTTATGTAAAATAATTTCAGGATCCTAGAAACTTCTTATGCTATATAATAAAGAGGGAGTATGCAAATTTACTGTCACACTGTCACAAAGATGGTGGTGCCCACAGCAGAGGTGGGGTTTCCGTAACACAAGATGGCTGCACCCGCAGTGGAGGCCAAGTTCCCATAATGAGCCTTAATGAGCAATCATCAGGAACATGAGGCTGTGTGGCGCTGGGCTGGGGCAGGGGACCTGAGGCTGTGCCCCCTGCCAGTGGGGCTTGACAGGAGACCTCAGGCTGCACCCCCCGCCCCGGCACTGGGCAAAGGGACCTGAGGGTGTGCTGGGGGACCTGAAGCTGCACCTCCTGTCCTGCGGGGCTTGACAAGGGTGGTACCGGCCGGGTCTGGAAATCGCCCAATGGGGGTGAAGCCAGCTGGGTCTGGGTCTTGCGTGATTTTGAGGTGCCACTAGTGGATGGGGACTTGACTCTGAGTCCTGCAATGCGCCCCAGACTCTGACAGGAGGAAGATTTTCATAAACATTTTACTAATTTTCTTTCATCTCTTGACACTTCTATTATAGAGAAAGGCAAAATAGCAATATTAAAATATTTCCTTTAAGTAATCCCCTTTTAATGTGCATGAATTTTGTGCACCGGGCCACTAGTTTTTAGATAATTGTAGATTCGTGTGCATTTTTAAAATTGTGGAAATATCCTGTGTATCCTTCTTCCAGCTCTTTCTTGCATAACTGCAATACAGTATCACAGTCATAATACTGACATTGATACAATCCACCTAACTTACTCAGATTTCATCAGTTTTACATGTAATCATTTGTGTGTGTTTATTCTAGGCAGTTTTATTGTATAGAGATTTGTTTGACAACCACCACAGTGAGGATTAACTCTTAAAGAATATTGACTTTTCAGTTACAGGGTCATTTTCATTGATTTTTTTTCTTTCTTTTTTTCATTATAGTGTTTTGGAGCAACACAAATTGACAAAAGAGCAGTGGGAAGAAAGAATACAGAACTGGCATGAAGAACATAGAGGAATGCTAAGGTATTTGGATGGCTGTTTTAGTGTTTTTCTCAAAAGTATTTTTATTCTATAACATTAATTATTACATCAGATTATCCTCAAAAGATCATTTGACTTATATGAATATAGCACTAAGTTTTAATTCAAAGTATTTTTGTAATTTGCTATTACTCTTACTTAAACATATTGTAATAAGCTTTATTTCAACAGGGAAGATTCTATGATGGAATACCTGAAGATTGCACAAGATCTAGAAATGTATGGAGTCAACTATTTTGAAATAAAAAATAAAAAAGGAACTGAATTGTGGCTAGGTGTTGATGCTTTGGGTCTCAATATTTATGAGCATGATGACAAGTAAGTAAATAGTGAACTAGTCATTAATCAGTTGGCTTGATTACCCTTACTGCTTTTTTCCAAATTAAAAGATTAGTTAATGTCACATAGGCTTTCAGATACCATATTTTCATTGTCTCAGCATCTTGCAGTTTTAGTTTTTTAATTTTTTTAAAAAATTTTTATTGATTTCAAGGGGGGGGGAGAAAGATAGAAACATCAATGATGAGAGAATCATTGATTAGTTGCCTCCTGCACACCCCACACTGGGGATGTAGCCCACACCTTGGGCATGTGCCCTGACCATGAATCAAACCTGGTGCACAGGTTGACTCTTAACCACTGATGACGCTCAACCATTGAGCCACCTCAGCCAGGCGCTCAATATCTTGAAGTTTTAGAGTTTACTTAGTGTATTTATCAAAATGGGAGAATTCATTTTTATTTGAAGTGTGCTGCTTGATCCCTTATAAGTTGTATCTAGTAACTATTAAAGTTTGTCCCCCCAATAGTTGAAGAGTAATTCTTTAAATGTCACGCCTGGCATATAGGTTGAAATTGAAATTAGCATCTATAAGAAATCAGGAGCAATGAGACAATGAAGTTAAGAGATGTGTGATTTATTGTGTTTTGTAACACCTTTTTGTTGAACATTTATAGGAATTGTTTTGAGTATTTTTGACACTAGTAAAGTAGAATATACCTGTTAAAAATAGTGAACAGTGTAATTTTATTTTGAAATTGACCATGTTTTTTTATATTAATATAAAATCCGTCAAGCTCTTTCAGCCCTTTTCAGGAATGATAGCTGAAATTGCTTCATACCTTTCTTTAATTTATTTACCATACCATGCAAGCATTCAAGTCTGCCAGTAGCACCTTTTACAAAGGCATTTCTCTATTCTGGGTTGGCTCCAAAATTTTAGTTTTATTATTACACGTATCTAATAAAACACTCATTTCTAAGCATATACATGATGATTCTAAAAGAGAGCATTTTATTTAGTTTACACTGGTATATTTTTTCATTTATGTTACAAAGCAAGTTAAAATGGTTTATCATTCAGAAGGGAAAGTTTTGAAATTTTTGAAAAGCAAAAATAACTTTAAGACTATTAAGAAACTTGACCCAACTGAAAAGAAGTAAGAAATGGTGGACCTTGAAAATGACTTCAGGTTTTCTCACTGCGCAGAATATAGTCAAACACTGCTGCAGTTGAATATTTCACCCTTCGTTCTCCCTACGTGATCTACAATAATAACCTGCTTTGTGTTGATATTTACTTCTGTGTTGCTCACAGTTACCTGAAAGAGAAGTTGGGGTGCTTCACTGGTCTGGAAAAAGTTTAGCTAAATCAGAAAGCAGGTCTAATTAAAGCAAGTTTGTTCTATATATATAAAAGGCTAAGTTGACTCACTCATGCACAATGCATATAAAGCTCTTGCTGGCACCAATCGCACGTGTGTGTTTCAGTCTGTCATTGTCGATGGTGAATTTGGTTGATACTTCTATTATAAAGGGCGAATAGTGATATTAAAATATTTCTTCTAATTAATTTCCTTTCAATGTGCAGGAATTTGTGCACTGGGCCAATAGTTATATATAGATAAAGATGGGGAATATGAAAGAGGCAGGGGTTAGCTCAGGTCAAGAGGGAGGGATTGTGGATTGTGGATAAAGGTTTCTTTGGTCTTTTATGTAGTGGTTTAATTTCTTTTTTTAAAATGTGTTTTTAATTATTTCAGAAAGAGGAAGAAAGGGAGAGAGGATTGAAACATAGATGAGAGAGAAACGTCATCTATTGGCTGCCTCCTTTATCCCCCCTACTGGGGATCGAGCCCACATCCTGGGCATGTGCCCTAATCTGGAATCGAACTGTGACTGCCTGGTGCATGGATCGATGCTCAACCACTGAACCACACTGGTTGGGCTAAGTTCTTTATATGATGAGAATGTATTTAACTATTACTTATATTTCCTTTTTATAAATATGCATATATTTATTGATTTCAGAGAAGAAAGGTGAGGGAGAGAGAGAGAAACATCAGTAATGAGAGAGAATCATTGATTGGCTGCCTCCTGCACGCCTCCCTACCAGGAACTGAGTGTGCAACCCTGGCATGTACCCTGACTGGAAATCGAACTGTGACCTCCTAGTTCATAGGTTGACACTCAACCACTGAGCCATGCCAGTCAGGCCCAAATTTTTTTAAAAATAGGGTTTAACTTTAAAGGTTAGTTAGGTTCTTTTATAGTCTCTGTTACTGGTTATCTTTGTGACCCTGGTCAAATTATTAACTCTGAAATTTGTATAACTGCTAGGGTCACCTCACAGGATTGTTGTGAGAATTATACGAGGAAATTGCTTTAGAATTTGTGAAAGTAACATGTAAATGTAGTGTATAATGTTATTTTAAAAGTAGTGTTCTAACAGCCTCCCTTTTAAGTAGGTATTTTTGACTTACTTTGGTGGCCACTAGGGCACAGTATAAAGCATGCATATAGAATAAAGTGATTTTTGTAGAAAAAGTTATTTGCTGTACTGTAGTCAGTCTGCTTAAGAATTAAAAGGACAATAAATAGATAGAAATTCATACTCTGTTATCAGAACGCTGACTAAATATGCCTTTTGGCCAACATAGGTGTTACAGTCATTTTGTGTTCTTGTGATTGGACAGCAGTGATGCATTTGATGGGTAGTCTGAAACAGTAAAATATACGAAAAGCAGAAACAAAATTACTTTTTCCAGTCTGGTTTCCTAAATCTTTGTATGTAGGGTGTTAAACAGGGGCGTCTGTTTTATAGTCATAGAGCTGGAGTTTCAGTTCTATTTATCCAAACATTTGTGTATAGAAGTGTTTAAAATTTTTTTGTCGGAGATATGTCACATAACTATAAAACTAAGCCTTTTATTTATTTATTATTATTATTATTCCTCTCCTGAGGACAATACTGAGAGAGAGAGAGAGAGAGAGAGAGAGAGAGAGAGAGAGAGAGAGAGAGAGATCAATTAGTTGCCTTCTAAATGCACCCGACCAGGGGTCAAGCCCAGGTATGTGCCCTGACCAGGAATAAAACAGGCAACTTTTCTGTACATAGGATGTCTGATGCTCAACCAACTGAGCCACTCCAGCCCGGATAAAATTAAGCCTTTTTTTAAAAAAAAAATCTTTATTGGTGAAAGTGTTATAGATGTCCCCATTTTCTTCCCCCATTGACTCCCCTCCTACCCTCTGTCCTGCCCTCTCTTCCCCAGGCCTTCACTGCACTGTTGTCTGTTTGTATACTGAAAATACAGTCTTTAGTATATTTATAAATAATACAAACATTTTAAAATTAAACAGGAAGGAAAACATTTTTTCATATTTAGTAACTTATGTCCATAATTCACATGAAAAGTTATAAACGCTATCTTTTTCCCCCTCTCTTCTTAAACATATTTAAACTTAATAGTGGTAGTATCTTGACTCTTAAGTAGAATTAGTGCAAACTCTCAGAGCTCAGTTTAACACTCTAGAACTAGATAGTTAATTTTTGGAAAATCAAGGTTCATGACACATTATGAATTTTGGGGGGATGGTTATTCTTTGTTTTATGTGATTTAACTGATCAAATTTTCCCCTTAAAAGGTAATGTCAACAGTGTGTTATGAGCAAGTTAATACATTTTGAAAATGTGGAACTCTTAAGATCAGTCATTTGGATAAATTGGCCCCAAAAAATTGATAGGGTTTTTGTCCATTGTTTCCTGCTTCTAACTAAAGGGATGCTCTCATTTTTTAAGGTTAACACCTAAAATTGGTTTTCCCTGGAGTGAAATCAGAAATATTTCATTTAATGACAAAAAGTTTGTTATAAAGCCAATCGACAAAAAGGCACCTGTAAGTAAATTTTAAAAATATGTTTTATGTGTTGTAAATTTCTGTGGCTTTGCTATGGTATTACTTGAAGAATGACATTGTTCATTTATTGAATTGCTCCTGAGGAATATTCTTTTTCACCTTGTATTATATAATAAATGTTATTAAAAATTCAAGGTTCCAATTTTATTGTACCATACAACTATTAGAGTTTTAGCTGAAATTTAACTATTAGCTATTAGGAGGTGGTTGAAAATAATCACCAATTCTAAGAAGCAATTTAGGAACGTTGGTGTTGGTGTTTGGAATGTAACAGAGGTAGCCCTATTCTGTTAATAGAGATTTGCATCATGAATGCTGTATTTTTGTAATTGGAAGCCTTAAGTCTTTATATTTAAATAGATTCTTTGATTCCTGTAGTATCAAACATGTATCATATTCTGTCAGTTATTGAAAAGGCAAAAGATAAGTAGAACAATTCTAGGTTAAAAAACTTAACAGCCTTGAACAAAGGACAGTTTTGAGATAAATATGATAAAAATTAAAACAAACCCTTAGGTGGAGAAACAGATACTAATAGTTACTTTGGAGAAGAAAAAATAATAAATGACGTTTAACGTATTGTGAGTATAAGATTCTTACCCTCTTCACAAAACTGGTGGGGAAAGGAAAGGTTGGGAACCAGTTATATGAAAGTATGGCATACACACTAAGAGATCAGAAACTTTATGGTATCTAAACTTTATGTAATGGAATGTAAGAATTCACGCCACATACTGAAATTTATCTACAGATTATTGTGTGAGAGACTATCCTTTAGGAAGATTTTAAACTAAGAGTACTTTATGTTTAGGATTTTGTTTTTTATGCGCCTCGTCTGAGGATCAATAAGCGGATTTTGGCCTTATGTATGGGAAATCATGAACTGTACATGCGAAGAAGGAAGCCTGATACTATTGAAGTACAACAGATGAAGGCTCAGGCTAGGGAGGAGAAACACCAGAAGCAGTTGGAAAGGTATGGAATTTATAGTTTTTCATACTCAGAATTTACATTTTAATGATGTTTTCATTGTATTAAAATTGAATGACAGTTATAATTTTCAAGTTAGAGATCTGACAGATATTTCTGAGTAAGTAGCTTTTCATCATTTCACAAATGTGCCTTTTTCCTGTATCATGCTTGCTTCTCGCTGACAGACATTGGCTTGGGTGTAGTATGATATTTTCAAGTTGATTTGTTTATGACTTACATTTTTTAATTTTTCAGGGTAAAAATATGCTGAATGCTTTTTGGTGGTTTTTTTTTTTTTTTTGCAACAATGTCATGTAGTACTCAAAAAGTCATTGTACAGAGTATAGTAATACCAGTTCTCCCTGCCAATAACACTGATCTTTTTAACCATGGTTCATTTAGACTTCAAAAGAAGCTACTATCTATAATAATAAAAGCGTAATGTGCTAATTAGACCAGACAGTCCAGACGAAGCCGAGATTGTGAGGGCCAAGGCAAGCCATCAGGGCTGCAAGGGCCAAGCCCCTTACATGAATTTCGTGCATCGGGCCTCTAGTTAACTATATTAAATTGAGAACTTTTGAAATGGAAAGATTGAGTATAATTCTTGTTGAGCCTAGAACCAGATTACTGGGTCTGACAACAAAATTCCCAAATCTGATTCTAGATTAATTTAAACTTTATGCTTTATTCGAAAAAATTTAGACAACAAACTAAAGTTAACCTTCATTAAAGAAATTTTTGTAGAATAGCATGATAATCTGTGAAATAGAATAGGTTCTAAAGAAAACAAAATTGAGGAGACCTAAATATGTGTAAATTTACATATTTCAAACATCCTAAAATTACATGATTTGAATCTAATAAATAGGACCTCTACTAAATATAATTTTGCTTCCTATACTTTCAGTGTTTGTATTTAATGTGTATTTTTTTTCTTAAATGTTCTTTGTAATTCAGAACTTTTATTAATTCATATTACTCCCCTCAACTTACATGCCTTAGAGAAGTTTACTGTATTTAAAACATATTCATTAAAACATTATATAGGCATGAAACTTTCCAGTAATTTAACTTTCATACTGTTAAAGATACTATGTTGGATTGTTACTTTGACTGGGCTCTCTTTTTCACTGTTCTCAGGTGGTTTAGGATCACATTGTGGCTCTAGTATTACGTACCTTTTCAAAAAGTTCTTTTTTGGGCATTACTTTCTATAAATTTAGAAGTTACAGTCATCCTTCATGGTGGATTGGTTCTAGGACCCCACAGATATCCAAGTCCCTTATATAAAACTAGAGGCCTGGTGCACAAGAATCATGCACTCAGGGGGCGGGGGATAGAGGTCCCTCAGCCTGGCCTGTGCTCTCTTGAAGTCTGGGAACCCTCAGGGGATGTCTGACTGACAGCTTAGAGCTGCTGTGGAGGCGGGAGAGGCTCCTGCCCCTGCCGCTGTGCTGGCCAACTGTGAGCCTGACTTCTGTCTGAGCAGTGCTCCCCTTGTGGGAGTGCACTGACCACCAGGGGGCAGTTTCTGTGTTGAGCATCTGCCCCCTGGTGGTCAGTGTGCATCATAGTGACTGGTCATTCTGCCGTTTGGTTGATTTGCATATTAGCCTTTTATTAGATAGGATGGTGTAGTATTTGCCTATGACCTATGTATGCTTTACATCATCTCTAGATTACTTATGATACCTAATACAATGTAAATGTTATGTAAATGTAATACTGTATTGTTTAGGGAGCAATGATAAGGAAAAAAGTCTGTACATGTTCTGTACAGACATAACCATTGTAGGCCTAACTATATAGTACACATCAGTGGATGAGGAACCCACAGATACAGAGAGCATACTGTGTTATTGCATACTCATCACTCAGTGTCCTAACTGTTCTGCTTATCTGTAATGTTCATATGTTATTTATGTTCTTAATATTTGTCTACTTGTTCTTTATTTCCTACATGTAGAGAGGAGCGCTATATGGTTTTAATATATGTAGTATGGATAATAAGTACCATTTGATGGTAGTTTACTCTTAAGGTCTAGATGAAAGCGGAAAACATTAAGTTTCTTTTTTGCCACAATAAGAATCCTATGGTTCCTCTCTTAGATAAATTGTATAGCCTTTCATTAGCGAGCATTGTACACGGTAGGAATTCAGTAACTGTTTAATTCACTTGAATGCCTAGAGGATGTTTTATATTAGCAACATAGGGATTTGGCAGGTGTCGGACATAGCATGCCAAGTCTTCATTTATTCCCTGCTTTACAGGTCAGAGAGACAGAAATGACAGCTGTATATGTGGAAACAATTTTGGTCAAGCCCATTGGCAAAGTAGCCAGCAGACATACTTGGGGGAATGCTCAGAGGTATGCTGCCTGTGCTGCTGGACTCTCCTGGGCAAGAACAGTAGTTGGGAAGGGGCAGGGCAGCAAGGAAGCCGATTTCCCTACCATATGTTGGTGTATGTGGTGCTATGCTTTCCCCATAACGCTCCTAACTTTTGGTTTTCCACAATGAAAATGGTGTTAGATGTTACATACCATGGGTTACTGATCTCTGTAGTCTGTGCTCTAAAGTTATTTGCGTCCAAATTGATGATGATTCATTCTGTAATTCTGGACGTTTTTTTGTATGGCTAAAGTTGTTACCAAATTTAAAAATGAAGAGCCTCAAGTTTACAATTTAGATTCAGGTAGTTACGTGCCAATTGTAGATTAGCTCTGGGATGTTTTGTGTCATGGCTGGCTGCCTGTATCACTAGGACCCAGCTGGTATCATACAGAGAATTCAGGCTTTGGAACTAGGTAAATCTGGGTTTCAATCCTCATCTAACACTTGCTGAGAAAAACTTGTCAGCCACTATTCTGTTACTGAAAATAATAGTCCTACCTTCAATGTTTTTTTGTCTTTTTTAATGAGAAATAATGACAGTGTTAAACATTTAATAAGTAGTAGCTATTAGGGTAATTTTTTTTTTTTATTCCTTACCCAAGGATATTTTGCCATTGATTTTTAGAGAGAATGGGGAGGCGGGGGGGCGAGCAGCATTGACATAAAGGAGACACATCAATTGGTTGCTTTCTGCTGGCACCTGCCCAGGGCCAGGGATTGAACCTGCAACTAAGATGTATGCCCTTGACCCTTTGGTCTGAAAGCTGACACTCCAGCCACTGAGCCAAACTGGCCAGGGCTAATTCTTAATATTATTAATACATAGTCTGAATAGAAGTTTTATGTTAGTTTTTAATCTTCACTTAAAACTGTAATTGGATCCATCAGATAGTCTTTAAAAAGTAAGGTATTCTAAAATTCTTTTGCATGTTAGTACAGAGAATGGTAGTTTATTAATATGTTATTTACATTCTTGAAATAGAAAAACTTGGTTTCCAAACATAAACTCTAAACAAAAATATTTATATCTATGATTTAGATTTACATCATTACACAAGAGACTTCATGGGGAAAGTGGGACTTTACTAAGGCTTTAAACTTAGAAATAGACTTGAGAGTTAGAGAGGGGAAGGTACTTTCAGAAGAGGGAGCCAACATAAGCAAACATGTAGAGATTAGAATATGCATGGCTTGCCTAGGGGCCAGTGAATATACCTGCTTGGTCCTCCCAGTTGAACATTGCAAACTCTTCAGTTTCATCAGGGAGCTAAGACAGACCTGCAAAACTAGTTATAACTAAGAAATGTGGAGAGCCAAAGGCATTTGTTCTAATTGCATACAGTGTTAGTAAGATGTGAGACATAAGCTTCATAAAACTGCAACAGAGTAAACTGTATGTTACTGTAAATATTATAATCAACTGGAGGCCCAGTTCATGAAAATTAATGCATTTGGGGGGGAGGTGTCCCTCAGCCTGGCCTGTCCACTCTCACAGTCTGGGAGACCTCTGGGTCAGGAGGCGACCCGGCGATCAGGTGAAGGTGACACCCCATCACACCTCTGCTGCTGCCACTGCCGGCAGCACAAGCCTTGGCCAGCCCTGGTTACCTGTGCCTCAGGCCGGCCCTGGGCTGTTGGGGGGCTGAGGGGACCGCACACCTGCCGCCCCGGTGGGGCTGAGGGGACTGGGTGCCGCCATCTTGTGGCTGTGGGTGCTGCCATCTTTGAGGGCATGGCAGTCAATTAGCATATTTCCTCCATATTGGCTGTCGGCACTGCCATCTTTGAGGGCGGGACATTCAATTAGCATATTCCCTCCTTATTGGCTGTGGGCGCCGCCATCTTTCAACAGCGTGAGGGTCAATTAGCATATTCCCTCTTCATTAGATAGGATAAAATATCTGCTGCACATTTATTCCATTTTTGGTACAAAGATTAGTCCTCCCACTCCCTAACTTGTTTGTGGCCAAGTTACCTTCATTCTTTTCTTTCTGCTTCCATATCTCCTTACTCCATCCTTGAAGAAGAATGAATTAAATGTCAGTAGGGAAAAAATAAATGAAACCAGCACCCAAGAATTAATGGAATATTATTGTAGCCTTTAGGTCTTGAGATCTGGTTTGTAGTATGGGCCTTGGGGTGGGAGGGAGGAAGGTCACTGTCTTGGTGAACTGTGGCAGAGGCTGGGGAGGCTAATCAACATCAAGGGCATAAGACAGCTTGACATGATAAAAAGAGTACCTAGAATCTTAAATGCTGTGAGATTTCATTCAGCTAGTTGGGGAGATGTGGTGGCTCCTAATGTTTGGTTTGGTGCTTAGGAGATCACCATTAGTTATCTGTCTTACTCTTGCAGACTTGTCACAATTCAATCTGTTTACCCCAAAGCTGGATCCTCTTTATTGGGGGCAGAAGTTTTTAAACTTGGATTTTACAGAGTAAGGGGAAAAGAACTGATGAAACTTTGCTGATAACATTATCAGAGACTGAAAGTTGAGAAACTACATGGCTTTGTGCCCTGCATTCAGAATGACATCAGATGGCAGTGATGTCTTTTTTGGGGGGAGTATTTCGACATATTCAGATAAGTTTGAGAAATGAAAACATAATCCATTTTTAACTAAAAAAAAATTTTGATTTAAGTAATGGTAATACTGAATATTGATTAAACTTATTAAATGGTAATATTTCTGATGATTAATATAACATCTCACCTAATTCTTATTTATCTTTATACTTCTGGCCCTCACCATACAGAACCATTGTAGGTTCTTGGTAGATGATCAGTGAGTAAATTTGACTGTATTTAAAAGAAACTGTCTCATTAGGCCCATGACAGATGCAGCTAAATGAGGGAGGCTGTTTTTTCCACCTAGCTTTCATGACCTTTTAAAAATAGCAGTAGATAACTACTTTCGTTCTAATGGAATTGTTAAAGGAGACATAACTGATTTGTCATCTTGTATCTAAACATGAATTGAATCTACTGTAGAAATTAAACTTGCATTAATTTATTGTTAATAATTGAAAATTGGTGCTCTCCCAGTATTTTACTGTTTAAAATAAGACAGCCTTGTGTGTTCCCTTCAACTTCCTGCTAATAAGCTAAAAAAATAATTTCTTTGGCATGTCAACTGTGCAGTTAACTCCTTTTGTGCTGACCTCTAATTTATTGTCAAAGTTCATGGAGTATGCAAGTGATAAGTCTACTTCCTTTTTCTCCATACAATTTTGCATTAAAAAAATGCTGTGCATACAAGGGATGTAGTTGACAGTTTTACTTTCCTAGCATTTTTGAAAATCTGTCCTTTGAGTCTCTAAAATGGCTGTTTTTAATATTTTAAAAATAGTGATTGACTATATTTATTGTGACCCCATATTAAGAAACACACTATAATCCATTATATGTGTATGTAACAGGGTACTCCTGTATTTTTTTTTTTTAATCCTTATCCAAGAATATTTTTTCCATTGATTTTTAGAGTGGGAGGGAGAGACAGAGAGAAAACATCTATGTGAGAGAGACACATAGATTGGTTGTCTCCTGCATGCTCCTGACCAGGGCAGCAGCCTGCAACCAAGGTACATGTCCTTGACCGGAATCAAACCTGGGACCCTTCAGTCTGTGGTCCAGTGCTCTATCCACTGAGCCAAACCGGCTAGTGGATTTTTTTTTTTTTTTAGGGTAAGAGCTCCGTTTGTTTGTTTGTTTGTTTATTTGTTTATTTATTTATTTATTTATTTATTGGTTTTAGAGAGGGAGAGAGAGATAGAAACATCAGTGATGAGAGAGAATCATTGATTAGCTGCCTCCTGCACGCTCACCCTGGGGCTGTGCCCTGAACGGAAATTGAACCCTGATCTCCTGGTTCATAGGTCAACACTCACTGAGCCATGCTGGCAGGGCATGTATTTTTAACAATATGCTTTTTTGAACACAGCTGAATATAATGAAGATATAATATTCATGCTGAAGTTTCTTTTTAAAAAATCTTCATTGTTGAGAGTATTACAGATGTCCTCCAATTTCCCTCTATAGTCCCCCTTCACCTGGTTCCTGCCCCACCCCAGGCTTTTACCACCCTATTGTTTGTGTCCATAGGTAATGCATAATGCATATATGTTTATAAGTTCTTTAGTTAATCTCTTACCACCCATCCTCCACCCCCCATTCCCTCTGAAATTCGTCAGTCTGGTCCATGTTTCCATGCCTCTGGTTCTATTCATTCATCAGTTTATTTTGTTCAGTAGAGTCCTTGTTCCTTTATTTTGATTTTTTGATTCAGTTGTTGATAGATATGTATTTATTGGCATTTTATTATTTATGTTTTTTTTTTCCTTTTTTCTTCTTAAGCTTTTTTTTTTTTTTTACTGTGAAGCTCTTTATCTGACCTTCAATTCTAAATGATAGCTTTGCTGAGAGTAATCTTGGTTGTAGGTCTTTGCTTTTCATCTCTGAATATTTCTTGCCACTCCCTTCTGGCCTGCAAAGTTTCTGTTGAGAAATCAGCTGACGGTCATATGGGTGCTCCCTTGTAGGTAACTAACTGCTTTTCTCTTGCTGCTTTTAAGATTCTATCTTTGTCTTGAACTTTTGGTATTCTAATTATGATGTGTCTTGGTGTGGGCCTCTTTGAGTTCCTCTTGTTTGGGACTCTCTGTGCTTCCTGGACTTGTAAGTCTTATTTCTTTCACTAGGTTGGAGATGTTTTCTGCCATTATTTCTTTAAATAGTTTTCAATATCTTGCTCTCTCTCTTCTGGCATCCCCATGATGTGAATGTTGGTACACTTGAAGTTGTCCCGAAAGCTCTTTACACTTAATCTTCATATTTTTTTATTCTTTTGCTCTTCTGATTAGGTGATTTTTGCTTCCTCATATTCCAAATCACTTATTTAATTCTCAATAACCTCTACTGCTGATTTCCTGTAAGTTATTCTTTATTTCAGTTAGTGTATCCTTCATTTTTTACTGTCTTTTTAAATGTTTATGTTCTTACTAATTTTCTTTTAATTCTAAAATCCTTAAAATTCTCACTAAGTCCATTGAAGCTCTCATTAAGATCCTT
The DNA here is from genome assembly GCA_026230045.1 of Corynorhinus townsendii. NCBI lineage: Eukaryota > Metazoa > Chordata > Mammalia > Chiroptera > Vespertilionidae > Corynorhinus > Corynorhinus townsendii. Next base: position 70,838,495 of record JAPDVU010000008.1, read on the forward strand.
GAGCATCATTACAACCATTATTCTTTATTTAGTAGTTTGCTTGCTTCCATTTCATTTAGTTCTTTTTCTGGAGAGTTCTTCTGTTCTTTCATTTGTGACATGTTTCTTTGTCTCTTCATTTTGGCTGCTTCCCTATGTTTGTTTCTATGTATTAGGTAGAGCTGCTATGTCTCCTGGAATTGGTAGAGACCTTGTGTAGTAGGTGTTCTGTAGTGCCCAGTGGTCCAGCCTCCACAGTCATCTGAGCTGGGCACTCTTATGTTAGCCCCTCTGTGGACTGTATGCCCTGTCTTGTGTAGTTAAGCCTTGATTGCTTTTGGCGTCATTTGGAGGAATTGACCTCCAGACCAATTGTCTGTGAGGACCAACTGCGACTACAGTGGAAGAGCTGCTGTGCAGGTGATACCTTTATGAAGCAGATGCTCACTAAGTCTGCTCATTGAGTGTGTCACTTGTGAATGTGTAGAGTTGTAATCTAGCATGGTCTGAAGCTGTCCACCGGGTGCACTGGCTCTGGGGCTCCCTTACAGGTACATAGTCAGCCACTGCTGGTGCCCTGTCTCAGGCCACTGGTCAGGAGCTACAGAGCATTCTGCAGATGGATGCTACTTGTGTTGGGCTTAGAAGTGCCTAAGAGAGACCAGGCTGCTGCTAGTGCCGGGCCTATGGCCTCATATTGAGAGGTATGGGACACACTGATGCCAGCTCTTGCTTATTTGAGAGATTTGAGCAAACTTTGAAGCCTGAGCTAGGACAGACCATTCATATGGAAAAGCTGCTACAAACAGCTTGGGTGGGGCTGTAAATTGGGTGGGGCGGAGTCTCAGGGAATCACCAGGGCAGAGGGAACAGTGTGAACCAGGTGGATGGAGACTCAGATATGGCACCTGCCAGTAAGCTTTCCAATGAGGGAAATCTCAGCATAAGAACAATGATGCCTGTGAACACCTCTGTCTGGGAGAAAGATGCCCCTGAGTTCTTGCTCTGAAGCTAGACAATCCAGTTTCTTCCTATATATATATGTCCCTGGATACCCCACAAGTCGCTACCCCAGTGTAGAAGCTCAGAGAGAGCAAATCCATGTGATTTTGTGCACTGGCCTTTTAAGAGGAACTGCCTGGACTCCATTAGCCTCTGTATCATTCAACCACAAACCTTGCTGGTTTTTGCAGCCTGAAGTTACATGGACTTCTCTTCCCAGCTCTGGAACCCTGAGCTGGGAGTCTGGTGTTGGGCTGGAATTCCTTGCTCCCCATGGGAGGCCTCTGCAGCCAAGACATTCCTCCCAATTTAAAAAAATTCCACACGTGGGTGTCAGTCCAGCCCCTTCCATGCCTGTGCCCCTCCTACTAGTCTCAATGTATTTTCTTCACTTCTCTAGTTGTAGGACTTCTATTCAGCCAGCTATCAGGTTGTTTTGAATGATGGTTGTCCTGTATTTTTGTTGTGATTTTGATGTGGTTGTGGGAGGAGGCGAGTACCTCGTTTACCTACCTTGCCATCTTGGTTCTTAGATCCTGTAGTTTCTTCTTATTTGATTCACAGTACTTAGGCTTCATGTGAATATATCTAGTTATTAATTTGTAACAAAACAATTGTAATTCCTTTTAAGGGCACAATTAGAGAATGAAAAGAAGAAAAGAGAAATAGCAGAAAAGGAAAAGGAAAAAATAGAACGTGAAAAGGAAGAGCTAATGGAACGTCTAAGGCAAATTGAAGAACAGACAATGAAAGCCCAGAAAGGTAAAAGTTGCTTTTTGACATTGGATTCAAAATTGTTGCTCTTTTGTTAGGTATAGTATTACTTAAGTAAGTATTTTCAAGTGTACTATTACTCTATATTGAGTATATGACTATGCATATTAATTTGTTTCTCTTATTCAGGGTTCCATAAACAAGGACAGATTTTCAATACTTCCTAGCATTTAAACAAAAGAATTTACACAGTGCTTTATGGAAATTTAAATACCGTAAGACACCTAAGTAATTTAACACATTTTTAAGCTATTCTGACTGTAAACTCTTTTGGAATTCAGTCTCTAGTTTTGATTTGACAAAATTCTGCAGTTTAGACTCTTGTCTAAGTAACTCAGTTGGTTAGAGAGTTGTCCCGATATGTCAAGATTGTGGGTTTAAGTCCCGGTCAGGGCACATACAAGAGTCAACCAATGAAAGCATAAATAAGCAGAACACCAAATCACTTGTCTTTCTAAATCAATAAATAAAAATTTAAAAAATACTACAGTGTATAGAAAGGTTAGATTGGATTTGGAGAGAGTAGTTCTTATTAAATAACTCTAGGATTTTACTACTTTCAAAACAACAAATAGTGAGGAGGACAAAAGAAAAATGGTGTTGAGCAAAATAAGATGTTTACATCCTTACTAAGGAGTAGTATCTCAGGGCTAACATGAAATCTACACTTTATAAAACAAGAATTAATGCCTGCTTTCCTGACAACTCATAGAATCAGCCATTCTGTTGGAAATAGAATAAGGATATTATTTAAGGTTTATTAAATAACATTGAATAAATTTTATTTTCATTCCTTACACCGGCCTCTCATATTGGAGAGAGCTCTTGAGCAGTGCATTAGTAATTTGCAAATGGGTATCTAGAGAAGGAAGTCACAAAGATTGCTATAAATCCACAAACTGGTTGATCATCCAGTTTCTAAGGAGATTATAAATAATTTCTAAGTAAAAATATGACTTCATTAGAAGCCTCACTTCTTAGAGCTAGAAGACCTAGGAACTATTTAGTTCAGAGTCCAGAGGAAGCAGTGACTTGTTCGCAGGCCACAGCACAAGGACAGCTCTTGTTTCCTGAATTCCAGCTCCATGTTGTTTCTGCCATGTTAGGTGCCTTTTTCATTAATTAAAGCGGGCATTTATGAAGTGCCTGTTTTATGCTGCATTTTAGGAATGCAAATACATAGTGTGTATGAGAGTGAAGTCTGTGGTTGGCAGATACAAAAATATTAACCCAGTGAGATGTGAGTGCTAAGTGCCATGTGAATCATATAAGCAATACTTTTAGAGGAAGAATACTGTAGAAACCCTGGAATAGCCCATGTGGGGGTGGCTCAGTGGTTGAGCACCGACCTATGAACCAGGAGGTTAGGGTTTGATTCCTGGTCAGGGCACATGCTTGGGTTTCGGGCTCAATTCCCAGTGTGGGGTGTGCAGGAGGCAGCTAGCTGATCAGTGATTAGCTGTCATTGATGTTTCTATTTCTCTCTCTCCTTTCCTCTCTGAAATCAATAAAAATATATTTTAAAAACACACAAAAGAATCCTGGAATATACCAAGTGTGTTTTAAAAAAAACATTTAAAGAAATTGATGATATTGGTCTGATTTTAAAGAAAAAATTGAATGATAGCACTTTTATTTATACAATACCTTCTCTGAGAGAATAGCTACTTACTAAATCCTTTAATCCATTTGTTTAGGATGTATAATAAACATATTAATAATTTTCACACAGAAAACTACTCAAACAATAAGGAATATAAGGAAGATAGAACATAAGAAAGAATATAGAGCATCCCTATCAAGATAATTTCAAGTCAGTCATGTTAAGACAAACGGCATTCATTTTTTCCCCCTAATAATAAAGATTTTCCAGGCTGTCGTAAAATCTGTATGATTGTCTTGTAAATTATGCTAAATTCTTATTCAAATGCAGTAATTCTGGACATATGTAAGTCCTGATATTTAGTAGATAAACCCATAAAAGTTTTTTTGAGAAGAAACTTTTCTATACTTCATTATTGTCATTTTATTTTTAAAAATTTTGTTATATTTTATGTATTTTTTTGTTAGTCCTCACCCAAGGATATTTTCTTCATTGATTTTGAGAGATAGTGGGCGAGAGGAAAGGGGAGGGGAAGAGAGAGAAAAGAGAGAAACATCTATGTGAGAGAGACACATTGCTTGGTTGCCTCTCACATGCACCCTGACCTGGCTGGGGAATCCAACCTGGACTCCTCAGTGGAAGTCAACAGTTCAGATCTGCTTATTTTGCAGCATGTTCCCTCTCCTCCTATTATGTTGCTAGGTGATGTATTCCCTGGGCCATTCCTCGTTGGGAGTTTTCTCTTTCTGTTTACCGTGTTAGCTCTACTTTTCCTCTCATCTTTCATAGCCTTCCATTCTATTTATTTGTAATCCTTTTCTGAATAGAGAGCTTCTAAAGAGGATCTGGAGATGGGGATCTTCCAAGAGGAAGATAAGTTGTTAGGATGTCTTTGCTGCAAACTTCAGTGAGCTTAAGATGTCATAACAGTTTCTGAATGCAGCTTTTTTTGGGCGGGGGAGGTTCCCTATCTCCCAAATGCAGCTTTTTTTGGGCGGGGGAGGTTCCCTATCTCCCAAGTCTGGCTTTTAAAGATGTTCTTTCATTATCCTTTCCTCCTCGGCCACTGGAGGAGCTTCCCATGCTCTTTATACTTACAGTTTTGCTTATTATTTGGTGGTTATAAATATTTTACCTTTTTTTTGGGGGGGGGGGGGTGCAGAGTTTCAATGCATGATTCTGGTGGCTCACTGTTTTGCTAACATAAATTTGGTAGTGTATCTGGGTCTGTGTCAGAGAATTCATGAATTCGTGAATTTTTAGTAGATGTTTCTCTGCTTTGGATTATGAACCTAAATGTTAGAGGTAAAATAAAGTTTCTAGAAGACAGGAAAGAAGAATATGTTCATACCATAAGGTAAAGATTGGTACATTGAGCTTTATCATTATAAAGGGGACCCTGGCCCTTGGCACCTTTTAAGTTTTCTACATTATTGTAAGTGTTCCTCTGGACTTTGGATCCTTTCCTCATGCTTTGCTTTTTTCCCAGCTCTCCTAGATAGTCATTGGAATTATTATAATGTCCTTATTTGCTAACTCCATTACAATCTATATATATATATATATATATATATATATATATATATATATATATATATATATAAAAGCCTAAGTGACTGTTCGACCAGTAGCTATGACATGTCCTGACCACCAGAGGGCAGACACTCAACGTACAGGCATGAAAACATGGAACAGACTGATGAATCTCAGAGGGAAGGGGGAAGGGGGAGGGGATTCGTGCACTGGTGGGGTCCCTTGGCTTGGCCTGTGGGGATTAGGCTGAATCCATGCACCCAACCTCCAACATCCCCCAAGGGGTCCCAGATTGCAAGAGGGCACAGGCCAGGGGAAGGGACCCCACCAGTGCACGAATCTGTGCACCAGGCCTCTAGTCCATTATAATACTGGATAATCTATGGATCTAGTCTATAGTCTGTCTTTTTGGTCCCATGTCCTGGTATGTTTGGTAATTTTGGTTGAATGCCTACCATTGTATATGAGACTGGGCGATGTTATTTTCTTTTAGAGAGACTTTAATTTTCATTTGCTTGGCAGAATATGTGCAGATTATCTTGATGGAGTTGAACTGGGGTCTCAGGCTTTGTTAGGTTGGTCTCTCTGGTCTGTAGTCCTTTGGGGGTGCCATCTGAAAGACTACATATTGTGAGGGTCTTTCTATCTGAACTCCAACCTTTGATTTTGCAGTTACAAGAGAGGGATGATCTCTTTGCTCAGCTGTTTAACCTTACAGCTGCCTTTTCCTTGTTTAGCAGTGTCTTAGCCATATGTGTATATTTTAGGAGTTGGCAAACATCTTGAGGGAAGTAGCAAGCAGATTTGGGGACTTTTTTATTCACTCCTCTTCAGGATCTTGGCATCTCAAGCTTTGGCTGCCTTGGCAGCCCCAAAGTCTAAATAAAATCTGTCTTCTCAGCCTGGTAGACCCCTGCTGGCCTCCTGCTCTGTGTTCTGCTCCACCTCTATCACTATTCCACTCTACTAGGAAAAGGGCAAAGGAAGGGATAAATGGTGATGGAAGGAGACTTGATACACAATACAAGTGCACTCAGCCCCCCCAGCTGCCCAGGGCCAGCCTGAGGCACAGGCAAGCCTCAGATGGCGGCTGCACAGCCACCCAGGGCCGCCCAAGGCTCAGGTAACCAGGGCCAGCTGAGACTTGTGCTGCCGGCAGTGGCAGCAGGTAGAGGTGTGATGGGGCGTCGCCTTCCCCTGATCGCCGGGTGGCCTCCTGCCCCTGAGGGCTCCTGGACTGTGAGAGCGGGCAGGCTGGGCTGAGGGACCGCCCCCCTCAGTGCATGAATTTTCATGCACCCTGGCCTCTAGTATATAGATAATGTAGTATAGAAGTGTACACTTGACACCTATATGGTTTTATTAACCAATGCCACCCAATAAATTAAAAATTAAAAGAAAAGCTTTAGAAAGATTATTATTATTATTATTTGGGTTAATTCTCACCTGAGGATATTTTTCCATTGATTTTTAGAGAGAGTGGACGGGAGAGGGAGAGACAGAAAGAAACATTGATGTGAGAGAGAGACATCAGTTGGTTGCCTCCCGCACATACCCCGACCAGAGCCGGGTAACCTGCAACGGAGGTACATGCCCTTGACCTGGGACCCTTCAGTCCACAGGCCAATGCTCTATCCACTGAGCCAAACCAGCTAGGGCTGGAAAGACTATTTTTTTAAAAACAGTTGTGCAGATTTTCATTTCTTTGTTACAATTTTTAAATTGTAATGTAAATTTTTAAAAAATTACTAGTCTTCTTGGTAAGTTAAAAATGAAGTATATGCCGAAACCGGTTTGGCTCAGTGGATAGAGCGTCAGCCTGCGGACTGAAAGGTCCCAGGTTCAATTCCAGTCAAGGGCATGTACCTGGGTTGCGGGCACATCCCCAGCAGGGGGCATGCAGGAGGCAGCTGATCGATGTTTCTCTCTCATCGATGTTTCTAACTTATCTCTCTCCCTTCCTCTCTGTAAAAAAAAAATCAATAAAATATATTTTTAAAAAAATGAAGTATATGTTCATTTGCAGGTGTGCTGATATTTAAAAAAACTATATAGAATAGATTCCTTGCTACTATTTTGACTTCTTTTGATAATGAGTATAATTGGAATTAACTGTTGTTGGGGGTGGGGCTTGCATATATTTACAGAACTAGAAGAACAGACTCGAAAAGCTCTAGAATTAGACCAGGAACGAAAACGAGCAAAAGAAGAGGCAGAAAGGCTTGAAAAGGAGCGTCGAGCTGCTGAAGAGGCCAAGTCAGCTATAGCAAAACAAGCTGCGGACCAGATGAAGAATCAAGAGCAGCTGGTAAGGAGCCTTAGCTCTATCTTAGAGAAGAAGAAAAATGTAGACAAAAGCAGGGAGAGAGAACCTTGTAAAACTAAGTATATTATTATGGCTTCTGGAAAGCAAACTAAAGATACAAGTAACTTAATAACAAAGGATGGAAATAAACCTACAGATGAAACAGAATAAAATACAAATGAAGCCTATTGCAAACAAAAGATTCTGATGAACCTTAAACTTCACATAAGCCACTGGCATGTTTTGCTTTAGATAAATTGACAATATATTGTAGTTCCTATAAGATAACTGAAGGCCATATTGATTGAGGTTTTGTTTAGTGGACTTGCAAATAATAAGGAATAGGCATGACACTTTGAAGATCGTGGATTTGAATAAATACAATTTTTTTTTGTAGGCTTTAGCAAATACTTTATTGATGAGAGTTAAAAAATAGCGCCTAAGTTGCACATTTTGAATTCCTGAAACATGAATAAGTTCTTGTTTGTCGAATAATAAAAATTCTTTCACTTTTCTCCTTATTAGATCTACTGTGAATAAGATATTTATGATCTTAAAGAAATAATTACCTTTTTTAAAATGGAAGACTAGGAAAACATAAAACAGCCCAATCATGTTCATATAAGCTTTGTTGACTTAATGTGAATTATTGAAAATATATTGTTTTTTAGTTTGGGTAATTATATTGTTTATTTTAGGCAGCAGAACTTGCTGAATTCACTGCCAGGATTACACTTCTAGAAGTAGCCAAGAAGAAAAAGGAAGAGGAAGCTAATGAGTGGCAACAAAAAGTAATGATTTCTTTGTTCATTACTATCATTTATTGAATACTTACTTTTACCTAGCAATCTACTGATTTTATAGAGATGAATAATAGGATACTGTTACAATTTAAAGGGGAACGATACCTGTGTGTATTGTAGTAAATATTAATCTATTGTTGTAAGCTAAGTACTTTGGAAACACAAGAGTGGTAAATGAGGCAAGTGTTGGGGAAACATACGTTTAAGCTGGGTCTTGAATAATAAACTCAATTTTGGGGTAGAAAAGATTGGGAATGGTTAGAGGACTAAAGAGGAAGTCATTCCAGACAGAGGGAAATGAATGAGTGTAAGAAGGATGAAAGTACACAACAGATTTGAGGATAGCCAGTGAGCAAGCAACTCAGAAAATTGAGGAGAGGTGGCTGGAAATTAAGTTGTGAAAGGCTTTATATAAATGCCCTGCTAAGGCAAGATGATAGGGAATATCTGTAGATGTCGGGTTCCAAAGATTTTAAAATAGGATTGTAACATGATCAGGTATCCTATATATAAGAGGAATATGCTAATTATCCGTTACACCGTAACGTCATGACCAATCTACAAGTGGTGGAGAGCTACAGGAGGGCGGGGCAGCGAGCTACGAGCAGCAGAGAGCTACCGGCGGCGGTGTTCAGGTGGCCAGCTGAGGCAAGCAGCAGCGAGCTACTCGTGCATGGATTGTGCGCAGGGCTACTAGTAGTTTTATAAAATTAAGTTGGCAGTCAGTGTGAAGGATGGATTGAGATAGTGAGTAGGATTACTATAGAACTAAAGACCCAAACTAAGTATGTTGCCGATATACTTTTTATTTTTATTCAGGCTTATGCAGCCCAGGAAGACTTGGAAAAGACCAAAGAAGAGTTAAAAAGTGTGATGTCTGCCCCCCCTCCACCTCCACCACCACCAGTCATACCTCCAACAGAAAATGAACATGATGAACATGATGAGAATAATGCTGAAGCTAGTGCTGAATTATCAAGTGATGGGGTAATGAACCATAGAAGTGAGGAGGAACGTGTAACAGAAACACAGAAAAATGAGCGTGTTAAGAAGCAACTGCAGGTATTAAAATTTGCAGTTGTATGTATATTTAAAATATAGTTTTCAGTTTTCTCATTTATCAAGACAAAGTTACTAAAAAGGAATATTTGATTTTCGGAAGCTTTAACACTAGCTGGCCTTGTGATTGGTTTGTGGGTGCTTGGCCTACAGGCACATCAATCATTTCTTTGGTGATATGACTCCATTAGCAAATGTTTTTACCTTGTGTGATCAGCCCTTAACTAGTAAGTTATTCTTTTTTTTTTTTTCAATATATTTTTTATTGATTTCAGAGAGGAAGGAAGAGGGAGGGAGAGATAGAAACGTCAGTGATGAGAGAGAATCATTGATCGGCTGCCTCCTGCACGCCCCACACTGGGGATCAAGCCTGTAAACGGAGCATGTGCCCTGACTGGGTATCATGACCTTCTGGTTCATAGGTTGATGCTCATCCACTGAGCAATGCCAGTCAGGCATTTATTCTAGGTTTACCCATGTTTAAAGATAGAAAATATTTAATGCTGTGTTTAAAAAACAAATGAATTTAATTTTTAAACAAAATATATTAGTATATTAAAAAGCATTAATGTAGCCCTGACCGGTTTGGCTCAGTAGATAAGAGCCTCGGCCTGCGAACTCAAGGGTCCCAGGTTTGATTCCAGTCTAGGGCATGTACCTTGGTTGCGGGCACATCCTCACTGGGGGGTGCGCAGGAGGCAGCTGATCAATGTTTCTCTCTCATTGATGTTTCTAACTCTCTATCCCTCTCCCTTCCTCTCTGTAAAAAATCAATAAAATATATTTTAAAAAAATAAAATAAAAAGCAGTAATGTAATAGATTATCTGTATGGCATTACATAATCTGGATTATTTACTTACTGATCTAATCATAATTAGATAATAATAGGATATTTTAATATTTCTAGGCTTCTTTCTCATTAAGTTCTCTAAATTTTTAATTGGTGAAATTTTCAGATATTAAGGAAAAGAATAGGGTGATTATTGTAATAAATATATTACGATTTTTGGACAAAGCTGATGGTATAGATTTTAGATCTTACAGTAACATTATTTTGTAATGTCTACATTAAATCTTTTGGTAGTCATTTCAAGTTATTGTGGGCAAGTTAAGGAAATTTAGATTAATACACAAAATCATAATGGTTAATGGGTGTAGAAATGGAAGGCCATGTGTATTCTTTCCTAACCACGGTCCCCATGATTATTAAAAGTAAAACAAACTTACGGACTTTAAAGATTTCACAATTGAATGCTAAATGTACTAAAAAGCAGATTTCTTATGTGTATGTTGTCTTTAAGCCTATTAAGTTTTTAAAATCTAAGAAAAATAATCTTAATACTTTTTAATTTTTTGAACATAGGCATTAAGTTCAGAGTTAGCCCAAGCGAGAGATGAAACTAAGAAAACACAAAATGATGTTCTTCATGCTGAGAATGTTAAAGCAGGACGTGATAAGTACAAGACTCTGCGACAGATTCGACAAGGCAATACAAAGCAACGTATTGATGAGTTTGAAGCAATGTGAGAGCTGTTATTTTGCATACATGTTCTTCATAAGCTGAACCACCAACAGAGAAAAGCAGGCCTTTGCAGATGTGATGGAATGCATCCCACCTTGCCAAAGCACTTATACCAGTTTGACTGTGGTGGCTAAAAGACATATTTGAGGGGAGCTCTTCAGTATTAAGGCAGTGTGACATCATGCTTGGTTTTCTTTTTCTTTTGAGCCAGGGACTGGAGAACAGTGTTCATCACCTTCTTTCATATTTTGCATTTTCCATTTTTTTTTTCTGTTGAAGGTTAACACTAATTATCATGTCTGACAAATGTGTAGGTGTGATTTAAGCACTGTGTACATTTCAAAGGATGATGGTGATTTACTGAATGATTAGGTTTTTCCCTTGTCCCTTTCAAATTTTACCTGCATGTAGCTCCCCATTCTTTTTCATTATGTTTTCTCAGAGTGCCCTTCTCATATCTTGCCATGCCCATAGCCATAATTCTGCCACCATACAGATCATTGGCAGTGTTTAAAATGAGGGTAGGTCACAGGTATACAGTTTTTGAACATTGTGTACAAGATGGCTGTGAATTATGAAAGGATAAGAAAGTTTAACTGTAGTGTGCAACTGGTGGTTAATTTTTTAAAATCCCAATTTTATTACGTTATTGGGTATTTGATACTTACTTACAGTCATCTTTCACAGCTGAATTGACTGGTGTTTCATCTTCTGTCATCCTTTGGTTTTCTTTGCCTACCAATTCACAAAGGTGTAGATAGCAGGTAGTAGTGCCCTAGGAGAGTGTATTGGTGAAATACTACCTGCAAATAACAGTTGTCTGATTTTAAAAGTTTTGCTCTCTCATAGATTAGTTTATACAGATATTTACCAAAAGAAAACACGCATTTGTTGGTAATTGATTATAATTGGGCCTTCCTGAAAGGGCAGCATATGCAAACATCAGTCCCCTGAGGCGACAGTGACACTACCTCACTACTGCACCTGCAATGACTGGTTGTTCAAGCTAATGTTTTATAAGCATAGTAGTACTTTCAATCATGAACAACTATGTTTGAGATTTCTTTTTCCTTCAGAATATCTTAGAATGCTAAAATTTTAGCTGCCTTTTTGTTGAGCTGAATTGTGGGACTCTGAATTGTATTAAAACTGTAAGCTCTCACTGGTATTCAATCTCCCTGGAGAGGTGTTGTATGTCTGAAGAAGGGGTGTGTGTGTGTGTGTGTGTGTGTGTGTGTGTGTGTGTGTGTGTGTGTGTGTGTGTGTGTGTGTGTGAGTGATGTTGCCTTGTACCATCTGAAGAGTTTCTGTACCTTCATTTCTTGATATAATTGTTACATGATCATTTTAGCATATTTGGTTCCTAAGTCATTATGCTTTTTTTTTCCAGTTTCTAATTAAGAGTACTTAAATTTGGTTTGTGAATCCTGTTTTAGAAATTATAATTTTAGGCTATACTGAGTTCAGTTATGTCTTAAGAAAAAATCTTTCCAGTTTGAAAGATGTTCTAATATTCACATGTTCTAACATTTTCTTTATTGTGTAAACATCTGGATTTGGAAATAAGGAAAGCCTTTTTTTCTCTGTGTGGTTCAGCTACTTTTTATTTGGTATTATGCATTCAAATTGACATTTATTAGAATTGCCATTTTATTAAGACATTTTCATGCACAGTAGATTCAAGTTGTGTCTGAAAATATCTCTTGTGCTTTTTTGATTTTGCTGACTTTAAAAGGATTAATCTGGGCAGACATTATGAAAAGGAAAGGTTGCATTTAATATATTTTTTGGACTTTGTAGGACAAAATATAACTGGTTAACCTTGAAGTGACTGTGGTACAGTGGTTGTGCACATGCTTCAAAACGCTGTGGAGGAAAGTGTTTCTACTTCCAGACATAGAGGAAGGCATGGTGAACCTTTTGGCCATGCTTCTCCAAAACATTAAAGCAATTGCCATGACAGGGGAAAATGTGGATTTTTATTAATTTTTTTCATTTTGAATATTGTGCACTACCATTGCTACATGAGTTTGATATCAGTGTTGAAAAATTACCAGTTATATTGGCTGTTTATAATCTATTTGTAGATTAGGATTAAAATGGAGTTAATCCATTTTTAAAGCTGTGTGAATTTTTCTAAACAGGAAAAACTATTTGCGATATGGATTTTCATAGTGATTAAACCAATTATAACTTTTATGATTAGCAATTGAGAGCACATGTTCATATAGCAATGTAAAAATATATTAATGAGTATTCGGTAAATTCCAGCAAGCTTTTACCAATAGCATAATTTTGTGTTGTACAATTAAGTTACATCTATAATTTTGGATAACATTCATTGGTTAACAATAAAGTGACAAAAGCTCATGCCTTTAAGGTCCACTGTTGTTATTTAACATGGATTTTTGTTGTTGTATATTTCCTTAAAATTACAATCTCATCTTAAAAATGAAAAGTGGTTAGGAAAAATGTCAAAAACCTCATGGAGTTACTCTTTCCCCTAAATCATACCTATTTCTGATATGGAAATAATAGTGCTTATTAATTCTGTGGAAAAATTAAATTGATAAGTAGATTCTTTTGATAACAGAAATCAGTATTTTCAGTCATTGTTTTTATTGAATAGTGTTTAGTTTCCTTTTTCCTAAGGAAGATATAGTTTCATTGTCATTAATTAATCTCACTTAAAATGCTAATACTCTTTAAAGAACTGAATACTAAGTACATCTATTTAAATACATATTATTTTAAAGTAGTATTACACAGCAGTTACCATAAATCTAGAAGTTAATTTTTCAAAAAAGCTTCTTACTAATCCTTAACATAAATATTATTTTTAAATAAGAGATAGTGTAAAAATAGGAAACCCAAATGCTTTCTCAGTTTATAGCAATATTTTAAAACATATTTTTATTGATTTCAGAGAAGAAGGGAGAAGGGGAGAGAGAGAGAGAAACATACATCAGTGATGAGAGAGAGAGTCATTGATCAGCTTCCTCCTGCACACCCCACACGGGATGGAGCCTGCCTGCACGCCCCACACTGGGGATCCAGACCAAAACTCGGGCGTGTGCCCTGACTAGGAATTTAACTGTGTCCTCATTCGCTCAACCACTGAGCATGCAGGCCAGGCTATAGTAATATTTAACTCACTTTTTTATTGCTATTCTCAAAGGCAGATAGTGATTTCTTCTGATCCTGTCAGAAGGGAAAATTTTATAAGATTTTGCTTTGTATCTAATCAGAATTTTTCTTAATTAGAATTTTCACTTACAAAGTATCTTTGAACAAATTGGAACTCTCACTCCCAATTATTATTAGAAAAGAGTTTCAATATGAGTATTCTGATTAAAAGTAAAATATGCCTACCACTTTCTCAGTTTTGATTATCTTGATCTTGTTAGAAATGAAGATAAAAACATTTTAGATCCAAAAGCCTCCCATTCTTTATATGTATGATGAAAACAATTAGTTTTTGTTTTTTTTATCTAAAGCTTAAAGTTGAAGTATAAGGAATTACCACCTTTAGCATTTTTAAAAATATATTGTATTGATTTTTTACAGAGAGGAAGGGAGAGGGATAGAGAGTTAGAAACATCAATGAGAGGGAAACATCGATCAGCTGCCTCCTGCACACCCCCCACTGGGGATGTGCTCGCAGCCATGGTACATGCCCTAGACTGGAATCGAACCTGGGACCTTTCATTCCCCAGGCAGACGCTCTACTCACTGAGCCATACCGGCTAGGGCCTTTTAGCATTAATTTACTGAACTGATTAGATATCTTTAATAAGGATAAGGGAAAACATTTAAATACGGAGCTACACTGGTAGACAAGTTTCTTACATTCTAAGTGAACAGATCTTTAGCATTTTCTTATTCTGTACTTTTTTTAACTAGAGGATTATGCATCAAATGTTCTGATGTGGTTTATCATGTAGAATGACAATATTCTAGTACATTTCAAAAGCTCAGTGGATTCTGCAGATGTTTTGATAACTTCATAAAATGTCAAGGCAATCTGACTGCTCCCATTCTACACTGATAAACAGGAAAAATTGGCTCTTAGTGTTTCCTTTATCAAAGCTTATCACTTCCCTACCCTTGACTTTTTCACTTAAATAATCTCAACTCTCATTTTTTCCTAGTAGACCTACTTTTTAATATGTCCATCTTTCAAGGTTTTAAGAGCTGCCATTTTCCCTCTGGAAATCATAACTTCTTGCTTGGTTGCCTCAATATTTTGACCTCTCTTTAACTCTGTGATAGGAGACTTCTGAGTTCAAGTTACATACACTGCTGTAGGAGTTCAAGTATCCATCACTATTTTCCACAGAATTTTAAAGGATCATGACTGATATAATTACCCTGTGGCACACTTTTTAAATTCAGGTTTGTGTTTGGCTCTGGACTTCCCTAGCTGCTACATGGTTCCAGGTTTTTATTTAATGATCTCCATGTAGCCAATATGCTTTCATTAAGTACCAGCTATGTTCTGGGAGATAGAAGCCAGATTAGAATTGCTATGACCCTTCCATCTCAAAATGTGGAACTTCAAATATTACCTTAGCTCCTAGACCATTTGCCTTAATCTGTTACAAATACTAGATTGTTTTTAAAATAGCAGTACCATTTTGTTGATTCATATTATTTGTATGCCCAGATTCCTCCGCGCTTGTATCTAGTCAGTTGCTTCCATCATGTAATTTATTATTTGTATGCTATGTTTATTTAATGTTCATTTAAAATTTAGATGTACTTTGATATTTATGCATGTCATTTAGTTTGCTCTTAAAAATGGTGATACTGGTTTTAATTTATTTTTACTTAGTCAATATAGCCAACAGTCTATCTTCCAAGTGGTAATATGGGATCAGAGTTTCCGAGATTTATGTGACAATCCTTGGAAGAATTCCTTTTGATAAAGTGTGGATTTATTATATGAAATTTTTGCAACTTTATAATGTATGCCATAATATCCCTTTTAGTTTTTTACACGTTAAGATATTTAAACTTCTGTTTTAGACCTGGAAATGCATGTATGCCTTAGATTCAAAAGTCAATACATCCTTCTCCCTTTCCCGTTGTTTATACTGAAAAGTCTGTAATTCAGGCGTAGCATTTGAATCTGTATGCCATCATTCCATTTATATTATTATTTACTTAAATTTTAGCTATTTTGGATAAAAGATGCAGTTTTGTGATGAAGGAAACGACAACAACATAAAGAAGATCAATAGAGGAAAATTAGTGACGGAGAGAGAATCAGAATACACAGTATAGTTTCTCAAGTATGCTTTTTCTTTGATAAATTATTTTACATTTTATAGCTCAAATATTAAACACTGGTCAGTATTTAAAGATATCTTTTAAAAAGTGCCTAATTTTAAGTTTTTCCAACTCTATAGGAAGATTTGTTCTATACCCAATTGATAAACCATTCAAGTATCATAATCCATAATGTATAAGTATTTGAGAAGTATAATGGCGTTAGATGTTTGGGTTTGAATTTTTTGTGTGTTTAAAATACACATAAAATTTTAACCATTTTCAAGTGTACAGTTCAGTAATACTAATACATGCACATTGTTTTGCAACTATCACCACTCTCCTCTCCAGAACTTTTCCAGTATCCCAACAGAATCTCTATTCATTAACCATTAACCATGAACTAACTTCCTATTTATTCCTCCTTCATCTTAGATCCTGGTAACCACTATTCTACTTTCTGTCTCTGAATTTGACTGTTCTATGTACCTCTTATAAGTGGATTAGTAATATTTGTCCTTTTGTGTCTGACTTATATTTCACTTATGTTTTCATAAGTTTCCCTGTTACTGCATGTACCAGAGAGTTTTATTTTTTTAAGGCTGAATATATCCCATTGTATTTATGTACTGCATTTTGTTTGTCCTTTCATCAGTCAGTGGACATTTGGATTGCTTTCACATTTTAACCCTTGCCAACAATGCTACTGTGTACATTGGTGTATAAATATCTGTTCAAGTCCTTGCTTTCAATTCTTCTGGGTATATACCTACAAATGAAATTGCTATGTGTAATTTTTTTAGGAGCTGCCATACTGTCTTTCATAACAACTGTGCCATTTTACATTCCTACCACCAATGCATAAGGGTTCCAGTTTCTCCACATCTTCACCAACAGTTGTTATGTTTGTTTGTTGATAATAGCTATTTTAATGGATGAAGTGGTATGTCATTGTGGTTTTGAATTGCATTTCCCATGGATGCATTTCTCTATGATGTTGAACCAATCTTTTCATGTGCTTATTCACCATATTTATATCTTTGCTGAAATTTTTATTCACATTTTGTCCATTTTTAAAAAAATGTTTTATTGATTTTTTTACAGAGAGGAAGGGAGAGGGATAGAGAGTTAGAAACATCGATGAGAGAGAAACATCGATCAGCTGCCTCCTGCACACCCCCTGCTGGGGATGTGCCTGCAACCAAGGTACATGCCCTTGACTGGAATTGAACCTGGGACCCTTTAGTCCACAGGCCAACGCTCTATCCACTGAGCCAAACCGGTTAGGGCTTGCTTGTCCATTTTTTTAAATTGAGCTTTTTTTTTTTGTTTTTTCTTTGTTACTGAGTTGTAGCTCTGTGTTTTCTGGATAATAATCCCTTATCAGATATATGAGTTGCAAATGTCCTCTCATTCTGGTGGTTGCCTTTTCACTCTGTTGATAATATCCTCTGATGCACAAAAATTTTCAATTTTGATGAAGCCAAATTTATTTTTTCTTTTGTTGCCTGCGCTTTTAGTCTTAATGTGTTTTAAAGGAGGAAGAATAATTTTGATGAAGCATATGTATTACTAAAGAGAGGCAGACCAGGGTGGATATGATGTACACTAGTTAGAGTCGAGGGATGAAGAGAAGACCCATCTTGACTGGAATAGACAGTGGGTCATTGCACTCAAGTGGATGGTAAAGCTGGTGTGGGTGGGGTCAGATTTATGGAGCCTTGAATCCTGTGCTGAGGTAGCTTGGGTCTGATTTACAACCATCTGGTGCCTTTGGGACTGACTGACAGAAGGGAACAATTACCAAACTTAGGTCCAAAGCAACATTCATGCTGCTGTGTAAGGTCTACTAAGAAGTTCAGAGAATAAAGAAAGCCAGTAGAACTGTGTGCACTGTGATTAGCCGAAAGAAAGGCTGTGGTCACAACAAATCACTACCTTCTGAAAACTTAAAGGAAATGTCTGAATGTAACTTGCTCTCATGTTTGCAGTATGTAGTAATGTTTTTTCTTCTGCTTATTTTTCAAGTGACCTCTTTTAGGACAGTTAAGGCTTCCATTTGTATTTTTTCATCCAACCTTTTGGGGATGGGTTCTTCAGTGGCACAAAAGAACTGGAGAGACACCCAAGAAAAAATAGATTGGATTTTGAGTTCTAATTCCAGATGTTTTTCCCTCTTGTTTAAGTTTTATAAGCAATTTCATAATTCTGAATTAGATGATTTCAGAACATTTCTCTGGAGTCAGATTTAGACACTTCTATTCCAGATGCATTGTCTTCCCCAAAATGTAATGCCCGACCCTAAACGTCAGTGTCCATGTACTTCAAATTTTAATACTGGCTTATAGTTGACCACAGAGCATGCTTATAACCACAGTTCTGTCAATATCCTTTCTGCTCCCAGATGGTCCTAATTGTGTTGTGACTAGAAGACACTTGAAGGGTTTTTTTAAAAAGGTTTTTAAGGAGTTAGGAAACTTGTTCTTAAAAGATCATTGTGAAGAAGTAATATTCACCAAAACAGCTTAGTGAAGATTATCTCAGAACATTCACACAATTAATCACTGGCTTTGACAGCTTTGAGTAACAGGAGATTTCTATAGGTGTTTTCAAGTTCGGGATCATATTTGATCATGCTTTATCAACTTAGCTTTTCTGGAGGTGTGATTCGATGCATCTGCTTAATGCTCAAATGATGTACTTTTTCCTCTTGTTTTTGTTATTTTCCCCATAAATACAATATATTTCTCAATTTTTAGGCTAGAAAAGTGTTTGAATATAGGTAAATAGAATATTTGGTAATCTAAGTTAGAAGTGGATGGTTTTCCTCCCACTAACTTCGTAAAATATAACAACTTACTGCTGGTATGTAGATAGTACTTGACAGTAGCTCATTTTAGTTTCCTAGAACTTTTAAGTTGATTGAACTATCATCTCCCCTCCCCTCCAGAAATATTAATATCTTTTCAAAGTAGTTGATCATAAGTATGGAAAATGTTTTTGTTGGTGGGTACAAACAAATCAGTATTTGGTAGTTTATATGCATTCTTAAAATATCCTGAGAAAATACCTCCATTTTTGTAAAAATGGAGTACCAGGCAGTATAAAACTTAGAATTAGAACCCAAACCTAATCATCTGAAAGTTCATAATATAGTTTCATGTACTAGGACACATCACATTCTAAGACAAGCTGATGTTTTGAGGATATTTATGATGAGTTTGAGGGATATAAGCTGTGTCAAAGGCTTTGCATCAACTGTAGACACTGTATCCATTAGAAAAGGAGGTTTGCATCTTTAGAGGAGATTATTGGCATTAATATTTTTGGAATGTTCCCTAGCATTAGGAAGACTGGAAGCAAGTATGGCATCCAAATTACTGGTATGTCTACAGGTAAGAAAATGTTCTCTACCACCTCTTATTTTTGAACCATTATGCTTTAGTTCTTAGATATTAGAAATGTAAAAGGTTTTTAGTTTAATAGTGTTATGAAAGGAATTGCTGAATGGGAGACGACAAGGAGGCATGGCATTTTCCCTCATAAAGTAACAAGAGTAATACATAAGTACATATAGTCATTCATTCTTCCAAACACAGGGTAGTAGTGGCTATTTATGCAAAGCACTGTTAAGAGTTATGGGAGATAGATGAGACCCTGTGACTATATTGTGGAAATTGTTAAGTCAGGGAGTTGAGACATGGACTCAATTAAGATAATAGTAAAATACTGGAAGAAAAAATGAGATAAAACATTCAGGGGTTAGAGAAATGAGAAGTCACTTGGTAGGTGCCAATTAGCAAATAAGCATGATATTAACTAATAAGGCTGGAAAAAGTTTTCATTTGTAAATTGCAGCTGCTGGGGAGCACCAGAATGTATAAATCCATTACTACGTAGGCCAGCTAATAGATTAGATTTGTTGACTTAGTTGACTGCCACTAAGAAATTGCATATCCTTTCATATCAAATATAAGTGTGGTTTTCTTATAATAGTCTTTTGAATATGAGCAATCTTATTGATAAAGGTTTATATTAGAATAGCCAATATTGAGACATAATTAGTTTTCTCAGTGGCCTTTTTTGTTTACTGCATTTAACTTGCCATTAAGTTTACAGTTTTTTACTACAAATAGAATTTCCTTCTAACAATTGTTAATTGTGTGGCTTTTTGCAAGTTTTTGTATAATAGCTTGTATCATAGCAAAGCATCAGAAAACTGGGATATTTAAGGATTTTTTTTCTGGGGTGGGGCCAGGGAGAAGGGAAAGGCAGGGCTGCTCCCAGGAGCTAAGGACTTTTTTTAGTATATTTTTAATTGGAGATTTTTTAAAGCATTAAATCGTTAAGTTACTACCAAATTTTCTCTTCCATTAAAATTATTTTCCAACTCCACTTAAAGAAAATTATGTTGTTGTTTTTTTACTTGAAAAGTATTAAATTACAGGTATTTTTAGGAGAGTATATTTTTTTCATTGGCTTCTGGTATTGTATTACAAAGTTGCCCAATAATGAAGGTGCTTTAAGTCATAGATTTTATGGCTAAAGTCTCAGTTTAAAAAATTTGGTGAAATAATTAAAATTCTTTTAAAGTATATTATAATTAATAAAAGTGTGCCTACAAAAAGAGTGATACATAAACATAAAACAAAATTCAGTAGGTGCAATAGGATAACATTTAAAAACAAGCCTTTCTCTATCTTCTAGTCTCTAGGTCTCCCCAGAGCATACTGTTTTCAACTAGTGCCTCTTTCTGGAGGTTACCTACACACACACAAGCATACATGTACTATGTAGTTTTTGCTATTTACATAAGTTATGGCATTCTATAAACATGATTTCGCAGTTCTTTCAGGGAATACTGTGTATTTTATAAATCATTACATATCAGTACAAAAATATGTGCATCTTAACTTCTGATGAGCATGTATTTTTAAAGTATTACATATGTCTCCTTTCCCCCCTGAATATTTATGTTTTGACCAAGCCTTTTCTGTTTCAAGGAAGACTGTGATGTATTCTTATACAAACATTGCCTGTGTTTTATCCTCTTTAAGAAATTGTGTTATTGTCAGTGGATAGGTTACGTTTATATATAAGATTTTCTACATCTTACAATCTTACACATCCCTAAAATATAGGACGTTTTTTACATAAATGATGTAGGTGTACTTTTTCATTTAAAAATTAAATAGTAGTATCCTTATTGTATACTCTTCATAAGTTGGATTTCTGTGTATGTCAAGCTTGCTTAAAAGGTGACACAGCTATAGTGGTCATAATGTTTCATTTTTGAGAGCCCAAGTGAAAAAGTTCTGCCAGTAACTAATATTCTGATTTCTGCAAATTCTATAACAGAAAACATTATTTTTAAAAAGAAGCAAATCAATATGGCAGGATTTTCTAAGTATACTGTGGTAGCTTTTTTTTAATGTCTGGGACTGGATACCTATTTATTTTGGCATAAATTTATTAAGCACTATTGTTTACATTTTTTTCTTTTTTGTTGAATTTATTAAGGTGACATTGGTTAACAAAATTATACAGGTTCCAGGTGCACAGTGCTACCACACATCGTCTGTACACTGTATTGTATGTTCACCACCGCAAGTCAAGTCTCCTTCCATCACCATGTATCCTCCCTAACTTGGGTAGCTTCTTTGTTTTTAATTTACTTTACCACCATTTCCTCAGTGATTAGAGTTTTCATTTGCCTGCTTTTGTTAAAATGGCAAAAGACAAACTCAGACCATCGCTCAACATGCTAATACATAATGTAAGACACTTTACCATGCCACCAAACGGTAGCAGAAGTATTTAGAAAAAAAAATTGATTCTGCCTGTTTTCTTTGATTTGTAAGGAACTAGATAAATTTGAGTTTTTTGAACATAACATCTTCTAAGTTACAATATATGTACATCATCCCTTTTAAAAATATGTTTATTGATTTCCGACAGGAAGGGAGAGGGAGAGAAACATCAATGATGAGAGAATCATTGATCGGCTGCCTCCTTCCTGCATGCTCTCTACTGGGGATCGAGCCTGCAATCCAGTCATGTATCCTGACTGGGAATCGAACTGTGACCTCCTGGTTCATGGGTTGATGCTCCACCACTGAGCCACACCAGCTGGGCATATGCATCAATCTTTTAATCCAATGCAGTACTGTAATTCTTCTTCCTGAAGTTAAAATGTCCTTTGATTTCAGGGCTTTCTTTTGTGTTTGTAAACTAGCTCTCGTATTTAACTTGGGCCAAGTTCTCAAATGATTTTCTTGAGCCACAAACAGCCTAGATTTGTTTCAAAAGTTCTAATGCTATCTCATGCTAATCAGAAGAAACATCCATTTCAGCGATGTACAGTCTCCCTCTCCCCTTCCCAAGATTCACACTGAACTCAGAGCTGGTATATGAAAGGCTCAGAATTCACCATCCTCTGGTGCCCTTTCAGCCGCCCAGTGCCCCTGTCTGCAGTTTTTCTAGAAAAGCTCAGATACTGTCAGTATTCAAGCTGTGTACCATTGCTCTCCCCAGCGGGGGTACAAGGATCTTTCCCACATTGTCCTGCTGCTTCAACACACGTTTTTGCTGTTTTAGCAAAGATCCTAAGCTCTAGGTTTTATCAGTTCAGAGCACATTAGGTGCACAGCCTGTCTGATTGGCATTCAGAGAGAGTTTGGGGTAGAAGTGAGGTAGCATAATGTACAGATAATCACATGGGTTTGGAATCCCACATTTGGGTTCAAAAGGCCCAGCCACTTAATATCTGTGTGACCTGGGGAAGCCACTCAGCCATTTAGAACCTAAATTTCCTTGTCTCAAATGAGAGTAACAATTGTGATCTTGTGAGCACTAATTGTAATAAAATACATGAAATACTTTGTTTACAATTTGGCATATTAAAGGTTTTAATAAATAGTAACTGCTGTCATTTGTTTTTCATAATATTTTTGTTCGTCTGTCAGTAGTATGGATACTAATGTTTGTACCCAAGTCCTTTGGATTCCATTTTTAATGTCTTCTGTTCGCCTTTTAAAGCTTTTACTTGTGATTCCTGAAAGGTCTTGCTCTTCATATGTTATTAGAATGTGTGCCAGGCCTTGTGTTAAGTGTGTGGTCTGTCAAGAGGAGTAAACAGTTTACAGTTTATGCCCAGTAGACATAATTTGTGTTTGTGTTTTATGGATAAATGGGGTTCCCTTCTCAACCTGTTAATATGGGAGTGCTCCAAGGCCCAGGTCTACACCTGGCTCTCTTAGTGACCTTACTTTCCTTTCATCCATGAGTCTCCAGTAAGACTTGTCCCCTGAACTTTGGGCTTGTATCTACCTGAAATTTCCACTTTGATATCTAATAAGCATCTCATATTTACTATGTCAAACCAAACTCGAGAATTCTGCCCCTCACAGCTTTGCTCATGCATCAGCTAATAAATGGCAAGTCCATCTTTTTTTTCAGTGAATCAGGCCAAAAATTTGACTGTTTATGTTACTCTTATTTTCCTCTTCTAACCCACATCCAACCCAAACCTAAACTGTTGGTCCAACATTCAAAATATACAATACTAGAGGCCCAGTGCACAAAATTCGTGCACGGGTAGGGTCCCTAGGCCTCACCGGCAATCAGGGCCAATCTGTGGGGTGACTGTCGGGGTGATAAGGGGGCCCCCATGGGCACCCACCTTGGCAGCCTGGTGCCGCCCACTCGCCAGCCCCACCACCCGATTGCCTTGCTGCTGCCGCTGGTTGCCTTCCTCTTCAGGCAACCAGTGGGGCAATTGGGGGGGCTCCTGCTGGCACCTGCTTTGGCTGGGGTGGGGCAGCTCCTGCATTCAGCGTCTGCCCCCTGGTGGTCAGTGCATGTCATAGTGACCGGTCATTCTGTTCATTCTGCTGTTCGACCGATTTGCATATTAGGCTTTTATTATATAGGATATCCAGAATATGGCCACTTACTTTATCATCCTCAAAGCAATTACCCTCCCATTAGCCTTCTGATGGGTTTTCTTGGTTTCTGTTTTGCTATTCTACAGTCTAAGTGCCTTAAAAAGGTCAATCTGATCCCATTGCTTCACAAATTCCCTCAGGTTTCCTGTCTCAGAGCAATAGCCTCAACCTTCTCCATGGCCATGCAGAGCCAATCACAGTCTGGTCTGTCACTCTGGGGCCTCATCTGCCGACTTCCCTTCTCTCCTTGAAGTCAGCTGACTTCCTTATTCTTCCTTTATTTTTTTTAAAATAAATATTCAGATTATTATAATTGTTTCTCCTTTTTCCCCCCATAGCTCCCCTCCACACGATTCCCACCCCACCTTCTGCCCTTACCTCCCCCCCCCCACTGTCCTCATCCACAGGTGTACAATTTTTGTCCAGTCTCTTTCTGCACCCCTCCATATTCCTTTCCCCTGAGAATTATCAGTCCACTCCCTTTCTATGCCCCTGATTCTATAATATTCACCAGATTATTCTGTTCCTCAGGTTTTTAATTCACTTGATTTTTAGGTTCACTTGTTGATAGATATGTATTTGTTGTTCATAATTTTTATCTTTACTTTTTTCTTCTTCCTCTTCTTAAAGAACACCTTTCAGCATTTCATATAATACTGGTTTGGCGGTGATGAACTCCTTTAGCTTTTTCTTACCTGTGAAGCTCTTTATCTGACCTTCCATTCTGAATGATAGCTTTGCTGGGTAGAGTAATCTTGGTTGTAGGTTCTTGCTATTAATCACTTTGTAGATTTCTTGCCACTTCCGTCTGGCCTGCATAGTTTCTGTTGAGAAATCAGCTGACAATCGTATGGGTGCTCCCTTCTAGGTAATTAACTGTTTTTCTCTTGCTGCTTTTAATATTCTCTCTTTGTCTTTTGCTCTTGGCATTTTAATTATGATGTGTCTTGGTGTGGTCCTCTTTGGATTCCTTTTGTTTGGGGTTCTGTGCACTTCCTGGATGTGTAAGTCTATTTCTTTCACCAGGTGGGGGAAGTTTTCAGTCATTATTTATTCTAATAGGTTTTCAGTATCTTGCTCTCTCTCTTCTTCTGGCACCCCCATAATTCTGATGTTGGTACACTTGAAGTTGTCCCAGAGGCTCCTTACACTATCTTTATATTTTTGGATTCTTTTTTCTTTTTGCTTTTCAGGTTGAGTGTTTTTTGCTTCTTTGTATTTCAATTCTTTGACTTGATTCTTGCATTCCTCTAGTCTGTTTGGGTCTCTGTATAATATTTTTTATTTCAGTCAGTGTTTGTTTAATTTATAGTTGGTCCTTTTTCATATCTTCGAGGGTCTCATTATATTTATCGGCCTTTTCTAGGATATTCTTGAAAAACCTTATAACCATGGTTTTGAATTCTATATCCAGTCGTTTGTTTTCCTCCATCTCTTTCGTTTGTGATCTGTTTCTTTGTCACCACATTTTCACTGCTTCCCTGAGTTGGTAGGGTAGCTTTGTGTGCTAGGTTTCCTATATGGCCCAGTGGGTCGGCTTCCCCAGTTAACCCGAGGTGGACACTCTTGGTGCACCCCTTTGTGGACTGTGTGTACAGCCTTGTTGTAGTTAAGTCTTGATTGTTGTTGGTATCACTGGGAGGAATTAACCTCCATGCCAGTTGGCTGTGAGAATCAGCTGTGTCTACGCTGGGAGAAGTTTGGTGCTGGAGACAGCCTTATAGGATTAGACTTGCCAAATTGCAAAAACCTCTATGCTCAGCTTGGATGGGGTGGAGTCTCAGGGCGCAGCAGACAGTCTTGGCTTCCCATCAGCCCTGCCCTTGCATGCGCGCATGCCTCCAGACCTCTGCCTTCCCCGGCTCCCGAGCCTCCGCCCGTGAGTCCAGATTCCCCCCCGCAAGAGCGTGGGTCCCCAGGGGCTCGCCTGGAACTGGGGTTCAGTGCAGTCAGAATTGTGGCTCAGTGCAGTCAGGAGCTTCCGACTCTCTTCTGCTAGGGAAAGCCTGTGGCAACCTCCACAGTCTTTGTTCACACTCGCTCGCACGCCTCCAGACCCCTGCTCGCTGGGGCTCCCCCGGCTCCCCCCCGGAGTCTCCAAGTGCCTTTCTCTCTACCTGACATTCCAGACTCCCCCTATATGAGCCTGGGTCCATGGGGTTTCGCCCAGAACTGGGGTTCAGTGCAGTCGGGGGCTTCCTTCCCCCTTCCGCTAGAGAAAGTCAGCCAGGTTCTCAGCCGCCCTTCCTCTCTGTGTGCACAAAGACCCTTTGCCGTACCTCAACCCTTTGCCATTCCTCCAATTCTCTGTGAGCTTTTCTCTTTCCTTCTAGTTGTAGAATTTCCACTCAGCCGGCTTTCCTGTGGTTCTGGATGGTGTCCATTCTGTCTTTTAGTTGTAGTTTTGAAATTGTGCGAGGCAGCGGTTTAGGTGCTTACCTATGCCGCCATCTTGGTTTCTCCCCTTATTCTTTCTTTAGCCAGTGTTCCTGTTACCTCAGCTGGAATGCCTTTTCCCCCAGATATTTTTATGCCAACTGCAGGATTTTGCTTACATGTGGCCTTCCCTTACTGCCCTGTTTAAAAGTGCACCTTGCCCGGTATCCTCTGCCCAGTTGCTTTCAATATTTTTCTCTATAGCTTATCATTAACATATTTCACCTACCTATTGTTTATTACTGGTTTTCTCCCACTAGAAGGCAATCTCCATGAGGGTAGGAGTTTTGCTGTTTTGTGCTGTATGAGCTCAGTGCTAGAGCCACCAATGCCTGGCACATGGTAGATATTCAATATTACTTGTTAAATGAATGGGATGGATGGGTCTGGAATCTCAGAAGGAAGGCACCTAGTCTTGCTGGAGGGCTCCGGGGAGACTTCCTGGAGGAGGTAATCCCTAAGCCAAGTCTTTAAGGATCAGTTGTTCTTGTCGGGGGGCAAAGATAGGAAGACTATCCAGATGGAAGGAACTATATATGTAAACACATAAGGCACACAAAGACTTAGAGTAGTGGACCTGCCAGTCTATACTGAAGAAATAGAAAGTTTGAGATTCAGAAGATGGTACAGTGAAACACCAGGAAATCATGCGGGGAAGCAGGTGTGGATGGACTGACATATCCTTGGACACTTTTAGTTTGAATGCTGATGGAGTGTCCGATGAAATCCCCCCAGGACCGTGTGAGGAAATGGCTTAATACAGAACCTTGGTCAGCACCACCATGTGTGTCCCACCAGAGCAAGAGAGGTAATCTGGTCCAGGAGAGGATGGCTAGGACCACCGGGGGGAGGACTGCACAGAATTATCAGACAGGTGGCTAGCCTGTGTGACCCGCCCCCCTCCTCCTCCCCCCCCCCCCCCCCCCAGTGCCAGAAAACAGAGCTCTAATACAGTATTTAAAATGTGCCCTGGTTTTACTATGTGTATTGGTTAATACGGATTTTGAAATGAAAGAAAACACGATAATTTCAAGAGAAACATCAAAAGTGCTTTATTCAAAGTAATGTCCATCGCTAGCTACACATTGTCTCTTAAATTAAAGGTAATTTGTGGATACCGTCCCAATAGAACTTTTCTTGTTTTGAGGCAAACCATTCAGAGACCCAATTTTCTACTTCTTTGTACGTTTTGAAGTGCTGCTTAGATAGTGCGTGTGCCATCGATCAGAACAAGAGGTAATCTGAAGGAGCAAGGTCTGGTGAATACGGTGGGTGGGTTAATACTTCCCAGGCTAGATCTTTTAACGTGTCTTTAACTGGTTTTGAAGTGTGTGATGGTGCGTCATCATGAAGAAAAATTACTTTGCTGTGTCTTCTGGCACATTCTAGTCGTTTCACGATCAAAGTGTGGTTCAAATTGACTATTTGTTGTCGGTAGCGATCAGTATTAATGGCTTCACCTGGTTTTAGAAGCTCATAATACACCACACCTTCCTGATCCCACCAAACGCAGATCATTGTCTTCTTTCTGAAGCGATTTGGCCTTGCAGTCGATGTTGATGGTTGA
Organism: Corynorhinus townsendii; assembly: GCA_026230045.1. Taxonomy (NCBI): domain Eukaryota; kingdom Metazoa; phylum Chordata; class Mammalia; order Chiroptera; family Vespertilionidae; genus Corynorhinus; species Corynorhinus townsendii. The sequence goes on from JAPDVU010000008.1 coordinate 70,866,297, forward strand.
CCTGGATCAACCCATGATTTTGTGTGTCTGGGATTCTCAAAATAAATCCACTTTTCATCACCAGTCACAATTCGATACAAAAATCTGTCTTTCGTGCTGCTAAAGCAACATTTTACTGATAACTTTTTGGTTTTCCATTTGTCTTTCGTTCAGTTGATGTGGCATCCATTTTCCTTCCTTTAAATCTTTCCCATTGCTTGTAAGTAGTCAGAAATTGTTTGCTGAGCAACGTTTAATCTTTCTGCAAGTTGTTTTTGAGTTTGACACGCATCTTCATCCAATAATGCTTTTAATTGTTGGTCTTCAAACTTTTTCAGTTGACCTGGACATTCTTTGTCTTTCACATCGAAATCATCACTTTTAAAGCATTTAAACCAGCGTTCACAATTATCTTAAGATGGAACATGTTCACCACAAGCTTCCAGAAGTATTCAGCAGCACTTTTCTTCAAAATAAAGTAATGAATTAAAACTTCCCACAAATGCTCTTTTTTTGGCATGAAATTCGACATTTTTAAGCGTAAAAATATGTTAACACCTTCAGAAAATTTTGACATACGAAGTTTTGAAGCTTATTGTTAATACAACAAAATAGCATACATATCAAATCGCATATATATCAACATATGTGTAACTCCAACTATTGAAAAAAATCTGCATTATTAACTGGGACACCTAGCAACATTGAAAAGAGCACTTTCTTGGCATTAGAATAGTTTTTACTTAGCTTACTAGTAACTGCAGTGTTTTCTGCAAGTGTTTCCCACAAACCTATGCAAAGAACAGGAAAATGCTCTTTCTAGGGTTGTCCTCTGTCCGAAGCTGGCACTCCAGCATGAACCCCACCCCTCACCCACGCTCAGGTCCATGGGATTATACCTACTAAATAAAAATATCCCCGTATTTGCCCTGTAGGGATGCTCTGTGTGGCACTTGCATGATTTAATCCATTCAAATAATTTTACCCATTCATAACCATTAAGTGCCCATAATGTAGAGGAACAGGAGAGTTAAGTTTGACAAGGCAAGCAAACAGTCTACACACGAAGGTCGGGGATGACCTCTTGCTGACATCCCTGAGGCTATTGTAATTGTCAGCATTCACCTCAGGAACAAGTATCATTGCCCTGCTTGTTTCAGGGCTGAGGGACATCTCAGTGGATGTGCAGCACTGACCGCAGTGCTGGTTTGCACAGGCGCGCCAGGAAAAATCGCTCTTTGGGAGTTATTTCCAACACCAGGACCAGGGGCGTTAGCTCTGTGAGCAGAAGCTGATGAAGTTGGACTAGATGCAGCTCCAGCGCCGAGGGGGCAGGCTAGGGGTGGTAGGACTGCCTTGGGCTGTGGTCGGGAAAGTCCACTTGTAACATGGGCTAATTCTAGTGATCTCAGGTCAGGATAATGCATTTCATGAATGTTCTGGGGCTGCTGAAAAACTTTTGGTGGGGGGAGTCCTTTCATCTATTCATCCAAATAGTTCAGTGCCTCAGATCTGCCAGGTGCTCAGTAAGTCATAGTCATTGAGAATATAACAGCAACTAAGACTTAATCCTTATTCCAAAGGGCTTAGTTTCTATAGGAAAGCAAAATAAACGTTTAAAATTGTATTAGATCAAATTGTGAAATTGCAAATATTGAACCATCTTTGACCTGTAAAACAGCAAATTCATATCAAGTTGATCTGAAAAAAACAAGGGATTGATTTGGGGAAAATACAGGGATGGTAATTTGGGGTGGCAAGATCACAAAAAGTCTGTGAGAAGGTGACATATAAGTTGCCACGTGGAAGAAGAGAAAGCTAGGTCCTCTTCCTCTTTATTTTTTTTAAATATATTTTTATTGATTTCAGAGAGAAAGGGAGAGGGAGAGGGAAATAGAAACATCAATGATGAGAGAGAATCATTCATTGGCTGCCTCCTCCACGCCCCATACTGGGGATTGAGCCCACAACCCAGGCATGTGCCCTGGACCGGAATTGAAACTGGGACCCTTCAGTCTGCAGGCCAATACTCTATCCACTGAGCAAACCAGCTAGGGCCTCCTCTTTTATTTAAATCATGATGGTGATGCAGTGCCAGGGGCTGCGGCTGCCCTGGGCCTGCGGGCCTGCCGCCTGGCCTCACGCCTATCTGGACGGTCCAGCTCCTCAGGCGCAGTTGTTCCACCTTTTCATTTTCCTAGATAAGCCAAACATGGCTTTAAAAAAAAAGCATTTAAAGAATAATGCTTTAGATATTTAAGTTGAAATGTAGTTTTATGTGAAATCTCCCAAATTTTATGTCAGCTTTTATTTATTTACTAGAGACCCGATGCATGAAAATTTGTGCATCCTTTCACAGTCCGGAACCCCTTGGGGGATGTCCACCTGCTGGCCTAGGGGATTGGGCCTAAGCTGCAGTTGGACATCTTTAGCGCTGTCGAGGAGGTGGGAGAGGCTCACGCCACTGCCGCTGCACTCACAGCCATCAGCCAGCCTGGCTTGTGGCTGAGCGGAGCTCCCCCTGTGGGAGTGCACTGACCACCAGGGGCAGCTCCTGCATTGAGCGTCTGCCCCCTGGTGGTCAGAACGCATCATAGCAACCAGTTGTTCCTTGTCGTTCGGCTACAAGGGTCAATTTGCATATTAACCTTTTATTATATAGGATTTATTTATTTAAAAAAATGTTTTATAAGCCAAACAATGTGCCTGCTTGCCAGGAGCGGCCCACTCGACACCAATTTGCAATCTTTACTTGAAAGCATTCCAGGTAGAGGGAACAGTATGTGCAAAGACCATAGGCAAGAGAGGGCTTGACTTGTTCAGGGCAGTAAAGTCCAGAGCTTTACAGAAAAGAGGGCAGTAAGTCCAGAGCTGAGTGACTCCGTAGGAGAGGGTGTGTGAGTGAGGCTGGAAAGGAGCCAGACCCCAGAAGCTCACTGCAGTATTGGAGGCAGAAGTGCAGGATAGAAGTACAAATGTAGTGGGTACTCCACTCGACAAGCGTGTACCCAGGACGACAGAGGTGTATCTGCCTGGAGGAAGGGGTACCTGTTCCTAAGCCACACAAAGATGCCATGAATGCTGCGGGTCTCCCTGCATTTTCCCATTTTACAGTTCAGTAAGCGGCCCAAAGGCACCCGCAGTGGCCGAGTCTGCATCTGGCTTTGGTTTTCTTGGAATTGGAGGCCCATGCCCTTTTGACCACGAAACACTAACTGCCTTTCCAATTGAGATCTGAGTCCATGACAGTGCCCTTTAGAGGGTGCTTATCTGCGTCACTCAAAGGGAATGCACCCATTAATGTAGAGGCCAAAGAAGGACTTTAAATACTAAGTTGCATATAGAGTAACAGTGAGCTGGAGACTCAACCCCACCAGACTGAAGACCAGGCTCATTCAACTATGTTGTGTTGGGCTAGTGACACCAACCTGTTAAGGGTTAGTGCCTCATTTTCAAGGAAAGGTGAGTGTAGCTTAAAGATTTAGTTGAAATATATGAATTACTCTTGTGAGGAAGCATCCTTTTCTTCTTATGGAGTGCAAAAGCCTTCAAAATCCAAAGGGTCTCTGATCAGGGATCTTAGAACTCTAGAGGAAGATGAAATTCAAGAACTAAAGGTGGATATGGATAAAAATAGGATTTTTCGGCCACCCAATAGGTGTTGAATAAAACATTTCAGGAATTTAGTGAACAGGTCTTGAGTGATGTGATATGAACTTGGCCTGGAAATGTTCAAGAGGCCGAGGATCAGAGGGAGCAAGGCTTTAGGGTGTCAGGGGGAATGAGGGCAGTGGCCACAGTGTGAGGCCCGGGTAAGAAGCCCATGTGCAGCATGGAGAGAGCTTGCAGTTCAAGTGAAGCACCCTAGGGAACGGGTGGGAGGATGCTGAGTTAGTTTTCAGCACTAAATGTGTAGAGCTCTTCATGAAAACCTACCGCCCCGTATTAGAATATTTGAAGAAAGAAAGCATAATAACATTTCCCAGATGCGCTATGTGGGTTATTTACTTTGTAGATAAAAATGGATCTGATTTAATGATTTTTATTATTTTTAAGCTGATAGATGTTTTTACCTGTAGAATTAAAATGAAAATTGTATATTTTAAATAAAAATCAATATAATTGCCTATATTTTGCTTTTAGATTGATAGATTCTAATTATTGAATTAAAGCAGAAGTTGGCAAACCTTTTCTGTAAAGGTGCAGATATTAAATGTTTTCAACATCGTAGGCCAAATTGTCTGTCTCAACTACACAAGTTGCTGTTTTAGTACAAAAGCAGCTATGGCATATGTAATGAATGCTGCTGGCTGCCTTCCAATGAGACTATTTAAAGACACTGAAACTGCATTGTAATTAATTTTCACCTGTTATGATATATTTGTCTTTTGATTAAATTTAAAAAATGACGGTCTCACCCGGCCAGTGTAGCTCAGTGGTTCAGCACCAACCTATGAACCAGGAGGTCATGGTTCAATTCCTGGTCAGGGCACATGCCTGGTTTGTGGGCTTAATCCCCAGTGTGGAGTGTGCAGGAGGCAGCTGATCAGTGATTCTCTCTCATCATTGATATTTCTTTCCCTCCCTTCGTTTCTGAAATCAATAAAAAAAAAAAAAATACAGTCTCTACAAAAACAGGTGGGGAACAGATTTGGCCCATGAGCTACAGTTGCTGACCTTGCATTGGAAGTGTTATAAAACAGTCATGTTCATGTGAAGGCCCGTGGTCTGCTTTTCTCAGCTGTCAATAGTTCTGACCAGAGGGGTCTTGTTTTGTTGTAATGAAGAGGTTTCCTTACACATTAGAAAAAGTTCCAGGGTGGAGGTGGAAGAGGGCATAGAGGGGATGGAGAAAAAATAAAATAAAAAACAAAGCAGCCCAGCCGCAGTGGCTCAGTGGTTGAGCATGGACCAGCAGATCACGGTTCGATTCCCAGTCAGGGCACATCCCCAGGTTGCAGGCTCAGTCCCTAGTGGGGGGCATGCAGGAGGCAGTCTATCAATGAGTCTCTCTAATCAGTGATGTTTCTATCTCTCCCTTCCTCTCTGAAGTCAATAAAAAATATATTTTAAAAAACACGCCAAAAACTTCCAGTAGTGATTCTCAAACTGGCTTGCATCAGAATCACCTGAGAGTTTGCTAAAATGCAGACTGAGGGCCCATGCCCTGAGTTTCTGGTTCAGTAAATCCACGTGGGGCCCAAGCACTTGTATTTTAAGAAGGTGAGGCAGCTGCTGTTCTGGGCCAGCACTTTGAGAACTGCTGGTTCAGAGATGAGGGTGCCCAGCACTGTGGGAACAACAGGTGGCCTCTTTTACTCGGAGTCCTTAGAGTAACTATTGACTTTGCTGCCTCGATGATTTCTGTGAGACATCCAAAATTCTAATAGTTTGCAACCAAAGGTAATTGGAACCAAATGGATAACTTCCCCAGCTATTGTAGTATTTTTCTGCCATCTATTTCTGTTTTAAACACCTAAGAATTAGAGATTGTTTTACAACAGTGTTGGGGAAAGATGTGTACCTAGGAGAATTATAAATAAAGGAATATATATTATTATGTATAGTATATATTATGAAAACATCTAATTATATATGTAATAGATACTTTGTATCAGTTTTTATTTTTATTTTTAATATGTTTTTATTGATTTCAGAGAGAGGGAGAGGGAAGGATGTTAGAAACATCAATGATAAGAGAGAATCATTGATCAGCTGCATCCTGCACACTCCCTTTTGGGAATGGAGCCTGAAACCCAGGCACGTGCCCTAACCAGGAATCGAACCTTGAACCTAAGACTTCTTGTTCATGAGTCTACACTCAATCACTGAGCCACACCAGCCTGGCTGATTTAATATTTTGATATTTGAATTTTTACAGCTATTTTCTTTCTTGCTGTGCCTTCTCTTTTCACATTTTTATTATGGATAAAAGTTTTAAATTTGATCATAGCTTAATTTAGAAAATTTTGCCCTTGTGATTTGGGGAAATTATTTTGATATGTATCTTGTTTAAAAACTTCTTCTCTTCTTTGAGGTCATGAAGAATTCTCCCCTATTTTCTTCTAAAAGTATTGAGTTTTTAAAATTTCTTCTAAAAGTTTCGTTGTTCTTACTCTTGAGTCTTTAGTCCAGCTAGCAATAACTTGTTTATGGTGTGAAGTGTGAATCCATTGTTTTCTATCTGGATAACTAGTGTCTTAACACTTTGGCAGTTCATCCCTCCCCCACCGATCGCATTGCCACTTCTTACCTGTGTCAAGGGAGCACATGGATAGCCTCTGTTCCATGGCCAACTTGTCTACCCCTGTGTGTGTCAACACCATTCTGTCTTAGTTCCTATATCCTTAGCTTTGTATGAGCCCTAATGACTAATAGAACTTTCTTTAAAAGTCTCTCCAGCTTGTTTTGATAATAACTCCGGGTTAGTTTGGGCTCCCTGTTCTTCTACATAAATTTTAGAATTCCTAAATTGTATGAGGAAAAAAGACTTTTGGTTTGAGATGTATTAATAGATTAATTTGGGAGGAAGTTACATCTGTTTAATATTAAATATTCCTGGTCATGAATATGTTAATTCTCTCCACTTATTGATGTCTCCCTTAATGCCTTTCAGTAAAGTTTAACATTTTCCATTAAGATAATATATTTTTTGTTAGGTTTATTATTAAGCATCTCATTCTTTACTATCTTTTAAGAGTTACATTTTAAAACTCTTGGTGGCTGGTGTGTAGAAATGAAATAGATTTTTGTTTGCTTACCTTATATTCAGGAACCGTGCTTAACTTTTATTGTTTCTAAGCATTTCTGAAGTCTTTTGGGCTTTCTACAAGAATAGTCATCTTTTGCAAATAATGACAGTTGTCAGTCTTTCCCAATCCGTAGAACATTGACTTCTTTTCCTTACCTTACTGAATTGACTGAAACATTCAGTACGATGTTTGACATAAGTGGCATCTCATTTCTGATTTAAGAGGAATGCTTCTAACATTTCTAACATTAGCCACGACATTTGCTGTGGGTGCTTGGTACATGCCCTTTATCAGGTTAATGAAATGTCCTGTTATATACATTTGCCTATTCTGCTAGAGGTTTTTTGTTTTGTTCTGTTTGTGAGTTGTGTGTTTTTGAAATAAAAAGGTTTATAATTTGTCAAATGTAATGTCTGTATATAGTGAGATAATGTGTATGTGCTTTGTTTGTAATTTACTGGATTAGATAAGTAGATTTTCCACTATTAAACCAAGTTTGCACGCCTGGGCTAACTTGATACATGATCTAACCTATGGCTTGGTGCTCCTCCAATCTCGAGCCCCTGGGCTGAGAATATTCTGCTCCTCTGATTTGTGTGTATCTCCCCCTCATTCCCTTTTAGGCATGTCTTCAACCAAGTACTTTTAATCTCATGGCGCCATCTGGTGGCAAACTTTGGAAATTTCTTGCTATTCACCTTTCTTTTCACAGAAATGGAGTTTCCTAGGTTATCACTGTATTCTGTTTCCTCTCTGGTACCTTACATTTATCCACCTCACTCTCCTTTCTCTTGATCTCCATGTGAATCATTCACGTTTCTTTCCTTTGCTCTTTCTCCCTTCATTCCTCAGTTATGAGCATAAATCAAGCTCAGTTATGGTTAATCATGGTGACTAAGGAAAAATACAGTAATACACTTTTAAATGACATTTGATATGATAAAGTGGCAGCTCTGCTAACCTTCCAAGTCCTTGAAATACTTCCAAGTCCCTTTAAAATGTTCTTAAATTTCCAGTACTACTTAGTCATCTAATTAATTTTCCCCAGTTTAACGTTAAGCTAAAGTATCTAAGGAAAATTATAATAGTGTTAATATGTTTCATTGTTTCTATCTTCCTTTATTAGTGGCCAGGACAGACTTGGGGGTTCTTCTGTATTTTACTGCAGACTCCGGTTTTCATTATGGGTTAATCTGCCTGGAAACCGAACTGCCATCTGTAACATGGTTTCCATGGGCAACAGCCCACCACAGGTGCTCTTGTGGCACATAACTGATTTATAAGTTAGATATCACCAGTCGCTGACTTTCTGCTTGTTTAACCCTAAGCGCAAAAATACTGTGAGCAATGTTCTTCCCACTCAGAGGACTGGCACTTGTATCCCCGTGGCTGGGGTAGCAGTTGCTTTGTGGAGTTAACTCTGACTGTCCTGGTGTCTGAGAATGGCTGGGGAGTCAGCTGGAGAAGACGGACCAGAGGAAGGAGGGCTGACCCTGATCTCTTGGGCCAACCTGGCTGCAGGAGAGGCTGCTTTTATTGTTTGTCTTACCCCACACCAGGCTTTTAGTCGGCAGGTAGAGGATATTGAGCATTTGCTTATTCCAGCATAGCAACTGTTGATTTCAAAGTAGGCACCCCAGATTATTTTGGGTCTGTAAGTCTGATTGGTGTTTAAAAGACATTTTAAAAGTGCCTGTTTGTCAAGAGAACTGCAGGTAACAGATACACTCACTCTTAAGCAGTGTTCTAATACTTACAAAGCTTTGATGTGTATGGGTTTGAAATCCATTATTCTTGTGAAACTGAATAGTTTGTGTAGAGTTCCTACAACTGTTAGAATTCTAATATCTATTTAAAAGGAAGGTTTAATGATATTTTTATTTTTATATTGGAATAATGGGAGATTCAAAAGTGGATTGAAAAAAAGATTAAGAAGGAGGTGACATTGGCAATTTGGTTACCAAGAGGCTCCCTCCCCCCCCCCCCCCCCCCAGTCCAGGGTGACCAGTCCTCCTGGCATTCCGTACTGCATACTGCGTGGCTTCCTTCTGTATTCTTTTGCTAAATGCTTTTTAACCTCTTGATGTCTCTTTTGAAAGGTGGGGACCAAAGCTGTACGCATTCTTCCAGATCCGTTCTTGCCAAAACAGCATAAAGCAAATGTAATAGGAAGAAGTCTCCCTCCTTCACTAGGTAAGTACAAGTAGCATCTGTGGCCAGGGCCAGCCCACCTTCCCATTAGACCTGCCACATCTGTTTACTGCCAACATGCTAGGACCCCACAGTATCGGAATGCTCATCCCTACCATTACAACATCTAATTCCACCCCCTCCAGATCTTTCTCAACTGTTTACATCTCGTGGGCTCTTTGCCAGTCAAAAACATCTTCCAATTTAATAATTTTGAGGTCAGATAGTTTATCTTATTATTATTTTTGTTGTTGTTAATCCTCACCTGAGGATATTTTTCCCAGTGATTTTTTAAAGAGTGTAAGGGAGGGAAGGAGGGAGGAAGAGAGAGAGAAAGAGAGAGAGAAAGAGATAGATAGAGAGAGGGAAACTTTGATGTGAGAGAGACATATCAATTGGTTGCCTCCCACACATGCCCCAACCAGGGCCAGGAATCAAACCTACAACCCTTCCGTGCACAGGTCAGTGCTCTAACCACTGAGAAACATAGGCTAGGGTCAGATAGTTTATTCAACTGAAATGTTACTTATAATCCTGGTGAACTGCTGCTTGATTTCTACTGGCTGCTTTAGACTGTTCTCTTACCTTTGTGAAGGAACACCCTTAACAGGGAGTATTACAGTGCGAGCTCACACATATGCCACTTGTGTGCTGTTGCTGGTTTTTCTCTTATTTTAAGAAAATATTTAGATATACTTAAAAATGAAGAGCCACACATGCATATTGAATAGAAGAATTCCAGAACTGGTTCATAAGCCAGGTTAGTATTATGCATTGATCTTAATTTGGAAATATTTAAAAATCATTGATCAACATGATTGCTATGACAGCAGCTTGTTTTAAATTCCTTGATTTCTTTGGCAGACACTGTTTTGGCCCATCCCTTTCTAAATAAACCACAGCAATGCAGTTTATCTTGTAGATCTGGAGTGATTCTTTTGAGTTCCTTTGGCTTGCTGATTAAGCCTCCCCATGGTCTGTAAACCTAACACTAGCTATAGTATGCGACTATATCTGATCTAACACTTTAAGATCTGGAATAAATGTCCATAATAACAATATTATTTTTTAGATTTTTTTTCATATGACATAAAAAATGATATATGTTTGCTGTAGGTGGGGAATTTTTTTAATGATTTGCTTCTTTGGCCTTGAATTTTGGATTACTCTGAAATGAGTTGAAGGTCATTCAAGACTCTGACAATCCACAACATCACCAAACACTTTACTGTTTCAAATTCACTTAATGGGTTGTGCCATATCCATCACCATTCACTCATTTTGAAGGGGGTGGAGCGATTATGAATTCTTGCAATCCAGTCTTAGTCCTGATATTTCAGCTAAAATCCTTGGTTAAAACCCATTCTTAATGTTCCATAGATTGCCACAAATTCTCAGCTATTCTTGTTGATTTTTTTATTTTAAAAATGTTATGAGTTTATTTGAGTCAAACTGACAACTTACACTAGGGAGCAAGATCTCAGGTGCTTCGTAGAATAAAAGTTTTGTAGCTGCTTTTACGAATTTGAAATTAAAGAGTGAAAGAAGGAAGATCATATGGATGTGGGAGAAAGCAAGGAGAGAATTATATTATAGGATAGTTAACAGGGTTATGTGGTCTCTTGAGGGGTCTGAAAAGAGGCATTTCAAAGGTGAGTTCACCCAGATGCACAGAGACAATGGACTGGGGCTCTCAAGGCAATGATAACCCTCCTTCTAAAATGTTGTATGTTTGGGTTGTGACTATCCACCATGTTCATTTAGAAATTTATGATCCTTTAAATGGATCCTTTATGATCCATTCCTTCCAATGCAGGAATTTATGTAGCTCTTTCCATTTTGTTTGCTGATTGGTAAAATCCTACAAATTAAATTTTGCCTGATGTTTTGCAGTTATTCCTCATTGACTTTTAACCGATAATGGTTTGACTCCATCCTGTTGTCCTCAGAAGTAGGAAAATAAATTTTCTGAATGACTCACCGGAAAACTCAAGATCAAATGACAGAGTTTGTTAGTGATCTAGAGATTAATTTATCAAAGGATCGCAGAAGTGCTGGGCAATAGTGGGCAGCCTCAGAAGTGCTGGGCCCCTCCCTCCACAAGCGATCATAATGTTACGGACCCAAGAAAAAGGACAGGGACTTCTCACTGATTTTCTGGTCCTTCTCCTCCAGACTTTGGGGTTTCTCTATCAAACTCTCATCCTGCCTTTTTGTGGCCCATGGGATTGTGGTGATGAGAAATCGGGGGCCATCTAAAGGCACGGACAAGCTAGAGCTATTGGTTTCTTCAGCGACAGGACACCCTGCAGCCTCGGGTATCAGGCTGTGCAACCTAGTGTATTTAGACCCACAGGCTTCTTGCTCTCAACCTGCAGGCCTTGTCCTTTCTCTGAGTGCAAGGCTGATTTCAGCTCAGGAGGCTGCTAGACCTGAAGACCCTCTCTCCTTGACCCCCGGGGTGGGGAGTGGCCTGACGAGGGTAGGACAGAGCTGGTGTAAATACCGTGAGCTCACCCCCTGGGCACACATGCCCCCCGGCTGCTCTGCGACCTCTCTTGTGATTCACATCACAAAGGTTTATATGTCTGACGTGAGAAGAAGTGTCTTTATAACAGGATCTCATATCCACATCCAAATTCTGGATCTGCAGGTTGCAAGATCTATGTTAGGCTCCCTTTGAAACCAAACATCATTCTAGCCTGGCTGAGCTCAGAGGGCAGAGTCTCTGGCCCACCCTTGTTTGGGAGCAATCTGTGCACGCCATGGCGATGCATCCATTCGCCTTCCCACTTCAACAGTGAACTCAACCAGCTAACTGCTACTTACGACCTGTGGAAAGGTTTTCAGGGTCCTGCCCATTTCAACCCTATAATGGTAATACTAGAGGCCTGGCACATGAAATCTGTGCACAGGTACGGTCCCTAGGCCTGGCCTGTGATCAGAGCCATCTTCCCCAGCTGCCGGCAGCCAGTCCTGTCCCCAACCGCCACCCACCCCCGGGTTCCCTGTTTGCCATTGGGCGATCAGAGCCTACAGGCTAGGGTGAGGGACTGAGAAGTGGTCAGTGCGCCTCATAGAGATTGGTGGAGCATTCATTCTGGTCATTCCATTTGGTAGATTTGCAAATTACTCTTTTATATAGATTTATCTCATTTTCTTCATTCTTACCCAACTTTCCTGTTCACTTTCTATGTCTTCATGCAGGTCCCTGGCATCTGACATATGGTGAGCTTTGGGATATGGACTTACCAAGACATGCCTGATATTTTGAATGTGAATACCCCCCAAAGCCGGAATCTCAGCCGGAACCAGATGGGCACGTGTCCTGAAACCAAGGCTCTTATGGATGGGTTCTCTCTACATCTCAGTTTCCTGTTGGTTTCCCTTTCTTGCTATCCTGTCTCTCTCCACACCGCTCTTAACTGCCTTTCCTAAAGACAGAGCTTGGAAAGATGGGCCAGGACTGGAGGACTCTGCATTGCTCCCTGCAGCCCTGAGCCAGCATCTATTGCATCCCATCTCCAAAGCACCGTGCCCCAGGTGTGCCGGGAGGCACCAGCTTCTGAGAGCCCACTTTTTCTCTGCATGACTAGCTTGTAAGAAGAGATAGAATTTCCAAGAATTTCCACTTTTTCAACAGCTCACATCTGTGAAATCTGGATACATTGATGCAACATTCATCTTCCTGTCTGGGCTGTTTGTATAATTGTATATAAATGTAGCAATAAATATATTCTAACATCAGCCGGGCACTACTTTCCATTTGACTCTGCATGGTGATGGTAGGCCGTGAATATCAATATCACGTTCTCAAGGAACTGCCCTATTGCCCCATCTCAGGTTCTCACCTTCTCTGATTTCACAAAGTGTTAGTTTGAATTGGCCTGGGTGTGGAGAAAGAAGGTTGGGGAGTCAGGTGTCAGAACTGGGACCTGAAGCAGCATGATTAATTCACTAGGTGGCACTATTCCTGGCACATCCGAGGTGGCTTGAATGTCCAGGACTGAAGCTCAGAGGATTGGGTGACAGTTTGAGACATGAGTCAGCTATATTTGTAATCACTCTTACATCCTTCAAGAATGCATTGTGGGGCCATTATGTGGCAGGTGCTTACCTGCTGGGCACAAACATACCCCTAAAAAGACTTTCAGAGAAACTACACAAAATCTGCCAATGTGATATTGAATTTCCCATCTGTGTAGTTTTTCTGAAAGTCTTTAAGGGGTATCTTTGTGCCCAGCAGGTAAGCACCTGCCACATAATGGCCCCACAATGCATTCTTGAAGGATGTAAGAGTGATTACAAAGATAGCTGACTCATGTCACAATGTGATATTGAATTTTCCATCTGAACCTGATGTTTTCCAAGAATACAGAGTCTGGCTGTTTTAGAAACAGTGTCCTCCTATAGGGGACGCATAAACCAATAATCTTTCATTTGGCAGAAGTAATGTTAATTCCTAATATTAAGGAATATTGGTTCCCAAAGTAGTCTCATAGTTTATTTGAAGTCTTTAGTTAGCAGGCACATCTATCACTTAAAAAAATACTTTGTTGTGGTTTCTTATCAAATTGCTGTGTCTCAGGTCTCTCTTCCTTCTGTGGCAAAGTCTGGGAGTACCATGGAGCCAGAGGCGTGACCTAGTGCAGGGGTCGGAGGCAGCACGTGCAACACTACCTTTTATGTATTAAAACATACAGACCGGAAGCACTTGATGGAAATCACCTGGTTGAGCCCTCAGAGCCACTGATCAGATAATCATCTGAAGGATCCATCACACCAGGTCTAGTCTCACTTTCACCTTTTAATAAACCAGAGGCTCGGGGTCCAAAGATAAAGCTGCTGTCTTCCACAGCAAACGCCCATGGGACACCACTGGACACACCCTCCTCCACACAGACATTTCTGGTAGGACTGGTGCCACAGGGAGAAATCATTTTAAAAGATACATGGCAGCCGAAACCGGTTTGGCTCAGTGGATAGAGCGTCAGCCTGTGGACTGAAAGGTCCCAGGTTCGATTCCGGTCAAGGGCATGTACCTGGGTTGCGAGCACATCCCCAGTAGGGGGTGTGCAGGAGGCAGCTAATCGATGTTTCTCTCTCATCGATGTTTCTAACTCTCTATCTCTCTCCCTTCCTCTCTGTAAAAAAATCAATAAAATATATTTAAAAAAATAAAAAATAAAAGATACATGGCAAATAACCAGGTGCTTCTGGTGATAGTGCGATATGGGGTGAGCCCACTATGGGTAATGCCATATCAGCAACCGTTCATGAACTTGTCTGCAGAGCTGAGGAGGTTCAGCCTGCGGCTGTTAAACCTGCATGTGGGCTGTGGTTCTGCCACTAATTGGAGGTTAAACCAGGACATGTCACTCCTGCTCTCTGGGCCTCTGATTTGTCTGCTGGAACACGAAGTGTTTGGACTAAATGATTTCTAAGATTCTTGTTCCTTGAGTCTCTCCTTCTTTGGGAAAGGGGAGGGAGTAGCATACTTTTTATTGCTAAAAAGGAAGGTCATGGGATGGCAAACATGGGCAACGAAGAGGCAGAACACAGGCGTGAAGGTCACTGATTTTCAGGTACCAAGAGGCATTAAGTCAGGGCAGCACCTGGCCAACCCCATCTGGGGGACAATCTATTGAGCTTTCCCTGTGCACATCCATTGACTGGATTTCTTTTTGGGGTGCCTTCCACAGAGGGCAGGCACCAGGGCTGCGGTCTGCACTTGTCGCCAGGACAAACTGGTGTTGGTTGAAACCTCAAAATAAGAGTCCACTTCTCTTCCTGAGCCACCCAGCCCACCACAGGCCGCACAGGGAACAGGGCCCCAGGCCCTTGGAAAGAGGACTTCAGTGCAGGTCAACAGGCAGAGCTGAGGGCGTGTAGCCACCGAGAGGGGGGAAACGCACTAACAACCGCACCCACAGGGAAGGAGCAAGTGGGTGGGATGTTTTCCTCCTTCAGGGTAGACACAAGGCGGGTCAGCACCGCGCTCCTGTCCTCCCGCCCCCTCAGCCCTCTCCCAGCAGGTGGGATGCGGTGCCTGACAGGTGAGTGTGGGGAAGGGTGGGCCAGCCCTTCCTCCTCTCTCCCCGCGGGAGCCAGGTCTGCGGGCAGCACACACTCCCTGCCACTCCTCCAGGGCTTAGTTGGACAGAAGCAGGCCCGGGCCCTTCACACAGGGGACAGCTGTCTAATTTGGGCTTCAACATTAGGAAGCTAGTTGCCAGGGGTATGAGCCTGCATTCTCCAGTACTAGCTTTATCAGCTGCCAAGGTCCATGGCCTTCACCTTCTTTTGCGTTTGCTGTAATTCCCCATTGATTAGCTCATGTTCTCACTTATGTTAAATCGTCCCGCCCCCAAGTCGGTCCCTTCCCTTTCCCCCGCCCCTCCCCCCTCCCCCAACCCTCCCCCCCTCCCCCCCGCAAGAGCCTGTGGCTCTAGCCAGGTGCCCAGGTGAGGCTGTGAGCTCCGCTGCTAGACTGAGACCACACTCACAGGCCGGGGGGGGAGGGGGGGGGACGGAAGAGGGGACGAGGGAAGGGGGGTGCCCGCCGAGAGGAGACTCCGGAACGGAGTGTCTGGTCCTCGAGGCTGAGTCAGCGGCGTCCTTGGGCAAGGCGGGCAGCATGAGTAACCTACAAATCAATATCCTCTCCCAGCCCACGACCTTGGGGAGGGACGAATGGTGATGGAGCAAACTCATTTCTGTTCTAGGGAGAAGAGCGGGGAGCCAAGGCCGGCCATCAATCCGCCTGAAATGCCAAATTAGAAAGACTCCCTCGGGACGTGGGCCGCTCTCCTTCCTAAAACCTCGCGCAGATGGACACTTGGGCGGGGTTTTGCAACAGCGATGGAGCCCGTGCCCCGTAAAAGCCTTCAATTGAAATACAAAACACAAACCCTTGCGGATGAGTAGACAGGTCTCCACGGACTGAGCCCGCGTGGGATCAGCGCCCGACGGGACAGAAAGCCTTGGCCCCGCAGCCCCGCGCCCCTCCCGGCCGGGCGAGCTGCGTTCCCCGCGCTGGGCACCTCCTGCGAATGCCGCGCTCGGCGCCTACTCTCTGGGCCTGGCTCCCTTCATTCAGCCGCGCCCGAGCTCCCCACACTCCCTGTGGCCCGAGCTCCCCACACTCCCTGTGGCCCGAGCTCCCCACACTCCCTGTGGCCCGAGCTCCCCACACTCCCTGTGACCCGAGCTCCCCCCACTCTGCCTGCCGCCCACCGCACACCGCGCACCGCTCAGAGCTGCTCAGGCCTCGGCTCTGGGTGGGGTGGGGTCGAATGGGGTGCGGGGGCTACGCCGCCTGCTGCTCCCTCCACTTCCCTCCGCAGAGCGGCTGTTCCAGAGCCCGGCTCCCCCTTAACTGTCAACACTGGGCCTCCCGACCCCGGCCTTTCTCCAAGTTTCCCTTGCATCAGTTTCCATTCCTCAGAAAGGTCAAGGCCATGGCCTGCACGGCGCCCACGGCTCAGAGGCTCAGCCCTGGACCCGGGAGTTGGGGATGCTTTGCTTCTCCCAGGTCAGGGGACCAGGTTTCTGGCTCCGCGTAGGGCACGCTGGGCACCACTGCAGGGGCGCAGAGCGGGCGATGCCCACGGGGCCTTCCCACCGCCAGCCCAGGAGCTATCGCCTCTTCCCAGTTATTCACAGGAGTGCGGGCCATGCTTGGCGCAGGGGCCGGCTGGCAGGGGATATTGGTGAGCTTCATTGTCTCTGCCACCGACTTTCCTAAAACCCGTGCATGATTCCCTTCGCCCTTTGAGAAGAAGGAAGCCTGAGTGACATCCCCGCCTCCTCCAGCCTTAACAATTCAGCGGGCAGCATGCCCACGGTCGGATCCGGCCCTAGCGCACAGGCCCGCAGGCCCTGGCACCCGGGAGGTACCGCAGGGGAAGCGTGTGCCCCAGCCCTCCTGCAACCTGAACCGAACCTCTCCACGACGCTGCTTCCCCCCCCCCCCCCACCGCACCCCCCTTTTCTGGTTAGCTGGTGGCTGAACGAAGGCGAAGGCAACTCAAGTTAGAGCCAGTGAGTCGTTCCTCTTCCCTGTCCTCACAGTGAACAGGCCACTGTGGCCTGAGGAGGAGACTCATTCTAATGCCCGGTTATTTTCTGCTGTGTGCCTTTCAGCAAGTTGTTAGCCTTTCTGGAGGTTATTTCCACCAGTAAAATAACTGATTTCTATAACTTGTTTGGTTTTGTTTTTCTCTTCGACTTGGTAAAGTCTGTAGGTGCTCAGAACCTACTTTGGATTCCCTTCGTGTTAATTTAACACAGCAATGCGGCTCAGGTGTGGTGTTAGTCCTGTGGGACCTGTGCCAGGAGGCCCTCAAGACAAGTGCAGGGACTTTGGTACAAGTTCTGAAATACAGGGTCACTGGGAGAATGCCATGCTTGGATCTACTTGTTTGAAAACTACTTAGGACCTGCGGCTGTGTCCTGGGCATGGCTGTCAGATGAGTGGTTGGAAAGGACCTCTGTCCTGGAGTTTCTACCTCTTCTCTTCCAGTGGTGCTGGGCAGGGCCTGGTGGTGTTCATTCGTCCTCACTCGCCGGTGGCTCCAGGCAGAGTGTGAGGCTGGTAGTCCATGTAGACTTAGAAGTGGCAGCACTTTGCTCGGGCGGTGAGCCCAGAGGCTGTGTCCACCTTCTCTGAGCTTGGACCTGGTCCTGAGACCAGCCAGGGAGGTCCAGGAGGCTTTGAGAGGGACTGGAGGGGCCAACAGTCTGTGGGGCCATGTGACCGAGGCTTATATCCAAATCATCAAGCGTTGAGTCCTGGGTGTTTCCTGGGCCTGAGTGGTGATGAACAATGTTGGGGAGTAGATGCAGCCCTTTCTCCAGGCTACTGGGTGGGGGCTGGGGTGGGGGGAGCTGATTAGAAGCGACTCTGCCCTAGTACCTCTCACCTGTGTGGTGGTAACTGGTGCAGCTGCTCCCTTTCCTTGCTCCGCTGGGAGATGCTAGCTCAGCTCTGGACGGCTCAACCGAGGGCCTGATTATTCATTCCCTTCCCCAGGAATAGCCTTCAAACCCACACATCCCAGGGCCCAGGGCCAAGGCCCCATTCCTGACCAAGCCCTGAGGCTCACCCGCCCCGCCCCTGCCCACCCAAGACAGGGGCCTGGGAGATCTAGGGAGGGGCCAGCCTCAGGTAGCTCAGGACCTTAGAGGGCTGGGTCCCAGCCACCCCAGTGGTGCTTGGTCAGGTGGATCCCAACACATTTCAACAGAGCTTTGTTGATTTGCTCGTCATATGTGTATGGAGCAGACAAATAATTCAAGCCCCTGCCTTTGTGGCCTTCCCCCTTCCAGCTGAGGGAGATGAGCGACAGAAGAGCCACCGGTGTGTGGGGTGGTGAGCAGACAGGAAGTGGGTGCCTGGCAGGGCGATGCTGGCAAAGGCTCGTGGACAGGGTGTGGGAGTGCAGAGCTGCAGAGGTGAGGGTGGCAGGTAGGTGGCACCTGCTGTGAGGGAGGGGGCAGGAGAGCATGTCCGCAGGGGATGCTTCCTTCAGGTCTGGCCGTGAGAGGTGGGGAAGCTTCTGGAAGGTGGGGCCAAGGAGAGAAAGGCCAGGCCCAGCGCCGGCTAACAGGGAAAGCCTGGGGTGTTGAGGGAAGAGGATGTGGCCCCTCTGGGCGGGCTCATGGGATGATGAGCTGAAGGACAGGGTGAACCTGCACACTTGGCCGTAGACTTTGCACGGGGCAGCTTTCATGCAGGGCAGGCAGAGCGGCCTAAAGGAGGATGCATCTCCCAGCTGAGTGCAAACCCCGGAGGGTTTGACTGACTGGCCTTCTTTACAATATGCTGGGTGCTATGTGGGGGGTGAATGGGGGCGGGAGTGGAATTGGGAAGATGAGTTCTCAGTGTTCTAGGGAATGCATAGGGCGGCAGGGGGAATGGCCATTTGCTGGCAGCTGCTCTGGGCCAGTGCAGTGCTGAGAATGCGAAATTAGTGCTGATTTTACATGGCACTGTGGCCACGAGGCAAAACCCTGGTCCAATATTCACCCAGTAACAATGCGGTGTGATTCGGCATCACAGGTCTGCCCCCGCGCCCCCCCCCCCCCCCCCGCCCCTGCCTCCCCCGCTTCTTTTCCCTTTGCCCACTTGCCCACTGTGTTGGCTTTGTCCCCTCTTCTGGGGATCTCCCCACTGCTGACTCTCCTCTAGTTTCATTGTCCTTTTCTTTCCTTTTTTTTAAAAAAAATAAATATTGTTGTTATTGTCCTTTTCAAAACTGTGATCTGTTACTTATTTCCTTTTTAAGAATCTTCAGCATTTTTAGTGACCCTAGTATTGCCTATTTTCAGGAACTGCAAACCCAAAGGTCTTCAGGAATCAGGCATGATGGAATCAGGGGCCAGGGTGGGGGCCCCATTGGAGAGTGCACGCCTGGCCAGAGGCCGTCCAAGGTGAGTGAAAGGAGAAAGTGGTGCTGGCCAAGTGGCCGTGTCCCTCATCCTGTCAGGTTCCTGTGCCCCTACTTGTCACCCTCAGTGTAAGACCCAGTCCTGAGTGTCCACAATCTGGCCTCAACGTGCCTCCCAGCTTCCTCCCCAGGACCAGTCACTGTCGATGCCTCTCTATCCTTGGAAGGCGCTCCGTCCTGCCTCCTTGCCTTGTGCACAGTTTCTTAGGACTTTTATATTTTCTGCTCCTCAAAAGCAACCAACCTCTGGGATCCAGGTCCAAGGTCACAGCATTGTTCTTGGTGGCAAGTATGCTGGAGCGCTTCCCTTGCTGCCCTTGGACTATGATCTCCTCCAGGGAGAAGCCAAGAAAATGACAGCTAAAGTGGAGCCCTGACCATGAAGTCGGTGGTGCTAAACATTAGTTCTCTCCCCATTTTCTTCTCCTTCAGCACCTTGTTTTGCAACTGTTCATTCAGCAATTGGTAGATGAATGAATGAAGAAATCAACCAAAGAAAAAAATGGACCCGACACAGCCACTACTCTCGTGTCATATACTGCTGATGTGGGCAAAGGGAGAAAGATGGTGGGTAAGCAAGTAACCAACCTAAATACAGCGTCAGGACCCAGCAGAGGCCTGCAGCGGGAGAGGGGGTCGAACTCCTGTCAGAGGCCTGGGGAAGGTGGGAGGCACAGGTGGCATTTCTGCTGCTGAGGCAGAGATGGCATCATCTCAAGGGGAGGAGCCTGCAGGAGAGGCTGGAGGGAGGGGAGCACTGGCATGCATGCCTGGGGAGGGGTCAGTGGTCCAGCTTCCATGGCATGTGCAGGGGCCAGATGGTGCACCTGGGATGTTACTGTGATGGGTGGGCTGTGAACATTATGATAAGGGTTGACTTGTGTTGGGGTCCAGGGGGAAAGAGGACTTGAGGGAGAGAGAGGCAGTGGGGAGACTGGGTACAAAGTGTTCCCTGTGGCCTGAGTCAGAGCAGTTGGGTGGGCAGAAGTGGTGGACGCTGGATCTGTGAAGAGGGCTGAGTGGAGGGCTTGGGAACCCTGTGTGAGGAGTGAGGGAAAAGGGCCCCTGCTGGAAAGGGAGCTCACGTCGTTCAACAACTATTATGTCCCAGGCTCTGGTGCTGACACTCGGCACAGGTATCTTATTTATATGGACACCCTTTTTACCTGGGAGGTGGGTAAAAAGTTGCCCTTTTTTATTAGAGGAAGTGGCTGATGTTCAAGATCAAGAACCTACTCAAGGTTGTCAGTGAGGCAATGGGGACACCAGATTGGCAAGCAGGTGTGTCTGGCTACAAAGTTCCTGCACTCCCCACTGTACCCACCATGTCATCTTCCCCACAACTGTAGCAGGGCCAGCTGTGACCCAGGGAGAGGCTGGAATCCCTCCGCCCTTTGCTCACTGGCTGGAGGTGGGAAGAATCGATTCTCCTCCGTGAGCCCCTGGCTCCCTCTACCCAGCTCTTCTTGCTGTAGGGTTTTCCTGCTCTGCACGAAGTCTTGGGCACGTACTGCTGGGAACCACAAGCTTTTGCTCATCAACTGGAAAGGGTCAGTGTCTCCCAGAATGCATTCCTTTTCCTCTTGATACTGTTCCCTCAGAAACACTGGGTCCTTGGATGGAGGGTCAGGGTGGGGCAGGCAGGGGAGGCTGCACTGATGTCTGGGTCACAAGGTCACATGGTCAGTTAGAAGGCTGTCTGTCTGCAAGACAGGCTGTGAGTCAGGGAGTGCACCGGCCTCCTGGCTCCTTAGCTGAGGAAATGGCTTTAGGGACTGTCTGCCCCCTCCTCTAATTTTTGCTTGGACCCCTAGGGCCAGCCACTCAATCCTCCAATACCATATATTTTAACACATCACTTGAGCTGTGGCTAGATCCAAATTCCCCTTATACCCCCCTTAACCACTGGCACTTCCTGTACAGCTCTGGGAAGCGGCACAGGAGCAGGCTGCTAATTCTAGTTAGAGGGATGGAGGGAAAGCCTTCCATCTTCCTCTTCCCCACCCGAGGGCCCCTGCTGCCTGGGCAACTTCAGTGTCCCCCACAAACCCTGGCTGGAGAGGGTGAGGATCAGAGTTGAGAATCTGGCCCTTTCTAGATGGCTCAGGTGCAGGAAGAGATGGTGGGGCCCATGCAAAGAAGGCAAGAGCCAGGGCCTGCTGCCTGATGAGGCGCTCTGAGGTTTGTAAGAACCCTGGGCTTGTGGCGGAGCTGACGCTGACGCTGTCCCTGGGCCAGGGCCTCCTCCAGTCCCACTCAAGCCCCCTCCTTGGCTCTCCAGCTCCCTAGCTCAGCACAGCCCCTGAAAATGAGCTGGGCCCAGAGCGGGCCTGGCTGGCTCCCGGCATTAGAACCCGCAGTGCTTCAGGTGTGTTCATTCACAGCAGCACAATGTGCTTCCTCCTGCTCTTGATAATTTGGTAACAAACATGGCAAACCCGTAAGTCTCCTCCTGAGCTTTTCATGTAGTTACAAAATTGTATTTGCCGTCTCCTCCAATCTTTTCACATGCATATTTGAAACAATTAGATCAATGATAATCACATCTTTGGAAAGCTGAGCTAGGGGGAGAGCACCTTTGAAGGCTGAGGTGTCTGGGTTCCTGAAGGTGACCCCCTGAGCAGGGTGAGCACTGAGACTCGCCAGCACAGGCTCTGGACGGAGCAGGGCAGGCCAGGATTTGGCGAATAAGAAGTGCATTTAACCATTGCGTGTCTTATTCTCTCAGTAACCTGTCTCTCACTGAGCTCTCCTGGGGAACTGGGAAGGGAATCTGTTGGACCACTTAATTAAACTTCTCTGTTTCTAATCTCGTGCTGATTTTGTGCAAATAGAAAGCATGGGAAACGCAAATGGCAGCTGCTTCACATAAAAGGTGTGTTTGCAACAGGTGTTGTCAAGTCTGCAAGCTAAGTGAGCTTCTTGAGAGACACGGAGAAGGGCTCTGCGCATGCCTGGGACTGACCCTGCTGCCTCTGCTCTCCAGGACCAGGAAGGATGGAGGGATGCTAGGGAGTGGCCAGGGCCATCCAGACTAAAATACTCTTCTTCTGGCAGGAACCAGCCAGTCTTGCTTATCAGGAGGGACAGGAAGTGGGTCTTCCTGAGGCCCTGAGCCCTGGCCAGCTGGCCGGGTCCTGGGTCAGGATGTTCATCACAGCCTCAGGACAGGCAGGTAGGTTGCTGGTAGTCTTTCCCTCCAATGCAAGTGACACCTTGTCACGACTTTGTAAACAAAGCAGAGTGTTGAAGGTGTGTGGTCTATGGAAGTTCTAATTCATATTTTCCTCGTCTTTCCGTGCCCCTAGGTGGTCATACATGTTTAAGTCTGTGCAGTTACAGCATCACTGGCATTCATTCCTTGGGCCTGAGTTTTTATAGACTAACCCACACCAGGGTGATCCTGGGCTCATCCCTAGAACTGTCTTGCGGCATAGTGAAAGGGAAAAAAATTGGAAGCATGTGGAGAGGAATTTGCCTTTGAGCTGTAACATTTTTCTCATTTCTAAAATAGGGAGGATGCCTATTTCATAGGATTTTAGTTTAACTTACCTACAGTACTGGACCATCCAATGTGAGTGGTCTCCTACCAGCTCTATCACTCCGACTTTGAGAGCAGCAGTTATAAACTAGAAGAGGCTCAAAGAGAAAAACAATCACCAATTTCATCTGCCATTTCCCCAGAAATGTGCACTGGCCACCTGAGGTCACAGGGCACTTCTGTTCTGTCCAGATTGGCTCTGTAGCTTCCTATAGAGGGGGAGGACCTCCTCTTTTACTCGGGTCAGAGGGAAACGGCTGCAGACAGGTGATGAGTGGCACCTCAGGAAGGAAAGTAGAGCTCAGACGTGTCAGCAATGCAGCCCATGAACTGTGAGACATGAACTGTGAGATTCTAGGTTTACCTTCTCTTTCATCATCATTATTCTGCTATTCCATTTATTTCCCTACTAGAGGCAAGGGGCTCGGCCCTTGCAGCCCCAGCTTCATCTGGAAGGTTGTTCGGCTATCTGGTCTAATGAGCATATTATGCTTTTATTATTATAGATTATGATTGATAGAAAATCCCTAACCGAAGAAGGTCCTAACAATGGAGGTAGCAAGAAAATGGGGTGCCACAGAGCTATTTTTTAAAAATTTATCTCTAATTATAGTTGACATACAATATTAGATTAGTT
The DNA here is from genome assembly GCA_026230045.1 of Corynorhinus townsendii. NCBI lineage: Eukaryota > Metazoa > Chordata > Mammalia > Chiroptera > Vespertilionidae > Corynorhinus > Corynorhinus townsendii. Next base: position 70,889,847 of record JAPDVU010000008.1, read on the forward strand.
TCAGGTGTACAACATAGTGATTCAACAATTATATATTTTATGAAGTGATCACCACCATAAGTCTAGTACTCATCTGTCACCAATATATTATTGACTAGATTCCCTTTACATCCATATGACTTATTTTATAACTGGAAGTTTATACTTCTTAATCCCCTTCCTTTTTTTTTCTCTCATCCTCCATCCCCCATCCCCCTGGCAGCCATAAGTCTGTTCTCTGTATCTGTGAGTTTGTTTCACTTTGCTCATTTGTTTTGCTTTTTAGATTTCACATATAAGTGAAATCATATTATATTTGTCTTTCTCTGACCAACTTATTTCACTTGACATAATACTCTCTACCCATGTTATTACAAATGACAAGATTCCATTCTTTTTTATGGCCATGTAATATTCAGTTATATATATAGTAGAGGCCCTGGTGCACGAAATTCGTGCACAAGGGGGGGTGTCCCTCAGCCCGGCCTGCACCCTCTCCAATCTGGGACCCCTCGAAGGATGTCCTACTGCTGGTTTATAGGGATTGGGCCTAAACCAGCAGTTGGACATCCCTCTCACAATCCAGGACTGCTGGCTCCTAACTGCTCACCTGCCTGCCTGCCTGATTGCCCCTAACCACTCTGCCTGCTGGCCTGCTCGCCCCCAAATGCCCACCCCCCGCCAGCCTGATCACCCTCAACTGCCCCCCTCCTTGCCAGTGTGCTCACCCCCAACTGCCCCCCCTGCTGGCCTGCTCACCCCCCACCCCCCCCTCCCCATTGGCCTGCTCATCCCCCAACTACCTCCCTGCTGGCCTGCTCACTCTAAACTGCTCCCCCTCTGTCCTGATCACCTCCAACTGACCCCCACTGACAGGGTGAGGGGCTGAGGGCTGTTTTCAGGCTGGCCACACCCCCTTCAGGGTGGGGGTCCCACTGAGGTGCCTGGTCAGCTTGGTTAGGGGCTGATGGCTGTTTGCAGGCTGGCTAAGCCCCCCAGCGAGGACCCTCACCCCATGGGAGTGTGGCCAGCCTGGGTGAGGAGCTAAGGGCTTTCAGGCTGGCCACACCTGTGGGTGATCCAGGCTCCCAGCCCCTCCTTTTTTTCTTTTCTTTCTTTTTTTTCAGCACCTCCTTGAGCAGAGGCCAGAGCCAGTTGGAAGCAGGTATCTGGGATTTATTTATCTTCTATAATTGAAACTTTGTAGCCTTGAGCAGAGGCCAGGGCCGGCCAGGGCGGGTGGGAAGCTTGGCTTCCTCCATCACTGGGGGCAACACAAGCCTCCTGCTTGCTCCAGCTCTGTGGCCACCACCATATTTGTTGGGTTAATTTGCATAATTGCTCCTGATTGGTTGGTGGTGTAGTGGAGTGATGGTTAATTTGCATGTTTCTCTTTTATTAGTGTAGATGCACCACATCTTCTTTATTCATCTATCGATGGACATCTAGGTTGCTTCCATATCTTTTTTTTTTTTGTAAACAATGTTGCAATGAACATAGCAGTGCATATATCTTTTCAAATTATTTTTTTCACATAAATACCAGAAGAGGAATTGCTGGATCATAAGGTAGTTTTATTATTTTAATTTTTGAGGAACCTTCATACTGTCTTCCACACTGGCTGCAATAATTTACATTCCTACCAACAGTGCACAAGCGGTCCCTTTTCTCATCCTGCTGCACTTGCTACTTGTTGTCTTTTTGATAAAAGTTATTCTAACAGGTGTGAGGTGATATCCCATTGTGGTTTTAATATGAATTTCTCTGATGTTTAGTGATGTTGAGCATCTTTTCATGTGTCTATTGGCCATTTGTACATCTTCCCATTTCTTAATTGAATTGTTTGGTTTTTGATGTTGAGTTGTATGAGTTCTTTATATATTTAGGATATTAACCTCTTATGATACATATGATTTGCTAATATTTTCTCCCCTTCAGTAAGTTTCCTTTTTTTCTTGTTGATGGTTTCCTTCACTGTGCAAAAACCTTTTAGATTTATTTATTCCCATTTGTTTATTTTTGCTTCTGTTGCTTTTGTCCAGGGAGATATATCTAAGAAATATTGCAAAGTCTAATGTCATAGACTTTACTGATTATGTTTTTTTTTCTAGGAGTTTTATGTTTTCAAGTCTTACATTTAAGTCTTTAATCAGTTTTGTTGTTGTTGTTGTTGTTTATGCTGTAATAAAGTGGTCTAGTTGATTTTTTGGATGTATCTGTCCAGGTTTTGTCAACATTATTTATTGAAAAAACTGTCTTTCCCCACTGTATATTTTTGCCTCTTTCATAGTAGATTAATTGACTACTATTAAGTAGATATATATGTGAGGGTTTATTTCTTGGTTCCCTATTCTGTTCCATTGTTCTATGTGTTTGTTCCAGTACCATTATTATACTTTTTATTACTATAGCTTTGTACTATAGTTTGAAATCAGGTAGCATTGTACCTTAAACTTTGTTCTCTTTTCTCAACATTTCTTTGGCTATTTGGGGTCTTTTGTGATTTCATATAAATTTTAGAATTATTTGTTTTATCTCTGAAAAATGACATTGGTATTTTGATAGAGATTGCATTGAATCCCCACATTGCTTTGGGTATTATGGACATTTAAATGGTATTCATTCTTCCCATTATTGAATATGGTATATCCTTCCATTTACTTGGTATTCTTCAATTTCTGCCTTCAATATCTTATAGTTTTCAGAGTACAGCTCTTAGTTAAATTTATTCCTAGGTATTTTATTCTTTTTGATTTAATTGTAAATGGGATTGTTTTCTTAATTTTTTCTGATAGTTTCTTATTAGTTTACAGAAATATAATAAATTTGTAAACACTAATTTTTTTATCTGGCAGCTTTACTGAATTAATTTATTAGTTCCAATAGTTTTTTTTTGGTGGAATCATTAGGGTTTTCTATATATAGTATCACAAAATCTGAAATGGTGACAGTTTTAGGGTTTGCAATATATAACTTATCACCTACAAGAGTAACAATTTTACTTGTTCCTTTTCAATTTGGATACCTTTTATTTTGTTTTCTTGTCTGATTTCTATAGCTAGGACTTCCAATACTATGTTGAATAAGAGTGGTAAAAGTAAACCTTGTTTTGTTCCCGATCTTAGGAAAAAGTTTTTTGATTAAAGAGGTCAGAACTAGCCTTCATAAATGCCTTTTCCACATCTCTACAAAGTAGGTGTCTTCAAATTTAACATGCCCAAAGGCTTCCAGGCCGCTCTAGATGCTATTTTATCTGTGTTCTGGTCATTCAGGAAGTCATTCAGCATCATCTGAGCCAGAGATTTCTGAACCAGTTTACAGTAGGGTGAGTGGAAGATCATGACGCTGAAAGCATTCTAGGTAAAATCTCTGTGTCCCTCTTTCTGCCCCGGGATATGGATCTTTTAGTGGTAGACAGAGTAGTGGTCTGATGCACTGAGGTATCACTGGATGGAGAGTTTCCCATCTACTATGGGACATTCAGAAAGCGGATTGGGCTTGTGAAAGTCATAGGCATGTTGCATGTGTGTCCCATGAAGTCCTCCTTCAAAAGTTAAAGGAGCATTTGGCCCAATGATCAATGTTTCTGACTCCACCTGTGGCATATGCAGCACTATCTCCTGCAACTACCAGGGTACACCCTCTATCCCCCGAGCTGGACACGATCCAGTTCACAATATTGAAGACAGTGGCTGTACCTCTGTAGCAGGTGCTTGTGGTGTCTATTCCTTCTAGATCTGTGTTCCCAGACTCCTCAAAGAGCTGCATCAAATTGGTCTTCCCTGACTTGGATTTGTCCATGATTGTCTCTGTTCCAATTTCTAGCCGCCCAATGCAATCCTAAGAAAGGCTATTCCACTCCATGAGATTCTGAACCACAATCATGCAAAGAGCTGATATCTTCTCTGTCCATGCAGAATCCCATCCTGGCCTGTCCCAAGCCAATGCTATACTTTCCAGCATCTACACCTTCATACTTTCTCAACTCGGCTTGATCAACATCTTGAGAAGGAAAAGAGATCTATATGTCAACAATCCCCACATCTTTTGGCCAGCAGGCTTCTGTATTCAAAGGAAGTGATCCAGGCATATGTAAGAGCTGTGTGAGGGACAAAGAACTTTAGTCTTCAGGTCTGCTTCCTCCGTCAGGCACCAAAGGTGCCCGGGCAGCAGTGCAGGAAAGGGAGTGAGCCTCGAAGGCCCAGGGCGCAGCGACTCTCCTCACCACACCACCAGCTTTATAGCCACCCACCCACTGGATTCGGCACCACCGGGAGGCCATGTATCATCTTTCATTTATGCAGTGGAATTTGCTAATACTTCGCTGAGGATTTTTACATCAGGGGTATTAGCCTGTAATTTGTTTTTGGTAGTGTCTTTCTCTAGTTTTGGTATCAGGGCAATGCAGGCTTTGTGGAGGAAGTTTGGGAGCTTCCTCTCCACTTCACTTTTTAGGAATAGTTTGAGGTGTTAGTTCTTCTTTGAACATTTTGTAGAATTCACCTGTGAAGCTGTCTGGCCCTGGACTTAGGTTTGTTGTGGGTTGTTTGATTACTGATTCAATTTCATTTCTAGTACTCAGTCTGTGTAGATTTTCTGTTTCTCCATGATTTATGGAATTTTATATATTTCTAAGAATGTATCCATTTCTTTGTAGGTTATCCAGTTTATTGGTGTAAACTTATTCATAGTATTCTCTTATAATCCTTTGTATTTGTGTGGTGTTGATGTCATCTTTTTCATTTCTGATTTTATTTTGGCATTCTCTTTTTAAAAACTTTTTATTGAATTTATTGGGATGACATTGGTTAATAAAATTGTATAGGTTTCAGGGCACAAATCTGTAATACATCGTCTATATTGTTTGTTCATCACCCAAAGTCAACTCTCCTTCCATCACCATTTATCCCCCCCTCTACTGTCTTTTACCTCCTTCCACTCCCTTTCTCTCTGGTAATCACCATACTTTTGTCTGTGTCTATGAGGTGTTTCTTTTTATTTGATTAATCCCTTCACCTTTTTCCTCTGATAGCTGTCAGTCTGTTTTCTGTATCTGTGACTCAGTTTTTATTTTGTTCATTACATTCCACATATAAGTGAAATAATATTTGTCTTTCTCTGACTGGCTTATTTCACTTAGCATAATATTCTTTAGGTCTAACCATCCTATCCCAAGAGGTAAGATTTCCTTTTTTTTTTTTAAGCTGAGTTGTATTCCACTGTGTAAATGTACCATAGCTTTTTATCCACTCAATTACTGATGGGCACCTGGGCTGCTTCCAAATCTTGACTATTGTAAATAACACTGCAATGATTAGGGGTGCATGTACTATTTCAAGTTAGTTTTTTGAGTTTCTTCCGATATATTCCTAGAAGTGGGATGACTGGGTCAAATGAGAGTTCCATTTTTAATTTTTTGAGGTAACTCTGTACTCCTTTGCACAGTGACTACTTTAATCTGCATCCCCACCAACAGTGCATGAGGATTTCCTTTTCTACACATCCCTGCCAATAGTTGTTGTTTGTTGATATATTGATGATAGCGATTCTGAAAGGTGTGAGGTTATATCTCATTGTGGTATTAATTTGCATTTTTCTGATGATTAATGACATTGAGCATCTTTTCATATGTCTATTGGCCATCTGTATGTCCTCTTTGGAGAAGTGTCTGTTCAGATCCTTTGCCCATTTTTCAGTTGGATTGTTTGTTTGTTTTTATGTTGAGTTGCACAAGTTCTTTATAAATTTTGTATTTTAACCTCTTATTAAATGTATCATTGGTGAATATGTTTTCCTATTCAGTGGGTTTTCTTTTCATTTTGTTGATGGCTTCCTTTGATGTGCAAAAGGTTTTAGTTTGATGTAGTCCCATTTGTTGTTTCTTTTGTTTCCCTTGCCTGAGAATATATACCAGAAAAAGTATTGCTATGAGAAATGTTTGAGATCTTACTGCCTGTGTTTTCTTCTATGATTTTTATCGTTTAGAGTCTGACATTTAAGTCTTTAATCCATTTTGAGTTTATTCTTGTGTATGGTGTAAGGAGGTGGTTTAATTTCATTTTTTGTACCTATCTGTCCAATTTTCCCAACACCATTTGTTGAATAAACTATATTTACCTCATTGCATAGTTTTGCCTACTTTGTCAAATATTAGTTGACCATAGAGGAATGTGTTTATTTCTGGGTTCTCTATTCTGTTCCATTGATTCATATGCCTGTTTTTATGCATTACCCTGCTGTTTTGATTACAATGGCCTTGTAGTATAATTTAATATCAGGTAGTATGATTCCTCCAACTTCGTTCTTCTTTCTCAAGATTGCTGTGGCTATTCTTTTGTGGTTTCATATAAATTTTTGGATTATTCTAGTTTTGTGAAATACACCATTGGTATCTTGATAGGAATTGCATTCAATCTATAGATTGCTTTGTGTAGTATGGAATTTTAATGATGTTAATTATTCATATCCATGAATACACAGTATAAGCTTTGACTTATTTGTATCTTCTTCAATTTCTTTCTTCAGTATCTTATATTTTTCCAAGTACAGGTCTTATTTTTTCTTCAATATATTTTATTGAAGGGTGAAGGAGAGAGAGAGAGAGAGAGAAATATCAGTGATGAGAAAGAATCATTGATCGGCTGCCTCCTGTACTAGGGATTGAGCCTGCAACCCAGGCATGTGCCCTGACCAGGAATCGAAGCTTGACCACCTGGTTCATAGGCCAATGCTCAACCACTGAGCCATGCCAGCTGGGCTTAAGATACATGCCCTTGACAGGAATTGAACCCTGAACCTGGGACCCTTTGGTCCTCAAGCTGACACACTATCCACTGAGCCAAACTGGTTAGGGCCAAGTACAGGTCTTTTACATTTTTTTCTCTTTGAATTAGAATTATTTCTTTTTTTGCAATTACCTTTTTTTAAAAAAACTTTTTAAAAATTGTTTAAAGTATTACATATGTCTCCTTTTTCCCCCATTGAAACCACTTTGGCCACTCCCACCCCGCTAGGACAAGCCTCCACTGCCCAAGTGTCTGTGTCCATTGGTTATGCTTATATGCATGCATATAAGTCTTTTGGTTGATCTCTTACCCGCACCCCCCACCCCTGCCCCCACCTTCCTTCTGAGGTTTGATGGTCTATTCGGTGTTTCTCTGGATCTATTTTTGTTTATTAGTTTATATTGTTCATTATATTATACAAATGAGTGAGATCATGTGATATTTCTCTTTCTCTGACTGGCTTATTTTGCTTAGCTTAATGCTCTCCAGGTCCATTCATGCTGTTGCAAATGGTAAAAGTTCCTTCTTTTTTATAGCAGCATAGTATTCCATTGTGTAGATGTACCATGGTTTTTTTAATCCACTCATTTGCTGATGGGTACTTAGGCTGTTTCCAAATCTTAGCTATTGTAAATTGTGCTGCTATGAACATAGGGGTGCATATGTCCTTTCTGATTGCTGTTTCTGATTTCTTGGGATATATTCCTAGAAGTGGGGATTACTGGGTCAAATGAGAGTTCCATTTTTAACTTTTTGAGGAAACTCCATACTGTTTTCCACAGTGGCTGCACGAGTCTGCATTCCCACCAGCAGTACACGAGGGTTCCTTTTTCTCCATATCCTCTCTAGCACTTGTCGTTTGTTGATTTGTTGATGATAGCCATTCTGACAGGTGTGAGATGGTACCGCATTGTCGTTTTGATTTGCATCTCTCAGATGATTAGTGACTTTAAGCATGTTTTCATATGTCTCTTGGCCTTTTGTATGTCCTCTTTCAAAAAGTGTACTTAGGTCCTTTGACCATTTTTTGATTGGATTGTTTATCTTCCTTTTGTTAAATTGTATGAGTTCCCTATAAATTTTGGAGATTAAAAATTAACCCTTATTGGTGATAACATTGGCAAATATGTTCTCCCATGCAGTGGGCTTTCTTATTGTTTTGTTGATGGTTTCTTTTGCTGTGCAGAAGCTTCTTATTTTGATGTAATCCCATTTGTTTATTTTGGTTTCCAATCCCCTAGAAGCTGTATCAGTAAAGATATTGCTATGACATATGTATGTCTGATATTTTGCTGCCTGTGGATTCTTCTAAGATTTTATGGTTTTCGTCTATGTTTAAGTTTTTTATCCATTTTGAGTTTATTCTTGTGTATGGTGTAAGTTGGTGGTCTAGTTTCATTTTTTTGCATGTATCTGTCCAATTTTCCCAACACCATTTATTGAAGAGACTGTCTTGACTCCATTGTATGTTCATGCCTCCTTTGTCAAATATTAATTGAGCATAGTGGCTTGGGTTGATCTTTTACATTTTTGATTAAATTTGTTCTTAAGTGTTGTTTTTAATATATATATACACTTGTAAATGGGGTTGTTTTCTTAGTTTCCATTTTCTTTTTTTTAATTTTTTATTGTTTAAAGTATTACATATGTTTCCTTTTCCCCCATTGGACTCCCCAGCTGTTCCCACCCCCCAGCACATGCCCTCAGCCCCCTAGTGTCTGTGTCCACTAGTTTCTATTTCTGATAGTTCATTATTGGTGTATAAAACTGCAACTGATTTATGAACATTTATTTTATATCCTGCTACTTTACTGAATTCACTTATTAGTCCTAGTAATTTTTTTGGTAGAATCTTTAGGGTTCTCTACTAGGTGTACTGGTTAATAATAGCGGATTTTGTAATAGAAGAAAACACGATAATTTCAAGAGAAACATCAAAAGTGCTTTATTCAAAGTAATGTCCATTTCTAGCTATACATTTTCCCCATCTTTCAGGCAATTTGTGGATACCGTCCCAATAGAACTTTTCTTGTTTTGAGGCAAACCATTCAGAGACCCAATTTTCCACTTCTTCATACATTTTGAAGTGCTGCTCAGAAAGTGTGTGTGCTATCGATCAGAACAAGTGGTAATCTGAAGGAGCAAGGGCTGGTGAATACGGCGTGTGGGTTAATACTTCCCAGGCTAGATCTTTTAACGTGTCTTTAACTGGTTTTGAAGTGTGTGATGGTGCGTCATCATGAAGCAAAATTAATTTGCCGTGTCTTCTGGCACACTCTGGTTGTTTCATGATCAAAGAATGGTTCAAATTGATTATTTGTTGTCAGTGGAGATCAGTATTAATGGTTTCACCTGGTTTTAGAAGCACATAATACACCACACCTTCCTGATCCCACCAAACACAGAGCATTGTCTTCTTTCCAAAGCGATTTGATTTGGCCTTGCAGTCGATGTTGATGGTTGACCTGGATCAACCCATGATTTTGTGCATTTGGGATTCTCAAAATAAATCCACTTTTCATCGCCAGTCAATTCAATGCAAAAAAGTCTTTCTTTCATGCTGTTGAAGCAGCATTTTAATGATTACTTTTCGATTTTTCATTTGTCTTTCGTTCAGTTGATGTGGCACCCATGTTCCTTCCTTTAAAATCTTTTCCATTGCTTGTAAACGATCGGAAATTGTTTGCTGAGCAACGTTTAATCTTTCTGCAAGTTGTTTTTGAATTTGACATGCATCTTCATCCAATAACGCCTGTTATTGTTGATCTTCAAACTTTTTCGGTTGACTTGGACGTTCTTTGTCTTTCACATCGAAATCATCACTTTTAAAGCATTTAAACCAGCATTCACAAGTATCTTGAGATGGAGCATGTTCACCATAAACTTCTCTAAGTATAAGATAACTTTCAGTAGCACTTTTCTTCAAAATAATGAATTAAAACTTCCCACAAATGCTCTTTTTTGGGGGCATGAAATTTGACATTTTTAAGTATAAAATTATCTATGATGTTAACACCTTCAGCAAATTTGACATATGAAGGCTTGAAGCTGTCAATACAATAAAATAGCATACATATCAAATCGCATATATATCAACATATGTGTAACTCCATCTATTGAAAAAAAATCTGCATTATTAACTGGTACACCCAGTAGTTTTGTTCATCTTTTCTATTGTTTTTTTTGGTGTCTCTTTCATTTATTTCTGCTCTGACCTTTATTACTTCCTTCTTTCTACTTGCTTTGGCCTTTGTTCTTTTTTTAAATTCCTTTAGGTATAAAGTTAATTGTTTGTTTGAGATTCTTCTTATTTCTTGTTGTAGGCATTCATCACTATAAATTTCTCTCTTAGAACTGCTTTTGCTGTGTTTCAGTGGTTTGGTATTGAATTTCCATTTTTATTTGTCTCAAGATATTTCTAAATTTCCTCCTTGATTTCATTAACCCTCTGATTATTTAGTAGCATGTGTTTAGTCATTATGTGGTTTTTTTCCCCAAGTTTTCTTCTTGTAATTTATATCCAGTTTTATACCATTGTGATCACAGAAAATATTTTATACTGTTTGTCTTCTTAAATTTAGAGACTTGTTTTGTGGTCTAACATGTGATCTATCCTGGAAAATGTTCTATGTGCACTTGAAAAGAAAGTATATTCTGCTATTTTGGGGTGGAATGTCCTGGTAAATATCTATTAAGTTCATCTTATCTAATGTGTTAAGGTCACTGTTTCCTTGTGGAAATTTTATCTGGATGATCTATCCATAGTTGTAAGTGGGATGTTAAAGTTTCTTACTATTGTTGTAATATTATCTCTCCCTTTATGTCAATTAATATTTGCTTTATTAGTCGTCCCTACATTAGGGGCTTAGATGTTTACAAGTGTTATCCTCTTATTAGGTTGATCTTTTTATCATTACATAGTGCCATTCTTTGCTTCTTGTTAGTCTTCATCTTAAAGTCCATTTGGTCTTATGTAAGTATTTTTATTCAAGCTTTATTTTCATTTCCATTTGTATGCAACATCCTTTTCATTTCTTTACTTTCAGTCTCTGTATCTTTCAATTTAAAGTGGTCTCCTATAGGCAGCATTAGCATGGATCCTGTTTTCTTATTCATTCAACCATCCTGTGTCTTTTAATTGATTTCAGAGAGCGTAAGGGAGAGAAAGAGAAACATTAATGACGAGAGAGAATCATTGATTGGCTGCCTTCTGTATGCACCCAACTGGTGATTTGAGCCTGCAATGTGGGCATGTGCCCTGACTGGGAATTGAACCCTGAACTCCTGATTCATGGGTTGAAACTCAACTATTGAGCCACATCAACCAGGTCACCCTAAATGATGTAGCATTTAGTCCATTTACCTTTAAATTAATTATTGATAGGTGTGTATTTATTTCCGTTTTAGCATTTTCCAGTTGTTTTTATAGTTCTTCTTTGTTCCTTTCTTCTTCTCTTGCTCTTTTCTTGCACATTGATGACTTCATATAGTAATTTGTTTGTTTAGGTTCCTTTGTAAAATTTGTTGTGCATCTATTTTTGGATACTATGGAATTAATATATAACAAGCTATGTTTATAGTGGTCTATTTTAAGTTAATGGTCACTTCAGTTTGAACACATTCTAAAAGCACTACATTTTTTACTCCAACCCATTTGTTTTTGACATCATATTTTACATCTTTTGTGTGTGTGTGTGTGTGTACATATGTGTATTCTTAATTCATTACTGTAGTTACACATGCCTTTACTACTTTTGTCTTTAACTTTCATACTAACTTTATAATTGGTTGATCCACTATATTTATACAATGATTGCCTTTATCAGTGAGATTTTATTTATTTATTTATTTTTGTTAATCCTCACCTGAGGATATTTTTTTCCATTGATTTTTAGAGAGGGTGGAAGGGAGGGGGAGAGACATAGAGAGAGAAACATTGGTGTGAGAGAGACACATCGATTGGTTGCCTCTTGCACATATCCTGACTGGGGCTGGAGATCGAGCCTGCACCAAGGTACATGCCCTTGACCAGAATTGACCCCATGACCCTTCAGTCCATGGGCCAACACTCTAACCACTGAGCAAACTGGCTAGGGCTATTTTCTTATTTTTAGTTTTGGCCTTTTCTTTTCAATTTAAAAAGGCTCTTTAAAATTTTTTGCAATGCCAGTTTTGTGGTAATGAACTTTAGATATTGTTTGTTGGGGATACTTTTTCTCGCTCCTTCAATTCTGAATGATTATCTTGCTGGGTAGTCTTCTTGTTGGTAAGCTTTCATCAGTTTGAATAGATTGTGCCATTCCCTTCTGGCTTGCAAAATTTCTGGTGAAAAATCAGCTTATAGTCTTATGGGGGAAAACCTTTGTAAGTCACTGTTTTTCTCTTGCTGCATTTAAGATTCTCTGTTTATCTTTAACTTTTAGCATTTTAATTATTATGTCTCTTGGTGTGGGTCTCATCTTGTTGGGGACTCTGTGCTCCCTGGACTTGGATGTCTATTTCCTTCACTTGTTAGGAAAGTTTTTAGAGATTTTCTTCAAATATGTTTACTGTCTTTTCTTCTCTCTTCTTCTGGGACCCTGATGTTAGTATGCTTGATGTTGTCCCAGAGGTCCCTTAAATTATCTTCATTTACTTTGATTCTTTTTTCCCTTTTGATCTTCTAATGGGGTGACTTCCACTACTTTGTCTTCCAGCTTGCTGACTCATTCTTCTGCATTATCTAATTGGCTATTTATTGCCTCTAGTGTATTTTTCATTTTAATTATTGTATTTTTCAGTTTTGACAGGTTCTTTATATTTTCTATCTGTGTCAATGAACTTATCTACTCTCTCACGAATTTGTTGAGCATCTTCATAACCATTGTTTTGAAGTCTTTACCTGGTAGATTGCTTATCTCTTTTTCTGGAGTTTTGTTCTGTTCTCTTGTTTGCAGCGGATTTGTCTCTTTGTTTTGGCTATCTCTCTGTGTCTTTCTATGAATTAAGTGAAACAGCAACCTGTGCTGGCAGGGTGGCCAGGGCTGTAGTTATATCAGGCTTGGGCCAAAGGGAATCCCAGGAGTAGGCCTGGCTGAGGCAGGAGCTATAGCTGGTGTAAGCATGGGCTGTGGAAAGTCCTGGGTGCAAGGAACACAGGGACCCAGTTTTACCTGAAGCATGTGTGAGCCATGGTGAGTCCCATGGGTTTAACTTATCCAGTCTTAGCACACTGTGCTGGAAAAGCCTTGGCAGGCCAGCTGGAGTTGTAACTGGAGTGAGCTCAGACCATGGGAAGTCCTGGAGGCAAGCCGTGCTAAGCCCTGGTGCTGTAGCGGAAGCGGGAGTGGTCTGCAGGACGTCCCTGGCACTAGCTGCACTGGGTGGGAGCTGTGCTAGAGTGACTGTGTGGGGAGTTTCAGGGATAAGAGCACTGGGGCGACCTTGGTGGCCTGGATGAAAGCTGTAGCTGGAGCAGGCTAAGGAGAGACCCAAGGAGAAGTGTACCACAGCCCAGCGCTGTGGCTGGAGAGGCTGTGGGCCATGGGGATCCTGGGGGTGAGCCTCAGGTGTGCTGGGATGGCTAGGGCACGTGGACAGTACTGCTGCCTGTGTGGTCAATGCGGGGAAGGGAAGCACAACACACTGTGCCCTCTGCTGGACACTGGGGAGTTCCTGCAGCCCCCTCCTGTGCGGCACCTGCTCTAGGGTTAGTAAGTAAGTGGATTTACACTGAGTGGCCAGATTACGATCTCTGAACGCATAATAATCTGGCCACTCAGTGTGTGTGTGTGTGTGTGTGTGTACATATAATATATATATATATTGGAGGCCCAGTGCGTGAATTCATACATAGGTGGGGTCTGGCCAGCCTGGCCAAGGGGAGGGGACATGGGCGGTTGGCTGGCCTGCCTGCTGGTCGAACTCCTGGTTGAGACCATATTAACCTTTTATTATATAGGATATACACTGATTGGCCAGATTATTATGCGTTCGGGGATCGTAATAATCTGGCCACTCAGTGTATTTCTGGTATAGATCCGCTTTAAACCAGTCTTTTCCTGGTGCCCCAGGATGGGCGAGTCTGTGTGTGGGCCCCTGAGTTCTACCTCCCTTCTGCATGTTGGTGCGTTGGGGGTGGGGTGTTGACCTCTCCATTTCTGAGGTCCCTCTTACTTGCTGTGCAGAAGCTGTTGTTAACTCTCAGTTCAAGATCTGTTTAAAGGTTAAAATGTTACTCTAAATGAGCCTCACGACAGAATGTATTACATTACAGGGTTGTTAGAATTAAAATTCTTCCATAACATAACTGTATAGACAGGAACGCTGTAATAAGAACATCTCAAAATGACTATATTTAAATGCCTCACATTCACAGAACTGCTGTCCTGTATTGAACACACACTATGGACCTGCCTGTTGAAAGGGTTTAACTTATCCAGTCTTAGCACACTAGGTGATGAGCAGTTACTTCCTGCATTTAGTAACCTACCCTCTCTACCTGTAGGATATATGCAGCGGGATTCAGCCTCCACAGGCTGATGGTTGCACATAGAAATACATTTTTAGAAAGTTAGTTTAAAAACCTTAAAACTTTTAAAGTGTTGATTTAAAAAAGTTCTTTACCTCTTTATAAACACCTAATGAATATCATTAACTCTAAAACAGCATTTGAGGCACAAATACTAGTAAGTATGTATGTTTAATGGGCGCAACTATAGGTATTTTGTTTTGAATAAATTCAGTAAGTTCATGATTATAGTTGCTTTTTACAACTCTCACCTTCCAAACATGACTTGATTCATCAGTGTCTATGAGTCCTTTCTCTTTAGACAAAACCACTACGTGGGGCAGGGAGTGTAGGGGATAAATTACTAACTCTAGGCCACAATGTAGCCTAAACGAACATTCCCCTAGCATCCCAGCTCCGTCTCTCCCACCTAACACTTGCTTTGGATATCCTGAGTTCTCTGCCAACTGTAACTGAACATCAATAAATCAAACCTGCTCAGGAGCTGAAATAAATTACCTAAATCCGTAAGATTCCAGGTAAATAGCTGAAGAGAAGTGAAACAAAACTATATATATATATATATATATATATATATATATATATACACACACACACACACACACACACACACACACACACACACACATATATATGTGTGTGTGTGTGTATATATATATATACACATATATATAGATATATATATATAGAGAGAGAGAGAGAGAGAGAGAAAGAGAGAGAGAGAGAGAGGAGAAAAACCTAATATGGCAAAAAGCAATTTTAGGAAAAAAATAAGCGAAAGTCTGCAAAACAATGAAGGGGGGAAATCTCCTACTTGAAATAGTTCCCTATAATACTGACACAGAGTTTGAATATGTTAAACCATCAAGAGCATTAGACCATTTTGTAATCGTGATGATATTTGAAATAGAGTATTTTCAATTCATAAAGGGAAACGAGCCTACTTAGGGGAGGCATTAGTAAGACACTAAGCTTCATTCATGCAAGGGATGCAGAAAACTAGAAAGATCTATACAATCAAGACCTCCAGGTCACAGGAGGTGACACAGGAACCTCAAGGTGAAGACAGAAGCAGCTTAGGTTACTCACTGACAGATCTGAGCCTTTAATCCCGTTTCATAGGAACTAATGTGGCTCTAACTCACTGATACTGAATGCCGGCTTATCTGCAGAGACTCATGTTAGTAACTGCTGGCTGTGGTGGGTGGGGCCAGGGAAGAGTGCCTTGATGCACACAGCACCTGTGCTGCTGCATGAGGTCCATTTATTCACAAAACAAAAACAAACCACCATAAGAAAAATGGATTTTTTAATTATTTTTTCTCAGAGGCAGAATCACATAGCCGTTTTGATACGATTTCCAGTAGGTCTAAAATACTGCTTTTTGGAGTTGTAAAAATTCCATTACAGAAACATACAGAACAGACATAGGATAAACAGAAATCACATCAGTTGATCAAATGGTTGTTCTAAGGATGTTCTCTGCCTTATTTTCCTAGAAGAAAAGTTTCAAGGATCAGATGAGAAACTGCTGTCAGCATACAACTACGCTTTGGAAAAGGAAAGACCAAATCAGTAACCTGGCTCACTTGCAATGCTGTGTGTACGTCTACAGAAGTCTGCATGTTTGTGGGTGTTTTGTATCAGCTAGGAAATTTATAATTTCAAAAAAAATCTAAGGAAATCTAAAACATATTCTTTACAAAAGCAAACCATTGCTTCAATGTCCTTTTCCCTTCAGACACAAGCTGCGTTAGGAACAGGTTCAAAGCTTTCATGTACAACCATTTGTTATTCATCTGAAATATCCGGATGGAAAATCAGCAAACTGGGTACATGGTTTAGAAAGTGAAACTTTACAAATTTTATAAACAATTAAAATATGCATTTTCTTAACTGCTAATTGTCAAAACTTTACGTTGTTTTTAAATCTGAAAGATTAAGGACTTTGGGGAAAAGCCACTCCTAACACACAACAGTATTACTGTAATGGAAGTAAAAAGCAGGTTAATAGACGCATTAAAGTAAAAATATTAAGTGACCAGTTACTCTTAAAAGCTTGAGTTGTATTCCAATCTTAAAAGAAATTATGACTACTTAAGTGGATTGCAATGTTCAAGACTAATGGAAATGATGTTACTGATGTAACAATTTATAAAACACTGTGAATGAACATGCTCCGCAGGGTGTGCGTCCAATGAATTTAAAATCACACATGATCATGTTAAGAATACCATTCACCAAGGGCTGTCCCAAGGCATCTTTAAAAAAATCTACACCAAAGGTTTGGACAGCGAAAGCAGTGATACACTCTGTTTCTTATAGAGACACCAATACAGTAAATGCATTCACTTTTTAGCTATCATTATACTAGTCACAATTTGTAACCTTACAGAATAGAATAAAGCTATAGTATATGAAATTACCATATATTTATCTTCTTTAAAACCATTTTTAAAGAAGAGCCTATCTGTCAATTTTTAGAAGTCAGAAACCAGCAGAAAAATGTAACTGATAAATGCAGTCTTTAAAATATTTTGTGGGTAATTATATGCTAACTTTCAAAATACAACAGAATTTTTGGTCCACGAGGCCCTTTAAGAAACAAAAGGTAGGTGAGGGAGTCCCATTTATCAATAGAAATATAAAGTTCATGAAAAAAATTTCAATACTTATTAAAATATATTTTTACAGAATGCTTTTTTTGGTGGTTAAAATTAAGAAATCTCACAAATAATGGGTATGAGCTGGTAGGACACATAAATTAATTAAGATGCTTTAATATGACTGTGTCACATTCTCCTTTTGAAGACCATTAATAAATGATTTTCTTTCTATGTCAACTGAAATACAATTATTTCTTAATATATATCAGGATCTAATGCTTTTAATGTGTCTGTTTTCTCCCTGTAGGGCAGAGATCAGCAAACTGTGGCCCACAGGCCAAATCTGAATGACTGCTTGTTCCTGTAAAGTAAGTTTTCTTTGCACACAGCCACACTGACTCACTTATATATTGTCTGTGGCTAATTTCATGCTGCAGGGGAAGAGGTAAGTAGTTTATAGAGACCCTATGATTCATTCTCAAAGCCTGAATTATTTATTATCCAATCCTTTATAGAAAAAAATTGTCAACCTTGGCCCTAGGCGGTTTCCCAGACTAATCTAAATTAATGCATGTTCCTCTACTTCAACACCCGTTCTCTCTTCTAATACATGTATACAGTTCATGTACTTTATATTTAGTTGTATTTGTTGGCATATACTTAAGAAGCCAACATCCTAGCCGGGCTCCCATGTTTAATGTATTTTGAACATAAGCATTCCCTATGGCTATGACCTATTTGACTTCCGGTCTCTTTGGAATGCTCTGGGAGTTGGATGATAATAAAATGGGTGGGCCATACACTAACAGAATGGCCAAAAAAAACTGTGCATCTTATTTCATCTTGAAGAAGGAAGTTGGATAGCAAAAAGAATAACCCAAATCAAATATACCTTAGGGTAAATGCCTTTCAATCGGGAAAAACAGCTCGATAGTTTTACACACACACACACACCCTCCCACCTACCACAAACTGACAGCTAAACATAGAGTGTATTTGTTTATAAATATATTACTATCTATATACATATAGATACACCCATAAAAGGCATGTTAAATAATTATTTGTGTAATCAATACTACTTTAAAGTTTTTCTTGCGTGTGTTTTAAAGTTACACATTCTATTAAAATTATCAAAATAAGTCTTTAAAAATACCAGAAATAAAACCAGTGAAGAGTCACTTTCCATTCAAGTGTTTCCACATCTCATCAGTGGTCACCTGGACTCCAGACTTGGGCATGCACAGTTCAAGGAAACACAGTTCAACGAAGGAAAAGTTAGCCATCAAAATTCTAACACCCTCCCATTGTTAATACTTCATAACAAGTATGTATATATATATAAACATTCTTTTTAGTTATATTACATATGCTTATAAAGGAATTCTCATGGAAACACAAAGTTCTAGTTTCTACCAGCATCAAATATTTTATACTAGTTTGCATTTCTTTCCAAAGTTTAGGTCAATGACAAACTCTATAGGGATACAGAGGCCATAAAAGGAGCCTGAAAACTTACATATCACATGCGAGAAAGGAGGAAATACAAAGGGCCAGTTCTTGGCCAGTTGGGTACTATTCCCTTTGTGCTAAGACACAGAAACAACGAACTGGCTAATTACTGTGTAAAGTACAGTCAACTCTCAGAAAATTCTAATCAGAATCCTTTCTCCTGACAGCTTCACTACTTACTAACCACCTCTCTTTATTTATTAGCGAGTCTGGTAAAAGATATGATTAAGGTAAAAGTTTTGGCTAAATTAAAGGTTTGGATTCAGCTATGGGTTTATTTTAATGGTGGATCCTTTTACATATTGCTTTAGATAATTAAGAACTGCATGTGTCTAAAGTCTGCCAAATACCTGATTCTTAAGCTCTGAAAGCAACACTGGTGCTTCAATAAAAGGGAGAATGGGGCAGCAAATTGTCCTCTTGTCATAAGAAAATGCCTGTATCTTAACTTACAGTTACACTGAAGGGTTTTAGTGTGGGCAGCTCAGAGCTCTCCACTCAGGACAGGCGAGGCAAGCCCCCCCATTCCCCATAGTCTAAAATCCATGAAGCAATGACAGATTGTTAACTAAAAACATTTAGTAGGTAAAATTAAAGGTGTGATATACATTTCACCTAAAATCTCACTTAAATAAATTTAGTCATGTTTGCCAGAATCTCCAAACAACTAAGATACTAAAGTTAAGAAAAAGGAAGCAAAAACTACATTTTAAAAGTGATTTCACAGTTAAAAAAAAACAAAAAACTTCGAACATGACTAAGATAAAAGGTACTATGCATTTGTAACCCTATTTTTGGCACTGGTTTCACCTCTACATTTAAGCTTGTCCTATAGATAGTGACCCATGAAATAAGGAGAACAGGTTCACAGGCGAGTGGGGCGCTCAGGCAGACACCACCCAGAATGGTGTGTGGCTGCCTCCGTATTCTTTCTAGTTACAGATGACAGCCACACTTGCTTCAGCAACAACAGCAATGACTGTGTAGAACACCACTTTCCTGAATTAAGTTTGCTGAACACGGTTCAGATTATTGGATATGTCAATATGCACAATGCCTTTTAGAAGCATTTACTGTATACCCAAACCCTACTTCATGCAACACACAGTGTCACACAAGTAGTGAAAATGTTATCCTAGTCAAAGGTGCTTGGACATTATTTTCAGGCAGCATTTTACCTTTATTTTAAGTTCACACTAGATGTTTTAGGAGAAAGAAAATGCCAATAAATTTATTTAATATACTTTAATATATTATATAAAACTAGGACAGACACTTTTATTTACCTAAATTGTTACTTTAATTTTCTACCCTATTCTAGACCTCAATTTTACGTAAAAAATTTGTATTTAAATAAGGGATAAAATGTTGCCCAAAAGTCTAATCATGTTACACTTTTGTGTTTTAACTAGATCTACAAATCAAAAAGTTCTTATAGTTAAAAAGATACAATTTGTATCAACAGTAAAAGGTACTTTCTGGTTTTTCAGGGCTTTACTTCGAACTGTAGCATGTGGAGTAATCAGAACATCCAGGGCATCTCGGCAGACTGAGGAAACAGATCTGAACGAGTCATCACACTACGTAAAATTCAAACGCTGGAGGCAACAGGGAAGTCATGCCAATCACACAACTGTCTGCCATTGATTGCAGTATCTACCTTCTAACCGATGAAAATGAATAGGCATCTAGCAAAACCCATGACTTTGAAACCAGAAATATCCCTTACTAATACTAAAACAGACTTCAGTCTGTATCTAAAACTACACTATTTGTGGCAAGAGTCTGGCCTTAATAATATAATAGTCCCCCCTCCCCCATAAAACAACCTTCAGGAAAATGGAAAATATACAGTATCTTACAAAAATGTTAAGTTATCATTTACAACTCCTCCATCGCCATTTCCATAGTGCAGTATCAATAAGTGTTGCATATTCTCAACACACAAAACCACCTCAGGCCAGCCTTGATAAACAGCAGGAAAGCTAGAGAGTATATTAAATATAAAAGTTGCATTGAGAATAATTAGATTCATTAAAAACAGGCAAGTACTGCAAAAGGGTTACTTTATCCAGTATTGTTGTGCCCCAAACAAAAAGACAAACACATTAAAAATACAGGTCAATGAAAATATAGGAATTCAATTCCATTTCTACTATCTAGAAGCACATCACAGCTGGATAGCAAAGCTCTAAAGTGTAACAGTTACGGCTTTTGCCTTATTCATAAAATAAAAATGGAAACATTTTTTCCCATTGATTGCATCTGCTTTCCTTTAAATCTGCCATATTAACTAATTAGGTAACAGACAAAAAAATCTGAACAAAAATAAAACAATAAAAAGTGCCATATTGTAAATCATTCTAGTATATACTGTTACCCATTTCAACATAAACTGGTAACTTACATTTGTTTAAAATATAGCCAGTGCTGTAGTATATCTTTGTTTCTATAAATAATGATTATAGCACAAAGAAGCCCACTTTCCCCAAATAAAAATAACTTAAAAAGCTGTAAAAGATTCAATTAAGCTTGGCTTGAAAAAATAGTTTGCTAGGTCTAGTCAAATGTTCAACATTCTGAAGGTATTATAATTGCTTGCAATTGATAGAGAAACACCAAGTTAATAAAACATGAAATAAGGATAAAAAGTGCTGCATATAAACCCCTGATGCACCAAAGATTAATATCAAAGATCACATCTAATAAATCAAACTGGAAAAATTTCCAGCCAAGGATATAGCTTTAAAAAGGAAATGTTAAAAAAAGTTTGAATGTAAAGCAATCCCGTGATACTTCCACTATGTGGGGCTATACATACAGATTCCATGATACAGTATTTCACATAAATGGATACTATATAACCTCCTTGCTGAGAAGGAGATCACATGTGCTATTGTAGCAAACCTCCCTCAGCATTTGAGCTGAACAAAAAACTACTAAACACCACAAAGATGCATCATCTTTCAATAGCCCAGCTGCGATTTTTCCACTAAAATGGCTGCGGCTAGCTGCTGGGCGTCTGTCACGTGAGGGTTCCTTTTCATGACAATTCTCACAAGGTCAGGTGGGAAGATGTTGCACAAGTTGATATAAATCTTCTCTCGGTTGTCCTGATACCTCGGGGGATCCTGCGGCAGCCCGCAGTACGGTATTCGCCAGGTGGGCTCCTGCTGCTCAGGGAGGCTCTGAAAAGTGAAGTGCTCATAGCACGGCTGAGTGGAGCTGTCAGGCAAGGAGTAGGTCTGCCGATAGCCATACGCGTCAATCCCATACCCCTGCCTGTCCCAGCTCCCCAGCCCCTCCTGGCGGGAGTAAGCCTTTCTCTGTCTTGAAGGGGAACTGTCATACAGCCGAGAGTCAGAAATGCTGTCTAGTCTCGTGGCCACTAAGGACCGCCCCAGGTGTGGTGCCTTGTGTGCTGAACTAGGAGGAGAGGGGTACTCGCCAGGACAACTGGACCGGGCTCCCACAGCTGGATGCTGCAGATGCATAGCCAGATGTGGAAGAGGAGGCTTGTGATGGTACTTTGGTTCTTCGTGACTGTAACTTTGCACTCTGGTTAAGGGGTCGTGGAAATTCTGCAGGAAGGGTTGGGAATTAAGGCGGCTGTGAGGGTACATATGCTGACACTTTAAGTTCTCTTCTAGTTGTGGGTCGGGAGAACTGACGTAGGACCGGTCGTTGTAGCCCACGTACGAGTCACTGCTCCCACAGCTCATGCTCCCGTCACTGCTGCAGTCAGAGGCTACAGAGCTGATCCTATAATCTGTGTCCAAGGAAAAACGCCTTTCAGGACTTCGTGGGCCTGAGATACTCAGATTTGAATACGCATTCAACATGGAATAATACCCAATGTCAACAGGGGAGTCACATTTGGGGTACTGTTCATAAGGCATTGGCGTTCCATGATTTTTGGTTGTCATCATTATTGGAGGATATTGTCCCTGTGGTCTTTGATCCTGAGGTGGGAAATGAACTCCAGATGGAAGGCCATTGCTTAAAGATGTAGTGCTTTGGGGTTTTGCAGTAGAAGTAGCCGGTATACTCACTAAGGAGGGTACAGACCTGGTTTCCAATTTGTTTTTGGTGGGAAGCTTTTCCTCTAGGTCTGGGTAGGCCTGAGTCCTGATGCTGGGGTCCGACTGCCTCTTTGGGGCACCTCGCTTGCCATCGGCAGAGCCGTCAGCCTTGGTGCTGCAGGGGACGCTGTTGCTTTTCACCAGTCCTCCTTCATTTGCAGTCTTGGCAGCCGTGTTTCTTGACATGGCACGAAGTTCATCGGCCACTGACCGCTGGGGCTGACTGCCCCTTTCCGGATGATAATATTTGCACTTGTGCCCATAGGTGCATTTCTTTCCTGCAAAGAGGAAGATTAATTAGGCGAAGGAGCATGCCTCAGGCCCCCAGTGCTCAGCCCGGTACTACGACTTGGACTAGTGAAAGAAACAAAGGCAGAAACTGAAGCACACTGAGTGCGCCTCATTTCTGAGAAATGCCACCTAGAGTCTCCCCTCTACTAACAGCACTAAGAAGCTGGCTGAATGACTAATATCTGCCTCCAGAGTTTTGGTTTAATACCCTGTGTCGTCAACTCTGACCTACCCATTCTCTTCCAGGATGACTTTATAATAAGGTAGGACATTCTGGAAAAAACAAAAGTACTACTGTAATGTGATAAAGCCATTCTGATCTGATGTGTATCTAGATGTAAGAACTCCAAATTTTGATCTAGCTGAAAACCTCATGTAGAAGGAACTGAGTTTTTGGAACTGAGTTTTGGGAGATGCATTTGCATTGAAGCCAATTAGGTACAAATAATTACTTTTTCATGGTTAGAATGAAAAAGTAATTATTTCTTAAGTTTAATTACAAACAAAAGAACACTATGCTATCCAAAATTAAAAATGATTATTAAAAATTTTAACAACATATTCTGATCTAAAAGGCAGATATTAAATACTCATAAAGCAAGTTACCGTATGGGCAAGGCTGCTTCTTGTGTTCAGGAACAATAGGTTTCTTCCGCAGAAAATTGTCCAGGCTCGGACCGTGCCTGCCAAGAGGGTCATCAGGGGGCATGAACCTGTCACGAGTAAAATACAAAATTATACTTAAGTAAGAAGTCGATCATTTAATTCTAAAGACAATGTAAATATTACTCTATGGTATTTTTTTCAATTTTAATCCAAATACTTTGATTCAACATTTACAGGATAAAAATGTTAGTGTACTAAGTTCTCTTGATAATAACAAAATTAAAATGTTTCAGGATAAACTCAGATTTGTTTTAATTTAAATAAGCTTTGAGTCAAACATATTCTAATTATTTCTTCCTTCCTCTCAATCTTGGGAATTTGTAAGGATTTTAGAAAACAATCCCAAGGACATTTTAGGAGAGTTTTATAAACATCAATGCTGTGAAGCAGTATAAACAGGTGGGGATCGATGAGGGGCCGCTGAGGAAGAGAAGGGAGATGAAGTATAGACTGACGGAGGACAGCAGCTAACGATGCCTCGCGTGCTGGAATCTGTACACACGTCATCTCGTTTCATGCTAACAGGATCCCTGCAGCATCAGCGCTGCTTTGTGGGTTAATACACTTTTCTAATTCGGGCTTAGATAAATGAAGTTACTTTCATCTAAGTTCACATGGCGCAGCCAAGATGTCTAACTCCATAGTCCATTCCCTTCCCATTCTCGTAAGGTGCTTCTCAGCTGATGTAGAAAATGTCTTAAGAAAATAAATGTTATTTTGGACCGATTGTCCAATGGAAGCAAGAATTCATAGTGTGCATAATGAAAAGCAGTTATGACTGCAAAGTTCTGCTACTAGTTAAGTTACTGTTTGAACTTAAAGAAACCAAGTATTTACCCATAAAATGTGAATAATTTATGAACTCTTAAGGGGGTGTCAACATGGTTGAGTAGTAACACTTAGCAAATATTAATATGAGAACAATATGGCAACATTAAAAGTTTAAAAGACAGTCACTCAATCCTACAATCTTAATACAATTAATTTCCACTTATGTGTTGCATTTTAGTCATCTTTCTGTATGCATACTCCATTTTACAAACACAGATTTTATGCTTTCTCTTTTTAACATATGCTTCAATGTTTAATAGCTTTTCATCGTCATAATTCAGGAAAGCAGTATTACGTGTAAGTAAATGGTTTTACTCACTTGTCATTGACAAATGAATACATTAACAATCGCTCATCTATGAACTTCTTCCACTCTGGTTTCTCATTAGCCAAATCCCTGTAGTTATCATTGGACACAATTATTCCGTCGGACTCGAAAGCCAGCTTCACAATGAACCTGTCATCGTAGCACACCACGCGCCTGCCCTGGACTCGCCGGGATGGAGTGAACACCAGGATTTTCTCCTTCTCTAATTTACGAAGAATCTCTTGATCTGCAGGGTAGAATTTCAGGAATAAATACATACATAACACATGTAGCAACTTCACACAATGTGAGCTTTTATAAGACAAACTGGATATATGTAATCCTTTCATTAGGGATTATTATTTTACAGTCTATGGATGTAGCAAATTTGTAACTCCCAATATTTTTCCTTCAGGATTTCTAATAAAGTTTTAAAAATAGTCCCCCTCAAATGAACTTAAAAAATATAAAACATTTAAAACTTCAAAAACGTTTAAAAGTTAAGGAAAATTAAAAGCATAAAACTTAAACATGACTGAACAACTTGTGAATTAACTGGAATTACTAATTTTTAAAACTTCTCTCTCTTCAGCAGACAATCACTACATGCCTACTCGATGGCATGTACTATGCTAAGTGTTAATGGCCACCAAGATTAAGAATGACCTCCCCTCCAGGAGGTCTTAGGTACTGGACTGGGTAAACATGTAAACTAGTAACAAGGGTTGTAATTGCCAAAACAGACGGACGAGCAAAGTATGAGGGAAGTGGGGATGGAAGAGCAATATGGGTCAACTAGCTCTGAGACTGGCATATAAATTTCATGATGCTCCTGATAAAGTGCCAAAGTTCACTAAGACCAGAACTTTGGTTTAGAAAAGCAGCAGAGGAGTGGAAGAAATGTGGGCTTTGAAGTCAGCAAGTGAAGGCTAACTCTCAGGTTCTGCTGCTTTATGTATATGACATCAGTCCTACTGCACCTGTTTCTTCATGTCTTCAAATGCAGCTGGTGGGCTCTGAGGACCAATGAGTTACTATGTGTAGAAGCACTTAGCATAGTGCCTGGAAAGCTCTCAATGAACACTGTGTTCTTTTGCTTAATGTTGTTTAATAGATATATGTAATTGATGCTCTCTTTTAAAAGTAACAGAAAACCAAAATTAAGAGCCTAGTCTCAACTAGAAGATCTGTCACCTTGGAATTATTTTCTGTGTTCCTCAGATAAACTTTTTAAGGGCAGGTGCCATGTCTCATTGATCTGTTTCCACCAGCACTCAGCACATCAGTAGATAATGTCTGCGAACAAATACATGAGCTACTTAACCGTGTACATTCAGAGGTCTTCTAGTTTATTTACTGTCTATGTTCATGAATAAGCCACTGTATTTGTAGGCATGTTTAGTCATACAAGATATGCCTGGATCCTCACCAAAGTGACTGAAGGAACAAGTGTGGTGGCCATCATCTTGTTTCCTTAATAGCTAACGAGAAAAACAGGACACTAACTAGGATGGTAATTAGTGATCACTGATTAGATGACAACTGGTTAGGTCAAGTAACCCTAACTTAAATAATGGGTCAGGATAGCCAGTAAGTTAATGGAATCTCTAGTTCCTAGCATACCTGAGTCACAGCTGAGTACTTTCTTGTTAAATATTTGATAAAATAAATGGAAGACTGGCAAAAGAGCTGGTCTGAATCTATAGCTGAGGACTTAAAAATATTTCTTATCAAGTTTATTTTTTTTGCTACAGTGAGAAATATGGGACTATTCAATTTCCCAGTTTTAGTCAGGAGGATGGTTATCCTGGAGGAAATATCCAATCTCTGTCAGTTTGTGTGTGCATTTCAGAGAGTCAAATGCATACTGAAGCATTCCAGATCCATCATGATGGTGTTTCAAAAACTAAACTTAGGTGCAATCCGCACTGTGTATTATCCTTTCCCTTCTTTTTAAGAAAAGTATATTTTTATTGATTTCAGAGAGGAAGGGAGAGAGAGAGGTAGAAACATCAATGATGAGAGAGAATCATTGATCGGCTGCCTCCTGCACACCCCACACTGGGGGTTCAGCCCGCAACCTTGGTATGTGCCTGACCAGGAATCGAAACATGACCTCCTGGTTCATAGGTTGATGTTCAACCACTGAGCCACGCCAGCTGGAAAGTCTTTTTCCCTTCTTGATCTCATATTCTTTCTGTGCTCAAGAAGCTTGCCAGTCATTTTCATGTTTAAATATTGTTTGTTTCTTTTCAGTTCAATTACTGCTAATATTTGGGCATTTTTCCTTCTACATTTTCTGTGTATTTTTTCTCTGTTGTTTATATATGTACATATGTATGTATATGTGTGTATACCCACACAAACACAATAATAAAACCTGCCTTGTATGTAAAAGAGCAATTCCTCAGGTCATTAAAAATGCTGCCTAGTATTCTAATACATATTCTATCCTATCAATATATACTAATTTATTGAACCATTCTTTTATTTTTTTTTTGTTAATCCTTACCCGAGGATATTTTTTTTCCATTGATTTTTAGAGAAAGTGGAAGGGAGGGGCAGAGACAGAGAAACATCGAAGTGAGAGAGACACATGGATTGGTTGCCTTCTCACATGCCCCAGCGGGATCCAGCCTGCAAACCCAGGTACGTACCCTTGATCAGAATCAAACCCGAGACCCTTCAATCCGAAGAACAAAGCTCTAATCAATGAGCATCCGGCTACCTGAACCATTCTCTTAAAGAATGTATGGTTTGGTTCCATTGCTTTCTATTATAATATTGCACTAAATGTCTTTGTGGTCAGAAATCTTTGTGTGGACTCTGCTTAAATTTACATTTCTTTAATTGCTAATGAGGTGAACCCTTTTTCCTCTTATTTGGCACCTGCTTTCTTCTGCAAGCTGTCTATTCCTCCCCTAGTACCATTTATATATCAAAAAAACTCTGTTTTATCAACGCATATGAGTTCCTTATAAGCTAAAAACATGGGTTCTGTGTTTACTGGTTGTATTTTTTTTCATAGTCAAAAAAAATTTCTCATTTTTAAGAAAGTTTCCCAAATACAGAAGTTTAAAGTTTGATGCAATTAAATCTATCTTTTCATTCGTAATTTCTTTAAAAATTTTTAAATTTAGATAGTTCTCCCCAGCCATTCAAAGACTACTTACTTTTAGTCTCTAATGGTTTAAGTTTATGACAATTAATTTTTCAACCATCTGGAATTAACTGTCATATGATGTAAGATAAAGATGTAAATATGTATATTTTTCTCAAAGAGTTATCCAATGTCTTGGTACTACTGGATGAATTATGCCTGCCTCTCCCACTTTATCGTTTCCACAGGCCACGGTCTGATTCCTTGGCTCTGGACTCCCCACCATAACTTACATATCTATTCTTAAGGATTTAAGGATTATAGATTATAAAAAATAAAATCTTAAAATGAGACTTCAGGTAAATGGTAAGTGGTCTGTCCATTTGTTTTTGGGTGTGAAGTGTGTTTTCTTCACTCAGGTCCTCAGTTTTTGCTAATGCTGGAGGTGCAGAGGAGCGAGAATCACTTAACTTGAGCAAAATGTTCAGCAACAATAATTAGCAGGCACAGTGGGCATTTTTGGCTGAAACTCAGACATTTAGAAATTACAGAATAATGCAAAACACAGATACTTTATTGGGACAGAGAGTTTCCTTCCAAGTGATACCAGACAGCATATCCTGAGTCTCAGATACTTTTTGATCTGCAGTCATTATAATTTGATTGTCATCTAGTCTAATTTTTATAGTAGATTAGAAAATTGTGGTCCAAAGAGGTTCTGTCTGTTGCTCAAAGTCCTATGGCTAGTAAATGGCAAAGGCAGTCGAATCTAAATCTCCTGACACCTAGCATGTCTCTAAAGGTCAGAATTTCACAAAATTTGAAGTAAAAAGTTTCAAAATTCAAACAAATCAAAAACTCAGCTTATGTAGCAAGGATTACTGTTTAACATAATCAGATGGTTTGAAAATTAAAGTTAATTTTCCCACCCAAGGCCATCATATAGTCTGAGGAAACAGATACAGGTTGACACAATGTGCAGTGACAGAGGGGGCAGTGGGGGAGACTCCTGGAAACTAAGGACAGAGCCAGTGGGCTTACCTGTAATGAGAGCATCAGGCCGGGACTGCTCTTTTCTCCAAGCAGGAACAAAAACAGTGACATCTCTGTGGCCTCTTTCCAAAAACCAATCCACTGCCAGTTTTATTCCGCGGCAGGAAAATACTTCTTTGTTTCCGTGGCTGAAAGATTATTTTAGAACACTTTACACAACAAAACCTAAATTTAACTTAATGCAAATTTGAAAACAAGAATGATCACATCATTACAATAGTAATAGAAGCTTTCAAATTTGAGATGGAGTTGAATAGCTCAAAGAAACTCTAAGATAACTTAGAAGTTGAAAATCTGTGAGAAAAAAATTAAGAAAATTGGGATGACTATTGTGTGGAGAATAAAAAATAAGTTTTCGTATGTAAAGTTGTAAAGGTTAACAAGTCAGAAAGATACATGCTCTTTTTGACCAGAAAGGGGCCTCAAACACAGCAAGAACAGTTTCAGTCAAAGGTAAAAGAGAAGCCACATAGAAAAAAATCTGTAAAAACAGTAGAATGGAGCCCAGCCAGTGTTGCTCAGTGGTTGAGCATCGACCTATGAACTAGGTCATGGTTCACTTCCTGATCAGGGCACGTGCCTAAGTTGTGGGCTCAATCCCAGGTAAGGGGTGTGAGGAGGCAGCAGATCCATGATTCTCTGTCATCATTGATGTTTCTATCTTTCCCTCTCTGAAATCAATAAAAATATATTTAAAAAACACAATAGTGGAATGGAATACCTATTTGTTTTTAAAAACTTGCTTCTCAAGAGTTCTTATATTTCAATATAATGAATAAGTAATGTACAAAATGTATTAGGTGAATACGTAAAACAACATACATGGGAAAAGTATGCTCACAGTGCTTAGTCTCATACAAGAAACACTTTCCATGTCCTTCATTGAAAAGATACCTGGTTTCTGTTTAACACTATTGTGTTAGACAAGGATTAATGATGACACAAGGGCATTCAGAGCTGGATCAGCAGTTTCAGTGCCTAAAAGAAAATGCCCAACTAAGAGATAGTCATTTAACAAGCATTCATGCGGCACCAGGCTCTGCTTGTGCACTGTAGCCTAAGAATTCAAAACAACATTTCTGAGGTTTGTAAAAAAATCTCGTTTTGAATGCAGTAATTGCATTCTTTTTAAAAACGTATTTATTTTTTATTGTTGACACTGCATTCTTTTATAGTTTGAGCTCTGAAGGCTGTGTTTCTTATCTTTAATGGAGACAGATATTCTTTACTTCTTACGCCTGAGGAAGGCTAAATTAAATAGGTGGACAAATGCTTTACTAACGTTTAGCACAAACTGAACATTAAGTATATTAATATATTGTTATAGTGGTCCTATGTGAAACACTGGAACCATCTATTATGGCTAATCATTTTAAAAACAAATGGGAAATAGACCACCTTGTTTTGCAGATATTGAAGGCTATAAATGCAAACCAGAGGCACTATGGTTCCACGCCCCTTGGATCGGAGGTGAAATCAGATGTGCTGGAAGTTTCAGAGAAAGCGATACAGGATGGGGGACTCTGAAGTCACATTTTCTGGGTAAGAAGGGCAGCCTCACCAATGATAGATACAAAGTGATGCCAGGTTTCATGGAAAATACTGACATTCAATCAGTCTTCTGAAAAACTACAGAAAATGCTGGCAGCATCTTTTGAGAGAATATATATATATATACACACACACACACACACACACACACACACACACACACACACACACACTAACTGTTCCTAAATAGAATCACTCAACGTGCTAAAACATAACCATCTTGTTTTGCATGAATGCTCTGAAATCTAAGTGTATGAGTATTTGCTGGTCATTATGCCATTTGCTTACTCAGACTTGAGCATTGACCTACTCTGGCTCTAAGAGACGATAGAAGCATTTTCTGTCCAGTGACTTCATCTGTAAGGGCAACTGTCACATTTCACTGCAGGAAGAAAAGATTCCACCTTCTATTTAAAGAAATTTCATACAATGTGGGTAAACAGCAAACATGAGAAAGGTTCTACACAGGCTGAAACAGGATACTGTACCACACACTACTGACAGTATAGGTTATTCTCATATCCTTTCTTTCCCCTTGGCCCACGCCCCCACGCCTATCCCACAAAACCTCACAGGGAGAGAGCAGGAGGAAGGAAGGCCACACTGTGAATGAGAAATGGAAACATATAAAGAACCTGGGTTTCTAAGCCGATGGACCCACATCCATCTCTGATCTTGTTATCTGAGAAAAAAAGACCTTCCTTCATTTGTTTAAGAAACTTAGTCAATTTTTCTGTTATTTGCAGCTACATACATCCTTAACTGCTACATTAATCAAATCATAAACCAAAAACACTGGCAAAGCTATACTAATATCAGAAAAGATATTTTATGGCAAAAATTACTAGCAACAGAAAGTAACTACATAATAGTAATAAAGGAACAATTTACAAGGAAGCTATAATAATTGTGATCTCAGTCTCCATATGAGGATTGCAAAAGATTACAGGATTTCTAGAATAAATGAACAGACCCACAATCATACAATGGACAGATGGAGCAGAAAACACTTAGTGAGACTGTAGACTGGACAGTGAACAATTACAAGCCTGATCTAATGGACATGGGCAAAACCCTGCACAAAATTAGGGAAGAGAAAGTCTTCAAGAGCACAGGAAAGACTGATGAAATTAGCTGTGTGCTAGGCCTCAGAACAGATTTCAACGGATATCAGACATATGTATCACAGATAACATATTTTGACAATGTTATTACGTTGAAGATATAAGGTTCTAGTTTAAAATGAATATTGCTGTTCACCAGCAAGCCAATTAAAAATTTAAAAAATAATCCCATTTGTAACAGTAACAAAAACCAAACAAATCTAAAGAGAAAGGTAAAGCAAGAGATTTATAGAGAAGAGGAATATTGAAAACCTGTAGTAAAGGGAATAAGAGAAAACCCAAGTGAAAGGAACAATGAACTATCTTCCTGGATGCAATACTCCAATTAATCTATAGTGCATTGCAACTCCAAGAAAAATCCTCAAAGGGCTTTTTCTGGAACTTGAGAAGCT
Source organism: Corynorhinus townsendii (assembly GCA_026230045.1). Taxonomy (NCBI): domain Eukaryota; kingdom Metazoa; phylum Chordata; class Mammalia; order Chiroptera; family Vespertilionidae; genus Corynorhinus; species Corynorhinus townsendii. The sequence goes on from JAPDVU010000008.1 coordinate 70,921,636, forward strand.
GATCCTAAAGTTAACATGGAAAAACAAAAGGCCAAGAATAGTGAAGCAATTTTGAAAAACAAAAGAGGAGGACCTTCCCCACTAGTTGTCAATACTTAGTATAAAAGTACAGAAATCCAATCACTGTTGCATTGCTATAGGCAAAGATAAAAAACAAAACATAAAATATGTAACAGAAAAGTGAGTGTAAAGTGATACACACACGTATAAATGTTAAAAGTGACATTACAAATCAATTCAACAAACAGTATTAGGGCAATTGGTTATTTATATGGGAAAAATAAAATTGTGTTTTTATCTCAAACTATACACAAAAGTAAACTGTAGATAGATCAAATATTTAAATTTGAAAAGAAATATTATAAAACTTTTAGAAGAAATTATAGGAGACATTTACATCAGGATAGGAAATACATGCTATATCAAGGAAAAGACTGATACATTTGGGCACATAAAAATTCTTTATGTAAAAGACTCCATGAACAAAATAAAAATGCCATAGACTGGGAGAAGGTATTGCAACATATAGCACCAACCAAAAGGCTAGTCCTCATCTATATATATAAAAGTCTAAGTGACTGTCCGACCAACCGACTGACTGACTGACTGGCCAGTAGGTATGACATGCACTGACTACCAGGGGGCAGACGCTCAACGCAGGAGCTGCTGAGCAGCAGCAACTTTGCAGAGTGCCTTTTCGCACTCCGAGACCCCTCAGGGGATGTCAGAGAGCCAGTTTCAGCCTGATCCCCGCAGGCCAGGCCAAGGAACCCCACCTGCTGGAGGGACCCTGATCACTCTGCAGATGCCCTTTGAGCGATGGCACCGCCCCATGTATGGCTGGCTGGGGAGGAACTGTGGGAGGTTGGCTCTGGGGCGTGTCTGGCCTGTCTCGGACTGTCAGGCCCAGTCCTGCCCCGTTGGCCACCTTCTAATTAATTTCCTTTAAATGTGCACAAATCCATGCATCAGGGCACTAGTAATATATAAAGTACTCCTAACATCGGTAAGTTTTTTATGTAACCAGTTTGTGTGTGTGTGTGTGTGTGTGTGTGTGTGTGTTTAAGGCAAAAGATATGAACAAATTCACAGAAAAGGAAACCCAAATGACCAACAAACATGAAAAGATACTCAATAGTGAAGAAATGCAAATTAAAGCCAAAATGAGACATCACTTCACACTCATCAGATTGGAAAAAATAAAGTTTGCAAACACCAGATGTTGCCAAGGATGTGTGAAAGCAAGAATTCATAGATTACAGGTGGGAGTGTGAACTGGGGTAACAATTCAGGAGAACAATTTGGCAAAACTTTATAAAGTTGAAGGCGTGTTTTCTCAAAAACACAGTATTTCACATTTAGGTTGAGGAAACCCAACGGTAACTTGAAAAGGTTTAATGCAGTTAGCAGCTGGCGTTCATCCTTGGCCCAGCCTTAGATCTCACATGGGGGCAGGTTAAAGTCTTATCTCCTACAGGGAGAGGGAAAGGCAGACAAGTGGGGATGTATAGGGTGGGTTCCTGAGTCTCCAATACTTTCCCAGCCAGTCTTTCCCTTACCAGGCCAAAGAAATGAATGCTGACCAGGAAATCCTGGAAGGGCTGCTGTGCCTTAGAATTCCTTGCCAGCCAAGGCCCACAATCACACCTAGTAATTCCTATTAAAGTCTAAGTAGACAACTACCAACTGGGTCCAAACAGCAGATGGGTCTTCCACAGACTAGGAGAGGCTGTGGGAGACTGACCTTCATCTAACCTTACTGAGTGACGCACATTGAAGGATGTGACTAATCACATGTGCTAGATATAATATAAGGGGCAACTGAGGAGGTTCTGATAACCAATTATAAAAACAGCGTAAGCTGATAAAACTACGAAAAACAGGATGTCAGAGTAAGCACAATGTACTCACTGGTGCAAAGTAACTATCTGCTGAGTGTTTACGAAAAAGGTTTGATGGTATTTAGGAACTGTAGCTTTAATTTCATATAAACAGAGAAGAAAAGTCATTATAGTTCTGTAGCCACTTTCAAGCTATATCTGCATGAATTCAGGGTCATTTCTTCTCAGTACCAAAAATAGCTAATTCTAATTTTATGAATTGGCATGTTCCTTTGGACTTCAAATTCTTTTTTATTTCAACCCTTTGGCAATAGGGATGGTCTACCTCAAGTGAGTCCTTTGCTGGGTGAATCTGTTGAAAGATATTAGCCATTTTTAATTAGTTAAGAAACCCAGAAGGTTTACTAAAAAGCATCCCTTCAACTACTCTGGCTCAGTGGGATTGGGCTCTCAGGGAAAATTCCAAATCCTCACTGCAAATGTTGAATTACTATTGATCAAAATGGGTAGCAGAGGCTCGAAGGTTGCATGTGGTTCACCATTGGTTTTAATGGTAGCAAATGACAAGAAACCTGCCAGCAGGTCTCTTTCTTAAAAGCCTTAATTTACTCTCATGTTTGGAACAGGCAAGCATATAAAATCCTATTTTGCAATGGCCAGAGGAAGGCTTGTTTGAAGTAAATAAACTGGTATATTTAGAGAGATTTTAGAAAAGCCATTCATTAAGTAAAAGGACTACTGGTATCTCTGGATCCCAGGAAATGAATGAACTGGACAGCCATAAAGAATTAAGAAACAGAAAGCTCCTTTCTCTGTCTCCAGGTTCTCAATCCTTCTCTGCTGTTGCTCCTGCTCCCCTATTCCTTTCACCCTTCTTTGCCTCAGTCTGGGACCTGGGAGATGACCATTGCTTGGATGGATGGTTCCCAATGGCTTTAGGATCTGGGGGTAACTTCCCTTTGGAAGAAAGAGAAGTACCAGCCTTACCTAAATGTTCTGATATGGACTCTACTCCTGAGAATCCCCTGGCACTCCACATGCAAAACAGCTAGGGTAGTAGAAATGATTATCAGGAAGGAACAAGGAGCCTGAGTGCTGGGGTTCTTTTCCCAGCCTTACAAAGGATTCAGCATTCTGGAGAAAGGGGGTGCGTGTAGATGATTAAGAAGGAGTCCAAGGACGAGAGATAATTTTGAAAGGCACTGGGGGTCAGAGGAGCTTCAGCTAAAGGGAGCTAAAGACTCTTCCCTTGACCAAGGACCCATGCTTTTATTCAACACAATTTGTCCCAAGGCAAGGTGGAAATATACACTTCAAAGGGTAAGGTATCAAAGGGTAGAATACAGAAGCATTATCAGTTTGGGGAATAGCTGTTCAGATGTTTGGCCAGCAGGAGGCAATAAAATGCCCTGAGCTGTATGGCAGCAAACAATCCTATTCAGGTTTGGGGGAAGTGCCATTTAGCCGTTTCCATCAGGTAAACTACATTTGACTCAACCCTGTTGGGCTCCCCAAGTCCCATCAACCTTTTGATGGGACTCTTGTAATTATTACATGCTGGAATTAGTTCTCGGCACCTGAGCATTCAGGTAAAAGACTGTCTTAGAATGAAGGCCTCAGGTTGGCGAATGGTTGCTCTGATAACTTGGAAGAAAGGGAAACAGCAAAATGAGACTAAAACTGCAGTGCCATACAAACCAACTTACTTTTCATTTCAATGTGGAAAAAAAAAAAATCAACCCTATTCCTTTGGAGCCCCAGGACTGGTGCCTTCTGTGAACTCACTGTTCAGCAAACCCTTTTCTTCCCCAGGATTGCTGGGTATATCGGATGTGGAGAGAGTGCATAAGCCCCTTTCCCTACTTCATATTACTCACCCAAAGAGTCACCTTCCAGCACTTTGGAAAGCTCTGCAAAAATGCACCAGGGTTCCCCAGCACGTTGCCATCAGCAGCCCTCTGCAGGATGGGCACTGGTTGCTGCAAGAGCCTTGCCTCTTGATGACTCTGCTTGACTAATCAAACAGGCATCATGGGGCCAAAGGATAACCCTCACAAGGGAGTACGCTGGGCTCGGACACCTCCTCCAGCTCAGGCTGCTCCTCAGGCCTGGGACACCCACTTCGGGCACTGCTTGAAATCCTTCTGCAGCAGGTGACCTGGAAAGGCTGCCCTGCCACTGCTGCATGAGTTTCCATTGATTTCATCACTGGGCCTTTTCTAACTTAACAGGATGGATTCGGGGGCAGATCAGATGGATTCCTCTCCAGCTCTGTGGTAGCCTTGTTGCTGGAATTTAAGTGAGAAACAGTACCTGGATGGTAAGGATAGACAGTTTCTCAGGTATTGGCAATGGCAATCCAGTTTTGGGGGAAAATGGAGAAAGGGAAAGACAAAAAGAAACGCAGGGCTGCAGTGTTACCTGCCCAGTTAGAATTATTCACAAAGTGAGGAAACCTTTTTCTGGGAACACCAACAAATAAGAGAGGGCTCTTGAATGGAGAGTCAGTACGACGCCACTGTAAGAAGCCAAGGACACTGGAAGAGGAATGCTGAGAGACTGAGGAAGATACAAGGAATGTGACCTTGTTAACTATGAAGCTTTACTACCTCCACCAGGAGACTCTTCCCCCCAGGAAACGAGACAGGAAATAACTGGTAAATAATGCAAACTAATGAGCAAAATGGACATAATTGGAGAGACCCCCAGCTGGGAATGGGAAACCTTCACATGTACATTTCTTTTTCCTGCCTTAATCTTTTCCTGTCCTTTCTTATGGATCCTGGAGCCATGCATTTTCTACTGACCTTTCTGGTTTCACCCAAACCCAGAAAAACATACACATTGTGGGTATTTCTGAACAACCTTCCACCTGCTCTTTCTCCAGTGAGGCTCCTGAGCAAAGAGGTCCTCTGTGACAGGACTAAGTCACTTTCCTTAATGCTGTGACCTGTTGGAAGAGACCTGCTGCATAAACAAAGGGCTGCACTCCAGATAGAGTGTATTTGAAGCTCTTGGGAGACAAGGCACCGAGGTAGTGAACATGTGCTTACCTATACTGATAGTAAATCCGTGCTGGGGTCTGCCATACTATGGGCCAAATTTTGGAGAACAGAGGCTTTCTAACATCAATGACAAGTTATTGTTGACTTATCAGTCATTGCAACTTCCTCAACAGATTTCTATAATTCATTGAATTATAATTTCAGACAATAAGATGAAATTAATTTGCAGACCAAGCTGTGAAAGGGCTGCTGGAGTTTGGATTGGGATAACTGAAGTCCAATTATTTCTACCCAGGAACTCCCATTCAGCTTCAGACATGCAATCCCCTTTGAATTAGAAACTGGAAACCAAGAGAGGCTAAAATGAACACAGTTTAACTTTGACAAACGTAAGACTTTCACTGTCATAACTTTTCATTACTACCCAAATTTATTTTGCCTCACATCTAATGGGATTAATTTAATTTATTCATACATACCACTACAACTAATTTGAAAAGCATGTAAATTCTTTTCTGTCTTCAACAGAAGGGCAATTCAATCAACAGTCAAAATAGTACATTTGCTACATCTTCGATCAACACCATATATACTCCCACTAGAGAACTGAAGTATACTTGCTTAGTAATGTGCCATTAAATATCACCTATATGGTTAATCCTATATAATAACAGGCTAAAATGCAAATAGACCAAACAGCGGAACAACCAAAACAACCGGTCGCTATGACGTGCACTGACCACCAAGGTTATGCGTAGATCATGGCAGGCATCCGCTGCGGCGGGATGGTGGAGCAGGTGAGTGGGGGCACCAGACCAAGGCAGTGTGCCAGTCGCTATCATTGGGGTGGTTACTCAAAATTCTTTGCTCCCATGTGCTGCAGTCCCACCTGGAGCTTGCACCTGCTGCTGGCGCCAGCCCTACTCGCACGGAGCTGCCACTCACACCACCTGATGGCGCCCGGCAACTGCCCCGATCACTCAGTGCTATCAGCAGATGCAACCGGTGGCTGCCAGCCCCAATCGCCCTGCAGGGCTTCTCCACCTCCCCGTGCTCCTGAGGGGAGATCGGGGCCAGCAGCTGCCTCTCGCACCCACTGCTGGCGATGGCCCTGCTCGCACCTCCTGCAGGTGCCTGGCGCCAGTCCCAATCGCTTGGTGCCATCAGCAGTATGAGGGGCAGCTGCCTGCTCTGATCACCCCTGAGGGCTTCTCCACCTCCCCCTGCTCCTGAGGGGCAATCAGGGCAGCATCTGCCGCTCACACCCATTGCCGGCGCCTGGCACCTGCCCCAATTGCTTGGTGCTATCAGCAGGTGCAAGCAGTGGCTGCCAGCCCCAATCACCCCTCAAGGCTTTTCCACCCTCCTTCTGACAGGAGATCGGGGCTGGCAGCTACCTCTTGCACCTGCTGCTGGCAACGGCCCTGCTCTCAATTGCTTGGCACCATCAGCTGGTGCGAGTGGCGGCTGCCTGCTCTGATTGCCCCTTAGGGCTTCCCCACCTCCCCCTGCAACTGAGGGGAGATCGGGGCAGCAGCTGTCATTCGCACCCGCTGATGGTGCTGGCCCCACTCACACCCACTGCTGGCTCCGGCCCCATTCAATCCATGCCTTCAACATGTGGGAGCGGTGGCGACGGGAGTGGGGCTGAAGGCAGACAGGGGACCGTGCACCACGACAGGAGGGGCCAGGCAGGGACTTGAAGGATGGGCTGAGACCTGCCCCTGTGCCTACCGCAGCCTTGCAGCCCACAGTTCCTTTCAAGGTGCATGAATTTGTGCACTGGGCCCCTGGTAGATTGTAAAGGCATATTTTGTAATGCAGAGAAAAATGCAAAGAAACACATGTTTTAATGTACTTTGGAACTTCAATATGGAATCTCAATATTTGATATATCTAGGAAATATAATCTCACATATTATACTTTATTAAGTTATATACACACAAATCATTTACTAGGTTAACCACAGGACAGGAAGAGTTATTTCAGAATTATAACTGTTCTCTTCCAGTGGTAAACATAAGGAGTAATAAAAAAAGAAGAAACTTAAAAAAAAAAAGGGAATGAAGTAACTTAATATTAAAGGGAACTCCCTCTTTTTATTTTTCATGGCATTGAAAATAAAAGGGAGAACAAAGGAATCTCTCTTCAATTATCTTATTTCCTCAATTTGATTTTGCTTTAGTTTTTGTTTTGAATTAACATATTACTTATAATGTTATACAGAACCTTGAAAGCATAGGTTATTTTTACTTTCTTATACTCTAAAATTTATATACCAAGTAATATGATAAAAGAAAAACTATTCATAAAGTATTTTCATAAATCATTTAAAATGTAATTATAAAAGTTAAACCTAGAATGGCATATTTAATACTACTACCAATGAATATAATATTAGTGCTATTACTACTAAAACTAGTACTATTACTAAATAGAGATGGTTTTGATGAGTAGGCCAATACAGTGAAAATATAGTCTTTAGAATCAGAGATGAGTTTAAGTATTTTCTTTACCACTTTTCTGTGTGACCTTGGCCAAGTTACTTATTCTGAACCTCAATTTTCTCATATGTAAAATGAAGACAATCCTACCAAGCTTATAGGGCCTTTAGGATTTAACAAGAGTACCTGGAGCCTTCAACAAACATTAATTCCTTCACTTTTTCGTGTCCCTTTAGCCCTAATTTTTAGAAATTGTGAAAAAGCTTGCATTGGAATGAAAATAAAACCAATAAAATAGATCTTTAATAGCTTTAATCTCACCATTGATAGTAAATTGTGATTTTTAGAGCAATATGTTTGATGTGTGGAAGTCAACTAAAGAGTTTTAGTAAAAAAAAAAACAACAACAAACAGATCAAAGTAATCAGGGGACTAAAAAAGACAATTGCTTTTTTGATAACTTTCTATATATCATCTTTTATTTACATAAAAAACTAGACCTATAAGGTTGTATGACTTTAATGGGTCATTATGATGATAAGGACACAAGTTGTCAGGGTTTGTCAGTTAAGTGCCTACAATGAAAAATATAAATAAAGTATCCTTTTAAATTAGAAAACTACATTTGACTCTTTTGTACCAAAGTCCTTCACATTTAGATGTAGTTAGCTTAATATATTATAGAAAGTCAGGGTGCACTGGACATTAATCACAGAATAACAGTAATGCAGTTACAAAAATATTTATCGAACACTAAATTAATATACCCAGGTGCTTATTAAATATTTGTTGAATTAAATTTTTCCTCAAATTTTAGGCCTCATTATTCAGAAACAGAGTTGGGCATGTGAAAATAGATTTTAATTTCAAAGGATTCTTAGAAAAATGGCTTTACAATGCTGTTTATTAATATATTTTCCATGTTTGATGACTGTTACAAAGAAATTCTTACAGCTTATGTCCCTGAGGCAGAGAAAGGCTTGCAGCTGGATATCACCTTCAATATGGAAACCAGGCACCTGACTTCCTATCACTGTTGTCTAAGTGAAGTTCATATTGTATTTGAGAACCTACTAACTTCATGTGCTGACTCATGGCATCTAGAATTCTTTCTTTTACTTTCTACAAATTACTTACTACTTATAATTGATTGATGCTATTTTGTCATTCTTGTAGCTACTCAAATCTGTTATCTCTGATTTCTTTTCCAAGATTACTTTGAGGCTAAAACTAGATATCAGGATGCTAAATACTGAACATATCACCAAAAGACTAAATCCACGCTCCCCTGCTACAAATAGAAATTCCACAGTGTGGCTCAGAGGCCCTTCTGGGAGCAGGGGAAGCAAGTTTAAGTGGGAAACACAGCTCCACCTATGCACCCCAACTTAAACCGATCTCTGCTTTTGTTTGTTTTAAATACTGGGCTTCCATGCAAGATTTGCAGGACTGTACTGCTTTACAGTACAGTCCTGTAAAAGGACTGTAGAGGAAAAGAAAGTGTAAGAAATTACTTATTTAGGACAATGAAAATATCCAACATCAAAATTACAATGGAAATCTTGACATGAAATACTTACCATTAGCCTCCAGTTGGTTACAGACATAACAGCAGTTTCGCTTAGAGTGAGAATTTTCAGAATGGGAGAGGGTAAGGAAGAAGAAAAGGAGAAAGATTTCTTTGACTTTATAAGGTCCATAATTTGAAACCAAAGTTAATAATAGGAAGCACTTGTAGCTAATATAGATCCAAGGGGGTGATCAGTCTAAAAAAGCTGAAGAGAACATATCTGTTAAGTAGATGTAAAAATGTCTTCAATATTAACAAAACAAGAAAGCATCGACTCTAATCACTTTTTCTTATCCTCTCTAATAAATAGAGAATATGCTAATTAACCCTCATACCATCGCAAAGATGGCGGTGCCCACAGCTAATAAGGAGGGGAAATGTTAATTGACTGCCCCACTCTCAAAGATGGCAGCGCCTACAGCCAATAAGGAGGGGATATGCTAATTGACTGCCCTGCCCTCAAAGATGACAGCACCCACAGCCACAAAATGGCAGTGCCCAGTACTCTCAGGCCTGCTGAGGCGGCAGGCACGTGGCAAGGCCTGCCTCTGGAGTTGCCCAGTCCCCTCAGCCCCCCAGTTGCCCAGGGCCGGCTTGAGGCACAGGCAAGCCTTGGATGGTGGCTGCCCAGCCGTCCAGGGCCACCCGAGGCTCAGGTAACCAGGGCCGGCCGAGGCTTGCACTGTCGGCAGTGGCAGCAGTAGAGGTGTGATGGGGGTGTCACCTTCCCCTGATCGCTGGGTTGCCTCCTACCCCGAGGGCTCCTAGACTGTGAGAGGGACAGTCTGGGCTGAGGGACCCCCACTCCAGTGCATGAATTTTCATGTACCGAGCATCTAGTTTTTTATAATTGGGTAACTTTTTCCATTTCTTATAATTACTAACACTAGTTAGGTGAACTGTAATTAACTTTATTCATATGAAATAGGACTATTGATGTTGACATTTGCTAGGTTAGGGTTTAAACAAACACATTTGAGATAACAGGAAAGTTTATTGACCAGTGGCCTATTAAAATTCATGACTGATGACAACTAGAATTATGTACTTGGGGTTATAAAGAGATGCAGTGGAATATAATTAATATTTGCCTTTGTCAGTCTCCATGTGATCTAACTAAACAACGGAAAAAAAAACTAGTTCTGATTCTCTGATTCTTTTCTTAGTCTCTATGGATTTTCCTTAAAACAGTAAGAGAAATGGTATACCACTAAGTAACCTGTAATACCTATGACACTTACCTAGAGGGAACGTGAGCTGTCCTTTAATTAATTATTTAATTAATATTAAGTCCCTACTGAGGGGTTTAAAACATATTCCAATGAGAGGCTATCCAATAGAAATACAATGCAAACCACAGATATAATTTTAAATGCTCTAGTATAGCACATTTTTAAAAAGTAAAAAGTTTTTGTCATTAATTTTAGTAATAAATTGTGTTTAACTCTATGTTTCAAAATGATAATGTTAACACAATCAACATAAAAGTTATTTTACATATTTTTGTACTAAGTTTTCAAAATCTGATATGTATTTTACATTTATAGACTATCTCAATTTGGACTAGACATATTTTTTTAATCCTCACCTGAGGACAATTTTTATTAATTTATTTAGAGAGAGAGGAAAGGAGGAAAACACCGATGTAATAAACAAACATTGATTGGCTGCCTTCCAACTGGGATCGAACCCTCAACCTATGAATGTGCTCTCACCAGAATTGAACCTGCAATCTTTTGGTGTATGGAATGATGCTCCAACCAACTGAGCCACCCAGCCAGGGCTGGAGTAGACACATTTTAAAAGCTTGATTGCCACATATGGCTAGTAGTTATTCATATTAGGTTGTACAGGTTCATGATACATAATTTCAATAAACGTTTGTTGAGGGACAAAAAATCAAATTTGAATGAACTCTGGCAATTGTAATCTCTCCTCCAGTCTAAACCAAAAATGTAGACTAGGTGTCCAGGAGGATTTTATTAACTACTAGTGGCCTGGTGCACGAAATTCGTGCACATTGAAAGGGGATTAATTAGAGGAAATAATTTTTTTTTTGTTGGTTTCTCTTTTTTTTTCTTTTCTTAATTAAATCTTTATTGTTCAGATTATTACAGGTGTTCCACTTTTTTTCCCCCCATAGCTCCCCTCCACCTGATTCCCCACCCCACCCCATGCCCTTACCCCCCGCCACTGTCTTCATCCATAGGAGTAAGATTTTTGTCCAATCTCTTCCCGCACCCCTCACACTTGCTTCCCCTGAGAATCGTCAGTCCACTCCCTTTCTATGTCCCTGATTCTATTATATTCTATTATGTTCTTCAGATTTTTTATTCACTTGATTTTTAGATTCACTTGTTGGTAGGTATGTATTTGGTGTCATTTTGTTGTTCATAATTTTTATCTTTACCTTTTTCTTCTTCTTCTTCTTCTTAAAGAGTACCCTTCAGCATTTCATGTAATCCTGGTTTGGTGGCGATGAACTCCTTTAGCTTTTTCTTGTCTGTGAAGCTCTTTATCTGACCTTCAACTCTGAATGATAGCTTTGCTGGGTAGAGTAATCTTGGTTGTAGGTTCTTGCTGTTCATCACTTTGAATATTTCTTGCCACTCCCTTCTGGCCTGCATAGTTTCTGCCGAGAAATCAGCTGACAGTCGTATGGTACTCCCTTGTAGGTAATTAACTGTTTTTCTCTTGCTGCTTTTAATATTCTCTGTCTTTTGCCCTTGGCATTTTAATTATGATGTGTCTTGGTGTGGTCCTCTTTGGGTTCCTCTTGTATGGGGTTCTGTGTGCTTCCTGAACTTGTAAGTCTATTTCTTTCACCAGGTAGAGAAAGTTTTCTGTCATTATTTCTTCTAATAGGTTTTCAATATTTTGCTCTCTCCCTTCTTCTGGCACCCCAAAAATTCGGATGTTGTTTCGCTTAAAGTTGTCCCAGAAGCTCCTTACATTATCTTCATATTTTTGGATTCTTTTTTCTTTTTGTTTTTCTGGTTGGATGTTTTTTGTTTCCACATATTTCAGATCTTTGGTTTGATTCTTGGGGTATGTTGATCTACAGTTGAGTTTCTGTATATTCTTTATTTCAGACAGTGTATGCTTCATTTCTGACTGATCCTTTTCCATTTTTTTGGCATTCTCATTAAGCTCCTTGAAGGTCTCACTAAGCTCCTCAGAAGTGTCATCAAGTTTCTCGGCGGTTTTTAGAAGATTCTTGAGTAACCTTATAAATGTGATTCTGAACTCTATGTCATCCAGTAGTTTGCTTTCCTCCATTTCTTTCATTCGTGACATGTTTCTTTGTTTCTGCATTTTGGCTGCTTCCCTGTGTTGATGGAGTGGCTTTGTGTGGTAGGTGACCTATAGGGGGCAGTAGCTCAGCCTCCCCAATCACCTGATGTGGATGCTCTTGGTACACCCCTTTGTGGGCTGAGTGCAAAGTCTTGGTGTAGTTAAGCCTGAATTGCTGTTGGTACGCTGGGGGGAATTGACCTCCAGGCCAATTAGCTGTGAGCACTCCCTGTGTCTATAATGGAAGAAGTGCTGCGCTGAAGACATGCTTATGGGGCAGGACTTGTTTCAGTGGGGCTTTGGTACTCACTGAGTCTGCCTATTGAATGTGTCACTTATGGATGTGAGGAGTTGAAATCTGGTGTCTCACACTGACCACTAGGTACACTGGCTTCTGGATCTCCAATGGGGTGCAGGTCAGCTACTGTCTGAGGCCACTCAGCAGGAGCTACAGTGAGAGCTGCAGTTTTCTCCTCTTTGCTTGGGGTTTGGAGGTTTTGGAGCTGTCTGACCCGGGCTGCAAGTTTTCTAGGTTAAGCTGCAATAGGGCAGGCTTTCTTATGCTAATTGAGCTGCTTGGAGCTTGGGTGGGTTTGTAGGTTGTGTGGGGCGGGGTCTCAGGGCGTCACAAGGTTAGGGCGTGGCAAACAGCAATGGCTGCTAGTAAGCCGGCTCTGTGTCCCAGACCGCGTCCTGGAGTCCTGTGCCCCAGTGCCGTAAACAATTATTCCTGCGCGCAGCTCTGCAAGCAAGCCACTCTCACTGGCAGACAGTCCAGCTTCTCCCCGTAGGAGTTTGGGTCCCCCGTGTCTCCCCAGAGACTGGATTTCAGAGTAATCGGGGGCTTGTCTCCGTTCAGGTTGAAAAAAGCAATGCACCCAGTCGCCCGCCGCCAGCCCGGATCACGCGCCTCCGTACCTCAGCTTTTCAGCGCTCGTGCACTTCTCAATGCTCTTTTCTCTTTCCTTCTAGTTGTAGAACTTCCACTCAGCCAGCTTTCCCGTGGTTCTGGGTGATAGACGTTTTGTCTTTTAGTTGCAGTTTAAATTGTTGTGGGAGGCAGCAGTTTAGGTGTTTACCTATGCCGCCATCTTTAGAGGAAATAATTTAATATTACTAGTTGCCCTTTCTCTATAATAGAAGTGTCAGAGATGAAAGAAAATTAGTAAAATGTATATGAAAACCTTCCTCCTGTCAAGCGTTTGGGGCACACCATGGGACCCAGAGTCAAGTCCCCGCCCACCCACATGTGCCTCAAGCCTCAAAATCGCGTGACACCCAGACCCGGCTGACCCCTCCTCCATTGGGTTAGATCCAGACCCGGCCAGTCCCATACTTGTCAGGCTCCGCCAGGCAGGGGACATAGCTTCAGGTCCCCCAGCCCAGACTGGGGAGGGGGCATGCCTTGAGGTCCTCCATCAAACCCTGCCAGGTGGGGGGCATGACCTGAGGTCCCCCATCAAGCCCTGCCAGGCAAAGGGGTGCAGCCTGAGGTCCCCTGGCCCAGCACCGGGAGGGGGGCACAGCCTCAGGTCCCCTGTCAAGCCCCGCCAGGTAGGGGACACGGCCTGAGATATCCTGTCAAGCCCTGCTGGGTGGGGGGCATGGCCTGAGGTCCCCCGTCAAGACCCGCTGGGTGGGAGGGTGCAGCCTGAGTTCCCCTGACCCAATACTGGGGGTGCACCTTGAGGTCCCCCATAAAACCCCCTGGGTGAGAAGCACGGCCTGAGGTCCCCTGTCAAGCCCTGCCAGGCAGGGGGGTGCAGCCTGAGGTCCCCCAACCTGGTGCTGGGGTGGAGGGAGCAGCCTGAGGTCCCCTATCCCAGCACCAGGAAGGGAAGCGTACCTTGAGGTCCCCCATCAAGCCCTGCCAGGCAGGGGGCGTGGCCTCAGGTCCCCTGGCCTGGTGCGGGGGCAGAGGGTGAGGCCTGAGATCCCCTGTCAAGCCCCACCTGGTGGGGGGCGTGGCCTCAGGTCCCCAGGCCTGGCGCTGGGGTGGGGAGAGCAGCCTGAGGTCCCCTAGCCCAGCACTAGGATGGGAGGCACACCTTGAGGTCCTCGTCAAGCCCTGCTTGGTGTGGGGCATGGCCTGAGGTCCCCTGTCAAGCCCTGCCAGGTGGGGGACATGGCCTGAGGTCCCCTGCCAAGCTCCATGGGGGCGGGGGAGGGCTTAGCCTCAGGTCCCTGCTGATTGCTCGTTAAGGCTCCTTATGGGAACTTGGCCTCAGCTGTGGGTGCAGCTATCTTTGTGACAGAGTGATGGTCAATTAGCATATCCCCTGTTTATTAGATAGGATAAGTCAATGCTGCACTTATCTGGCACACTGGCAACAGGATAGCAAATCCACCAAACAACTGGAGGTAAAATGGCCTTCAATATTCAATTGACATCGAAAGGAGTTCTCAATTCCTTATGCCTTCAGAAACCAGGCAAAAGGCTCTGGCTCTGCACTTTTAAAAAGATTCACCAGAAGCTTAAAACCCATTTATACAGACTGCTAAATTTTGCTAGCATTTTACAAATATATGGGGTGTTCTTGATAGAAAGGTTATCACAACTTATACATTTTCTTTTTAAAAATATACTAGAGGCCCGGTGCATGAAATTTGTGCACATGGGGTGGCGGGGCGACGGGGGGGGGGTTGGCCCTCAGCCCAGCCTTTCCAATCTGAGACATCCCTCTCACAATCTGGGACCCCTGGCTCCTAACTGCTCACCTGTCTGCCTGCCTGATCTCCCCTAACTATCCCTCCTGCCAGCCTGATCACCCCTAACTGCCTCTGCCTGCCAGCCTGATCGCCCCTGACTACCCGCCCCTGCTGGCCTGGTTCCCCCTAACTGCCCCCCCTCCCCCCCCCCCCCCACGCCCCCACGCTGGCCTGGTTGCTCAAGCAGCCTGTTGTTCAGTCGTTTGGTTGTCCCTCACTAACCCTGCTGGCCTTGTTGCTCCATGCAGCCTACTGTTCACTTGTTACTGTTTCTGTGATGGCGTCCCAGAAAATTTGCATATTCCTCTATTATTAGTATAGATTTTTATTGATTTCAGAGAGGAAGAGAGAGGTAGAAACATCAATGATGAGAGATAATTATTGATCAGCTGCCTCCTGCACCCCCCCTCACTGGGGATAGAGCCTGCAACCTGGGGCATCGAATCCTGACCTCCTGGTTCATAGTTTGATGCTCAACCACTGAGCCACACTGGCCAGGCAAACTTATACATTTTCTCTGTTCATATTCTAATTCTAAAATCTACATCTGGTTTCTGTTCAACTTTAAGAAAATGATGGTAAGGTCTGACCTGGAGTGCTTTTCTATGTTCAGTCAACACTGAGATTTGTACCAACAGCAGCTGGTTTCTAACGTGTTCCTTTTGTGGGGGTTGGGAGTGGGGTGGAAGAGTGTAAACTGTCAAGAAAATGATTGCGTTATTTCTCTATTCTATACCATTTGATTGGTAGAGAAAAGTCCTATATTCTTAGTTCATCTTTTTTTTTCAGGAGTTGTCTACAACTTAACCTTTGCATATATTTTTAAAACATAAGTAGGTCTCCTTGTCTCCAGTCTTAGTGTTCAAATTCTCTAAATTTATCTGCAGTGTGATCTTTTTTAAAGGCAAATGATATGCCACTTCTTCCTTGCTTAAATTCAATAGCATGAATCCTATTGGCTAAAAGTGATCCACCTGAAATTATTAGCAAGGAAAATATTTGTCCTAATATTCTACACAAACATGCACCAATATTGCTTACCCAACCATCTGGGGATTTGATCTAAACCCAGAAACCAGGCTTCAATGTCCAAGATAGAGAGCTTATAATGTGGTGTGGTGGTGGTAGAGTTTCAATAGTTTGTTCATATCAAAAAGAAAAAAGTGTCTAGCTTTCACTCTGACTCAACCGAAGAATTTGTGCTACAGCATAATGCAGAAGCAGTGCTGAGGCTCTGAGTTTTCCTTGTTCACCATTCTTATCTTTTATAATATCTGGTAGAAGCTAAAGTAGAATATAGAGATATAGTTAATTTTAAAGTCATGAAAGTATATTGAAGAAATAAAGGAATTTTAGGAATCAAGGGCTATGACACTCAACTCCCATCCCTGATGGCTCACAAGGTTGTACATCATTAATGATCTGACAAGTCATCTGAACCTAAAACCACAGATTAAAAGAGTGCTGGATTCGTTTAAGAAAAAATATGAATTTAAACTATTACATCTACGTGGATAGACTAGTTCTCTACTTCACTGCTAAACCATCTCAAGTTTTATGGAATCACAAATGTGAAGGCTTGTAAAGCTACTTAGAGGAAATAAAAATCTCAGTATCATAGAATTTCATTTCAGAAATATTAATTATGCTTTATTTCTGTGTCTGTATCCGGAATACACATTTCATCATATATCTATATTATCAGGTACCTGCCCTATTAAGAGGCCTATTTGCTGAATGACCAATTTGCTAAATTATTTTTTTTTTAATAATTAAAATTAACTGCAGCTTTTTGTCAGGAATCATTAGCCCAGCTCCACTAAACGTAAATTTCATTCTTTTCATGTTTCAGAAACCAAGTACTTTTTGAATGCTTAACATTTAATATGCAAAAGTTTAGGGCTTTCTGTAAACTTACTTTACCCTCTTTTTTACTTTTGCATACTATGTCCTCTTTGCTCCTATATCTAGCAGTGAAATACCTGTCACAAATTATGCTAGACTACATTCTGGGTATTTATCTCAACTTTTGCTTATTCAACAAATGTATCCAGAGCTTCTATTAAGGTGACACATTTGAAATAGGATATTAAATAAGTCAAAACTAGATGTATGCTTCCCCAAGGCAATACAGGATCCCTGCAATTTTGGGACCCTCAGCTATATACTATAGCTATGTAGTTTGTCCCTTTGCAATTTTGGAGTCATCCAGGTCTTAAGTGCATGTCTCCTTTATGAAACTGTAGCTATCATCATTGAAAACTGATGACATAAACTGCAGTGAAAATAAAATGGCTGCTAAATTGCTACTGTTAAATATTGAATAATAAACTGAAATAACTAAGTTTTCATTACAGTAGTTACTATGTTCTGGTTCTTTAAGGTAATAACAACTGTAATTTACTCAGTACCTATGCTATGCCAGGTACCTGGTATTAATTATCTCTAATTCTAATAACAAACCTGCAATATGAAAATTTCCCCTTTTTATAATTTTGCAAACTGAAGTTAGGGAGTATAAAAAACATAGAATTCTGTAGAGAATTACATTTTTTAAAAAGTCTATTGTGCTAATTTTAATAAAAAATGCCTTTGCTTTCCTACTTTTAACTTGCATCTAAAGAATCATATCAGTTCCATGGCCCACATTTAAATGAAATTAAAATATATTCATCTTATATAGGGAATATATCTGAGAGATCAGGAAGGAAATAAAACCCATTCCCACATTTACTTATGATTTATTACAATATGTATACATTTATTACATAACAGGTTTGCTAAACTTACGAGTAGGAAATTAATTTCAAAAGTAAAAGCATGTCATATTTTATGTGACATGAAATGGGTGAAATCTTTCTGTATCTTTGTTAAATTCAGATTCTGCATCTGAAGTAGATATGCATTTTTAAACGACTTTGCTACTTCAAGTAGATCTTATAAACGGCAGAATGTAAACTGTCTACTATGAGTTTTTATGAGTCCTGGTACTTTCAAAGTTATGGATGTGGTATGTTTTATTGTGACTGACAGTAAAATGCTGCTATAATAAAATTTCTTGTCAGCTTGCTCAGTCCTGGAATGCCTACAGCACTTCCACTAAGTGTCAGATTAAAGTACGTGATGAAGTGAGGGCCTGAATCTGCACCGCCCATACTGACAGCAAGGGGCAGGATTGTGCAGAACAGTGTGGGGTAGAAGTTTGTTTTCATAACTACATAAGGAGAGATCTGAAATGCCTTAATTATGCCTTTTTTTTACATTAGAGTTTTTCTATGGAAAATTTTCACCATGTAGGATGAGTATTGTTTAGAGTAGCTAGTCAACAAAGTGGCAAACGGCGCTTGTGAGCCGCAGTTTGCGGACCACTGGTTTAGAGTGTTCGGTCAATTTTCAGTTGTTCAAGGAGTTTTCATTTCCATTGAGAACTAGGTTTCGGTCCTGTGAGTTGACATCAGGCTGACCCAACTGTGCCATCATTTATCCTGATGATATCCATCTTAAAAATTCATTTCCAGGTTTTATAAATCTAAAGCCTTCTGTCCCCTCCAAGACCTGCATTTACTTCCAATGCCAAATCCCCTACTTGGGCCTTTCTTGTATCCTCCTTCAGAACTTTGCTTCAAAAATTTAATTCACATGTCAGCTCCTCTCCTGTGGAGACTTTCCCATCCCCTCAGCTTATATAGTTTCATTCTTAAACACAAAACAAAATCCTTTCCCAACTCCTCCTCCTCCTCTTTCTTCCCTTCCTCTGTCAACATCTATCTATCCATCTATATAAAACTCTAATATGCAAATAGACCAAACAGCGGAACAACCAAATAACTGGTAGCTATGATGTGTGCTGACCACCAGAGGGCACGTGCAGAACATGGTGGGCATGGGCAGCAGGCAGCAGAGCGTGGAACATGGCAAACGTCAGCCATGGCGGGATGGTGGAGCAGGTGAGCGGGGGTGCCAGACCAAGGCGGGGCGCAGGTCGCTGTCATTGGGGTGAGCCTCTGGTGGTTACTGAAAATTCTTTGCTCCCGTGCGCCATGGTCCTGCCCGACACTCGCACCTGCTGTCAGCACTGGCCCTGCTCCCACCCGTTGCTGATCGCTCGGAGCTGTCAGCGGGTGCAAGTGGTGGCTGTCAGCCCTAATCACCCCTCAGGAGCAGGGGGAGGTGGAGAAGCCCTGGGAGGTGATCAGGGCTGGCAGCCACTGCTGGCACCTGCTGCTGGCACCTGGCGCCGGTTCTGATCACTCGGCACTGTCAGTGATCACTCCATGACATCAGCAGGTGCGAGCGGGGCCGGCGCCATCAGTGCATGGGAGTAGTGGTAGCAGGAGTGGGGCTGCTGGCAGACAGGACCGGGGGCCACGGTGGGAGGGGCCAGGCGGGGGTGCAGAGGATGGGCCAAGACCCGCCCCTGTGGCCACCACAGCCTCTCTCCCACAGTTCCTTTCAAGGTGCACAAATTTGTGCACTGGGCCCCTAGTTCTAGAATAAAAGTCTAACGCTATTCCTTCATTTCTTGACATCCTGCAATTGGGCTTCTATCTTTAATATCATATGGCATTCTTGAAGACAAGGACTTCCTGGCTGTCATATCCTCTGATCTTTTTTTTAGTACAACACTCAGGACATTTTCTCCTTAAAGTCTCTTTTTTGAGTTTGACTCTTGGTTTTTCTAACACTATGCTCGCTTCCCTCCCTTCCTCCCTCCCTCTTCATTTTATTTATTTATTTAAAAAATATTTTTATTGAATTCAGAGAGAAGGGAGAGGGAGATAGAAACATCAATGACGAGAGAGAATCATTGATTGGCTGCCTCTTGCACACCCCTCCTGGAAATCCATCCCACAACCTGGGCATGTGCCCTTGACTGGAATCAAACCTGGGACCTTTCAGTCCACAGGCCAATGCTCCATCCCCTGAGTCAAACCAGCTAGGGCTCATCTTCTGTTTTTTAATCCTCACCTGAGGATATACTTATTTACTTATTGATTTGGGCATGGTGGGGGTGGGGAGGTGGGGAGAAAGAGATTGAGAGAGAGAGAGAAAAATATTGATGTAAGAGAGAACCATTGATTGGTTGCTTTCCATACATACCCCCGACTTGGAATTGAACCTGCAACCCTTCGGTATATGGGATGACACTCCAACCAACTGAGCCATACCAGCCAGGGCACACTATGTTTTTTTTCTAACACATGTTTTTCACAATACTTTTTCCTTGGATTATCACTTTCTTTTACTTCCTGACCTGTAGATATCCACACTGTGAATCTTGAATGGTTCATTGACCCAAGCTCTGCATTAGAAATACCTTGGTACTTTAAAAAAATAGTTATTTAGCTCTACCATAGCCCCTCGGAGTCAGAGTCTCTGAGGGTAGAGGTCTGGATTTGTAAGAACCCCTCTGGTGATTCTGGTACTGGGCTATGGTTGCAGGGACTCCTCTAGGACCTATTACATCTTCCCTCATTACCCTCTCGCTTAGCAAATTCATGGTATTTGGACCCTACATATTATCATGCTAAGGTAATTGCTCACCAGTTCTGGATTATTATCAGAAAAAAAATTATGTGGCCATGTTTGGAAAAGATTAAACAGAGAAGTTATTTTTTGAAAGACCTCTCAAGTTCACATACATATTTCATACTGCTATGACATATATACATACATTTATTATCTATCTATCTATTATCTATTTTAATCCTCGCCCAAGGACATGCTTAGAGAAAGGAAGGGAGGGAGGGAGAGAGACATCAATATGAAGGTCAAGCCCGCAACCCAGGTATGTGCCCTGATGAACCAGCTACTCTTTGGTGCATAGGAAGATGCTCAAATAACTGAGCCACTCTGGCTGGGCATACTGCTCTGACATTTAAAGCTCTCTTTTATAAAAGGGTTGTTTGCATCCAAAGTCATCTCCTACCTCCTATAATCCACTTTAAACATCACTGCCAGGTATCAGCATAAGGCATAACTCTACTCTTGACATTCCCTCCTAAAAAATCTTCAATTACCTTTGGATTAGAGCCAACCTTAAATTTCCTAGCCTGGTATTCAAGGCCTTATAAGATCAGGCTTGAACCTTTGCAACTTGCTTTTTGTCTTTCATTATATGATTTAAAAAAAAAAAAGTATATCCCTGGCTGGTTTGGCTCAGTGGATGGAGCTCGGCCTGCAGACTACAGGGTCCAAGGTTCGATTATAGTCAAGGGCACAGGCCTGGGTTGCGGGCTCGATCCCCAGTGGGGTGCATGCAGGAGACAGCTGATCAATGATTCTCTCTCATCATTGATGTTTCTATCGTTTTTCCTATCTAACATCAATAAAAATATTAAAAATGAATGTATAGACTTTGAAGTCAGACATTTTTGGATTGATACTATATTCTTCCTTGGGCAAGTAATTTAAATCCTGCAAATTTCATTTGCTTATAAATGCAAGTAAGATAATATAGCTTCCACCTACAAAGGTTATTTGACAAGTTGATCCTTCTTACACTCTTGTACTTGTTATCACCTACTAAAAACAGTGGTTCTCAAATTTCAGTATGCATCATTATTAGTGGGGTACTGCTTACAAAAGGAGATGTGTACACCTTGATCTGGACTTGATAGGTCTTTGTGTGGACTTGGTAGGTCTCTAGAACAACACTGTGTAATAGGTGCTAGCTACATGTGGCTATTGAGTACATGCAGTATTGAAAGTCTGAAATGAGGTGTGCTGTGAGGGTAAGATGCCCAATTTGAAGACATATGAAAGGAACAATTCAAAATATCTCATTAACAACCTTTTGAGAAACAATATATAAAATTATAAGCTCTATAAAAGAATAACTGATGCCTTCATATATCTTCATGTCCCCAATGTTCAATGTTCTGAACATTATGGGCAGTTATCTGTATAGTACTAATTGAATTTAGATGCACTTTAAATTTTAAGCTATCAAAATTTATAAAAATATTTCACTGGAAGTTCTGCATTTGTTTTTTCCCTCTCAGTTCCTAAATAATTATTTTTGAATTACATCTCTTAGATAAAATAAAAATTGAAACTATTTGTTCCCAAATCATAAAGATAGTTTTTTTTCTAAAAGAACTATGTTTTTTTTTTCTTTCTTTTTAAAAAATATATGTTTATTGATTTCAGAGAGGAAGGGAGAGAGAGTGAGAGAGATAGAAACATCAATGATGAGAGAGAATCATTGACGTGCTGCTTCCTGCACGCTCCCTACTGGGGATTGAGCCCACAACCTGGGCATGTGCCCTTGACCAGAATCTAACCCAGGAGCCTTCAGTCCACAGGTCGACACTCTAACCACTGATCCAAACCAGCTAGGGCAGAACTGTGTTTTCTTTCTATGGTTATTTGATTTCACGTAGAAATAGGCTATTTAGATTCCAAAATTGTTGACTATTATTGTACTAAAATTCTTCATTTAAAACTAGTGGTTAACACTAAGCCAGAAACAAATGCTAATTTTTATAGCACAGTAATAGGGCCAGAAGAGGGAAAAAAAGAGACATATCTATGGAAGGAGGTCTCTATTTAGGGACAAATGGGGTGAAAATAGCTGACCACTCTAGAAGTAGAGAGATAGAGCATTAAAAGAGATACAATTAGAAATATGCAAGTTAATGTTAGGATGCAGAATAAACTTGACTTTAATAACTGTTAGAAGAGAAACAGTCATAAAATTAGAAATACCTTTTAAAGATGACTTGGTAGTAATCACTGATGATTTCCCCACTTACCTCATTGCCACGTTGCTGCCATCAATAACTACAGGTCTCAGGTTTTCTCCATCATCGGTTACAATCTCTTGCATTGGAGAATCAGACCGCTGAGATTCCAGGGAAGACGTTTCCCGCATTATACTGTTAACTGTACTAACTGTTTGTTCAGCCTCACTTTTATTTCCAAGTTTGACAAGTTCTCCCAAAATATCATTGATTAAAGCATCGGTACCAAGTTTGTTCAGCACAAGCTGAACTTGTTCTTCAGAATAACCTAACTTAAGTGCAAACTCCAGTTTTGTTTGGTATTCTCGCACCACATCAGGAGGTTTCTTCACTTCCTTGGATGTAGTCTGGGGCTCTTCGGATTTCAAGTCCTGTAAGATTTCACTGCCTTTGAGGACATGAGGCTCTAAACAGGGAGACCTACATAGTTGTCTGTGAGTCTTGGTTAATAAGCATGGCTCTACTGAAATGCTACTTAATTGTTCTGACTCATGATCAGAATTTGTGCTTTCTTCAGAGTCACCAGAGCTCGCATTCTCTTCAGACACCTCCTTTTCTTCCTTCCCGGAATTAACTTTATCCATTGTTGGTTTTTCTACCATTGACCAAGGTACAGATGTGCTGAAATGTGGGTCAGTGCTCTCCACACAAAGGTGGCCTAGGTCGTGCCCCAGATGATCCTTCAAGCCCATGAAGCTGTTCCGTGTACTTGACTCCACTTTGCTGCTTTTTCTGTATTCCTGAATGCAAAGCACCCCGTATTCCTAGAGAAAAATGTAAAATATTTAGAATTTAATATTTGTTTCATTTGTCTCAATATACATGTTGGAAGAGAATTACCAAACTATAAATACCTACGTTCGTTATGTTAAGCCTATATCCTCTCATCCCTCAGCACCCTTGCCAAAATAGCCTTGTTTTGCAAATGAAGTTAGACATTAGAAAGGCCATGTGATCCCTCCAAGGTAACAAATAAATAGTGAACTGTATTTTTTACCAATTTTTGTCTGACTCTAAAACTTCTATTCTTCTCACTAAATCATGCTGCTCCTCAACCATAATGGAAGAGATTTTTTCAACTGTTAGGAAAGGCCTATGCTTCTAGAGTGACATATAGAATACTATCAAAAAGCATGTTTTAGATATGCTATGACATATTTAATTTTTTGTACACTTAAAAAAGTAATTCATAAAAAATTGTAAAGGAAGGAAAACACTAACATAATAGTAAAAGTATCATTAATTATAAAATAAATAATTTAAACAACAATCTAAAGACATCTCAAAAATGATTCCAGTACTGAGTTGAAAGAACACAGATTCAGCAACAGCTAATAAGAAATTAAATAATTATAAAGTCAATTATAACCCATTTAAGAGATAGTATGCCCTAGTTATCTTATTTTGTAAATATTAAACACAGTAACAGAATACAATTTTTAATGTTATGCTGCTCTTATTTAGCGCCAGGGACACTGGAGTCTATTTCATTCCAGAAAGTGGGGAAAAGCTCTTTTAGTCTATACACCTTTTAGAAAGCAGAGAAAATATTTCACATAAAATTAGCAGTCAGTAGCCCTGGCCAATTTGCTCAGTGGTTAGAGCATCAGCCTTCAGAATGAAGGGTCGTCGGCTCGATTCCTGGTCAAGGGCACGTACTCGTTTGCAGGTTCCCCAGCCCTAGTAGGGACACATGGGGGAGGTAACCAATCAACATGTCTCACGTCAGTGTTTCTCTCTCTCTCCCCCTTATTCCTCTTTCTCTCCCACTCACTCTAGAAATCAATGGAAAAAATATCCTCGGGTGAAAATTAAAAAAAAAAATCAGCAAATAATGATGTACATTGAACAAATGTTAATTTCTTCAATTTTATAGGAGAAAATATTTCTGTATCATATCAGATAACTAGTTAACCATTATGTGCATTTAATCAAAAAGTCATCTTTTCTCTTACTTCCCCCCTATAAAATTGCTTTTACTGTTTAAAATGCTTCTGCTGCTTTACCATTTTCCTTAGAGTCTATTTAGAATAACTGTTACTTCTCTACCAGGAACAGGTTAGCAAAATAAAATTATTTTCTCTTGTGCTTCATTGGAAGAATTGTATTTACAATCCCAGTGTATATCCATGGATATTGTAAGCCAGTGGCAGCTGAATTTGAGACTGTCATAAAACATCTATTTATGTAACCTAGAAAAAGATATTGGAAAAACATTTAATTCTAAAGCTCTTTAGCATCTTATTTACACTAAAAAGGAGCTATTATATAAATGTTAAAGGAATGTGCTAAGTGATTTTGTAAGTCCCACATTGAACGCATACTTCATGAACTTACTAGTGCAAAATATTGCTACACAATGAAATAAATTATATTCATGATGGTAAATACTAGAGAGGAGAACATGGAAATCTTTCACCTGATGCAATACACTTAACATTCCTTCAGTGTAGAACTCCTACATACTCATACAGGAGTTTTTTCAGATTTTATCCCTTGGGAAGACAGATAATTTTAATATCACTGTTCTACTAATGTAGCACACATTAGTTTTAAAGAAACATCAAACTCTCTTGGCTCCTGAACGTACAACTGATAGAAATATTCCTTAGGAGAGCTCCATATACATCTGTTCCAGGATGAGGCTGTATGCATATCAGTTTTTTTTTTCTATTAATATGGATATTCATGAGCCAAATTATTGAGAATTAATGAAACTTTGGAACCAAATCTTTATACTCACTGATTTATTAACTACTGTAATACACTGACACCATAATGCAAGTAACAAATCACAACAGCATCCTAATAAAAGGATATAGTTAAAAGGAAAATCTGCACTGTGACCTTCGTAGAGCTCCCACCAAAAGTATTTTAAAAAAGGAAAACCTATTGGAAGCTGGGCTGCCTGGCAACCAGAAGCTGGTTGCTAAGCTGCACTCTTTTAACATGCCATCATGAATGCTAGCACAGTGAAAGAATAATTTGGTATGAACAAAAGCCTATAAAAGAGACTGGGACTTAAGTGCGTCTGGTTTACCCTCCGAGAACAATGCAGCTGCCAAACCAATCTGGAAGCTCCGACATCATTGTTCTGTAAACCCCACAATCTGCTCTGACTGTAGGAAGTGTAGTTAATGGGCAACATTTTTTATCTCCCCTGAAAAGTTTGGGTTTTGCATAAGTGCTGTTGTGAGATAATTCTTTAAGATCATAATTCACTGACCAAATCTCTGAATTGAACTAGAAAATATAATTTTAATTTTGAGCAGTAGTGTTTTTGTTATGGACTGTTACAAACAAGATAAATATTATGAAATATGCAGCCAGTGGGGAAAATTAGAATGCAATGTTATGTTTACAGCATAAATAAAATTCTTAATTTTTACATTTTTCAAAGAAACAAAACCAGATACTGTAGTTTTTAAACTGAAAATTAGTCACCCTAAAAAAGCACTTAAATCTTTATATATCACCTTCAGTCTAATATAAAAAAGTACTGATTACATCCTGTAAATCTGCTATGTAATTATATTATATGGCTATAATACAGAGAAAAAAAATGAGATTATCAGTTGTTTGCTTCTTACAATATTAAACCAGATAAAACTCATTTGCATATGATGCATTTAGTGAATACCATACACCTTTAGCTTGTGATAAATCATGTAATTTATATGTACTATTTAAACCAAAAGTTTGAAATAATTGCACTAATATCATTTTTAAAAAATACATATTTATTGATTTCAGAGAGAAAAGAAGAGGGAAAGAGAGACAGAAACATCAATGATGAGAGAGAATCATTGATTGGGTGCCTCCTCCATACTCTACACTGGGGATCGAACCCACAACCCAAACATATGTCCCAACCG
This sequence comes from Corynorhinus townsendii, assembly GCA_026230045.1. NCBI lineage: Eukaryota > Metazoa > Chordata > Mammalia > Chiroptera > Vespertilionidae > Corynorhinus > Corynorhinus townsendii. The sequence goes on from JAPDVU010000008.1 coordinate 70,948,120, forward strand.
GGAATTGAACCGTGACCTCTTGGTTCATAGGTCGATGCTCAACCACTGAGCCACGCAGGCCAGGTGGGCAAATATGATTTTTAATATTAAGGATAAATGTAAGCTTGATGTAACCTACTTAAAAAATTCATTTTATTTTGTTGCAAAATAATTTTTCTTTTAAAAGATTTTGGTTTAACTTTTTTTCACACTGACAGGCCTTTCTTCATTGGTTACCTCAGAGAAAATTATTCAATATCATCTTAAATTAAACAGTTATATCATTTTTAGTATCTATTAATCAACAGACTAAATATGAAATAGTATAAATAAGGTCAACTGAGTTCATTTGCCAGGCCTATAAACTGCATATATTTTCTCTGCATAATATAAATCTGAAATAATCTGATTTGTATTGAACTGGGTGGTAAAGATTTGTGTTTTTTTTTTAAACTTTAACCTCTAAAATACTTCCTTGCCCACTTGAAATTAGTAAAGGTAGTAAAGGATTGCCCTAACAATATGGCACTTAAAAAAAAAAAAAGAATTTGGCAATATCGTGAAATCTTTCAATAAAAACTTAAATGCTAAAATTTAAAATCTGATAAAAATATTTTCATATGCTGCAGTATTTGTCAATCTAATGTAATGTGTAAAAATTACAATGAAAAGAAATCTTACGATAAAGAATGGTATATGATCTTTTTGTTCAATGCCTTAAAAATGATCAATATAATTTTGAGAAAGAAAAGATAGCAAATAATAATGTCACAAAAGTGATTACATGTCAGGTAGAAAATATTTTCTCCTTAATTTCTACACCATTTATTAGACTTTTAAGTTTTGTATTTACTCAAATGCAAGCATATATAAATAATCTTTAATCAACTCTGAATTAAAAAGGGTAATTTTCCTCAGTTCATTAAGCAGCAACATAGAGTTTATACTCTGATAGTTATAAAAAACAATCCAAGAAATATAGCTTAATTTTTAAGCTTTCTATCAGGAATCCAAGCCTTTACATACTATACTCATGAACACAGGGAGTATTGGGCAAAAATATAATTGTCTGAAAACAGATTTCTATACTTATAAAGCTATAGAGTCCCTTCAGAAATTGTATTGGAAATGAAAACAATTTTTCTTGCTAAATGCCTAATAAGTGAAAAAGCAAATAATACTATTTGTTGAAAAAAACCCTAAATTTTTATAATTTTGTAGATGATGAAGAACTATAACTAATATTTTAATGGCAAAACAAAAACAAAACACTTTATCTTAGCAAGTTGTTGCCTTTAGTGAAATTTTCTGAAAATTCTCATTAGATGACTTGGATAATCCTAAAATCTTCTTCTCAAATCAAATATAAAATGTTTTGTATTCTAAAGAGCCTCATATTAATCAGGAATATTAAACCATAAACTTGTTAAATCAGTTTATTTGTTTGTAACGGAAAGTTACAAAGCCATAAAGTGGGTTCTGATTGTTATCCAAAAAGTAATACTCAAAGAATAATAAAAATAAAATAATGGATATGTAATAAATACCTACTGCTCTAGTCTCGGTGTATTTAATTACCATTGTATTTCAGTGAGTGCTGTTGTCTGTGTCCCTCTAGCTAACAAAGGAAGGATGTCCCTTTGAAAAGATTGGTTAATGCTCTAGGGCAACAGATGTCTACTGGAACTGCAGGAGACCAGCAACTGGTGGCCTGCCCATCTTCTGAAAACTTTCAATAGTCTTATGCATATGTTCACACAATAGGGCATGTGGTAGAAGTGAAAACCTCTTTTTAACCCTTTGAGCTCTCTCTTTCTCTCCCAACTTAGAGATGAAAGTCTTTGTCTCCTCCCCCCTTCCCCATAACAGAACTCCTGAAAGCAATAGTTTTTGAAATGACATCTTCAATCTAATATCTGAAACTAGGGCAAGGAAAGAAAAAGATGGGAAGAAGAAATCAGTAACTCTATGTGGATATTGAAACTTCTGACTAAGTAGCAGGATGCTTAATCATCACATTTAAAACAAGCTGTTCGAAACATCTAACTCTATCAATCCATCTCCACAAGCTAGGTTTTTAAGGCAATGGAAAAACCTATCAAATCTTACTATCATTTTACAGCACCTAGGTCTGACAATGGGACAATAAGAAGCATAAGCTTGTGACAAGATAAAAATCTAAATTTGTTGTTTACGGAAATATCAGAACATGTTATAACTTATCTTTAGGTACCAAATGATTACATGCCACGCCTAACACCTGGTGAATGCTCATGGAGCTGTAATTATAAAACTCCAGAATTATAAAAATGTAAAAAAATCTGCTTCACATATTTTACAGAAAAAACTTACTTTTCTGGTATTTTGGCACTATGTAGTAAATTGTAGGCTTTCGTTTGAGGTGCTTTCTATCCTTTACAGAGTTCAAGTTTCTACTTTGAATATTTACTAAAGTTTAACTTCCAAGGCATGAAGTAGCAGATACTCACGTTAGCAGGAAAATACAAAGACACTGGCTTCTGTAGCAGCTTCAGCAGTAACTCCTTAACACAATTTTAGCTGCAGACTTCCAGGCAGGCAAGAAGAACAATGAATGGTAGAACAGATGGACGGGCAATGTCTTTGCTTAACCTACTACTGAGTGGAATAACAACCAATCATAGGCCAGAAAGCTCACAATTAGTTGGCCAGGCAGATGCAAGCCAACCTCAGCACCCTGCATCCAGGTTTTTAAGATAAGCAAGTTGATGTCACTCTTGGGGTCTGCCCGGGGCAGCATGTGTATTAAAGAGGGGTGTGCAGCAACAATAGGCCATACAAAGCTGACTAGTAGGCAGCTGCTCTTTGAGAGCAGTCATTAGGGAGCAGGCTGCCAACAAGAAACACCTGGCTTGGGCAGACCAGCTTTTCCTCCTTGTTTATAATGCATGGAACAAAGAAACCAATTATATTTAAAGTAGTAAAAGTTGCATGTTTCCAAAAAGTTGAGGCTATTCTTTAGTATAGCTTTTTGTTTTTGAGAAGGAAAAAAAATGTGTGTCAAAGTAGCAATTATTGGCTGCAGCAATCCCTTTTCTATAATAACTGAGTTACTGGTGAAATGAGACAGATTATAATAAAACTATTTCCCTGGAAGTACTGGGAGGTCTAAAATATTGGTAAGTATTGGTTAATTTGTTGCAAGACAATAAAAAGAGGAAAAGAGATGATGACACTAATATTTTAAAAACAAAGGTTTAAGAGTTTACAAACAATTGATTATATAAAGTAAGTTCACTAAAGTACAGTGTAGTAAGTCAAAACAAGTTGTGTGCAACTTTGTGCCAAATGACTCATCTGAAAAGTATAATTATTCACAAAACTAACTTCAACCTAAAATCGTCAGAACAGCCTATCTTACGTACGTCAAAGGGTAGTGTAAAATTATTTTATGATGGATACTAATAACAGCAAAACCTTTAAACCTGTTAAAAGTATTTGTACTTAATAAAATTTGTAAGATGTAATATTCAGATTCCAGTTCAGCAAATAGTTAACTTTATAAAGAAGAAATATTGTGATATTTTTGAAGGATATAAAAATATACAAAAACCAGCCCCCTCAGTAAGGAGGCTTGTTATCACTGATTTATGTCAGTTGCAGTCTGCAATATTTATAATGCTATGGAATACTTGCTTCTAAGGCTGCATAAGTCATCTTGAGTGGCCTCTGATGATGAAAAAAATTCAATAAAAATGTAAACACCATCAGATGTTCTGAGACTATTTCCCTACTACAGAAAAAGGAAATCTGTCCTGCTCCCTACTTACGTGATATAGCCTGTGCACACAGCACCTGCACACACTCAAGCACCTCCTTTTCTTTCCAGTGCAAATTAAAAGAGTAAAGGCAAAAAGCTGCTCTTAACAATTTTTTTGACACAGGATGATTTATGCAGAACCTCGGCTTTTCCCTTATACATATAATCATGAACTCTAAAGACACAAAATTTGGTTAGAGCCCCCCAAACAGTCAAAATCAATCTCTCCTTTCACACACATATACAGAGGCTACTCATAATGAAGATCATTTGTGAATACTTGGACAATATCATATTGGTTGGAACTCTTGGCCACATCCTCATTGTGCCACCAAAGTATAAATAAGCTCTTCTCTCTGTACAAAATAAGAGGAAGATGTACTCTATACGGTTAAAATTTTCAGTTATCTCACTGAGAGCATTCCTTATGCCTACTAAAGGCCTAGAAATTATTGTTGTTTCCAGAAAAAAAACAGAAATATAAAGTATAACATAGTAGATCACCGTTTGTCTATAGATATTTTCTTCAAAAGAGCTTGAAGGTATGCCATCTCAAAAATGTAAGAAAAGTTAAAAATCTGAAAATATTTTTTAACTAAATGAAATTATTGGGTTCTGAATGACAAACTAATTTCTAAAGCAAGAACTATTCTTTTCTCTTTGCCAAGGGCTTCAGTTATGCTTCTGTAATAGTTAAGTCCATGGTCTAATTTCATAGGCCCACTCAAAATAATTTCCAATATTCTAGTTTATTTCAAATTATAAAGTGAATTACACAGAATTCAGTTTTTATATATTGGGTAAGCACGTGAAACTTAAAGAAATGAAAAAAATAAGAATTTATCTTTTCATTTTTGGTGGTATGCTGTTACTTCTTTTTGCAATTTCATGAGTATCAACCCTGAAAGGAGGAAGAAAGTTAAATAAGTCACTAGTATGGTTTAATAAATGTACTTCTGGTAAAACTGAGTTTGATTTTAAAATATAAGAATGAAAAATATAACATATATTCATTCAAAGCAGTTAAAACTAAAACCTAATAAAACTTAAGCTATGCGCTGACTAGAGAGATCAATGTTTACAGTCAATATTTATGAATTCAGATTGAAAACTTTTTCTTTTGTATATGAAAAGGAAACTCTTTAGTATGAATAGACAGCCTTCTTTCCCTTGGGTTCTCTTTCTTCTCTTTATCCCTTGCTACTATAGTTACTATTTTGTAGCTTTAATTCAGGAGGAGGAGGAATCCTCTCCCTAATTCCTGCCATGAACACAAAGAATGACGGAAAAGAAGGAAGAGCCCAGCAGGCAGCCTGATCTCCAGCACTGATTAAGCTTTTTTTTTACCAACAGCAAATAAAGGCAGTGATCTGAAAAAGCTAATCAGACCCTGCTGTGGTATCTTGACTATCTGGGCCGCTAGGATTGGATAATGTTAAGCACATTACAACATCTGTAGGTGAAAAGACAGCCCTGATCCATCTCTCTTAGTCACACTTCCCTAGTCCACTTCCCATGGCAGAGCCAGTACAAACAGCTGTTGGCTCTGCCTGGGTCACCGCAATAAATGACTTTGCAGTTACATAGAAGAAACAAGAAAACAAGGCAGTGTTGTTTTAGGCAGATACTAAAATCTGTCAGTGCCAAGGACGGGTCTAACATCTGAAACTGCAACTATATGACAAGACCTTATAGGCTTGCTGAACTCTGAATGTGAAACTCCTGAGCTTTGATGCTAATGTTTGGAATCAATTCTCGGTCAGTGACCCAAGCCATTTTCCTGGTACCTGTCTCCTAATGCGGGTTTGTTCCCCCTTAATACACAATCTCTTTCAAGTCTAACAATAACACTATATAGAGTACAGAAGATTATTATATCACGTTTTATCAGTTGTCCTCCAAAAGATTAAAAAGGATGTTAGCAAGAACTACTGTATGTGCAATGACTACTTAGACTGGAATAAAGTCTCTCCTATATGCCTGTGGCTACTCATGTTTTCTTCCAATTCCTGGCATCCATGGAGGTCCAGCCCCTAGCAGAGGGCTGTGACCGACAGACCTGATACATCTTTGAGTGGTGAATAATTCTGGGAGCATGATACATAACAGAAACATAATAAATATTTATTGGAAGAATGTATGGTTGGTTCTCATTATTCAGATTCTGTCTTTGCAAACTTGCCTACTTAGTAAAATTTGTAACCACAAAATACTCACAATGCTTTGGAGTCTTTCTACAGACATGCCTGCACAGAGAGGCAGAAAATGTGACTTGCCCAAGACACACATTCCCGCTGAGGCTGAACAAAGTGACACTTTTCCTTCTTATTTCAGCTCTCCTACTGTGAACAAGTGTTTTAAAGAAGATTATTTAGTGCTACCTTTTTGCATTTTTGTGCTTTTTGTTGGTGAATTTGCTGTTTAAATGCTCTCCAAGTGCTCAAGTGCTATCTACTAAAGTGCAAGAAGGCTGTGAAGTGCCTTATGGAGAAACTATGTATTAGGTAAGCTTTTTTTTTAGATATAATTTGCAGTGCTGTTGGTTGTGAGTTCAATGTTAATGAATCAATTATATTATATATAAATAAAATAAGGTGTCTTTAAACAGCAATACATGAACAAGGTTATGTACTGATTGGTCCATGGAAATGTTTTGATCTGAGGCTAAATCTTGTGTTTCCTATAGGAGTAATGGTTCAGTATTTGCAGCAACTTTACAGAACAGAACTACAACGAAAAACAAGAATCGGCTGTAATTTTTCCCTCTTCAGAACTCGCAAAGATCTTACCTGCTATTTTTAATACCAGTTTTATTCAGCAACTGGGAACCTCCAAGGGCCCTGCACTGGGACTACAGCAAGAACAAAGTAAGTCTCCTTCCTTCACCAAGCTTTCAGTGTAAGGTGGGTGGGATGGGGTGGGGGAGAGGGAGAGAATATAAACAAAAAATACACATCAGGTGATGGTCAATCAATGCTAAAGAAACTTTGAATCATGGAAGTCTTCTTCCCTGGTAAGTCAGTATTTGTGCAGATACCTAAATGAAGTGAAAGGAAGTATATAACAGGAAGAGGGAGGATTAAGTACAAAGCCCTGAGATGAGAGTGTTCATGGATCAGCAAGGTGGACAGTGTGACTGGCAGCAAGTGAGCAAGGGGATGAGTCAGAAAGATGAGGGCAAGGGAAGCCAGGACAGTAGAATTATGAAGGGCAATGCTTCTCAAACGTTACAATAGCATCTGAAGTTCTGAGGACCCTGAAGACTCTGACTCAAGAAGACTGGGGTGAAGTTTGAGATTAACGCATTTAACAAGATCACAGCTGATGCTATTGCTGTTGGTCCATGGACCCTACTTTGAATAGCAAGGTCATAGGTCAAACTTGGCTTTTATTCTGAGATGGGAAACCTTTGGAGGACTTTGAGCAGATGGAGTGATATGACCCTATTTTATACTAATGTCTAATAAGCTTGACCTACTTCCACACTTCAATTGTGTTACATTGATCTTTACCTATTTCTGTGCCAACACTGTATATTAATAACTGTAGATTTATAATATATGGGGTACCTTGCATGTGCAAATATTCTACCATTAGTTTTTCTCATTTTTATATTATTACCATGGATGTTTTTGCATGTACATGGTTACAGGTACTTTAGAATTGTTTTGACAAGTTTTAACCAAAAGGCTGTTGGGAGTTTGATGCAGATTGCACTGCAGTAATACCTGCTTAAAAAGCACTGCTGATTATATTAATCAAGAACAATTTATTGACATTTTCTCTATCTTTCAATACAGTTATCTAGATTTCTTAATGGGGACTTATGAATTTCTTATTAAACTTGTGTTAAAAACATTTTGCTTTTGTTCTTGCTGCTGTGGATGGAGGGTTTTTCCTTCCCCATTATATTTTCCATCTGGTTATTGTTGGTATCTAGAAAAATTATTCCCATTCTTTTTCTTGTACAAAGTTCAGTGAACTAGGTATTTCAGTGACCTCTTAATGTTTCTGCTGCTGTTTCACTGAGGCTCTTAGGTTTCCAGGCACAAAATAAAATCATCAGATTGCCTCTTCCTTATCAATGTTTATATCTCTTGTGCCATACTTTTATCTCATTACATTGTAATATTAAATAACCTGATTATTTTGTGTTGTTCCCGATGTTAATGGGAATGCCTCTAGTGTTTTATTATTAAGCATCATATTGATTGCTGGTTAGGTTGTACACACACAGATATACAACATAAACACACACATCACCTTGGACAAATTTACCTCCGCTTCCCTCAGTTTCCTCAACTATAAAAATATGTAATATGGTTGTTTTAAAATTGAATGCGCTAATCAATGTAAAACATTTGGGTCAGTGGCAGACATATACTAAGTACTCAGTAAGCGTTAGCTACATGAAATAATGTTTATATACATATATACTACACTATATGTAGCCTTTATACATCATTTACAGAAATAAATTTTTCTCCTTCAGAAAGATTTAAGAAAACAATTTGAAATGTGGATTTTATTAAAATGATATATGATAATTATTTTTGTTTGGCTTATTAATACTGTCAAGTACATTAATAGACTGCCTAATATAGAAACATGATTACATTTTGGAAGGGTTATATTTATTGATATTTCCCTAAAACTTTTTATATCGATAATCATAAGACTAGATTGTCATTTTCTCTTACTTTCTTTGACACATTTGGGCACCACTATTTTGCTGACATTAGAAAAGTGATATGGTATTCATCCAAACTTTTTCTCAATGGCAAACCAACTGCCCAGAGTACCAAAGGGAACTAGGCTAGATTGGCCACGTGTTCCCACAAGGCACCACTATTTCTGATTTACTGCTATTCCAAAACATGTCCCTGAACCCTTAGTATAAATGTCAGCATATGGCTCAAAGACGAGAAGATGAGAAGAAGGAAATCTCATAACTTATGGCTATAAGAACTAATACTATACCATGCATCCCTCCCCCCCAGCTAACCAAGTAACCTGGACAAGTTATTTAACTGCTCTGAGTCTCAGTTTCTTCAAATGTGAAATGGAGATAACACCACCACCAACAGCATAGGGTTATTGTGAAGATTAAATGAATTATATGCATAATTTAGAACAGGGCTTCGCATATAGTAAATGTTAAGTGTTTCCTTTAAGAAGTTTACACTAAAAGTGCAATTGCAAAACAAAACAAAACAAAAAAAACACCTCATTTCCTTTATTTTATGTTCTCAACTACTTAATTCTAAAAGTTTTCTCTTTATTACTAGAGGCCCAGTGCACAAAATTCATGAGCAGGTAGGGTCCCTAGGCCTGGCTGGCAATCAGGGCTGATCGGCAATCAGGCCTGATCGGCGCCTCCCTTCCCCGGCTGCTGGCTGGGGCCTTCCTTTGTTCCATGCTGCCCCCATGGTGGTCAGCACATGTCATAGCGAGCGACAGAACTCCCAGTCTCCCAGTCCAACTCCCATGGGGACACTTTGCATATTAGCCTCTTATATATATAGATAGATGGGAAAGATTATGCAAAAAAAAAACAAAAAAACCCCACACAACACACACACACACACACACACACACACACACACAAAACAGACTATCAAGCAGGCAAAGGATACAATTGTGTACCATGTGCCATTAGCTCTTCTTATCACATGTTCATAGAATCAAAAGATCAAATGACTTGAAGTTCAAATGCCCTATGCTATCTTCATTCATGATCTTAACCATGTGAATTTTGTTAAATAAGTAATTTAGAACAATGTCTCTCAGAGGGAAAGGGGATAACATTTAGTTTGGAAAAGCTAAACATATCTATTCATTCTTTTTTGTAAGAAAAACTGATGATTTAAGTGTCATGGAATACTTTAGCTTGTGAGGAAATTAGAAGATGCTAGAAAGTTTGTAAGGAACACAAGTATAAAAATGGTTGGAAACCAATGGCTTAGGAAAAAAATACATTGATTTGATGGTGGGTAGGAGTGTAGGGATGAGGGAGAAAATGGAAGTATAAATAGAAGAAAATATAACAGGCACCTGAGAGGAAACAAAGAGTTTTTTGTGGAAAACATTTCTTTCATTTTTCAGGGATGGGGAACCTTCTTTCTGCCAAGGGCCATTTGGATATTTAAAACATCATTCACGGGCCATACAATTATCAACTTAAAAATTATCAACTTAAAAATTATGTTACGAAAAAAAGCTCCTAGATTTGAATTTTGAGTCCTATCTGTGGTTGCCTTGGCAAGGCCAGACCAAATGATACGGCCAGACATTCCCCACCCCTGATTAGAAATGGTGGGTTGTGAGAAATTACTTAAAAATAAATGGCTGTAGACAAAGCAGCCATCTCTTCCCACCTCAATAATATTTTAATTTTTAGCCACAGATTTTCCTAGACTAATAAACTGAACACTTTTCAGAGTTCGCTATTAACTATTGAAAAATTAACTCCATAATAATCATCTCCCTTAAATAATAGTTAAAAAATTATTTTGTTAAGATTTTAATGGCTGAGGAATTTATTGATAGTAGTATTTAAGTACAGAGTATCTTACTTAGAGCATTTTTATAATGATAGCTAATTGATCAAATTTTATTTTAAAATTGTTTACAACTAATACATTTAATAAGTAATATTCTGATGAAAGGCAGGAAAATAGCAGAAAGGTTCATGATTACTCATCAGAATAAATGAGAGGTTAAACTAGTTTTCAATGAATTCATGTATTCATTCAAAAACATTTATTTGAATGCTTATTATGAGAAAGGGATAATGCTAAATGAAGATGAGTGATAAACATAAAACAGTTGCTATCCTAAGGAATATAAAATTTATACTAGGGAAACCAGATAAAAGAATACCTATACACTAGAGGCCCGATGCACAAAATTTGTGCATGGGGGTGTGTGTCCCTTAGCCCAGCCTGCACCCTCTCCAATCTGGGACATCCCTCTCACAATCCAGGACTGCTGGCTCCCAACTGCTCACCTGCCTGCCTTCCTGATTGCCCCTAACCGCTTCTGCCTGCCAGCCTGATCACCCCCTAATCACTCCCCTGCCAGCCTGATTGATGCCTAACTGCTCCCATGCCAGCCTGACTGCCCCTAACTGCCCTCCCCTGCAGGCCTGGTCACCCCTAACTGCCCTCCCCTGCAGGCCCATTTACCCCCCCTCCCCCCCCCCTTCCCGTGACTCAAGCGGAGGCCCTGGTATCTGGGATTTATTTATCATCTATAATTGAAACTTTGTAGTCTTAAGCAGAGGCCAGGGCCAGCCAAGAAGCTTGGCTTCCTCCATTGCTGGGGTAACCCAAGCCTCCTGCTCTCTCCAGCTCTGTGGCTGCTGCCATTTTTGTTGGGATTTATTTATCTTCTATAATTGAAACTTTGTAGCCTTGAGTGGAGGTCAAGCTGGCCAGAGAGGGTGGGAAGCCTGCAACTGTCCTCCACCTCACCCGTGTGTGTTGATATGTGGTTCAGCATATGCACGGGCAGAAGCAGGTACAGGGATGATAGAATCAGCTTACCACATTTCTCACTCTTGGGAAAGGTTCTTCACCCAATGGGTTTGGTAAGCAAAAAGCTACTTTATTGGGAAGCAAAGATTTGGCAATTAAACAAATTAGTCTTCAGAACCAGTATTTCTAAAAGAAGTAAATGGTCATTTTATTTCATATTATAATTCTGACTATCTTCTTTTCCTGTTGTTAATCCTCATCCAAGGATAATGTATTTTTTCTCCATTGATTTTTTTAGAGAGAGTGTAAGGGAGAGTGGGAAAGAAAAAAAGGAGAGGGGAGAGAGAGGAGAGAAACACTGATATGAGAAAGACATCTATTGGTCGCATCTCCAACTGAGGTCTGTGCCCTTGACTAGGAATCAAACACATGATCCTTTGGGTAAGCAGGCCAATCCTCTAACCACTGAGCACATCAGTCAGGGCTCTTGTTATCTTTTTAAGAGATAATACAAAAAGTTGAGTAAGAGGCTATCACACAGTGAGAAGAAAATTATTTCAGAACTTTGGCCAAATGTAAATTTGAACTGTGCTGCCTATTTTAAGTGTTCATCATCAAATAAGTACCCAATTAAAATGCACATGAAACTTAAGTACTCATTTGCTGTCAACGTAGGAAATAAACATTTACGACCCATCTGTTATTCTGAGGAATGATAAGGCCCAAGACTCAGCACCTGATAGCCCGCTGCTTGCCAAACTGGCATCCTGGCTTCTGGCTGTCACTCAGGAGTTCCAAGTGCTTTCTCCACCTGCCTTGTCTGCACTCAGGTGCTATCACACCACTGGAGGGTCTCCAAGCTAAGCTACAGCTGCCAGCCTGGCACCTGCTTCCCAGCCACCGAGGCCAGCCATCAAATTTCCTACTTCAACTAAAATCACAAAATTAATTTTGTGACATTTTTCTTATATGCTGGATTCCTGATGGGTTTTCAATACCGTACTTTCAACATATACTACCTATACTCCGAAGCTAATCTTACTCAAACCTCAATTTTGAATAAGAACCTTCTCTGCAGATGTTCTTATTAAACAAAGGGTGGGGGTAAAAGACATTAGAACCATTCAGAGGATCTCTCTTTAATGCAATTGAAAGACTGGAAGAACACTGAAAAATAGGGAACTCAATAGGGCAATAATTTGAAGCATCTTTTCCTCTTCAGAACAAAAAAGGGTGGGGGGAGGGCATTTGGTTAATTTTCTTACAGGAATTACTAAAATTGCCACCACTAAGCATTTTCGAGATGTGGAGTTAATTCCGATAATTTTGCTATTCCTCTTTACTCCATTCATAATCAGGTCAGGAACAAGGAGTTCATTTCCCCTCAAAAGCTTTACAATCTGGGGGTGAAAGTGGGAAGTATCTGGAAGATGCTCTCTGAAATATGATTAAATTGGTAAAGAGCATAAGGAGGGCCATTGGAGGAACCACAGCTGCTGGCTCTTCCAACTCCCGAGGAAATCCTAGGAAACATGCAGAGGGAGAACACCAGGGCTGAGAGGTATGAAGTTCTACAAGCAGAGAAACCCCATTTAAGGAACTCAAACACTTTTAAAACAAACTGGGAAATCAGCTTATTTTGAAAGTTACATCATTCTATCCTTCCACAAAGATGACAAAAAGCCCTGCCAATTCAAAGCATTAGATTTATTTCTCTTATCCACAGTGCTTAAATGATGATGAACTCCAATAAACTCCAGGGTATATAGTATTTAAATTACAACAATAAAAATGACCCTTAATTTCAAGTGCTCAAATAATTCACTATGAGTTTCTTGACTTCAAAGTTGAAATATAGACAGAAATTTATGCTAAACAACTTTTTAAGGCTTAGGAAAAACTCAAACCAACATAATGGAAACATACTCTGACCATGTTATAAAAAATGAGAAGTTAGCAGCAGATAGCTAAAAGCAAATTAAAACACACACACACCCAAAACCCAGTATCTATAAAGTAAAACTTTCTTCCAAATAACTCTGTAATTCAGGGGTGGGGACTGTCCAGCCTGCAGGCCATACAAGGCCCAGGAAATCATTTCGTCCTGCCCTGTCAAGGCATTAGGGGTGAGCTAATTAAATGTTTGACCAAATATAGCAGGCTAATTTTTAAGTTGATAATTTTGTATGGCCTAAATGGAACAATAAAAGAAAATGAAGACTTAAAGATAAAACAAATATCATGTAAGTCAACAATGAGGAGGCAGCTTCAATTATTTGGGAAACCTGCTCCCTGTAATTGGACAAAAAAGCTAAGATTTGAAACAGACTAAGTCACAGAATAAAGATAAAATTAAGCCCACACAATTTTGAATACAAAATGAGTACAGATGACTAAGAAGAACAAAAACTAATTTTAGCCTGCACCTAAAAGTCATGAAGTAATAGACTGGAAGGCCCTTTAAAAAATCTAAATTATAAACTGACATTAAAATCATAACAGTAAACTTGATTTTATAGAAAATTTGTATTTGATAATCCCAATTATTCAGAACACAATTTAGAGCCAGTGAATAAGTAGACTGAAAAAACAAAATCTCTGTCTGATAAAATAAATGGATACCATTAAATCTATACTAATAAAAGGGTAATATGCTAATTAGACTGGATAGACCAGACATCCTTCCTGACAAAGCCAGGCTGTGGTTGGCCTGCAAACTGCCCACAGCCCCTAGTCCAGGATGGCTCTGCCCCCAGCAGGGCCCCCCCACCCTGATTGGGGGAGTGGCCAGCCTGCAAACCCCTGGTGGCCCCTCACCTAGGCCAGCCCCGTCCCCCAGTGGGGACCCCCTACCCTGACCCGGGGTCCCCTTTAGGGCAGGCCAGCCAGCCCCGACCCGTGCACCAGGCCTCTATCCGATATAATAAAAGGGTAATATACAAATTGACCCTTAGGGCAGAACAACCAGAATTACCACTGGACCAGTCACTATGAGGTGCACTGACCACTTCTTGGTCCCTTTTCCCGGCAGGCTCCGACTGCCTGACAGCCACCTGCGGTGGGGGCGGGGCTGGCGAGCGGGTGGGAACAGCTGACCTCTCAGTCCCTTCCCCTGGCTGTCAGGCACTGATCACCCAATGGAGAATGGGGAACCGGGGGTGGGTGGCGGTGGGGGACTGGGCTGGCTGCAAGCAGCTGGGGAAGATGGCCCTGACCACATGCCAGGCCTAGAGACTGTACCCGCACACAAATTTCATGCACCGGGCCTCTAGTCATTTTATAGTAATACTGAGTGCCTTTTATGTACTAGACATTTTTACACTTATTATCTTGAAACAGTAAAAACAACTCTGTAAAGTACATAGTGTTTGATGGATGAGAAATCAGAGAAACCTGGTCTTGCCTAGGATCATAGTCAAGGCAGAGTGGGGATTCAAATCCAGGGTTAGCTATTTCAGAGGCTCCACTTGCTTTCTCCACACAGTACAATCTTTCAGTTCTGCAATCCAGACTATCTGAGCATCCTAAAAGCATTTAATCACTGCCTAAATACTTTTATTTTAGAAATAATATTAGCTGTTTTTATACAGTTTTATAGTCCACAGCAGATACTTGCTGCATAATAGAAGGAGAGAGTGTCAGCAAGGAACAGCTAACATCAAGGAGAAAACACCAAAAATTACTGATATCATCCTATCTAATAAAAGAGTAATATGCAAATTAACCCTCACTGCAAGATACAAGGTGGCTGCCTCCATGTGGTCAAAGATGGCTGCCCCCATGTGGACACAAGATGGCCACCACAAGATGGCCAGCAGGGGAGGGCAGTTGGGGGGGGGTGCAGGTCTGCAGGGGAGGGCAGTTAGGGATGACTAGAATGGCAGTTAGGGGTAATCAGGCCAGCCAGGGATCAGTTAGGCGTCGATCAGGCTGGTAGGGGAGTGGTTAGGGGGTGATCAGGCTGGCAGGCAGAAGCAGTTAGGGGAAATCAGGCAGAGGCAGGTGAGCGGTTGGGAGCCAGCAGTCCTGGATTGTGAGGGATGTCCGACTGCCCATTTAGGCCCGATCCCACCGGGCAGTCGGACATCCCTAGAGGGGTCCCAGATTGGAGAGGGTGCAGGCTGGGCTGAGGGACACCGCCCCGCCACACCCCCGCGCCCCCCCCCCCCCGTGTGAATTTCGTGCACAGGGCCTCTAGTACCTAATAATAGACAAACATGTAAATTGACCATACCTCTGCTACGCCCACAGCCCATCAGAGTGAGTATGCAAATTAACCCAACAAAGATGGTGGTTAATTTGCATACACAGGCACCCAGCAGCCTGAGTCCCAGGAACTTCCTCAGCACCCAGGTCACTCTGAGATAGGCCCCCAGGGTCCTGAGCAACCTGGGAAGGGCCTGAGCCAGGGGGCTCCTGGGAAGGGGCGGAGTCGGGTGATCAGGTGATCCGAGGGAGCTGGGGGTCCCCTGCCCAGGCCCCAAGCCCCCGCCAGAGGCTTGGGGCCTAGGCAGGGGCGGAGCCAGTGATCAGAGGGACCTGGGCAGGGGCAGAGCCGGGCAATCGGAGGGAGCTGGGGTCCCCTGCCTAGGCCCCGAGGCTATAGGCCTGGCAGGGGTGTAACTGGCAATCAGAGGGAGCTGGGAGTCCCCTGTCCAGACCCCAAGCCCCGGCCAGAGGCTTGGGGTCTAGGCAGGGGCGGAGCCGGGTGATCGGAGGGAGCAGGGGTGGAGCCAGGTGATTAGAGGGAGCTGGGGGTCCCCTGTGTGGGCCAGAGGCTTGGGGCCTTGGCAGGGTCAGAGCCAGAGATCAGAGGCGATTGGCCCACAGAGGAAATACCTTTTCTGACTGCTCATTGGCTAAGCTCCCTTTTTGCCACTGGTATTATTCTTAGTAACTTGGGTATAAGAATCCAAAAAGGTGATCTAGGGTTTTTCCACCACACTCCTGGAGAAATAAAGGAAGGTCCACTGCTGGAGGGCTAAGAAATGTCATATCCTGCCCTAGCCAGTTTGGCTCAGTGGATAATGCCTAGGCTTGCCGACCGCAGGGTCCAGTTCAATTCTGATCAAGGGCAGGCTCCTCCCTGGCTGGGGCCCAGGTCAGGGCTCATGCAGGAGGCAACCAATCAAAGTGTTCCTCTCACTTTGATGTTTCTCTCTGTCTTTCCCTTTCTCTTCCACATTCTCTAAAAATCAATGGAAACATAGCCTCAGGTGAGGATAAAAAAAATAAAGCAATGTCATATCCTATGAAAGACACATCTTGAAAATGCCTAAAGAAAGTTGTCATTTTTTCATGGTGAAGGGACTAGAGTCCGTGTTGATGAAAACACCTTGGTGGCTGCGGTGGCTGGCAGTGGCTGCAGCAGCAGGATGATGGGGCTGGTGCCTTCCCCTGATCAGCCCAGTCGCTTCAGTAGGACTTACCCTGATGGCTCCCAGTATTTGAGAGGAGGGCTGGGCTGAGGGACCCCCCCACCCCCAGTGCACGAATTTCGTGCACCGGGCCCCTAGTAAATCAATAAAAATCATGGAATTCTGCTATCCCCACCATCTTAAAAAAAGCATGACAACTATTGCTATTTAGATTAGGATAAATCAGAAACCTCACTAACCTTGGTAAGGTTAATATCTCTAGGCATGCGCTCCATCACATGGAAGGTAGGCAAAACAACAGTGTAAACTGTATAAAACTGTTTTAAAACTAAATTAGGTAACATAAATGCTTAATACTATGCATTGCATAGCATTACTGCCCAATAAATGTTAGCTATTATTATATTTCATAATAAGTGAATTTACAGTCTACCTATTATTTGAAGGTAGAAAAATAAAATGCATGTGTACACATTCTTCCATAGTTAAAATAGTTTGCTACTGAAAGATTTTAAAGACTAACTTTTTGGAAAATTCACTTTTACAATATCCTTCCTTTGTTAAGTGGGGTAGTTAAGGTTAATTATATTCTTACTAGAGGCCCAATGCACAAGATTTGTGCACTCGGGGGGGGGGGGGGTCCCTTCAGCCTGTGAGCCCTCACGCAGTTGGGGAGCCCTCGGGGGATGCCCGACTGACAGCTTAGGCCCGTTCCCTGGCAGTTCGACTTCCTTAGTGCTGCTGCGGAGGCAGGAGAGGCTCCTGCCACCATCACTGTGCTGGGCAGCTGTGAGCCTGGATTCTGGCTGAGTAGCGCTTCCCCTGTGGGAACGCACTGACCACCAGGGGGCAGCTTCTGCATTGAGCATCTGCCCCCTGGTGGTCAGTGTATGTCATAGCAACCAGTTGTTCTGCCGTTTGGTCAATTTACATATTAGCCTTTTATTATATAGGATAAGGCAAATATGTATGGCCCAAAAAAACATATTAGGAATTCTAAGTTAACTTACAAATGTTTAGGTAACAACAATTGTGCTTTTTGCTCTGTTATTGAGTGACTCTCTTAATCATGTACTGGCTTTTTTTCACCCTACTCACATCAGATTATTATTTAAAGTACTAAAGGGCCTTTAGTAATAAAAACACATTCATGAAGTTTTCCACTATGTGCCAAGTAGAAGACTGGGACCACAGAGACTTACCCTCAGGGAGCCTAGAGACTATGATCAAGATAAAAAATCCTAGGCACAGTATAAGCTACTGTTATTGACATTTTTGCATTATTAGGTAATCCTTATGGTCTAGGTAGTATTTTCCTGTTTTCTAGATGAAGAGCAGAGACACGCAGAAAGCAGAAAAGAAGTAAGAGACAAAGAAGAAACAGTTAAGTATCACTAAATATGCCAAGTGTTATGGAAAATATACAGTATTTTGAAAACACAGAAGCAAATAATTTTGCTGAAAACTAGGAAATTAGAAAATGCTTATGTGTTTTTACTTTAAAACCCAAGTAAAAATTCTATAAAGTATAACTACAGGAATTAAAAATTGTCAGGAAAATATTTATAGACATTATTTCTGGATAATGAGATTCTAGGTGGTTTTAACTCTCTTAACTTTGCTTCTTTTTAATCAACTTGCAGTATTTTAATAATTTAAAATATAAGTTAGAAAAAATATTTAAATTAGATATTAATGCTCATCTAACTAATTGTCAAACTTTTAAGTGCTAATACTTAGTGCATTCAAACATGGTATGCAATCAGCACTCTTGCTTTGCTAATGGGTGTGTACATAAGCACAACTTTTCTGGAAAGCTTTTTGGCATTAAAAAACCTTAAAGCATACTTATTATCTTGGATGACTACTTCTAGGAATCCATCCTAAAAATATAAATAGAGAAAAAAATTATTTTACTGGGATAGTCAACTTAAGCATTATGATATTAAAATTTTGGCAAAAGACCCCAAATGTTTAACTGAAACAGGAGAATGACTAAATGACAGGTTCTCAGGAAGAAAACATTTGAAATATTCTTAACATATACTAAGAAAATCCTCTGTGTACATTACAAGGGGAAGGGAAGGTGGGATACAAAGCTCTATAAAAAGTATTAATTCCAGTGATAGAAGAAAAAGATGTATCTTTTAAGAACCAAACTCCCAAGGAAGATGATTCCATTATATATTTTAAACCTCACAATAATAGACATACTTATTAACATGTACTAAGTTCCAGAGACCTTAACATTCGACTAAAACAGACTCAGCCTATGTTGGAACTCTCGCTTGGGCATTAATGTGAGGCCCATTAAGTTACTTAACCACATTGTGGTTTGGTTTCCTCATCAGAAAAAAAAGAGTAATGAAATAGTTTTTCATAGGAGTGTAGTAAGTATTAAACGCATGAATACAGGTGGAACACTTAGAACAATGAGAGGCAGAATAAGTTATCAATCTTAAACTACAATGGAGTAAACTAAGATCTAAGCTGAGGCCTGAATAACAAGGCTGAGCCAAGCCAGGCAAAAGGTGAGGGTAGCTAGGGGAAAATGTCCAAGCAAGCAGGGAGACCTTGGGATTTTCTACTTACTCCCTATCCGATATAATTTCCTTAAAGGCAGACTGCTTTGAATGTTCAGAATGTGCTGCTGGGCTTTGCTTTAGGCTACTTCACTGTGCATAAGAATTACTGTCATTGTTGTGACATAAAATCACACATACTAGGCTTTATGTGTGATTATACTCGATTTTCATTTTTAATATAGTAAAACAATCCTCTGTCAAATAGAAAAATTAAAGAGAAAATCATTCTGAATGAAAAAGTGAATATATTTTTGGGATGAAATAGATTTAAAGAAAAAAAATATTCTCAAGTGTTGATCATTTCCCTGAACTGTCAATAGTGAAACAGCAAGTTATGTTTTTGATGAATCTCACATTATAGCTTCTTAAGGCATGAGATTTTATATGTTGTAGGTCCATGAGGTATATTAACATTTAAAACACAAGAAAAGCCTGGCTGGAGTGGCTCAGTGGTTGAGTGCAGACCAATGAACCAGGAGGTCAGGGTTTGACTCCCGGTCAGGGCACATGCCAGGTTTGTGGGCTTGATCCCCTGTGTGGAGTGTGCAGAAGGCAGCCGATCAATAATTCTCTTTCATCATTGATGATTCTCTCTCTCTCCATCTCCCTTCCTCTCTGAAATCAATAAAAATATATTTTTTAAAAAACCATGAAGATTTTTTAGAAAATCTGGTATGTTTGAGATCCAACCCTAGAATATCATTATTTTTATTTAAATTTAGAATCCTGATTTAATAAATTCTTTTTACTGATCTTGTTATTTAATATTTCTGTTTCCAAGCACTATACCCCCCCAAACTATCTTCACCAACTTAATCACCCACTACTCCCATCTTAATGCTCTAGACACACTAGGCCACACTCCCTGCTTCCCTGCCAACGTCCCTTTACTCACAGTACATATTCATTTAGAAATGACTCCCACCCAGCTCTACCTACAGGCAAACCTCATTTTATTGTGCTTCTCACAAATGTTGAGTTTTTGTTTTGTTTTCCAAATTGAAAGCAAGATCCTCCACTAGCAAAACATTTCCTTTATTGTCGTAGTCTAGAAAGGTACCTGCAATATCTCCAAGGTATGCAAAGGTAGGTACTAGCATACTAGCATCCTATCTTTGAGACCTGGAATGCAGCCTTCCTCAGTACCTGCATTTTCTTCCCTCCTGTCACAGAGAACATTTGATGTGGCATTGTGTTCTGTTCATAATCTCTTTTTACAGGTCCGGGGCCTTACATAGCACAGAGACTTGATACTAAATAATTATTTGCTGAGGGAATAGTTTATCAGTCTCAAAAGAACAATGACTGTAGATTAGTTTACAATCCTAGATTCTAACACCCAAAGAATAAAAACCCTACTTCACATGAAAGATATAAAATGGCATAAAAAGCTATAAAATGACAGCAACACTTTTACATCTGTTATAGAAAATAAAATTAAATGTAGGAACCATTGTGAGCTGCTAGAATGAAGACAAGGTAACCTAGTTGTAGAATGAAAAAATTTAAAAAAAATACAATTTTCATTAAACACTTGGGGTCCAATTTGGCAGAAGTAATCCATGAAAGCAGAGCTCCAGAGAAGCCATTAATATAAAGTAGGATATCTTTATTAGTCTGTTAATTAAAATAAAAAGGTAGTAAAAGGGAAGTGACTAGTAAAAACTCTCATCAGCGTACAAACACTCCAAGTTTGTTTCCTATCCTTTAATATTTTCCATTATAATAAATAGTTTCATTAGACTTTCATTATAACATGCAGG
The DNA here is from genome assembly GCA_026230045.1 of Corynorhinus townsendii. Taxonomy (NCBI): domain Eukaryota; kingdom Metazoa; phylum Chordata; class Mammalia; order Chiroptera; family Vespertilionidae; genus Corynorhinus; species Corynorhinus townsendii. The sequence continues at coordinate 70,969,102 of JAPDVU010000008.1, forward strand.
CTAGAAAATACTGGCTTCTTTTTTGTTGTTTTTTATTTTATTTTATTTTTTTTTTGCTTAAAAGTGCATTTTATTTTGCTTATAGCTGTGGTCCACAAACTGCGGCTCGCGAGCGACATGCGGCTCTTTGGCCCCTTGAGTGTGGCTCTTCCACAAAATACCACGGCCTGAGAGAATCTATTTTGAAGAAGGGGCGTTAGAATAAGTTTAAGTTTAAAAAATTTGTCTCTCAAAAGAAATTTCATTCGTTGTAGTGTTGATATTTGGCTCTGTTGACTAATGAGTTTGCCTACCACTGGCTCATTGTATTGAGTACTTTTGTGATGACCAGATGCTAGAGGCCAAATTGTAAATTACTTTGAAAAGTAAAACCCGTTCTTAAATGAAGTAAAAACACTCAATTAAACATTCTGGATTATAGTCAGTTACTGGACCATTCTGATGTTTTTGGGGTATCTTCAAGTAGACAGATTTAGGTAACTTAAAATAAGAATGCCAAATTGAAAGAAAAGAGATGAGGCGAGAGGCCACGCCTGAAATAAGCCTTGTCCTCGATGATCAAAATAAGATAATTTCACAAATATCTGGTTTCACTATTTTTATTCAAATATTAAATAACACCAATATTAAAAACTACTAAATTTGATTGTATGTGTAAGTGACCAACAGAAGTCATACCCACTGAACCCTAAATATATTGAGTTTAAAAAGATAAAACATATATTGTTACTTCTTGTGGTTTTTGGGAAGTCCAAAAAATATGTTTGAGGTCCATCCACTGTTTTCTATTCAAAAAATATGAAGTAAGTGAAGAAATGAAGAACTTCTCCAAATTCCTAAATGTAGAGTGCTTAGCCCGAAGTATTTTTGCATCCATTCTAAGATGATTTAAAAAAGGGGTGGGGGGGTGGATCTGAATCAAGGAGGGCCTCATGGGCCTGGGGATATTCCAATTCGGTCTTGCAACCAATAGGAAAACTCCTCCTAAATCTGAATTAGCATTTCGCCTCTTGATCACTATACACGAAGCACAAATCAGGATTGTTATTGGTTACCCAAAAGGCCAGAAACCCAGATAGAGTAAGGCTGTTTTTTAAGGAATTTAAGAGGGGTGAAGGATGAGACAGTTTAGGGAAGAAAAGTGGGATTGATGTCTTCAAGTTATGTTTGTAACATGTCTTTGTATGGCATTGAACATGAGAACCAGCGCAGCTAAAATGAACGCTGGGGGAAATGGAAATTCGCTGAACTGAAGTGAGGGGAGCAGGAGGGCAGCAGGAGGGTCGCGAGGGGCGAGGGGTTTTGGTGGCCCGGGCGCGGGGGCCGTTTGGGTGCAGGATGGATGGATAATAAAAGCGAATGGCTGGGGCCGGAGATGTCGGATGCCTCACCCACCAGCGCGCGGGGCTGAGCCGCGGAGCAGGGCTGCGGTCCGTTTCCATGGGGCGCCGCTCGCCTCCACGTTCGGCGGCCGAGCCCGGGGCGGCCGGGAGTGGACGGGGCCCTAGGCCGCGGGCGGAGACCGGCCTCCCTCGCCCCAGATCCCGCAGGGGCCCTTCCGGAGGGAGGATGCGCTCGGCTATTCCCTCACCCCGCCCGGGCCCGGGGGCTGGGGGCCGGGGGCCGGGGCCCGCGGAGCTCCCGACTCCACCTCCGGGCGTCCGACCCGCTGGGCCTGAGGTCGCCGCCGCCGCCGCTCCCGCCCCGTCCGCCCCCACCCCCCGTGGCCCTCCACCCCTTCCCGAGGGACAAACCTGCGGACCGCTACCCGAATGGCCGACGGCGAGAGAGGCGGCAACGGGTGCGGGGCCGCAGCGACAGCGGCGCCCTCCGCCCGCTCCGCGCTCCCCCGGCCCGGCCCGCGCCCTCCGGTTGCACAACTCCCCGCACGCGCGCGGCCCGGCCGCGTTGCTCTACCTACTTGCAGCGTCTTCTCAGCGGCCATCACAGCACGTCCTGGACGAGGGCAGCCCGGGACCTCGGGCGGCCGCTCTGGCCTCGGCCCTGGGCCGCCGCGGGAGGCGCCCCCATGGCCGCCGGCCGCCGGCTCCTCGCCGGCCCGGCCCAGGCGCGCGCTGCTTCGCGGGCCGCACGGACCGGCTCCCCGCCCGCCTGCTCGCTCCGCGACCTCCCGCCCGCAGCCGCCGCCGCGCCGCTTCCTCTTCCCCTTCCCTCTGTTCCTTCTCCTTCGCCTCCTCGGGAGCCGAGGTTGGCAAACCAGCACCTGCTGCTGGAGATCACCGAGAACTGAAACAGGAAACCCCGGGCCGAGGGGAAAACCCGGGAGGCGTGGAGAGGGTGAGGGGAGCTGCTGGAACCTGTCGGCTCGACCCGGCCGCCGGGGCTGCCCGCCGTCCCCGGCCTCCGCCCCCCGCGCCCCTTCCCTCACCGGCCCAGCCCGGGGTCCCCACCTCCCCGTCCCGCTCCCCGGCCGGGTCCAGGAGGGCGCCTGCCCGCCCGGCGACACCTTCGCCCAGCAAGAACTCGCATCTTCCCTGGGCAGTCAAGGAAATCGAGAGCCTGACTTCTTAGGGCAAGTTTCCCGTGGTCGTTCGCTTATTATCGATAAACCGTAATGAGCAAAACCCGCGGCCATCATTAGCAAGACCAGTAAGGAAATTTAAACAAATGAAGCTGTTGGGATTTCTTGGAATGACTTCTTTCAGCAAGGAAGCTGGACTGGTTGGAAATGGCAATATGTCAAAATCAACTTTAAACCTGGGATAAATCCAGATCTCTTTCGGGTGGTTGGGAGGAGACAGCCTTCAACACTGACGTGGGCTCCTGAGCTGCGAGGGTGCAAAGCAATGGGAACAACTTTTGCGAATTGTACAACACCCAGCACAATCTAGGTCAGCATTTCAGAAATGCTCAAATACTCTAATTCACCGGCCTGTGGGATTGTCACCAGGCGCCTCACTGCAGCCCTCTTTAGAGTGAAAGGGAAGGGAACTTATGTGGATTGCGCCCCTACTGTGAGCCACCCACTAGGTAGCCTGGTCTAACTGCATTTTCTCATTTAAGGTTCACCGCAGCCATATGGTATGATCCCCTTTATCAGTCAGAAAATTGAGGTTGGGAGAATTTCCTCACATTACACAGCTTGAATATGAAGGATTCAGATCTGTTTGCATCCAGAGCACATATTTGTTTCACTGGAACAGAATTCATGCCTTTGATAACACTTTCTCCCCTTCAATAGAATTATTTCTTACCTCTCTGAATTGTTTTCAATAGGGCATATATGGTTTAAGCCTGGAATTGTGGAATTTGCTTGGACTACTTAATTGTAGTGATGTCCATGATGCTTATTGTGGCTCAAACTTTATATTTTCTAGTTTAATGTTCTCTTTAAAAGAAAATTAATCTGCCTTTATGGCTTCGGAGAACAGCACAGAGGTCCTCACCTATTTGGCTGGCATCTGTTGGTCTTTAGCTATTGATGATGGGGTCCTAGCTGAGAGTGCTCCACTGGCTGGTGTCCTGGGCATCCTAACACCTGAGATGAGAGGGAAGCATCTCACTGAGCCTGCTTTCCACTTCAGTAGGCCAGTCTTTGGGGGGTAGTAGATAAAACAGCTGGCTCGTAGACTTTTTGAGCACACGAAAGCCCTCCAGTCCCCATTTTTAGTCCCATCTTTATGACCCTTAGGAACTCCTGCTCTCTGCAGCCAGGTTTCTTGTTTTTATTGGCAGGAAGGGAAGCTTGCTTTGGAAAAGCATCTCCTATTACTGAGCCAAACCCTCAAAAGTCTCTTGAGCAGTATTAGGAAGGGGTGGGGACGTAGAAAACCTGCGTGGCTGACATCAGTAAGTGATGGCATCATTGGCATGATTTTTAAAAAGCCAGGGAGTTCCCCTACTCCACAATATCCACTCATGTAATCAACCTTTTTTCCCTCAACGGACTCAGCTAAATTCCACTCAATATTGTTTAAGCATAGCTATAGACCAAGGCACTGTATTAGGTCCTTTGTAGGTAAGAGACTGGATAATTATTATAACTGCTAACATTTAGTGAATGCCTAACATGTTCTAGGCACTATTCTAAGCACTTTGCATGCGTTCTCTCATACAATTCCCACAAAACCCCTATGAGAGAATAGATATCACAATTTCCATGTTACAGATGAAAAAACAGACCAAAAATACAGTCAGTCAGTAACAATACAAGGATTGACATGTAGGCAGTCTGACTCTAGAATCAGGAACCTTATGTGAATAAGGTACTGCCCTTTATGAACTTCCTCTGTAGTTGGTGAGATGAAAACAGGAAAATTAAAAGAAAACAAGATAATTTACAAGTGTTCAATGTGTGTCTGGGTAATAAATGCAATGGAAGTTCAGAGGACAGAGGAATTTAGGTTGGAGTGGTTGGGGAGTCTGTATAGAAGATGACTCTGAATTTCAAAAGGGGGCATGTAAGCTGGAAAATGTTGAGGAAGAATATTTTGATAAGCAGAGAGTATAAGGAAGGGCATATCAGTGGAATGGCATAAAGGAAGAGTGTCAGGGAAAACTGAAGATCAAACTTTCAATGTCTAATAGCAAAACCTCAAAATAGACATCAGCCAAGTATGGCACATTTGCTATTACCAATTCTGGATAGCCAATCTGTATTTGAGTTATAAAGGCTAGTCTGGACCTTGAGTTGTGACTGAATTGCATATAATTTAAAACTTCGAGTGACTGTGACTCCATAACAGGCAAAACCTTGAGCAGCCTCACTGGTTGAAAGCAAATGTTTTGGAATGGACAGGTTGGGGACAGGGCGTGGGAGGGAACATGATTGCAAAAGGCTCTTCTTTCTAAAATATAGCTCCTAGGTAGACTCCCACAAACCTAGATTCACACTTGAACCCTAAAAGACAGAGTTTCAGGTGCCCACCACATCTCATCTGGCTGCCTCAAACTGGAACTTCTGATTGCCCAGCCACCTTACCTATGACCTCAAGGGACTGTAGGTCACCCTCAGGTTTAAAACTGGTTCACACCCAGCGCCTTATTCCACTTCAATGAGCTTTCCTAGTGGCATCCTTAGAAGTTTTCTCATAAAAAGTGTGTGAACCCAGTGTCTACACTTGGGGGTACAAGGTAATTATTTTTCTTGTTCTCATGTCTCATGTCTCCTGCCTCTACCATTTTTGCCAAAACACTTACCGTAGTTGAAACGATTCCCTTGCAAGCACCTTCACCTCCAGCTCTTTGGCCAGCACTTGATTTTCTCTGAAGAGCTTCACCCAAATAGCCAGATGACTGTGATTTTTATTCACAGTTTCTCTTATGTCTTTCAGAGAAGTTCCGGTTATTCCAACGGTCTATGAAATGTAAAGTTTCCTTAATATCATTACCCTAAACAACCATTTCCTAAGCACATGATCTATATAAGATAGATACAAAGGCATAAGACTCATTCTTTAGTGACTGGGTAGAGTTGCTCTTTAAAACTGAGTTCTTAGGGAAAGGAAACTAAAGGGCACGAGATATGTGCTGTTGACCAATCCCAGAGTTTCTTTCTTTTGATGAGTTGCCACAAGATTCCAGACTAGCAGCACGACTCCTTTTCAGCATTTGTGGGAGGCCACCAGCAGACCAGAACAGCAAGGTTTTCAATATGCTGTGCTGGACAGTCAAGAGCTGGGTTTCCTACCTGAATCAGACAGCAGGGCTGCCCTGCTTTCACCACATTTGACCAACAGAGGAATTTTGAGAAAAGAAGCAATAATAGAATGAAAAATGCTCCTAAGGTTGGCACTTTGCCATCTTGACAAGGACAACACCTGTCAGTGCAGTTCACCCTGCCCAGAAGTTTTGAAAGTTTTATTTCAACACATAATTTCAGGCATACCTCTGCAGGCACCTATTATTTAAAAAAGAAATGGGTATATAGAATTACACATGTACAAAATCTAGATAGTTGGAAACAGAATTATAGGATTTCCAGGGTAGAGTGCTTTTTGAACTAAAAGCTATGTCACAAGAATATTAATTGCAGCATTATTTGCGAAGGCAAAAAAATTAGAATCAAACTAAATGTCCACTAATAGAAGACTATTTAAATAAATTGTATTACCTTTATACATTAGAATGCCATTTGTCTATTAAAAAGAATGAAGTGGCCCATCCAGTGTGGCTCAGTGGCTGAGCATTGACCCATGAACCAGGAGGTCACAGTTCAATTCTTAGTCAGAGCACATGCCCAGGTTGCAGGCTAGATCCCTAGTGGCGGGCATGCTGGGGGCAGCAGATCGATGATTCTCTCTCATCATTGAAGCTTCTCTCTTTCTTCCTTCCTCCTTCTCTCTGAAATAAATAAAAAACATTAAAAAAATAAAAAGAATGAAGTGGCCTTATGTGTATGGAATAAACTATAAGATCCATTGTTTATTGAAAAATTAATGTGAATAATAGTGTCTAGAGTAAGTGACTATAATCTATAATAATAAAAGCATAATATGCTAATTAGACCAGACGTCCTTCCTGACAAAGCTGGGGCCACGAGGGAAGCCTGGGTCCCGGGTGCCAGAGGAAGCTGGTGCCGGCAGATGGCGGAAGGAAGGCCTACTCTTGCATGAATTTCGTGCATCGGGCCTAGTATGGATATAATATCTCTGGAAGGACATATAAGAAACTGGTAATGATGGTTGTCCTGGGCTAAACAATTGGATAACTAGGAAGGAAAGGTAGAGGAGAGATTCTTTTTACTTTATACCCTTTTGTAGCTTTGAATTTCAAAGTGGGTACTTGAATTAGCTATTCAGAAAATATTTTTGAAGTCTACATTTATTGGTGATGGGTTACTATTGTTCATGCCTTTCTATTTGATTCTATAAATAAACAGATATTGTTTTTCTCAAGTAGTACCACAGCCACAAAGAAGAGGAAGTGTGGGAGTCCTGTGAGTGGCACGTGTGGAGTCCGGGGCTTCCCAGTGAGAGGAAAGATTCCTATGATCATGTGGAAGGGGAGATCTCATGATTGCTAAAGGATTCCCAGCCAGCATTATTGGGGTTAGTCACTGATTTTACAACTTAATTGTCAAAAGTTTCAAACACAGATTTTAAAAGATTTTTGATGGGGACTGCTTTAACCAAGGGGACCATTTAGGGAAGTTCTCATTAGCTGATAGGAGAGAAATTCATATAAACTTTAGGTATCACAGAAGGTCAGCAGTAGGCATGGGGCAGAAGGAGCATTTTTTCCCCATAATATTCATTACTTAGAATTATGTTTGCTTGTTTATTTTATCATGTTTTCCTACATCAAAAATGTAAGCTCCATGAAGGCAGGAGCTCTGTCTGGCTGGCTCCCTACAGTATCCATAGTTCTCCGTGCCTGGCACATGGAAGGCACTCAGGTTGGTCCCGGACTATAGGACCATAGCATCCAATGACTCTCCAGCTTCTGGCTGCTAGTTAGGTATTCATCTGTTAGAAGGTAGTAAAGACATGGTCATGGGAACCAGGATTCAAGACTCCAGTCTCTGAAATAGTGGGCAAAGCAGAATTCAAACCTCAAAGGAACTGAGGAATTAGAAAAATACTTAAGAGAATCCAAGATGGTGGCGTAGGTAAACACCTAAACTGCTGCCTCGCACAACAATTTCAAAATTGCAACTAAAAGACAAAACGTCTATCACCCAGAACCACGGGAAAGCTGGCTAAGTGGAAGTTCTACAACTAGAAGGAAAGAGAAAAGAGCATTGAGACGTGCACAAGCGCTGAAAAGCTGAGGTACGGAGGCGCAGGATCTGGCTGGCAGCAGGCGTTGCTTTTTTCAACCCAAAGGGAGACAAGCCCCTGATTATTCTGAAATACAGTTTCTGGGGAGATGCGGGGGACCCAAACTCCTACGGGGAGAAGCTGGATTGTCTCCCACCAGGTCGGAAAGTGAGGGGGGCCTGCTTGCAGAGCTGCGCGCAAGAATAATTGTTTACTGCGCTGGGGCACGGGACCCAGTCTGAGACACAGAGCCGGCTAACTAGCAGCCATCGCTGTTTGCCACGCCCTAGCCTAGTGACGCCCTGAGACCCCGCCCCACACAACCTACAAACCCACCCAAGCTCCAAGCAGCAGCGTTAGCATAAGAAAGGCCTGCCCTATGGCAGCTTAACCTAGCAAACTTGCAGCCTGGGTCAGACAGCTCCAAAACCTCCAAACCCCAAGCAAAGAGGAGAAAACTGTAGCTCCTGCTGGGTGGACTCAGACAATAGCTGACCCACACCCCATTGGAGATCCAGAAGCCAGTATACCTAGTGGTCAGTGTGAGAAACCAGATTTCAACTCCTCACATCCATAAGTGACACATTCAAGAGGCAGACTCAGTGAGCACCAAAGCCCCACTGAAACAAGTCCTGCCCCATAAGCGTGTCTCCAGCACAGCAGTTCTTATAGACAGTGAGTCCTCACAGCCGATTGGCCTGGAGGTCAATTCCTCCCAGCGTACCAACAGCAATTAAGGCTTAACTACACCAAGACTTTGCACTCAGCCCACAAAGGGGTGTACCAAGAGCATCCACATCAGGTGATTGGGGAGGCTGAGCTACTGCCCCCTATAGGTCACCTACCACACAAAGCCACTCCATCAACACAGGGAAGCAGCCAAAATGCGGAAACAAAGAAACATGTCACGAATGAAAGAAATGGAGGAAAGCAAACTACTGGATGACATAGAGTTCAAAACCACATTTATAAGGTTACTCAAGAATCTTCTAAAAACCGCTGAGAAACTTGATGACGCTTCTGAGGAGCTTAGTGAGACCTTCAAGGACCTTAATGAGAATGCCAAAAAAATGGAAAAGGACCAGTCAGAAATGAAGCATACACTGTCTGAAATAAAGAATATACAGAAACTCAACTGTAGATCAACGTACCCAAGAATCAAACCAAAGGTCTGAAATATGAGGAAACAAAAAACACCCAACCAGAAAAACAAAAAGAAAAAAGAATCCAAAAATATGAAGATAGTGTAACGAACCTCTGGGACAACTTCAAGCGTACCAACATCCGAATTTTTGGGGTGCCAGAAGAAGAGAGAGAGCAAAATACTGAAAACCTATTAGAAGAAATAATGACAAAACTTTCCCTACCTGGTGAAAGAAATAGACTTACAAGTTCAGGAAGCGCACAGAACCCCAAACAAAAGGAATCCAAAGAGGACCACACCAAGAGACATCATAATTAAAATGCCAAGGGCAAAAGACAAAGAGAGAATCTTGAAAGCAGCAAGAGAAAAATGGTTAGTTACCTACAAAGGAGTACCCATACGACTGTCAGCTGATTTCTCAGCAGAAACTATGCAGGCCAGAAGGGAGTGGCAAGAAATATTCAAAGTGATGAACAGCAAGAACCTACAACCAAGATTACTCTACCCAGCATAGCTATCATTCAGAGTTGAAGGTCAGATAAAGAGCTTCACAGACAAGAAAAAGCTACAGGAGTTCATCGCCACCAAACCAGGATTACATGAAATGCTGAAGGGTATTCTTTAAGAAGAGGAAGAAGAAGAAAAAGGTAAAGATAAAAATTATGAAAAACAAAATGACATCAAATACATACCTACCAACAAGTGAATCTAAAAATCAAGTAAATAAAAAGTCTGAAGAACAGAATGGACTGGTGAATATAATAGAATCAGGGACATAGAAAGGGAGTGGACTGACAATTCTCAGGGGGAAGCGGGTGTGAGTGGTGCGGGAAGAGATTGGACAAAAATCTTACTCCTATGGATGAAGACAGTGGCAGGGGGTAAGGGCATGGGGTAGGGTGGGGTGGGGAGTCAGGTGGAGGGGAGCTATGGGGAAAACAAAAAGAGGAACACCTGTAATCTGAACAATAAAGATTTATTTAAAAAAATTTAAAAAATAAAATTTTATAAGGTAACTAAAAAAAAAAAGAAAAATACTTAAGCAAGGGGTAGGTAACAAGTCAAGAAACCAACTAGCAGAATGAGGTAGGGGCTTGGCTTAAAAAAAGAAAAATAACCAACCAGCAAACACATTAAAATTAAACAATTCCCCCAAACAAGTAACAAACATCATAACAATGAAATAGAAGAGACAGCCCCATAATTAGGGCTACAGTTTACAGGAAGGGCAGGATTATCATCCTAGCAGGTCTGCTGCTGATGGTTAAGTTGGGCAAGTCATTGACTTTGCATCTTGGTTGGTTTCAGAGTCAAAGCTAGGACATAGGTAAGAGAGCCTAGTCAGAGAGATCATCTAGCTAACTTAGATGGTTTCAAGTACTCACATCCCTGGGAAATTTACACTGTCAGTGATTTTTGTTTGAAGGTGGAAATTTCAGGGAATATTTAGCCAAAGAGCATTCTAGAGTCAGAAATGAAGAGTCCAGCCAGGCAGGAAATGTTAAGCAGGTCTCCCTGTGCCCCATAAGTGAGAGATACAGACCTAAATAGGGAATAATTGACTCTGAAGAGATAAATAGACTGGATCTGATGACTTTTATTGGTTTTGGTAGGTCTAATTTTAGAGAAACTATTTTTCTTCTGTTTTATCTATTACCTGGTCAGTCCAGAGCACACAAATGTTAACGTAGGCAGAGGTAGAATCAGACTATGTCTCAGGGCCTTCAGTTTGGTCAAAACTTTTACCTTATTTGAAAGACTGTTAGTAGTCTCCTAAAATGTGTCTCTAGTTCTTAATTCACCTGTGACTTCCTCTAGTATTTGAGTTTCATGTGCAGAACCCTGGCTTATTGAGAAGGACTAGGCCACCTGGGTCATGCTTACAAACATCTATTTTGAATAATGAACATTATCTGTCTTTGGCAGTCCCTACTTTTTAATGGATATTTTGCTAGAGAAATTCAGGAATTTATCATTTTATTTTGGAAAACTGCAAGAGACAGTTAAATGTTCATTAAGCTTTGGCAAAACCAACTTGTCATCTAAAGACACTGTTCTCACAAAATGTATAATCACCACTTTCTGTGGTTTGCTTTGCTAAAATATGTGTTTTCAAGAACATTTTAGAGTGTTAGTAGGATTGGGTCTATACAATTACTTGTAGTGTCTTGGTGGTCAGTTATTTCGCATAAAAGTAGGAGCTGTAATTTTCTAAGACTCTTTAATATCCCAAATACTTCAGCTATAGGGATCTTGAGCAAGGGTAAATGGCGGTGGATTTCAATGGCTCTATTATCTAGTACCTTTTCATATTCTAATGTATTATTTTAAATGATAAAAGAATGCATGCTCATTGTAGAAAATTTTTATTGAGTTTATTGGGGTGACATTGGTTAACAAAACTATACAGGTTTCAAGTGTACAACTCAACAAAACATCATCTGCACACTACATTGTGGGCCTATTGCCCAAAGTAAAGTCTCTTTCAGTCCCCATTTATCCCCCATTTGCTTCCATTCACCATCCTCCATCCCCTTTCCCTCTGGCTATCACCATACTGTTTTTTGTGTCTCTGAGTTATATAAATATATAACCCATTACCTTTTTTTCACCCAGCCCCCCCAAACCACCTACCTTCTGACAGCTGTTAGTTCTCTGTTATCTATGTTTCTGTTTCTATTTTGTTTGTTAAATTACTTTGTTCATTAGATTCCACATTTAGTGAGATCATATGATAATACATGCTCACTGTAGAAAAAACTTAAGGCACAACAAAACATAAAGTTTCAAAAGTAAAAATGACCCCGCTCATCCCATCAACCAGAGATAACCATACAATTTTTTCGTTTTCTTCTGTTCTACATCTCTATCCCACTAGCTTTATTGATTTGATTAGATCAAGCATGTGTTTATTGAGTTCCACCAGTAAACTTGGAATCCTAAAATAAAAGACATGGTCCACACCTTAAGTAAACCAAATATTTTCTCAGAAAGGTAAGACACACATTTGAAAAGAAAAATCTAGAGAAAACACTAAATTAAATATGATCAAGTGCCAAACGTGCCTGCATTCGCGACTAACTCAGTCAGCTGGGATACCTAGGACAGGGATCTGAAAATAATTCTTTGTCCACCGCAGGAATTCATTTATTCAACAGATGTTTACTGAGCACTTGCTCTGTGCCATTGTGAGGATGTACCACTACTTCCTAAGGTGAACCTGGAGAATTCCTAAGCCAAAGCCAGTTACTGCTTCCCTTAGTCTATCTTGTACACTGCCAACGCCTCATCTCCTACCACGCGTTGTCCATGAGCCACACTGCTTTTTTGTTCTTGCAGTCTCTGCTCTCTGGAACACTCTTCTCCAAATATCCACAGGGCTTGCTCCCTAATGTTCTTCAGATTTCTGCTCAAATGCCACCTTACGACAGAGGCCATCCCTCAACACCTTATGTAGAATATCACACATACCCTCCCTTCACATACATTCTGGTCACTATCCATCTCCTAGCTCTGCTTTTTATTTTTTTAAGCATTTATAAAAATGCTATGTATATATGTCCTTTTGATAAGATGCCTATCTTAATGGGAATTTATTTATCTGAAGATGAAAATTCAGGAAAGTGTATTTCAATAAGGTAGGAGAGAGAATAGGTATGGCATCACTGTTGGGAGATATCACGTGAAACCAAGGAAGACAGTAGTGATGGAGGTGAGGCTTTCTTCAGAAGTCCCCAGATGGGTCTAACACTGAGACACAGTAATGACAGGGGCTTTGGCTGTCCAGGTACCTGCTGCACATCACAATCAGCCAGGAGCAGGTCATCTAATCAAATTGATTCCATCATGGACTCTGTTTTCCACTGCCTTTTGTTACCACTTCTCTCCTGGCTCCTCCTTATCTGTCCAGATCAGTCTCTTTAGGACTTTTCTTCTGTCCACTCCTACAAAGAATTTCTTTCTGACCCATTATTTTATAGCTCCACACACTTATTTGGGGTTTTCTCAGCCATTCCTGCGGCGTTAACTACTACCTACATTCTGATGTTTGCCAAATCCATATTGGCAGCCCATATCACCTGGCCCTGAGTAGGCATACAATAAAAGCACATTATATTTATTTACTCAAAATGAATTAATGGCTTTTGGTGGGGGAAGGGGAATCCTACTGTGTGTCAGCCATTATTGCAGGTGCTGGAGAAATTTCCTGCTCCAATAGAGCTCATATTATGTATAACCAACATACAATTCAACACATACACACACAAACAAAACAATTTTACATTCTAGCAGAGGCTCTGAAGGAACAAATTAGAGTTGGGTACTAGCAGGTTTGGGACTGGTCATGGGTAGGGATCAGAGAAAGCCTCTTTTGAATTGCATTTGAGTCGAAATGATGCAAAGGAGCCAGCCATGCAAAGCACTTTGCAGGTAGAGGAACTGGCAAGTGAAGGACCCCTGCTAGCACAGGTTCGTGGAGCTAGAAATGGAGGTCAAGGAAGAGAATGAGGAGCAGTGGAGCTTCGTGAGAGGGAAGGAGCATGGCGGGCGTGGAGGCTGGTCCTTTAGGTAGGTCTTGTGTGCTTGTTTGCTCCAGACCTAATGTCTTCCTTCTTTTTATCTTACTGCTGACTAACCTCTCTTCCTTACTTTATTGGCCTGGTTCTTGTCAGTATTTGAGTTTGTGATCCTTCTTTGTCTTCGGTAAACCACACTGATGAGTATAGGAAGGTTCTATGCTTTTGATTACTTCTGGGTTTCTACATAGGCTGCTCTCTCTCTGCCCATAACATCTTTCACTTAATACTTTGTGAATAAAGATTCAGCTGAGCAATTCACTCCTTTCAAGAAAGCCTTCTCTCTAATCTCATCTATCTGGGTTAGTTGTCCCTACTCTGTGCTCCCACAGTCGAATGTGAGACCCAAGGCACAGAAAAGTTGAGTAACTTCCCCCAGATCATTGAACCCAGGCAGTTCAGCCCGTCCTCTTTACCACTGTGCTCTAGTCCCTGTCTCATAAAGCTGTTGGGAGAACTACAACAGGGGATGATGCATGCAAAGTATTTAACACAAGCCCTGACATTTGGGAAATACTCAGTAAATGTCAGCTCTAATTACAGACACAGTCGCTGCCCCTGAAAAGCTTATGGTCAAGTGAGGGAGTTACAAACCTAGTAAGTATATGAATAAGTTGGAGAAAACAATTTAAATACCTAGGAAGATCTGTAGCATAGTTTAGTTGCTTCTCTCTTTTGCATCCCTTTCTGTAAAGTACCTGCCACTTATTAACTATGATGATAATACTCTTTGAAAAAGAAAATATTAGGTCTTATGGGAAAAATGATAAATTCTGTTTTAGACATGTTGAACTTGTCTTCTGGAGGTACTTCTGGAGCATCCAGTTAGAGATGATCAACAGGTTGGGCAAATGGCAGCAAAATACACTCTTCCTTAAGCATCATTCATGATTCTTTCTTTCCCTCACTTCCACATCTAACCTGGAAACCAGGCCTTGTTGGTTCTGCTTTCAAATTACTAGTATATCCACAATCTTCCCTCTTTTCTCCTCTGCCTCCACCCTGATCCAAACCACCACCTCATCTTCTTCATCTGTACATGAAGATACCAACAGTATTTACCTCATGGGGTTATTATGAGACTTACAGATAGTTTATGTAAAGCACTTAGAATGCTATCCAGCATGTAGAGGAAAAAGGGACCAAAAAGTAGAAAGAGGACCAAGGTAGTAAGGGGCCATGAGATCCACTAGATGAATGTTTCTAGGAGAAAGGTAATTATCAGAGGTTAAGAAGATTGGGAACTTCCAAACATGTGATGTCTTGTTCTGTTAGGACATGTTTACCTAAGAGTAAAATAGAAAGTTGAACAGGGTTGTTCCACTCGATCAGTTCATCAGAATAGTGTATACAACAGTTAACTACAGAAAAGTTGAGTCAATCAGGGTCTCTTGGTTTGAAGAAACAAGACTCAGCTAGAATTGAGTTGACTCAGGTCACCTCTGTTGAGTCAAAACTTTTTGTGTCATGCCACCTTGCAGACTGCTGACCAGTCTGTGGATTGGTTTCCTTTGAGGACAGCTGCCCATCCTTATTCAACCAGTGGAGGCGAGAGAGGGGCATGACCAAGCCACCATGGTTGGACAGAGCTGCCCTGCCAGCAGAGAGGCTCAAAGATGGAGCAGTTTTCTTCTCATTAGAAGTGACTCTAGGCTCTGGGTGTGGCAAACAGCATGACTGACACAGCTGAGAGATATAGTTATGTTGAGGAAAGGTATGAGGTATGGAGTTTAATGCCTGGTTTTGAGTCCCAGTAATCCAGTTCCACTTTGAAGCAGCTCTGTGCTTTGGGCAAGTTGGTAAGTTTCTCTGATGCTGAGGTTCTCCTTTATTAAGTAAACTAGTGACCCGGTGCATGAAATTGGTGCACATTAAAAGGGGATTAATTAGAGGAAATAATTTAATATTGCTATTTGCCCTTTCTCTATAATAGAAGTGTCAGAGATGAAAGAAAATAAATAAATGTATATGAAAAACTTCTTCCTTTTCAGAGTCTGGGGCACACCACGGGACCCAGAGTCAAGTCCCCGCCCACTCACATGCACCTCAAAATCGTGTGAGACCCAGACCCAGCTGCCCCTCCCCCCCATTGGGCAAGATCCAGACCTGGTTAGTCCCACCCTTGTCAACCCCTGCTTGGCAGGGGGCGTAGCCTCAGGTCCCCTGGCCTAGTGCCAGGACAGGGGGCATGGCCTGAGGTCCCCCAGCCCAGACTGGGGCGGGGGGTATGCCTTGAGGTCCTCCATCAAGCCCTGCCAGGTGGGGGACATGGCCTGAGATCCCCTGTCAAGCCCTGCTGGGTGGGGGGCATGGCCTGAGGTCCCCTGTCAAGCCCAGCCAGACAGGGGGCCACAGCCTCAGGTCCCCTGGCCCATTGCCGGGTTGGGGAGTGCAGCCTAAAGTCCTCTGTCAAGCCCCACCTGGTGGGGGGCGCAGCCTGAAGTCCCCCAGCCTGGCGCTGAGGCGGGGGGAGCAGCCTGAGGTCCCTTAGCCCAGCACCAGGATGGGAAGTGCACCTTGAGGTCCCCTGTCAAGCCCCATGGGGGCAGGGGAGGGCGTAGCCTCAGGTCCCTGATGATTGCTCGTTAAGGCTCCTTATGGGAACTTGGCCTCAGCTGTGGGTGCCACCATCTTTGTGATGGAGTAATGGTCAATTTGCATATTCTCTCTTTATTATATAGGATATTTATCATTTCATAAGTGTTTGCTTTGGAAACCTGTGTGTAAACTAATCAACCTGAATCCCCCAGTTCCCAAATAACCTCTGTGCTTAGTAGGAGTGATGGTTTTAATTGAATTGTTAATTGCTGAAACTTTTGTTAAGATACTGCTCAAAGGCACTACTCTCAGTGAATAGGACAAAGATATAATCCCACAAAAGATTTTCTCTTTTTTTTCTTTTTTCAGAGGTATAGGAAGAACTTCCTTAATGCTAATGAGAGTTTATAGGGCCAATTCCAGCAAGACCATCTAAACACATTCGCAATTTACTGTGATGAATTATCTCTGAAGGAATAGGGTGAAATGGGAAAGAAGAGCTAGTCAAGGCTCTTCTTCAAATACACAAGAGATCATACTAAGGAAAGTGGAAAGAAAAGGAGTACAATGAGGATTAGTCCAGTAGAAAAAGAAGCTTGGCCTAGGATTTTAAAGCTGTTCTCTATGGATGGGAATCACCCCATCAAGCACCCCAAGTGGGCCAGTCAGGGTGGAAGAGAACAAGCTGGGAGCCACATTATAATGTGAGGACTCTGGAAAGGTAAGAGGGAGCAAACAGTTACCCCATGCGATGCATATCACATGTCAAATTCAGAGTGAGAATGCCCGAATCTGATAGCAAATGTTTTTGCGATGACTGCCAACTGTCTTGTGGTGCTTACATTTCTGTTTTCTTCTCTTTTAACCTAGAAGAAACTACTCAGCTTCTCGATCTATAATGTATAGCTGGAGTAATGTGTCCAATATTTAAAAAGTAAATACATTGAAATAGTCAGGATCCTGGTCTCATACAATAGAATTTATTAAAGAATATCGGGTATATGACATAAGCTCTAGAAGGGCTGAAAACCAGGCTTGGAGGCTCTAGAGCTAGGCACCATGTCCAACATCACACTACAGAAGTAGCCCAGGAAGATATCAATATCTCTGTTGATAGGTGTAATACCACAGCTTGTTCAACCTCTAGCCTGATGCTGGCAGTAGAGATGGCCACTAGAAGAGCTGTGCCTCTGAAAAATGGCTGTAGCTTCTGCTGTTACTATTGTCACACTGGACTCCATGAGGTTCCTTCTTATTTGGTCACTAGCTCTGGTTCAAAATTGGAGGTGAGTGTATCCAATTTGAGGAGTGTAGGTCAAATGCCAGCATGTTAGCTAAGCAAGCTAGTCCCTGGTAAGTTCAGGTTCTGTAGTGGCAGGTGGGCTCTTCCTCTTAAGGTTTCTCATGCAGAGCAAAAGGTTTAGATGCTGGAAAGCCCAAAACATAAAAAGTGTATACAAAGTTTATCTTCTAAGAATGCTTCATTTTGCTTAATAAACCCTTGATTTAGTTATTATAAGATATTTTAGCATATAACTTTCAATCTTCTATACATTTATTTTTAGCTCCCAGTTCTGGTCAATTCCTGAGAAGTCCCCAAGAAAGTGAAGACAGTGCTGATTCATTAGATACTTTAACCTAAGTAAGTTTTCTCCCCTGTGAAATACTATGTAAATAGATTGTTGGTTCAAAATTTTGAACTTTTACTAGCATTAAAAATCAAGATGTGTTTTTCATTGTGCAGAGATAATTATTAATACATTGAATAAATGCTTGCCCATAAAAAAATCAATAAGTTTAAAGAGAAGCTTATGTATTGTATTTTATTCTATTTTTGTGCTTAAGATTTGCCAAGATTAGGTAGTATTATTATAATACTAACTACTACTACTACTAATAATAATAATAAGAGAGACAAAGGAGGAGTAACACACTATTTTATTTATTCTTAGTATTTTGTTTTGTTTTGTTTTAGATTTCTGTCTAGAACTCTGACAGTACAGATATGCAGAAAGAAGCTTCAGTCTTTTTGTCACCAGTGGAATATTTTTGTGGTCCAACATCTAGGCTGTACCTAGCATGCTGTCTTATCAAAGCTATCTAATAGTCATTTCATAATTGATTAGCAATGCCAGCTGTGACCCAGATGCATGACACATGTAAAAATTTCTAATATCCATGGCCCTTATACATTCTCTCCCAACTCCTAGTACAGCCAATTTAGAAGTTAGAGAACTATAAAGCAGATGGAATTAGACTATCCTCAAAAGCCTGGGAGATTTTTGTCCATATGTTTGTGGTTGTTCCATAGTCAGACCATATTTTCCCAAGTGATGTGAATAAAGGGATGAGTGGCCTTTCGTTGGTGTTTACTCAGTCTCTGCTTTTCCTGTGAGTCATTATTGCTTTCCAGCTCAATGCTGTGGCCAGCCTAGCTTTCAATGTATCATTTTCATTCATTTGGAAACTAAAGAGCTGTGCTTTGCACCATGCCCTTAATGCCAGCAAACCCAACTTTGTGGGATTAAAATGCAGAGCTGTACTTGCAGCTAGTGCAAAGTGTTGCAGGCTGCTCATCTGAGCCAAGCAGCCACACTGAGCTTGAAGGCCCCCTTCAGAAGGGCATAAGGGCTGCATGCTTGGGGCTAGTAATACTTCAAGGCCAGCCATGGCAAGCAAGCTGCCTTTGTGCTGTGATTGAGAAGTACAGAGTGTGGCATGTAGGGGAGGTATGGGCTGGTAGAAGTCACTGTAAAATGGTGATATATTTATACCTAAATTTCTTATGGAATGGACACCCCATAAGGGATAAATGAGTTAATACATGTAAAGCACTTAGAACAATGTTGAAACTCTTAAAATATATTATCTCATTTAGTCTTTACAATAACTTTATTCAGGTATGTTAAGTAACTTACCCAAAGTCATACAACTAGTTAATGGTTTGAAACCAGAATTTAAAACTAGTTCTGCTAGACATCAAGAACCTCTAACCTTTACCAATGAACTCAAATCCAACACCTAGAATTATATTCTGTTGATAATAAGATGTGGAAAGACCAATAAAGGAGGCTGACAGAGTTCCAAAGAGCTTGGAATTTTTGAGAGACAAATTGTTGATTTGCAAAAGAGCTAAAGAAAACCTGGCATGTGTTGATTCCTAGCTAAAATTGTAAGCCCCATGATTATTTCTGTCTTATTCATGAACTTCAATAGATAGCACAATACTTGGCACATAGGAGAGTTTCAATACATCTCAATACATTTTGTTGAATGAATGAGTAAAATAATAAGACTAAGAACTTATCACGTAAAAGGCTTAAGCCTAAAAAAATAGAGAAAAAGTAAGAAAAGATGGAAGATTTGGCTTGTTAACTCAAAAGATAGCAAGTAAAAATTAGAGTGACCATATTGCCTGAAGATGACTAGACAGAGATTTTACTGTGAGCCAGAATCAAAGGACCCAGAGAAGTGAGCTGCTGGGCTACAATTTTGACTTATGTTACTAGAAAGGAGAAAGCTTACCCCATTTCTCTCAGAATAGCCAGGACTTTCTGAGTCCTGTTTAATTTTAATTTTATTTTTTTAAAGAAAGGTTATACATGAAACTTTCTGAGAGAGATGGTCATTAATGATTCCAATAATTTTTTAAAATAAGAAATGAAATAAGGAATTTAATGACTATTTCTTGCAGTGTTGTTGATAGATGTATCTCATTTGACAGTTTGCTTTGATTCAAGGCTATTACATAGTACCTAGAAGAACAGAGGGGTTGCATATCATAAAAGATAAGTTTTAAACAATACCACTCAGCAAGGCTTTGATAAGAGCTGTGGAATATAATGAACAACATAAACTGATGAACAAAAATAGATCCAGAGACATAGAAGCATTGAACAGACTGTCAAGCCTCAGAGGGAAGGCAGGGGAGGGTGGGAGATGGGGTGGGGGAGTTGGAGTAGTAAGAGATCAACCAAAGAACTTGTATGCATATAAGCATAACCAATGGACACAGACTAGGAAGGTGGGTAAAAGTTGGGGCTGGGGGTGGCGGAGGGAGTGGGGCAGGCTGGGAGGGGACAAGGGGGGGGAGGGGACATATGTAATACATTCAACAATAAAGAATTTTAAAAAGAAGAGCTGGGTAGGAGGTAGATAATGCTGAGGTTACCTTCTCTGTCCAGAGCCTTATGCGCTAGTGGTCTCTGTGGCTGGGTGGTGACACTGATACGTGCTTTGAACATAAAAACCATAGCAGTCAGATTGTCATCTTATTATTAACATATAAGCTCTTTCAGTACACTTTTGGCTGATCATTTCTACCTCTACATGGAAATGGATCAGAGGATCATAAGCACAGCACCTCTGAGACATGGAGGCTGGGGGAAGAAACATGTTTTTCCTCCCAATAGAACTCTTTAGAATTAAAGTTTAAATTCAAAAGAACCATCAAAAGCATACATAGTCAGCTATGTAAGTTGTTAAATGAATCTCAGGGTTCTATTTATTCTATGATGCCATGCAAAAAAATCTTATTTTCCCTTCATTAAGAGATAAAAAAACGAAAACACAAAGTTATGAACACGTTGGTCTAACTCTATTAATAGTGACAATTCTATGGTGTCATCTCTTCCTAGCTGATCCAAATGCCAGCTTGCCTACCTGCATGATGTTCCCTTGTGGCATCACTTACATAGCCTATATCACTGGGTACAAATTTTCATACTCTCCTAACTTGCATAATAATTTATCGTTTATCATTTCTTTCCTGGTAGCTCATATATTTGAAAATGTTATCAAAACAATTTTTTTTTTTTACTTGGGAAACCCATCAGTTACTATCTTTTTAAAATTGCTTTCTTTTCCTTCCCTTCTTTCCCATCACAACTGTTCTATTTCAGAATTCCTAGAGAATGTGCAAGGAATCACCAGGGTCCTAGAGAAACTCTCATAACATTGGGTCCAAACTATAGAACACGTGCTTCTTCTTTTCACCATAAAAGATCAAGAGATACTACCCAACTCTGGTAGAGTTATGTCCAGGAGTCACATTAAAAATTTCCCTTAAATATCTTTTGGATCCACTCTAACATTAATTAATTTGTCAGTTTTTTTATTTAATAATTATGTGGGTCAGATACTGCGCAAGGACCTAGGGATACAAAGATTAATGAAATACAGTCCTCTCCCTTAGTGGTTTAGTGGGAAGACAAACATAAAAAACAAATGATTACAGTGATATACAGTTAACCTTTGAACTGCATGGGTCCACTTATACCTGGATTTTTTTACCAATAACTTTACAGTCTGCCCTCCATACCCCCAGGTTTTGCATCCATATTTGGGAATCTGTGGCTAGGGCTCTATGTACATGGAAGACTGATTTAAGTTATATGCAATTTTCAACCCCACAGGGTCAGCATCCCTACTCCTTACCTTGTTCAAGGATCAACTGTGTGATAAGGTCAGTGAAATACCTGTAGGACCTCAGAAACGACATGGTAAGCTCTGCTTGGTGAAGATGAGGAAAGTTTCCTGGAGAAGAAAGAATTTATACTGAAAGACTTAGCATTCACCTGGTAAACAATGCAGGAAAGAACATTCTAGTAGGGGTGATGTCAGAGGTAGGAAATTATGGTACATTGGGAGATATGCAAGTATATCCCAATGGTTAAGATGTGACTGAGGAGGCTGCAAAGGGTAGTTAGAGCAACATCAGGAAGGACGTTGTCTGATGTGCTTCCCATAGAGAGTCTGGACTTTATCTCAAGGCCATAGTGGAGCCATTGAAGAATTTTAAGCAGGAGAGAGATGTTGCAAAGATTCATTTTAGGTAAATAAATCTGGCTTCAGTTTAGAGGATAGATTACGAGAAGAAAAGACTGGAAACTTCCTAATTTATTTTGGCAGTTGTGCTAAAGGAATGGTGTGAAGAGGGTTAGAAGTATCTCTTACCTAGATAAAGGACTCTGGAAGGATTATGTCTGAGAGAGATGCTGAGGTTGAGTTGGAGTAGAATATCCAAAGGGAACCCTCAAAGCTGGGGTCAGAGACCTAGGAGAGACAAGAGCAGAGAGTACCAGATTGAAATACATGGAACAGATGGTCTGAGTAACTTCTAAGGATGGAAGCTACCAGCTGCAGCGGAACTGCTATGTGGTGGACTTTTATATTGTCACCCACTTGAGTGAAACAGACCAGAAGCATGGAGATTTATTAGAACTCTGTTGTAGTTGTCTAATCAAGAAGCATTCAAGACCAAGAGAGTTGCAGAGTTGATAACAAGGGAAGAGATGGATTTTAGAGCTTTTCAGTTGCTTTCCTGGGATGTTTTCCAGGCTAAATTAACAGCAAAATGTACCTATAGATAACAAACCAAATTAATTTATATTAAGTGGTTGTTTTATGTTAACATTTAGAATTTAATTTTAGAAACTATCAAAGATAAGACGAAGGCGGTAGACTCTGGCCGGAGTGAAGGCCTGGATCCCGGGTGCAGGAGGAAAACCAGCACTGGAAGCCCAGGAAAGGAAGGCCTATTGCACAAATCTCTGTGCAATGGGCCTCTAGTGAATGTATAAATTAAAAAGCAGTGGGGCAGAGCACATAATACTAGAGGTTATCATCTGCCTTGTCAGATGACCACTGTGCCTACCCTCATGTTGTGTGAACATAAATAATCAGTGTCTATATTGAGTTCATGCAGCTTGGCCCAGAGCCACTTGCTGCCTCCAGAAGGAAAGGGCAATGACAGGGCATTTAAAGTTGTAAGAAGTAGTGATGAAGGTGTCTGCTCTACTTTCTCTGCTGGAGTTGCTCCAGTGAACCACTGTTTGGTTCTAAAATCAGGTGTGAAAGCTCCTCTTTCCCTTTCCCTTTTGTTTTCTTTTTTCCCCTCCCCTCCCCACCTCTCCCCTCCCCTCCCCTTCCCTCCCCTCCCCTCTCCTCCCCTTCCCTCCCTTTCCCTTCCCTCCTTTCCCAGCTAGGAATCCAGTGGTTTACATGTGTCTTGGACTGAGGCATGGGGTTGCCTGAATGTGACCAAATGTCTTGGTGTGTGTGGACTCAAAGCACCAGAGAGCAGTGAGCCCTCTCCTGCAGTGACATGGCAATGGCTGGCTGAGGTCTGATATACCCCCTTTGCAGGAAGAGCCTGCTGCAGCTTCAGAGAGCTTTATTTTATTTATTTATTTTTTTAGAGAGAGTGGAAGGGAGAGGGATAGAGAGATAGAAACATTGATGAGAAAGAAACATCATCCATCACTCCCTGTGTACTCCCTACTAGGGATTGAGCCCGCAACCTGAGCATGTGCCCTGACCGGGAATCTAACTGGTGACCTCTTGGTTCCTGGGTCAACGCTCAACTGCTGAGCCATACCGGTGGGGCAAATAGCTTTATTTTTAACATAAAATACAAATTGGCCATTTTATAAACAATATGAATGAAAAATACTTGTCAGTGCATATAAATATATTTATCCATAAGCATAATGAAATAGGAGAGGCTGATATACAAAAAAACAATGGCCAGGCCATGTGTAAGAGCAGAAAGCTGACTCACACTTGCAGCAATGTGCCCAGGAAACCAATTCCCTAATCTAGAATGCTCAGTCCTGGAAGCCAGCTGCCTGTAAATCAGATTGCCATCTCTAGTAATGATCCAGGAAGCCAAACAATCCTGCAACTAAAGAAAAAGTATATATAAATATATATGTGTGTGTGTGTATATATATATATATATATATATGAAATAAATATATAACTATTATAAAAAGTAGTAAGAGAATTAAAAGTGACTAAAAATGAGATAAAGTATAGGCTTTGAATATTGTTAAAATATTAAAATGTAAAAATTAAATAGTAAGGAAGACAAAATGGACTAGATATCCTATCTAATAAAGACAGAATATGCAAATTGACCTTCACTTCACCACAAAGATGGCGGCGCCCACAGCCAATAAGGAGAGAATATGCAAATTGATGTGACAAAGATGGTGGTGGCTGGGCCGGGATGCTTGCATTGTCGCCATGGTGATGATGCAGGTGTTCTGCTCTGCTCCGGCCGCTCTGGGCCTCTGGGCAGCATGTGAAGGCGGGAGGCAGCTCCGGGCCGGAGCAAAGGCCTGGGTCCCAGGTGCTGGTAGCCAGGGGAAGGAAGGCCTATTTTTGCATGAATCTTCGTGCATCAAGCCTCTAGTAATTAAGATAAAAGAAAATCATCATATGCAAAGACATTTTAAAAATAAGTATAATAAGCCCTGGCCAGTGTGGCCCAGTTTGTTAGAGCATCATCCCATACACCAAAAAGTGGCGGGTTCGATTCCTGGTCAGGCCATATACTTAGGCTGTGAGTTTGATTCCTGCTTAGTGCATGTGCAGGAGGCAACTGATCCATGTTTCTCTCTCATATCGATGTTTTTTTTCTCTCTTCCTCTATTTAAAAATAAAAAAAGATAATAATATGTTAAAATGCAGTTAAGTCAAGATTGAGAAATTTAAAAAAATCCGCTGAGTTAAAAATGAAAAAACACTAAAAAGGATAACAAATAAAAATTCTAGGGCTAGCATCTCCAAAGCTTCCAAGATGCGGCTACTTACTTCCAAGGTAAGTCCCAGATTGCTGAAGGCCAAGAGCAAGGACCTATGGCTTCTTACCTGTCTCTTTCACTGCTGGTTCCCGCCCATGTCCACTTGTCCACTTGGTTAAATGCTCTCTGTGCTGTGGGACACCTGTGCATACCTACTATACACAGCCAAGCCTAGTGCACCAACAGCAGCCTTAGATGCTGGAAAATATTGTCAAAGTCTGGGTTGGGGGCAGGCTCCCAAGTATCAAGGAAGTGCATAATGCTTTAAAATTTTTCAGGCTTAAAAATACTTAATAGACAGGTGCATTTGGGTTTTTAATTTACACAAACTGTTCCCATGTTGCACTCTGAAGTTATCTTACCCAGTTGGTAAAATCTAATTGTGGCATTGAGTGTACTCTGGGCATGTTGTCCTCTAGTGGAATTGTGGGCTGAACTAATACCAGAGAAGAGAGGGTTAAAAAATCCTGGGAGTTTCAGGTACAACAGAGAACTGGATTAGGCTGGTGGTTGACAGCTGGAATTCTGTGTTGTTGTGGGGCCCCAGTGGTCGGCAAACTCATTAGTCAACAGAACCAAATATCAACAGTACAATGATTGAAAATTATTTTGAGAGCCAAATTTTTTTAACTTAAACTTTTTCTAATGCCACTTCTTCAAAATAGACTTGCCCAGGCCGTAGTACGGCCAAAGAGCCGCATTTGGCTCGCAAGCCACAGTTTGCTGACCACTGTGTAGGCAGATCCCACAATCATGTTCCTTAACCAATGCTTCTCACTTGCTCAACTCTGGACAGGTGTTTTACACTACAGCATTTAACTCTCAATGCAATGACCTACATTTAAATGACTTCCAGTAATAAAGAGGTGTTTGCCTTATTCAAAACTATTTAGGTAACTCACTTACAGTGCTCATTGCTTCATGGAAATGTCCCAAATCATGTTATTTTGTTTGTACATGTTGTTGTACTCAGATGGCTTTACATGTGCTGTGTGTAAAAATATCTTCTGGTCTTTTTTTTTTTCTGGATCCATATCTTTAGCCCACATTTTAGTACTATGTGTATTGTTTTATGAATGTTTTAAGGCAGTGGTCGGCAAACTCGCAAGCCACGGTTTGCCGCTCTGTTTTGACTAATGAGTTTGCTGACCACTGTTTTAAGGGATTATTTAAAGATGCATTCATGCAGGGACAACTTTTTTCTCCTCAAATATATCATAACCACTGCTCCATCTTCATTTTCAGCCAATGGTCTTGCTTCCCACATTACTGAAAAGCTGAGGCAAATGTGAGAGAAAGAACACAAGCTCCCACCACCACATTTTAACTATTTACGTTCATCTATGCCCATAGACTCTGCCTTCCCCTCAAGACTATTGGCAAAGCCTGTTTCCCTACCCCACTCCACTTAGCTACAGAACTCTTCCTCTGCATTGCTTAAGGTCACTTCTCCAGCAATTATCCTTTCTTTTCCTTGGAGCATCATTTTCATCTTTTTCCTACAACATCTCCATCAGCATACAAGAGCCAAAGCTACCACACCATTTCGCTGCTGCCCACAGAGTGTTCTCAGCTCAGCTACCAGAGTGATCCTGATAAAACCTGGGTCACTGCCTGCTAATCCTCTGCTAGAAATCATCTGATGGCTTCCTATTTTAGTCAGAGAAAGGGAAAAAAATCTGTAAAATGGCCATTGAGGCCCAACTCAATTTCCTCTTCCCCTACCTCATCTTTTCTCCTCCTTATTTGCTGTGGTTCAGCCATATTGAGCTCCTCACTGCTTCTTGAACACGCCAAGAGTGTTCCAAACTCAGGCCCTTTACATTTGCTTTCTTCTTCCTGGAATGTTCTTCCCTAAACATCTTGGCTCCAACATCACTTTCTCAGTGAGTTCTACCTTGATCTCCTTATTTAAAATTGCATGCCCCTATTTCTTTTCTGTTTCACTACCCTCCAATCTCCTGCTAACCCCATGCAGGATTTATTATCTTCTATATACAATATGAGTTATTTATTTATTTTTCTGTTTTTCCTCTATTAGTATATAAATACTAGAGGCCCGGTGCACAAAATTTGTGCACGGGGTGGGGGAAGGGGGCTTCCCTCAGCCCAGCCTGCACCCTCTCCAATCAGGGACCCCTTAGGGGATGTCCAGCTGCGACAGGGATTGGGCCTAAACTGGCAGTCGGACATCCCTCTCGCAATCCAGGACTGCTGGCTCCTAACTGCTCACCTGCCTGCCTGATCACCCCTAACCACCTCTGCCTGCTGACCTAATCACCCCCAACTGCCCCCCCCCCCTGCTGGCCTGATTGCCCCCAACTGCCCCCCCCTGCCAGCCTGGTACCTCTCACTGCCCCCCTCTGCTGGCCTTGTTGCCCCCAACTGCCTCTTCTGCTGGCATGGTCACCCCCAACTGCCCCCTTGCCGGCCTGGTCTCTCCCAACTGCTCTCCCCACAGGCCTGGTCCTCCCTAACTGCCCCCCCCATCCTGCCTGGTATCCCCCAACTAACCCCCTGTTGGCCTGGTTGCCCCACGCAGCCTGCTATTCAGTTGGTTGGTCATCCCTCACTGACCCCCCTGCCGGCCTGGTCACCCTGGTTGCCCCACACAGCCTGCTGTTCAGTTGTTTGGTTGTCCCTCACTGACCCCCCTGCCAGCCTCGTTGCCCCATGCAGCCTGCTGTTTGGTTGTTACTGTGAGGGCATCCTGACAAATTTGCATATTACCCTCTTATTAGTATAGATCCTGGAGGCAGGAATGTATAATCACTGCTCAGTAAAGAACCTGGTGCACAGTAGCCCCTCAATATTTGTCATTTGGATGAATGAAGAGATACATTCCATAAGAGCAAGGGGGACCTTATTGACTTGTCAATTGCCCTGCCCCCAGTGACTAGGACCCTGTATAGCTGAAACAGTGGTTTTTCAATAGCTATTTGTTGAAAGGATGGATAAATGAATCAAGCTAGAAAGCAAGGAAGACTATGCACTCCACAGCACTTCTGAGGTGACTATCCAAGTTGTTTGCTTTCACTTTCATTTGGCTCTGAAATGATCCTAGATGAAAACATGATTAATTATGTACTTCATACTTAGCTGAACCTTCAAATGCTTTCAAAGGATGGGGGTGAGTATGGGGAGGGGGGTGTGGGCTGGAGAGGGCAGTGGGGAAAGTTTGAAATTATAACTTCAAGGCCAGTAATTTTGTGCCATTATCTATTGGGTTGAATTTATTTATTCATTCAACAAGTATTCCTAAAATTTCATCTATGTGCTGATGAAAGACAATCCATTCTTTCATCCTTTCATTCTACAATACTGAATGTTGCTTCTGTTCCTGCAGCTCCAAGTCGTCCTTGCATGGTGATAAGTGCCCAGATGCAGGATTGGAATCTTGGAACTGAGTTTCCTCAGGGAATGATGAGGAAACTAACTACACCCCCTCCTGGAGGGAGGAGGCATCTGGGAGGGGCTTATTCAACTTGAGATTAGGGTCCACTGGGAGTCCTACCTGATCCATAGGGTACTTTGCACCCAAATAAAAAGCAAAGCCCCAAACTGCTCTGGGTTTTAAGTTTTCTTTAAATGGACATGATTCTCCTTTGATGATAAAAAAATTAGAGCTTAGATTCACCTGACAACAACCATATATATATATATATATATACACACATATATATATGTAATTTTTATACATATTTATATAAATAATTTACACATAATTATACATATATAATTATATATAATTTTAAAAATTGATTTGAGAGTGAGAGATTTGTTGTTCCACTTATTTATGCACTCATTAGTTGATTCCTGTTTGTGCCTTGACCGCGGATTGAACCAATATAATCTTGGTGTATCGGCACAGCACTAACCAACTGAGGTACCTGGCCAGGGAGGCAACAGTCTTTATTCCTTATTCTTGGTTGCCAGTATCTTATCTGACCTAAAAAACTAGAAGATTCTTTGATATAATTCTGTTCTATGATTTTAAGAATCTTTGCCTTTATCATTTTTGTTTGTTTGTTTCTGGTAGTGAGATTTATATTTATAGCCAGCAATAGGTTATGAACAAGAATCCTCTCTTAAACACCCAGTAACTGAACCTAATAGAGTGCTTTGTACATAGGGATCCAGTAGCTATTTATTTCATTCATTGTGTGTCTTTGCATACCCGAAGAAAGTGTTTTTTCCTGCAGCACTATCCTTATCTTTTTTTTAGTTCAGTTTTCCTGTTTTCTACACATCTATATAAAAAAAAATGGCAAAAAGCAATCACACAGTAGGATATAGAGTCTCACTCTTCACTGGTGTGAATGGAAGTGAGGGTTGGGGATATAGATTATTCTTTTCAAAAGCCTGATTGTGAAAGAAAGCCCAGAAGATGGAAGCCAGAGAAAGACACTGAGTTCAGGGTGGGCTTCTTTTTTCTTTTTTTTTTCTTAATTAAATCTTTATTGTTCAGATTATTACAGGTGTTCCACTTTTTTTTCCCCCATAGCTCCCCTCCACCTGATTCCCCACCCCACCCCATGCCCTTACCCCCCGCCACTGTCTTCATCCATAGGAGTAAGATTTTTGTCCAATCTCTTCCTGCACCCCTCACACTTGCTTCCCCTGAGAATCGTCAGTCCACTCCCTTTCTATGTCCCTGATTCTATTATATTTACCAGTCCATTCTGTTCTTCAGATTTTTTATTCACTTGATTTTTAGATTCACTTGTTGGTAGGTATGTATTTGATGTCATTTTGTTGTTCATAATTTTTATCTTTACCTTTTTCTTCTTCTTCTTCTTCTTAAAGAATACCTTTCAGCATTTCATGTAATCCTGGTTTGGTGGCGATGAACTCCTTTAGCTTTTTCTTGTCTGTGAAGCTCTTTATCTGACCTTCAACTCTGAATGATAGCTTTGCTGGGTAGAGTAATCTTGGTTGTAGGTTCTTGCTGTTCATCACTTTGAATATTTCTTGCCACTCCCTTCTGGTCTGTATAGTTTCTGCCGAGAAATCAGCTGACAGTTGTATGGGTACTCCCTTGTAGGTAATTAACTGTTTTTCTCTTGCTGCTTTTAATATTCTCTCTTTGTCTTTTGCCCTTGGCATTTTAATTATTATGTGTCTTGGTGTGGTCCTCTTTGGGTTCCTCTTGTATGGGGTTCTGTGCGCTTCCTGAACTTGTAAGTCTATTTCTTTCACCAGGCAGGGAAAGTTTTCTGTCATTATTTCTTCTAATAGGTTTTCAATATTTTGCTCTCTCCCTTCTTCTGGCACCCCAAAAATTCGGATGTTGTTTCGCTTAAAGTTGTCCCAGAAGCTCCTTACATTATCTTCATATTTTTGGATTCTTTTTTCTTTTTGTTTTTCTGGTTGGATGTTTTTTGTTTCCACATATTTCAGATCTTTGGTTTGATTCTTGGGGTATGTTGATCTACAGTTGAGTTTCTGTATATTCTTTATTTCAGACAGTGTATGCTTCATTTCTGACTGATCCTTTTCCATTTTTTTGGCATTCTCATTAAGGTCCTTGAAGGTCTCACTAAGCTCCTCAGAAGTGTCATCAAGTTTCTCGGCGGTTTTTAGAAGATTCTTGAGTAACCTTATAAATGTGATTCTGAACTCTATGTCATCCAGTAGTTTGTGTTCCTCCGTTTCTTTCATTCGTGACATGTTTCTTTGTTTCTGCATTTTGGCTGCTTCCCTGTGTTGATGGAGTGGCTTTGTGTGGTAGGTGACCTATAGGGGGCAGTAGCTCAGCCTCCCCAATCACCTGATGTGGATGCTCTTGGTACACCCCTTTGTGGGCTGAGTGCAAAGTCTTGGTGTAGTTAAGCCTGAATTACTGTTGGTACGCTGGGAGGAATTGACCTCCAGGCCAATTAGCTGTGAGCACTCCCTGTGTCTATAATGGAAGAACTGCTGCGCTGAAGACACGCTTATGGGGCAGGACTTGTTTCAGTGGGGCTTTGGTGCTCACTGAGTCTGCCTCTTGAATGTGTCACTTATGGATGTGAGGAGTTGAAATCTGGTGTCTCACACTGACCACTAGGTACACTGGCTTCTGGATCTCCAATGGGGTGCAGGTCAGCTACTGTCTGAGGCCACTCAGCAGGAGCTACAGTGAGAGCTGCAGTTTTCTCCTCTTTGCTTGGGGTTTGGAGGTTTTGGAGCTGTCTGACCCGGGCTGCAAGTTTCCTAGGTTAAGCTGCGATAGGGCAGGCTTTCTTATGCTAATTGAGCTGCTTAGAGCTTGGGTGGGTTTGTAGGTTGTGTGGGGCGGGGTCTCAGGGCGTCACTAGGTTAGGGCGTGGCAAACAGCAATGGCTGCTAGTAAGCCGGCTCTGTGTCCCCGACCACGTCCTGGAGTCCTGTGCCCCAGTGCCGTAAACAATTATTCCTGCGCGCAGCTCTGCAAGCAAGCCACTCTCACTGGCAGACAGTCCAGCTTCTCCCCTTAGGAGTTTGGGTCCCCCGCATCTCCCCCGAGACTGGATTTCAGAGTAATCGGGGGCTTGTCTCCGTTCGGGTTGAAAAAAGCAACGCACCCAGTCGCCCGCCGCCAGCCCGGATCACGCGCCTCCGTACCTCAGCTTTTCAGCGCTCGTGCATGTCTCAGTGCTCTTTTCTCTTTCCTTCTAGTTGTAGAACTTCCACTCAGCCAGCTTTCCCGTGGTTCTGGGTGATAGACGTTTTGTCTTTTAGTTGCAGTTTAAATTGTTGTGGGAGGCAGCAGATTAGGTGTTTACCTACGCCGCCATCTTGGATTCCTCACCAGGGTGGGCTTCTAAATTGGGGTGGGGTGACTGTACCACACATATATGGCCAAAGGGGAGTCAGTGGAGAGGATGAGATTCAGAATATATAAAAGACAAAGGAAATAATTACATAATGAACAAAGGAATGAATTAATGTGCTGAGGGGGTGGAGGATGTAGGAAGAGTGAAGGAGAAAGTAAAGCCAGTAGACAGGGCTGACCAGAAGCACAGGAGAGCACTGCTGAGCTCCTGGGGGAGAACCTCACATGCTCAGAGGCAGGGGCTAATGGTATTACTTGCAGGGATTGGATTAGAAGTAGACATTGCGAAGGCCTGTCTCAATGTCTGGCACACAGAGGCAAGTAGGGGCTGCAGTAATTGTTATTACTATCGAATCCATGGATCACTTTCAGAATGTCGATATAAGAAAGTCCAAACCTGTAAGAATTTTCATAAAAATTTGAGTCAAACAGAGGATATGCCAAGAAGCAAGAGCTCAGCAGACTGAGATAAATGCTTCAAAGAAATGACAGTTTGCAGCTTCTTTATGCATTTGGCATTAAGGAGGGAACATAGGATTATTATATGAAGATAAGGGAAAATGAGGCAGGACTGGACTCCAGGATAGTTAAGATTATGTGCTCTCTTGAAGGTGATCACTAGAAGTGGGGCGGGGGGCAGGGGGAATTCTGAAAGGAGGTCTTTCAAAGGTATGTTAACCTAGATGCACAGAAACAGTGGACAGGGCTTGTTTAAGCCAAAGATGAGCCTTTTACTAAGGAAGTTACATGCCTGGGGCATGACTACCGACCATAACCTGGTCAGTTAGGAATTTATGACCAGATCACCTTGTGAGATTACTTTCCATAGAACCTCTCTTCTGTCCACAGGAGAAAATACATATTTTTAAAAAAATGTATTCTAAAATAATTTCAGACTAAAAGTTGCAAAAGAGTGCAAAAACTCTTATTTATCTTTCAACGATTTTTACCAGATTTTAACATCATACTATATTTGCTTTATTATTCATTCTATAGTTCTCTTTCTATGTGTATGTGTATATAATTTTATTCTGATATGTTTTAAAGTAAGTTGAGATATAATGACCCTTTACCACTAAATACTTTAGTGTGCATTCTTTTTAAAATAAGTTTTATTGATTTCCTTTTTTAGAGAGAGAGGAAGGGAGAGGGATAGATAGAAACATCGATGAAAGAGGAATATCATCAATCAGTTGCCTCCTACACACCCCCTACTGGCGATTGAGCCCACAACCTGGGCATGTGCCATGCCTGGGAATCGAACCAACAACCTCTTGGTTCCTGGGTTGACACAACTGCTGAGCCACAACAACCAGGCTTAGTGTGCATTTCTCAAAGAAATAAAAAATATAGTCTTATATAACCACAGAGTAATTATTACAGTCAGGAAACTTACATCAATCTAAGACTATTATCTAACAGACTTATTCAAATTTAGTTAGGAAAAAATTTAAAAAGTGAATTATTATGCCTGTCATCTTTGAATAGACTAGAAGAGATTCTTCTTTTAACTAATATCATATATTCTCTGTAAGTCAGTTTAAAGATCATAAAAAACACATTTTTAAATGAAATTTTAACAATGTATATTCAATTTTTTAAAAAGTGGATTGGTTAAAATTGTTCACAGTAGTTACAGGGAAATACCCAGTCTATTTAAATAAGATTGCTAATGGGCCTTTCAGTAAAGACAAAGAAGAAGAAAAGAAAAGAAAAGATGTCTGGGTCATTGGTTTTCTAATAATTTGCCATGGAACTCAGGATTATCCTATCTAATAAAGAGGGAATATGCTAATTGACTGCCATGCCCTCACAAGATGGCGGCACCCACAGCCACAAGATGGTGATGCCCAGTCCCCTCAGCCCTGCCTCATCCAGCCTCAGTCCTCCAGTTTCCTTAGTCCCATCTCATCCAGTCTCACTTCCCCAGTCCCCTCAGCCCTGCCTCACCCAGTCCCTGCAGCGTCCAGCCTCATCTAGCCTCAGTCCCCCAGTCCCCTCAGCCCCGCACGAGGCAGTTGGGGGTGATTGGGCTGGCAGGCAAGCAGTTAGGCATCAATCAGGCTGGCAGGGGAATGGTTAGGGGGCTATCAGGCTGGCAGGCAGAGTGGTTAGGAGCCAGCAGTCCCGGATTGTGAGAGGGTTTGTCCAGATTAGAGAGGGTGCAGGCTGGGCTGAGGGACATGCCCTTCCCCCCTCCATGCACAAATTTCATGCACCGGGACTCTAGTTTAGGAATAGTGACTATCACATTTCTCAATGCTTCTTGTAAAATGAGGAATTTTTATTTCCAGAATGCAAAAATGTTAAGGTGTGTCCAAAGAGGAATACATTGCTCTGAGACCTTTGTTACACTTAGTAGCCAGGGTCCCAAGGTCAGGAGAAATCAAAGGGCCTGTCTTTCCAAATCTAAGAGGTTATAAATTTCTGGACAAACAGGACAATGACAACATGATGACTGGACAACCATTTTAAGTGATAAATGACTGAGTACTGCTGTGTTTTTGGATGGCTTCTCACAAATCCTTATAGCATTCTGGCTAATCCTGGCCATTTAACTCAGTCCCAAGGGAATTTATAAATATACTAGAGGCCATTGCATGAAGATTTGTGTAAGAATAGGCCTTCCTTCCCCTGGCTTCGCTCCTGGCCGCCCGGAAGCCCCCCCGCCCTCCCCCTCATAGCAGGCACCCTGCCCCACCTGGCCACTCTGCACCTGCATATACAAATTAACCTTCCATCTTTGTTGGGTTGATTTGCATACTCACTCCTGATTGGCTGATGGGTTTCATGGATGTAAGGTCAATTTGCATATTTCTCTTTCATTAGTGTAGATGTATATATACACGTATTCTTTTTTCCTTATCTATTTATTTAAATTACAAAGGCAATACACCAAAAATTCTTACTCTATTAAACTGAATCTTATGATGTTTCCATTTTCATAGGTCAAATGGTCAAATAGCACAATATCAAGTAGCACAATATAATAAAAGAGGTATAATCTGATACAAGACTCAAACAATAGAAAATATACAGAACAAAATGTTAAAAGGTTTCTATCCTTAACCTACATCCACTAGCCTCCCCAGAAATTACATCTATTAAATTTTAAGTATATTCTTCTATTTTTCTAAACATTTACTATATATAATTTAAAATGTGTATGAAGGTTCAATCTATATGTATTGTTTTACAAACTGCACTATGCCTGTATTGCATGCTAGAAAATTTGGTAAATGTTACATAATTATTCTATGTTTTGTTTTATGGTTTATTTAACCATTTACTTATTAATTTCCTTATTAATACATAGTTAAATTTTTAAATGTTTTAAATATAGTTTTATTGATTTCAGAGAGGAAGGGAGAGGGAGAGATAGAACCATCAATGATGAGAGAGAATCATTGATTGGCTTCCTCCTGCATGCCCCACACTGGGGATCAAGCCTGCAGCCCAGGCATGTGTCCTGACTGGAGTCGAACCAGTGACCTTCTGTTTTAGAGGTCAACGCTCAAACCACTGAGCCACATAGGTCAAGCATAAACTTTTAAATGTTTTAGACAGTACTAAATGGAAATCATAATGCGTATTTATTTGTACATATGTACAAAATTTCTTTAATTTCCTATAAATGGGATAGCTGGACCAGAGGTATATGCATTTGCAATTTTGTTTAGTACTGTCAAATTCCCTTTCTAAAAATGTTGACCAATTTACCCACCAACAGTGCCTATTTTCCTGCATCCTTGCTTATACTAGGTATTACAAATCTTTTAATTTAGTATTAATTTGATGGGAGAAATATATTATTTTAATTATTGATTATTAGTGAGTTTAGACAACTTTAGATAGGTTTTTATTGTTGATTTATATTTCTTTTGCCAATTACCTCTTTATAACCTTTTATTTGTATGCAGATTGAATATAAATTCTCTGTTTTATGATCTATTATTTTCTACCAGTATTATCTTTAACTTTATTTATGGTAAATTTAATTATTAAAACATTCTTAGTTTTATGTAACTAAATCAATCAATCTTTCCCATTTTGAATTCTGGGGTTTTATAATTTAGGAAAACCTTTTCAATCTTGAGATTATAAAACTGTGGGAGTGTTTTTTTTGGTGTGTGTGTGTCCTTAGTCTAATTTTTAATTTAATTTTTCACCTTTAGTTTTCCAGTACATTTGGAATTGTGTTTTTATGTGTATAACTTGAAGTAAAGTTCTGGTTTTATCTTTTTCCAAATAGATGTTATTCTAATACTATTAATTGAGCTATCCTATTTATAAATGGGTGTGTTTCTGGACTTTTTATTGTTTTATTTATTAATATATTTTAATGTACGTATCATACTAATTTAATAATTGCTATAGCTTCAAAGTAATTTTAGATATATCTGAGAATATTACTGCCCTTTATAATTATTCTTTTTAAAATATTGGCTAGTACCTAGTATTTTTTATATGAATTTTAGCATCAGCTTGAGACTCATAAAATTCTTATTGAAGCTTTATCTGGTATTGCATTGAATGTATGGATTGATTTGGAAAAAATAGATATATTTACAATTTTGAGTTTTTCCATCCATAAACTTACAATTTTGGTATTTACTTTGGTCTTTAAAAACAATCCTTATTTCCTATAGTCACTTCCTCCATTTTTTCTTTTATTCTTCCTGACAGGTTTACTTATAACTGTAGTTTTTTGTTTTTGTTGTTAATCTTCACTCAAGGACATTTTTCCATTGATTTTCAAAAGAGAGTGGAAGGGAGGAAGAGAGAGACAGAGAGAGAGAGAGACAGAGAGAGAGAGAGAGAGAGATCAATTGGCTCCTCCCATTTGCTTCTCTATGGTGCCTGAAGATTGAACCTGCAACCCAGGTACCTGCCCTTGACAAGAAATAGAAACCATGGCCTTTTGGGGAACGCTCTAACCACTGAACACACTGGCCAGGGCCAGCTGTTGGTAGTTTTGATCCTATTATGAATGGAATAATTTTCATCATGCTTTGTAATTACTAAGGAAATAGAAATTTTGTTTTATAAATTGATGAATTTCATTTCTATTTTCTTAATAATTACAAAATATGTTGAAAATTATCTGACCATTTTACTAAAATTCCTATTAGTTTTAGTAGGTTTTCATTGACTCATTTTTTAAGTAGACAATCATTGGCAAGTGGGAAATTTGTCTTTTCTGATATTTTTGCCTCTTATTTTTTGTAGTATTCTTTGAAAAGCATTTCCAGGATGATGTTGAATAACAGTAGCTTTAAGAATCCTTGGTTTATGTCTGAATGTAATGGGAATGCTTGTTTTCCTATTAAGTGTGATGTTTGCTTGGTGTTTCACTAGGATACTCTTTATTGATCAAGGAAGTTTCTAACCATGGTTTTCCTCGATTTCTATTGTTTTAAGTCACATATTAAAACTTATTGCATGATGTACATATATTAACAAGCACAGTTCTTAAGTGATCAGTTGTGTTTACCCAGTTAGCCACGACCTAAAATAAGATATAGGGTATTACTATGACCTCAGAAAATTCCCTCAAATCCCTTTCCAGAGGCAACGGCTTTCTGACTTTGATTCTTGTTGATTAGTTTTGCCTGTTCTTGGACTTCACTTAAATGAAAACACCTTATGCATTCTGCTGTGTCTGGTTTCTTTTGCTCAACAAAATGTCTGTGAGATTCATACATGTGGCCTGTGACAGTAGTTGCTTCTTTTTACTACTGAGTAATAGTCCATTGTATAAATATACAATTGTTTATTAATTCTCATGATGATGAACATTGGGGATTGTTCCCATATTTGGACATTGTAAGGTTTCCATAAGTATTCCCATAAAAGTTTTTATTTTTGATAACATGTGTTTCACTTGTCATTGGAAAATATCTAGGAGTGGTATTACTGGTTCATAGGTAAATATCTGTTTACCTTTATAAGTTAGTGCCAAAGATTTATCCAAAGTGGTTTATACCATTTCATATATCCCCCCAGCAATGTATGAGAGTTCTATCTCTCACTCTCTCCAATATTTTGTGTAGCCAGTCTTTGATTAAGCCATTCTACTGTGGGTGAAGTGCTATCTCATTGTGGTTTTAATTAACATTTCCATGATGACTTTGAGCACTTTTTCATAGGCTCATTGGCTATTCATGTGTCTTCTTTCTTTAAGTGAATGTTTAAATCTTTTGCTCATTTTTTAGTTGGTTGTATTTTATTGTTGATTTTTAGAAGACATTTATATTTTTGGATTTAATGGATTTCTAAATAAATGTTTATGGATTCAAAGGTAATATTATTTAGATATTCATTTTTCAAAATTAATTTATGGATTCAATACCTCTCTATTACATTTCAACCAGTTTTTTGTAGAAATTTACATGTTCATTCTAAAAATTTATATGGAAATGCAAAGGAATTCAAATCTGAGCACATCTTGAGAAATTCAAACAATCTTGAGATTGTTTATAGTTTATAAACTATAGTTTATAGTTTATTGTTTATAGTTTAAATTACTTTTCAATTTAAAGATTTATTATAAAGCTACAATAATAAAAACAGGTTTAAGAATAGACAAATCAGTGGAACAGAATAGGTAACTCAGAAATAGATTCTTACATATATGCTCAACATGTATTTTTTACCAAGGCACCAAGTCAATTCAATGGATTAAAAAAGTATTTTCAACAAATGCTTCTGGAACAAAACAATATTTCTATGGGGGGGAAAATGAACCAACTTCTGGTTATGATGGTGGCATAGGTAAACACAGTATTCCCATCCTCCCACAACCACATAAAAATTACAACAAAACTACAAAAAAAAAAAAAACACCCCAAAACCACCATCATTCAGAACCACCTAAAATCTAGCTGAACAGAAATACTACAACTAAGTATATAAAGAGTCATATAAAGACTGGTAGGAGAGGTGGCAACTCAGAACAGGCTGGTCCTATTCCCAGGTGTGGTGGATAAAAATCAGAAGGCTAATCTTGGCTATGGAGGCCCTCCCTGAGGATGGAGGGGTCTCAGCTTAACATCAGGGCCCCAGTCAAGGGTTCCAGTGCTGGAAAGAGAAGCCCCCATAACTTCTGGCTGTAAAAAAACAGTGGGGATTGTGGCCAAGGGAGACAGAGGGTTGGAAGAGTAGATGAACTTAGTGATAACTTCAACAAAGAGATAGGAAACATAAAAAGGAAACTAGAAACATTTAAAAGAAAACAGTAAAAAAGTGAAAATTACATTAACTGAATCAACAGTGGAGTAGATGAAGCAGAAGATCAAATCAGAGATTTAGAAGATAAGGAAGCAGAAAACACCCAATCAGAACAGGAAAAAAAAAAAAGAATCAATAAGTATGAAGATAGTGTAAAGAGGCTCTGGGACAACTTCAAGTGTACCAACCTCCACATGGGAGTGCCAGAAGGAGAAGAGAGAGAGCAAGAAATTGAAAACCTGTGTAAAAAAATGCCATAAAACTTCCTTATGTTG
The DNA here is from genome assembly GCA_026230045.1 of Corynorhinus townsendii. Lineage (NCBI taxonomy): Eukaryota > Metazoa > Chordata > Mammalia > Chiroptera > Vespertilionidae > Corynorhinus > Corynorhinus townsendii. The sequence goes on from JAPDVU010000008.1 coordinate 71,007,971, forward strand.
TATTTTACATCTCTGTGGCTGTTTTTATAACTGGCAATTTGTACTTTTTAATCCCTTTTGTCTTTTTGGCTCTCCCCGAAACACCCTACTCTCTGGCAACTATCACAGAGTTAAGCTCTTTGCCACACTGTTCAGGGTTCATGGGGCTCAACACATACCATACCATAACAACAGAATGATGACATTATTGACAGTAAGGGAAAAACAGAATAGGTTTAAAGATGTTTAAAATATTTAAATGTTGGGAAAATATCCAAGACAAAATGTCCTCTTAGGCAATAAATTAAATAAGAAATGAAAAATAAAGCCAAACTCTAGAAAGAAAAGAAGCACTAAGTATAAGCTGAACATTTTAATCATTTTACAAATTAATAAACACATCCATACTTTTATTAATTATTCTTTCATTAATTCAGTGACCTATTTATAATTAGATGTCTATTATGTCCTCTTAATATATATTGATCACATGTCTACTATTTTCTACTATGTCTACTATTGTTTACTGTGTGAAAATCTGTAAAAAGATCTTCCTTTTTCTCTATTCTGACTTCAGATTGCCAATCATAAGATTAAGTTGACGTTTGTGTCCTAGAATTAGGCAGCTTTTGTCTGAACCCATAAGACACGATCTGGGTTAGAATCCTAGATAGAGAGCCACTGGAGACAAGAAGGTAAAATCCAGAACAATTTAGATTAATACAAAAAACTGCTATCTTATAAACAAGTGACTTTTTTTTTTAAAATGGAGAATTTAATTTTAAAGCAAATGCTGTATTCAGTGTAACAAATCCACTCTTTGTCTCTGATATCTTTAGGAGAATAATATTCTTTGTAGAATATTATTCAGCTTATTAGAGCTAAAATTTTGATGTTTTAAATAAAAAACTATTTATTTTATAGTCTTCACTCTTTTTATAAGACTACCAGTTCCCCAGTGCATGGATTCATGCACAATGAAAGGAAATTAATTAGAAGGTGGCTGGCGGGGTGGGCCTGGGGTCCCTCAGCCTGGCCTGCGAGGATCATGCCAAAACCAGCTCTCCGACATCACCCGAGGGGTCCTGGATTGCGAGAGGGTGATTCTCAGGTGACGCACCCTGGAATCAGGCTCCCTCCTCTCTGGTTCCAGGGTGCATCACCCGAGAGCTGACTCTGCCAGGTCACCACAGCTTGGCACCTACTTGTGTTGAGCATCTGCCCCCTGGTGCTCATTGCATGTTATAGCGGCTGGTTGGACAGTTGCTTAGCCTTTTATATATAGATTTTTATTTTAGGGCAAGTTTAGGTTCACAAGAAAATTGAGCAGAAAGTACATAGAATTCCCATATATCCCCCATTAGCAACATCTTCCACCAGAGTGGCATCCTAATATATAAAAACCTAGGGTCCATAACGTCCAAAGTGACTGAAGGCTCGATCTACTGGAAGTCAGTCCTGCAGTCAACCCAGCACTGACTGCTGAGGGAGCTGTGGATCAGGCACGGAGAGAGGCCTGAAGAGAGAGGCAGGGTCTGATCTGCAGCCTCTGTGGCAGCTGTTGATCAGCTGTTTCCTCTCTCTTTCTCTCCAGAAGACGTGCCTCTGTTTCTCTCTGGGCCTCCACAGGGGCTGCTGATCAGCCCTGCCTCTCTGATCAGGCCAGGAGATAGACTCAGAGATGCTGACTGGCATAGACACCGACCAATCAGAACCAAATCTGGGTGAACTGTGAGGAGCCAATGGCTGTCTAGAAGGTGGAGCTTTTGACGCTGACTGGCATAGAAACCAACCAATCAGAACCAAATTGGCTGGCAGGGGAGGGCAGTTGGGGGAGAGATCAGGCCAGTAGGGGAGGGCAATTGGGGGCAAGATCAGGCTGGCAGGGGAGGGCAGTTAGGGGCAATCAGGCAGGCAGGCAGAGGCAGTTAGGGGCTATCAGGCAGGCAGGCAGAGGCAGTTAGGGGCTATCAGGCAGGCAGGCAGGTGAACGGTTAGGAGCCAGCAGTCCCAGATTGTGAGAGGAATGTCCAGCTGCCAGTTTAGGCCCAATCCCTGTGACAGTTGGACATCTCCCAAGGGGTCCCTGATTGGAGAGGGTGCAGGCTGGGCTGAGGGAACTGCCCCACCTCCATGAACAAATTTTGTGCACTGGGCCACTAGTCTATAATAATAAAAGTGTAGTATGCTAATTAGACTGGATGTCCTTCTGGACGAAGCTGTGGCAGCAGTGGGGGCTGAGTCCCTTGCATGAATTTCATGCATCAGGCTTCTAATATTTTCTATAATTGATGAATTATAGTGACACATTATCACCCAAAGTTCAAAGAATGCATGAGGGTTCACTCTTGGTTTTGTACAATCCATGAGTTTGGACAGATATACAACATATCCACCATTATGGTATCATACAGAGTAGTTTCAGGCCCTAAAAATCCTCCATTCTCCACATATTCATTCCTACTCACCCACCCCCTCAACTCCTGGCAACCACTGATCTTTTCACTGTCTACATAGTTTTCTGTTGGAATCACACAATATGTAGCCTTTTCAGATTGGCTTCTTTCTCTTCGGAGTATGAATTTAGGTTTCCTCCATGTGTTTTCATAAATTGACACCTCATTTCCTTTTAGCACTGAATAATATTTCATTGCCTTTTATAGCAAAAGAATCCGGCATTGAATTTAATTGTCATGTTTCTTTAGACAACTTTGGTTTGGAACTGTTCCTCAGTCTCTTCTTGACTTTCCAGATGTTGATATTTTTGAAAATCACAGACCAGATATTTTATAAAATTGTTCCCAATATGAGTCTGTCTCACATTTCTTCATAAACAGATTCAAATTATGCTGCTTTGGCAAGTATATTACAGAAAAGAGTTGTGCTTTTCTTATGGCATCTTATCAGGTGGCATTCAGAACTTCAATTTGTTTTGTTATAGATGAGATTCATTTTGATCACTTAGTGCCTGCCAATGTTATCCACTATAAAGTTACTTCTTTACCCTTTGCAATTAATAAATATTTTGCATGAAGTTACTTGGAAACTATGTAAATATACCTTTTCTCATCACACAATTTATTTATGTACTAGAGGCCCCACAAGATTCATACACTTGGGTGGGGGAAGGGGTTGCCCTCAGCCCAGCAGTCTGGGAGCCCTCAGACATCCTTAGCACTGCTGCAGCGGGAGAGGTTCCTGCCACTGCCACTGCACTTATCAGCTGTGAGCCTGGCTTCTGGCTGAGTGGAGCTCCTCTGTGGGAGCACACTGACCACCAGGGGGCAGCTCCTGTGTTGAGCGTCTGCCTCCTGATGGTCAGTGCATGTCATAGTGACTGGTTGTTCTGCTGTTGGGTTGATTTTCATATTAGCCTTTTATTATATAAGATTTTTTGTATCTGTATGGACTCATGGTTTTCTATATTGTTTTAATTTTATGTAATTTTATTGTTTTATTTTTACAGGTGACTATAATTATTTATTTTGATGCTCAAATTGTCCCTAATTTGGCTAGTGGGAGCTCTTTCAAGTTGGCTTCTGTATCCTTTTGGTATGTTCCTATCATTCTTTGAACATTTTCTTGGTGTGTTTTTTTTTTTCTGTGTGTGTGTGTGTGTGTGTGTGTGTGTGTGATACAGATGTTCCAGGCTCATCTTATACTTTCCCTGTCTGAGCCTTGGAATCAGGCATTTTGTCAAGAATGCTGGTTCTTTTCTGGGAAACCCCTCCCCACACATCTCCCTTGTTTCCTGCTCAAGACTCTGAGTCCCCTCACCAGGTTAACCCTACCTGGGATACCCTCTTTTCCCTGCTTGGCCAAGCTCAGACATCCTGAGCCAGGCTGCCCACCCACAAGAACATCTTCTTAGCCTGTTCAACTAGTGTCCTCTGGAAACCAATCAGGTCATGTCACTTCTCTGGCTCAAAACCCTAAGATGGCTTTATTTCACTCAGAGGAAAAGCCAGAGCCTGCACTATATGCTCCAAGCTCCGACCCAGTTAGGATCAGTCCCCCTTTCTTCTCCCATCCCCTTCGCCACTACCCCTCCTTTCTCACTTTGCTCTGCACACACATCAGGTTCTCCTGCTGGAGCACTTTTGCTCTTCCTGTGAGGATGATCTTCCTCTAATGAACCTCTTGGCCAGCCTCCCACTACATTTAAGTCTTTGCAGAAATCTCACATTTCAATGAGGCTTACCCTGACTCATCTATGTGATACCGCAAACTTTGCTTAGATCCATGTTTCTTTCCTTTAGTAAAAATGCATGAATGGATCTGTTTGGCAATGGAAGCTGATGCTCACAGGACATGGACCTGAAAGGAAGCGCAGAACCAGGGAGATCTGAGCTGTTCAGCCTAAGAAAGTGAGAGGACTTTAAAGTTTGTATAGGTAGTACCCCAGCAAAGGGGTGAAAACCCTGGAAACAGCAGACCCCAACACACGATCCAGGAAGATTTAAGAACAGAGATGTCTCACACTCACATGTGAATGTGTTCTAGACATTGTTGCAATGCAGCTATGTTGTTTGGGGAGCACTCGGGTGACTGGGAATGCAGTGGGAACAGCCCACTGAGGTGAAAGGTGTCAGTGAGAACATATGCACCCCCAGGAGGGTGGCCTTCTCATAGGATATGAAAAGATGGACAAAGCTGTTGAAACAGCTGGTAAAGAGAAGTCTGGAAAAGGGACTCCTAGGATGCAAGATTCCTTCCAAAGTTCATCTCCCTGATCTGGTCCAAATGAGTATCTATTATATGTTCGGAGAAAGAGAGTTCACCATTCAAAGAGCTCCATCTGAAGCTGCCAGATGTGCTCTGGGAACGAAGAGAGTCCTGGATTGACACAGGCATTCTTCTCAAATTGGGAGGCTAGTCAGTGTGTTGGGCAGAGCTTAGAACTGTGAGATCAAATATGACAAGTCTTTCATGCAGCATGCATTTAAAAGATTGTATGTATATTAAAACAGAGACACTATGGCACAGACTGCAACATTTTCAGAGTAAATCTAAAACAGGAATTTTGCACTTAAAGTAACCTGTTTTACACTGTGACTTCACATCTGGGAGTTGTTTATTCCCCTCTGCCCCTTGATCACTGAATTCTAAGAGTTATAGAAACACCAAAGGATGGTGAAAACACCATTGAATCCTTCCCCATCGCTCTTGTTGACCTTGGACAAATACCAACCTCATCAGATTTCTCACTTACAAAATAAAAAAGTTGACTAGATGATGTTCAACAGGGGCTGCTGTTGGCTTTAGAACTACCCTCAGGCTCTTCTCTCTTTCCTTCCCTTTCAACCTCTCTTTTTCTGTAGTTCTGTTCTAGTCTCCTCTCTCTACCCATTGTCTTCTTGTGAGTCCTCCTAGTTTCCATTTTCTTAGAACTTTTATCCTTACCTGGTTCACTCTGCTAGTCTCCCCCCTCTACTTTCTGACATTTCTTAATTTTCAGTTGTTACTTCTGCTATCAATTGCTCAGTCTGTCAGTTTCCATTGAATTCATTATACCTGAAAGGAATCTGACTGGTGTAGATCACCTTTTTGAAACAGTGATAGATTGTTGGTCAACCCCTAGATGAGCTGCCCTAAGATTGGCTCCCATCGGGTACAGTCAGCTACAGTCAGGAGCACTAGGTTCTGTGTTAGGAAACCTGGCTGCTGTCCCTGAGTGGGACTGTGGGGTAATCATGTTGCTTTAGAGGTGAATGTAATTGGCAGGAGTCATTTTTAAAAAGTCAGATTTAACTCCAAACCTCTTCTGACTCACATCAATTCTATGATAAGTAAGACACCATGTGTCATACCCAGGTTCCCTACAATGATTGTTTTGGCATTTAGGACCGTATTTCCTATATGTCAATGTGATTTATAATAGGCACCTACGAAAAGAAATTCCAGAATATGAACACAATGTTACTAAAACTTTTTGGTTGTTGATTATTTTAGGCTAGAAAGAGACATGTTAATCCTCTACCTGTGTCCTGTCATTGAATTCAGTGGGCAGTGAAGGCCATTTCTGGACTGGGCACTGTCCTAAGTGATGGGATACAGCAGGGAACAAAAGTAATGAACTCCCCTTCACATGGAGCTCACATTCCAGAGGAATCTAAATAAGGATTTCTTTTTTTTAAAAAAAATATTTTATGCAAAAAGAATTTCATAACACAAATGTATTACCATATGATTTAATGTATATGTGGACTCTAAAGAACAAAATTAATGGAAAAACAAAATAGAAACAGACTTAGATACAGAGAGCAGGCTGAGTTGCCAGAGGGAAGAGGGTTAGGGGCTGGGTGAAAAGGTGAAGGGATTAAGAAGACAAATTGGTAGTCACAAAAATGGTCACGGGGATGTCAAGTACAGCATTGGGAACATAGGCAATAATATTGTGATAACTATGCATTATTAATTAACTATGTATTATAACTATGTTATTATTAACAGGTGGGTACTGGAAATACAGTGGGGAATACTTTGTGAAGTATATGATTGTTTAACCACCAGGCTGTGTATACCTGAAACTAAATGGAATAATATTGAATGTAAACTGCAATTAAAAAACAAAAGAATATTTAAAAATACAATGCTTCCCTTTGTCTAGAATACCAGAACTCCACAAAAAATTTATATATCCCTACCCTGTCAGATCTCAACATGTTGTCACATTCACTTGGTTATTTATTTATTTTTTAGAATGCACTGCAATAGAGTTGAAACTCTCCAGACCCATTCTCTTTTCATCTCCCCTCCCCAGAATGCTATGGACTGAATTGTGTAAAATAAAATAAAATAAAAATTCAGCCCTAGCCAGTTTGGCTCAGTGGATAGAGTGTCAGCCTGAGGACTGAAGGGTTCTGGGTTCAATTCTGGTCAAGGGCACATGCCAGGGTTTTGGGCTTGATCCCCAGTAGGGGGCATGCAGGAGACAGCTGATCAATGATTCTCTCTCATCATTAATGCTTCTGTCTCTCCCCCTCTCTCACTTCCTCTTTGAAATCAATTTAAAAAATCATATATTGAAGCCTTAACTCTCAAGGTGACCATATTTGGAGATGGGGCCTGGAAAGAGATAGTAAGGTTAATTGAGGTCATAAGAATTGGGCCCCAACCCTCTAGGGCTGGTGCCTTAACACAAGAAGAAAAGATACCAGAGATCTCTCTCTGCCACGCGAGGACAGTGAGGAGGTGGCTGTCTGCAAACCAGGAAGAGGGCTCTCACCAGTCAGAACTTTAATCTTGGACTTCCCCACCATGAGAAAAGAAATTTCTGTTGTCTAAGCACCCAGTTTATGGCAGTTTGTTACAGCAGCCCAAGCAGACTAAGTCATGAAGGTAAGAACTATTCTGAATTGGGTGTTTATCAACTTCAAGCAGGATTTATATTTTTATTACATTATGTAAGTCCATGGACCAGAACTATGTAACGTTTTTGTTTGCAGTTTTGAAAACTTTATAGAAATAATATCATGCTCTACATACCTTGCATATAATAAAGAAGTGGTCTATTTTTACTACAATCCCTTTGAAAATTTGATGAAAGTTATGGCCAGTTTTTTTCATAGAAAAATGTGTACTATTTTGTACACAATTTCAGATAGCTCATAAACTGTGAAGCTCAGTCAGCAACCCCAGATTAAGGACCTTGGCTCTAGTTATAATCACTCTTCAGAATTCTCATCCCACAATATTGTGAGGTTCCTAATCACGTATAAATAGAGTAAACCATGACCACTATTCCATGTTCACTGGGGATGAAATATGGGATCACATTTTAGAGAGATACTTAATAATAAATATTGGGACTAAAAATGTTTTATTTGTTTTAGTCACTGGAAAATTAAATTGTTTACATATTGAATTTTTCAAGTTTCCTACATAATGGAAGTTCAGCAGCAGAGAATCCCACAGTAGTGATATTGGCTTGATAAGAAGTTGATGAAAAATTGATTTCCTTTGACCTGGCAGGAGGGGCTTTATCTACACTAATAAAAGAGTAAGATGCAAATTGACTGTACCTTCGCAATGCCCACCAGCCAATCAGGAGTGAGTATGCAAATTAACCCAACAAAGATGGTGGGTTAATTTGCATATGCAGGCGCTGAGGGGCTGGGGGTGGGGCAGGACACTTGTGTCGTCTCCCTGTCCAGGTGCTCCAGGCCTATGGGCAGTGTGGGAAAGTGGAAAGGTGGCTCTGGGCCAGAGTGAAGGCGGTGCTGGCAGCCAGGGGAAGGAAGGCTCGTTCTTGCACGAATCTTCATGCATCGGTCCTCTAGTCTATTATAAATAAATAGATCAAAAAAATGAATGTTCCTGTAATTTAGTACCTTGATTGCTTAGAGTTAAATATCAAGCCTCATTTTGTTCCCCTATAAAGTTTGAGGACACACTGGAAAATTGGAAAGCAAAGGTGTTTTTTTTTAAAAGCCGGTGTGAAGTTTCTTGGCAAGAATGCCCAGCATAAGGGTCTAATTGACTTTTGGCATGCTGGTAAGTGCCTCTGTACTGCACTTTGCTTTCCTCTGATAGCAGCAGAACACTGTGAAAGATGTTCAAGGCCAAGTGAACATTTACAGATGAATTACCACCTGCCACGAACACAGAAAGAAATATTGATGTTAAACAGTCATTTGAGAACTCAAGTAGGGAGAAAGAGTGTGGAACCCATTGAGATCTGACGAGCCCAGCCAGGTCTCAGAAAGGCAAGGTTAAACTGTCCTGCAGAAAATAGCACAGGCCTGGAACAGTGTGGGAACCGCATTCAGGTGTCTGTTGAAATCTATCATTGCCTATCTTTGTCAAGGGGTGCTGGGAGATGGGGAGGTGACATGTTCTGAGATGAACTCTAGAGCAAATATTTCCCAGGCAGAAAGGAAAAGGAAAAGCTTAACTATCATGAAGGTGAGAAACAGAAGATAACATGTATAATGTCAAAGAGAGACATCATTCTTTTTTTAAATTTAATATTGAATTTATTGGAGTGACATTGATTAATAAAATTATGTAGATGTCCAATTCTACAATACATTATCTGTATATAGTGTTGTGTGTTTACTACCCCAAGTCAAGTCTCCTTCCATCACCATTTATCGCCCCTCCCCCGCCCCCAATACCCTCTTCTACTTCCGCTTCCCTCTGGTAATCACCATACTGTTGTCTGTGTCCATGAGGAAGAGAGACAGAATTCTGTGGACAGGAAGAATCAGTAGGAACAAAGATTATTTTAGGTCTTTTGGAACATAAACAGAAGCAAAGATATTGTTGGGTGTACAGAGCAGAACTGAGGACCTTTGAATCTATATATACTAGTATATAGGGATGGGGGTGGGGAAGAGATGGATATCTCTGGTAGGATACAGGAGTAGAGTAATATTAACAAAATTTAGGCATCATATTCCCTCCTTGAGGTCCATTTTTCTCATCTATAAAATGGGAACAATAAGACCTGCTTTATAATGTAATTGTTGTGAGGACCAAATACAACAATAAGTTCAAAGCGTGTAGGAAAAGACCTGCTTTAGGTCCTAATCATCTTCCTGTCAAACTGGTGGAGTGACCTACCATTGTGGTAGTCTGCATGTGTCCTCAGTAAGTATAGAAATGCTAGTGGCATGCATTTTATTTGAACCCTTCTCTATGAGGGCTTCCCCAGAGTCCAAAATCCAAATTGCTTGGATGAGGAGATAATATCAGCGTCTGTGCACAGGATACATCCTGTGAGCTCCAGCTCACCCTGAACTCTGTGCCCCACCAAACTTGTAAGCCCTCATTCTGACTGAATTTCTGCCCATGCTTACAGGGCCTCATTCCACACCAGCTTCCTTCATTAACAATCATCTGTTGAGCACTTGCTAGCACTAGAGAAAGTGTTTGTATTCACACAGTTTACACTCAGTGGAGGCAAAAAATAATAAACTAAAAAAAAATCACATACAGTATAATTCCAGATAACTTTTGTGAAGAAAATAAAACAGCAATTAGATAGTGAGGAAGGATAGGAAAGGATTTTTATTGTTGGTTTTAGCTAGAATAGTTGGAGAAATTTTTTTTTAAGAAGACATTTCAACTGAAGAGACTAGACGGAGAAGGGAGTCACACAAAAATTGGAAAGAGCTTTCCAGATGGAGGCAACAGCTGGTGCTAAGGCTGAGGCTAGACTCAGCTTGGGAGGACCGAAGGATTGAAAGACCAGTGTGAATGGAACTGAGTGGTGAGAGATGAGGTCAGAGAAGGAGGCAGGGGTCAGATCAGGCAGAGCTGTGATAAGGAGTTGGATTTTATTCTGTTCGAATGGATGCCCTGATTCTCACCTTAGAAAAGATTGCTCTGGCTGTTGTGCAGATAATAGGCCAATAGGGTCAATGGTGGAGGCAGGCTGATCAGGTGGAGGTTATGAAATAGTTTAGGACAGTGGTCAGCAAACTGCGGCTCGTGAGCCACATGCGTCTCTTTTGGCCCCTTGAGTGTGGCTCTTCCACAAAATACCATGGCCCGGGTGAGTCTATTTTGAAGAAGTGGTGTTAGAAGAAGTTTAAGTTTAAAAAATTTGGCTCTCAAAAAAAATTTCAATCTTACTGTTGATATTTGGTTCTGTTGACTAATGAGTTTGCTGACCACTGGTTTAGGAGAGATGATGGTGGCTTGGATTAGGGTTATAGTGATAGGCATGGTGGATTCATGTGACATGCTTTAGAGCTGAACATCAGACTTACTGATTGGAAATGAATACAAGGGAAGAAGAATAATTAAGAATGACCCCCCACCCCCACCCCAGATTCTCAACCTAAGCAACTAGTGACTGGTGGTGCAATTTCATTAGATAGGCAAGTCTTTGGGGGAGAATGGCTTTTCGGGGGGGAGGGGGAAGAATTTTATTTTGGTCATGTTAAGTTGGAAATGTTTATCAGACAACCAATTAGAAATATCAAGTGAACAAAAGTACAAGTCTGGAATAGGAAGATCCTGGCTTGAGTCATAAATTTGAATCAGTAACCCATTAGATTAGGTAGTCGTAAAGCCATGAGGAAGAATACAGATAGAGAAGAAAAAAGGGCCAAAGGCAGGTACCGGGGGCACTCCAACATGTAGTGTGATACCTGTGGCCTAGAATCCTCTTGACCTTCCAGGGTCCTTATCTAATGCTACCTTTCCTGGCCCAGCTCAAAGCCAGAGGATCTTCCTGTTTTTCCAAGTCAACCCTGATGTCACCTTTATCTCAACCCCAGCTGCTCTTACGTTACAGAACAGAAAGAGTTTGTCCACCGGTACTAGCAGGGCCAAACAGTAGACAACTAGAATAGCAGTGGAGAAATACTGGTTATTTTAATATGAATAGTGCCATCCAAAAGGGGAAGCTAATGCTCAAAGGCCTGAACTCCCCAATGACGTGTAGGTTATAGATTATTTAGGGGAAAATCACAAGACACCATAGGTTAAGGGGCTCGGGAACATGGGAGCTGATTGGTCAAGGTGAGGTAAGGGTGGTGAATAATTTCTTCAAGACTTGAGGACAGCTCTGAGGTTTTTTCAGTGTCCCTATATCAGGTCTCAGGAAGTAGCCAGGGAGTCATTTCACCTAAGGACTCAGGAACTGAAACATAATTTAGGATGTTATCTTTAGCCTGCTGGAGGTCCGAATTCATGTTACCATTTGTCAGGTCTTAGCTACTGTCTTCTGCTGCCTTGGGGTTGCTGGTTATTGTAGAAAAAGGCAATGTCTCTCTCTCTCTATTTCTCTCTCTCCCCTCTCGATGATTTTTAGAGCTAGTACTTAAAGCTAAATTTAATAAAGTTATGAGGACCCTCGGTTTCACTAACAATCTGTCTCCCTCACTTAATCTTGGATGGTCTTGCTTGATTACTTTATTTCTTTGGTTTGTATTAGTCTTGTGGCCCCACCTAAATTGCTGCCTCCTGGAGGGCAATGAACACATCTAATAAATCCCTATATCATCTCCAAAACCTGACATAGAACTGTTAAGTACTCAGAAACCTATGTTGATTTGGTGGGATAAGGTTGCTTGAAAAATGCCCCATGAGGCGGTATTGGCACTGCTGTGTATGTGACCCCCCTGTTTCCTGATACCCTCCAGTGTGGTATCACCAAGACACAGACAAACCATTGTCTCCTCTATGGAAGGGTAAATAAGCACTAGAAAATCTCCCAGCAAGGCAGGTGGGTGAAGCAAAGCACAAGAAGTGAAATGGCTTTCTTGGTAAACAACCAAACAACGCAACAAACCATAAACCAAACCCAACTCCATTAGAAGGGAAAAGACCTTCAGCAGTCACTCCAGGAGCCTGACCACAAGGAGATCCGTTAGTTGAATGAGGCAAGCTAATTTGTGGACTCAGTAGGATGAGCCCCTATTACATTGCTAGAACACTGACATTACTGGAAAGGTGGTGGCAGAGCCTTTTCTCCGTGCTTCCCTTTCCTGCTTGAATGTTACAAGTTGCCTGCAGCTTAAAGAGCGGTTGTCATTAGCTGTGACCAGAATTCTGACTGCTCCCGACCTTCTCAAAGCCTGAGTGGCTCTGATCAGCAACACAAAAGACAAAGAAGCTTGAAGGAAGGGAGGACAGTGAGGGAGGGAGGAGAATGGGAGGGAAGCCACGCATTGAAGCAGGGGACACAAAGGAAACACACAGCAGCAGATGTCAAAGAGGAATACGAAGAAGATGTGATGAATGGGAGGGAGTTGAAATCATCAGAAACAAAGAAAAGATAAGGTTATTGGAAAAGGAACAGAAAAGCACACCATGAAACTTGGATCAGAGAAGAGAGAAAGAATCTAAAAACAGAAAAAGCAGGTGAAGTGTGGATTTGTGGGAAAATTATATTAAAACTGAAAAATTAATAGCTCTTTTTAGGGAGTACTTTGGAATATTTTAGTTCCTTTGGAATACTTAGTAAAGAATGACAACATTAGAGTTAAGACATTATTAATTATCTTTAGTGGTAGAGCACACGGCTGAATTATTTGGAATATTGGAAAAATTAAATAAATCATAATTCATATAATTCATGAAAGTCACAAGGATGGAATTGTTTTCAGTTACTATAATTAATATGCAGGGTTGGGCAAGACTAGGTTTACAGTTCTTAGGAAGTGAAATAGTTTATTCTTATATTATTACTTATTGTATTATTTTCCATTCAAGTTATTACTTTGGTCTTTGCTGGCACAAGTAAAATTCAGAAAGGCATCAATAATCTGATTAAAAATGGGCTAAGGAGTTCCACAGACATTTCTCCAAGGAAGACATACAAACGGCCAACAAAATGTTCAAGGTCATCAGGGAAATTCGAGTAAAACCTCACATTTGTCTGAATGGCTAGTACAAAAACCAACCAAAGAAACACACAGATAAGTGTTGGCAAAGATGTGGAGAAATCAGAACTCTTGCACACTCTTGGTAGGAATGCAACATGGTGTGCAGCCTCTGTGGAAAACAGTATTAAAGTTCCTCAAAAAATTAAAAATGGAACTACCATGTGATCCAGCAATCCCACTTCTGGGTATTTATCCTAAAGCAGTGGTCGGCAAACTCATTAGTCAACAGAGCAGCAAAACCGCAAGCAGCAGTTTGCTGACCACTCTCCTAAAGAATTGAAATCAGGATATTGAAAAGATATTAACACTCCCACATTCATTGCAGCACTATTCACAGGCAAGATGTGGAAACTACCAAAATGCCATCAACAGGTAAAAAATGTGGTATCTACATACAATAGAATACTATTCAGCTTTTAAAAAGATGAAAAATTTGCAACACAAAACAAAATGGATAAACCTTGAGTGCACGATGCTAAGTGAGATGAGCTAGTCACAGAAGGACAAATACTGCACAATCCCAATTATATGAGGTGCCTAAAATAGTCATAGAACCAAAGAATGCAGTAGTGGTTGCCAGGGGCAGAGGAGGCGGGAAAATGGGAAGTTGCCCATCAATGAGCATAACGTGTCAGTTGAGGAAGATGAACAAGTTCTGGAGATCAGCTGTACAACCAGGTACCTTACCAAGGCAGGCTGTCCCTACATATCTAGGACATATTGATGACTTTCAATTACAGTTGTCTGACAAGCAGCTGGTTCAAGACCTCTCTTGTCTCCTTGAATGCAGGAAATAAATCTCCCCTGTGAAAGGTGCCCTCTTTGCTCCCTGGGTGGGATGTGGGGATTGGGGGAGGTGGTGATGGTGAGAGAGACACACTTATTGATAAAGTTAAGAATCCAGGGCCAAGAAGCCTTTATCAATAAATCTTGTTACTTCTGTACTAATTTACTACCCAAGCCCACATTTTACCTAGAATTCTCACGAAAGAGTAACCAAACTTAAGTTTCTTTGTCCTGACAAATATATTTATTTTTTGTCTAAAAGCCAATTGGTTCATCATTTCTCTGAGTGACATTTAAGATCTCCCATGTACATGTGTCAATCTTTTTTCTCCTGTTAATATGTTCTTGTGTCAATTTCATTGTTAGTCCAATCATAAGAACTAAAAAAATGGGAATTACCTTTGGCAGGGGACATATTTCCCCCTCCCCAACAAACTATAGTCCATAACACTGCATTATAACCTTGAAAATTTGTTTAGAGGGTATCTCATGTTGTGTTCTTACCACAATAAATTACAATTAAAAAAACAAAAGGCAAAGATCAGTGTATTATTGCTACAAACTTTTAAATTGATGCTACTTTTTAAAAAAATCAAGAGATCCAAATATATTTAATAAGCAAAGCAAAAATTTATTTATAAACTGCAAAATACATTAGATCTGAGATTTAGTGTGCTTAGCTACAAAATATCTGTTAATTCCCTGATACCAATAAGCTTAGTAACTTATTTAGGGCCACTTTTAGACACCATGGTACACTTTTAGGTGCTGTGTCAGGTCTGTTGTAGGGTCTGGGTATCATCACCCTAAACATAAAGAAAACTGGCCATGGTGTTGGACTTGCTTAGGAAACCACAAGTTCCTGGGGGAGGAAGTTGGTAATAGGTCTTGTGAGTGACTCATAATCTCTGGAACCAACTTGCTCTCTCAGTAGCTCTGAGCTGGGTTTTGGTTGAGAACAATGAGAGACCTAGAAGGGGACTACAGTAAATATGGGGTTCCCAGAAACGCCTCAACAATGTTGCCCATTACCATGGCTATTTGCTAGGAGAAATGTTTTTGGTAGAAAAACTTACATATTCCCCTCTCAGAATTTGGGGAGCAGAGCATCCATGATAATAGAGAAAATAGTATGGGTAAATACAAGATCCAATAGAATAGACCCAATGGCAGGACTGTGTTGCATCCTTCCTTTTAGTCCCAGATGACACTATGAAAAGGTTAAGGGATTTGCTCAAGGTTGCAGTCAATTAGAGATGAAGCATCATTCTTTTCCCCACAAAACTGCATTCTTTATGTACAACCAGAAATATTTCATGCCCTCACAGGACAAAAACAGACCAATAAGATAATGACCCTAAACCTAACCTTTGACCCTTGGCAGGTGGCCACTCTATATGCACTTTACTTACAATTTATCTTTTTCAGTCTGGCCTCTGCTCCTGCTCCCCGGGCAGTAGGCAGTGAATGGGACACTCCTTGTAGAGAATGACCAGCAGGCTTTCATCAGAGCACAGGGAAGCTGTGTCTGAAACGACCCTACACTTGTCTTAATAGGCACGACCTTTACTCTTGGGATGCATTTTTCACTGCCATGTCTGCCTTGTAGTCTGAATTAAGACAGTGATTCATTTGAGTTCTTCACATTCTCTCTTTCATTACTAAGAGAACCCTTAGGTCATTTATAGTTTGGACATTGGCCCCTCTCACCCATTATTTATAAAAGAGCATGAACACTCTCCCTGTTCATAGGGAGGCCTGGTTCCCTTTCACCCTATTTCCTTTTGTTCACAATGTCAGTATTTTTGTCTTCTCTCCTCACATAGATTATTTTTACATATTTGGTGAAATGGAAGTTCAAAAAGACCTTTAAGAGCCCTTGTCACGCTATGGCTTGTTAAATCACATAGCTTTGTCCTTTGTCTACTCACTTCTCATGTGTCATAACGTGTTTTTCTCTGGTGAGTATAATTACAGGGAGTATATTTTGGCTCAGTCTAAGACAGCCAATAGCAGTTACGGGTGCCTGAAAAATAAATAAATAAGGCTGCCTCCAGAAGAAGTGAGAGTCTTGGCCTTTGAGGTAGGTAGACTATGCATTGGCCAATGGCCATGTGTAAGAGATAATGTTAGAGAGAATTCATGCCTCAGATTAGGAGTGGCTCAATAGTGGAAAACATTTGGGTAAGAAAAGGAAAGACAAGTAAGACAGTCTAGCAGATGAGAAGATTCCTCATGTTCCTTCCAACCTTATATTATATCTAGTTGCATGGATAGAGACCTCTAAGAAAAGTCTTAGTTGAAGCTTGTTTCTTAGAACTATTAACCCAAAGTGGTTTTTTTTAGAGATCATTTTTGTTGAGCCTATTTTTTTTCCTGAAAGAAGCAGAAAATGAGGCTCCAATTTTTTTCTTTTTTTCAAGATCACTGTGAAAGAAAAACAAATTCGGTGTTTGTTTTTTTTTTCTCAGCTGGAATCTATTTGTGCTATTTTGGGGACAAAAGACTCTCAATTACTTTCTCCTACGTTGGGACTTTTCCAATTTAGCACATGACCTCTTCTTAATCGGTGGTTAATGTGGGATGACTATACATATATCATTCAGACCAAGGCACTTTTAAATTCCAGCCTGTCCTCCAAGCTTTGCTACAGTTCCTCTTTGTATCATGTGTTCAACAAATGAAAAACTAATTGCAAACCTTAACTTCCTCTAGAACAGAGGGGTAGGAAGGGTGCACTTACTAATATGTATTTTAAGATGCATGTGGTATTAAAAATCCTTAGTCCAGTTGCTATGCAACAGGGCTTTAGAATGGAAGAAAACCATGTGGTGGTATGGATTTATCTTTCCACTAAACACTTATTTGTTTTGAAATTATTTTAAACAGAAAACTTGCAAGTCAAGTACAAGGAGTTCCAACATTCCCCAGATCCAGATTTCTCAACCGTTAACATCTTATTGCATTGGCCCATCTCTCTGACTCTTTGTGTGTCTCTCTCTCAATTGTGTGATTTGGAAAGAGGAGTGGAAAGTCCATTCTTCTTATTAAAACCATCTACCAGCAGGAGGACTTGGGAAAAGACCAAATAAGAAAGGCAGGAAATTGGAGAACAAAAGTATTTTTGTAAGCAACCTCCATATGTTGGGCATTGCACTGCCTGCTTTGTGAACATTCCCTCTTTAAGTTGTTGGAAGAATCCACTGAAGTGGGTATTATTCCCTCCTTACAGACCAGGGAATGGGTTCAGAGACGATAAGCAACATGCCCTGGGTCACAGGACCAGAGGATTGGCTGCGCCTGAGTGTACCATTTTAAAGCTTCTCTTTCCACCACAGCACACCTAGTCATTGCAGAAAGAGTGTTCGCCTGGGAATGAAAAGTTGCAGCTCTTCCCCTCAAGCTGCATGATCTTGGGCAAGCCACTTTATTTCACAGGAATTCAGCTCTCTCAACTGCAACCTGAGGAAAGTGAGACTAAATGAATCTGAAGATTCCTTTCAGCTCTAAAGTCTGAATAATGTAATAAATGTACTGTTTTTCTGGCTCACTGACAAAGTCTCTTGAACATGTTATTGTTCACCATCAAAATAGGAGAAATGGAACTTAGAGCTTATTTAAGTAGCAAAATAGTTATTTTCTCCTATCTGTTGGGTTTTCTACTTGGTAGCCTTTTTAAAGCTTCTATCGGTCCTTGATCTTTTGCTACTGGTCACTGGGCCTGGAGCTTCCGGTGTGGTGATAATTCTGAAGGATAGGGATTGAGTGTGCCTCTGATGGTTAAGTTGAAGGACTCTACTTTTTTTCATGGGCATAGGTTTGACCTCACTCTTGGTAGCCTAGAAATCACCGTTTATATACAAGTTTTCTTGGGTAATTCAATCCATCTAAATATTTCTGAAAACACCCTTCTAAATATTTGACTGCCTTTCTGAAACTGGAGTATGCATACCCCAGTTTTATGGGATGGTGCTCCAAAAGGCTTCCAAACAAGAAATAATATAAATGCAAAATTAAAGGCTCCATACATTTTTAATCTAAAACTCAAGAACCCCCAACAATCTTACCATTTTTATGGGTTCTTTTGTCTTGCCCTCCCCCCTCCGGCCCCCGGGATCTGGAGTGGACATTCTCTCTGTTCTTGCATTAGGGATACTGGGGTGTGAAAGTTTGAGATACAGTCATATTTAAAGAGTATAACATAGTGCCTAGTATACAGTATTTTCTCAAAAGTAGAGCTATTATTGTTACTATAGTTATATCAACTAAATGCTCTTCTTATACACTCTCCTAACCTAGCTTTACCCTTTTTTGTGTTTTTTTTCTTCTTTTTTTAAATTTCTTTATTGACTAAGGTATTACATATGTGTCCTTATTCCCCTATTACCCCCCACCTTCCATTCATGCCCCCACCCCCCTGTTGTTTGTGTTTATATATTGATTAGGTTTATATACATGCATATAAGTCCTTTGGTTGATCTCTCCCCCTTACTCCCATCCTCCCCTACCTTCCCTCTGAGGTTTGACATTCTGATTGATGTTTCTCTATCTCTGGATCTATTTTTGTTCATCAGTTTATGTTGTTCATTATATTCCACAAATGAGTGAGATCATGTGATATTTATCTTTCTCTGCCTGGCTTATTTTACTTAACATAATGCTCTCCATCTCTATCCATGCTGTTGCAAATGGTAAGAACTTCTTTTTTACCACAGTGTAGTATTCCATTGTGTAGATGTACCACAGTTTTTTAATCCACTCATCTGCTGATGGGCACTTAGGCTGTTTCCAATCTTAGCTATGGTGAACTGTGCTACTATGAACATAGGGGTGCATATATACTTTCTGATTCGTGTTTCTAGTTTCTTGGGATATATTCCTAGAAGTGGGATCACTGGGTCAAATGGGAGTTCCATTTTTAGTTTTTTGAGGAAACTCCTTACTGTACTCCACAATGGCTGCACCAGTCTGCATTCCCAACAGCAGTGCATGAGGGTTCCTTTTTCTCCGCATCCTCACCAGCACTTGTCATTTGTTGATTTGTTGATAATAGCCATTCTGACAGGTGTGAAATGGTACCGCATTGTTGTTTCGATTTGCATCTCTCTGATGATTAGTGACTTTGAGCAGGTTTTCATATGTTTCTTGGCCTTCCTTCTGTCTTCTGTCAAAAAGTGTCTATTTAGATCACTTGCCCATTTTTGATTGGATTGTTTATCTTCTTTGTGTTAAGCTGCATGAGTTCCCTATAAATGTTGGAGATTAAACCCTTATTGTTGATATCATTGGCAAATATCTTCTCCCATGCAGTGGGCTTTCTTGTTGTTTTATTGATGGTCTCCTTTGCTGTGCAAAAGCTTTTTATTTTTATGTAGTCCCATTTGTTTATTTTTCTCTTTAGTTTCCATTGCCCTAGGAGCTGTATCAGTGAAGAAATTGCTTCGGCATATGTCAGAGATTTCTCTGCCTGTGGATTCCTCTAGTATTTTTATGGTTTCCCATCTTATGTTTAAGTCCTTGATCCATTTTGAGTTTATTTCCATGTATGGTGTAAGTTGGTGGTCTAGTTTCATTTTTTTGCATGTATCTGTCCAGTTTTTCCAACACCATTTATTGAAGAGACCGTCTTGACTCCATTGTATGTTCATGCCTGCTTTGTCAAATATTAATTGAGCATAGTGGTTTGGGTCGATATCTGGATTCTCTATTCTATTCCATTGGTCTATGTGTCTGTCCTTGTGCCAGTACCGGGCAGTTTTGAGAACAGTGGCTTTGTAATACAGCTTGAAATCTGGTATTGAGATCCCACCCACTTTGTTCTTCTTTCTCAGGATTGCTGTGGCTATTCAGGGTCTTTTTTTATTCCAGATGAATTTTTGGAGAGTTCTTTCTAGGTCTGTGAAATATTCCGTTGGTATTTTAATGGGGAGTGCATTGAATCTATAGGTTGCTTTGGGTAGTATAGATATTTTAATGATGTTGATTCTCCAAATCCATGAACATGGTATGTTCTTCCATCTGTTTACGTCTTCCTCTATCTCTTTTTTCAGTGTTGTGTAGTTTTCCGTGTATAGGTCTTTTACCTCCTTAGTTAACTTTATTCCTAGGGATCTTAATTTTTTTTTTTGTGCAATGGTAAATGGGATTGCTTTTTTAGTCTCTCTTTCTGTAAGTTCACTATTGGTGTATAGAAATGCCATAAATTTCTTGGTGTTTTGTATCCTGCTACATTGCCGAATTCATTTATTAAGTCTATTAGTTTTTGATGGAGTCTTTTGAGTTTTTTATGTACAATATCATGTCATCTGCAAATAAGGACAGCTTTACTTCTTCTTTTCCAATTTGGTTGCCTTTTATTTCTTCTTCTTGCCTAATTGCAATGGCTAATACTTTCAGTACTATGTTGAACAGGAGTAGTGAGAGTGGGCATCCCTGTCTTGTTCCTGTTCTTAGGGGAAATGGTTTTAGTTTTTGCCCATTGAGTATGATGTTAGCTGTGGGTTTATCATATGTAGCTTTTATTATGTTGAGGTATGATCCTTCTATTCCCACCTTGCTGAGAGTTTTTATGAAGAAAGGGTGTTGGATTTTGTCAAATGCTTTTTCTGCATCAATTAATATGACTATGTGGTTTTTATCTCTCAATTTGTTTAGGTGATGTATCACGTTTATTGATTTGTGGATATTGTACCATCTTTGCATTCCTGGGATAAATCCTACTTGGTCATGGTGTATGATCTTTCTGATGTAGTGCTGGATCCGATTTGTTGGAATTTTGTTGAGGATTTTGAGATCTATGTTCATGAAGGATACTGGCCTGTAATTCTCTTTCATTGTGTTGTCTTTATCTGGTTTTTGTATTAGGGTGATGCTGGCTTCATAGAATGAGCTTGGAAGTGTTCCTTCCTCTTGAATTTTTTGGGATAGTCTGAGGAGGATAGGTTTTAGTTCTTCCTTGAATGTTTGGTAAAACTCCCCTGTGAAGCCATCTGGTCCCGGGCTTTTGTTTGCTGGAAGCTTTTTGATGACTGCTTCAATTTCTTCCATAGTTATTGGCCTATTGAGCTGTTTAGATTCTTTCTGATTGAGTTTTGGAAGGTTGTATTTTTCTAGGAATATGTCCATTTCTCCTGGTTGTCCAGTTTGTTGGAATAGAGTTGTTCATAGTATTTTTTAACAATCCTTTGTATTTCGGTGGGGTCTGTTGTCATTTCTCCTCTTTCATTTCTGATTTTGTTTATTTGGGTCCTCTCTCTTTGCTTCTTGGTGAGTCTGGCTAGAGGTTCATCAATCTTGTTTATCCTTTCAAAGAACCAGCTCTTGGTTTTGCTTATCTTTTGTATTGTTTCTTTGGTCTCAGTGTCCATTATATCCACTCCGATCTTTATTATTTCCTTACTTCTGCTTATACTGGACTTTCCTTGTTGTTATCTTTCTAACTCTTTGAGTTGTAGAGTTAGGTAATTTATTACCATTGTTTCTTGTGTTTTTTGTTTGTTTGTTTGTTTGTTGTTGTTTTTTTGCAGTAGGCTTGTAGAGCTATGAACTTCCCTCTCAAGACTGCTTTAGCTGTGTCCCATAGATTTTGGATTGTTGTGTTCTCATTGTCATTTGTTGCCATGATGTTTTTTATTTCTTCCTTGATCTCTCTGGTAACACAGTCATTGTTTAATAGCATGCTGTTTAGTTTCCATGTGTTTGGTTTTTTTTCATTGTTTTTATTGTATTTGTTTTCCAGTTTTATGCCACTGTGATCTGAGAAGGTGCTTGAAAGCATTTCTATCTTCTTGAATTTGAAGAGACTTTGCCTATGACCCAATATATGGTCTATCTTTGAAAATGAGCCATGTGCACTTGAGAAGAATGATTATTCTGTGGCTTTGGGGTGAAATGTTCTGAAGAAGTCAATTAATTCCGTTTGGTCTAGTGAGTCATTTAGACTTGATGTTTCCTTGCTGATTTTTGGTTTAGAGGATTTGACCAATGGTGACAGTGGGGTATTAAACTATGATTGTATTGCTGTTGATCTCTCCTTTGATATCCTTCAGGAGTTTTTTTTTTAATGTATTTGAGTGCTCCTGTATTTGGTGCATATATGTTTACCAGCGTTATTTCTTCTTGTTGGTTTGCTCCCTTTAGTATTATGAAGTGGCCTTCCTTATCTCTTGTTATGTCTTTGACTTTCAGATCTAATTTGTCAGATATAAGAATTGCTACCCCAGCTTTTCTTTTCATTTCCATTCAGCTGAAAAACATTTTTTCATCCCTTCACCCTCAGTCTGTGTGCGTCTTTTTTTTTGAGGTGGGTTTCTTGTAGACAGCAGATATATGGGTCATGTTTTCTTATCCAATGTGTTACCCCATGTCTTTTGTTTGGGGCATTTAATCCATTTACATTTAAAGTTATTATTGATAGGTACTTATTTGTTGCCATTTTTATTCTTTACCCCTGTGTTCCTTCTTCACTTCATATTTCTTTATTTTCAGCAGACCCTTTAGCATTTCTTGCATTGCTGGTTTGGTGGCAATAAATTCCCATAGTCCTTTTTTGTCTGTGAAGCTTCTGATTTCACCTTCAGTTTTGATTGATAGCCTTGTTGGGTATAGTATTCTTCAATTCAGACCCTTCCTTTGCATGATTTTATATATTTCATTCCATTCCCTTCTGGCCTGATGAGTTTCTGTTGAGAAATCAGTTGCTAGTCTGATGGGGGTTTCTTTGTAGGTAACTTTCTGTCCATCTCTGGCCACTTGTAATATTCTTACTTTGTTGGTGGTGTTTGCCAATTTAATTATAATGTGCCTTGGTGTTGGTCTTTTGGGGTTCATTTTGCTTGAGACTGTGAGCTTCTTGGATTTGTGTGGGCTTTTTCTTCTGTATATCAGGGAAATTTTCTGTCATTATTTCTTCAAACAGGTTTTCTATTCCTTGCTCAGATTCCTCTCCTTCTGGAATCCCTAATATGCGGATGTTGTTGTTGTTTTTTTTTTAAAAATAAATCTTTATTGTTCAGATTATTACAGGTGTTCCTCTTTTTTTTTTCCTCATAGCTCCCCTCCACCTGATTCCCCACCCCACCCCATGCCCTTACACCCCGCCACTGTCTTCATCCATAGGAGTAAGATTTTTATCCAATCTCTTCCCGCACCCCTCACACCTGCTTCCCCTGAGAGTCGTCAGTCCACTCCCTTTCTATGTCCCTGATTCTATTATATTCACCAGTCCATTCTGTTCTTCAGATTTTTATTCACTTGACTTTTAGATTCACTTGTTGGTAGGTATGTATTTGATGTCATTTTGTTGTTCATAATTTTATCTTTACCTTTTTCTTCTTCTTCCTCTTCTTAAAGAATACCCTTCAGCATTTCATGTAATCCTGGTTTGGTGGCGATGAACTCCTTTAGCTTTTTCTTGTCTGTGAAGCTCTTTATCTGACCTTCAACTCTGAATGATAACTTTGCTGGGTAGAGTAATCTTGGTTGTAGGTTCTTGCTGTTCATCACTTTGAATATTTCTTGCCACTCCCTTCTGGCCTGCATAGTTTCTGCTGAAAAATCAGCTGACAGTCGTATGGGTACTCCCTTGTAGGTAACTAACCGTTTTTCTCTTGCTGCTTTCAAGTTTCTCTCTTTGTCTTTTGCCCTTGGCATTTTAATTATGATGTGTCTTGGTGTGGTCCTCTTTGGATTCCTTTTGTTTGGGGTTCTGTGCACTTCCTGGACTTGTAAGTATTTTTCTTTCACCAGGAGGGGGAAGTTGTCAGTTATTATTTCTTCAAATAGGTTTTCAGTATTTTGCTCTCTCTCTTCTTCTGGCACCCCAAAAATTCGGATGTTGGTACGCTTGAAGTTGTCCCAGAGGTTCGTTACACTATCTTCATATTTTTGGATTCTTTTTTTCTTTTTGTTTTTCTGGTTGGGTGTTTTTTGTTTCCTCATATTTCAGATCTTTGGTTTCATTCTTGCGGTACATTGATCTACAGTTGAGTTTCTGTATATTCTTTATTTTAGACAGTGTATGCTTCATTTCTGACTGATCCTTTTCCATTTTTTTGGCATTCTCATTAAGCTCCTTGAAGGTCTCATCAAGTTTCTCAGCGGTTTTTAGAAGATTCTTGAGTAACCTTATAAATGTGGTTCTGAACTCTATGTCATCCAGTAGTTTGCTTTTCCTTCGTTTCTTTCATTTGTGACATGTTTCTTTGTCTCCACATTTTGGCTGCTTCCCTGTGTTGATGGAGTAGCTTTGTGTGGTAGGTGATCTATAGGGGGCAATAGCTCAGCCTCCTCAATCACATGAGGTGGATGCTCTTGGTACACCCCTTTGTGGGCTGAGTGCAAAGTCTTGGTGTAGTTAAGCCTTAATTTCTGTTGGTACGCTGGGAGGAATTGACCTCCAGGCCAATCAGCTGTGAGGACTCACTGTGTCTATAATGGAAGAACTGCTGTGCTGGAGACACACTTATGGTGCAAGACTTGTTTCAGTGGGGCTTTGGTGCTCGCTGAGTCTGCCTCTTGAATGTGTCACTTATGGATGTGAGGAGTTGAAATCTGGTTTCTCACACTGACCACTAGGTATACTGGCTTCTGGATCTCCAATGGGGTGCAGTTCAGCTATTGTCTGAGTCCACCCAGCAGGAGCTACAGCGAGAGCTACAGTTTTCTCCTCTTTGCTTGGGGTTTGGAGGTTTTGGAGCTGTCTGATCCGGGCTGCAAGTTTGTTAGGTTAAGCTGCGATAGGGCAGTCCATTCATATGCAAAGGCCGCTGCTTGGAGCTTGGGTGGGTTTGTAGGTTGTGTGGGGTGGGGTCTCAGGGTGTCACTAGGCTAGGACATGGCAAACAGCAATGGCTGCTAGTTAGCGGGCTCTGTGTCTCCAACTGCGTCCCATCCCATGCCCCAGCGCAGATAAACAATTATTCCTGTGTGCAGCTCTGCAAGCAGGCCCCCCTCACTTTCCGACCCGGTAGCAGACAATCCAGCTTCTCCCTGTAGGAGTTTGGGTCCCCCGTGTCTCCCCAGAAACTGTATTTCAGAGTAATTGGGGGCTTGTCTCCTCTTTGGGTTGAAAAAAGCAATGCCTGCTGCCAGCCCAGATCCCACGACTCCGTACCTCAGCTTTTCAGTGCTTGTGCACGTCTCAGTGCTCTTTTTTCTTTCCTTCTAGTTGTAGAACTTCCACTCAGCCAGCTTTCCCATGGTTCTGGGTGATAGACGTTTTGTCTTTTAGTTGCAGTTTAAATTGTTGTGCGAGGCAGCAGTTTAGGTGCTTACCTGCGCCACCATCTTGGATTCCTCTCTCTCTGGATGTTGTTTTGTTTTGTGTTGTCCCAAAGTTCCCTTAGGCTCTCCTCCTGCTTTTTAATTTTTTTTTCTAGAATCTGCTCTACTTGGGTATTTTTTCCTACCTTGTCTTGTAGCTCACTGATGCGGTCCTCTGCTTCTTTTTGCCTACTCTTGATGCTTTTTATTGAGTTCTTTACAGCAATGATGTCATTTTTCAGTTCTTCTTGGTTCTCCTTCATTTCCTCTTGGTCTTACTCATATTGTCAAATTTGTCTTCCATTCTTTTCAGCCACCTTATACCATTTCTCTGAATTCTTTCTCTGACATTTTGCTTGCCTCCATTTTGTTAACTTCCTTTTCTGGTGATGCCTGCTTTTCTTTCATATGCAGTCTGTTTCTTTGTCTCATCATCTCTCTTCTCTGGGCATCTGGTTATGTAGTTCTCTCTCTCCTGTGTTGATTTAAAGGCACAAAATACAACACAACCAGGTACAACACACAAGGCACTGAACAGAAATGTATTCACATTATTAATAACCCCAAATAAAGGTGACCACCAGAGAAAAGAAAATTAGGGGATAAGAGAGAAAGAAGAAGGGAAAAAAAGAATAAAAGAAAAAAAAGAAAGGAGTGCTAAAAATTGGGAAAAGGAAAAAAAAGTAAGAGAGAAAAGAAAGAGAATAAGAAAGAAAAGGGGAACAAACTATATATATGGGGATAAAACTCCAGTAGAACAGCCACTAATCCCAGCAAATGCCAGCAGCAAGTACCTGGAGATTAATACAAATTACAAACAACAACTAATATCAAGTGAGGTGAGGGAAAACAGAAGCAAAAGCAAACAAAAACAAAGCAAACATAAAATCAAAACAAAAAAAAGAATAAACAAAACAATCTCACAAACAAGCATAATATATCAATATAATCAACATTCAAGCAAACAACAACAAAAAGACAGAGAGAAAAACAATTTTTTGGATAGTGAAGACAGTGAAAAGAGAGGTGTGTATGAACTCGGAGCAGGGGATTGGAAATTAGATATAGAAATAGGGTGAAATTTTAACAGGCGGTAAAAAGAAAGAATATAGGAAATCTAAAGCAGGAGAAGGGTAGGAGAAACAGGACACCAAAAGGGGAAAAGTTAGAAAGAGAGTGATGGTATAAAGTTAGAGTTGAGAAAGAGTAGAATGATGCTAAAGGAAAGATGAAAATAGAATGTAGAACACTAATCTCAAAGTCAAATAAAGAGAAAATAAAATGACACTTAATAAAAAAGGTAAAATAGTTGTAGTAATATACTGATTGAAAATAAAAATGTAATAATTAAAAAGGTAAAATCAAGTGAAGAAAAAAGAAAAAATTAGTTTCTTAAGTAAAAGATGAAAAAAGAATAAAAAAATAAAAATAAAATGTGCAGTAGTGAAGGTCATTCACTTCCTCTATTGTTCTGTTTGGCACGCCTGTTTCCCAGTCAGGACAGTATTGCAGTTCCCTGTGTTCCACTGCTCCTCAGTGTTGTAAGCCAGTCCTGATTTTTAAGCAGGCACTGTGTCTTACTTTTTGTATTCCTTTATTTTTTGATTACACAAGAGTCAATTTGTGATTCAGCCCCTGGGTGGCAGTGTTTCTGGATTGACCTCCAGGTCTATAGGTCCTCTCTAGCCAGTGCTTAGATCCTGCTTTCCCTGGTTTGTGGGAGTGAGCTTCCCCAGAGCTGGTTCTCTGATGGTCACTCCCCACTCCGATCCCCAGGTTCCAGAAAAGCAACTTTCCCCTGCAGTACTTTAGGGTGTCCCCAACTGTGGTATCCCATGCACTGGGCTCAGCAATCAGAAGCAGGGATTTAAAGAAGAGAAAGCGTGAGTGTGTGAACTCTGGGGCTGCCCGCAAGTCAGCGTAGTCCTTCCTCACCCCTGCCCCCGTGTCCAAGCAGCCGGCACACTTTTAAAATGTTTAGGCTGTCCTTCTGCGTCTGATCAAAATGGCTTGCTTTTTAGAGATCCCCTCTGTTAGCAGCTCTGAGGATCCCCTTCCACATTCGTGGATCATGCCAGCCCCAACAGCCATGGATTTTTCTATGCGCAGACTTCCCCCGGTCCTCCAGCTCCTGCAGCGTGCGTGTTTCTCTGTCCTGCTGGAACCAGAGACCTCACCTTATCTCCAGCAAAATCTGGCCTTTCCGTGGCAAGTGTAGCACTCCTCTGAATCCGTGTGTTTGTGCCAATTGGGGACTGGTGCTCTGGGGTTTGCAGCTGTTGGGTGGGTGCCATAGTTGCAGATTTTCAGGCTCCCAATAACATTCACTTTCCCCTTCAAGATGGCACGGTCTTTGCATCCATGCCAGTGGCTCTGGGAGGGAACCCAGCAGCAGTGGGGGCTGCCCGGTCAGTGGAGCCCTGTCCAGCAGTCCCCCACCTTCTCCTGGAGTATAGCTGTCCCTTACCTCACCAACAGACACTCCCCGTGCGACCCTCAGCTGTTCTTTCTATCTGCTCCAGGACAAGGCTTGGGGCATGTCTGTCTATTCTGCTGCCATTTTTTTTTCCCTCCTGTGTTTTTCTTCTTGTTTTTGTTTTGTGTTTTTTTTACAATAGGTATTCCTTTAGCACTTGACTCCCAGGGAAGGCAGATACAAGCTCCTCTCATTTATTCTGCATTTATCTCTTGGTTTTAAACCCTGCTGGTTCCAAGTCTAATTCTTGCGAAGACAGTGACTCTAAAGTCCCCACCAATATGTGACAAATATATAATGGTAGCTAACCAATCCCTCTTGAGACCTTTTTCTACTGACTAAATATTCTTAGTCCCTTCAACATTTCTTTATATGGTTTTATCAGAATGGTTCTCTGCGCCCCCCTCCCCACCGCCAAAGATACTCTGATTTATATATATTTCTGTCCTCCCCCACCTCAGAAGATACTCTGATTTATCTATATTTCTCTCAAAGAACTGATGCAATAGTAATGAAACTTCTTATTCACGTGTATGCTTTCTGCCAAAGACTGATTAGCCCCAAGGCTGATAGAAGTCATCTCCATCTTACTGAATGTGTTCACTAGTACTAACTGGGAAGTGTGACAGTTAAAGTTATTTGGCTGTTCAGCATTCATGGCTTAATTACCTTGAGTGCATGATGCTAAGTGAAATAAGCTAGTCACAAAAGGACAAATACTGCATAACCTCAATTATATGACATACCTAAATATATGTGGTACCTCCCTCCCTTCCTCCCTCTCTCTCTCCCTCCCTCCTTCCCTCCTTTCCTTCCTTTCTTCTTTTATGCAACCTGATTTTCTTTTTAGGAATTATCTCTTCCCCAATGGATATTGCCTGTTGGGATTATAATCAGGAGTTCTGTTTACTCCTCCTCAAGGACTGAGTAATGATAAAGCTCGGCCAATCTGCTCTTCTTTTCCTGAAATTTGAATCCTGAACAGGACAATGGTGCTGAAAGTAGTTGGATTTCCATCCCACCCTAGCAAGGCTCCTTGATTATACAGTTCTTTGCATGCAGCTCAATTGCTGCAGTTCCTGCTTTCTTTGCCATTCTTTCTGTTAATCTCACATATTCCTAATACATACTTTTGACCTAAGTTAGCTAGAGTTGCTATCTACTACTTACAAGCAAAGAACCCTAAATAATACTACCATCTACATGCTAGCATGCCTATCTACTATATAAATACTTCTAAAATATTGCGTCTTAAAGGTTTCTTTAATATGTATTCAGCAATTTAAAACCTATAAGTAATCTCCTGTCAATTTTTACCGTAATATTCTATCTATCTTTATTTCCAGGAGGCTGACTCTGTGGTAGAGAAATCTGAATGTTTTCCCATTTTACAATATGATTCTATATATTTTACTAGAATATAAATTAATGAATTGACTGAACATGAAAAATCAGTGGCCTTTTGAAAAGGCAAACTGTCTTTCACCAGGGAAGAAGTCAGCTTCATTGTGGAGCTGTGTGGGGACAAGGCATTGTGCTCTCTTTCAGATAAAACAGGGGGAGTAGGACGTATTCGCATCTGCCAAAATGTTGGTACTCTGCAATTAAGTCAGATTTTATCCACTTACTGGTGTTGAAATCACAAAAGGAGAGCAGGTATCCTAGCATAAAATGAAAATCAGTTCTTGAGTGAAGATGAAGGTTTTGTCAGCAAAGTGGCACAGCAATGTGAGGCCATTGCTTTAGTGCCTGTGAGAGAGTGAGGCAGTCAATGCCTACGTGTGCCTGACAGACAACTTCACGTGCCAGGTCTCTGCTCATTTTCTTCAGGTCAGACTTTTGTTACTCAAGTTTCAAGCTCCTTCCTTACCAGATATGTGCCCAGGAGGACCACAGAGATCTCAGCCAGATATGTGCCCAGGAGGACCAGGTATTTCTTCCAGGAAGTAGATGCTGAGAGGAGTTAGTAGTGTAAGAAGTTTATTGGGTGTAACTTCTGTGAAAGCAGAAAGGGAAGGGAAGGGAATCAGGGTTGAGTAGGGAGAGCCTCACGCCACTGTGCAGATCTGACAGTTTCTTCCAACTTAATAGAGCTCTGGAGCAAAGAGTGCCTGCCTTGGGCACAAGCAGCCAGGCCTAGTACCTTCAGCTGTGGTTGCTGGTTGGGGACTGACTGCCCAGAAAGAGCATGGCCCTGGGCCAGAACCTATGGATCCTGAAATAGCTGTAGCTTGCAGTTATGGAACTCCTTACAACTGAATGGAGATCTGGAGATCTGAGCAGCTCCTGTGACTGGCACACCCTCCATCTGAACTGTGTCCTAAATCAATTCAGTGCATGGCCTCTGGAGTCAAACAGTATAGATTTGAATTCCAGTGACAACACTTGCTCATGTGTAACCTTAGAAAAAATGTAAAGCTCTCTTTGCCTTATACTACTCATCTTTAAATTGGAGATGAAATCAGTATAACCTTACAGAATTATTGGAAAGCACTTAGAAAAATGCTTGACACAGTAAATATCTTACCTAATAATAGAGAAACATGTAAATTAACTGTACCTCTGTTACGCCTACAGCCATCAGAGTGATTATGCAAATTAACCCAACAAAGATGGAAGTTAATTTGCATACATACCTGGGTCCCAGGAACCTCCTCGGCACCCAGGTCACTCCCAGCCATCGGAGGGGCGGGGGGGAGGGAGTGGGAGTCCCTTCCCAAGCCTGTGATCAGAGGGGTGGGGAGGGGTTCCCCTTCCCAAGCCTAAAGCCTGGGGCGGAGGCTTTAGGCTTGGGCAGGGGTTGAGCCTGGGATCAGAGGGGAGGGTAAAAAGAAAAATAAAGAAAAAATGTCATATCCTATGAAAGATACATCTTGAAAATGCCTAAAGAAAGTTATCATTTTTTCATGGCGAAGGGACTGGAGTCTGTGTTGATGAAAATATCTTGGCGGCTGCAGCAGCGCAGTGATGGGGCTGGCGCCTTATTCTGATCAGCCCGGTCGCCTCCCGCAAAGGGAGGCCAGACTGCGGCTTAGGTCTGGTCCCAATGGGGAGCGGGCCTAAGTCATCAGTAGGACATCCCCTGAGGGCTCCCAGTATGTGAGAGGGGGCAGGCTCTGGGCTGAGGGATCCCACCCCAGTGCATGAATTTCGTGACCCTAGTTGGATATAATTATATAAGTGTACAATGCTCAGACTATATATTTGCTACTTTTTATTTGTTCATTGAATGTCAACTATGTGCCAGTTCCCACTGACCTATCATGTAGGGGCATTCAGATGACCTTCTCTGATGGAGCTCAGTTGTCTGCGAAGCAACGATTATAGTCTGCCTTATCAAGAGGACATCTGAGAGATACAGGAGACTATTGCCCTCATTACTGATCAGTGACATGGCTCATGTCTTGTGTGCAGATTTTATTGCTTCTTTCTTTCTTTTTATAAAAAATTATTTTATTTTAATATATTTTATTGATTTTACAGAGAGGAAGGGAGAGGGAGAGATAGTTAGAAACATGGATGAGAGAGAAACATCAATCAACTGTTTCTTGTACGCCCCCTACTGGGGACATGCCCGCAACAAAGGTATATGCCCTTGAATGGAATCAACCCTGGAACCCTCCATTCTGCAGGCAGACACTCTACCTACTGAGCCAAACTGGTTAGGGCTAAAACACTTCTTAAGAGATTTGCTTTGGCCTTGGAGGCTAACTGCGTGCAGCAGTATTTCAGCTTTAAATGTCAAGCTTCCATTTGTTTGTGTGTTGAGGTGGTACAAAGCTCACTCTTTCCAAATTACCACACCAGTGTGAGTAAATAGGACTACAGGCTATGCTTCTGGAACTAGTAAGACAAAGAACTTTCTTTATAAAAAAGTCCCCTAAATGCTCTCGGGGAGATAATTTTATTTATTTATCAAACACAGGCATAGTAATTATTGGTCTCTGGTATGACACTAAGTGCTTTAAAGTATCAATTTAATCCTTAATACTATGATTAAGTGCTTGATTTAAGCACTGTCAATACTTCCACTTTACAGCCTTGGCCATTGAAGTGCAGGGAAGTTAAATGACTTGCACACGGAGAGAGGCTAATGAGAAGCAGAGTTTAACTCTGAACCCAGGTAGAGTTTGTGTTTCTGGGATTTATGCTCTTAATCACCAGACATCCTACCCCCGTGAGTGCTCATCTTAACATGCATTCTTTGCTCCTATCACCTGATTGTGAGGACTCTTTGGAGCCTACATCTCTGAAAGAAAGGTCCTCATTTACTCTGGGGCTGAGCATCCCTCTATCTAGCTTTTGAGAAGAGCTCCTAAATTGTGCGGTTCTGAGTGTATGTTACTTTGGGACTTTCAATTGGGAACTTGACATTGGGGGCCACCTGAGCTGTTTCTTGGATCCCAGGCATCAGTCTTCTGGCTGAACACACAGGACCAGTTCCCAAGTCTTAAGCCACACTGAGGGCAATAAAAATAATGCCAGTTAAGAAGGTTGACCCATCTCTAGCGCTGATGGAAAATTTTGGATTTACAAACACCACTTTGCCTTAGATTTGTTATTACTTTAAAGTGTATGTTCATAGCAACATTTTTTTTCTAGCTATGGATTCCTGGTTTGATGTGTACATTTGTGTATGTGTTTTCTGTGGTTCATCTTTCAGACACAGATGGAATACTCTGGCAAATGACAGAGAAGCATTAGATTTTCATATTAGGCTATCATGATTTTTAGCAGATTTTCAGAAAGCAAAACCTCCTTCTAAAAAGAAGGAGGATGTGTAGAAATCTTTACAAAGAGAGAACGGAAGAACTGGGCAGCAGACCATCTGAATTTTAACCCTAGCTCTTCCATAAATTTATTGTAGGACATTGGGCAAGAAAATATTTAATTTCTCCGGGCTTTAGTTTGTTCACCAGTGACTTCTATTATAATTCCAACCTCAGTAGTCCATAGAATTTTGAGGAAAGGGTGATGGCATAGCATTCTGGAGGGGAAACAAAAACAGTATTTTATTGATTCACTCCCCTCACCCCACTCAATGCAAAACTGTATTTGTGCTACTGTCTGTGGGGTTCTTTTGCCCTGGTCTCTCTATAAAGTCAGTATGAGACAAATTACCCTGTAGTGCCTTTACAGTGGGATGTAAAGTAGAGGTAAATCACTGAATGAATTGATAAAAGCAAATGATTCTTATAATATTATTTCCAATGACATCCTTAATTCCGTTCTGGAGATAGGTTAGACAGGTGAAGCTGAGGAGGGTGGGCATTTATTATGTTGACTAAACATGCTTACTTGATCATCTTTCTCTCTCTCTCTCTTTCTTAAATAGATTTTTATTGATTTCAGAGTGGAAGGGAGAGGGAGAGACAGAAACAACAATGATGAAAATCATTGATTGGCTGCCTCCTGCATGCCCCCTACTGGGGATTGAGCCTGCAACCCAAGCATGTGCCCTTGACCGGAATCGAACCTGGGACCCTTCAGTTTGCAGGCCGACACTCTATCCACTGAGCCAAACCAGCTAGGGCTTGATCATCTTTTAAAATAGAGATCTGGTAGCCACAGTAAGAGTGGCTTATTTTATTCATTTTTCCGCATCTTCCTTTCTCCCACTGTTTTTTTGTTTGCTTGTTGTTTTTTTGCTCACTGTTACCAATAGAGGAGATCTATACTTAATCTAAGCTTTCTGTTGCTCATTTTAAAAAGAAAGCCAGGGCAATATGAAAAAGAACACTGTTGTAAATTTTATAAACACTATAGCAGAGGGCAATTAGATTTTACTTTAACCATGTAATATTTAATTAAATAATTCTTGCAGCCAACTAATATTTCTTGGGCACCTACTATATGCCTAGGCATGGGCCAGGTGATAGGGAGAGAGTGATGAATGAAAATACATCTTACTTGGGGAGTCAGACCATAAGAAAACAATTCACAAGGATCTAAGCAGCGGTACATATACAGACAGTTCTGAGAATGTGTGCCTTCACCTGGCAAGAGGTCAGGGAAAGTTTTCCTGAGGAATTGACTTTGAGCTCAAAGATTAAACAATAGCAAAGTCTGTGCTGCCACTAGGACCCATATTTTTGTAAGTCATACTGGCTCATGCATGATTGGTAAACCGGAGAACAGTATAAAGTGAAAATCACACTCTTTGCTGGTATAAATTTCCCCCAGCATGTTAACTGTAAACAACTAATGTGGTTGAAAGCAAAATCCACTCACAGGGCGGAACATAGCACAGTATGGGAGGATCCAGTACGGCTCATGCTACCCATTCACCTTGTTACTCCTCCCCAGTCTGAACATACGCTTTATCTTAGAAGTACTCATTGTGGGGTTCTTTTGCCCTGGTCTCTCTATAAAGTCAGAAACTCCAAGGCCTCTTCACCTCCTTTCATCATAAAAACTTCACCTTTTAGGGAAATTCCCATATTTACCAGGAATAATAGCATTTCTTTATTTATTTAGAATGTAATGTATTTTTAATGGGACTAGGATTTTCTATTGAGGTTATTATTGTTTGTTTTTTGTTGCTTGTATCAGGACATTGCATAGATTTTTAATTGTTTGAACCTCAAAAGGTCCCCACATGTTCCTTCCCAGTCAGTCCTCCATACCCCATTCCCAAGCAACCATTGATCTCCTTTGGATCACTGTAGATCAGATTTTTCTTCTCTACAGTTTATGTTAAGCAGTTCTTAAGCAGCAGCATCCACTGCAGGGCTTGTCTGGATGACTAGTCCTGCATAGACTTGCCACTAGGGAGACATGAACAGAAATGCATCCAGACTCACAGCACAGGTGATAGCATGAACGTTGTGTTTTCATTGATTCCCCATGGCCCCCAAGACCTGTGGGGTGATGTGGAGGCGGGCCCAGGAGCTTATGCACACAGGGGATCTTTGTCTCAGCTGAGGAACACTGAGCCCAAGATCCCCTAGTGCAGTGGTTGGCAAACTGCGGCTCGCGAGCCACATGTGGCTCTTTGGCCCCTTGAGTATGGCTCTTCCACAGAATATCACGTGCGGGTGCGCACATACAGTGCAATTGAAACTTCATGGCCCATGCGCAGAAGTTGGTTTTTGGCTCTCAAAATAAATTTCAATCGTTGTACTGTTGATATTTAGCTCTGTTGACTAATGAGTTGGCCGACCACTGTCCTAGTGTTAAAAAGGGATGGCGGACACGCAAACCTGTCTATGCTCGATTATGAACATAGTGAATTTTATATTTTGGGTGCTAGGTTTCATTGTATTTCTTTAAACAATGTTGGGCTTTGTTTTAGCATGCAAACAAGTTATATGCAGGTTAGACCAAGGCTTGCTTTTAAACCTGTAAAGTAGCTTTATTTTTCTGTGATTAATATTGTTCCCCTACAAGGTATGACCTCTCTGGCATCTTGACCAAATGCTCTTTGTATCCATCAGCATGTCTTTACTTGGCTGTTGGGAATGTGAGAGATTCCCAGTTCTGTGTGAACTCTGGTACTTGTCTTGCTTCATAGTTGCCAGGTAATTACTCTTTCCCCACAAGTTAATTTTTCCTGGCCGTGTGGGGTTTTCATCCTGTGCACATGAAGATTGGTATTCATTAGAAATGGAGAGCCTGTGTATGCACTGAAGTTTGTTCAGAGTAATCTGTTTTCAGAGCTAAAACTGTTTGAATCATGAAACCTCATTTTATTTCATCATTAACCTGGAGACCCATCAAGAAGCCACCTGCAATGATTGACATGATCAGTTCTTTTATGCTAAAAAAATTCCTCCTGTAATTTGAATTTCACTTTAGTTACATTTTTTTCCCACCTTTTTTTCTTGGCGTAGTCCTTCAAACAGAAAAAGACAGCAAGACATTCAAGACGAATAAAGAAAGAAAAATGATAAGAAGAGAAGGGACCTGGTAAGAAAAGTAAGGTTATGTACATGTTTTTCTCTGAAAACTGACTTAGAATTATATCACCTAAGTTTTCATATACCATGTTCCATTATAATTAGTGTCCAAATAGCTTTTATTACTTCTTTGAGTTAAGAGCTCCTAAACACGTTTTTCTTCTCCCTCCTCTATCCCGCCTTTCTTCCTTTCTGTTTTTCTTTATAAAATTTCCAACTAATTGGAGTCTTAGTGTTGTTTTTTTAAATGATTAATTCTAATTTTGTTTTGCATTTGTGGTCAGATAAGGTCTGTACCATTTCAACAGTTTGAAATTGTTGAGACTTATGTTGTTACCTAATATATGGTTAGATTTTAAAAGTATTCCACAGAAGCTTGAAAAGGAGGTGCACTCCCTGTATATTTGGCATTTATAAATATAGTAAAATAATTTTACTATTTTTGATTATTTATTTTTATTTACCTAAGCTTTTTGAAATGCAATAATTATGTTAATTTATTCACAACTAAAGTAATTAATTTTAAACTTTTAAACTATATAATGGCATGTTATTTGGCACATGACATTTATGATAAATAATATTCATTGTGAATTTTCACTTCTTAACAAAGTGACTGTTATTTTTATGCTTTTTTTCTTTGATTTCTACTTTGATATTGTAACTAATTTTTTTGTTTTTGTTTTTGCAGTGAATATTAGCATAACGTATCTTTATTCTGCCTTTTACCTTAACTTTTTTGAGTCACTTTATTTTGAGTATATTGCTTATAGATAATATAGAGTTGGATTTTTTTTTACCCAATTAAGAGTCTTTCCTTTTAATAGCTGAGATTATGTCCTCAATATTTATTTATTTATTTATATGTTTTTGTTGATCTTAGAGAGAGAGGAAGGGAGAGGGAGAGACAGAAACATCAATCTATGCATCCCAACTGGGGATCCAACTTGAAACCTGGGTATTTGTCCTGACCAGGGGTCCAGCAGCCACCTTTTAGTGTACTGGACGACACTCAACCAACTGAGGCACACTTGCCAGGTGTTTGTCATTTATTTTATCTCATTTCATGTTTTCTGCCTTGTCTTTTTCATTTATTCTCTATCTTGCTATAGCATCTGTGGTTTTCCTTCTTTCAATTTCCTTCTTATTTTGTGTATTAAAGACATATTTAGTTTTACTAATTATTCCTTTTAAGTCTTTAGGTCCAAACTTTCTCAAGTTGTTAATATGAAATAGTATTTAATTACTGCCACCTATTAAGAAGAAGAATTTTTCAGGGATATTATCTTTCCATTTCTCAAGCTTTTGTTTGTATACTCTGGGAATTTTTCCTAGATAATTATTAGATTGTTAAAACATGATTCTTTATAAATTTATTATCTTTTCTTTCAAGAATTATATTTGCACCTTGTTTTAAAATCTTATTTGCCAAGTCATTTTGATTTGGTTATGTGTCTTAATTCATGTGTCTGGGCCTTTCATACCACTGCATCTCCATCTGTGACATTTGCACCTCCTCCTTGCTGCTGGTACATATCCTCAAGTTATTTCTCTAAGTAGAGTGTATGGGTTGTACACTTCCTGAAGATTTTGCAAATTTGATAATTTTTTTTTGTTACTTCTAGATGAAAAGGACACTTTACTGAATTACGGAACTCATGAATCATGGCTATTTCTCTTAAAAATTAATATGACTCCCTTTTCTTTTGGCATTTAATGTTGCAGGGAAGATGTCTGATTCCAGCCTGTTTCTTAAAATTTTTTTTTCATAGATTACCTGAAGTGTTGGTTGTTGTTGGATAATGTTATAAGTTCCATCATTCAGCAGCCTGAATAGAGTAGGAAGGGAACTGGGGTCACATGTGAGTAGGTTGGGGTGTATCTATACATTTTTACAGAAGTTGTGTTTCTACTTTGTTGAAATTGTTGCACCAGAAGCAAGATTCTTTTACAGTTAGTTTTTTGTTCAGCCTGTGCTCTACTCCAAGTATACAGGATAGGTATAGCTTTCTCTGGAATCTTCCCTGGGGCTTTTACCCACCAAACTGCAACAGTTACTTGTCATTGTGGAGAACTATCCCTCTACAAAGTCCCAAATGATCTCTAATTTGGGCATGCATTTTCATATATCAGGAAGAAGTAGTCATTTTGGATGAGAGGAAACTTGGAGCAAGCCGAGTCTAGTTCCACTAGAAAAAATGCCTCCAGGAGGAGTGGTTTTTGTCTTTCTCACGGTTTTTCCAGCTTTAGAGAGGGGCTGAG
Organism: Corynorhinus townsendii; assembly: GCA_026230045.1. Classification (NCBI taxonomy): domain Eukaryota; kingdom Metazoa; phylum Chordata; class Mammalia; order Chiroptera; family Vespertilionidae; genus Corynorhinus; species Corynorhinus townsendii. The sequence goes on from JAPDVU010000008.1 coordinate 71,045,977, forward strand.
GGTCCAGCCTCCTTCCACATGTTAAGAAAGTGTTTGTTCACCTCACAATGAGTCTGTGCTGCTTTTGAGACAATGGGTAGGCAGCAAGCTGAGTTGCTGGAAGGTTTTTCTTTGTACCCACAGGTTTGTGTTTTCTGCCCCGCCCCTGCAGCCTCTGAATCTGTCCCGTCCATTGTCCACCCTCACCTCTTCCCTCACTCCTCATTATTAATGATTATAGGTGAAATTTGTCCAGATTTGCTTTAACTTTGTTCCCACAGCACTGGAAACACCACTGGGAACCAGAGTTGGTGTTTGGTGAGATCTTTCGATCTTGTTTCACCTTTACTTTACAGATCAGATCATCTTCCCTGTTTGTCGACAACATGCCTGACTTTCAGCATTCAGGAAATGTTTCTGGTATTTTACTTTTAGGACTTTGTCTGTTTCTGAGAGGAGGATTTGTTACAGAATAGAAAGAATTTGTCCACCTGAGGCTAGCAGAGCCAAACACTAGACACAAAGAATGACAATGGAGAAGTATTGGTTATTTTAATATGGAGGGTGCCACCCAGGAGAACACCAAGCTAATGCCCAAAAGCCCAAACTTTTCAAAGGTCTGTAGATTACAGACTACAAAGTGCAAAATAATGAGACATGGGTTAAGGGTTTGGGGTTGTGCTGAGAACTGATTGGTTGGAGGTGAGGTAAGGGTGATGAATCATTTACTTAGGTCTGGAGGACAGCTCTGAGGTCGGTTCCAGTGTCCCTCTGGGGTTTAGTTTCATAAGAAAGTAGCCAGGGGGTCATTCCATCTTAGGACTCAGGAACTTAAATAATTTAGGTCAAGATGTTCTTTAGCCTCCTGGAGGTCTTGTGCTGACTTGAGTGTTCATTGACTCTTGGGGTTAAGGCTATGTCTCTGAGGGATATATATATATATATATATATATATATATATATATATATATATATATATATTACAGGCCAGGTGCAAGAAATTCATGCATGGGGGGGGTGTCTCCCCTCAGCCCAGCCTGCACCCTCTCCAATCCGGGACCCCTCAGGGATGTCCAACTGCTGGTAGTCGGGGATACACACACACACACACACACACACACACACACACACACACACACACACTCTAGAGGCCCGGTGCATAAAATTTGTGCATGGGGCTGAGTTTCCCTCAGCCCAGCCTGCACCCTTCCCAATCTGGGACATCCCTCTCATAATCCTGGACCACTGGCTCCTAATCGCTCACCTGCCTGCTGGCCTGATCGCACCTAACTGCCCCCCCCTGCCAGCCTGGTTGCCCCTAACTGCTACCCCTTCTGGCCTGGTTGCTCCCAACTGCTCCCCCATCGCCAGCCTAGTTGCCCTTCACTGTCCTGCCTGCCAGCCTAATCGCCCCCAACTTCCCCCCCTGCCGGCCTTGTTGTCCCCAACTGCCCCCCTGCTGGCCTAGTCACCCCTCACTGCCCCGCCTGCCAGCCTAATTGCCCCCAACTGCCCCCCCCGCCCCGCTGGCCTGGTTGCCCCCAACTGCACCCCCCCCCCTTGCTGGCCTGGTTGCCTCTTACTGCCCCCCCTGCAGGCCTGGTTGCCCCTCATGGACCCCCACTGGCCTGGTCTCCCCACGCAGCCTGCTTGTTCAGTTGTTTGGTCGTCCCTCACTAACCCCCCTGCCAGCCTGGTCACCCCATGCAGCCTGTTTGTTCAGTCACTTGGTCATCCCTCACTAACCCTCCTGCTGGCCTGGTTGTAAGCAGCCATCTTATGAGGGCATGATGGTCAATTTGCATATTACCTCTTTATTATAAAGGATATGGTGGGGGAAGAAAGAGAGAGAGAGAGAGAGAGAGAGAGAGAGAGAGGGAGAGAGAGAGAGAGAGGATGTCCAGAGATAGCGTTTCAAACTAAATTTAATCAAGGTCTTAAGGACCCTCAGTTTCAGATTTGAAACTAGTTGTTCCTTCCCTAGAATTTAATATTACAGAGAAATTTTAATAAATTGTAATTCATCTTCTTAAGAATTGGAAGGATTACTTTGCCAATTGGGTCTTTCTTTGGGTCACTCTTAGCATATGGCTTAGCTCATTCATCTTTCAATTGATCTATATTAACTTTCTTTGGACTTGTCCACCAAATTGTAGGTGCTTCTTTATTATTGAATAGTAATTGTTTTCTTGGTAAATATATGTTTTCAGTGGCAATAATACAGTCTCCTGAATAGGAGATAATAATTGAATCATAAGAATAATAATCAGAAAATCTGTGGCCATTAGAGTTGTCATGTAGAAATTAAAAGTCATTCTAAAGCCAAATCTCAAAGAATTATGTCCTCTTATTTATTAGTCCATGTAGAATAGGTACATAGTATCTGGAATTGTAGAATTCTGTAAGTTGTTACCTTCTAACCAAACATGATCTGTTGGCACATAAGTATGACTTTTAAAGAAATCTGATGGACTATAACGATAAGAATTTTGTCTCTTTCCAAACGATTTACTCTTTTACAAATATTTGATTTTGGATCACTTGGGCTTTTTGCAATCACAATGTCACCTCTTTGGACACCTTAAAAATGTCAACTAAGATTTTCTGCAAAGACAATACTACCCGAATTTTGAATTTCAGGCTCCATTGATGGTCCAGAACACATAATAGACAATGTTACCAATGTATTAAAAAAGCATATACATCCTATTGTCTAGAATAGCCAATAAGTTGAAAGGTTTTTCCCAGAACACCATGAAGCAGAGTTCTGCATAGACTCTGCCACCACTGGCCATAATTCTGTTCTACAATACATTCAGTTTTGAGGGTAGTTGCAGGGCTTCCAGAAAAAAGCATCCAAAGCATGTGCCAAAGCATATATTGGTGATTTCTGGCTTTAGGATTCCTCTGGCCTGAAAGAAGCCCAGGAGGCTCTCACCCAGGACTCTCTGGCTTGGGCTTTCAGAAGAGGCACTACTTTTTTGAGGCCTGTCATCCATACACTCTACCTATAATAGTGTGAATTGTGGGTATTTGCTTGAGGGAAAGGAGAATAAATGCAGCCAGTAGGGAGTTTGCAACCTTGATTATCCCTTGGCCCCCTGAAGGCTGGCTGATGGCCTGCAGAGCAATCAAGTATTGTGATTGGCCTCCCTTCATGCCCTTAGCATCCCAGGACTCACTTCCTACTCACTTACTGACACAATTTATTTTGTAAATATCTCTGGAAAAGTATTATCTCTCTGACTCCCTTGTGCCCTTGAGGGTGCTACTGGGTATCTCCCTCCATCCATCAGGAATGAATACCCAACTATTAAATATGGTGGGAAGATAAATCTATTGCAAATAATAATATGTTATAATACAAGAGCAAATATAAAATATTTTTGGATTGTCTTTGCTATTGTATTTATTGTTAGCACAGATGATGAGTTGACCCTAACAATGTTGAATTGTGCATTATATCAATAACTAGAGGCCCAGTGCATGGATTTGTGCACTGGTGGGATCCCTTGGCTGCAGGGATTGGGCTGAAACCAGTTCTCCAACATTTCCCAAGGGGTCCTGGATTGTGATTGGGTGCAGGCCAGACACGATCAGGGCTGGGAAGGGCCGCAGGAGGTTGGCTGGCCAGGGAGGGACTGCTGGACCCCAGCAGCAAGCTAACCTACTGGTTGGAGCATCTGCCCCCCAGTGGTCAGTGCATGTCATAGCTACTGGTCAAATGGTCAAACAAATGGTGGACACTTAGCATATTAGGCTTTTATTATATAGGATTCCTCACCCCTGATCCTTCACTAACTCCCTTGCTGAAACGATTTCATGTACCAGCAGTCACATTTCACCTGCTTTCAACTTGGCATCTTAGCTGTCTTCTTGAGTGTTATTCAACTATTGCTACCAAATGACATTTAGATTTTGAATTATATATTTACATTATTTTTTTAAAGCACTAAATAAAAAATGTAAATAAAATGTATTGGGGTAACATTGGATGATAATCCTATATAATAAAAGCCTAATACGCTAAGTGTCCAGTCGACTAGTTGGCTGTTCAACCAATCAAAGCATAATATGCTAATGATATGTTAAAGCTGCTCAACCGTGCACTGACTACCAGGGTGCAGACAGTTGACTGATCGACCAGTGACTATGATGTGCACTGATCACCAGGGGGCAGATGCTCTGACTGGTAGGTTAGCTTGCTGCTGGGGTCTGGCTGATTAGGACTGAGCGAGATGGGTCAGACACACCCTGGAGCCTTCCCATGGTCCCTCCCTGGCTGGCCAACATCCTGCGTCCTTCCTCGACACTGATCATGTACCAGTGGGGTCCCTCGGCCTGGCCTGCACCCTCTTGCAATCTGGGACCCCTGGAAGGATGTTGGAAAGCCAGTTTTGGCCCAATCCCCACAGGCCAGGCCAAGAGACCCCACTGGTGCATGAATTCATGCACTGGGCCTTTAGTATTATATTAGTTTCAAGTGTACACATTATAATACATTAGCTGTATATTTCATTGTGTGCTTACCACAGGCTACTTCTGTCACAATTTATTTGACCCCATTTAATCTCTTCATCCCCCCCCCCACATTTTTTTTCTATAAAAATGTGTGCATTCTAATTTATCTTTAAGAAATTAAGAGTGGTGTCCTAGTTTAGAACATTTAATTTTGTTCTGACATTTAGAAAGCTGTTAGAGAAAACTGATGACTGTAGCTTACAGTCTTCAAGTTACATCAGTTTTTTAGTTAATTGAATGAGCATACATTAAGCTTATTTTTAGAATGTTCCTTCTAATAAATGTAGTATGTATATCATAGAGACATAGCAGCCCCACTAGTGTGGCAAGTGAACTTGTCACATATCATTCCCTTTGCAGGGTCAGGTCTAATAGAAACTTAGAGCAGGAAGTAGGGACCACTGAAGAAAATGTCAAGTGATTAAAGCAGCAGTATTTATAGATCTCTGAGTCAGTCATGACTCAGCACTAAAGCACAGTGTGAAGGACACTGGTTAAAGCAACAGTGGTGTGAAATTAAAGCTGAGACCACTTGGGGTTTGTATCTGTGTATATTTGGCATCATGAGTAGGCAAAACATTTAGCACACCCTTTTCATTCCAGGTTTATTTGTAAGCAATTAAGAATCTTCCTCCCAACTTTTTTTTTTAAATAATACAAACAGAAAAAAAAAAAGGTATCTTGTTTAAGTTAATTTGAAATGAAAATCTGAAATCTTAATTTGATTTTTATAAAACAGGACTAGCTTTCATGTGTACTGAATGCCAGACGCATTAAAACTATGAGCTGTGCCCTGACTGGTTTGGCTCAGTGGGTAGAGCGTCGGCCTGCAGACTCAAGGGTCTCAGGTTTGATTCCAGTCAAGGGCATGTACCTTGGTTGCAGGCACATCCCCAGTAGGAGGTGTGCAATGTTTCTCTCTCATCAATGTTTCTAACTCTCTATTCCTCTCCCTTCCTCTCTGTAAAAAATCAATAAAATATATTAAAAACAGAAACAAAAACAAAAAACAACAACAAAAAACCATGAGCTGCTGTTCTTACAATATTCATCTTACAAATGATGAAACTGAGGTTCAGAGAAGTTAAAACTTGCTGAAAGTAACACAGCTAATAAATAACTTTCAGTCAAGATTCCAACTCTGATCTTTGCTGTCAGACAGACCAAAATCCCTTACCCCACACTATCTACTGTGGTGGAAAGAAGTGAAGTGCTATGTCAAAGAAGCCCAACTTCCAAACAACCTGGGTTCATAGTGCACTGCCTAAAATTTTAATCCCTAAATGGAGATGACAACATCAGAAATCACTTGAAAATGTTGGATGATAGAAGCATAATGTAAATGAAGATAATACTGGTCTATTTTGGGGTTGACATTGTTAAATTAAAACCTCCACTATTCATTCTTTTTTCTTTTGACTTTTGAAGATAGATTCAGGGCCACTTTGTGACATTTGCTATATGTATATCTAAGAATTTTTCTTTTAGAATGACATTCTGATGAGTTTTCCTAGTAGAATATGTGGGGGACCAAGTATTCAGGTTCATGACATGAGCTGGCAATGTGGGGAAGACTCTGTCTGGGTTAGGAGGATTGAGAATCACCAGGCTCAGCAGCACTTTGCAAGGCAGCATGTTCTGGCCTTCTGGAGCAAGACTGTATTATGCAGCCGCATCTCTTCGAAGTAAATATGGCTTCCTGAATGACCAGACCAATTGCATTACTGGTCAAGATACATTTGAAAAGAGTAGGAGGTAACTGCAGAAGCATTGTATTAAATGCTCCATTATGGATAATCCCTGGAGCTGCAGAAAGGAAACTATAGAGAACTGGGGTCCCCACACACTTGAATTAACAGAGTAATACATCATATAGTCATATCTCCATTCATTCATTTGGGGGCCATAGGTTCGTCAACATTTTATTTTTTAAGTAATAACATTGAAAAGAATCAACCCTGCCATCTACTATTATTTCATAAAAGAAAGGCCACTTTTATACTAAAAAGAGGAAGAACCTAGTATGTATCAGGACAAAGAACAACATTCTGAATGGAATGAATTTAGCTTCAGTGGAAAATCACCCTGTTGCACGTATCTCTAATTTTTGCCTCAGCCTGATGGAAACTAGGCCATGGGTCAGCACTGCCTAATGACTATTGCAGACAGTCTCTGAATGTGAAGCTTTTAGAAGTCCAAGTCCTAGAACTTTGGCTCACTCACCAGACCTGAGGGAAATCTTGAAAAAAATGTGTCCCCAAAAGAAGACCAGAACAAGGTCTTGTTGATAGTGTGCTCAAAAAATCCTTGTTGAAACTAAGAGAGATGGAAGTTTGCCAACTACCAGGGCTGAATCTAGGGAGTGGACAGCGGTGGGGACAGAGAGTCTCCAGGTCCCCCATCAGGATGCCTAGACCTCATTATCCCACTGGTGTAAAGCACTGGGAGGGAGAGGCTGCAGCATGAAGGTCAAAGCCTTCTATTCAGAAACCAGACAGTCTCTATTGGAGGTCCTTGTTGGAAGGACCAACCTGGGGACATACTGCATCAGCAGTGATGGAACATACCTTCAGAGAGGTCCCCAGTGGCCCTCCGTGCCTCTCTCTGCCTCAGTGGCCCTGGCATCCTCTTGCTGGGCTCACATTGGCTCAAGGGCCAGGGCACATTGTGGTGAGATCACCACATTTCAAGACGGGCAGACCTGGTTGAAATGTTTATAATTAAACTTAATATCTACAGACACTTTTCCCTAAGACTAACTGAATCTGAGGGTCCATTTCAAAACATAAACATGGCCAACTACACTGAACACAAGCATAAACAAAAACGTAAAATTTATCCAATGAAAGCGATACTTAAAATAAGCCACTGTAAAATCAAAGCTCATATATATATATTTAAAAGGATTCTAATGATATTTGTCACAGGATAGGTCTCTGGATCCCCTGGGTTTATGAGAGACTTAGGCCAAAATTACAGAGGTCTTCATTTAGTGTGGCAAACCACAGTGGCATTTTGGGTTCTCAGTAATGAGTGTCAACTCAGAGCCAGTTTTCCGTAATCCCCCAAAATTTTGGGTATTTACATTTCTGTAGTGCACAGTCACCCTGGTAAATGAGCACATTTCCTTGGGGGAAGACTGGGAGGAAGATTTATGGTGCTTGTAGCACTGGGTCCTTCCTCAAAGAAACCCATGGCATTTTGCTAGGGCCTCTCTATATTTGGGAAAAGACAAAACATCTGAGGAAATTGGACACTAATTCTGAGATTTTTGGTTTGAACTAGTGAAAGGATGGATAGTACTGACTGAGATGGAAAGTGATCTAAATTTGAGGAAGATCAGGCGTTTAGTTATGAGCCCATTCATTTTGAGATGCTGTTTGTCTAAACAGCATCTCAAATGGAATTGCTGAGTAGATGGCTGGATGGATGAGCCAAGATTTCAGGGGATAGGTCCAGTGGGGAAGTATATTCTGGCAGTCATCAACACATAGATAGTATTTAAAGCCACGAGATCCCAAGAGACAGCGTGGAGAAATAGGAGAGGTCCAAGAACCAAGTGCTGGGCTTGGAGAAGATGATAAGCCAGTAAAGGAGGTAGCCAGTGTGTAACTCTGCATGCCAAGTGAAGAAAGCGTTTCCAAGAAGTTGAATGTGATCAACTGTATCAAATGTTGCTGATACATCAAGTGGGAGGTGGATTGAGCTTTGATCATTGAACTCAGCAACATGGAGATTAATGACCTTGGAAAAGCAGTTTGGGGGTGGTGGTGGTGGTGGTGGCAAAAGTCTGATTAGAATGTGGTGACAGATAATTGGAGGAGAAAACAGTGAATCCTGAATAGTCAAATCTTTCAAGGAGCTTTGCTGCAGAGGAGAACAGAGAAATGGGCAATAGCTGAAGGGAGAAGTGGAGTGCAGAGAGAACATTGTTTATAAGATGAGGTGATAAGATGAAACTATGCTTGTATGTGCTGGAAACCACCCAACTCATAGACAAGGCAAAACCGAGGGTGTAGGACAGAGATGAGAACATTCCTGGAATGATGCGTTTGAATAGGTGATGGATTGCTTAGTCACACATGTGACTCAAACCACAGGGATTTACTCTAACTTGCCATTCTTTTTTTCTTTTCTTTTCTTTTTTTTGTCATTGCTGCTTTTATATAGTTGATCATCATTGCCAAATCTTAGTCAGATTAATGTGTTCTTATGAACCACTATGGAGAGGAACTTCCACATAGTCTTATGTTGACATCGCTGCAGGCCCACTTTATACTGGGACTTCACAGAATGAACTCTGGGAGTGCCAGTTACCATTGCCCCAGACAGGGAGAGGTGGCTAGAAGGGGACAATCATTGAATTTTAAGACCTAGAGGAAATTTGGTTCCATTTCTCATGGCCCATTGCAGCTGGCCTCCCTCCATGTGCACCTGTCTTGCACGCTGATATTCACAAAAGCTTTCTGGAGGAGAGACAGAGTCCTATCTTCCATTCGAAGTACCACTCTGGAGCCTTCAGCCAGCAGTCCTGCCCTTGCTGTGCTCATTTGCCTTTTGATGTTCATTCATCTTCTGATTTATTTTGTCAGATAATTCATTTGCTTTAATTAATATTATATTTTTGACAATTATTTAATCCTCTAGTTACTCCACTTGGAAATCAAGACCCTGACAGGTAGCTTTTAGTTTAAGAAAATTAAAAAATGAAAATCTTTAAACACCAATAATTAGAAGGTTTAATGCTCTTTTTCTTTTTTTTCCAAAGCAAACATATTTTTCAATATTATCTATAATATAATGTAAAGGTAGATTCTCATTGGACATACAGTTGAAATATTATAATTGTTGCACAATAGGCCCCACAGAACAGTCATCTGAGGCTTAATGAAAGAGAAAGTATGTTAAATTCTGAAAAATCATCTCCAACTGGCTTTTGTCTGCTGTTATTCTGATTACTCAGTCTCCTTATGAATCTAATTTTTAATTCAGTAACTTCTAAATTCAAGTCCCAGTGCGTTTTTTACATTGTGCTAAAGAAACTGTTGGAGGCAACTGCCTGTGCCGCAGAGTGAATCACCTGAGGGTGTGAGAACAGGTGCTGCTGTCTGCTTGCCGTGCATACCTTATTGGTGCTACATGTTGAGGTGTCAATCTCCTCCTCCAGATTGATGCCTTTGGTGAGGGAGGCTTCATGCCTTCTTCACTGCCTCCTCTGCAGTGCCCAGCACAGTGTCTGCCACTTAGAAGCACCCAAGAAATATTTGTCAAATAAATGAATACATTAAGTAATTAATAAACCACACAATCTGGTTATCAGTTTCTGCCTGAAAATAGCTTGCAGTTTAGAAAGATAGAAAGTTAATATATTTAGTTTTCAGCTTCACTGTAAACAAACTCTATTTCTACCCACCTCCAATTCCTACCCAACACTTTTACCAGAATTATCTTTTTTGTATATTTAGTGTTTGGGGCCCGCTTTATTTTTTCCTATGATTCTTAGTTTGAGTCAGGTTGCAAGGTATAAGATCTAGTTTAGAGTATCTCTCTGTGATACAAAAAGCTTTTAGCAGAAACTATAATAGTTTTGTACTCTCCACCAGGCTCTACTTTATGTGAATGGGACTGCTGTCCCTCACTTCAAAGCCTTCATAAACAAGCCCTCTGCCTGGGCTGTCTTCCCTCCACCAGTCCACCTGACAAACCCTTGGGCAGGGAGGCTGAGTATTAGTATACAAAGCTATTGTTTGAACCACAAATTTTGGGTTAACCAGAAGTTTGGGTAGGTGGTTTTGATTCTACTTACCGCTTGTGCAACATTAGGTAAAATTTCTAACTTCCTAGATCTCAGTTATTTCCTTGGTAAATATGGGTAAAGCTGTTGTGAGAATGCAGTGAGATAATACATAAACACTAGAGGCCTGGTGCACAAATTTGTGTACGTTGAAAGGAAATTAATTAGAAGAAATATTTTAGAGGCCAGGGAGGAACCACAGGAAGTTGGCTCCAGGGCATGTCCAGCCCATGTCCCCCAGTCCCAATGGGGGCCTATCAGGGCTGGGGAGGGACTGTAAGAGGGCTCCAGAGTATGTCCAGCTTGTCTTGCCCAGTCCCAATCAGCTGGACCCCAGCAGCAAGCTAACCTACCGGTCAGAGCATCTACTCCCTGGTGGTCAGTGCACATCATAGAGACTGGTTGAGTGGTCAACCAAATGGTCGATCGATCAGTCGGACACTTAGCATATTAGGCTTTTATATATACAAGCTAGGGGCCCAATGCATGAAAATTCATTCAAGAGTAGGCCTTCCTTCTCCCGGCTGCCGGCACCAGCTTCCCTCTGACACCTGGGACCTGGGCTTCCCTCTGGCCGCCAGCAGGCACCCAGGACCCAGCTTCGCTCCGGCCCTGGCTTTGTCTGGAAAGACATCTGGAATGACGTCCAGAAGGATGTCTGGTCTAATTAGCATATTACCCTTTTATTATTATAGATGGCACAGTAAAGATAGCTGCTACCACCACCACTGTCACCACTGTCATCATCATCACCATCATCATCATCCTTCAATCATCAGTTCATATACCGTGTCCTCTGTGAAGCTTTTCTATACACTCAGCACTAACTGCACTATATTGTTTTTCTTCCTTTTCATGTAGGCTCTCTATATGGCTGAGCTACTTGATGGCAGTGGCCTTTTTTATTAATTATTAAATCTCTAGTATCTAGCATCTAACACTAGACTGCCAGCCAAGATGGGCTCATTAAATGTGCTTTGAATGAATACAGAATTATAATCAACTTTTTACTTAGGCATAAAGTTAGCTTTTACCATATATCAAAAAAGTAACATGCAAATGACAGACCCAAGTCTGGGAGATTGAATACAATCATTAATGTTGAGATTCAGTAGGATTATATTGTTTGTAAGCTCTACATGCAATTATAGTAAATAGGGATAGCTTTAAACATCCATATAAAAAGCAAATTTATGTAATTGATAGCACTTGAAATATTATTTTATTTATTTTAATTAATTCTAAACTTTAGCTGTATTTTTGTTTTCTGATATATTGTGGGACAGGTCTTTATTTTTTTCTGAGATGGCTTTTTGATCAAGTATGCAATCCCTAATCAAAATATTGTCTGAAACACTACAACCTGCTTTAGACTTGTTTTGTTATAAGGTTTTTAAGGCATTCATTTTTTAAAAGAAAAATGGAGTCTTCCATTATTTTCAGGGTTATTATTCAGTAGGGGCCACTCTGCAAAACTTGAGGACAAGCAGGCAAATATGAATGCTGCCATTTTGGATCTCTGTCTCCTTGTGGCACTGCCTGATCACTCACAGCAACCTTTTCTTTTCCCTCTCCCCTGTGAAAGGCTGAAAGCTGATACCTGGAGTCAGGGCTGAGGGGATGGTCTCCCAGATGCTGTTTAGGCAATTGCTGTTGCTTTTGTGGGAATTATACAGGTCCTAAACATTCCAAAACTTCTCAGTGGTATCAAGGTTTGATGTTCTTTCCTGCATCCAATAAAGAAACCCAGATTTCTGGGATGCTTGGATAGCATTTCAAAATTAGACACAGGTCCTCTTGGGCTTTGGAGGTCAAGTACACAGTGACTTGGGAGGCCTTTGGAGTCAAGTAGGTCTGCAGACTTAAACTCAGATCTGCCATTGCAGTGTATTCATTTTTCTAAGCCTTCATTTCCTGATCTTGTATCTAGGTAAATATAATATCTACTTGTGAGAGGTCCTGATGATGAATAAATAGGGAAGTACCGATTAAGCATCTAGCATAGTTCCTGGCCCATTGTTCAATTTCAACATAAAAAGAGGCTAGGGGAAAAGGAAGTTGAAAAGGGAATCTATAGACGGAAAGAGACTTAGAGAGCACATCAACTGCAATAGATGGAGCTTATCTGAGTCCTCATTCAAATTTCTGGAAAATATATTGGGAAGGTTAAATGCTGAGTGGACATTTGATGATCTTAAGGAATTATTAAATTTTAGGTGTGATTATGATATTGCTCTATGCCCAATCATAGAGTCACTGATTTTTCTTGTCATTCAGATTTTGCTCAGAGAGTTCCTTTTTAGCTACGAGTAGCCATTGGACTCTCTTATGTCATCTTATTTTCATTTTGGTGCTGTACTTACCACTATTTTCTTGCTTATCTAGTCACTTGCCTAGTTATTATCTACTAAATTCGTGCATGGGGGGGGGGTATGTCCCTCAGCCCAGCCTGAACCCTCTCCAATCTGGGTCCCCCCACAACTGCCCTTCCCTGCAGGCCCAGTCACCCCCAACTTCCCTCCTCTGCTGGCCTGGTCACTCCTAACTGCCCTCCCTACAGGCTTGATTGCCAGCCTGGTCCCTCCCAACTGCCCTCCCCTGCTGGCCATCTTGTGGTGGCCATCTTGTGTCCACATGGGGGCAGCCATCTTGTGTGTTGGAGTGATGGTCAATTTGAATATTACTCTTTTATTAGATAGGTTCTGTCTCTGCCAGGATGCTATGAGAGTAGAGATCTTGTCTCCTTGGCTCATTGCTATATTCCTAGAACTTAGGGAATTATCTGGCACTTAAAAGGTACTTTAAAATGTTTGAATAAATGAATAAAATGTATCTAGGCCCCATGATATCTAATTTAAGCTGTAGATCACTCCTACCTAGAATGAACTCTCAAATACGTGTATTTCACCAAGTCACACCCTACTCAAAACACTACAGAGACGCCACATTACCAAGAGAATATAATCCAAACTGCTCAGCACAGCACACAAGAAACCACAATCTAGTCTCAGCTTGCCTCTCCAGCTTCACTTCTCACCTAATGCCTAATAATCTGCCAGATGCCTAATGACTACATGTTCCTCAAGCCATGCTGTTTCATGCCTCTGGGTATCTCTTTCCATTATTCCTCCCACTCCAACCTTCCTTTACTCAGTTTTTAAGGTACAATTCAAGACAGGAAGGTCTTCTCACCATCTTATCACCTCATACTCCAACCTTTTCCTCTATAAATTATACTTGCCACCATCATAGCTGCTATAACTCTTTACTATTGCTGTTTGCTTTCATGTCTGCCTCTCCACTTGGACTATAAACTCCATGGTATTATTCATTTTCATAGTGATATATATCATTTTATTTCCAGATGTGATTCATAGTTGACATTTGCTCGAGTTTGGCTGGCTGACTCATTGAATGTGTGGATGAATTTATTGTACTTGAATAAAGATGCAAGGAACTCAAGAATGCTTGATAGGAATTGGCATGGGGTTGGCTGGTACCAGTCATCATTGTGGCTTGGCTCCACTGCACAATAACTAAGATTAATGCAGATGAATGCTTTCATACTCGTAGGAAAAATGTGCTTTGGGAGAATGAGCATAGTCAACATATCACCTAAAATCAATTCTTAGATCTCACAGGGCACATAAATGGGCCTGCTAAGTATATGAAAATTTGAAGGAAAAGTTTATTAAAGAAGGCTTCATGAATGATCTTATATAATAAAAGGCTAATATGCAAATAGACCGAATGGCAGAACAACTGAACAACTGCTGAACAACCGGTCACTATGATGTGTGCTGACCACTAGGGGGCGTGTGAGGAACATGATGGGCATGGCTATGGTGGGATGGTGGAGCAGGTGAGTGGGGGCACCAGACCAAGTTGGGCCACCGGTCACTGTCATCGGGGTGAGCCTCTGGTGGTTACTGAAAATTCTTTGCTCCCATGTACCACAGTCCCACCCAGCACTCACACCCACTGTCAGCACCAGAGCCACTGCTTGCATCCACTGCCAGTGCCAGCTATGCTCACACCTGCAGCTGGCACCAGAGCTGCCACTCATACTTGCTGCTGGTGCCTGGCGCCGGTCCTGATTGCTCTGCACCATCAGTGTGGGAGTGGCAGCTGCTGGCCCTGATCACCCCTGAGGGTTTTTCCACCTCCCCCTGCTCCTGAGGGGTGATCGGGGCAGCTGCTGCCACTCTCACCCGCTGACAGCGCCGGCCCCGCTCTCACCCACTGCTGGTGCTGGCCCCAATCACTCTGCATCATCAGCAGTGTGAGTGGAGCCAGTGCCATCAGCATGTGGGAGCAGCAGTGGGAGTGGGGCTGCCGGCAGACAGGTGACCAGGGGCCGCAGTAAGAGGGGCCGGGTGGGGGGCCGGGTGGGGGTGCAAAGGATGGGCTAAGACCCACCCTTGTGCCTACCATAGCCTTGCGGCCCACAGTTCTTTTCAAGGTGCATGAATTTGTGCACTGGGCCCCTAGTTGATTATAAAATTTAATATCTGTGGGAGAGAATTTTACTGATATTTAAATAAATGCCAACAAAACTAGCTGCAATTAAGCATTTGCCATAGCAAATAAAGCACCATCAAGATACTTGTTCTGCATTGCAATTATATAAATACTAGAGGCCTGGTGCACAAAATTTGTACATGGGCGGGTCCTTAAGCCTGGCCAGTGATCAGGGCCGATTGGGGCCTTCTGCTGCCATCCGGGGCCTTCCTGCTAGCTGCTGGCTGCCGGCCGGGGCCTTTGTGCTGGCTGCCAACTGCTGGCCAGGGCCTGCCAGATGGGGGGGAGGGACTAAGGAGGTTGGCTGGCCGTGGGAGGTTGACTGTGGGAGCATACTGACCACCAGGGGGCAGCTTCTGTGTTGAGCATCTGCCCCCTGATGGTCAGTGCATGTCATAGCGACCAGTCGTTCTGGTCATTCTGGCTGTTCCAGTTTTCTGGCCTTCCGGTTGCTTAGGCATATATATATATATATATATATATATATATATATATATATATATAGATGGTATGTGCAACTCTGAAATAAATGTTCATGTTAGGTGTGACTCGATGACTGGAATCTTGCATTTGGATGCTCTTGTTTTTACCATGGTGATTGCAAGTCCTGCTTCATAAAGGTGAATGTGCTATGCCTCCTTTTCCTTTGCCCCAGCCCTTCAGTCTGCTGCTTTCTGGTTTCCAGTTATGTCTGCTTTTACTTAAACCTTTTCATAAACTCTCCAGTGACTTTCTGGTGAACATATCCAATGGCCCCAGTTTACTTGACTTTTTGGGATATTTAATTGATTGATTCAGTGGAAATTTACTTATCATCCACTAATGGTTAGAAGTAGGCATTGATTGGGTGCATTTAATTTTTTTTAAAAAAGGAAAGATCCTTCCCCCACCAACACCCAAAAACCAAATCCAAACCAACAAAAACTTCAAACAAACAAGCAGCACCAAAGCAAACTAAACAACAACAAGAACCAGACTTGATTCCTGTTATCAAATATCCTATCACCTAGTAGGAAAATAGATATTTTATAAGCACAGAGATAAACATTTAATTAAATTGTGATGCATGCTATGAACAGAAAAAAAGCACATGATGTTCTGAAAAACTTTAATAAGGAACCCAATTCAAATCAGGGATCAAGGCAGCATGTCTAGGAAGGAGACCTGAGAATAAGGGGGAAAAAAAAGTCCAAATGGGGAGAGAAAATGGTAGCTTGAAAGATATGTTTGATGGGACAACACATGAAGGATGTGAATCCTGTTCGGAGATCATTTCCTTAGGCAGCAGATGAATTGTCAGCTATCACAAAGAAACCCAACACTCGTGGTGATAAACATGTCACAGCCAAAGACAAAGTGTTTGCAGGGCCATATTTTAAAGGAGATAAGAGAGACACTGGCTTGCAACATTTTCTTCATTTTGAGATAGGTAAGAAGAAAGAACCAAATTGCTTGAACACACATCTGAGGAATGTGAAATTTATGGCATAGGCATTCCAGCAGAAGAAAGAGAAAAGTTGACTCCTGTCAAGACACCGATTCTGCTACATCCCATCCAACACACCAGAGAATTTCTGGGAAGTTGGTTTTTCTTTTGACATACAGCAGGTATTCCCCTTAATCCTTCATGGTACATAGATGTAGGGTATATCCTTGTCCTCAGCAAAGGGGAAGATTAAATAAACCAATGGCCCAAATTGCTTTATGTGTCTAGGACTGAAAGCATTAAGTATGAAAGAGAAACTGATAGTTTTGCAGAAATGAAACTTCCTTTGTGTGGTTAGCATATGTGATTCAAACAAAAACTGCAACGTATATTTACTACCCTGTGTGGGCTTTTCTGGATCATAGGTACTTCATTCCTTGTATAGAAATAGGGAAAAGGTCTTTTTCTTTCTCTCTCTTTCACAAATAAATTAAGGCAGTATTTCTCAACCTTGTCTACACATAAAAATTACCTAGGCACCCTGTAAATGCCATGTACGTTGGAACCTCTGCAGGAGGTCCTGTAGGTCTGGGACAGACTTAGGGATCAGTGGTTTCAAGAACTTCCCAAGTGATTCTATGTGCTGCCAAATTTGAGAACTACTGTAGTAAGTCTTTACCGCCTGTCTCTCTCTCTCTTTTAAAAATAATCTTTTTTTCCCCCTGAAAATTAAATGAATGTTGAAAAAAATCAATTTATCATAATTCTTAAAATAAAAGGGAGGAGCTAGGAAAACTTCCAGTAGTATGTTTGTGATCTTATTGTCCTGCTGGTATTGTAGGTGGGGCTAAGTGCTCATCTCCAGCAGGCAAGTCAGGATTTCCCCAATCCTCACGTACCGTGGACTTCTACGTGACTCCACGTGTGTACAGCACAGTTACGTATCAATTATTCTCTCCAGCTGACAGACCGCACGTTTTGATTAGGCCTTCTCAAAATAGGGACCCTCAGACCACGCTAGTGTCTCCCTTATGCCGTTACTTTCCCTCGCTTTGCTCTCACGTTCCTCTCACAGAGGCCAGTATAGAGAGACAGCCCTTTCTTTATCTGAGCTGAAACATTGGGGGTCAGGTGTGCTTTGGGATTCAGAATGTCTTAAATTTTGGAAAGGCAGATCCTGTATCCCATGTGGCATAGGCATTTATTCAGTGGATATTTACTTATCATCTGTGTGGCTAGAGGAGCACCCTGTAATCAGGGATTTTCATGTTTCTGCAGGAAACACAGGACTCCGTCCATGAAGAGGGATGAGTTAAGACTACAAGCAGCCTCATGTCTATGCAGTTCAGGTTTTGCCACTAAATGACATGGCTGGAAACTTTATGAATAAACACCTTTGGAATTCCAGAGCATTTTCGATTTTGGAAATGAGAATAAGGGATTAAGGACCTGTGGTAGCAATATTATTTAAACTTGTTTTGCTAAACTGCTTTTTCACTGACTTTATTAGTTTTTCTCATTGCTTGTAATAGAAACATAGTAACATGAACTTAAATGGATTTTCATGTTAGTTGATTTCTGAGTATTAATACTTTCCATTTGGTCAGAGAGGGAAACCCCAGAAAACCCTAGATTTGAGGTGGTGGTGGTGGAGAGTAAAACTAAAATAGATTAGCCAAGCAGACATTGAACACTGGTGACTCAAGCCCAGAAAACTAAATAGCTGACTTAACCTCAGGTGGGCCATTTTTTTGCTTATGGTTATCTTAGTAACTCTCTTTTTCTTCAGCCTTAAGACATCTTTTCTCCCTCTAATTGTAAGTTACATATTTTTCACAGTTGCATTGACTGCATTTCTGTTGTATTGGCCTTCTTCATATCTGTCGGGACACGAGGCCAGGGGATCCTGGGGGTAAGAGAGGATGTTGTAGAGACTAAACTATTCAATATCACCTGATTTCATTATTTTCAAAGGCTGGTGAGGACAGAGAGAAATTTGAGTTGTATTTATTTATTTCCCTATTAGATTAGTTACTATTTAAGAGCAGCTTTTCTCCCTGTATATTCCTTAGAACATATGACATAGTCGGTGGGTAGTAAAAAAATCCTACTGTTTTCTTAATAGATGATAGTAGAATTTCCTTTAAGAATAGGTGGTCTTAAAAAAATAAAATACCTTGGAGAATTTGGGTATAAACATAGACTCACCATAGGATTCAGAAGCCTGGGGGAAGAACAAATGGATTAAAAATAATTGGTGGTGATGGGAGGGCACAGAAAGGAGAGAGAACAGCTGAGCAACATGGAAATCAACCACATGTCTTTCTAGAACAGTATGCATAGGATCCAATTCTTTTTTTATTTTTTTTTATTTTTTTTTTAATCTTTATTGTTCAGATTATTACAGGTGTTCCTCTATTTTTTCCCCCATAGCTCCCCTCCACCTGATTCCCCACCCCACCCCATGCCCTTACCCCCGCCACTGTCTTCATCCATAGGAGTAAGATTTTTGTCCAAGCTCTTCCCGCACCCCTCACACCTGCTTCCCCTGAGAATCGTCAGTTCACTCCCTTTCTATGTCCCTGATTCTATTATATTCACCAGTCCATTCTGTTCTTCAGATTTTTTATTCACTTGATTTTTAGATTCACTTGTTGGTAGGTATGTATTTGATGTCATTTTGTTGTTCATAATTTTTATCTTTACCTTTTTCTTCTTCTTCCTCTCCTTAAAGAATACCCTTCAGCATTTCATGTAATCCTGGGTTGGTGGTGATGAACTCCTTTAGCTTTTTCTTGTCTGTGAAGCTCTTTATCTGACCTTCAACTCTGAATGATAGCTTTGCTGGTAGAGTAATCTTGGTTGTAGGTTCTTGCTGTTCATCACTTTGAATATTTCTTGCCACTCCCTTCTGGCCTGCATAGTTTCTGTTGAGAAATCAGCTGACAGTCGTATGGGTACTCCCTTGTAGGTAATTAACTGTTTTTCTCTTGCTGCTTTTAATATTCTCTCTTTGTCTTTTGCCCTTGGTATTTTAATTATGATGTGTCTTGGTGTGGTCCTCTTTGGATTCCTCTTGTATGGGGTTCTGTGCGCTTCCTGGACTTGTACATCTATTTCTTTCACCAGGCAGGGAAAGTTTTCTGTCATTATTTCTTCTAATAGGTTTTCAATATTTTGCTCTCTCCCTTCTTCTGGCACCCCAAAAATTCGGATGTTGGTTCGCTTAAAGTTGTCCCAGAGGCTCCTTACACTATATTCATATTTTTGGATTCTTTTTTCTTTTTGTTTTTCTGGTTGGATGTTTTTTGTTTCCACATATTTCAGATCTTTGGTTTGATTCTTGGGGTATGTTGATCTACAGTTGAGTTTCTGTATATTCTTTATTTCAGACAGTGTATGCTTCATTTCTGACTGATCCTTTTCCATTTTTTTGGCATTCTCATTAAGCTCCTTGAAGGTCTCATCAAGTTTCTCAGCGGTTTTAAGAAGATTCTTGAGTAACCTTATAAATGTGGTTCTGAACTCTATGTCATCCAGTAGTTTGCTTTCCTCCGTTTCTTTCATTCATGACATGTTTCTTTGTCTCCTCATTTTGGCTGCTTCCCTGTGTTGATGGAGTAGCTTTGTGTGGTAGGTGACCTATAGGGGGCAGTAGCTCAGCCTCCCCAATCACCTGATGTGGACACTCTTGGTACACCCCTTTGTGGGCTGAGTGCAAAGACTTGGTGCAGTTAAAGCCTTAATTGCTGTTGGTATACTGGAAGGAATTGACCTCCAGGCCAATTAGCTGTGAGCACTCCCTGTGTCTATAATGGAAGAACTGCTGCGCTGAAGACACACTTAGGGGCAGGACTTGTTTCAGTGGGGCTTTGGTGCTCACTGAGTCTGCCTTTGAATGTGTCACTTATGGATGTGAGGAGTTGAAATCTGGTGTCTCACTCTGACCACTAGGTACACTGGCTTCTGGATCTCCAATGGGGTGCAGGTCAGCTACTGTCTGAGGCCATCCAGCAGGAGCTACAGTGAGAGCTACAGTTTTCTCCTCTTTGCTTGGGGTTTGGAGGTTTTGGAGCTGTCTGACCCGGGCTGCAAGTTTGCTAGGTTAAGCTGCGATAGGGCGGGGCTTTCTTCTGCTAACGCTGCTGCTTGGAGCTTGGGTGGGTTTGTAGGTTGTGTGGGGCGGGGTCTCAGGGTGTCACTAGGCTAGGGCGTGGCAAACAGCAATGGCTGCTAGTTAGCCGGCTCTGTGTCCCCAAGGGCGTCCCGGAGTCCCGTGCCCCAGTGCCGTAAACAATTATTCCTGCGCGCAGCTCTGCAAGTAAGCCCCCCTCACTGGCAGACAGTCCAGCTTCTCCCCGTAGGAGTTTGGGTCCCCCGCGTCTCCCCAGAAACTGGATTTCAGAGTAATCAGGGGCTTGTCTCCCTTTGGGTTGAAAAAAGCAACGCCCGCAGCCAGCCCGGATCACGCGCCTCCGTACCTCAGCTTTTCAGCGCTCGTGCACGTCTCGATGCTCCTTTCTCTTTCCTTCTAGTTGTAGAACTTCCACTCAGCCAGCTTTCCCGTGGTTCTGGGTGATAGACGTTTTGTCTTTTAGTTGAATTTTTGAAATTGTTGCGCGAGGCAGCAGTTTAGGTGTTTACCTATGCCGCCATCTTGGATTCTCCCATAGGATCCAATTCTAACTGCTGTGGGTCAGCAGTGCAAACCCCGCCTATATCTTAATTTCTAGGAACTTTCTGTAAAATCTACTATACAAAGGTTTTGTGTGCATATTTTTTGTTTTTTTTTTTAACAGTGTGGTGGTGACCAGGAATAGTCTTGTCTAGCTTTTAAAAGGCAGGGTGATCCTGGATGTCTCAACAAGGATATAAATGACATTAAAAATGATAAACACTAGACTAGTATAATGTTACAATCATCTGCTTAATGGAAAGAGTCCTGGAGAGAGTCTTAGAAGTTCTGGGTTTGAAATCTATTTTACCCCCTTCAACTTCCAGTATCTTTGTTGTTGTCCCCCCTCTCCCCTTAGAATATTGATACAATGGGGTCTCTCCGAGCAGTCCTCAATATATTTAAGGCTCACACTTTAGTATTTGCAATATTTGCAAATGTGAGAATGTACATTCCAATAACCAGGAAACTGTAATTCGAGGTTATACCAACAAATTTACTCAATATTGATATAACTACACAAAATTATACGTGCAACAGATGGATTTTAACATTGTGGAATTTGGCTTTATTGTAACTGACCTATAAACAAGGATACTCTTTGCTTGTAAGTCCTAACTTATGAAGTAGTGCAACCAACAGACCCCCTCCCATAGCTTTTCACTGTCCTTAAAGACATAGGTAATTCTTCCTCTTAGATAAGGTGAAAAACCAGAATTCCCACCCAGAAAGAAATGTTAACCAAGAATTATCAAATTTTGAAGTTTCAGCCGATGAAATACCAGAAATAGATTATAAGCAACTCTAACTTGAGTATTTTACCTAAGTAGTAATATAGAAATTTATAGTGTTGACCAAAAGAAGACACATGTTTCTCTCAATAAACTGTGTTTTAGTGGGTCTCAAAATTGTGTGGCAAATGGTTGGTCAAGTGGTTTTCATTAAAAAGTATTAATTTTAAAAACTAGTAGTTTAAAGCCCCACCCTCCTCTCCCCCCCAGAACAAATGGTCCACAAACATTTTCCCTTCCTTCTGAAGGTTTTCAATGCATTATCATTAACCATTTTTTAATTTTATTTTTTTAAAATATATTTTATTGATTTTTTACAGAGAGGAAGGAAGAGGGATAGAGAGCTAGAAACATCGATGAGAGAGAAACATCGATCAGTTGCCTCCTGCACACCCCTTGCTGGGAATGTGCCTGCAACCAAGGTACATGCCCTTGACCGGAATCGAACCTGGGACCCTTCAGTCTGCAGGCCAACGCTCTATCTACTGAGCCAAACCGGTTTCAGCAACCATTTTTTTAAACAATTAAATATGCATGGCCAATAGAGACAACAGTTCTGAGACTGTTCTTTCTTCCAATGCTGATTAAGACTGGGTGTCAGTTATTAGTGGCAATATTCATGTAGCCTTCTGAGATCCTGAGATCTCTGGCAGACTTGGTGACTTTGCCAGCTCCAGCAGCTTTCTTGCCCACTGATCTGATGACATCCACAGCAACCGTCTGTCTCATATCATGAACAGCAAAATGACCCAGAGGAGGAGCTCTCAACACACTTGGGCTTGCCAGGAGCCACAGCAATGATGACAGTATCAACAGATTTCTAGAATCACTTCCAGCTTCTTCCCAGAGTGACAATCAATCTTCTCACAGGTTTAATCAGCAAACTTGCAAACAGTCAGCACAGGTGCTTAACCAGCACTGATTTGGCCTGGATGGTTCAGGATAATCACCCGAGCTGTGAAGCCAGCTGCTTCATGGGTCATTTTGGCTGTCCCCAGCCACGGCGCATGATGAGCATCTTGGACAGACATGTCATTGACATTGAAGTCCACATTGTCCCTAGGAAGAGCTTCACTCAAGTTTTATAGTGCATTTCAACAGACTTCATTCAGTTGTAACACTGACTAGAGCAAAGATAACCATTAGTTATACTGGGTTTGGGAATACCAATCTCCAAAGGGACAGTACAAATGCTACCAATTTTGTAGACATCCTGGAGGGGCAGGTGCAAGGGCTTGAAATCCTAAATTCTCCTGTGCAAAGCATGAGTGGAAAGCATGTGTAATTATACAGGACCATACAAATGTATTTTTCTTAATTTTGGTCCACATTTTTATCTGTTAACTTAATGGGACAAGTATCTACACTAACAAAAGAGAAAGATACAAATTGACCATACCTCTGTGACACCCACCAGCCAATCAGGAGTGGCTATGCAAATTAACCCAACAAAGATGGTGTGTTAATTTGCATACACAGGCCCAGAGCGAAGACTGAAGGCTTTCCCCAAGCGAAGACTGAAGACCGAAGACTGAAGGCTCCACTGCAGCGCAGGTCCTGGGTGCCGGAGGAAAACCAATGCTGGCAGCCAGGGGAAGGAAGGCCTATTGTGCAAATCTTCATGCAACGGGCCTCTAGTATACTATATTGACCAAACCTCTTTACAGTTGCTGCTAGGTTGATTATTGTATTTCAAAAGATGCTCCTCTAGACATTGTGCTAATATATGCATCCTATATTTCCTTCTACTTGTATGGGCCATACTATTTCTTTGATAGGTATTTATGATCCTGAATTCTTGATTCCTAGCTATGAGGAGCATTGAGGTGGGCAGTCAGAGCAGGCTGAAGCACAGGTACTGTAGGCTCTTTCCAGTGGCAGCCCTTTTCATTTATTGAAGCCATATTAACTGATTAAACCTGTGTAATTCTCTTTATTTTTATTATCATCATCACCCCAACACCATATTCCATCAGGATTCCTGGAATAATTTTCTAACCAATATCCTCTCCATCTATTTTTTCCCATGGAATCTCCATGGTACAACCAAACTGATCTTTTAGACTCAGCTTTTAGAGAATCATGGCTATAATTGAATCTGTCAATGATTTTCCTTTATCCTTAAAATAAGACCTCAAATCCTCAATGAGTTCTATATGGCCCACAACCTTATATTGAACAATTCTCCACACCAATCTTACTTCCATTACTTGAATATGTCAACCTTTCCATGTTGGGGCTTTCATGCATGATGTACCATTTTTTTCCTGATAAACTCTTCTCCCAAACTCTTTGTCTGATCTGGGGCCAGTATCCTTGCATTGGCAGGTTTGCAGTGGTATTTAGTCCATGATTAAAGCTCCATATCATACAACACTGGGTAGAGGCCTTCCATAGGCTCATTAAAATGTAAACCTGAATTTATTTGATCTGAAAGTCTTTAGCATATCCTACATGCACATACACACCCCCACACATCCCATTATTAAAAAAAAAGTTTCATAATCCTATCTAATAAAGAGGGAATATGCAAATTGACCATCATACCATCACAAAGCTGGTGGCACCCATAGCCACAAGATGGTGGTGCCCAGTCACCTCAACCCCGCTGGAGTCCCCCAGTCCTTTCAGCCCCACCTGGGAGGGTGGCAGGTGTGCTGTGCAGCCAGACCTGCCCTCAGCGCCCCCAGCTGCCCAGGGCCGGCCAGAGGCACAGGCAAGCCTCGGATGGTGGCTGCTCAGCTGCCCAAGGCCGCCCGAGGATCAGGTAACTAGGGCCAGCTGAGGCTTGCGCTGCTGACAGTGGCAGCAGCAGAGGTGTGATGCAGGCATTGCCTTCCCCTGATTGCCTGGTCACCTCCTACCCCTGAGGGTTCCCAGACTGTGAGAGGGGGCAGGCCAGGCTGAGGGACTGCCCCCCCTCCAGTGCATGAATTTTCATGCACCGGGCCTCTAGTATATTATAATATGTTTTAGTTTATAAATATTTGTGGGCTGCCACTTAAGTCCTTGGAGCTAATGTTTTATTTTATAATAGTTCAAATTATAGTTCAAACATGAGTTGTAGCTTAATCATTTCTAGCAGAGTAAAGAAACTGTAACAAAAACATTTAAGCTCTGTTCATCGCTATTGTAAGGTAGGCAGATCCTGTCCCCTAACAAGTTATTTCAGTGAAAAGGAGATCTTCATTCATTTGGCCGGTTAATTGACATTGCAGTAAATAGTTATTAATAACATAAATCTAATGTTTAATATTATTCAGGTTATATTCAGAGGTCATTAACTGGTGATCTGTAGGTCAGAACTACCTATAAATATGTTTTGTTTAGCCTATACAGTATTAAAAAAACATTTGAAGCAGTTGTTGAAATTTGGGAGAATGAAAATAATTGAGGCTTCTAGCTTCCTTTACTTGGAGATTCTGATGCCCTGAGATTCATATTCCCCTTCTGGCAGCAAGCAGCTGGAGTGAAGTTGAAGGTGTCCATTATAGGGAGAGCAGTGGTTCTCAAACCTGAGCAGGCATTAGAACCACCTGGAGGCCTTGTTAAGCTGTTGCAGGCCCCACCACAGGGTTTTTGATTCAGTAGGTCAGTGTCTCTGCACTTCTAACAAGCTCCCAGGAATGCTGATGCCGAAGGTGAGGGGTCCACACTGAATACTACTGAAGTGGGTAGGAAATGTGTGTTTTGGTAAACCATGGTCCTCCCACTTCTTGTTGATTCTCTTAACTTGGGTATCCACTGCCATTTGTCATCAAGCTCACATTGCTGCCTTTGGTATATTTAAAGAAATATTTTTTTTCTATGTATCTCTCCTGAAAGTGGAAAAATTAAGAAAAACAGAAATATTTGTCTTTGTGGAAGCAAAGAATATTCCAACAGATTTACCATGCAAACAACTGGCCCTTTTTATTCGTATGCATTTCCTGCATGGCTTTGAGAGTCTTTTTGAGTTTGTGAGCCAGTTCCAAGGAAGGCAACTTTCACATACAAAAAGAATTTGCCATTAAATATTGGCTTTTAGACCTGGGTTTGAGCTCCTGGTTGTGCTATTTACCAGCTCTGTGACCTTGGAAATCATTTGAATATCATTAAGCCTCATTTCCTCATCTATATAATGTAGGGGTTTTAATGATATGAACACCACTGGGATATTGTGAAATTAAAAGATTGAATGAGTCACCTATTATACAATAAATGCTCAATAACTGCTATCTGCCAATGTTATTGGCAACATTTTAATACATATTTAAAAATAATACAACAATAATCTGGGAGGAGAGGAAAGAAACTAAGCAGAAAGGGGAAGTGTCAGGAAGATTAGATCAGGAAGACTAAAACCAAGAATGAGTGGATACTGGCAATGCAAGGATACTGGCCCCGGATCAGGCAAAGAGTTTGGGAGACATAAGGAAGAATATCTATTTTTAAGGAAAAGTGTGTAATGTTAACAAACAAGAGAAATAAACCAGATCTGTCATAGCAGTTTTTTAATTTTATCTTCTTGGTCAAAGAGAAGTATTTTCAGTCAGAAAGGGAAGAAAACATTGATGAGAAGAATCTAAATTTTTAGACAGAGAAAGAGAATTATCTGAATGATTTCACTTGAACCATGTCATAGGTTTCTGGGGGAAAGGGCAGGTAAGATTGTGGAACCACAGACGGCTATCTCAGAGGAAGCACAGAGCATGGACACATGTCTAGAGGAGGACACAGAGACAGGTGGCATCCAGATATCCAAACAGGGGAAGAGGAAGAGTCTCTTTCCTCTAACATTTTGTGAACAATAAACCAAAAAAGCTTCATGTTTACCCCAAGCGAAATATTAAATGGATGGTTTGTGCTGGTTTAGGAAAGGGAAAGAATGATCATGAAGAGTTGGCACTGGTTCCTAAGTATAAGTTTTGTCAGCATATTAATTTTCTTTTCTGAGAAGATTATTAAGCCAGTAGATCATGGAAATGATTCCCCAATCCAGCAAATATTTATTAAATACTAACTAGGGGCATGTGCATTGTCTGTTACATTTTTCTTGGAGAAATAGGGAATAGGTTCATTTATTAATAGATATGGAATAGAAACAAATGTTCTAGGAAGAAATTGTACAGAGATCTGGCCTTGTGTACAAAAAAGAATGGTGGTAGTTTTTACTGAAATTGGAAATACAGATGTTACTGAAGGGGGGTAATAGAAAACAAGTCAATTTCTGAACTTGTTTTTAAAATGTGTTCATGATGTAGGTGAGATGTTTATTAACATATAGACATGAAGCTCAGAAGACCTGAGACATAGACCTGGGGACCATTACCTTGTGTGTTTATTAAAGTTTTTACAGCTGAGATTTCTCAGAGAGGCATATTAAGTGAGAACATGGATAAGGCTAGAATGAAAGTCTCACTAATATTGAAGGAAAGAAGCTTATAAAGAGGACTGAGAAAGAAAGGTCCGGATGGACAGTGGGGGGAGAAGCAGAAGAGTGTGGTGTTTCCATGGCTGAGGGAGGAGAGAAACTCCTGCACAGTGCTGTGGACTCAGATGGATTTGGTGGGGATGGTTTTTAAAAATGTAACTAATGAGAAAATAACCCTGACCCCTCTATACACTCATTTTGATGAATCAGCGTGTTGAAGGACACACCTGGAAAGCTAATGTATATTCTGCTAAGACCCTCCCTGAGATCTCCCCTAGGATTCCTGCCAGCCAAAGAGAGAGAAAAGCCTCAAGACAAAGGGGCCACAGCTCACCCTTGCAAGAGCATGCCCATGCCTTGTATCTCTGCTGCTTTTCTCCTAAACTCTAAAGGATCCCATAAGACTTGCAACCAGGGGAGAGTAGGCAGTGGCAGCTCAACCCAGGCTAACCCCATGAACCTGTCTCCAAAGCCTCATTTTCTCTGATTTCCCAGTCAGTGAGCTTACTTTTATTGTGACTTCTATTTCTTAGGGAGCTAAACAGCCCCATCTAGGCTCTCTCCTGTTGCTTCTTCTACCCTAAACCCTCCCGTTGTTCACAGTCCCCAGCTTTAATAAACATATTTTCAAAATCACCTGGACTTGTATTGTCAGATCTTTCCTACATGAAGTAAGGAACCCATACATTATTGGCCAGCCTTAGGCAAACCCGCTGCATGCCTAGATTCCATCTGGCAACATATTCACCCTCTCTCCTCTTCTTTTTCCTCTGAAGTAATAACAAACAGACCTTTAATTTACATTTTTCTTTCTTAAGAATAAATTTTAAAAGAGCAATGAACTGTATCAACATTTTTCCATCTGGACACAAGAACTGTGTGAAGCTCAATTGACAATGAAAAATACCTTTTGGATTCTGTAGTTGACTTTGAATTCATCATCATCATTATTATTAATTACTAGAGGCCTGGTGCATGAATTCGTGCACAGGTGGGGTCTGGCTGGCCTGCCCTGAAGGAGGCCCATTGGGCCAGGCTGGTGGGGGGAGAGGCCACAGGCAGTTGGCTGGCTGGCCTTGCCCCCTGATTGGGACGTTGGGGGTGGATCGGGGCCCAGATCAGGCTGGTTGGCTGCCGCAGTGTGGGTCATAGCCACTAGTCATTCTGGTTATTTTGGTCATTCCACCATTCTGGTTGCTGGGCTTTTATATATATAGATTATTATAGTTGTTGATATTTATTGAACATGCAAAGAAAGAAAGGGAGGTTATTGATGCTCTTATTGCTATTAAGATAAATGAAAAGGAAGGCATGAGGCTGAATTCATTATTAATATTAATACAGATGACATTTTGAGCACTTATTATGTGTTAGTTTTAGATGTTTTATATGCATAGTAGACATATGAATCTCAATCCACAGATTCAGTTTATCTAGAAAAATAACTTAAACATTTATTGTAACTCAATTTAATTCTAACCCTCCCACCACTAAGCTAAGAGTAACATCTCAGGTAGTTTTTGGTTTCTCCCTTCTTCCAAGAGATAGAGACAAAGACCCAGGAGGGGTTCACAGTGCCCTGGCCAGTAAATTGGGGGCACGAGGAGCCTTCTGGTTGGGGTAATCTGTTCACACTGAGTTCTCCTGAGACAGCATTTGGACTGCAGCATGGCTCATACAGTTGATTTGCTGCATCATGTAGGGGCAGGGGAACTTTTAAGAGGTAATAGACAACTGTGTCGGGACTCTGCTGAAGCCATTTCCTCTTTGGGGTATTGCTACCTCCCCAGGGTCTCAGCCTAGGAAATAGAGAATTTGCCTCTTGGAGCCATGATTCTGTCTGTCCTCATTACCTCCTCTTCACTCTCCTTCCCTCAGCCCACAGAGAATCCTGTTCTAGGCAGGGAGTGGAAGAAATGGCTCTCTGACCCCTGCTTCTCCCACACATTCATCATCCCCAAGCTCCAAGTTCCCTGCTTTAAAGCACCGAGAAAAACAGTGCCCATTGGCTATTTCTACTTCCTGACCAGTCCAGCTGCATCCTTTCTTGGAGACAGTGAGCTCAGGGTTGCCCATATGCTTGGAAAAGGGGAAATGCCAAAATAACTGTATCATCACACCCACATTAAATTCTTTATTCTTTTGTACTGTTGTTGTTAATCCTCATCCAAGGATATTTTTCCATTAGTTTTCAGAGAGAGTGGAAAGGATGGAGAGAGACAGAGAGAGAGAAATATCGATGTGTCTCCATCGACTGGCTGCCTCCTGCACCCGCCCTGACCAGGGCCAGGGATTGAGCCCAAAACCAAGGCACGTGCCCTTGACCAGAATCAAACCAGATATCCTTCTGTCTGAGGGCCAATGCTCTATCCACTGAGCCAAACCAGCTAGGGCTAAATTCTTAATTCTTGCAAAAACAAAATTAGAAAATTAGGCAGGGTCTTAGATATTTGCATGAAAGGGATTTCCCAAATCTAAGACTATAATTCTTCAACTGTGAGATGAAGCCAGTGATTTGTGCTGACAGAAAGGACGATAATGGCCATGGGCAGCTTTTGAGGAAGACAGCGGCAACAGGGGGTTTAGACACTGGGAGCAAGGACTCTGGCCTTTTAGATTTGACTGTGCTTGCAAGATTCTTAAGAAATAACAGTGACCAAAACTGAAAACTTTTATCTGATGCCTAAATATGGGCTCTACCTCCTCTCCCCAAACCTCTAGCCATTACATGGCAGCTTTCACTTCTCTGCCAGGCTAACACAGGCCATTCCTCAACACCAATTTCTCCTCTGACTGTGGCTTCACATGAGATTTCAGTCTTGCTGACTCTCAGTCTTTGGCCTTGGGGTCAGGAATGTGATGCATCATGGTGAAATGGAATTTTTGGACTGGAACCTGGATTCTTTGTCCGACAGAGTCAAAGAATGAATCCAGGGACAGAGGGTAGTATAGCAAAGGTAGAGATTTATTGAAGAACAAGTACAGACTCCCATGTAGGAAGAGGGAAAGGCTCCCACTGAGTTCCTTTTTCCTATGGCTTACAAAGGCTGCAAATCCTGGTGCTTTGATATCCCCTCTGATTGGTCACTATTCCCTTAGACTGGTTACTATCGTGACCCCTGAGGGCCTCCTCCCTCACTGTCCTCCTATTCCTTCTGGGCTTTCTTCCTTCTTCTTTATTTTGTAAATATAGACCTTTTTGGCTACTTCTAACTCCCTTGTCTTATGTAAATGCAAGTGTTGCTGCTCCCTGTACCTGGTTTCCTTATGTTATGGAGATGTACCTTCTCCCAATCCGTAACCCTGTGTTTTTCCATAGACCCCAATTCTAAAAATTCCCTAAGCCTGCCTATATTCCCCTAAAATTCCTGTTTCAATGGTGGCCTGTCAAATTGTACAGAACCTCATTATCAATGAACATTGATTGAAGTGGGTTGTTCAATGCCTTGCGATAAGATTTCATAGGTTATAAATCTCAAGGGGCTTACAGTCACAGTAGAGAGGTGGGGTATGTGCATAATCCAGCATAGCATGTCCCAAACACCCTCCATGTTCTTGCTCCATGAAGCACAGCTTTCAGCTGCGGAGTCAAAAAGGCATCCACTTGTGACTTGTCTACAGCTGCTTTTTGGAACCCCACCTAAAAATAGTGCGAGCTCAATCTGCAGAAGTTCTGACCTGGATGGGTATGCCCAAGTTCAAGATCGATGAGTTACT
This sequence comes from Corynorhinus townsendii, assembly GCA_026230045.1. Taxonomy (NCBI): domain Eukaryota; kingdom Metazoa; phylum Chordata; class Mammalia; order Chiroptera; family Vespertilionidae; genus Corynorhinus; species Corynorhinus townsendii. The sequence goes on from JAPDVU010000008.1 coordinate 71,076,814, forward strand.
TTTAGACCTTTCTAAGCAACTGGGAAGGAAGTCACCACTTAGCAACATCAGCATTTAAGAATAATAATATCAGCCCTGACTGGTTTGGCTCGGTGGATAGAGAGTTGGCCTGTGGACTCAGGGGTCCCAGGTTCGATTCCAGTCAGGGGCATGTGCTTTGGTTGCAGGCGTGTCCCCAGTGAGGGGTGTGCAGGAGGCAGCTGATTGATGTTTCTCTCTCATTGATGTTTCTGGCTCTCTCTCCCTCTCCCTTCCTCTCTGTAAAAAATCAATAATATATATTCAATATATAAAAAAAATATATATTTATATATATATATATAAAAGAATAATAATATCAGTCTCCCAGATACAAGCTTTGAAGATTAAACAAAAGTATCCTATCTAATAAAGAGGTAATATGCTAATTGACCATCACACCCTCACAAAGATGGCAGCATCCACAGCCAATAAAGAGGGTATATGCTAATTGACTGCCAGGCCCTCAGAGATGGTGGCACCCACAGCCACAAGATGGCAGCACCCATTCCCCTCAGTCCCGCTGGAGTGGCAGGTGCACAGCATGGCTGGGTCTGCCCCCAGGCGGGTCCGGCTGCTCTGCACGCCTGCCTCCAGAGTCCCCCAGTCCCCTCAGGCCCCCAGCCACCCAGGGATAGCCTGAGGTGCAGGCAAGCCTTGGATGGCAGCTGCCCAGATGCCCAAGGCTGGCCTGAGGGACAACCAAACAACTGAACAAACAGGCTGTGTGGGGCGACGAGGCTGGCAGGGGAATTAGTAAGGGATGACCAAATGACTAAACGCAGGCTGCATGAGGTGACCAGGCCGGCAGGAGGGCTAGTGAGGATGACTAAATGACTAAACAAGCAAGCTGTGTAGGGTGACCAGGCTGGCAGGGGGGTTAGTGAAGGATGACCAAACAACTGAACAGCAGGCTGAGTGGGGCAACCAGGCTGATGGTGGGGGGGGGGGGGCGTGAGGGGCAACCAGGCTGGCAGGGGGGCAGTTGGGGTGGCCAGGCCAGCAGGGGGGGCAGTTGGGGGCTATTAGGCTGGCAGAGGGGCAGCGAGGGGTGACTAGGCCATCGGGGGCGGGGGGGCAGTTGGGGATGACCAGGCCAGCAGGGAGGCAGTTAGGGGCAACCAGGCTGGCAGAGGGGGTAGTTGGGGGCAACCAGGCTGGCGGGGGGGGGGGGCAGTTATGAGCAACCAGGCCAACAGGGAGGGGGCAGTTGGGGGGTGACCTGACTGGCAGTGGGGGGCAGTTAGGGGCGATCAGGCTGGCACGTAGAGGCAGTGATGGGTGATCAGGCCAGCAGGGGAGGGCAGTTAGGGGTGACCAGGCAGGCAGGCAGGTGAGCGATTAGGAGCCAGCAGTCCAGGATTGTGAGAGGGATGTCCAACTGCCAGTCTAGACCGCCAGTTGGACATCCCCCGAAGGGTCCTGGATTGGAGAGGGTGCAGGCTGGGTTGAGGGGACCCCCCTGTACACAAATTTCATGCACTGGGCCTCTAGTGTATATATATAATACTGAATGCCATTCAGATATTCACTTGTATTGTTTTTCATTATTATATATTCAAAAGGCATAGCAGGTGTTTTAACATTTCAGTTTGACTATTAAATCCAGAGTGAGACCCTTCCCTCCAACTGATCACTCTGGTGTTTAGATCAGATTCTGGAAGCCTCAGAATACCAAAGTGCCCATTTATAAACTGCTATGTAAGATGACTGTCCTACCTTTTATGTTGCAATTTTAAACGGATGCAATCGGAGAAGTACTTTGATGTTGTAAATACCTACATGTCAGCTCATCGACTTTTAACTTAATCAAAATATTTATGCATCTTCACAGAAGTGTCTCATATTCATAAAACAAAGCAATAGTTATTTGCTTCCAAGTACTATAATATGCTTTGGGAAATCTCTATGTGACTTGTATAAAAAGAATAAAAGCCAGTTTCATGGAACTCCACTGTCAGCCTAATGAATGCTTTAAAAAAACATTGATTGAAAGCCTGCCCAACTCTTTCCCTGTGGCTGTGGAGAGTGTGTCCTCAAAGGTCTTAGAAGGAAGGACATTTCCTTTGCCCACTTCCTGTAATGTCTTTGAGGCTGGGCTCTGGGAGTGCTAGAAGAGAATGGCTATACTGTTAAAAGGTTAACAACCAACATGGTGTTGTCAGCATCTCTCAAAGGCATTTTAGAAACTAGTTGCAGGGAGTGGAGGAGCAGCCAGACAGCACCCCAGAGAGTACAGTTGAGTGTGTTATTCCACATGATTACATATTCAAATTGGTTTGAATTCTCTGGGCACTGATGGAGATGTCAGGGAAGATGGAAAAGACGCATGCTGGGAATGGGCAGGAGCAGTGGAAGAAGCTGGGCTAGTATTAAAAATGTGCTACAGATATTTCCCTAAGGTATTAAAGCACCCCAATCATAAAGATTCGGGCAACCAGGAAAGAACTGTGCATCTAAAAATATGAGGCTGAATTTCCAAGTGACATATGGTAAGCCCTTTCAATACATTAAAAATTCGACCTTGCACTAGCAAGAACTTCTTTTTCTTGAATCCTTCATAAATGGATTTTTTAAATTCTCCTACTATAGCCAGGTAGGTCGACACATACTCACCCTGCTCTCTAGACTAAAAATCCCCAGGAATTATGAGTAAATGTCTGACATTTTGGCTAATTGGAGTTGGTGTTGGGGGAACTTTGGAGAATAGTGGCTACAGGCATAACCTTTGGCTGTCTTCAGTTAATGTGGTTTGAGAGGTTCACAGTGGTGCTGGAAAGTGTGGGCAGAGGCAGGGGAATTTGGAAAACATATGAAATAGTTTATTAGCCTCGTACATTTGTGACCTTTCAGTGGCAAAATATAAAGAGAACTTTGCAAAATCATATGTTTCAATGACAGAAATAGAATAAATAGAATATTGAGAAGGCTAACCCCTATTTTGTAAAACTACTGTTTGGAATTCTCTGCAATTTTTTTAGATGGCCTCTTATTCGAAAAAAAAATAATAACTTTGCTTTCCAGCCTGCTTGAAAAATAAGGAAGATAAACTTAACTGTCTGACCTTGTAAGCCAGAGACTAGATATGCCCATAAGCTCAATGCCATGCCAGGTGTATTTTTTTGATTGGATAGAACTGTGTTGTTTTCAAGGCCAGCAGTGAGATAACCTCTAAGCACACATAGGGCTGGCTCTTTAATAAAAAGGGAAGTTCTGCTTGTAACTTTGCTTAGAATTTGAATTCATTTTCTCTGAGCCCACTGCTGTGAATAAAGTGTGACTCCAAACTCTCCAAGCATTGCTTGATTTATTCCGGTTCTCTGTAACAATATGAGCATGTAGATAATAACAATACATTCTATTTAAAACATGTGGTAGGGTTGAAAGTTCTTAACAAGTTTTCCATTTCACCCAGGAATATGTAAGAGAGTCACTGAGGTGGGACCAGGGGAATAAAAAGGAGCAGAAACTTGGAGGTGAGAAATGTAGATTCAGTACAGCTTTATTTAGAAGGTCTGACAATTGAACACAGGCAATGGACTGTGCAATCAGCAGGAGCCCCACATAAAAATGGGGGCAGTGGGTTTTTGACCAGAGAATTTCAGAGCAAGCAATATTCAAAGGTCTAACTAATCAGCGCTACTCAATAGAAATTTGTAATTGGACAAGTTCTAGTAGCTACATTTTAGAAAGCAAAAAGAAGCAGGTAAAATTAATCCTAGTAATACATTTTATTGAATCCAGAATATTACAAATATTATCCTATTAACATGTGGCACTGTACTTCAAGTGCCCAGTAGCCACGTAGGACTATGGACAGCATAGAAATTGGCCAGGCTTTTGGCACCAGAGAAGTCTAGCAGACCAGAGGAGGACTAGCTTCCCAAACACTGATGGAAACTGGTATGCTAAGTAATCATCCACAGAAAATACAATGTGAGTGGTTAGAAAATTCATTAAAAATGTCCACTTCATGCCCTAGCTGGTTTGGCTCAGTAGATTAGCCTGCGGATTGAAGGGTCCCAGGTTCCATTCTGACCAAGGGCACATGCCCAGGTTGCGGGCTTGATCCCCAGTGGGGGTGTGCAGGAGGCAGCCGATCAATGATTCTCTCTCATGTTGATGTTTCTATCTCTCTCTCCCTCTTCCTTCCTCTCTGAAATCAATAAAATATATATATATTTAAAAAAAAGGCTTATAGCTCATTTTGTTATCAAAGTTATATAAACTGAAATACCAGTGAAATACTATTTCTTATCTGTCAAAATAGCCAAGGTTTAAAAAAAATTGCAGTTGTTGAAGATGTGCCAAAATTCATAGGCTGCTATTAGTAGTATAAATTAGAATAACATTTTTTGAAAAATAGTTTGCATTTCATGTCAAGAGCTTTGAATAATTTTTTTCAAAATCTGAGACTCTAAAGCCAAAAAGAAAAGCAATCATGTGATGAGTGTTTATTATGTAACAGATAATATGCTTAGCACTTCCTATATTTTGTCTTTTCATCCTCACAACAACCCTGTGAAGTATTTATTATTATCCAGTTTTAACCCTATAAAAATAAAACAAAGTATGAAAAATTTAGGATAAGTATGTTATAGTAGTGAAACTGAAGTTTTGGACTGGAACCTGGATTCTTTGTCCGCCAGAGTGAAAGAATTGAAGTATTACATTGGTCATCAAAGCACATTCCTCTGGGACCCAGGACAGATAGTGATCCTAAATTGTCTCAGTAGCTACAGATAACTGAGTTTTGGTTGACTCAGTGGTCCCGGAATCTGGACAGCACAATTATTCTAAATCGTCCAGGTGGTCCCAGATAATGCGTTTCTGTTGATTCAGTCATTCGTAGATACTTTAGATAACTAAGTTGCTCAAATTCTGCTTCTGTAAAAATGCTTTTTGGCGAAACAGGTTCCTCATTCCAGACCCAAAGATGTAATCAGTACTTTTGTGATATTCTGCATATAAGCCAGAAGTGGCAAGCTGTTCGGGGCTGCGTGGTATGGAGCTTTTTGCTCCCTCGTATGCCACCGGTTTTTAATAAATGACTCCATAATTTGACCTTTTTTTGAGGCGCCCTTTATAAGATGAGGGTTACACTACAACAGAATGAATCCACAGACAGAGTAGTATAGCAAAGGTGGAGATTTATTGGAGAACAAGTACAAACTCCCAGGTAAGGAGGGGTAAAGGGTCCCACTGAGTTCATTTTCCCTGTGGCTTATAAAGACTGCAGATCCTGGTGCCTTGATATTCCTCCACTATTCCCTTAGACTGGTTACTATAGTAACTCCTAAACTCAAAGGTCAAACACCACATGGGACATGCGATGCCCTCCTCCCCCATTGTTCTTTTCTTTTTGGCTTTCTTCCTTCTTCTTTATTTTGTAAATATAGACATTTTTGGCTATTTCCAGTTCCCTTGTCTTATGTAAATGTGTATCCTACCTGAGCCTACAACCCAAGCCAGCTTACCTGAGGCCAAAAAGCAGAGCCATATTCCTGCGAACCTGAAATACATGTTTATTGTTGTATGTTATCCGGATTCAGTGCTTGTTTATTAATATAGCTTAATTGAAGCAACAGCAGATTAAGACATGCATTTTCCCATGACATTACCTATTATTTACATACATGGCTTCCTTGTGTTACGGAGATGTACCTGTTGCTGCTTCCTTGTCTTATGGAAATGTAGCTGGCTTCCTTGTGTTATGGAGATGTACCAATCTGTAGCCCTGTGTTTTTCTCTGGACCCCAATTCTAAAAAATGTCCTAAGCCTGCCTATATTCCCCTAAAAATTCCTGTTTCAGTAGCATTATTCAAAGAATTAAAAAGAAGCTAAGAAAAACTGGGGAAAAACCTAAATATCTCAACATCAGGGAATTATTACTGAAGTGAACACACTTAATGGAATTGATATGTTTACTAAAGGTTTCTTAAATAATATGTAATGTCATGGAAAAATGCATGTCTTAATCTGCTGTTGCTTCAATTAAGCCATATTAACAAATAAGCACCGAATCAGGATAACATACAACAATAAACATGTATTTCAGGTTCGCAGGAATGTGGCTCTGCTTTTTGGCCTCAGGTAAGCTGGGTTGGGTTGCAGGCTCAGGTAGAATGCACTGTGTTTATTTTGGAGCCCAGCTTGAAGGGGCATCTGCTACCAGAAGGAAGATCTTTTCATGGCTGACTCCTGGCGTGCAAGTGAAGCATCCATCTTATATAAATACTGCTGTTTGAAATTTTAACCCTTCTATTTGTCTTCTATAAATTCTTGCTTGCTAAGGCTACTCCCACTTCAGAGAGGCCATGAAACCTTCCCCAGACAAGGTTATCAGTGCTGGCACCAGGCCAGGCCTCTGGTTGAGGTCTCAAGGCCCCAGCACATACAGGCTCTTTAAGAACTTGCAAAAGGGGCCGGAAACACTCCATATTTGGGAGACAAAGAAGGTAAAAACATATAAATAGGGAAAATTCCTGCATGTTGGGGCCCAGAATTTGAGAGACATTTTCCTCTGGACCCACGCGTAATAAATATAACTCCATCTCTCTAAGTATTGCTTTGTTCTTCGGTTTTCTGTAACATAAGAGGGCAGGAGGGCATAGCACATTTAAAGCATCTGCCTGCTGGCTTCATGTTTGCTAACTTCTCATTGGCCAAGGCAAGACACATGGCTGAGCCTAAAGCCTAAGGGTGGGGAGGTATCCTCTCCCTGCCCTGAAATTGTGGCAAGAATGTGGCTGTTAATTCTATTACAGGGGAATAAAGAATCGGTACCAATAATTCAGTGGACTACAGTCTGGTTTCTATCATTGTCCTTCACATCCCTCCCATTCGAACATCCCCCAAATCTCCCACTGTGATGGCATCGGGCTAGATAGCATCGCAGGATCTACATCAACTCCAGATGTGATTCCTCTCAAGCTAGTGACCTTTTAACTAAAAAGACAAGTTATCTTACCCCCTCCCACATCAACATACAAAAGTGGAACAGAAACAAGATGACCACAATAAACACCACCATTTTAATTGGGGAAGAAGGATGAGCATCTATCAGTCATGGGTTTATAGCAACTATGAAATCCCTGTAGGCAAAATTTGGTGGCTTCCTTTACCTTGGGGAAAGGGAATGTTCTTGCATTATACCCATTACTGTTCCCTGGGAGTAGGTCCCCAGACCCCAGTCCGATTTTTCCCCAGACTCTTGGTCCCACTCTGGCAAGTCCATCTTCGCCCACCCTCCTCCTTGGCCAAGTCTACAGATAGCATGGGGTAGTATGCCCAATTTGGTGGCTGAACAACCTTCTCAGCCTGCTTCTGTTGTAATGTACCCCCATCTTACAAAGAATGACTCAAAAAGTCGAATTATGGAGTCATTTATTAAAAGCTGGCAGCATACGAGGGAGCAAAAGCACTCCAGACCTCGCAGCCCCGAACAGCTCACCACATCTGGCTTATATTGGCAGAATATCACAAAGGTATCGATTACATCTTTGGGTCTGGAATGAGGAACCTGTTTCACGGAAAGTATTCTTTACAGAAGCAAAAATTGAGCAAGTTAGTTATCTAAAGTATCTACGAATCACTGAATCAACAGAAACACATTATCTGGGACCACCTGGACAATTTAGAATAATTGTGCTGTCCAGATTCCGGTATCACTGAGTCAACAGGAATGCACTATCTGTAGCTACTGAGACAATTTAGGATAATTTGTGCTCTTCTGATTCCCAGAAGAATGTGCTTTAGTAACCAGTGAGATCACAATCAATGGGACATTCAAACCATCATCAATGGAGTTTCAATCATACATAAGTTCAGAAAATCAAAATAACTTTTAAATGAGTACAGAACCCAAAACAGCAAGGTTAAAATACTAAACAGAAATTTTTACCCAAGTATGGTTGCTACCATACTTCACTTCCTGCCTGAAGGAAGTTGGGGGAAGGGGAGCCAGTGGCATTTTTATATCTCAAAGAGTCATAATTACTTTTGGTTCAAGCTGACACAAGTTTCCTCAATACAATTTTCACCCTGCAAATCCTAGGGTTTCTGGGCTGTTTATTCACACCCAGTTCTGTGTGTGAATGAGTTTTTCCCTGAACTCTTCTCTTAAAGTAGCTTTTCAAATGCAATGAGCAACAACCCCCTTGCTCTACCAACATTGTGCCTTTAAACTAGCTTGCTCCTTATCCCACATTATTGGGTCCTTTTTCTGTCTTTTGGTTTATTGCAAGTAACTGTTATAACAAAGTTTCACTGCAAATAACATGGATTAACATTTTCAATCCTCCTTTAACAGTTTCTTCCTTGCCTGCTTCTGGGTCTCAGAGCCAATGGCACATATGTTGGGGTTTGTTGTGGTAGCATCCCACTTCCAGTCTTATTCAGCTATTGCCACAATAGTGCTATGCAACAAACAAAATCTCACAGACATGGAGTATTAAAATGTGTTCCTCATTAATGTGGGTTGATGGGTTTGGCTCAGCTTCCAGCTGAGTACCAGTTGGCTGAGCTCTTGGTTTACTGCACTTGTGCGAGTTTTGCAACTGGCTGTGTGAACTCTTCTCGTTATAGGCAACCACACCAGCACATCCCAAGCTCTGCTTGCATCATGTTGTATTAATTATGCTTTTTAAAATATATTTTATTGATTTTATAGAGGAAGGGAGAGGGAGAGAGAGATAGAAACATCAATGATGAGAGAGAATCATTGATTGGCTGCCTCCTGCATCCTCCCGCTACTGGGGATTGAGCCCGCAACCCAGACATGTGCCCTTGGCCAGAATTGAACCTGGGACTCCTCAGTCCGCAGGCCGGTGCTCTATCCATTGAGCCAAACTAGGGCTAATTATGCTTTCTATGCTGTAGTCTTGATGCTTTACATCTTGGGGCCTTGCTGCTGGAGGGACTGTCCCTCCCAGAACCAGCTAATTCCTAGAGGTAGCAAACCACTAGCCTTCCAAGAATGCACCTTTCATATGCAAACTAATTCAGAGTCTATCCCCCCAACCATCACCTTTATATCAATATATAAATATTCATTCCAGGCCAATATTCCCCTGATCTGGTCACCCCAGAGGCAGTACCAGACAGGTAGGGACAGCCCCTGTACAACAGAGCCCATTGAAATGATTCATTAGCTTATCCTGTTTACCCTGTATCAGCCATTCCTTCCCAGGGAAACCACAATAAAGCTCTTACCCACATTTCCCCTCCCTCCCTCTGTCTCTTGACCCACCCTGGTGCTTCCTTGTGTGGTCTGTGGTATGGCATGTCTCTTCTCTTGCCATGTGTAAGTATAACAAAATTTCTTTTCAAAAGCCCCTGTGTCCTGATCTGTTGGCCTTTTCATACCTAAATAATGAAACTACTTTTTTAAATTAAAAGTTTTTAGTATTGACATAATTGTGTGTCCTCCTTTTCCCCACCCTTAGCCCAGCTCCACACCTGCTCCCCTCCCTTGGCCTTCACCAAACTATTGTCTGTGTCCATGGGGTATACATATATGTTCTTTAGCTAATCCCCAAATATCTCCCTACTAATATTCTTTTGACCAACTTAAGTCATGTAAGCTCAGTGTTGACGTGTGGGGAAGTACTTTTTGACCACCAGCTTGGCAAGTGTGAATGCATATTTCCATTAGAAAGCAGAGAAGGATTGGACACTGTTCACTGGAGTGGTGAGAGTGTGGATGTAACATTCTGTAACTGTGGATATATAACTCTATTGGAGGGGAGTGGAGATTTGGGACCGATAATTTAATCTGCCACATTGTATGTATATATGTATATGACGTTAGCTAAAAGAAGAAAAAAAGGAGATCTGAATATGATTTCAAATATGTCAAACAGAATCTATGCAGAGAAAGAAATCTTGAAGGAAAGACATTAAAATGTTAATAGCATATATCTTTGGGTGCTAGGACTGTGAAAGATTAAAAGCATTCCTTCTTCTATTTTACAAACTGTGTTTCATGAGAATATAGTAATTTCATAATTTAAAACAGGCTCTTTTAACTTGAAGTGGAGTCTTCTAAGTATTAAACTAAAATTGTTGGAATATCAACAATAGGATCAGTAGTGGTCCTAAAAGCATGTGCAAGGAGGATTCATTCCTGATCCTGTGAGGATAGAAAGATTTCCAGAGTATGGAACCCCAGGAATTGACATGGCTTGTCCTCTTTTTCTTTGTTATTAAAAGTATGGTGCACAGGTCTCCAGCATTGGCATCACCTGGGTACTTGTTAGAAATACGCAGTCCAATCTTCATCCCAGAATTACTTAATCTGATCTGCATTTTAAGAGAATTATCCAGGTGGTTTGTATGCACGTTAAAATTTGAGAAGCACTAATCTATTCCACACTGTTATAACATCATTTAAAGTAAACACATGTGTGTTTTTTTCCTCCATGATTCAAAAGGAATTATTATTTTAAAATGAAAAAATGGACAGATAGTGGAACAGACAGGCAAACAGATTGGCTGGTCCAGTGACAAAGAACCAACAATATTTGCACAGGAAAAATGAATTATTCAGTCTGGAATAGTTATTGATTGCCCATTTGATGTGGGGCACTGTTCCAGGTGGAAAAGCATTTCCTCTCCCCAATTATAAGACAGAACTGTAATTCTGGGATGTGTTAGTAGAATGTTAACAGGTGTCATACTGTATTAGTTTCCTGTGGCTGCTGTAACATATAGGCACAAACTGGGTTCCTGAACACAACACAATTGATTATTTCACTGTTCTGGTGGCGGAAAGTCTGAAATGGGTCTCAATGGGCTAACATCAAAGTGTCAGCAGCAGGGCGGTGTCCCTTGGAGAAGCTGTTTCCTTCCCTCTTCCAGCTTCTCCTGGCTGCTTGCATTTCTTTGCCTGATTCCATCTTCAAATCCAGCAGTGGTCAGTAGTGCTTTTCTTGCTGCATCACTCTTAAGTCAACTCTCTTCTGTCTTGAATTCCATTTCTAATAACCTTTGTAATAGCACTGGGCCCACCCAGCTAATCCAGGATCACCTCCCTATTTTAAAATCGGCTGATTAGCAACCTTAAGTCCACCTGCCATGTAAGGTTCCAGGATAAGAACGTGGGCATCTTTGGGAGGCTATTATCCTGCCCACCATACCCATGAACTAGAGATTTAGTGGGCACATGAATCTGCAAATAACATGTCCTTCTGGGAGTTTTGCACTGTACATTAGCATAGTAAAGGCTCTGAGAAATGAAGCAAAAAAGCCCATTTAACTTGGCCCAACCCAGGAACTCTTCTTTTATGTGCACATTTCATGAAGCTGAGCCAGAGAAATATGAAGAAATTCGGGGTAAATGAAAGAACTGGTTTCTGCCCGAAAGGAGTTGAAGAAAACTTTTCATTTTTTAAATCATGCATTGCAACTTAATCCTGGCTTCATTCATGCTGAGGGCATGCAGGTCAGAGAGTGAGAACATCTGTGGAAACTAGAGGCCCCACTTCCCAGGCTTCTGTTCCATTATAAGGCAACCTCGAGTGCAGCAGCGGTGGTGGGAGTCTATGCCGATTTCCATTTTTACCAGGGACATATTGTGGTATTATGAATAATAATAAAAAATCTGTCCAGGCCACTTTCCTAATCTCTATAACTCTGTTTCTCATTTGTAAAATTGGGTTAATGGTATCCCTTTCATCCAATACCACTATGGGGTTTTAATTAATGTTAAAATGCTTTTTGGCATCTACATGCAGAAAGAGTTATTATAATTCAGTGCCAGATATTATGATGGTAATGAGGACTAGCTCACCAATGTTTCATTACATGTGCAGCTTTTTTCATTAATTTACTACATAAGCCATCATACAGTATTATCTCTAGAGCCAGACCAGCCAGCTTCTTTCATCTTTTAGATAGCTCCTGTGGAAACCAAGAAATATAAACCGGAGAAAGCTGTGTCTTGTAAAAATAAAAATAAAAATAAAAATAAAAATAAAAATAAAAATCCCAGAAGGCATTTGTTTTATGTGGTGAGCACAATGATTGCTTCAATAAAGAAGCCTTGGAAGGCCCACTTGTTCTAAGATTATTCATGCAGCAATTATGCCATTGATGGCAACCTGTTTTTATGATAATATATTATAAGCTATTCTGAACCCACTCAACAAATCATAGTATAGCACTTGCAATCTTACTCAGGACCTCTTTCACTAAGATACCTATTCACGTCCTTGATTAGAAAAAGCTAAAGAATATGGGCATTTTAAAAAAGAGATAAAGTACACATCAGTTGTAATCGTCAATGAATTGGTACTTGTAATTTTAAAGTGAAGAATCACAAAAGAGAGAAATTATTGGGTACCCTGACTTACATTTTTGATATCTTATTTATCTTAGTACAAATGCTTTCCATGAGTCCCTAAATTGTGTGCATGACACAAAGGAAGGGGACTTACTTAGTTTACAGTTGGACAAGAACAAAGGGTTTTCTTAAATTTGTTTTGCTTGGGTTTTCAAGTTGACTCTTGAACAACATGGGTTTGAACTCCACAAATAGGCAGATTTTTTTGGATAAATACAGTCATCATCCTTTTATATTCTTGGGTTTCACATCTGCAGCTTCAACCAACCACATACCAAAAACAGTATTTTTGAACTTCCGACTGTAGTTTCCCAACTGCAGATTCTTAGCTTTGGATAAAAAAACACACACACACACACAAAAAACAAACAAACAAAACAAAACTGTTTTTAATCCACAGTTGGTTAAATCCTTGGATGTGAAGGGGCTGACTGTAGAGTCAAAAGTTAAACCCTAAGTATTTTTACTGCAGGAGGTCAGAGCTACGAATCCCCATGTTGATCAAGGCTCAACTGTATTCTTATTTCAAGTGTGTATTATTAAGTTCTTTTAGGTTTTTGGTTTTGCAGGGTTCGTAACACACTAATGCACTTTAATTTTAAATAGTTATTGTCATTGTTTTGCTGAGGTGACTCTCTATGAAAAGGAAGTCAAGCTCTTCAGGCTGCCCTCCACTGGTGCGTTTGCTGGCTCCATCATGGCAACTGGCAGTCCCAGCATTGTGATTATTGATGATGAACCAGGTGATGGCCTAGGTTTACTTTGTATACCTAATCATTACGTGGAGGATTTGGAAAAGGTGTTTATTCCTCATGAACTAATTATGGACAGGACCGAGCGGCTTGCTTGAGATGTGATGAAGGAGATGGGAGGCCATCATATTGTAGCCCTCTGCGTGCTCAAGGGGGGCTATAAATTCTTTGCGGACCTGCTGGATTACATCAAAGCACTGAACAGAAATAGTGATAGGTCCATTCCTATGACTGTAGGTTTTATCAGACTGAAGAGCTACTGTAATGACCAATCAACAGGGGACATAAAAGTGATTGGTGGAGATGATCTCTCAACTTTAACTGGAAAGAATGTCTTGATTGTTGCAGATATAATTGACACTGGCGAAACAATGCAAACCTTGCTTTCCTTGGTCAAGCAACATAATCCAAAGATGGTCAAGGTCACAAGCTTGCTGGTAAAAAGGACCCCTCGAAGTGTTGGCTATAGACCAGACTTTGTTGGATTTGAAATTCCAGACAAGTTTGTTGTAGGATATGCCCTTGACTATAATGAATACATACTTTAGGGATTCGAACTATGTTTGTGTTATTAGTGAAACTGGGAAAGCAAAATACAAAGCCTAAGATGAGAGTTCAAGTTGAGTTTGGAAACATCTGCAGTCCTATTGAAATCACCAATAAAGTTATCAGATGTTCTAGTTCTGTGGCCAGCTGCTGAGTAGAGCTTATTGCATGTATCTTCTAAGAATTTTATCTGTTTTGTAATTTAGAAATGTCAGTTGCTGCATTCCTGAACTCTTTATTTGCACTATGAGCCCAAGACTATCAGTTTCCTTTGGGTGGATTGTTATTAGACTTCTGAATAAAGAATCTCTTAAACCACACCACTATTGAATGGAAATATTGAAATTGTATCTGTAAGAAACATTTAAAGAGAAGATATATTAGTTTTTAATTGATATTTTAATTTTTATATATTCAGGAAAGTACAGAAGTGATTGAATATTGTTAATTATACCACTGTGTGTCTAGAAAAGTAAAAAGCAGTCAGGTTTTGTATCTAAGACAGCATCTAAGAGATATTGTTATATTAGACTAGAGGCCCGGTGTATGAAATTCGTGCACGGGGGTGTGTCCCTCAGCCCAGCCTGCACCCTCTCCAATCTGGGACCCCTTGAGGGATGTCCGACTGTCCTCTCACAATCCAGTACTGCTGGCTCCCAACTGCTCACCTGCTTGCCTTCCTGATTGTCCCTAACCACTTCTGCCTGCCAGTCTGATCACCCCCTAACCACTCCCCTGCCAGTCTGATTGATGCCTAAGTGCTCCCCTGCCAGCCTGTTTGCCCCTAAATGCCCTCCCCTGCAGGCCTGGTCACCCCTAACTGCCCTCCCCTACAGGCCTGGTCACCCCTAATTGCCCTCCCCTGCAGGCCTGATCCCTCCCAATTGCCCTCCCCTGCTGGCCATCTTATGTCCACATGAGAGTAGCCATCTTGTGTGTTGGAATGATGGTCAATTTGCATATTACTCTTTTATTAGATAGGATAGAGGCCTGGTGCATGGGTGGGGGCTGGCTGGTTTGCCCTGAAGGGTGTCCTGGATCAGGGTGGGGGTTCCCTTGGAGTGTGGGGCGGCCTAGGTGAGGGGCCTGTGGTGGTTTGCAGGCTGGCCACACCCCCGGTGACTCAAGTGGAAGCCCTGGTATCTGGGATTTATTTATCTTCTATAATTGAAACTTTGTAGCCTTGAATGGAGGCCTGGGCCAGCCAGGGTGTACAGAAAGCTTGGCTTCCTCCATTTCCAGAGAAACCCAAGCCTCCTGCTCTCTCTGTGGCCGCAGCCATCTTGGTTGGGTCAATTGCATACTCACTCCTGATTGGCTGGTGGGCATGGCTTGTGGGTGTAGCAGAGTGATGGTTAATTTGCATATTACCCTTTTATTAGTTAGGATGAACCATATGTCCTGGAATTCTTTAAGTAGTGTTTCAGTATTATTAACTGTATTTTCCTGCTTGTTCACATTATTTTTGGTGAATCTTTGTCAACAATTCCTTTTAAATACAAATCAATAAATTCCAAAATAACATTACCACTTTTTTAACTCATCAGTGTAAAAATCCTTAAAATAAGGGCTGTTTCTTTAAAAGAAAAAAAATAAAGTCAAAATAAATATTAAAAGATGTGTGCCCTGATCTTAAAGAGGTTGCTTAAATCTCACACTTGTTTCACTCAAGTTTTGTTACAACTTTATTTATTTATTTTTTAAAATATGTATTTGTTAATTTCAGAGACAGGAAGGGAGAAGGAGAGAGAGATAGAAACATCAATGATAAAAGAGAATCACAGATCAGCTGCCTACTGCATTCCCCCTACTGGGGATCAAGTCCACAACCTGAGCATGTGCCCTGACTGGGAATCAAACTGTGACCTCCTGGTTCATAGGTCAATACTTAACAACTGAGCCACACTGGCCAGGCTTGTTACAACTTTAAATTGAGTTTATATCCACATGGACAGAGTGAAAAGTGTCTCAATGAAGCATCTGTTTCATGTTGTCATCTATTTTCACAATTTGCAAAACTGAATATAAAATTTATTATACAAAAGATGCCTTTTATCCCCAATAGGAGGATTCTCTCCCCCCCCCCCCCCGCCTCGCCCCGCCGTATTTGCTTTCTCCCCATTTCATTTTGCTTTGTAGATAATTTTGGTAAGTGATTTGAAGATGGGTAAAGAAAATGTTAGCTGAAGCTGATGAGAGCAAGCAAATTGATTGATTAAGATCTTGGTCTTCTTTATAAGCTGGGTTGCAAAAATAATTACGTAAAATAAAATTTAAAAATATGTGTATAAATCAGGGTAAAGGAATATGTATAGAGAAAAGTAAAATGAAACCTAGTGTGAGGTCACACTTAAAATGCACCTTACTCTCGTAACACACACTCTCAAGCTAACTGGTATACACATGTTTGTTTCTATATTTTCCAGCAGCCCATGAAATGAGGGAAAATCACTTTTAATGAGAATCTCTTGAAGATAAAGGAAAGTCCATTATTTAGCTGCAGTCTATTTCCAATGATGAGGCTAGAGGAGAAAATGAAACTCTGTATCTTTCTTTATCTGTCTGCCTGTCTCTCTTATGTCTCTCTCTGCCTCACTGTCTTTGTCTCTGTCTCATTCTGGGATTGAGGATAATGAGCTGAATTTTCTGATATTAAAGGTGCCTCTGATACAACTCTATTGCTCTCTGAATTGGGCTGTTCAAAGAACAGAATTTTAAAATCCACGCACCTCTGTTATTTTCAGAAAGGTGGGAAGTGATGTGGCTGATCATCTGAAAATATCAGATGATACTTTTATTTTTAGCTCAGAAATGCAACTGTGGGACTTTTAAATAAAATCCAACACATTTTGTCGGAGAGGCTAAACCAGTCACGACCAGCTGGCATTGCACAAAACTGAAAGTCACCACAAAGGGAATTATCAGTGAGGGCAAAGAGCAAAGGGAAAGTCCTCAAACAGTTACTGGGGGCTGACTGGTTTGCCCAGTGGTAGAAGGCTGTCTGTGTGCTTATATAATGAATCCAGGGATTTCCACCATCAATTACTATGGGTGAAAGCCACTCTTGATTTTGAACACTCACATGTCCGGGTGCCTCAGAGATGTGAAATCTTGTCCTGGCCCTGTCACGAACTCTCTCTGTGATCCTGAGATAGCTACTTCTCCATTTCCCAGTCTGTTCCCTCTCAATGCAATGTGAATTGGACTAGATACCCTTCCAAGTCCATTTCAGGACCGGAAGATGAAGCAGAGTAGTTAATATCCCCCGTAAACCTCACGTGTGTAAACATGTAATTCTTTTTTACTTCTCTATAGCCAAACTAATTGCTCATAGCCCCTATTTTAATGACGAGAGAGGGAGTGAGGGAGAAGAGACAGAGAGAGAAAAAGAGAGAGAGAGAGAGAGAGAGAAAACAAAATAAAAACTAAGCATATCAAGCAAACAAATTTCAATTTTGCCACTTCAAGCTATCTTATTCTGGTTTAGAAGTTAGTCTTTTGGTGTAATGACTCAGGATTTAAATTCAGTTGATTCAGAACTCAGGCTCTGCTGGGGCTGCCTTTCCCTCTCAGGGGCTCTACCTTGTCCTCTCAGTCCCGCCGCTGTCCTGTTTGATGTCCTCCGCTTTGCACTTCTTTTCCTTGCAGTGGCTTCTGCTGCCGGGGGAAGCCGAGACAGTAGTGCAGTGAGAGGTGGGGTGTCTGGGCTGGGTGGCCTCCACCTGAGGCTCTCATCCCGCCTTTCCTGCTTGTGCTGCTGGCATGCATGGGCATCTGCTGCTGGCGCCCTGGGGGTGGCCATGCCCTCTGATATTCAGGTCCAAGTGGCCAGTGGATGAAACTCCCCTGTCATTTCAGGCAGCGAGGTTCTTGGAGCACTGCTGAAAGAAGCATTTTCAGAAGCCCCCTGGAAGGATGGGATGTGGGAAAAGGTTATTTGCATAAAGGTACAGTTTTCGGGTTCCAGTCCTGGAAAAGGTGCAGCTGGGAGTTCAGCGAAGCCAGGAATAAGGCCACTGTCCAGAGTCTCTGTTCCATGTTGCAGCTGGTTTGGCTCAGCATTCAGGTCAGAGTAAAGTCCTTTCCATGTGTGGAGCCCTGCATGGCCATGCACCAGGCAGGCGGGCACAGTGGAGTGCAGCCCCTGCAGCAGGGGTGCCAAGAGGGCCCGGCGCCCTGGAGCCAAGAGAGTGTGGCTCCTTTGTATGTATTTAGATTTCGTGAGCCTGCACTGGCTCCGTCCATCCTGGCCAACTGCCTGTTTCCAGGTGTGACTGACGGGCAAGGAGGGTCCCAGGTTACTCAGACCTTACTGGGCATGTGTCTAAACAGCCTTTGTTCAGTCCCTTTCCCCATCAACGAGCAAGGAAATGACTTGTTAATGTAGCTTTTTGGCAAACCTGTCTAAATGGATGGCTCTATCCAGCCTTCCCCTTCCTCCTTTCCTGAGAAATAATAACCAGATTATGACCACGGTATGACATGCACTTTGTGTCCTCCTTATGATGTCCCCGTTCCCCACCCCTCTTAGCTTCCCTCCCCCTGCAGTACTCAGGGGCTGTTGCACAGGAGCCAGCACCTAGAAGTCAGGGATTCAAAGCTCTATAGCTCCCTATGCTACGCCTCCATTTCTACCCCCTGAATCTAAACTATGATGCAACTAAGAGGGCTTAAGGCACACAGTGAGGGTTTTTTTTCTTTCTTTTGTTATAAAGCAGGCTCTTTGGTCCTGAGATCCTCAAGCCCACGTAGTGGTTTTCAGTTTGCACCACGTGTCTCTCCATCTTGGAAGGGAGGATACTGACCGATGTCTACCTGTCTCTCTTTCCTGCCTCCTGTCTGGGAGGATTGCTTCCTCTTGTTTGGTGGGATATCTCATCCATACCATATCACATATCATATCTTTCTATAGGCCATACTACGCATTCTATTCTCAAGTCCTCTCAGTTTTAAGGCTTTGGAGTCTGCAAAGGAACCCCCCTCCTCCTCGATCCCACCCCACATGCTTAACAAAGTTTGGCTCTTGCAAATTAGAAATAAAAAAATCTGGATTTCTTGTCTTCAAAGTGTGCATGAAATCTGACTATTCTCTTTGTTGCTCCTAAGCAAGAGATTCTAAGACGTCTATGAGCAGAAGACGTCTATGAGCAGAAAATTACCTAAAAATATATAAAAATAGAATTCAGCTATGTAAAAAAAATCTAATCATGATTAAGTGGGGTTTATTCTAGGGATTCAAGGCTACTTCAATATTTGAAAAATCAATCAATGTAAGCAAGTTGACAGGCTAAGGAAGAAAAAAATCACATGATTATATCAATGATGCAGAGAAATCATGTGATAATATCCAATTTTCATTCATGATGAAATTTTTTTTTAAGAAAATAAGAATAGAGAGGGAACTTTTTTGATTTCATAAAGAATGACCTACAAAAAAAAAACACAGCTAACTTATTTGATGGTGAAAAACTGAATACTTTCCTCTTAAACTCAGGTACAAGGCATGGATGTCCACTCTTATTTAATGCAGTACTGCAAGTTCTAGCCCATGAAATTAGGTTAGAAAAGGAAATAAAAGTCATGCAGATCAGAATGGACAAATGAAACTGTCCCTATTTGCAAATGACCTGATTGTCTATATAGAAAATCTCAAGAAATACAAACAAAGATTATATTCTAGAACTAAAGAGTAAACTCAACAAGTTCACACTATACAAATTAAACATACAAAACCAATTGTATACCATACATATGCTATATGTAGTATTTAGTATTAATGAGCACAAACAGTAATAATAATCTGGCCACTCAAAGTGTGTGTGTGTGTGTGTGTGTGTGTGTGCAGAGAATTTGTTCATGGGTGGGGTCTGACCAGCTGGCCAGGGAGAGGGGATATGGGCGGTTGGCTGGCCTGCCTGCTGGTCAAAGGAACAATTTTCATATTAGCTTTTATTATATAAGATATACACTGAGTGGCCAGATTATTATGTGTTCAGAGATCATAATAATCTGGCCACTCAGTGTATTTTAAATACATTGAAACTTAATGAAATACATAGGCATAAATCTAATAAAACATGTACAGGATATATGCTAAACACTACAAAACACTGATGACAGAAATCAAAGATGGCTTAAGTAAATGAAGAGACATATGTTCATGGGTTCAAAGATTCAATATAGTAAAGATTCTTCCCAAATAAATATACAGGTTTAATGTAATTCTCAATAAAACCCTAGCAAGATTTTTCTGTAGTTAAAGATAATTATTTAAAATTTGTGTGGAGAATAATTAAAATGATGTTGAAGAAAAAATAACAAAATAGGAAGAATCGGTCTACCAGATTTCAATACTTATAACTACAATAATCAAAACTGTAGGGAATTTGTAGAGATATAGGCACAGAAATCAACAGAACAGATTAGAGAACCTATAAATAGACTCACACAAATATGCCCAACTGTTTCTTGACAAAAGTGGAAAAGCAATTCAATGGACAAACACAAACCTTTCAAAAAATAATGTTGAAACAATAATACATTCATAAGGGGAAGAATGGATCATGGGCTTGCAGGTGAGATGTACTAAAACGATAAAACTTTCTGTAAAAAATAAAGGAGAGAAATCGTTAGGATTTAGAGGTAAGCAAAGAATTCTTAGACTGGACACTAAAATGAAGACCTATAAAAAGTTGACAAATTGGGTATCATTAAAATTAAAAACTTTTGCTCTGAGAAACACCCTGCCTGGAGAATGACAATATAAGCTACAGCTTGAGAGAAGACATTTGCAAACCACATAGCTAACAAAGCACCAGTATGTAGAATATACAAAGAACTAGAGAATTATCAAAACTCAATGACATAAATAATTAAACCACAGAAAATAGGTAAAAGACTGAAGAAACATATAACTGAAGATGACTTACAGGTGGCAAATAAGTAAATGGAAAAATGTTTCAACATCATTAGCCATCAGGAAAGTGCAATATAAAACTACAACGAAATGTCACTGTGCACCTTTCAGATGTCTAAAGTAGAAAATAGTGACAACACCAGAAATCTGGCAAGGATGCGGAGAAACTGGACTGCTCACACATTTCCAGTAGGGATGAACACATACAGCCTCTCTGGAAAGCAGTTTGGTGTTTTCTAAAAAAACAAACAAACAAAAAACAACACACACAAAAAAAACAAAAAAACAACAACAAAACAAAACAAAACAAAAAACTAAACATGTACTTACCATACAAACCAGCAATTGTTTTCCTGTACGTTTATTCCAGAGAAATGAAAACTTATGTTCACCCCAAATCTTATACATGAATGTTCATAGCAGCTTGATCTGTAATACATAAAAGCTGACACAATCCAGTTGTCCTGCAAGGGATGAATGGTTAAACACACTAGGGTGCATCCATACCATTGAATATCACTCAGCAATAAAAGGAAATGAACTGTTGATAGAACAACTTGGCTGAGTCTCCAGAGAATTATATGAAATGAAAATAACCAATCTCAAAAAGTTGCATCCTGTATGATTTCATTTATATAACAATTTCAAAATTACAAACATGGAGAATAATTTACTGGTTGCCAGGAGTTGGTGGCAGGTAGCAATGAGTAAGAGGTGGCAAAGGGAGTAGGCATGGCTACAAAATGGCACCACGTGAAATCTTAGTGGTGATGGAAGAGATTAGCTCTTTAAAAATTAATTAATTGTATTAGTGTATATTTAATCTTTATTGTTGAAAGTATTACAAATGTCCCTCCCCCCCCCCCCTTGACCCTCTCCAGCCCCCTCCCATTGGCTGAATCAATTTGCAAGATGTTAACAGGGGAGGAATCTGGATAAAGTGTTCATGGGATCTCTGTATTATTTCTTACAATTGAATGAAAATCTGCAATTATCTCAAATAAAACTTTTAATTTAAAAAAGTAAAAAGGAAAGCAACCATAATCCTATAATCAGTACCTGTGCCCCATACAGGGGTTCTAGTTCCAGGACAGTTTCTGGCACATAGAAAGCATGTACATTTTGTTGAATGAATGCATAAGACATTCATTTGAACAAGGGAATGATTCATAAAGTATTTCATATTTATTTAAGATTCACAAATCTTAAAACTTCCAGGAGAGAGGGAAACTATATTGCATTATTTGCAGATGCTTTAAAGCCCTCCCCCCCCCCCCCCCACTCCCCTGTAACATTGGCTCATTCTTCTAAGTTTGTGGACAAACCTTTGCAGGATTGTTGGAATCAGAATATACCCGAGAGCCCAAATAAACTTCGCACAGAAGCCAGTGGATAGTTTTCATTTTCCAAAGAAATTTTATTCCGTTTTGCTCATTCACCCGTTTCACGAGTTTCTTCCTACTTTGCACATGCTTGCTCTCTGGTCTCAGTTGGCACAGAGCACAAGCAGCCACCTGACCTCCTTGCGAATTACTGGGACGATAGCCTCCGCAGGTTCTGTTTTACGAGTCCACCACCTAGTGAGTTTTTGGAAACGAGTATTTCGCGGGAAGTGGAAGAGAGAATTATACTTTTGACCTGCTTAATGATGGAATTGCCTGCGGAGACTCAGTTTACCCCTCACCCTAAGTAGAAGTCTTGTCGCCTGGGAGACAGTCACCAGAGAGGGTGCAGAAAGGAAACCAGGTCTCTCAGAACTCATTCTGGTGAACAGGTGTGTTCCAACTCTTACAACTTTGAGGCCAGGAGAGTATATTTTGCAATTCGTGAAGGGGGCACGATCAGATTAATGCTGGATTCATGCTTCTGAGGGAACTGATATAAAACGGTATTCTGTCACAGCCACGAGGAGCGCAGTTTATGATACAGATGGTGGAGCGCAGTTTATGATACAGATGGCGGGGCGCAGTTTATGATACAGATGGTGGATAAGCTCCCTCTAGTGGTCAGAGCCGGTGTTGCCGAATGAAGCGAAAGAGCGTCTTGTAATTCAGAAATCAAGGCTAAGGAAAATAGAGCCCTTTCTTAGTTCGGCCACTTGCAACCATCTGATGTTCATAAATGCATTTTGAAGGTTTATAAAACAAGCCGCCCTCCACAGGCACCCAGAGGGGACCTAGGTATTGGTAGGTAAACAGTCAACCAGGTGCAGAATAGTGATGTGTCCATTTGCCTTTGATGCAGCATCCCTCCAGCGCTTCTTTACCCGGAGCTGTAAAACCTCCCACTTCTCCCGAGGACAGCCCATCACATCCACATGAAGAAATCATGGCTATTGCCGTTATTAAGATCTGTGATGTAGTATCATCAGCCTCAGATTTTGGTGTGATATGAGGCCAATACTGGTAGATTCCCTTTCCCAATGGAAATACATTCTAAGCCCTGTTCTCTAAATGTAGAATTTAAAGGCCATTAAGTTTAAGCATCAGGTAGAAGTTAAAATTGGTTAGGGCAGTTAGTCCAGCCCACCTCATATCTTAGAATCCTTGTATCTGAATTGTTCTGGGGGTGCTGGGGCAGCAGCGACAGACATGACCTATAGTACTTGATTGAGGCCCCAAACTCTCTACCGACTGGAAGCCCTGTTTCAAGGCTCCTATGCCCAGAAGCTTCCTGTCCTCAAATACCTTTTACTCATCTTCAGGAGTTTTATTCTTTTGCTGTTTCTCCTAAATTGGATAATTGACACAGGTTATCATGCATTCAGGGGGCCAGGCTCTGACGTTTGGAAATTCACTCCCACCCGGTAAAGGCTCTTTGTGTCCTTAGAGTGGTGTTGCCAGGCGGTGGCCAGGGAGGAGGAGGGGGAAGGGAAACGGTGGCTACCCACCTCTTCATTGTAGTTCAATAGAGTACATTTTAAAGTTACCATTGCTTGAGTGTGCTTTTCCCCATAATCCTTATTTTAAAATTTAAATACCTTTGAAGAATGTATAATGACAATCCGCAGTGGGCTTGCTGTGTCAGGGACTATTCTAACCACTTTTGTATACTGACTGATTTAATCCTCCTGGCAATAGTGAGATAGGTTGTATTATAGTCCCTATTTTACCCATGGGGAAATGGAGGCATAGAGATTATATGAAGTGCCCAGTGTCACCTAGCTAGAAGGCAGTCTTGCACTTGAATAAAGAGACTATTATGGTTCTATTGTGTGATTTAGGACAAGTCATTGGAGCACCTTTGAGATTTCCTTACCTATGAAATGTGGATAATAATTCCTGCTCTGTCTACAGCATTAGGTTGCCATGAAACCAGTTATTTATTTCCAAATATTTGTTGGGTGCCCACCACATGTCTACTGGAAGCACAACCACAATGCTGGGCATGTTCTTGCCCTCATGGACTTTATATTCTAAGGAGGGAGGCAGTAAACAAGTGAACAAAGAAATAAATGATGTCATTGCAAATTGTGCTGAGGCTCTCAAAAGAAAGATGCAAAGAAGCAAAGTTTGGGGCAGTGGAGGGCATATAGTGGTGTGACTGCAGCTGCTTTAGCTAGGAGAGCAGGTGCAGCAGCAGGAGCTCAGAGCAGGGATAGGTTAGAGCAATGTGGAGACGTACTGAGAACGGGCCGTGGGGAAACATGGGAGTGGATGGGAGAGTGGATTGTTCCAGATGGAATGGTATGTGGAAAGTGGAATGCTTCTGCTACCTGCATTTGCAGAAACAGAGAAGACCGGTGTGATGCCATCAATGAATTTGCTGCATGTGAAGAAGCCGTGGATCAAGATCTCAAGAGTTAAATTCCCTGAGGCAAACACACTGATGCATTGCTACACATAGCCAGTTAAAAACTAAAGATTTCGTGAGGAAATGGATTAAATGGTCCCATTGGTCGTTTCCTTTCTCTGTGCCCACAAATGCATGGGACATCTCTGCTTCTGCTCATATCTTAGTGTAGCAGGATAGTTTATTGAAACATCTTTTTGTGTTTCCTTCTTTTCTGTTCTCTGCACTCTATCTTCCCCACTTATTTTAACTTTAGGGATTTTTTCAGTTTTTTTCAATCCTTTTGTTCAGTTTTTTTCAAGAGATTTTTTCAGTTTTTTTCAAGACCACTGAAGGAGTAAGTGGATGCCATTTTCCTCTTTCCATTGGCTCTTGATATCATTTATTTCTTTTAATTTTTATCTTTTTTTCTTTTTCTTTTACCCAAGCAATGCAGGTAAGCACAATAAATAAAAATGAATTTAAATTACCTCATATCCTGCCATGCAGAGATAAGTGAGCATTATGAACATTTTAATGTATAGTCTCTGTAACCTCTTTTTCCTTTGTTGTTTTCCTTTGCAATTCATATATCTTATCACTGGGTAATGGCAGATTTTCATAACATTAGCAGGTTGATTACAGGTACTTAGATTTTAAAAGTTACTTGCAAAGATCAGCTTTTAAAGAACCAAATGCTCAAGAAAAATGTATATGCTGTACTTAGTATTATTTAACCTAAAAATTCAATTATATATTTAATTAATGCTTGCCACTCTTTTAAAGTGACCAAAAAATAATTCAATTAAAAACGGGCAGAAAACCTAAATAAACAACTCTTCAAAGAGGACAGACAGATGGCCAATAGACATATAAAAAAGATGCTTAACATTATTAATCATCAGAGAAATGCAAATTAAAACCTCACAGCTGTCAGAATGACTATCATCTATAAATCAATAAACAAATGTTGGTGAAAACAGAACCCTCATGCACTGTTGGTGGGAATGTAAGTTGGTTCAGCCACTGTGGAAAACCGTATAGAGGTATTAAAAATAGATATACCTTATGACCCAGGTATTCCACTTCTGGGCATCTAGCTGAAGAAACCCAAAACACAAATTTGAAAAGATATATGCACCCCTATGTTCACTGCAGCTTTATTTACAATAACCAAGATATGAACCCAAATGCTCATCCATAGGTGAGCAGATAAAGAAGATGTAGTGTTATATTGCAAATCGGCCAGCTGGACAAGATGCTTAATGAGCCAATTAGTTAGGAGTCATCTTTATTGCGTGCAGGTTCAGAGCAGATTACCTCTGTCAAATACTGAACAAACACAGGAAGGAGTATTCCCTTTTTATATCCTTCTAGTTCTTTGTGTAAGTTATTTTTGCAGACATCTTGTAAACTTGAGTATATATAATATCTAATAAAGATCTGTCATATCTATACAGACAACTTGTAACCTTGAGTACATATAATATCTATATAGACACCTGTAACCTTGGATACATAATGAACAAACACTTGGCATGAGAATATGGGAATTGTTATCAGTATCAGTGTATCAGCCCCTTTAGATGGCTAGCTTGCAAGGTCAGACAGTTAGGTTTATCTTTTCTATTATTTAAGCTAAAAAACAAAGTTATTTTACAGAATAAAAGACTATCTAAAAATAACAGAGTAGTTCAAACAGCAGTTTCAAGCAGCAGTTTTCCAAAGGAGGGACCACCGTGCTTCAGTAGTACATATGTACAATGAGATATTACTCAGCCATAAAAAGAAACTTACCATTTGTAACAACATGGATGGACCTAGAAGGCATTCTGCTAAGTGAAATAAGTTAGACAGAGACAGATAAATACCATATGCTTTCACTTATATGTGGAATCTAGAAAACAAAATAAATGAACAAACAAAACAGAAACAGCCTCATAGATGCAGGTAACAAACTAGAGGTTGCCAGATGTGATAGAGGTTAGGGAAATGGGTGGAGGGGTGAAGGGATTAAGAAGTGCAAATTGGTAGTCACAAAATAAGAACAGGGATGTGAAAGAACAGTGTAGGGGATGTAGTAAATGATATTGTAAGAACTATGAATGGTGCTAGGTGTGCACTTGAGTTCTTGGAGCGATCACTTTGTAAATTATATAATTGTCTGATCACTATGTTGTATACATGAAACTAATATAAAATAATATTGAATGACAACTGTAATTAAAATATAAAATGAAATACCTACAGTTTACTTTGGTGTCAAGTATCTCTAGGAAGTGTACATGACTTTGAGGACTCAGTCATGCTAAGTGATAAGACTTCTGTAGGCTCTTATATTAATTTAAATAATTATTTTTTATTCTCTTTGATATCTAGTTTTTAAGGCATACTTACATCAGAAAGAAGATAAATAGAGCTATAGGTTAAAAATTAAAAATTCCCAAAACCTAGAAGAGTATCTAGCACATGACAGATGTTCAATAAACACTCATTTCCCTTAATTCCAGTCTCCTTTCTGAACCTAAAAACAGAGATGCTACACTAGTTTATTTTTCCCAGGTTACATGAAGCTATTTTCCCTCCCACTGAAACAGGAATTTTGGGGGGTGAAAAAGACAGGTTTTAGGAAATTTTAGAAATTTTGGAAATTAGGGGTACCATGGAGGAAGCACAGGACTGCAGAGCAACAGAGGGTGTATTTCCATAAAACAGGGAAGCTGAAAAGCTGCAACAGGTACATTTCCATAGAATGAGGGAGTTGGGAACAGCAGACGGCCTATATTTACAAAATAAAGGAAAGGAATCCCTTCATCCAAAAAGAATAGGAAAACATTAAGGAAGGCGGGTGAGGGGGGAGAACCTCACATGTCTCATGTGAGTTTCAACCTTTGAGCCCAGGAGTTACTATAGCAACCAGTCTAAGGAAATAGTGACCAATCAGAGGGGATATCAATGCACCAGGATCTGCAGCCTTTATAAGCCATAGGGAAAAGGAACTCAGTGGGACCCTTTTCCCCTCCCCACATGGGAGTCCATTCTATGGGACTCTTTCCCTATACCCATGTGGGAGTCTGTACTTGTTCTTCAATAAATCTCCAGCTTTGTTATACTACTCTCTGTCCGTGGATTCATTCTTCGGCTCTGGTGGACAACGAATCCAGGTTCCAGTCTGTATCACCAACCTCCTTCCTTTCTACCCTCCCTCTCCTTCCTTTGTCCCTTCCTTCCTCCTTACCTACCTTTGTTTCTCTTGCAATAATTACCACTCTCCTTTACCTTCTCTCTAGCTGGGTATAAATTAGAATCTATTTAGATAGACTAGTTAATATTAATTAACCTTGGTTATTTATAGCTTTTGGCAAGCCTTCATTCAATAAATACTTAGACTTATTATGTGCTAAGGACTGTGCTTTAACTGTTGGAGAAAATAATAGTAATAAAAAATATAGGAGACTAAGTAGCAACTGATTGGTTTTACAGATTACTCTACAGTTCTTGGAGATATGCTATACCCTCTCCCCCAAATCCTGCATCTTTTTCACAGAACATTATATTCTGAACCAAAATGAGAAAGTTTCTGATTTTATCATAATGTTCCAACTGACTTTTTATTATATATATATTTGGCCTAAGAGGACTAAATCAGGATTATGAATTTCTCACTTGTTCTCATGTTATTGGATGAAAACAAAATCAATCCTGATATTTGGATTTCTAACTGCTACATTATAAATACACAAAAAATGCAAGACAACTGGAAGACCTTTGAACAAAAGATTATTTGTTTTGAGCTCCTCTTTTCAAATATCATCCTTATATGTGTCATTAAAAAACATATATAGGGTATCCCAAAAAATGAATACACACATTTTGTATAATTATCAAAGCAGTGTTTATTAAAATACATTTAATTTTCAACATTGAGCTATCAGCTGTTATAGTGTGTATACCCTGTAGTTTTGGGGAAAATTATTTTTAAAATATGCCTTTCAGATATATTTTCTTAACTCTTTCTGCCTCTCTCTCTCTCTCTTTCTCTCTCGCTCTCACACACAAACTTAAGAAGTTATTTAATTTTATTCCCTTGCATTGGTAGTAAACTTGGGGACAAAGTGAAAAACGGCCATTTAGCCTAAGATTGCAGCTTTCCTCTACTGAGAAACAATTGTATACAGATGAGAAAATTTAACAGTTCTGACAGTGATTTAATGTTACCCATTTAAAAGTCATCTGGCAGGGAGAAACCAAGATGACGGCATAGGTAAACACCTAAACTGCTGCCTTGCACAACAATTTCAAAACTACAACTAAAAGACAAAACGCACATCATCCAGAATGACAGGAAGGCTGGCTGAGTAGAAATCCTACAACTAGAAGGAAAGAGAAAAGCACACTGAGACTCAGAGGAGCTGCAGGAGGCAGAGGTACTGAGACACGCACGCAGAGAGGACTGGCAACTGAGTGCGTGGCTGGCTTTCTCAAGTGGGAGGGAGACAAAAGCTCCCAACTGTGCTGAATGCCAGTTCCGGGCGAGACTCTGGGGACCCAGACTCATACGGGGTGAAACTGGACTGTCTGGCAGTGGGCAGAACTCAAGGGCGGCTTTCTTTCAGAGATGCTTGCAGTCATTACCACAGGGCCTATTAGGGCAGGGTTGATGGGAAACCAATGCTGTCTGATCAGCCCTGAGACTCCGCCCCATCCAAGCTGAGCACAGAGGCTTTTACAAGTTTTATCTCATAAGGGTGTCTCCAGCACAGAAGTTCTCCCAGCATAGACACAGCTAATCCTCACAGCCAATTGGCCTGGAGGTCAATTCCTCCCAGTGATACCAACAACAATCAAGGCTTAACTACAATAAGACTGTGCACACAGCCCCAAAAGGGGTGCACCAAGAGTGTCCACCTCAGGTAACTGGAAGGCCGACTCACTGGGCTATATAGGACACCTAGCACACAAAGCCACTCTATCAACTCAGGGAAGCAGCCAAAATGCAGAGACAACGAAAAAGATTACAAATGAAAGAAATGGAGGAAAGCAAATGACTGGATATTGAGTTCAAAACCATGGTTATAAGGTTTTTCAAGAATTTCCTAGAAAAGGCTGATAAATTTAGCAAGACTCTCAAGGATATGAAAAAGGACCAACTAGAAATTAAGCATACACTGACTAAAATAAAAAATATTATTCAGTGATCCAATAGCAGTCTAGAGGATCACAAGAATCAAGTCAAAGATTTGAAATACAAAGAAGCAAAAAACACTCAACCTGAAAAGCAAAAAGAAAAAAGAATCCAAAAATATAAAGATAGTGTAAGGAGCCTCTGGGACAACTTCAAGCGTACCAACATCAGAATTATGGGGGTGCCAGAAGAAGAGAGAGAGCAAGATACTGAAAACCTATTTAAAGAAATAATGACCAAAAACTTCCCCCACCTGGTGAAAGAAATAGACTTACAAGTCCAAGAAGCGCACAGAACCCCAAACAAAAGGAATCCAAAGAGGACCACACCAAGACACATCATAATTAAAATGCCAAGAGCAAAAGACAAAGAGAGAATATTAAAAGCAGCAAGAGAAAAACAGTTAATTACCTACAAGGGAGCACCCATACGACTGTCAGCTGATTTCTCAAGAGAAACTTTGCAGGCCAGATGGGAGTGGCAAGAAATCTGCAAAGTGATGAATAGCAAGAACCTACAACCAAGATTACTCTACCCAGCAAAGCTATCATTCAGAATTGAAGGTCAGATAAAGAGCTTCACAGATAAGGAAAAACTAAAGGAGTTCATCACCACCAAACCAGTATTATATGAAATGCTGAAAGGTATTCTTTAAGAAGAGGAAGAAGAAGAAAAAAGTAAAAATTAAAATTATGAACAACAAATACATATCTATCAACAAGTGAATCTAAAAATAAAGTGAATAAAAAAATCTGATGAACAGAATAAACTGGTGAATATAATAGAATCAGGGGCATAGAAAGGGAGTGGATTGACAATTCTCTGGGGGAAAGGGGTGTGGGGGGTGCTAGAAGAAACTTGACAAAAATCTTATACCTATGGATGAGGACAGTGGGGCAGGGGGGGCGGGGGGATAAGGGCAGAGGTTGGGGTGGGAACCGGGTGGAGGGGAGCTATGGGGGAAAAAAGAGGAACAATTGTAATAATCTGAACAATAAAGATTTATTATATTAAAAAAAAGTCATCTGGCAGTTTCAAATATGGAAATTTTAGTCCCATTCCCATCCACAGATATTAAAAATTTCTACAATTCCTTATGGCTGTGTCAGTTTGAATGTGTATAATGCCTTTTTAAAATAAGACTCAGCAGAAAATATCCATATTAATCTGGAGGTTTGGAAGAAACAAAATTACTTTCTTATGACAACTGAATAGCTTCTTAAATCATGAAAGTGTTTCTTCACTTTAGTAATGGGTTCCAGCAAAAGGATAAATCTTGAATATAAAAGTATTTTCTAGCCTAAATATTGTAAGCATTGCCTGGTAGTCAAGGCTGGAAGGAGCCTTGGAACCATCCCTCCTCCAAGGCCCAGCCTTCGTGTCTCAAGGGGCTGGTTCTAAGTCCCATGGCCAGTTGGGGTGGAGCTGGGCCTAGAACCCCTGACAGTGACACTCAACCCAATTGTGGGCTCCAGCCTTCCCCAAACTTTTCTTTGAGATCCATTCAATGATGTAAAGAAGACACAGTCTGTTGAAAGGCAGTGCACTTCAATGTTAGAGCGGGAAGGATGATTCCTACCTAAGGTTCTTAAGCGCAAAATTATAATTCTCAAACATAGACATAAATAAATCATGAATGTAACAGTCTAGTTTTCTGTATCATATATATGATGCTTTCCATAATGAAATAGTAATATTATCAGGAAACTTTGAAGCATGAACCCAACCATACAAAAGAAGGAGAGTCTTAATAGGAAAGTTATTTATCTAAGATACCCATAATTGAGGCTTTTGATTATTTTTTTGTCTAATTAAAATCATTACATGAGCAAAGCATCAAACTTCTATCCTCATCTATTACTGATCCTCCCCTACTCCTAGAGAGAGAACCTTTGTATAAACACGTTCCCTTCTTCTGTTTTTCCTGTGTGTTTAGACAATTGAGAATTCACAAGTAGTATTAAACATTTCTTTTCTTTTAGAAATATAGATATCTTGACTTCCTCTGCTAACTTTCAATTTTCTAAAAATTGAGAAAACAGTGAGGGATTGGCTTCCTAAAACTTAATGCTCAGCATCAAAGAGAGTTACAGTGAGACAAGATTTTCTGAAGTGATAATTAATTGGCTACATCTCTATTTTATGTTTAATAGGAAATAATAGTCAAAAGCAGAGAAATCTGATATTTATCATTTTTGTATGAAAGCATGCCAAAGATCAATAGAAGGTGTTATAAAGGCACATTTCTTGATTTTCAAAGGAGAGTGATTGGGGATTTGTTTAGAAGTGTCATCATTGAGTTAAGATAATGTCACCCTATTATTCTCTCAGATCAGAAACAGGAAATTCCACAGTTTTAATGTGAAGCTATTTATAGAAAATAGTGCTCTTTAAGAGAAAATTTAAGTTTAATTTTGTGAGTAAACTTTCAGCTGGAACTTAGAACCCTTGATCAGAGGGGTTTCAAATGCAAGCTGGTTTGATCAAACATGTAGAGAGCCCCAGAAATGACATTCCTATTGGTGTTTCCTTGAAGGAGTATCCTATATAATAAAGAGGGAATATGCAAATTGACCAGTCACAAAGATGTCTGCACCCACAGCTGAGGCCAAGTTCCCATAAGGAGCCTTAATGAGCAATCAGCAGGGACCAGAGGCTACACCCTCCCCCGCCCCCATGGGGCTTGACAGGGGACCTCAGGCTGTGTCCCCCACCTGGCAGGGTTTGATGGAGGACCTCAAGGCATGCCCTTGCCTCGGAAGAGCTGGGGGACCTCAGGCCATGTCCCCCATCCTGGGGCCACGCCAGGGAACCTGAGTCTACGCCCCCTGCCAGGCAGGGCTTGACAAGGTTGGGACTGGCCGGGTCTGGATCTAGCCCAATAGGGGGGTCCCAGCCGGGTCTGGGTCTCACTCGATTTTGAGGTGCATTTGGGTGGGCGGGGACTTGACCCTGGGTCCCATGGTGAGCTCCAGACTCTGACAGGAGGAAGGTTTTCATATACATTTTACTAATTTTCTTTCACCTCTGACACTTCTATTATAGAGAAAGGGCAAATAGCAATATTAAATTATTTCCTCTAATTAATCCCCTTTTAATGTGCACGAATTTTATGCACTGGGTCACTAGTCAAATATAATTTCCAATGTTGTTGAATATTAAAAATGGGAGAAAGCTAATCTGTTTAGTGGCTTATTCTGACTTCACCAAGCAAGATACCATATATACTGTTATTTCCACATCTCTTAACCAGTCTTCAAAAGTCAAATCACACATGTTAATTCGGTGTTTCCTGTGCGTGTAATAATTGTGACAGAGGTTCTGGTGAATGGTAACAACCCCTCCTTTCCTTACATTAAAACCATTGCATCTTTCTCACTTCTCTGACCTCGCTTCCTTGATCACCCTCCCTTTACTTGTTACTTGTGAACTCTGTCCTACAACACTTCAGCTTCAATTTCATCTTCCCTGACTTGTCTTCCCAGATTCAGCCAAACTGACTTAACCCCTTCCTCCTCTGAGTTTCCAAAGAATTGTGCTCATATTGTGCATTATAGCATTTCAAGTGTGATACTGTTTGCATGTTCTATCACTACTAGATTTAAGGTTATGTCTGAGTCATCTCTACAAGCATCTCCAACATAAGGTCTCATTATAAATGTGATGACTGTCTTTGAGGAGCTTTCAGTCAATCAGGGAGCATATGTAAAACCACATACACAAAAAAATAATAGTTGGCTAAATCAATTTAGTCAACAAAATTTTATTAATTGCCTATTTTGGCCTGGGTATAAAACTAAACAAGAGAGACAAGGGGTATGGAGAAAAACCAAGATGGCGGTATAGGTAAGCACCTAAACTGCTGCCTCACACAACAATTTCAAAACTACAACTAAAAGACAGAATGGACACCATCCAGAACCACAGGAAAGCTGGCTGAGTGGAAATTCTACAACTAGAAGGAAAGAGAAAAGGTGATCACGGAGAATTGGAGGAACGGCAAAGGGTTGAGGTATGGCAAAGGGTCTTTGTGCGTGCAGAGAGGAAGGGCAGCTGAGATGCAGGCTGACTTTCTCTGGCTGGAGGGGGAAGGAGGCCCCCAAATGCACTGAACCTCAATTCCAGGCGGAACCCTGTGGACCCAGGCTCATAAAGGGGAAGTCTGGACTTTCAGGTAGAGAGAAAGGCACTCAGAGACTCGGAGACCCGGGGGAGAGCGGGGGGAGCCGGCAGGCAGGGGTCTGGAAGCGCGTGCTCGAGTGTTCACAAAGACTGCAGAGGTTGCCACGGGCTTTCCCTAGCAGAGGCTCCTGACTGCGCTGGGCCCCAGTTCTGAATGCACTGAACCCCAGTTTTGACTGCACTGAACCCCAGTTCCAGGCGAGCCCCTGGGGACCCACACTCTTGCGGGGGAAATATGGACTCTTGGGCATAGGCTCGGGAGCCGGGGAAGGCTGCGCGTGCACAAGGGCAGGGCTGATGAGAAGCCAGGACTGTCTGCTCCGCCCTGAGACTCCACCCCATCCAAGCTGAGCACAGAGGCTTTTGCAGTCTGGCAAGTCTAATCCTATAAGGCTGTCTCCAGCACCAAACTTCTCCCAGCATAGACACAGCTGATCCTCACAGCCAACTGGCCTGGAGGTCAATTCCTCCCAGTGATACCAACAACAATCAAGACTTAACTACAACAAGGCTGTACACACAGTCCACAAAGGGGTGCACCAAGAGTGTCCACCTCAGGTAACTGGGAGGCCTACCCACTGGGCCATATAGGAAACCTAGCACACAAAGCTACCCTACCAACTCAGGGAAGCAGTGAAAATGCGGTGACAAAGAAACAGATCACAAACGAAAGAAATGGAGGAAAACAAACAACTGGATATAGAATTCAAAACCACGGTTATAAGGCTTTTCAAGAATAGCCTAGAAAAGGCCAATAAATACAAGGAGACCCTTGAAGATATGAAAAAGGACCAACTAGAAATTAAACATACACTGACTGAAATAAAAAAATATTATACAGAGACCCAACAACAGACTAGAGACACGCAAGAATCAAGTCAAAGAATTGAAATACAAAGAAGCAAAAAACACTCAACTGAAAAAGCAAAAAGCAAAAAAAATCCAAAAAGTTGAAGATGGTGTAAGAAGCCTCTGGGACAACTTCAAGCATACCAACATCAGAATTATGGGGGTGCCAGAAGAAGAGAGAGAGCAAGATACTGAAAACCTATTTGAAGAAATAATGACCAAAAACTTCCCCCACCTGGTGAAAGAAATAGACTTACAAGTCCAAGAAGTGCACAGAACCCCAAACAAAAGGAATCCAAAGAGGACCACACCAAGACACATCATAATTAAAATGCCAAGAGCAAAAGACAAAGAGAGAATATTAAAAGCAGCAAGAGAAAAACAGTTAATTACCTACAAGGGAGCACCCATACGACTGTCAGCTGATTTCTCAAGAGAAACTTTGCAGGCCAGATGGGAGTGGCAAGAAATCTACAAAGTGATGAATAGCAAGAACCTACAACCAAGATTACTCTACCCAGCAAAGCTATCATTCAGAATTGAAGGTCAGATAAAGAGCTTCACAGATAAGGAAAAACTAAAGGAGTTCATCACCACTAAACCAGTATTATATGAAATGCTGAAAGGTATTCTTTAAGAAGAGGAAGAAGAAGAAAAAAGTAAAGATTAAAATTATGAGCAACAAATACATATCTATCAACAAGTGAACCTAAAAATCAAGTGAATTAAAAACCTGAGGAACAGAATAAACTGGTGAATATAATAGAATCAGGGGCATAGAAAGGGAGTGGATTGATAATTCTCAGGGGGAAATGGGTATGGGGAGGTGTGCAGGAAGAGACTGGACAAAAATCATACACCTATGGATGAGGACAGTGGGTGGGGGGAGGTAAGGGCAGAAGGGGTGGGAACCAGGTGGAGGGGAGCTATGGGGGGGAAAAAGGAGAAACAATTGTAATAATCTGAATAAAGATTTATTAAAAAAAAAAAAAAGGAAAAGACAGACATGGGCCCAGCTGGTGTGGCTCAGTGATTAAGCATTGAACTATGAACCAGGAAGTCATGGTTTGATTCCAGTGAGGGCACATTCCTGGGTTGTGGGCCCTATCTCCAGTACGGGGTGTGCAGGAGGTAGCTGATGAATTATTCTCTCTCATCATTGATATTTCTATCTCTCTTTCCCTTTCCCTTCCTCTCTGAAATCAATAAAAATATATTTAAAAACAAAAAAGACACATGACTTCATAGAATTTAAAATTGGGGCTTAAAGATAGATATAAATAACAAATCATACAAATTATTTGTAATAAGTGCAATATTAAAGAAGAGCAAGGAGAGCAAGGAATAAGCACAGGCAACAGCATGTGCAAAGACCCTGAGGTGATAAGAAGCTTGGTCCTTTGGAGAAAATGAGAGAAGATGGTATGCCTGATACAGGAATAGAAGGAAAAGACTGCCAAGAGATCAATTGGGGAGGCTGGGCAGAGGCCAGCTCATGCAGGGGCTTCATTGTTATATTAAATGTCTGGAATTTATTTTAAAATCAAAAGAAAATCATTCAAGAACATAAAGCAGGACTGCAACATTACTGAATTTATTTATTTTTAAAAAATACATTTTTATTGATTTTAGAGAGAGAAACATCGATGTACTAACATTGATCAGCTGCCTCTGCACACTCCTTACTGGGGATCAAGTCTACAACCCAGGCAAGTGCCCTGAGCAGGAATTGAACCAGAAACCTCTTGGTGCATGGGTCAATGCTCAACCACTGAACCACACTGGCTGGGCTGAATTTATTTATATTTTTAAAAAGATCATTCTAGCTGCCAAATGAATATTGGAAGTAGGTGGATAAGTTAGTTGGGTAAATGATGACAGTAACTTACACTAGTGTGATGTTAGCTGTAATAGAGAAAAGTGGATGGACTTAAGAGACTTTCAGAAGTTAGAATCCACAATATTTAGAGATTATTTGGATTTTCGTGTATGTACATGTGTGCACACACCCATGTGTGGTATATTGTGTCAGATGAGTGGTGGAAGCAACAGGGAGAAGAAAATATCAAAAATGACTCCCAGATTTCTTAATTGAGCAACTATATGAATGACAGCATGGTTTTTAATGCTTATGTGGACAAATTTAGAAAATTGAAGGGTAACAACCCCATCCTCTGTCATCAGTCTTCAACCTGAAATCCACTGAATCTTTATTGAGTTCTTAAGTGTCTCTGATAAAAAGGCAAAAGACCCTGTTGATGGTAGTGATAGGTAACCTTTTAAAACATCAAAAAACTATTTTTCAAGTATAGTTAACATGCAATGTCAAAACAACACAGTGAAACATTTTTAGTAAAGGCTGTGGACACTAACTTCTAGCAGAGCATGGGATGCCTGAGCCTTGTCTGGGAGGGGCTCTCAGAAGCTGGAGGACTGGAAGAGCAGACAGGCTGGCTCTCCTTGCTAGCAAATGTCATAATTTTGCTGAGTGGGGAGGTCCTAAAAAAGATGTATTTCAGAGCTATTGTTTCTAGAGAAACGGAATCGGCAAGTGTGCATCTGCAATTCAAATGGATTCCTCTTGGCCTTCAGCGGCGCTCTTCCCCTGAACTTGATAACAATTTTCTTTCACAAGCTTAAGGGATCTAGCTGCGTTTCACTGTCTCCGATGTCTGCTTTCCTGCAGCTTTCCCTGAAATATCTAGCTCATCAGCCTATAATGTCTGTGACTCAGCGCCTCTTACTAATTAATGTAACACAATTTAAAACTGTTTCAATAAGATTTAGCTTGCTGCAACATTACTGAATTTATTTATTTTTTAATAAATAAATTTTCCCGCCATCTGACACTTGGAACTAAAAATAAACCAGCTCTCTGAGGAAACCGATGAATCCCTTTATAAATGCACTAGATGGCAGCGGAGGCACTCCTGCAGGCCGTTGGAAAGCCTTCTGCGCCAGGGGAAGGGACCTGAACACGGTCAAGTTCCAGCTGCCTTTTACCAGTAAAGGCAGAGAGAACGTAAAAGAGGAAGAGGAGCTGCGCAGCGAGCTAAATGCTGCTCATCACTTAAGTGGGCTGGGTGTTCATGTCACATAGACTCTCAATTCCAATAATTACAGGCTGTTGTTGTTCCTTGTGATTAAGCCCCTATAGAGAAAAGGTGTTTCAAGTACACCTGCCTCTTGTTAAATGAAGTAAATGCATTTGTTTTCTCTTTAAGCTATAAAATTAATTCCCATGAAATAAATCCCATTTTTCCTCGCTGAATTTCATTATTAACTTGGGGATATAGCTCTTTAGAGAAAAATAGTTCATTAATATTATTAAATCACAGGAATGCAGCACTCCTTTTGAAATAGCCCATTTAAAGGAATATAATAATCTGCACCAATCACTGACAAATAGTACTAAAATAGTCACAAATATTTAATAAATATCAGTAATGTGTTCTATGCAAATAAGTCATAATATAGAAAATTAAGAAAGAAAATGTCGTACCAGTTTCTTTATACGTAAATAATCAAACTTTCTTGCTGTTAGCTCTTTAAATGTTTAGTAGTTTGGTTCAATTCTTCCATTGCTTTGTATTACCTTATCCCTTTTGAACTGTATTATTAAGTATAATTCATTAATTTTTTTTCTGTATGTGAAGTTGGGCTGTTTCCAGATTAGCTTGTGTCTTTAATGTTCAAAGCAATGTTGTATTTATTTAGCTGATGATATATTTTCTTATTAGTTGATGATATTATTAACATTTATTTGCATGTGTTATAGTTTACAGAATTCTTTTCACATATATTATCTCATTTAATCTTTATAACAATGGGTTATGTAGGGATGATTATTAACCACTTTTTACAGATGAGAAATAGGAGGTCATAAAGGCTAAGTAATTTTTCCAACGTCACACACATTCCCCCCTCCCCCCCCCCCCAATCAGTTGGGTAACATGTCAATGTTATAACAAGATTTGAGGGAGGCACATCTCACATGAGAACCTGAACACCCAATCATCACACTGATGAGCTATAAGGATGAGGTCACACACATTTTAAGTGGCAGAACTTTGATATGAATCTAGGTTTTTGAGTGTAAATCATAGATTCTTTCCATTATTTCTCACTGACTCCCAAACAATGAGCATATTTAAATAATTATGTTCACCTACAAAAAAAAAAAAAAAAAAACAACAAAGACAGAACAGAGACCTATAAAGAAAAAAAAAATGGCCTACTGTGGATGGCCCATGGAAGAAAAGTAAGGACCAGATTGTGCAGAGCCTTGTCAACCATGGATTAGGGACCAATTTTAAGGGTGGCAGGAAGCCACTGAAGTTTTAAATCAAGGCAGGACATGGTTTGCTGTTTATGAAAGATAACTCTGATTTCAGTGTGGGAAGTGGTTTGGAGTCAGCAGGAGTGGCTGTGGGGAGGTTGGTTAGGCAGCTGTGTTAGCAGTTCAGGAGAAAGAGGTGGCAATGGGTGTCATGAAAAATAGGCAGGTTTGAGGGCTATTCAGGAGTTGGAATGAACAGGTCTTCATTATTGACTATAGACTGGTGGTAAGGGAAAGGGGAATGTCAAGAATAAATTTTAAGATGGGCAACTGGGTGGTTAGAGGTGGTATTGACTGAAACAGAAAATATTGGAAGACCATCCATTTTTTCCTGAAATATCATTTGACTACCATGTAATCTAGCTATAATAATAAAAGCATAATATGCTAATTAGACCAGACATCCTTCCAGATGTCCTTCTGGATGACCTTCCAGATGAAGCTGGGGCTGTGAGGGCTGAGGCCCTTTCATGAATTTCATGCATTGGGCCTCTAGTTCTATCTAATAAAAGAGTAATATGCAAATTGACCATCACTCCAAAACACAAGATGGCCGCCCCATGTGGTCAAAGATGGTTGTCCCCATGTGGACACAAGATGGCCGCCCCATGTGGTCAAAGATGGTTGCCCCCATGTGAACACAAGATGGCCACCACAAGATGGCCTGAAGGAGAGGGCAGTTGTGGGCAGTTAAGGGTGACCTGGCCAGCAGAGGAGGGCAGTTGGGAGAGACCAGGCCAGCAAGGGAGAGCAGTTGGTGGGGACCAGGCCTGCAGGCAAGGGCAGTTGTGGGCAATCAGGCCAGCAGGGAGGGCAGTTTGGGGTGACCAGTCCGGCAGAGGAGGGAAGTTGGGGGAGACTAGGCCAGCAGGGGAGGGCAATTGGGTGGACCAGGCCTGCAAGGGAGGGCAGTTAGGGGTGACCAGGCCAGCGGCGTAGGGCAGTTGGGGGCGACCAGGCCTGCAGGGGAGGGCAGTTGGGGGCAACCAGACTGGCAGGGGAGGGCAGTTAGGGGCAATTGGGCCGGCCGGGGAGCAGTTAGGTGTCGATCAGGCTGGCAGGGGAGTGGTTAGAGGGTGATCAGGCTGGCAGGCAAAAGCTGTTAGGAGCAATCAGGCAGAGGCAGGCGAGCGGTTGGGAGCCAGATGTCCTGGATTATGAGAGGGATGTCCGACCGCCTGTTTAGGCCCGATCCCACTGAGGTCCCAGATTGGAGAGGGTGCAGGCTGGGCTGAGGGACACCCCCTCCCTGTGCACGAATTTCATGCACCGGGCCTCTAGTTAGACAATAAAATCCTAGTTAATGGAATATATTTTAAGATTAAAATTGCAGTTCAGATGGGCTACACTCTTTCCTCATCCTTCAAACTTAAGCCTAATCTGTCTTCTCCAAGAAATCTTTTTTATTTTTCCCACTGTAAATTGGTTCCTCCTTTGTTCTACCACGGCACTGCCTCTACCTTTGGTTTAGCTATTGTCATACTCTGCTATTGCCTCAACCATACTATAATTCTTTTGAACTACACTTGAATAAATATAGCCTGAATAAATACTTGAATTAATTGATATGAACTCCCACTTTCCTTCCATTTTACAGCAAGTAGGATCATCTTCTTGTTTAAAATGGGAAACTTTGACATGATAAATAAGACACTTATGCCAGAGATCAGGGGGAGAAGATTAGGAGTCACTTACAGCTCTTATCTAAAATAACTTAAATTCTAGCTCCAGACACATTGCTTTAGAGGTGATCTTAGAACTATGAATAATAATCTCTTATCAATCATAGAGAATTGTCAGTAACCTCAAGTGAATGTAAATAGGAGAATGCCACAATTCTAATTAGGAAAGAATGGTAGGTTCCATGAACAATAAGTCACTAATTTTTATTTAAGTTGCAGAAATAATAAATTGATTAATTCTTCCATTTATTTATTTTATAAAAATATATTGACTGCAGAAGATACAAAAATGAGTAAGAAGGAAGCCACAGCCTCAGAAAGGGAGACAGAGGCATGAAAAAAATTAAAACAATATGACATGACCTGTGTTATAATAGAGGTACATATATACTGATGAGAGAGAAATTGTGTCAGAATGTGTGGTCAGAGATAGCTGTAGATAGGAAGTGCATTTGAGTTGCTCATTAAATAATGAATAGGAATTCTTCAGTAATCAAATAGAAAAGAGCACCACAGGCATGCAGAAATGCATAATTAGATCATGAGAGAATCACAATGCCTATCTAAGTAGGTGGATCAGAGGGCATATGGGAGAAAATGACTTGTGATAAGCTCAAAAGAGCTGGCCTAGGAGTCCTAAAAGACTGGACATTGGTAGAAAAATTTAGAGCTTATTTTAAAAACACTTGGTTTACAAATATGCAGGAAAAAATATAGTGATAAATAAGAATATGGTGACATGGGCGAGAATCCATAGTGTCTGGTACAGAGGAATGTTCACTATATATTGAACAAATAAGATGAGGTTCATAAAGAAGGTTTTCAATAAACAAGAGTTATGCTATTTATGATATAAAATAAATATATGTAAACCAATAGCTTTTCTGTATACCAGAAGTGAACACTGGTATATAGAAATAGAGCATAATGAACATATGTGCAATATTGTAAGTAGTGACTTAGAACTAGAGAAGTAAAACAACACAATATTGACAAATGATATAAAAGATGATTTGAATATTTGAAAGAAAGTAACATTTAAAAGATGTAAATTCTTACAATGCATTTAGTATTTTGTTTATTTTTATATTTAGTATTTTAATGTTATTTCAATAAAAATTTCAATGCTCAATGACATTTTTTTTCTATGCAGAAAGAAAAAAAGTTTAAACTTCTTCTGGAGAAGTAGTAAGATAAAAATACCCAAAGCCAATTTGTAAAAACAACAACAATAAAACCCTAATGAGAGTCTTTCCTTTTTAATATCAAAAGACATTACAAAGCTATACTAATTGAAATATTGGGGTACCAGAACAAAGTTGGACACAAAGATCTCTGGAATGTCATAAAGAACTCAGAAATAAATTTTAGTGTATAAATAAGAAGTCGAGGAAAATTAAGGTGAAGAACGGTTTATTCCATAAATGATACTGGCAAGATTTGTTTGCCACAATAGATCATTTACCCAAGCATCTAAATACCAGAAGACTTCATATAATATCTTCAATGTGATTATTATTTTATTATTACTTATTTATTTATTTTACAGAGGGAAGAAAGGGAGAGAGTGAAAGAGAGAGAGACAGAGAGAGAGAGAGAGAGATTTGTTGTTCCAGTTATTTATGCACTTATGAGTTGATTCTTATATGTGCCCTGACTGGGGATTGAACCCACAACCTTGATATGTCAGGACTATGTTCTAACCAATTGGGCTATTGGATCAGGGCCTCAATGTGATTCTTTATTTTCAAACAATGCCATTGTAATTGTTGAAAAAAGACTAGATACAATGTGTAACCAATGAATTATAGGGTTAGAGAAAACTGATTAGTGATTTTATGAAATGTATAATTTGTGATGGTTCTTGCTAGCTACATTTTAGCAGGCACTATCTTAATTTATATTAAGACTAGAGGCCCGATGCATGAAAGTCATGTAAGAGTAGGCTTTCTTTCCCCCGGCTGCCGGCATTGTCTTTCCTCTGGCACTCGGGACCTGGGCTTCCCTCATAATCGCGGCTTCATACAGAAGGTCATCCAATCTAATTAGCATATTACACTTGTATTATCCTATCTAATAAAAGAGTAATATGCAAATTAATTGTCACTCCGCAACAAAATGGCAGCACCCATAGCCACAAGATGGTGGTGCCCAGTCCCCTCAGCCCCACCGCTGTAGTGTTTGGGCCTGTCGGTCCAACCAGGAGTCCTGGAGACCAAGCAGAGAGGTGGGATCCACCCACTCCAGGGGCGGATCCAGCCTTGCCACTCTGCCACTGCTGCTGGAGTGTTTGGGCCTGTCGGCCCCACCAGGGGTCCTGCGGGATCTGCCCACTCCAGTAGTGGGTCACACCTCACTGCTCTGCCGCCTCTGGAGTGTCTGGGATTGAGCAGCGAGGCTGGAGTGTTTGGGCCTATGGGCCCAGCCAGGGGTCACAGGGACCAAGGGGAGAGGCAGGATCCACCCCCTCCAGAGGCAGATCCAGCCTCACTGCTCCCCAGCCTCTGGAAGTGTCTGGGCCTGTCAGCCCCTCCATGGGCTGTTGGACATCCCTTGAGGGGTCCCAGATTGGAAAGGGTGCAGGCTGAGCTGAGGGACACCCCTCTCCCCTGTGCATGAATTTCGTGCACCAGGCCTCTAGTATAATATAAGATTATATAAATATTTATATACATTGTGCCAATTTACAAAGTATGCATCCTTTTGTATAAATATTGTTAAGCCAAATTCTTGACTTCATGAGTATACCTTGTTCTACTCTATTTGGAGCAAATTAGATCCATACTTGCCTTTGTAAAGACACTCCAATGAAAGGGCAGAGAATGTCAGAGTGTATAAAAAAGGAGAGGCAATTTTAGGTTGTCTACAGCAAGCATATTTTAAATATAAAGATAAGGATAGTATAAAAGTAAAAAGATTGAAAAAAAACTATACCATGCAAATACTATAAAAAGAAATCCAGAATGGCTATATTAATATCAGACAAAATATACCAAAAAATGAAGAGATGATAGGTAATACAGAAAATCAATAAAATTGATAAATCTATAGCTAGTATGGTAAAGAATGAAAGACTCCACAAATTATCAATATAAAAAACAGAACAGGAACTATCACTATAGATCTTATAAACATTAGCATAAGAATATATTACGAGTAAAATTATGACAATAAATTTGACAACTTAGGTAAAATGGATAATTCATTAAAAGAAGTAAATTAGCAAAATAGACTCAAGAAGAAGTTAAAAACTTTAATAGCTTTTATATCTATTAGAAAAATTGATTTTTTACTAAAAAATCTTCCCACAAAAATGTCCAGTCAATATGGTTCTCACTGGTCCATTCTACTAAATATTTAAGGAATGAAAAATATCAATCCTGTGTGAATTCTTTCATATGGAAAATAGGCAGATATAGTTCATAACTCACTTTTATGAGGTCAAGATAGAGAGATACATGTTCCTGGATTAGAAGGCTCAATATTTTAAAAATATAAATTACCCTAAATTAATCTATACTTACAATTCAATCCCAATAAAAATTGCAGCTGAGTATTTTTGTGTGACAGAAATTAACAAATTGATTTCAAAGTTTATTCAGAAATGCAGAGGACCTGGAGTATTTAAAACAATTTTATCAAAGAGTAAAGTTGGAGGACTTCCAACTGACTGAAGCTACAGAAATCAACACAGTGTGGTTTTGTCTAAGTATG
This sequence comes from Corynorhinus townsendii, assembly GCA_026230045.1. Lineage (NCBI taxonomy): Eukaryota > Metazoa > Chordata > Mammalia > Chiroptera > Vespertilionidae > Corynorhinus > Corynorhinus townsendii. The sequence continues at coordinate 71,121,112 of JAPDVU010000008.1, forward strand.
GACATAAAAGTCAATGGAACAGAATAGTGAGGTTCAGAAATACGCTCACACATCTATGTTGATTTCCTATCAAAGGACCATGGTAATTCTATGGAGGAAAGCATAATAGCCTTATGAAAAACAAACTGCCAGAACAGCTGTTTGTCTCCATTAAAAAAGCGAACCTTGATTCTTGTCTCATTCAGTTCAGATAAGTTAAATCAAAATGAATTATTCCCTAGCTGGGTTGGCTCAGTGAGTAGAGCATCAACCTGTGGACCAAAGGATCCCTGGTTCGATTATGGTCAAGGGCATGTACCTTGGTTGCAGGCTCCTCCCCAGCCTGGGCCCTGGTCGAGGCTCATGCATGAGGCAAACAATTGATGTGTTTCTCTCACATCAATATTTCTCACTGTCTTTCCCTTTCTCTTCACTCTCTCTAAAAGTCAATGGAAAAATATCCTTGGGTGAGGATTAGAAAAATAAAAAAGACAAAAAAAAAAAAAATGGTGGCGAAATAGACAGACATGTCCCGAGCCTTGTCCCAGAACAGATAGAAAGAACAGATGAGGGTTGCATGGGAGGTGTTTATTGGTGAGTTGAGGGACAGCTACACTCCAGGAGACAGTGGGGGACTGCTGGATGGGGCTTCCCTGACCAGGCAGCCCCCACTGCTGCTGGGTTCCCTCCTGGAGCAACCAGCTCAGATGTAGAGACTGCGCCATCTTGAAGGGGAAAGTGGATATTATCGGAAGTCTGAAAATCTACAACTGTGTCACCCACCTAACAGCTGCGAACTCCAGAACACCAGTCCCCAATTGGCACAAACATGCTGATTCAGAGGAGCTCTACACTCCACCATGGAAAGGTCAGATTTTGCTTGGGATAAAGTGAGGTCTCTGCTCCTGACAGGAGAGAGAAATGCGTGACTGTGGGAGCTGGAGGACCGGGGGAAGTCTGCGCCTAGAAAAATCCGTGGCTGTTGGGGCTGGAGTGATCTGTGAATGTGGAAGGGGGTCCTCAGAGCTACTAAAAGAAAGGAACTCTTAAAAGCAACCCATTTTGATCTGACACAAAAGGACAGCCTAAAAATTTTAAAAGTGTGCTGGCTGCTTAGACCGAAGGGGGAAAAAAAGACTGCAGAGACTTGCGTGCAGCCCTGGAGTTCGCACACTTATACTAGCTCTTTTTGTTTGTTTGTTTGTTTTTGCTTTTTCTTTTTCCTTTAAATCCTTGCCTCTGATTACTAAGCCCAATACATAGGATCAACCAATTGGGGACACCCTAAGAGACTGCAGGGGAAAGTTGTTTTTTTGGAACCTGGGGATCAGAGCAGGGGATAACCATCAGAGAACCAGCTCTGGGGCAACCCACTCCCACAAACCGGTACTGAATGCCACAGGGAAAGCAGAATCTAAGCACTAGCTAGAGAGAACCCATAGACCCAGAGGTCAATCCGGACACACTGCCACCCAGGAGTTGAATCACAAATTGACTCTTGTGTAATCACAAATAAAGAAATACAAGAGAGTAAGATACACTGCCAGCTTAAAAATCAGGACTGGCTTACAACACTGAGGAGCACTGGAATACAAGGAAATGCAATGACTATGAAACAGGCGTGCCAAACAGAACAGTAGAGGAGGTGAATGACCTTCACTACTGCACATTTTTTTTTAACTTTTACTTAAAAAACTATTTTTTTTCTTTTTTCCTCACTTGATTTTACCCTTTAATTATTACATTTTTATTTTCAATCGGTATTATTACTACTACTATTTTACCTTTTATTTTTTAAAGTATCATTTTATTTTCTCTTTATTTTACCTTGGGATTAGTGTTCTACATTCTATTTTCATCTTCCCTTTAGAATCATTTTACCCTATCTCAACTTTACCTTTATGCCATCACTCGCTTCCTAACTTTTCCCCTTTTGTTGTCCTGTTTATCTTACCCTTTTCCTGCTTTAGATTTTCCCTATTCTTTCTTTTTAACCCCTGTTAAAATTTCACCCTACTCATATATCCAATTTCCAATCCCCTGCTCCAAGTCCATACACACCTCTCTCTTCTCTGTCTTCACTATCCAAAAAGTTGTTATTCTCTCTGTCCTTTTGTTGTTGTTTGCTTGATTGTTGATTACCTCGATTTTTTATGCTTGTTTGTGATATTGTTTTGCTTATTTATTTTTTGCTTCTGTTTTCCCTTGCCTCGCTTGATATTACTTGTTGTTTGTAGTTTGTATTCATCTCCAGGTTTTTATTGCTGGCATTTGTTGGGATTAGTGGCTCTTCTGTTGGAGTTTTCTCCCGATATTTATAGTTTGTTCCCCTCTTCTTCTGTATTCTCTGTTTTTCTTTTTCCCAATTTCATTTTTGCACTCCTTTCTTTTTTTTCTCTTCCTCTTTCTCTCCTATTCTCTAATTTGCCTTTCTCTGGTGGTCACTTTTATTTGTGATTATTAATATCGAGAATACATTTCTGTCCAGTGCCTTGTGCGTTATACCTGGTTGTGTTGTATTTTGTGCCTTTGAATCAACACAGGAGAGAGAGAACTACATAACCAGACACTCAGAAAAGAGAGACCATGGGGAGACAAAGAAACAGCCTGCATATGAAAGAAAAGCAGGCATCACCAAAAAGTAAGTAAACGAAATGGAGGAAAGCAAAATGCCAGAGAAAGAATTCAGAGAAATGGTATAAGTTGGCTGAAGAGAATGGAAGACAAATTTGACAATATGAGTAAGAACCAAGAGGAAATGAAGAAGAACCAAGAAGAAATGAAAAATGACATCGATGCTGTAAAGAACTCAATAGAAAGCATCAAGAGTAGACTAGAAGAAGCAGAGGACCGCATCAGTGAGCTAGAAGACAATGTAGGAAAAAATACCCAAGTAGAGCAGATTCTAGAAAAAAAATTAAAAAGCAGGAGGAGAGCCTCAGGGAACTTTAGGACAACACAAAACAAAACAACATCCGCATAGTAGGGGTTCCAGAAGGAGAGGAAACTGAGCAAGGAATAGAAAACCAGTTTGAAGAAATAATGACAGAAAACTTCCCTGATATTGGTAAGAAAAAACCAACACAAATCCAAGAAGCTCACAGAGTCGCAAGCAAAATGAACCCCAAAAGACCAACGCCAAGGCACATTATAATTAGACTGGCAAACACCAATAACAAAGTAAGAATCTTAAAAGCGACCAGAGAGAGACAGAAAGTTACCTACAAAGGAACCCCCATCAGACCAGCGACGGATTTCTCAACAGAAACTCATCAGGCCAGAAGGGAATGGAATGAGATATGTAGTCATGCAAAGGAAGGGTCTGAATCAAAAAATACTGTACCCAGCAAGGCTATCAATCAAAATTGAAGGTGAAATCAGGAGCTTCACAGCCAAAAAGGACTACGGGAATTTATTACCACCAAACCAGCAATGCAAGAAATGCTAAAGGGTCTGATGAAAAACAAAATAGAAATAGGAAGCAAAGAAGGAACACAGGGGTAAATAATAAAAATGGTGACAAATAAGCACATATCAATAATAAATTTAAATGTAAATGGATTAAATGTCCCAATCAAAAGACATAGGGTAACGGATTGGATATAAAAGCACGACTTATATATCTGCTGTCTACAAGAAACCCAACTCAGAAAAAAAGACGCACACAGACTAAAGGTGAAGGGATGGAAAAAGGGTTTCAGGCAAATGGAAATGAAAATAAAAGCTGGGGTAGCAATACTTATATCTGACAAATTAGATATCAAAGTGAAGGACATAAAAAGAGATAAGGAAGGCCATTTCATAATACTAAAGGGAGCAATCCAACAAGAAGAAATAATTCTGGTGAACATATATGCACCCAATACAGGAGCAGCCAAATACATAAAAAATCTCCTGGAGGATATCAAGGGAGAGATTGACAGCATTACAATCATAGAAGGAGACTTTAATACCCCACTATCACCATTGGACAAATCCTCTAAACAAAAATCAGCAAAGAAACATAAAGCCTAAATGACTCACTAGACCAGATGGAATTAATTGACATCTTCAGAACATTTCACCCCAAAGCCACCAAATATACATTCTTCTCAAGTGCACATGGGTCATTTTCAAAGATAGACCATATGTTGGGTCACAAGGAAAGTCTCTTCAAATTCAAGAAGATAGAAATCATATCAAGCATCTTCTCATATGACAGTGACATGAAATTAGATATCAACTACAATAAAAACAATCAAAAAAATCAAACACATGGAGACTAAATAGCATGCTATTAAACAATAACTGGGTTACCAGAGTGATCATAGAAGAAATAAAAAACATCATGGCAACAAATGACAATGAAAACACAACAATCCAAAAATCTAGGAGACACAGCTAAAGCAGTCTTGAGAGGGAAGTTCATAGCTCTACAAGCCTACTGCAAAAAACAAGAAACAATGGTAATAAATTACCTAACCCTACAACTCAAAGAGTTGGAAAGAGAGTAACAAGAAAATCCCAGTGTAAGCAGAAGGAAGGAAATAATAAAGATCAGAGGGGAGATAAATGACATAAAGACAAAACAAAACAAAACAAAACAACACACACACACACACACACACACACACACCAAAAAAGAAAAGATCAACAAAACCAAGAGCTGGTTCTTTGAAAGGATAAACAAGATTGATGAACCTCTAGCCAGGCTCACCAAGAAGCAAAGAGAGAGGACCCAAATAAACAAAATCAGAAATGAAAGAGGAGAAATGACAACAGACCCCACTGAAATACAAGGATTGTTAAAAAATACTATGAACAACTCTATTCCAACAAACTGGACAACTTGGAGGAAATGGACATATTCCTAGAAAAATGCAACCTTCCAAAACTCAATCAGATAGAATCTAAACATCTCAATAGGCCAGTAACTATGGAAGAAATTGAAGCAGTCATCAAAAAGCTTCCAGCAAACAAAAGCCCAGGGCCAGATGACTTCACAGGGGAGTTTTACCAAACATTCAAGGAAGAACTAAAAACTATCCTCCTCAGACTATCCCAAAAAATTCAAGAGGAAGGAACACTTCCAAGCTCAGTCTATGAAGCCAGCATCACCATAATACCAAAACCAGATAAAGACAACATAATGAAAGAGAATTACAGGCCAATATTTCTCATAAACATAGATGCCAAAATCCTCAACAAAATTCTAACAAATCTGATCCAGCAGTATATCAGAAAGATCATACACCAAGTAGGATTTATTTCAGGAATGCAAAGATGGTACTATATCCACAAATCAATAAAGGTGATACATTACACAAACAAATTGAGAGAAAAATCACATAGTCATATCAATTGATGCAGAAAAAGCATTTGACAAAATCCAACACCCTTTCTTGATAAAAACTCTCAGCAAGGTGGGAATAGAAAGATCATACCTCAACATAATAAAGCCATATATGAAAAACCCACAGCCAACATCATACTTAATGGGCAAAATCTAAAACCATTTCCCCTAAGAATAGGAACAAGACAGGGATGGCTGCTTTCACACTCCTGTTCGACATAGCAGTGGAAGTATTAGCCATTGAAATTAGACAAGAAGAAGGAATAAAAGGCATCCAAATTGGAAAAGAAGAAGGAAAGCTGTCCTTATTTGCATATGACATGATATTGTACATAAAAATCCCAAAAGACTCTATCAAAAAACTCATAGACTTAATAAATGAATTCGGCAATGTATCAAGATACAAAATTAACACCAAGAAATCTATGGCATTTCTATACACCAATAGTGAACTTACAGAAATAGAGACTAAAAAAGCAATCCCATTTAACATTGTACCAAGAAAATTAAGATACCTAGGAATAAACTTAACTAAGGAGGTAAAAGACCTATATGCAGAAAACTACAGGACACTGTAAAAAGGGATAGAAGAACACGTAAACAGATAGAAGAGCATACCATGTTCATGGATTGGTAGAATCAGCATAATCAAAATGTCCATTCTACCCAAAGCAATCTATAGATTCAATGCACTCCCCATCAAAATACCAATGACATATTTCACAGACCTAGAAAGAACTCTCCAAAAATTCATCTTGAATTAAAAAAGACCCCAAATAGCCTCAGAAATCCTGAGAAAGAAGAACAAAGTAGGATGGATCTCAATACCAGATTTCAAGTTGTATTACAAAGCCACTGTTCTCAAAACTGCCTGGTACTGGCACAGGAACAGGCATATAGACCAATGGAATAGAATAGAGAATCCAGATATTGATCCAAACCACTATGCTCAATTAATATTTGACAAAGTAGGCATGAACATACAATGGAGTCAAGACAATCTCTTTAATAAATGGTGTTGGGAAAATTGGACAGATACATGTCATGCAAAAAAATGAAACTAGACCACCAACTTACATCACACACAAAAAATAAACTCAAAATGGATACAGGACTTAAACATAAGATGGGAAACCATAAAAATACAAGAGGAATCCACAGGCAGTAAAATCTCAGACATATGCCGAAGCAATTTCTTCACTGATACCGCTCCTAGGGCAATGGAAACTAAAGAGAAAATAAACAAATGGGACTACATAAAAATAAAAAGCTTTTGCACAGCAAAAGAAACCAACAACAAAACAACAAGAAAGCCCACTGTATGGGAGAACATATTTGCAAATGTTATCACTGATAAAAGCTTAATCTCCAACATCTACAGGGAACTTATACAACTTAATAAAAGGAAGATAAATGATCCAATGAAAAAATGGGCAACGGACCTAAATAGAATCTTTTCAAAAGAAGACAGAAGGAAGGCCAAGAGACACACACACACACACATGAAAACATGCTCAAAGTCACTAATCATCTGAAAGATGCAAATCAAAACAACAATAAGGTACCATCTCACACCTGTTAGAATGGCAACCATCAGTAAATGAACAAACAACAAGTGCTGGTGAGAATGTGGAGAAAAAGGAACCCTCGTGCACTGCTGGTGGGAATGAAGACTGGTGCAGCCACTGTGGAGAACAGTATGGAGTTTCCTCAAAAAACTAAAAATGGAACTCCCATTTGACCCAGTAATCCCACTTCTAGGATTATATCCCAAGAAACTTGAAACACCAATCAGAAAGGATATATGCACCCCTATGTTCATAGCAGCACAATTCACCATAGTTAATATTTGGAAATAGCCTAAATGGCCATCAGCAAATGAGTGGATTAGAAAACTATGGTACATCTACACAATGGAATACTAAGCTGCTATAGAAAAGAAGGAATTCTTACCATTTGCAGCAGAATGGGTAAGAGAGCATTATGTTAAGTGCAATAAGCCAGGCAATGAAAGAAAAAATACCACATGATCTCACTCATTTGGTGGAAAATAAAGAATATTATAACCTGATGAATAATAAGATAGATACAGAGGCAGTAAAGCACCGAACAGACTATCAAATTTCAGTGGGAAAGCTGAGGAGTTTTGGGGAGGGAGGGAACTAGATCAACCAAAGGACTTGTATGCATGCATATAAGCAAGCGAATGGACACAAGACACTGGGAGTGTGGGATGAGGGCATGCGACAGGGGTTAGGGGAGGCTGGGGGAAAGTCAATGGGGAAAAAAAAGGAGATATATGTACTAATATATGTAATATTTTAAACAATAAAAAATTAAAAAAATAATTATAGTGCTAATATAAAAACTAAACCTATAGACCTCCCCTCTCCCAAATAACAGAAAGTTTTACAACCTTTGGGTAGATGTAGATTTCTTAGAGAGGTCACAGCATACGCAAAGCATAAAAAGAAAAAAATGAAAAATTGGACTTAGTAAAAATAAAGATACTTTTGTTATCTGAAAGACAAATTTAAGAAAATGAAAAGGTAAGCCACTGATTGGGGTTAACATTTACTATATCCTATCTAATAAAAGAGTAATATGCAAATTGACCATCACTCCAACACACAAGATGGCTGCCCCATGTGGTCAAAGATGGCTGCCCTCATGTGGACACAAGATGGCTGCCACAAGATGGCTGGCAGGGTAGGGCTGTTGTGAGGGACCAGGCCTGCAGGGGAGGGCAGTTGGGGGAGACTAGGCCTTAAGGGGAGAGCATTTGGGGGGTTTCAGGCCTTCAGGGGAGGACAGTTTTGGGTGACCAGGCCTGCAGAAGAGCGCAGTTGGGGATGACCAGGTCAGCAGGGGAGGGCAATTAGGGGTGACCAGGCCAGCAGTGGAAGGCAGTTGTGGGCAACCATGCCTGCAGGGGAGGGCAGTTAGGGGTGACCAGGCTGGCAAGGGAGGGCAATTGGAGGCAATCAGGTTGGCAACGGGAGGGAAGTTAGGAGCATTGGCCTGGCAGGGGAGCAGTTAGGCGTCGATCAGGCTGTCAGGGGAGTGGATAGGGAGTGATCAGGCTGGCAGGCAGGAACAGTTAGGGGTAATCAGGCAGGCAGGCAGGCGAGCGGTTGGGAGCCAGAAGTCCTGGATTGTGAGAGGGATCCCAGATTGGAGAGGGTGCAGGCTGGGCTGAGGCGCACCCCCACCTCCTGTGTATGAATTTCATGCACCGGGCCTCTAGTATTTTATATAAGACATAAATAGAACGTATAAAGAAGTTTTACATCTTAATAAAAATAAGAAAAAAATAAAATAGGGAAAGGATTTGAACATATACTTCATAAAAGAATGTTTGCAAATGTTTTTTAAGCACATGAAATTAATTCAACATTATTAGTTATCAGGGAAATCTGAATTAAAACTATAATCTGATGCCACTACACATGTTAGAATGACTAAAATTTTTAAAACTAACAGTAACAAATGTGAGTGAAAATATAAAATATCTGGAACTTTTATACATTGATGGTGGGAATATAAAAGGGTACAAATTAGGGAAAAAAAGTTTAGTAGCTACTTATAAATTTAAATCTAAGCTTACCATGTAACTCACCATTTCCATTTCAGGTAGTTATGTATCCAATAGAAATAAAAACAGATAGTAACAGACTTGCACACAAACTTTCATAACAGATTTATTAATAATAACCCCAAACTAGAACAAACCTAATATTATCAAACAGGTAAATGGATACATTTTGGTATATTTTCACATGTGATACTATTCAGCAATAAAAACATAAGGGATTGACACACACAATCACATGGATCAATCTCAAAAATATGCTGAGTGCCAGAAATCAGATACAAAATAGTACATATTGTATACTTCTATATAGCTTCAATTTCAAATAATAAAGAAATGTTAAATTAATGATTTTTTTCCAAAAATGTGTGAAAATCAAATGGGAATCTTTTTAATCAAACAAAATCTTACTTAGAACCACAATAATTAAGACACATAATAGAAGGTCTGTTCCAGGAATGGCAAAACCTGGCCTGTGTCTGCCTACTCCAACTGTTTTTGGCTCTTTGCAGTGGATTTTTCAGAGGCAACTTGGCACCCTATGACTTTGAGGACACAATTTGAACAGTCACTCCATTAATCAAGTCACTGCAATCTATACAATGGTATATGATAATATTTGCAAATAATATTTGGAGGTATGAAAAAATCTTTATGACAAAATTTAAAGAAAATATAGAATACAAAGTTGTAAATGTGAGTTTATGATCTCAGTTATGTGAAGAATATGAGGGGAAAAAGAATGGAAAAGAAATAATAAATGAAATGGAATGTTTTCATAAAACATGAGAACAGCTATGATACCTCGGCAGTAAAATTCTAATTTTAGTTTCACTTTTATTTCATTTTTTTTCTCTGTCAAAGTTTTTTTCTTTTTTTGGTCTTCCTCTGATTTATTTCACTTAGCATAATGCACTTGAGGTCCATCCATGTTGTTGCAAATGGTGACATTTCATTCTTTTTTATGGCTGAATAATATGAGTAAATAGAGGCTCAGTGCACATATTCATGCACCCTTCGGCCTGGCCCTTGCCCTATCACAATCTGGGACCCCTCGGGGGAAGTTGGACTGCTGGTTTCCTATATAATCCTATATAATAAAAGCCTAATATGCAAATCAACCATACAGTGGAACAACTGGTCACTATGACACGCACCGACCATCAGGAGATGGCCACTCAATGCTGGAACTGCTCCCAGCCTGCAGGCCCCAGGCCAGCCAAGCAGGTGCCAACAGGGACCCCTGATCACTCCACTGGTTGCCCCACAGAGGGAGGTGACTAGCAGTGGCAGCAGGGTGGTCAAGGATGGGGCTGGCCAGCAAGTGGGTGGGCTGCCCCCTGATTACCTCACCAGTCGCCTCCACAGAGGGAGGCACCAGGCCAGCCCCTTCTGTGGAGGGGGCTGGCACCAGGCCAGCCAAGATGGGTGCTAGTGGGAGACCCCCTGATTACCCTTCCAGTTGTCCCACAGATCAGCCCTGACCACCGGCCAGGCCTAGGGACCCTATCCATGCACGAATTTCATGCACCGGGCCTCTAGTATGTATATAAGATCTTTGGTTAATCTCTTTCCCATCCCCAACCCTCTTCCCTCTGAGATTCATCAGTCTGTTCCATGTTTCCATGCCTGTGTATTGAGCTCTGCCCCTTGGTAGCCAGTGCATATCATAGCTACAGGTTGAACAGTCTAACGGTCTAAAGGTTGCTTAGGCTTTTATATTTATAGATAGATTTTCTTTATCCATTCATCCATCAATGGACATTTAGGTATTCTCCCATATCTTGGCTACTATAAATAATGCTGCAATGAACATGGGGGTGCATATGTTGTTTCTAATTAGTGTTTTCACTTTCTTTAATAAATACCAAAGATGGAATTGCTGTATCATATGGCAGTTCTATTTTTAATTTTCTGAGAAATCTCTGTACTGTTTTCCATAGTGGCTGCACCAATCTATAGTCCCACTAATAGCACACAAGAGTTCACTTTCTCCACATTCTCACCAACTCTTGGTGTATCTTGTCTTTTTGAAAGTACCCACTCCACCAGGTATTTTTCAGCCCACTGTGGTCCTGACTTGCATCTCCCTAGTGAGTAATGATGTTGAACATTGTTTCCATGCTCCTGTTGGCTGCCTGGATGCCTTCTTTGAAAAAAATGTCTATTCAGATTTTTAATTACATTTGCTTTTTGTTTGTTTGTTTCTACTAAGTTGTATGAGTTATTTAAAAAAATATATTTTTTTATTGATTTCAGAGAGGAAGGGAGAGGGAGAGAGAGATAGAAGCATCAATGATGAGAGAGAATTATTGATCGGCTGCCTCCTGCTCACCCCCCACTGGGGATGGAGCCCGTAATCCAAACATGTGCTCTTGACTGGAATCGAACCTGGAACCCTTCAGTCTGCAGGCTAATGCTCTATCTACAGAGCCAAACCAGCTAGGGTTGTATGAATTTTTTATACATCCTGGAGAGCAGACCCTTAACAGATATGTTCTCCCATTCAGCAGACTGTCTTTTAATTTTGGTGGTTTCCATTGCTGCAACCAATAGTTGTATGATATAGTCCCACTTGTTTATTTTTGCTTTTGTTGTTTTGCTTTTGGAGTCAGGTTAAAAAAATCACCACCGAGTCCTATATCAAGGAGCTTAACACCTGTTTTCTTTCAGGAGTTTAACAATTTCAAGTCTTACATTCAAGGTTATTTTAATGTAAAAATAACTATACATGGTCAATGACAGCTTTCTTCCAGACTGGATGGGACAGTGTGAATTCTCAGAAAAGGTCTCTTGAAGACAGGAACATCACAGTTATCTCCACCTTCGTCGTCCTCCACCTCCTCCTGCTTCATTTCTAACAAACTGTCCCTGGTCATCATTTGCATGTCCCCCAAGAAGACAGCTCTGAACTTGGTGTGAAGTTGGTGATCCGGGTGATCCTGGGCTCCAGAACCACGCGGGTGTAGGGGCCGCCCTGGAGTGGAGACCGGGGGAGGGTCTCCTCTGGCTCAGGGGACATTGAGCCCAGCCCGCGCTCCTGGAACTCCAGCCGAGGCACCACCAACCCAAACCCAGTGCTCAAGGCTACCACTAGTTTCACTTTTATACTTTTAACTTCCTAACTTTTCAGGAGAAGGGTGTATTGTTTTTATGTTGAGAAACAAAAAAGTGTGTGTGTGTGTGTGTGTGTGTGTGTGTGTGTGTGTGTGTGTGTGTGTTTCAAGGCTGTCTTGCCAAACATACCTCATTTAGTTTTTTAATATGTTGGTGGATTATTGGAAATGCTGTAGTCCTGCCTGCCAATCTTATTTTAGCTCAGTGATTAACACAATTTTTCTTATTTTATCATAAAAATAATAGACTGCCAGTTCTGTGAAATACAGTTAGGTAGAGTCACAGTTGGTTGAGCAGTTCACCAAGTTACAAAATTTATTGAACATTCATGACTCTCTGGGCCCTGAAATTATAAAATGAACGAGATAGGGTCCCTGCCTTCACAGATGCCCAGTGCAGGGAAGAACAAGCCCGAGTGTAAATAGTCACAGTCCTGTGGTGACATACATCTACTACAGGAGTGCCAGGAACATTGGGCACTGGCTGCCCCTGGGGCAGCATCACACAGAAGGGAATTCTATGACCACTTACTGTATGGTAAGCACCAACTATGGCAAATTATGCAGAATATGAGTTTTATTAAAAAGATATGATATAGGCCCAGCTGGCATGGCTCCGCAGTTGAGCGTCAACCTATGAACCAGGAGGTCACGGTTCAATTCCCGGTCAGGACACATGCCTGGGTTGTGGGCTCAAACCCCAGGGTGGGGTGTGCAGGAGGCAGCCTATCAATGATTCTCTCTCATCATTAATCTCTCTCTCCATCTCCCTTCCTCTCTGAAATCAATAAAAATATATTTAAAAAAATAAAAAGATATAACATATTTATCAGCTTGGTGCACAGGCCTGAGAGAGTTTCTAGGAACAATATGTAAAAACTTGCTGTGGAACTGGCTCCAGTGCGTAGAGCGAACACCATGGCTGATCCTGCTGCATCAGGATTCAACCTTGCTACCACTCAGCCCATGAAACTCCATAACTCTGCAACTAGCATCATCAGCAAAATGACTGCCACACAAGGCCTTCTTCAAGCTACTTCTTAGGGATTGAAGTCTTGGGTGGGTGAGTAAATGTGGTTGGAGTAGCCTGGGTCACGTGCCTGTGCTCTCACTGTAATGAGGCAGGTTTTTGCCTTGAGTAGATAAGATTCATAAGACTGGGCACTGTCCATTCATTATATAGCATGGTGTTTAAAATATGGTGGTTAAACCAGAAAACCTGCAGATTACCCAACACATGTATGTTATGTCATTTAACTCTTATGACAGCCCTAGGAAGTATTACATTTTCTCAGTTTTTCAGATGAGTAAACTAAGGATTTAAGAAGTCAAAGAATATGCCCAAGTCTTCAAAATGAGGAAGTGGCAGAACAAGGAGCTATTCTGTTCTTGGAGTCTGACTGGCTTCAAAACTCACGCACTGTCAACTAACTACAATCCATGCTATGACTCACAGAGGAGGTGACCTCTGGAAAAATCCTGAAAGATCCATTTCCAAGTCATTGTGAAGGAGAAGGAGGAGATGATAATGGAAAGTAGTGAGGTTTTTGGACCATGGAAGAGGAGAAGCTGGTACAAATGACCAGGCTCAGCAGACTTGGGGCCCCACTGTGGTCTATGTCTGAAAGAATCCAGGATAAAGATGTTTAATCAGTGCCTTTCCTGGAATCTACTTCCTCTGATTCCCCGACTGCCCCCCACATCAGTGTTCCAAGTGCCTCTTAGTTGTTCTGGCCAAAAGTGTCTGGATTTTGTTTTCTAAGTCCTTGGTTCTTAACCTGTTGAAATCTATGGGATTTTTCTCCCATACACCATTTTGCATGGACAGAGGGGCAAAGGTAGGTTTACAGTTGTGAATACACAAAACAGTTAATTCTTGTATTATTATTTATTAATTATTTTACGATTTTCCATATGAACAACTGTAAACCTATGTTTGCCCCACTCCTGTATATCCTCAAAGTGTTTATAGGCCTTTCCTAGGGGCCCATCCATGGGACTTCTATGGATTCAGGTTATGAGGAGAAAACTGAGACTTTAACTGTTACAATGAGGCAATGAGACTTGTACTTTTTTGGTGGGGAGGGAGAAAAGTGAAGGGGGAAATGGTGATAAAAGGGGGACATACTCTCAACAATAAATATACATTTTTAAGAAGAGAGATAGCTTTGACAGTAGCATGGAGCACAAGTTAGGAGAAGATTAAAATGAAAGAACAGAAAATAATTAGGAGGCTGTCATAAGCCTCTAATGAAGAAACAATGAAGACTTAGTTATGTAAAAATTGTTGAGGTGGGAACAGGTGATGGGTGAGAGAGATAGAGGAGTAATGAGCCATTTGAACTGAGTTATCTTAAATTCTGAGAGCATGCAATATCACCTAATGAGATATCACCAAGTCTTAATTATTAAACAAATACAATAAAATTATTGAAAAAAAATGGCCAAAGACTCTTGAGGCCACAGCAGCTTCTGATAGGTTGGAGGAGAGAAGGGTGAGAAGGCAGTTTCCTCTCAAAGTAACTTTCAGACACTCTGTTTCCTTTGACATCTGAGTTTTTCTTCTCTGGGCTTGCTGGGCGACAGTGAGAGTTCATGGAAGAGATTTTCATTTTCATGATTGAAAAGCTAAGAGCAATGAAGAGCATACTTGTACAACGTTTGACATGGCATAGGGAGGAAAGTAAAGGAAGAATGGGATAGGAATTCTTTTCCAGGAAGAGCAGGTGGTTGTGAAGACAACAATCATAATAAAATCACTGATACAACTACACTAATAAAAGAGAAAGATGCAAATTGACCATAACTCCATCACTCCCACTAGCCAATCAGGAGTGAGTATGCAAATTAATCCAACAAAGATGGTGGGTTAATTTGCATACACAGGCATAGAGCGAAGACTGAAGGCTCTGGCCCAAGTGAAGACAGAAGACAGAAGATGACTGAAGACTGAAGATGATTGAAGACTGAAGAGGCTTGGTTTCTCCGTTGTGGCTGGAGCAGAGAAGCCTTGAGGCTGGGCTTCTCCACTGCAGCTGGAGCAAGATCTGGGTCCCAGGTGCCAGAGGAAAACTGGTGCCAGCAGCCAGGAGAAAAAGGCCTATTGCATGAATCTTCATGCAACAGGCCTCTAGTATTTTATAATTATTAACCATTTGTCATATGCCAGATTCTGTACAAAAAGTTTTGCAAACATTGTTTCCATTGACTCTCACAAAAACCCTAGGACAGTGGTTCACAACCTTTCTAATGCCACAACCCTTTAATCAGTTCCTTATGTTGTGGTGACCCCCAATCATAAAATTATTTTCGTTGCTACTTCATAACTGTAATTTTGCTACTGTTAAGAATCATAATGTAAATATCTGTGTTTTCCGATGATCTTAGGTGACCCTGCTAGTGGTTCTCAACCTGTGGGTTGCTGCCGTAGAGCCTAAGACCATCAGAAAACACAGATATTTCCATTACGATTCATTAACAGTAGCAAAATTACAGTTATGAAGTAGCAATGAAAATAATTTTATGGTTGGGGGTCACCACAACATGAGGACCTGTATTAAAGGGTTGCGGCATTAGAAAGGTTGAGAACCACTGCCCTAGGAAGTAGTATCAATGTGAACCCTCACATTCTATCTAATAAAAAGGAAATACGCAAATTAACCATCACTCCGTCACAAAGATGGTGGTGCCTATAGTCACAAGATGGCTGCGCCCAGTTCTCCCAGTCCTGGGGGGGTGGCCGCTGAGAGTGGGCAGTGTGAGTGGCCTGGCGGAATGCTTGCTTATTCGCCACAGCGATAAGGCAAGCATCCAGGCGTGGCCGTGGAGGGCCTCTAAGGGACAGGGGGGCTGACCCTCCTCATCCATGGCTGAGCGCAGGCCCAGAGAGGAGACAGTGGGCCACCTCCCACGGAAGCAGCGCAGCTCCCACCGGCTCCCGCAGAAGTGGTGGGCGGCCTATTGCAAGCGATATCACACTATGGGCTACTAGTTCTATAGATAAGAAAGAATCTATGAGTGATTTAGTAGTTTTCTAGTAAGTAGTGTTGTGATTATTAAACAGGCCACTTAAATATTTTATCCAAAAACCTACATTCTCCCAGGTGCATCCACAGTGGTTTAAAATCAAAAGTTTCTGTAATTGAGATCGATTTTATTACTTTAATAGTAATTAGATTCTAAAGCTCAAACAGCTTTCCCTCCCTTTTCCACTCTGTGTCTCTCAGATAAAACAACGTTGCAGCTGTATAGCCAGATGGATGCAGCTCCAATTGACAGGGGTTCTCTCTGTTTGTAAAGAGCAGTTTCATATTCATCTACCCATCTGCTTGGTATCCATGCAACCGTGGAATAGAACAGCTCTTGCATATTTACATCCTTCTTCTTCCTGCCATGCAGAGCTGGGAAATTACATGGTCATTTAGAAGTTTGACTGTGCATTTAGGGACATCTCATGGATGTTCCTAAAGAATAAAATTATAGATTGAGAACACAATAATAACATTATTGGTGGAGAACATTTTTTTAAGAGACTATGTTTGTGTTGTAGGTAACCATATGGATACAATTTGCAATTTGCATTACTAAGACTCCTTAGAGCAAGTTACCTTAGCTTGTAAATCAATTCTCCAAATGATTTGGATCAGGAAAATTCTAGATGGCTCACAAATTCTGATTGTTCATGCCCACCCCGTTATTTATCCATTCTTGATCCTATTGCTTTCTATTTAGCTTTGCACTAATAAGTCAAGGGAATAGGAAACAGCTGTTCCTATCAAGTACTCTTGGACTTTTAATAGACAAGGATTACTCTGAAAATTAAGATGTAATACACATTGATACACAGCATAGGGAGCATAAAAATTGCTTTTTTTCAATACCTTGTAATTGACAAATTTTACTAAGATTGTCATTTCCACAGTCATACAAGTCCAGGGACATTAAAGAATATGGCATCTCTCTATGAATCTTTTACTTTCTTAGCCCCATTCATAAATCTGTAAACTCCATTTTACCATAAATGCATCATTGCCAGCTTTCATATGCTTATCACACTGTGTGTGGCTCTATAGTAAATTATTTGCCCTAAATTTGTTTTGAACCAAATAGGGGAAACTCCAGGCTGAAGAATAGACGTGATTTCCTCCTAGGCAGGAACTTGACCACAACCATGAACCTTACAACACCTCTTGCCTTGTGCTCTGCTTTTCCTTCTGACAATTTTCAAGTGAAAGCAATTACTGGCCTCTGTAACCTGACATAAGATCTCATTAATTCACAGGTTCAAGAAACATTAGTACTAGAAGGGACATTCCCTTGCCTGATGAGAGCAATATTTCTCAACTTACAGGTTGTGACCCATTAGCAAGTGGTAAAATCAATCTAATGAATTGTGATTGATTAAATATGGGCATAAATTCTCTGATTCTTCCATCATTAAGAAACGGAGTCTGTGTCTCTTCCTTTTGAGTCTTGGTTGCTTTAGTAACTTAGTAGAAGGCATCAGAGTGTTGTTCTGGGACTTCAGAGGCTAGGTCATAAACCAGCTTGCAGCTTCCACTCAGGTCTCATGGAGGCCCATTTTTGGGACACTCTCTCTCGGAACCCGTTTGCCACACAGTGAGAACCCAGATCATATGGAGAAGCCAAGAGTAGCTGCTTAGCTCACACCCAGAGTTGAGCTCCCAGCTGAGAGCCAGTATCTACTGCTGGCCATGTGCAAGAAACTGCAGGATAGCTAACACCACTGAAAACGCCAGAATTCTGCAGCCCCAGCCTATGTTTGTGACTGCACAAAAACTGCAAGTACCACCCAATGTAGGCCATTCAACCCATAGAACTGCTTGAAATAATAGCATGCTGTTTTTAAGTCCTAAGTGATAGATAACCAGATAGAAAGAGGCCAAGATAATTTTTTTGGGGAAACAGAATGAGAATAGAAAATCAAGAGAAGATTATAAAGGTAAGTGTTGTTTTATTTTTAAACATATTTTTATTGATTTCAGAGAGGAAGGGAGAGGGAGAGAGAGATAGAAACATCAACCATGAGAAAGAATCATCCGATCAGCTGACTCCTGCATATATCCCACTGGGAGTAGAGCTTGCAACCGGGCATGTGCTCTTGATTAGAACTGAACCTGGGACCCTTTAGTCCTCAGGCTGATGCTCTATCCACTGAGCCAAATCTACTAAGGCAATAAGTGCAGTTTGTAAAAAAACATATATTGTGTGTGTATGTGTTAGGAGAGACACTGTTCTATAATTTTTTTAAATATATTTTTTGTTTTATTTTATTATTATTATTTTATTGTTTAAAGTATTACATGTAGTAGTACATATATCTCCTTTTTCCCCCATTGACTTTCTCCCAGCCTCCCCTACCCCTGTTGCATGCCCTCATCCCACCCCCCACCCCCCAGCGTCTTGTGTCCATTGGCTTGCTTATATGCACACATACAAGTCCTTTGGTTGATCTATTTCCCTCCCTCCCCAACACTCCCCTGCCTTCCCACTGTAATTTGACAGTTTGTTCGGTGCTTTACTGCCTCTGTATCTATCTTTTGGTTCATCAGGTTTTAATGTTCTTTATTTTTCATAAATGAGTGAGATCATGTAGTATTTTTCTTTCATTGCCTGGCTTATTTTACTTAGCATAATGCTCTCCAGGTCCACCTATGCTGCTGCAAATGGTAAGAATTCCTTCTTTTTTATAGCAGCTTAGTATTCCATTGTGTAGATGTACTATAGTTTTCTAATCCACTCATCTGTTGATGGGCATTTGGGCTGTTTCCAAATCTTAGCTATGGTGAATTGTGCTGCTATGAATATAGGGGTGCATATGTCGTTTGTTGATTTGCTGATAGTTGCCATTCTGACAGGTGTGAGATGGTACCTTATTGTTGTTTTGATTTGCATCTCTTGGATGATTAGTGACTTTGAGCATGTTTTCATATGTCTCTTGGCCTTCCTTCTGTCTTATTTTGAAAAGATTCTATTTAGGTCCGTTGCCCATTTTTTTATTGGATCATTTATCTTCCTTTTATTAAGTTGTATAAGCTGCCTATAGATGTTAGAGATTAAACCTTTATCAGTGATAACATTTGCAAATATGTTCTCCCATACAGTGGGCTTTCTTGTTGTTTTGTTGATGGTTTCTTTTGCTGTGCAAAAGCTTTTTATTTTGATGTAGTCCCATTTGTTTATTTTCTCTTTAGCTTTCATTGCCCTAGGGGTAGTATCAGTGAAGAAGTTATTTCAGCATATGTCTGAGATTTTGCTGCCTGTGGATTCCTCTTGTATTTTTATGGTTTCCCGTATTATGTTTAAGGCCTGTATCCATTTTGAGTTTATTTTTGTGTATGGTATACGTTGGTGATCTAGTTTCATTTTTTTGCATGTATCTGTCCAATTTTCCCAACACAATTTATTGAAGAGACTGTCTTGAATCCATTGTATGTTCATGCCTACTTTGTCAAATATTAATTGAGCATAGTGGTTTGGGTCGATATCTGGATTCTCTATTCTATTCCATTGATCTATATGTCTGTTCTTGTGCCAGAAACAGGCTGTTTTGAGAACAGTGGCTTTGTAAAACAGCTTGAAATCTGGTATTGAGAACCCTCCTACGTTATTCTTCTTTCTCAGGATTTCTGAGGCTATTTGGGGTCTCTTTATTTGAGATGAATTTTTGGAGAGTTCTTTCTAGGTCTGTGAAATATGCCGTTGGTATTTTAATGGGTAGTGCATTGAATCTATAGATTGCTTTGGGTAGTATGGACATTTTAATGATGTTGATTCTACCAATCCATGAACATGTCATGTTCTTCCATCTGTTTACGTCTTCCTCTATCTGTTTTTTCAGTGTCCTGTAGTTTTCCGCATATAGGTCTTTTACCTCCTTGGTTAAGTTTATTCCTAGGTATCTTAATTTTTTTGGTTCGATGGTAAACGGGATTGCTTTTTTAGTCTCTCTGTAAGTTCACTATTGGTGTATAGAAATGCCATAGATTTCTTGGTGTTAATTTTGTATCCTGCTACATTGCCGAATTCATTTTTTAAGTCTATTAGTTTTTTGATGGAGTCTTTTGGGTTTTTTATGTACAATATCATGTCATATGCAAATAAGGACAGCTTTCCTTCTTCTTTTCCAATTTGGATGCCTTTTATTTCTTCTTCTTGTCTAATTGCAATGGTTAATACTTCCACTGCTATGTCAAACAGGAGTGGTGAAAATGGGCATCCTGTCTTCTTCCTGTTCTTAGGGGAAATGGTTTTAGTTTTTGCCCATTGAGTATGATGTTAGCTGTGGGTTTATAACATATAGCTTTTATTATGTTGATGTCTGTGGATTCCTTCTATTCCCACCTTGTTGAGAGTTTTTATCAAGAAAGGGTGTTGGATTTTGTCAAATGCTTTTTCTGCATCAATTGATATGACTATGTGATTTTTATCTCTCAATTTGTTTATGTGATGTATCACGTTTATTGATTTGCAGATATTGTACCATCCTTGCATTCCTGGGATAAATCCTACTTGGTCATGGTGTATGATCTTTCTGATGTACTGCTGGATCTGATTTGCTAGAATTTTGTTCAGGATTTTGAGATCTATGTTCATGAGAAATATTGGCCTGTAATTCTCTTTCATTGTGTTGTCTTTATCTGGTTTTGGCATTACAGTGATGCTGGCTTCATAAACTGAGCTTGGAAGTGTTCCTTCCTCTTGAATTTTTTGGGATAGTCTGAGGAGGATAGGTTTTAGTTCTTCCTTGAATGTTTGGTAAAACTCCCCAGTGAAGCCATCTGGCCCTGGGCTTTTGTTTGCTGGAAGCTTTTTGGTGACTGCTTCAATTTCTTCCATAGTTACTGGCATATTGAGTTGTTTAGATTATTCCTGATTGAGTTTTGGAAGGTTTATATTTTTCTAGGAATATGTCCATTTCCTCCAGGTTGTCCAGTTTGTTGGAATAGAGTTGTCGTAGTATTTTTTAACAATCCTTTGTATTTTGGTGGGATCTGTTTTTATTTAATCTCTTTCATTTCTGATTTTGTTTATTTGGGTCCTCTCTCTTTGCTTCTTGGTGAGCCTGGCTAGAGGTTCATCAATCTTGTTTATCCTTTCAAAGAACCAGCTCTTGGTTTTGTTGATCTTTTGTATTGTTTCTTTGGTGTCAATGTCGTTTATCTCCTCTCTGATCTTTATTATTTCCTTCCTTCTGCTTACACTGGGCTTTTCTTGTGCTCTTTTTCTAACTCTTTGAGTTGTAGAGTTAGGTAATTTATTACCATTGTTTCTTGTTTTTTTTGCAGTAGGCTTGTAGAGCTATAAACTTCCCTCTCAAGACTGCTTTAGCTGTGTCCCATACATTTTGGATTGTTGTGTTTTCATTGTCATTTGTTGCCATGATGTTTTTTATTTCTTTCTTGATCTCTCTGGTAACCCAGTCACTGTTTAATAGCATGCTGTTTAGTCTCCATATGTTTGACTTTTTTGTATTGTTTTTATTGTAGTTGATTTCCAGTTTTATGCCACTGTAGTCTGAGAAGATGCTTGATATGACTTCTATCTTCTTAAATTTGAAGAGACTTTCCTTGTGACCCAACATATGGTCTATCTTTGAAAATGACCCATGTGCACTTGAGAAGAATGTATATTCTGTGGCTTTGGGGTGAAATGTTCTGAAGATGTCAATTAATTCCATCTGGTCTAGTAAGTCTCTTAGGCTTGATGTTTCTTTTGCTGATTTTTTGTTTAGAGGATTTGTCCAATGGTGATAGTGGGGTATTAAAGTCTCCTACTATGATTGTATTGCTTTCAGTCTCTCCCTTGATATCCTCCAGGAGATTTTTTTTGTATTTGGCTGCTCCTGTGTTGGTTGCATATATGTTTACCAGAGTTATTTCTTCTTGTTGGATTGCTCCTTTTAGTATTATGAAGTGGCCTTCCTTATCCCTTTTTGTGTCCTTCACTTTGAGATCTAATTTGTCAGATATAAGTATTGCTACCCCAGCTTTTTTTTCATTTCCATTCGCCTGGAAAACCTTTTTCCATCCCTTCACCCTCAGTCTGTGTGTGTCTTTTTTTCTGAGGTGGTTTTCTTGAAGACAGCAGATATATGGGTCTTGTTTTCTTATCCAATCCATTACCCTATGTCTTTTGTTTGGGGTATTTAATCAATTTACATTTAAACTTATTATTGATAGGTACTTATTTGTCACCATTTTTATTCTTTACCCCTGTGTTCCTTCTTCGCTTCCTATTTCTTTTTTTTTCAGCATACCTTTTAGCATTTCTTGCATTGCTGGTTTGGTGGTAATAAATTCCCATAGTCCTTTTTTGTCTGTGAAGCTCCTGATTTCACCTTCGATTTTGATTGATAGCCTTGCTGCGTACAGTATTCTTGGATTCAGACCCTTCATTTGCATGACTTTGTATATTTCATTCCATTCTCTTCTGGCCTGATGAGTTTCTGTTGAGAAATCAGTTGCTAGTCTGATGGTGGTTCCTTTGTAGGTAACTTTCTGTCTCTCTCTGGCCGCTTTTAAGATTCTGTGTTGTAGGTGTTGGCCAGTTTAATTATAATGTGCCTTGGCATCAGTCTTTTGGGGTTCATTTTGCTTGGGACTCTGTGAGCCTCTTGGATTTGGATTGTTTTTTTTCTTCCCTATATCAAGGAAGTTTTCTGTCATTATTTCTTCAAACAGGTTTTCTATTCCTTGCTCAGTTTTCTCTCCTTCTGTAACCCCTATTATGCAGATGTTGTTTTGTTTTGTGTTGTCCCAAAGTTTCCTTAGGCTCTCCTCATGCTTTTTAATTTTTTTTTTCTAGAAGCTGCTCTACTTGGGTATTTTTTTCCATCTTGTCTTCTAGATCACTGATGTGGTCCTCTGCTTCTTCTAGTCTACTCTTGGTGCTTTCTATTGAGTTCTTTATAGCAGCAATGTCATTTTTCATTTCTCCTTGGTTCTTCTTCATTTCTTCTTGGTTCTTACACATATTGTCAAATTTGTCTTCCATTCTTTTCATCCACCTTATGACCATTTCTTTGAATTCTTTCTCTGACAAGTTGCTTGCTTCCATTTCATTTACTTCCTTTTCTGGTGATGCCTGCTTTTCTTTCCTGTGCAGGCTGTTTTTTGTCTCCTCATCATCTCTCTTCTCTGGGTGTCTAGTTATGTAGTCCTCTCTCTCCTTTCTGTGAGGGAGTGTAGAGCTCCTTCATATCCATGTGCTTGCGCCAGTTGGGTACCAGTGTTCTTGGATTCACAGCTGTTTGGTGGTTGCCATAGTTGTAGATTCCTCGGGCTTTTCAGACTTCCGATAACATCCACTTCCCCTTTATGATGGCTCAGTCTCCGCGTCTGAGCCAGTCACTCCGGGAGGGAACCCAGCAGCAGTGGGGGCTGCCCGGTCAGGGGAGCCCCGTCCAGCAGTCCCCCACAGTCTCCTGGAGTATAGCTGTCCCTCAACTCACCAACAAACACTCCCCGTGCAATCACACACTCTCCCTTTGTTTTCTCACTCACACACTAATCTTGCAGTCTGCCTTCCTGTTGGCAGCCATCTTCTCTCTCTCTGTTCTATAAATTAAAAAAAAACAACAAGTTTATAAAGATACTACCTACATGCTCTACAGTTTATTCATTTTGAGTATAATATTCAATGTTTTAGAATAAATTTACTGAGTTGTCCAACCTTTGCTATAATCAACGTTAGAACATTTTTATCACATCAAAAAAGCCCCTAACCATTAATAGTTACTTCCCATTACTGCCTTCTTCCCATTCTACTTTCTGTCTCCATAGACTTACTCATTGTAAAAATTTTTTTAAATGAGATGATATAGCATGTAGTTTTTTGTGACTGGGTTCTTTTATTTAGTATGCTTTTAAGGTTCATCCATGTCATAGCATATACCAAGATCTCATTTCCGTTTATTGCCAAATAATATTCCATTGATGGAAATACTGTGTTCCTTTATCCATTCAGCAATTGATGGGACATTGGGTTGTTTTTTCCAATTGGTGAGTATGAATAACTTTGCTATGAATATCCATATAAAAGTTTTTATGTGGACATGTTTAGTTTATCTGGGGCATGGTACATCTACATTTGACAAGGCAAACCACTGCCCCTCAAGTTGAAGAGATAAACAGGGGAATACATAGAATCACAACTTACACAAGCAGAAATCTATGAGCAGAAGGTTCTGTGGGAACAAGTCCAGGGTAGAAAAACCTGGACTTTAATGGAGGAAGTGTTGGAAAGCTCCAAGTGGACAAGTCTGAGACTTAAAAGCTTCATGACGATGAAGCTATAGTGTGTCCCCACACTTTTCTGAGTTTTACCACCAGGAGCTATTCCAGGTTCTCACTGTGATGAACATAGAGAAAAGTCCTCTCATGCTTCCAGCAGGAGAGGGAAAAAGTAATCCTTTTGAAATATGACAGAACAGTGTTTTCATAACAAGGCCTACCCTATAGAGAAACTATTTTCCAGAAGCTAATATATATTGGGGTTCTATCAATACCTAAATGACTGAGGGACAGGAAATTCTCAACTCCAACTCTCTCTAGGCTTCCACCATGGAGACAGGAAATAACCAACTACAATTTCTTCTAGTCTTCTATGTGCAGGAAGAAAAATATCCAACGTTAGTCCACTCTAGGCAACCTGTTCCACCTATGATGGGGGGTGGGAGGTGTCTTGGAATCACTTGTAAAGTTCACAGGTCAGAGGTACAGGGTCACTAAAAGACTAACACCTACTCATAGGAATGTAGAGCACTCCCCCCTCTCCCATGCCTTACCACCACACACTAACGATTTCTTTATCACAGTTCCTTGTATTCAGTTCATATGTCTGGCTACCAAAGATAAATTATAAGAC
Organism: Corynorhinus townsendii; assembly: GCA_026230045.1. NCBI lineage: Eukaryota > Metazoa > Chordata > Mammalia > Chiroptera > Vespertilionidae > Corynorhinus > Corynorhinus townsendii. The sequence continues at coordinate 71,146,019 of JAPDVU010000008.1, forward strand.
ATACTAACAGGCAAAAAACACAATTTGAAGAGTGAGATCAAGCATCAGAATCAGGCACAGATTTGGCAGGATAATTCCAATTGGCTGGAATTATCAGACTAGAAACTTAAAACAACTATAATATGCTAAGGATGCTAATGGATAAAGTTAGACAACATACAAGGACTGATTGGAAATATAAGAAGAAAGATGTAATTCCTAAGACAGAATCAAACAGAAATGTGAGAGATCAAGACAATTGTAATAGATATGAAGAATGTCTTTAATTTGCTTATTAATAGACTAGATAGAGCTGAGGAAAGGAACTCTGAGTTGTGGTTATGTGAATGAAATCTCTAAAACAAAACAAAAGGGAAAAGAAAAAAGACAGAAAAAATGAAACAGAATATCCAAAAACTGTGAGACAACTATAAAAGATGTAACATATGTGTAATAGAAATACCAGAAGGAGAAGAAAGAGAGAAAAAAACAGTAGAAATATTTGAAGTGAGACAAGTGAAAATTTCCTCAGTTTAATGTCAGGCATAAAACTATAGATCTAGAAAGTTCAGAGAACACTAAGCAGGATAAATGTCAAACACACACACACACACACACCAAAAACAAAAATAAACATACACTTAAGTATATCATATACATACTATGGAAAATCAAAGATAAAAATTCTTGAAATAAAGCAGAGGAAATTCTTGAAATAACACCAGAGCATCACAATGCATGAGACAAAACATAAAAGAACTATAAAGTGAGTAGATTAATCCACTATAGTTCAACTCAACAGAACCATCCATCATCTGAATATAATTGACAGAATCAACTACTTTATTAACAAAACAGAATATACATACTTCTCAAGTTTACATGGAACATTCACCAAGACAGACCACATTTTGGGCCATAAAACACACCATAACAAATGTAAAAGAATATATATCATACGATGTCTGCTTTCAGCTAACAATGAAATTAAAGTATAAATAAAAAATGGAAAAATAGCTGAAAGAATGAATAGTTGAATATTTACAACACACTTCTAAATAATACATAGGTAAAGAATAACTCTAAAACAACATTAAAAATACTTTGAATTAAGTGAAAATGAAAATACAATTCTTAAAATTTGTGGGCTTCAGTGAAAGCAGTGCTTAGAGGGAAATGTATAGTATTGAATGCATATATTAGAAAGAAGATAGATCTAAAATTAATTTTCTGAGTTTCCACTTTAGGAAATAGAAACTAGAGCAAATTAAGTTGAAAGTAAGCAGAAGAGAAGTTATAATAAAAATTAAAACAGAGATCAGTGAAGTTGAAAATAAGAAATTAATAGAGAAAATCAACAATTGTAAACAAAACAAAAGCTGGTTCTTAGAAAAGATCAATAAAATTAATAAATCTCTAGCCGGCCTCACTAAAGAAAGAGAGAAGATGCAAATCACTAGTATCAGATATTAAACAGGAAACATCAGTACCGATCCCCTGGGCATTAAAAGAATAATAAATATTATGAGAACCATCTGTTCACAAATTTGTGATAACCTAGAGGAAAAAGATCAATTTATTGAAAGACACAATTTGCCAAAGTTATACAAGAAGCAATACCCTATCTGAATAGGCCTATGCTATAGACTTAATATTTGTGTTGAAATTCATATGGTGAAATTCTAATCTCAAATACAATGGTATTAGGAGGTAGGCTTTGGGGAGGAGATTAGATCCAGAGGGAAAAACCTTTATGAATGGGATTGGTGCCCTTATAAAGGGTCTCCAGAATGCTCTCTTGCCACCTTCTGACTTATGAGGACACAGTGAGAAGATGACTGTCTGTGAACCAGAAAGTCAGTCCTTATCACATATTGGCACTTCCCAGACTTTCAAACTGTGAGGAATAAATTTCTGTTGTTTATAAGCTACCCAGTCTGTGGTATTTTTGTCATAGCAGCGTGAATGGACTAAGACAGCCTGTATATATTAAAGAGATTAAATCAATAATTAATTATTTTTCCAAACAGAAAGCAACAGGCCAAGATGGGTTCACTAGTGAAGTTTACCAAATATTTAAAGAAGAAACTATACCAATTCTCTAACATCTCTTCCAGTATCTAAGAGAAGGAATGCTTCCTAGTTTCATTCTATGAAGCTATGATTACCTTATCACCAAAATCAGACAAAAACATTACAAGAAAACTACAGACTAATATCTCTTATAAGCAAAGATGTGAAAGTCCTCAACAAAATGTTAGCAAATTAAATTCAACAATGTATAAACAAGAATTGTACACCATAACCAAGTGGTATTTATTCTAAATATGTAATACTCATTCAGCATTCAAAAATCAATTAATGTAATCCATAGCATCAACAGGTTAAAGAAGAAAAAATCATACGATTATATCAATAGATGTAGAAAAAGCACTTAAAAAATCCAACACCCATTTATGATAGCTCTCAGAAAACTAAGAATAGAGAGCTTCTTCAGCATGCTAAAAAATATCTAGAAAAAAACTAGAGCTAACATAATACTTTATGGTGAGAAACTGGAAACACAGAGAATTTTTTTTTTTTTGATAGTGAAGTATTCTGTATAATACTGAAGTGATGGATACATGTCATTATACATTTATCAAAACCTACAGAATGTATAAAACCAAGAGTGAACCCTATTTTAAGGGACTTTAGTTCAAAATAATGTGTCAGTGTAGGTTTATTAATTGTAACCACTGTAGTACATTGGTGAGGGATGTTGATAGCGGAGGAGGCTCTGTTTGTGGAGGCAGGAGATATGGAAAATCTTTGTAGCTTCCACTCAATTTTGCTGTGAACCTAAAACTTTTAAAAAATATATATATTGTATTGATTTTTACAGAGAGGAAGGGAGAGGGATAGAGAGTTAGAAATATTGATGAGAGAGAAACATTGATCAGCTACCTTCTGCACGCTCCATATTGGGTATCGAGCCCAGAACCAAGGCACATGCCCTTGACCAGAATTGAACCCAGGACCCTTCTTCAGTCTGCAGGCTGATGTTCTATCCACTGAGCCAAATCGGTTAGGGGTGAACTTAAAACTTTAAAAAGTAAATCCTATTTTTAATTGTTAGCAGTACAGCAATTCATTTCACAATAACAACAACTAAAGAGTAAAGTAAGGAAATGCATCTTCGTCAGTCTTTTGCTATTAGCATAAATGAAAATTATTATGCTAGCAAAGTTCTAGATTTAGAGAAATTGAAGAATTTTCTCTTAAAAAGTACTCCAAATCAGTAACTATATTGTATTTTCTGTTGGCCCAATCCATTAAGATTTTTCACACTATAGATTTTTATTTGGAGTCCTCATCATATTTTTTCCTTCTTACTGAATTTATTGGTGTGACTACTGGTTAAAATTATACAGGTTTCAGGTGCACAATTCCACAACACATCTGTACATTGAATTGTGTATTCACCACCCCATTCATCCCCCTTATACTCTCTTTCACATTTCCCCTCCCCTTCGCAATCACCACACTGTTGAGTCATTGAGATTTTCTCTCTCTCTCTTTTTTTTTTTGCTTAAGTCTTTCACCCCTTAAACCTCCTAAACACCCCTCTCCACAACTGTCAGCCTGCTCTCTCTGAGTCTGTTTCTACTTTGCTTGTTTAAGAAAACCCTAAAGTCAAATTTAAAAAAATTAAAGGGGCTCTTTTGCTTAGACTTTAGCAGGAAAGATGAGGTATATTTGCCAGTCAGTACACATAAACTGTAAACACACCAAGAATTCTTGTTGCTTAAAAATACTCATCATTGACTTTACCTGCTAATACAAGACTACTATTGACTTCTGGTCAAAATGGTGGCATAGGTAAGTTTAATACTTGAATCCTCGCAAAACCACATAAAAATTACAAGTGAACTATAGTATAACCATTGTTCAGTACCTCCTAAATCTAGACGAATGAAAGTCCTACAACTTGGGATTTAAAGAAGCCACTGGTAGGTGGAGCAGAGATGCAGAATTGACTGGTTCCGCACCCACCTCGAGAGGCACATGCCAGCTCCAGAGGTTCCCCTGAGGAGCAAGGGGTCTCAGCCCCATACCAGACTCCCCAGCCCAGAGTTCCAGTGCTAGGAAGAGAAATCCCCATAACTTCTGGCTTTAAAAAACTGAAGAAATTTTGGCTGAGTGAGATGGAGGGCTTCTGGAGTCCTAGGCTATGCCTCTTAAAGGAACAATGTATGGACTTACTTGGACTCATTTGATCTGAGTTCCAGCACTGGGGCAGCAACTTGAAAGGAACCAGGGACATATGGGGAGGAATTGAATTGTTTGGCATCAGGGCAAGAGCTGGGGGGAGGGGGAATTGCAGCTTTCTACCAGACAAAAGTGGTGGCAGAGGACATTGTTCCTTTTCTGAGACACCCCCACTCTTACAGAGCCAGCAGGGGGTGACATATCTGAGTTTCCATCAACCTGATTAACACTCTTCACCCACCCTGGTGATTCCTTGAGGCCTCACCCCACCCAACTTGCAGGTCCACCTAAACTGTTTCCAGTGGCTTTTTCATACGAATACCCTGTCTTGGCTCATGCTTCAGACTTTCCTACAATCTCTAAAAGAAGAAGCATCTGGCCTCAGCATCCCTCAGATCTCTTACTAAGTGACCCCACGCTTGGCACTAGCAGCACCAGCCTTGGTTTATAGCGTGGCATTCTTTGAGCACCTTCAAGATGAGCACAAGTAGCAATCACCTGCAGACCACTTTGTAACTTATGCCAGGTGACCCATGTAGAACACAGGTGGTGGATGACCTTGGCCTGCACCTCCAGGGAAGCCCCAGAGCCAGCACATCCAGTGGACAGCTTTAGACTATGTCAAGCACCACCCAACCACCTCCACAAGCTACACATTCAAGGGGTGGACTCAGAGGGGATCAGAACCCTGCTAAAGTAAGTCCTGCTCTGTGGGGTGGGCCCCTGAACAGCTGATCCTCCACGGTGGTCAGGGGTCATAGCAAATTCTTACAACTCATTAGCCTGGGAATATAACCCTCCTGTCAAAGCTTGACTACAAGAATAGGGTGTATACAGCCCACACAGGGCAGTGGGTGCATATTTGGAGTGCCTAGTTTGGGTGATTATGGAGGCTATGTCACTGGACTCCTCAAAATACCTATTACATAAGGCCACTCTACCAAGCTCAGAAGATATACCAGCTCTATCTAACATATAGAAATAAACACAGGGAATGTGTCAAAATAGGGAGACAAACATAACCCAAATGAAAGAAAAGAACAAAACTTCAGAAAAAGAACTAATGGAGGCAAGCAATCTATCAGATACAGAATTCAAAACACTGATTGCAAGGATGCTCAATGAAGTTAGTGAAAACTTCAAGAAAGAGATAGTAAGCGTTAAAAAATGACATGAAAACCATAAAAAAGACCATTCAGAAATGAAGAATACAGTAACTGAAATGAATAAAAATTTATAGAAAATTGAGAGCAGAATAGATGAAAACAAGAATCAAATCAGTAATTTGGAACATAAGGAAACAAAAAGTACCCAATCAGAAAAGAAAAAAAAGTATTAAAAAAAATGAACAGTGTAAGGAGCCTCTAGGACAACTTTAAATGTAGCAACATTTGCATCATGGGGGTGCCAGAAGGAGAAGAGAGAGAGTAAGAAGTTGAAAACCTATTTGAAAAGATAATGATAGAAAACTTCCCTAATTCAGTGAAGGAAAAAAACATACAAATCCAGGAAGTGCAGAGAGTCCCAAACAAGATGAACCCAAGAAGGCCAACACCAAGACACATCATAATTAAAATGCCAAAGGTTAAAGATAGAGAATCTTAAAAGCAATAGAAGAAAAGCAGTTAGTTACCTACAAGGGAGCTCCCATAGACTGTCAGATGATTTCTCAATAGAAATTTTGCAGGCCAGAAGGGAGTGGCAAAAAATATTCAAAGTTATATAATGTCTAATAACTGGGTTAGTCACCTGAAGCTAATATAATATTGTATGTCAATTGTAATTGAAAAGTAAAAATGATTAAAAAAGATTACTGACACAATGCTATGCGTTATCTGCATGCTTAGTTCCTGTTTTCCTTGTTCAACAAAGGCAAGAGAAAAAATATCTCTGACTGAGTTACAACATGAAAGCAATTTACTACCTTATCACCCTTACACAAAAATTTCAAATCAAAGTGTGTTCAGTCTTGATATATACCATATGCCTAAAAATGCTCACTGAATAGAAATTTGGGTGTGAAAATAATGCATATGAATGACAACCAATAAATATCTCAATGAAATTTTTTTATTCTGCACAGTTGGATGTTGGATAATTCAGGTGCTTGCTAGGGAGGGGTCATCTAATCAAATCTTCTCAATTTGAGATGAGCACACTGGTGTCAAAAACAGAGAAATGATTTAGCCAGAGACACAACAAGGACTAGCACTCTGTTATTTGGATTCCCAGGCCCAATACTTTATTTTTCTTTAAGCTGTAGTCTGGCCTTGATCTACCTAGTAGTAGGCACTCATTTAACACTTCCTGGAGATGTGTTGGATGAGTTGGAAGAGTGTGAATTCATTGATATATCTTTCGAACTGTCTAAGCAAGAGATGCATTGATCAGGTGATAAATCAGATTGCACTGGAGTTCACTCATCATTACTTGGTGAAAATAGTTCTTAAGTTTGTTTATGTCCTTTCTTCAGAGTCTATAATAACCGCATCTTTAGGCAAGCAAACACTACTAGTAAGATCAGCCTGCCACTCACCCTGTCCTGGCTCTCTTTATGTTTCACCTGAACTACTACAGTATTGTTCTAAATTAACTTTCATCTTCTAATCGCATTCCATTTTACTCCATCCTGCATATGACTCAAGAGTTGTTTTTAGAAAATACAAAGCTTGTTATATAACTTCCTGCCTATTACCCATAAGCTGAAGTTGAAGTATTTAGCATGAAATACAAGATCCTTAATTATGGCCCACCTTTTCAGTCTCCCAGTGCATGCTTCTAAATGCTCTGTAATTTCCAGCTGACCTATTGCTCAGGCTCCAAACCTTGGAGCATCCTTGACTCCTTGATTTCTCTTGTATTCCATATCAAATCCATCAGCAAATCCTTCAAAATATATGAAAAAACTAACTAGGTCTAGCTACATACTTTGATAGCACCCTGGTCCATTTCACCACGATCTCTTGCGTGGTTTATTGACATACTTTGTAACTGGTTTCCCTGTTGCCTATATATCACAGCGTGTCTTGGTGATTCTCTAAAACCTAAGTCAGGTCACAGAGACCTGGCTAGTTCACTGGGAGATCTGTACTTGTCAGTAACTGTAGATCTTCCTCCCATCTCTTCACTACAGGGAAGCCTGCATGGCAGCAGTCTGAGAGCATAGTGAGGATAAATCTTCCTCTTAAATTTCTGTGTTCACTCTCACCTTCAACTCTGTCCGGCACTATGGCACAGAGCCTCTCTCATTCAAATTCTCCTGAGAATTTGGGAGTTTGCTGGAGTTGGGAAGAGGGAGTCTTTGACTACATGAACTGGAGTTGGGGGTCTGGGGACCTAAGTTCTTCCCCAGACTTGTAATCATTCTTCCTATTTCCAATCCCAATTTCTCCTTTCTTGGGTCCTTTCTATTTTGTATTACCCAAAGTGACCAGCAGTGAATAAGAGACTAGACCAGGAATAAAACATGGGTCTTTTGTTTTTAAATCTGTGTGATCTTCTTAGCACACCAGGCTGCAACCTGCCAGTTTGACCAATTTAGGTTTTATACTCTACATTTCCCTATTTCTCTGTTCTATGCAATTTTATGTTCATTATTAATTTAAAGAAAATGAAAACAATTTGGAGCCCAGCCAGTGTGGCTCAGTGGTTGAGCATTAACCTATGAACCAGGGTCACCATTCGATTCCTGGTCAGGGCACATGCCCGAGGTTGCAGGCTTGATCCCCAGTGTAGGGTGTGCAGGAGGCAGACAATTGTTGGTTCTCTCTCATCATTGATGTTTCTATCTCTCTCCCTTCCTCTCTGAAATCAATAAAAATATTTAAAAAGCAATTTGGAAAATGTGATTATAAGTGACAAAATGGAAAGTCAGTCTCATTATTTCATAGTCGCAAAGCACATGGAAAGTGATTGTGATTATAATAAACTCTTACACAGGCTTTTTAGAGTACAACAATAGGGAAAATGTAACAGGAGTTAATTAATATTGATACCATTGTAATTAGCTAGTTATTAATAACTAGAGGCCCGATGCACGGAATTTGTGCAAGGGGCCCAGCCCTCACAGCTGCTGTGGCTACCTCAGCCCTCGCATCTGCTGTGGCTACCTCAGCCCTCGCAGCCTGGGCTTTGTCCAGAAGGTCGTTTGGCTGTCCGGTCTAATTAGCATATTACACTTTTATTATTATAGATAGGAAAGAAGCAAAGGGGAGCCCAGACATTATAGGCATGACAGTTAGGCAGCTTCCCCAAACAAAGGAAAACTCTCTCGTATGGCTCTTGACTCTTGGAGCTCTTGGCTTATGACTCCCTTGGCTTTCTTGGCTTCTTGCATTCGCCCCTATTTCCTGCACAGCCATGTAGGCCTTGCACACCCCACATGAAATGGACGGATGAACTGCAATGGGAAACACAAACTAAACTAGCCCGATGCTGAATTGGACTATGCCCTAACCCGGACACTGGCTCTTATTTAGCCCTGCTAAAGGCAAAATGGGGCTTCTTCCTTGAGGGATGGAGGAAAATGGGACATTAGAAACTCAGATGCAAGTTTGTACAATATTTCATCCTCCCATGTGAGTCTCAGAAAATTCTTTTTTTGGGGGGATATCACAAGAAGCCCACTCCCACAACCAACAGGTAGGGATGAGACCTCTCCCCACTGGTAACAACATGGTTAGGAAGTAAGAAGTCATTTTTTAGAGCTGCTCAGCATGAATACTCAAGAGAGTACTTTAATTATGGTACGGGTTTCCAAATTATTTTTCTTGCACTATTAAGAAAGATACAAATCATTAAACATGATTAATGGAATCCACAAGATGCTCAAAGAAGAGCAACAACTCTGTTGACTGACATTTGTTTTAAATAAAAGGAAGTGTCTGTAATTGCAAACCCCAAATTAAAATGCCATCAGCGGCATTTACAAACATCAGCCCTGTCCTTTATTTGCATTAGCGCTAGTGCTTATTTATTTATTAACTTATAAAGAGAAATTAATTGTGGGTTATCTAAATAAGAAACTGTATCATCTTATGAAATCTCCTCCAGCAAAGGATGCCCTTTCAACCTGTGCTGAACAAAACAGAGTGGGACAGACCCTCTGACTTTGTTATCCCTGGTGTCTGCTGTGGGTCTTTCTGGAGTGGATGAAGAATGAGAGAGAGTCAAGGAATTTTTTCACATCACATCAAAATCACTGGCAATTCATCCAACTTTACTTTTAATCAGAACTAGTTAATACAGTGGAGGGGTAATGGGAAAAATGTTTTTGCTGTACCTGTTTGTGGGAGGCATTGTTAAGATAAAAAATTATTTGATAGGTTACAGTTTTATGTGAAAAAGACAAACCTAGGGACAAATAAAAAAATTAAAACACCAAAAGGTAGATACTGCATATGTGATGACTTTTCTATTCTAGCACATATAATAATAGATTAGGTGCCTAAATATTTTTTGAATAAATGAAAACCACATGGGTCAGAGGACACTCTTAATAATTGCCTTAGCTATGTAAATAAGGTTTGTGTTCATGATAGTTTTACTGTGGAGTAGCTTCAGAATCTAACTTGAATCCAAATTGACCTCAGAGTCAGCTCTGGTCCGATGTTGGATGTGTCTCTTTTAGATCATTTGGTCAGGGGATTAGGTAAGGCCTTTCTGTAATATCTTGTGTCTGCTCTGCATTCCAGTGATAAACTTGAATAAGGGCAGTGGAAGTGAGAGCATGGAGGGTGAGTGATGAAGATCCTTATACAGGGGCATTCTGGTAAATGTTAGAATTTCTTTATGGGGCAGAGATGCATTTAGGGACAATGTACAAACAAGTTATTTTTTTATTCCTTAGCAAAAGTAAAAAAAGGTAATTTATATAAAGGTAACTAATAAAGAGCCTGGCACATAGAGCAACATTCAATAAACATCAATTCTTTTCTTTTCCCTTCTTGACAAGGACAAAGTATACTTAGAATATCTTTTTGGAAGCCTCTTGGGTGTTTTGTGTTTGTGTGTGTGTGTGGAGGAGGATCCTAGGTAAGGAGAGAATGAGCTAATTTTATGCTCAAAATATGCATATTTGAGAATAAATAAATGTATGTATATAACAAATAAAATAATATATTGAGTATTAATTACTGTTTCCTCCAGTGCCATTTTTACAATCCCTTCCAACCTTGTCTTGGTGATTAGCTAGACAAGCCATGGGTACCCTCTTACTAGAAAAATTCAGAAGGGAGGTTGTGATTCAGTGCTTAGCCTTTAATTCTCAAAGTAGACATCTGAAGCTTCTGGCAAGAAAGCAGCTTTGGGGAAAAAAATGTGGGAGAGTGTTGAACTGCACTCTGTGGCATATGAAATTGATGATAAGTCAGGATGAGTAAATGAAGGCTCCCTAACCTGGAGGACCAAGGAGCTGATTAGACAAAAATCAAGAGAAAGTGAAACTTGCAAGACAAAAATCAAAAGAAAGGACAGCTCCAAGAGCTGAGAGGAGATTGGTGAAGGATGCTGAGGGTTTCTTGTAAGTGCAGAGACCTAAAAACAGACCTGGAACTTGGTAAAGAGGGATGTGACCTGAGTCGTGTGTCCGCACAGCATGGAAGCCATGGAGTTCCCTGGTTCTTCCAGGCCCACCTGCCATGGGATGTGCACTTGAGAATGAAGGGGAAAATTAGAAAATTTTGTCTTCAGTGCCTGAATACAAATTAAGAGGGACAAATATAAGACAGGAAGGTTGGCACTGGGCTACTTTGAAGGGCTCCTGTCCATCTGAAGACAAAAACATTGTAAAACATTATGTAGGTTAAGTTATTCATGTATGTAAGACCGAAGTAGTACACTGGTTACCATACCAGTCCTGTGGACAGATTTGACCATAATGCTCCTTGGCTCTCATAATTTAATGAACACCTTACTAGACACTGGTTTTTTAGTACATTGCAGGTAGTATAGTAGAATTGATTTAATTGTGATTATTAATCAATCAGAATGCTTGTTAAAATAAAGTTATCAATAAAAAGACAAAATGTATTAATGAACATGGCTAGAATAGTCCAACCAAGTCTACATAAACCCACTTTATTTCTGCTAGGCTGCATTCTTTGTTTCTAAAGATTTAGAGACTTTTTCCCCTTCTCTGTTTTTTCTCTCCCTATTTTTCTTCCTTCTCTGTATGTTCTGTTTACAGTCTCTGCTTCCCCAGAAACAAAAACATGACCATTAAAAAAATAAGAGAATAGTTTTACAACCTCAGAGCCTATGTTCAAACATATTTCAGATAGCTATTTCCACCATTTCTCATAAATATAAAACAGGCCTGAGTGTCAGAAAATTCCTCTACTGAATCCAATATGCCTCCTCATATTTGACTTGACTCTTATCCTCTGTATCAGACAGAGGCACTCACCTATGATTCCTCAGCTGGTTTATATTATCCGGTTGGAACTGCTGGCATTTCAGGCAGGAAGGTGGACTGGGTTCGGGTGGGGTCTCAGCACAGAACGCACAGAAAACTTCACTTGATCACCTCCCTTCCCTGACCACAGTGAAGATGAAGGAAAACCACAATGGAAGGTTAACATGGTTCAAAGGCCAGGGGATTTCAAGTTAAATATTATTTTCTTTTTCCCATAAATTGATTTCTTCATTTTTATGCTAGTACAGATTTCCTTCTTGCCCTTTATGCAAGCAACAACTTTAGAAAAAAATAAATCACTCTCAATGTGTCAGATAATTTCTTCTGAGCTGATATGATTTGGTGGGAATAGTCCTGAAACAAGAGAGGGATCCAGGTTCTGCATTCAGTGTCACTAAGTGTGAGATTTGGGGGCAAATTCCCCGGTGTGTTAGTCTTCACAGACTGGTGGTTTAAACAACAAAAAGGAATTTTCTTATAGCTCAGAAGGTGGGTAAGCTGAGACCAGGTGCCAGCATGATTGGGTTTTGGTGAGACCTCTCTCTTGGTTTTCTTTTGCTCATGTGGCAGAAAGAGAAAGAGAAAGGCCTTTCTCTTCTTCTTCTTATAAGGCCACTAATCCTATCAGATCAGGATTCTAACCTTCTGGCCACATGTAACCATAATTGCCTTTTAATAACCCTATCTTCAAATATAGTCATATTTGAGATATATGATTGGGGGGGGCATGATTCACCTTGTATCTTGGTTTGTTAATCTAAAATAAGCTTAATAATATCTAAATTACCTAGTTTAAAGGGTAGAGATCAAATGAGATAATAAATGTATATGAAAGTATTTTTCAAATTATAAAATATTATACAAATGAAAGATATTAATTAATAAAACAGTATGGAAAGAAATACACCATAAATTAAAAAGACAATAAATTTCTGACTTCTGAGTTATATACAGAAAATGTGAAAAATCTCTTAACTATCTACCTCAGTCAAAACAAATTGGGACAGCAATGTCCTAAAATAGACCACATAAACGAATGTGTAATCATATTAACATATAGTGAAATATTTGTTCTTATCTAAGCAATTATCTTCAGAAAACCTAATAATTACATCCTGCACCCCTTCTAAATTCCATTTCACATGCGAACATCAAATTACTATCCCTATAACATATAAATATCACTAATAATCTTCTTCAACATATCCAAAAACCTTCCACAGCAGACCTCCACTTGCATTGTGTCTGGTTATGTAAATACTAAAAATTATAAATTTTTTCACTTTAATCTCCTTAATTGTTATTTACTATTTTTAAGTATGGATAGCATAACTAGTGCTATGTAAAATAAGAGAAATATTATAGCAGCATGAAGACTTGTCAGAAGATCTAACAATTCAAACATAAGAACATAGGTTTGAAAGATGATCATTAGAAGTTTTAGCTTTGCTTCTTTGGCCTGTCAGCTGTTTTAGAGCTGATTGACCACAGTGTCTTCAGCAACTGTCACTGGTGATCACACAGGACATATGTGACTATTGAAAAGCTATATTCAGATTGGCTTACTTCCTGTTTCTGTGTTAAGTCACTGTGGTAGTAGGAGACAGACATTATTCTCAAAGAAGGGTCTCCTCCTCTGCTAGAACACAAGGGTTGGGATGAACCATGAGCCACAACTGACCATCTTCATAATAAAAATAAAACAACAAACTATCAAAAACAGTAGTTCTTAAGCTGGAGTTCAGGAATGGCTCAATGGTATTTGTAAGCTCCATGTAAGTTGATAGTTTTCAATGGATTCTCAAAAGGTTGTTACCTGAAAAGATTTAATCACAGAAAAAATGTTAGGTAAGTTAATTCGTATGTGCTTTCTTCCTCATAGTACTTTCTTTAATGATGTATATTGTTAATAGTAAGTATTAAAAATCACTATAGCATCCTCTTATTATGCATAAGGTACTATGCTTAATGCCATGAAGAATATAAACATGAGTAAAGCATGTGGCTCCTATACACGCAGGGTCATGCAGTCTTACAGTAGAGTTAAGAAATTTGTACCAAAAACAGCCAAATAAAGCCAACTGTGATAAAGACAATAGAACAGGTATTTAGGAATTTTTAAGGAAACTGAAAAACATTAAGACACCATGGAGGAGGTAATATTTTAACTGGGCCTAAGAATGTATGCACCCCTATGTTCATAGCAGCACAATTTACAATAGCTAAGATATGGAAACAGCCCAAGTGCACATCAGTAGATGAGTGAGTAAAAAAGCTGTGTTACAATTACACCGTGAAATACTATGCAGCAGTAAAAAAGAAGGATCTTTTACCCTTTGAGACATCATGGAGACCTGGAGAATATTATACTAAGCTTAATAAACCAGTCATAGAAAGGCAAGTATCACATGATCTCATTTTGTTCATTAGATATGTGGGATCTATAGATCCAGGGACATAGAAGCATGGAACGGACTGCAGAATCTCAGAGGGAAAGTGGAGAGGGTGGGTGGGTGGGAAGAGATCAACCAAAGACCTTGTATGCATATGTGCATAACCCATGGACACAGACAATAGGGTGGTGAAGGTCTGGGCTGGGGGATGGGGAGAGGCTAGAAGAGGTCAATGGGAAAAAATAGGGAAATATGTAATACTTTCAACAATAAAGATTAAAAAATTAATTAATTAATGAGATTTTACCAGATACAGTTTTGAGAAGAACACTCTGAACAAGAGAAGTAGCATAAGAAAATATGGAGGAAGGAAAGCATGAAGTAAATTTAGATGATGGGATTTGGAGAGTGGTGGGAAATAGCATAGTCAACTATTAAATTTGGATCATCAAGTATCTTAAAATGTTATGTTAGAAGGGAGAAAGTAAAAAAACACACAAAACCCATAGTAATAGTCCAGATCAACAGGAATAAAGCCCAAATTCAGACATTATCTTTAGGAAACTAGTATAGAGGTGCATTTTTATGTGTAGGTTTCAGCATTACTAGTATATATGTTAGAAAACAGTGAGGCAGGAAAAGGAGACCAGGAAAATGCAATGACTTAATATGTGTGAAACATATTAGAGGGTATTGCATTGTTAGTGTCATTTTTACAGAAGGACTTGAATTTGATTCATTAATATAAAATGATCAGTTGTTCTTTATAATTAACCACTGTCAATAATAACCTCAATAGACTTCTATCAATCAATCCCTTCACTGTGAGAATGATAGAAGTTCTTTTGCTTCTTAGAAAGCAAGAAGTCACTGCTTATAATTTTCTCTTTTAGGACTTGAGAAGCTGCATAGTCAAACATATTGTGAAGCTTTAGTCTTCAGAGAAGTCAGTGATGGTCACCACTGGGCATGGTAGAAGAAGAGGAAGGTGCAGGAAACAGCAATGGTTAAGGTGATGGCCCAGACAAGCACCAAGGCCAGTTTGTTGGCATCTCAAAGAAGGGAGAAGGGAGAGTTAAAGATTAGGAAGCTTATGAACTTGTTGAGGGAGAATGTGTGAGAGAGTGAAGAGAAAGGGAGGAAGATACTTGGGGGGTGGGAGGCGCATGTTCCTTGTAGAGGAGGGAGAAAAATTAGGGACAACAATAGGGCACTGAGGGAGGCGGAGAACCAGGCGGGAACAATGTCATGGAAGCAAACATAGAAAAAGGAAATGGTGGCCAACGGTGTGTGCGATATTGAGAGAGACTGAGAAACATCTAAGAGACCATTGGATTTGAGATTAGTACTTGCCTCAAGACAGCAAAGAAAGCAGTGGTAGATGCTAGGAAAGCAGAAGAAAGGAGGAGGCACCCCAGTCGAGAGTATGGAGAAGGGATGTTGCCCATACACAGGAGAGGTGTAGTGACGATTGGTCACTTGAGAGAGTCAAAGATAAGTTTGTAGGGAAAGAGCAGGACAGAGGAAAATATTGGAGATGAAATGAGAGAGAGAGAGAGAGAGAGAGAGAGAGAGAGAGAGAGAGAGAGAGATGAAATTAAGTTGAGAAGGGAATGGGAGAGTAGAAAAAGAATAAAGATGCAAAAAATTCTTGTATATAAAATCATGATAAATTATATTTATCTTCCTTGTGAAATATATTCTTCTGTAAAGAGAGTAAGTCTGGCATTAGAAACTTATAGGGGTGGGGAAAAATGAGAAGAGCCACTAAATATTCTACAGCACAAAGAGTGAAAAAATTGCCAAGCAGCAGGGAGGATTAGCTGAGCTGAGTGGGGATTTGCAATGCCCCATCCTACTTCTGTTTCTTGACTTCCTCTGACTCTTAGCAGCCAGGAAGCCAGAGCAAAAGCAGGCAGAGGGAGTGGCCCAGAGCTGGGAATTAACATGGGGGCTTGGAAGAAGGTTAAGCAGAATGAGGTCCATTGGATCCTACCAGACAGAAAGGAAAAGGAAATAAAGCCAGAGTGTGCATCATTGTTCCATGTTGATTGGTCTTGTGTCCTGAGCTTGCCTGTAAACCTCTGGAAATGGTGCAGCACAGAGATTAAGGGCACAGGCTTTGGGGCTGGGTAAGAGCAGTTGAGAACTGCCATTGTGAGAGACATTGTAAAGAGCGGGTCTTTATAATGCAGCAACCCTCATCCTAGGAGGTGGGATTTCTAGATACCATGATTCTGGATGGTAATGATCAAAACGCATGTGCTTGCTGTCAGGTGCCATGAACAAATTTCTTTGATGACATTTAAAATCAAATTAACACAATGATAATAAAATTCCTTATTAATATACCTGAGAAGCATGTTACAAAACTATAGTGCATGGAAATTTGTTCCTTTGTTTAAAACATACAATCTTTACTCTTGAAAGTCTAACTAAACATACTTATTTGTGTATAAATAATGAAATGTTCAAATTCAATTCATTAAAATTTAAAAATTCTTTGTGTTTTGATCAGTATTATAATAGACCTGCTTTGTTTTTAAATATTGATTACCTAACATTTAAGAAATTGCAGTTTCTTTCCAAACCCATGTTGTAGTCTGAATGACTCTATAATACATTTTTTTAAATTAAAAATATATTGTTTCTCTTTGTTCAAGGAACTAAATTCACAATCTATGTTTTGTTGCTTCTCTACCCTAAAGGTAAAAATTAATAGGGAAAAATATTGAGGACAAGGAGATTAAAGTCTAGTTTATTGAGGGGATGACTTATTCCTTCAGGAGAATAATTTCAATCAGAGTTCACTAGTCTCAACATTAAATATTAAAGAAATAAAATATTTAATTAAAAACAAAAACCAATCTTACATCCTGCTATAAATCTAAAAAAGAATACAGGACTCACCAATACTTAATTCCAGAAAGGATAAAATAATGAATATTTTTGCTTTTAATAAGTTTTTTATTTTTAAAAATTATTACTTTTCTTTTTAAAAAAATAATGGCATAGTGATATACAGTATTTAGATACAATAAAATACAAACATCATAATGGTGTAGTTTTGATAAATGTATACACCTGTGTAACCACAACCACAATCTAAAGAATATTTCCATCATACTAATGTTCTTAGCCTATTTGCAGCTAATTTTTACCCACCCCCTGCCTGAAGCAGCCTCTGTTCTGCTTTTTGACAGTCTAGATTTGTTTTTCCTAGAATTGGTTTTGCTCTATAATTTTATATAAAGGAAATCATACAGATGTACTTTTGATTTCTGGCTTCTCTTCACTAAGCCTAATGTTATTGCATTTATCAGTACATTGTTCCTTTTTAAAAAATTTTCCAAGTTCGCTTATTTACTCACCTTGTTGTTGGGCATTTGAGCTATTTATTTGGGACTATCTATATATACAAAAAGCCAGCCACTGAAAAGGCCATAATGACTGTAACAACTGGTCACTATGACACCCACTGTAGCTAGCCAACTGGCCCAATCAGGGGGTGGGGCCGGCCAGCCAACCTCAAGGCCTCTTCCTCCTGCTGGCCTGCCCCAGATCAGACTCTCCCACTCTGATCAAGAGTGGGTCAGTGGGCCAAACTCCCCTTCCCTTCCCCTCCTCTCCCCCCCGCCCCCGCCAGCCAACTCCACTCCCGATCAGCCCACCCCACCATGATAGGCCCACAAACCCTCCTCCTGATTGCCCCACCCCTGATCATACCCCCCACCCCAATAGAGGGCGGGGCTGGCCAGCCAATCTCCTGCAGACCCTCCCTCCATCCGACCCCACCCTAGATCAGGCCCCCCCCACCCCAATAAGGAGCAGGGCTGGCTGGCCAACCACCCATGGCTCCTCCCCCAGGCCACTGGCCCCCAATTGGCACCCCCATCCCATTTGGGGGTGGGGCCAACTGGCCCACCACCCACAGCCCCTTCCCATCACCAGCCCCGCTCCCAGTCAGCCCCCCAACCCCAAATGGGGATAGGCCCCTCTGGCTAATCACCCACGGCCTCTCCCCCCAGCTGGCTAGGCCCTGATCAGGCCTCAATTGGGGTGGGTTGGCCAGCCAACCTCCCGCCATCTCCTCCTCCCAATAGGCCCAGTCCTGATCTGCCCCTATTGGGGCCGTGCTGGCTGGACTCCAACTGTGCACGAATTTGTGCACTGAGCCTCTAGTTATAAATAAAGCTGAAATGAACATTTGAGTCCAAGTCTTTTGCTGGACACCTCTTTTCTAAGAGTGGAATTGCCTGAATGTATGATAAGTGTATGTGTAACTTTATAAGGAAGGTTCACGCAGTTCCCCAAAGTAACTGTACCATCGTTAGCTTTCAATCAGCAATGTATGAAAGTTCTAGTTGCTTTATATTTTTGCCAATGTCACTAAAGATATTTTATTTTTTGTGCTTTGTATTATTATTTTTTTTTTTACTTGAGTTCATTTCCTGGAGTTCTGTCTGTAGGAATTCTTTGTGATCTGTATTGAGGAGGGGATTCTTCATAGAGGGTTAATGTGTTCTTCTTCCAGTTGTACTAGAATGAAAACCCAGTATCCCTGCATCAGAAATCTCTGGATGCTCCAGTTTTTGTACTTTCTGGGGCCTACCTGATCATAATTTTCTGAATTTCTGAGCTCTTCCAGTAGCTCTTGTCCATGTACCAGTGCCCAGTATTTACTTATTTCAACTAAGAAAACCTAAGAAAATGTTCTGAATTGTAAGCAGCCGTGAATGCAGTGGATACTATACCAGAGAAGAAATCTAGAGGTTCTTCCTTAATCTCTTATACGATCTTGGTACCTCCAAATTCCCCTTTATTAGGAAGAAACAACTCACCTTCCAGTGTCCTCACAAGGATTTTGTAGAACGACTTTGTTGCAAAGTCCACAAACCCTGGGCATGGGTCTCACAGCTGGGTGCTGTCCACCCAGTGGCTGATTCAGGAGCCAATCAAAGAAACAGGAAAAGTGGGTCTGGGAGTCCCATATCATACCCTACATGCAGAACTAGTTATGAAAATGCAGTATTTGCCAACTCACAATGCCAATTTCTGGTTATATAATATTTGGAAAAATTTCTCCCTCTGTTAAGCAAATATAATACTGTACTGTGTAAATAATGGCGTCTGCTTTCAGTGCATGCCAAGAAAAGTGTTTGAGCACTTGGTAATTTTTTCAGCTATTGATTCTTGGCTGTGTCTTAGGTTCACAAGGTGAAAATAGCTACACTATTTTCCAATTTCTAGTGCTTATTTATTTACCTAGTGATGTAGCACCCTTTGGGTTAGTTGGCTTATTGATTAATCACTGCCTTAAGCAACTAATTATTTTTTCTGTTTGGGAGAGTAGTTCAAAGGCTGTCGGCACTGGAAAAGTTGTGTCTGCACAGCAACTAATCAGGGGTTAGTGGTTTACAAGTACATTTGGCCCTTGCAGGTTCATTGGCCCAGTGTTCAGAATTATTAATTTAGTCACAAAAGTGCAATTCATACTCCAGCTATCAGCAGGGATCACTGTGGCAGTGCAAGCTTTTGTATGCACAGGTGCACACTGAAACACACTTGTGTGATAGAAGGAAGGTGCATTAGAAAGAAAGAATGACTAATTATAGGCAACAATTTTCCTTCATGATTGTGTTCTTAACATCCACCTACAGTCATACTGTGGTTATTTACTTAGAAAAAAATGGGATTTTAAGGTAGGCTTTATTTTTTAGAGAAGTTTTAGAGTCACAGGAAAATGGAACTGAAGGCACAGAGATTTCTCACCCCATCCCCACATATGTGCAGAATTCCCTCCGATCAGCATCCTGCACCAGAGAGGTAGATTTGAATTAACCCGTGAACCTGCATTGACACATCATTAATACTCAAAGTTCATAGTGTACATGAGGGTTCATTCTTGCTGTCATACATCCTGTGATTTTTGGACAAATGTATTTATCATTATGGTATCATACATAGCAGATTCACTGCCCTTAAGATCCTCTGTGCTCCACCTGTTCACCTATCTCCCCTCCCAAACCCCACTGATCCTTTTACTGTCTGCATACTTTTTCCTTTTCCAGAATGCCATAGAGTTGGAATCACACAGTATCTAGCCTTTTCAGGTTGGCTTCTTGAATTTAGGAATATGCATTAATGTTCCTCCATGTCTTTTCATGGCTCATTTCTTTTAATGCTGAATAATATTCTATTGTCTGGATGCACCACAGTTGAACTGGTGATATTTTTTTTTTACTTTTACCCTTTGAGGGAGGTTAGGAGGTAGTCAAGTAAGGAATAAGCTATTTAAAGTGGAAACAGGAAATGAAAGACCTAAGATAATTAGTTGTGGGAATGGAAAATAGATTGTATAATTACATTGTAATACAAAGTAGGTAAGCAATAAATATTTGTTAAACTGAACATAAAGAGGGCTGTTCCCTGGAATAAGACTTGTTTGCAGGGATCAAAAGGAACGTGGACCATGATTAACCATATTAGTTACCCTGTCATCTAGTAGAAGATGATTGCCTTTAAGTTACTCAGTGTTCTCAAGACTCAATCTTAGGTCATTAAATTGTTCAGCCAGTGTTTTAGGGGAATATTTGCCATAAGCTCAGAGAAAAGTTGTTTTTCCTTGTTGGGCTTTTAATTAAGTAATTATTTTTAGAAAGCAGTGAGTGAAAATTTCAGATTTTAAGAGGCACTTATGTCAAAAGAATCTTTCCATAAAATTCCACTTATTTTCTATTCAGGGAAATCCCAAGGAATAATCTGATACGCCCATACCTATTTCTCTGCTCTCTGCTGATGAAGTTTTTCTTCTCGAATTGTTTCAAAAGTCCAAGGAGTGCTTTAAGTGACATAGATGAAAAGAGGTTCCTTCCAAGAATGAGCTAGCCCAGATTCTGGGCTCTATTCCCTAGAGGAGAGATGACCTGCTCCTTTAAGATGATTCGCAGTGATGAAATCCAACTAGAACTTTTCATTTTTTATTTGAGGCCTGTGGATTGGGTAATGCTGAAATTCTCCTGTTGTAATTCAAAGCTGCAGTACATTAATGTGGCACAACTTTTAGCAACTGATGAGTGTAAAGCAGGAGAATCCATATGAACTAAATGAAAGGATTATTCTCCAAGTTCAGAAGGTTAGTTATGGCATTAGACTCTTGGAGAAGCAAGAATACTCATTTCATACCCAACATCTCTGCAGATAATAGCATTATGTAACTTCAATAACATAAACACCATTTACTGCTTCAGCCTTTGCAATCAATCTGTAAAGAAGTCATGAAAGGCTTTCCCATCATAACTGCTATAAGCTTTGACCACATGAAAGTAAAGCTTGAGCTGACAGATGTTGGGAGGCCAAATGGGGAATGGAAGGTGAAGGGAAGAGAAAATCATCCCACTAATAGTCCCAGCTCCAAAACAGGGAGCCAAGAGAAATTGACTGTTTGGATAAGACATGGAGGTGTAAGTGTGAAGTTGCAGACTCAAACTGAGAATGCTGATATAACTATATTGGGAGGCAGTGGGTAGTGGGTAGTGGGAGGTGGTACAATTGAGCTATCATTCATCTTGGACAACAGGAAGTCACAGATAATCACTAAAGATGATGCAGCATAAAACAGAGACTTAAGTACTAGAGATTTATAAGTAACCACAAGAAGAATTCATTAAAAATGGTTCCTTCTAGGGAGAGATATCACACATGGAGACAGGTGGAACAAATAGCTGGTGTTTTCATTTGAAGCCTGTGGTGTTAAAGAATTTATACATATTAAATGTGTGTCCTGGAGAAATCTCTGCACCATCTTCCCTTCTAGCTCCCAAGGAGGGGCACACATGCCTTCATCACCTGATGGCATGAGGACAGGGGCCTGCTCAGTGCCATGTGCAAATTCTTCACTGACCACTATTTATTTGCATAGTTTTGCATCACATTGAACAGAAACTGTGTACCTATTAAGCAATAACCTTTCTTCTGCTCTCTCCCCAATACTGGTAACTTCTATTCTGCTTTCTGTCTCTATGTACTTGCCCATTTTTGATGCCACATATAAGTGAAATGATATAAAATAGGTCTTTTTGTGTCTGACTTATTTCACTTTCCTTCAGGCTATCTTTTGGCAATTTTTTGAAACCGTAGGCCAATGTTGGGATCTGAAAGAAATGGAAAACACGATTAAAAGTATGTTATTCCGCTAGAAAGAAGATGGCTGCCAACGAAAAGCAGACTGCAAGATAGTGTGCAAGTGAGAAAACAAAGGGAGAGTGTGTGGTCGCATGGGGAGTGTTTGTTGGTGAGTTGAGGGACAGCTATACTCTAGGAGACTGTGGGGGACTGCTGGATGGGCTCTCCTGACCGGGAGGCCCCCACTGATTCTGGGTTCTCTCCCAGAGTGACCGGCTTGGATGCAGAGACTGTGCCATCTTGAAGGAGAAAGTGGATGTTATCTGAAACCTGAAAAGCCTGGGGAAAATATAACTACTGCACCCACCAAACAGCTGTGAACCCGAGAATACTGGTCCCCAAGTGGCGAAAGCACATGGATTCAGAGGAGTTCTACACTCTCTCACGGAAAGGAGAGACAGAACTACATAACCAGACACCCAGAGAAGAGAGACCATGGGGAGACAAAGAAACAGCCCACATATGAAACAAAAGCAGGCATCACCAGAAAAGGAAGTAAACAAAATAGAGGCAAGCAACCTGTCAGAGAAAGAATTCAGAGAAATGGTCATAAGGTGGCTGAAAAGAATGAAAGACAAATTCAACAATATGTGTAAGAACCAAGAGGAAATGAAGAAGAACCAAGAAGAAATGAAAAATGACATCGCTGCTATAAAGAACTCAATAGAAAGCATCAAGAGTAGACTAGAATAAGCAGAGGACCGCATCAGCGATTTAGAAGACAAGGTAGGAAAAAATATCCAAGTAGAGCAGCTTCTAGAAAAAAATTAAAGAGCATGAGGAGAGCCTAAGAGAACTTTTGGACAACATGAAACAAAACAACATCCACATAATAAAGATTCCAGAAGGAGAGAAAACTTAGCAAGGAATAGAAAACCTGTTTGAAGAAATAATGACAGAACACTTCCCTGATATAGGGAAGAAAAAACCCACACAAATCCAAGAAGCTTACAGAGTCCCAAGCAAAATGAACCCCAAAAGACTGACACCAAGGCACATTATAATTAAATTGGCAAAAACCAATGACAAAGAATCTTAAAAGTGGCCAGAGAGAGAGAGACAGAAAGTTACCTACAAAGGATCCCCCATCAGACTAGTGACTGATTTCTCAACAGAAACACATCAGGCCAGAAGGGAATGGAATGAAATATACAAAGTCATGCAAAGGAAGGGCCTGAATCCAAGAATACTGTACCCAGCAAGGCTATCAATCAAAACTGAAGGTGAAATCAGGAGCATCACAGACAAAAAAGAACTAAGGGAATTTATTACCACCAAACCAGCAATGCAAGAAATGCTAATGGATCTTCTGTAAAAAAAAAAAAGAAATAGGAAGCGAAGAAGGAACACAGGGGTAAAGAATAAAAATGGTGACAAACAAGTACCTATCAATAATAACTTTAAATGTAAATGGATTAAATGTCCCAATCAAAAGACATAAGGTAATAGATTGGATAAGAAAACACAACCCATATATCTACTGTCTACAAAAATCTCACCTCAGAAAAAAAGACACACACAGACTGAGGGTGAAGGGATGGATAAAGGTTTTTCAGGCGAATGGAAATTAAAAAAAAAAAAAAAACTGGGGTAGCAATACCTATATCTGACAAATTAGATCTCAAAATGAAGGACATAACAAGAGACAAGGAAGGCCACTTCATAATACTAAAGGGAGCAATCCAACAGGAGGAAATAACTCTGGTAAACATATATGTGCCCAATACAGGAGCACCCAAATACATAAAAAAAAAAAAAACGATTGGAGGATATCAAGGGAGAGATTGACAGCAATACAATCATAGTGGGGGACTTTAATACCCCATTATCACTATTGGATAAATCCTCTAAACAAAAAATCAGCAAAGAAACATCAGGTCTAAATGACTCACTAGTCCAGATGGAATTAATTGACATCTTCAGAACATTTCACCCCAAAGCCACAGAATATATGTTCTTCTCAAGTGCACATGGGTCATTTTCAAAGATAGACCATATGTAGGGACATAGGCAAAGTCTCTTCAAATTCAAGAAGATAGAAATCATATCAAGCATCTTCTCAGATCACAGTGGCATAAAACTGGAAATCAACTACAATAAAAACAATCTAAAAAAAATCAAACACATGGAGACTAAATAGCATGCTATTAAACAATGACTGGGTTACCAGAGCAATCATAGAAGAAATAAAAAACATCGTGGCAACAAATGACAATGAAAACACAACAATCCAAAATCTATGGGACACAGCTAAAGCAGTCTTGAGAGGGAAGTTCATAGCTCTACAAGCCTACTGCAAAAAACAAGAAACAATGGTAATAAATTACCTAACCCTACAACTCAAAGAGTTACAAAGAGAGCAACAAGAAAGGCCCAATGTAAGCAGAAGGAAGGAAATAATAAAGATCAGAGTGGAGATAAATGACATAGAGACCAAAAAAAAAGTACAAAAGTTCAACAAAACCAAGAGCTGGTTCTTTGAAAGGATAAACAAGATTGATGAACCTCTAGCCAGGCTCACCAAGAAGCAAAGAGAGAGAACCCAAATAAACAGAATAATAAATGAAAGAGGAGAAATAACAACAGACCCCACTGAAATACAAAGGATTGTTAAAAAAATACTATGAACAACTCTATTCCAATAAACTGGACAACCTGGAGGAAATGGACATATTCCTAGAAAAATGCAACCTTCCAAAACTTAATCAGGAAGAATCTAAACATCTCAATAGGCCAATAACTATGGGAGAAATTGAAGCAGTCATCAAAAAGCTTCCAGCAAACAAAAGCCCGGGGCCAGATGGCTTCACAGGGGAGTTTTACCAAACATTCAAGGAAGAACTAAAACCTATCCTCCTCAGACTATTCCAAAAAATTCAAGAGGAAGGAACACTTTCAAGCTCATTCTATGAAGCCAGCATCACCGTAATACCAAAACCAGATAAAGACAACACAATGAAAGAGAATTACAGGCCAATATTCCTCGCACCCAAAAAATTAAGATACCTAGGAATAAACTTAACTAAGGAGGTAAAAGACCTATATGCGGAAAACTTCAGGACACTGAAAAAAGAGATATTGGAAGACATAAATAGATGGAAGAGCATAATATGTTTATGGACTGGTAGAATCAACATCATTAAAATGTCCATAGTACTCAAAGCAATCTATAGATTCAAAGCATTCCCCATTAAATTACCAACGACATATTTCACAGACCTAGAAAGAACTCTTCAAAAATTAATCTGGAATAGAAAAAGACCCCAAATAGCCACAGCAATCCTGTGAAAGAAGAGCAAAGTAGGTGGGATCTCAATACCAGATTTCAAGCTGTTTTACAAAGCCACTGTTCTCAAAACTGCCTGCTACTGGCACAAAAACAGACATATAGTCCAATGGAATAGAATAGAGAACCCAGATATCGACCCAAACCACTATGCTCAATTAATATGTGACAAAGGAGGCATGAACATACAATGGAGTCAAGACAGTATCTCCAATAAATGGTGTTGGGAAAATTGCTACAGATACATGCAAAAAAATGAAACTAGACCACCAACTTACACCATACACAAAAATAAGCTCAAAATGGATACAGGACTTAAACATAAGATGGGAAATCATAAAAATACTAGAGGAATCCATAGGCAGAGAAATCTCAGACATATGCCGAAGCAGTATCTTCACTGATACCGCTTGTAGGGCAATGGAAACTAAAGAGAAAATAAACAAATCGGACTACATCAAAATGAAAAGCTTTTGCACAGCAAAAGAAACCATCAACAAAACAACAAGAAAGCCCACTGTATGGGAGAACATTTTGCAAATATTATCATTGATAAAGTTTTAATCTCCAACATCTACAGGGAACTTATATAACTTCATATAAGGAAGATAAGTGATCCAATAAAAAAACGGGCAACGGACCTAAATAGAATCTTTTGAAAGAAGACAGAAGGAAGGCCAAGAGACATATGAAAACATGCTCATAATCACTAATCATACGAGAAATGCAAATCAAAACGACAATAAGGTACCTTCTCACACCTGTCAGAATGGCAACCATCAGCAATTCAACAAATGACTAGTGCTGGCGAGGATGCGGAGAAAAGGAACCCTCGTGCACTGCTGGTGGGAATGCAGACTGGTGCAGCCACTGTGGAGAACAGTATGGAGTTTCCTCAAAAACCTAAAAATGGAGCTCCCATTTGACCCAGTAATCCCACTTCCAGGAATATATCCCAAGAAACTAGAAACACCCATCAGAAAGGATATATGCACCCCTATGTTCATAGCAGCATAATTCACCATAGTTTGGAAATAGCCTAAATGCCCATAACAGATGAGTGGATTAGAAAACTATGGTACATCTTCACAATGGAATACTAAACTGCTATAAAAAAGGAAAAAATTCTTACAATTTGTAGCAGCATGGATGGACCTGGAGACCATTGTGTTAAGTGAAATAAACCGGGCAATGAAAGAAAAATACCACATGATCTCACTCATTTATGGAAAATAAAGGACATTATAACCTGCTGAACAAAAAGATAGATACAGAGGCGGTAAAGCACTGAACAGACTGTCAAATTACAGTGGGAAGGCTGGGGACTGTTGGGGAGGTGGGGAAAGAGATCAACCAAAGGACTTGTATGCATGCATATAAGCACACCAATGGATACAAGACACTGGGGGCATGGAATGAGGGCATGAGATAGGGGCTAGGGGAGTTTGGGGGAAGGTCAGTGGGGGGGCGGAGAAAGGAGATATATGTACTACTATATGTAATACTTTAAACAATAAAAAAAATACAAAAAGTATTTTACTCCATATAAAATCTTAGTGATACCAGAAAAAAAAGTTATATCCATAAGGAACAATGCCTGCTGAATTTCTCAGAATCTAGGACTAGTGTCCATACCAACATTTTCTGTTAGTGGGTTATTAAAGCAGAGAAGCATGTTTTGTTTAGAGTGAAGAAGGAAGTCATGTGAAATCGGATGCTTTCCAGGCATCACTCTAGGAGACAGCCCACAGTGAAACAACGCTGGGAACCAGCCTTCAAGCGCATCCAGACTCACTGGGTTACTTCTTCACTAGCTGGGAGCACATGATTGCTACATGGATCTCCTAAGTCCTGCTTTACTTCACAGATGTGACTTGCACATCTGTTCCCAATGGGGCATTTTAGTTTTGCCAGTGGGCTTGCTTCCCTTTCTCTGCACATGGATACTGTTTGGCTCATGCTCTGCTTTTCTTCGTGAGCTTCTAAAACCTCCAAGAGCATTTGCAGGGGAACAGATATATGTGCAATGATATGAGTTACAACATACCTAAAGAGGTGAAGCGACCTCTGGTTATTTGTATTGATTTTCCATTGACAACTAAAATTAATTTCCAGGCTGTAGCAATTTGTAGGAAAACTCAAGGACTGATAACTGGTGGATGATTTTTCAGGCTTTCTTGAATAGCTGTGAAAATACCCTAGGATGCAGTTATGCAAGGAGATGCTAAACTATCAGGATTTCATTAAGAATAACCTGCTGAAGATTATAGGGTGACTACTTATCATATCCCGAAGCACAGAGAACACAAATATATTTGCAAGGATATCCCCAGAGAGCTCAAGAGCAAAGCGTTTCTGTGAATTGATTCACCTTTTTAGCATCTGCAAAGGCACAACAGGGAGAATCTTAAATTTCTCTGAGGTAACCATTCCTATGAGGGAATTGTAGCTATAATGTAGCTGTCAAAATGAATTAGTAGGTAGGAGCTCTGATTTTACAAGCTAACGGACATGAAAGATATATGATGTGTATATGTGTGTGTAAGGGAAAGAGAGTTTTTAATACAGCTGCTTTATTCTGAAAACTGGTGCATTATCACCTGCAATGATACCATATAAAGAGTTATGCTTTTGGGCTATTTCAAAGAGGCCATTATTAATGGGGTACTGGTGGAAGGCTAAGGATGAAGCTAGCAATGGGTCTTCAAAAGCATGAAAGGATAAGCAGGGTCTTAAAAAAGAAGCTAAATTTGTATCTGGGTTGTACTGGTCTGTACTGTCAATTTTTTGAAATCGTAGGCCAATGGCAGGATCTGAAAGACATAAAAAATGTGACTTAAAGTATTTTACTTCACATAAAATCTTAGTAATACCAGAAAAAAAGTAATTCCATATATAACTTTTAGGGGAAATGGAGATGGTGGGAGTGGGGAGAAGGGGCTGGGGGTGAGAGAAAGCCTTGCAAGACAAATAGAGCAAAAACTGGTTTGATAGATGTATGGGATATAGGCCAAAGTTCTGAGTGTGCTCTGTATGAATGACTATGTTAAACAGAACTCATCAGTTATGTAAGTACTAGAGGCCCAATGCACGAAATTTGTGCAAGGGTAGGCCTTCGCAGCCCGGGCTGCCTTGCAGTCCCCCCTCCCACCCTGCACCCACTTTGGCCTGGTACTGCCTGTGTCAGCCACCACACACCCTAGGTTCCCAGGTTCTGCGGAGCCCCCTGATTGATTGCCCTGCAGAGGGTGGCCTGGGCTCCTTTTTTGGGATGATTGTGGAGCCTCTGATTGATTGCCCTGCTGGTCAGTGTCCTGGGCCTCCCTCTGTAGGATGGTCATGGGGTGATGGCGGCCCCTTCCCACCAATCGCATGGCATCAGCCTTGGCTGGCCTGCTGCCAGTGGTTGTCATAGCATGGTCATCCAGACCATCCATCATTCTGCTGTTTGGCCATTCGGTCGATTTGCATATTATGCTTTTATTAGTATAGATATCTGAAGGTTATATAAAAGGGATCAGTGTGGTGACAGCTTAGGATTGCTGATTGATGGCTAATTGGAGAAGGTATGTAAGGAAGGCTTGTTCATATCATATGTTAAGGCTCCCTCACAAAACATGTTTTCACACTGTGTATGTAGAATTCACTTACTCCTCTGGTGACAAGTAAGACAGAAGCAGACAGTACAATCTGACTCCTTATGGCTACTCTGAGAAGACATTGGTGTGATCCAGGGGATAGAGAGCTCTGATGGTCTTATAGGATCTGAAATAGAGGTTTTGCATGATTTGACCTTATTTCTGTCTTTCACCCTCAACAGTTTGTGACCAAATGCAACCACATGCTTTCAGGCCCCCGTTGTCTTGGTGGGATGTGAGAGATTTAAGGGACTCAAGGTACTCAGATTATGTAGTATTGCTGCCTGGTCTAGTCTGATCTACTCAGGATCTGGTTAATGCCTCATGCCAGAATCCTTGTGGTCATGCCCTATAACCCACTGGTCAGGAAATGGTGTCAGCTCTACCTTCAAAATACATCCGGAATCTAGGCCACTTCTTACCACCTTCATGGTGAACACGTTGATCCCAGCCACTTCTAACCTGTCTCCCACTTCTCCCCATGAGGCCTATAGTATTGTCTCAACACCTCTGCCCCAAACCCTTCAATGGTCCCCAGAGTGAAAATGAGTGAAAATCCAAGTCCTTAATGTGATCCACAAGGCCTCACAAATTTGACTCTTCCACTCTCAGGCCTCATCTGCTATTTTTCACCCCCTTCATTTACACTATCTCAGCCACACTGGCCTGTTGCGGTTACGTGGGCATACCCACTTTGCTCTTGCCTCTGTGCCTTTGCTCTGATGCCATTTTCCTAGAGAAGCCTTCCCTGACCAGCTCATTTAAAATCTCCTCTGACCCCCATTATGTCCTGTCTATTTTCTCTGCTTCCTTATTTTTCACTGCATTAATCACCATCTGCTGTATATTTTCTTATTTATTTTATTCATACTCTCTCTCCCCTGATAGAATGTAAATTCATTGGGAGCAGGAATTTTTGGAAGCTGCTATATCCCTAATGCCCAGAATAGTACCTGGCATATACTAGGACTCAATATTTATCTGCTGAGTGAATAATTCAAGGAAGAAAACCAGAAATCAACTTAGTCCATGAAAGAGACCGGTGTTGTCACTGCCACATGGTGTCACTGTTGAAACATAGGCAGCCTGAACTCTGGGGTTGTCCATGTCTGCTGGTAGGAGAGCTGCTGTTACCTGATACTGAGTAGGTGGCATGCTACCTCTGATATCTGAAAACTCAGAAGTGACCACCCTGCAACTGAACAAAGATGTTTCGGTGACTGGAGGCTGTAGCTGCCAGCTCTGGGTGAAGGGCTGGAAGACTAAGTCCTGCTCCCTAAGAGTTACCCTGAGCTACTGCCACTCCATGCCAACGTGGGCTGGGCTCCCTTGTTACTGCTTCTTGGGTGGCTGGCTCATTAGCTCGTGTGCACACACATATACTCACACTTCATCCCAGACATGTCAAAGGGGAAAGCTCCTAAGATTATTTCAGTGGTCTCCTGTGCTGTCTGCCATCAGGATCTTCTCAACCCGAAGTTCTGGTCTTGAGAGTACAAGAAACCCTTCTTTTTCCTTGACCCCAAACCTGCCTCATTTTGTATTTGGAGGAATGGCATTTCTTTTAGAGAAAACTCCTATCTTATCACATATATGGTTGGGCTCATGTTTCAGGGTCTTACCTCACCCAATTAGATATGCATACATTTTAGAATGCCCAGTACTTCCTAGTCTTTTGTTTCTGACTGTTAACTTATCAGATGCGATAGAGCTTGACTTTGGTGGAAAAAGCAACCCAAAGAGTCCTTTAACTATAGGGATGATGTCATCAGGGCAACAAAGAAGGAGCAAGGCAACTCTGAGGAGGTCACTCATTTATTCATTGACAGTAACAATAATAATGATAAAAGTCACCGTGCCTGGCACTTTCATGAAGATTATCTCAACCCTGATAGACAAATATCATTAACAGGAATGCAGAGACAAGAAATCTGAGATGCAGAGCAGTAAAGTACCTGAAAGCATGAAGCCTGAGATAATGCAGCAGGGCCAGGATGTAAACTTCGGTCTTTCAGACCTAAAGCTTGGAGTCTTTGCAGAGTGCTACACTTACTCCTTAGTAATGACTGAGTGTCTCCCACCTATGACTACTGAGGGATTCCTACGCTGTTGGTTATTCCCATACTGACTGCTCCAGAAACACAAAGTGGCCCTACCCTTTTGGCTCTGGAAGTGTGTTTCAGTTGGCGCCTTCTTTGCCTTTGGGAACTTTTTTATTTCACTCACACTTTTAGAGTGGGATGATAATTTTTAAATTTGCTCCTTCATAGTCCAGATGAAGGAAAGGAGAGAGAAAGCAGCTGCCTGTACTGACAGAGCTGGAGGAGGCTTCCAGGTGCCTTGGAGCATGAAGTTGTCCTTATTAACTGCAATAAAGATGGCAAGATATCTGTAGAGATGCTCTTTCTTGAACATCTCAGCCTAGGGATTCCTTAGCAAGGTGTACTTCTTATTTTTCGCTTCAGAGTTTCAGTAACCCCTGTGAGTGATAGGCATTGTAGTCCCAAATGAACTTCAGAAGTGGAGATCAAAGGTCATTGCCTTGGAAAATAGAGAAACTTTTTCTTATTTGGTGTTACCTTCATCTCACACTTGATGATTCTGTAGGGTTCTGACTGATACTGTATGACAGTTTCTTTATTACTCAGAAAAAGCCCCCAGGCTCTTGCTACCCAACTTGAGGTCATTAAAATGCTTGAGTGAACATCCAAGTTTCTGTGTAAGAGAAACTTATGTAGATGGTGTGTCTGGACCTGGCATTTGAATGCCATTGAATTTATCTCAATAAAGAAGCATTTCCATTTTGCAATGCCTTCATACGAGCATACTCAAGGATTCTAAGTCCTTTCGTATTTTGGCATGTTTTTCATGATTTGCTGTAAGGATTTCTGCATAGGAATTACTTGAATATATATATATAGTCTTACAACACATCCTAGGGAGGTGGGCACATCTCCAAATGAGGAAAACTAAACAGAATTATTTCTTAACATTTAGCTACAATACTTACTGTGCAAAGATTTTTGTTTTATTTTCTGAAATGGAATTAGGAAAATAAGTGATGGAGTATCTGAAGTTCTTAATCCTGAAAGTTTCTATCTACTCCAGGATTTCTTTTGCCCAGTTATATCACTTTTACTGAATCTAAAGGCATTAAGAGCTTTAGTTGACATGAAAGGGGGACACTAATGTTATGGCAATGACTCTAACAGCTTCCATACTTAGTTACATGATTGTTACTCCCCTTCCTGACTCTACTAATTCATACATTTTCATTTAGCTCAATTTGAGGATAATGGTGTAGAACTAAAACATTTTTCATTTACTAAATGGATTTTACTTGAAATATGTACTCCATTAATTTTCCCAACAATGTATAAGTCATATAATTAATTACTAAATATCATGGGACATCTTGCTTTAGTGAAAAAGCAGGCACCTCAGATGTTTATTATTGACTCCCAAGGAGTTGTTCTTCTACTTCTTCAATAAACCACTGCAAACTTTCCTTCTTGATTATGCTAGAAGGTAGAGCAGAAATTTATGGATTTGACATTAGGAATTAGACTTTAGAGTCTAGAGATTCTCTAGTCTACCTTTTACAGTATATTCAAAGTAAAATTGATGGCACAAGGTAGCTTGCTGGTATAAATGAGGACTGTCAGCATTCCAATTTCTAGTTATAATTCAAAGAACGAAAATATTTCAAAAAGGCAATGGAGTCTCTTCTAAAGCAATAAAAATAAATTTTTCTCTGAAGAATAAGAACTTTAAGTATCTGTGATGCTTACTGGAACTCTGGATTTGAGTCTACTGCTATACCAGGGATCATAAACTTAAATGTTTACAGGGCTAGGCCAGTAATATTAATTTTGGCTTGTGAGATCTGAGGTGCACTGTGGAGTGCTCATATCATCTAGAAGGGCCAGCTGCTCCTCAGCTCTTGCCAGTAGTTGTCAATTGGAAATGTGAACCTAGCCTTGTCAGAACTTTCATCTCTTCAAGAGAAGCCATAAGTCCAGGTGTGCGTGATAATGTTTCTGTACCCTTGACCTAGACTTTCATAGGTTGTTTTAGTTCATCTTAGATATTATCTCTGCATCTCAAATGCTATCGCCATGGGAACAATTGTTTCTGACATTTGGCTACCTGAATTGGTAATGCAAACTTGTTTTAAGGGTAGCCAAGGGAGAGGGAATACTTCATTATTCAACTGATTATATGTATACATAATAATATAAACGTCTTTAAAAACAATCTAATACAAGTTATAAATAAACATAATTATGTAAGTAAATTATATTTTTATTAGCTAGCCTAATCGCCAACCTTTGATTAATATGTTTTAGGGATCATATGACTTGGGGCAAATCCAATGTTCTGCATACACTTTCTTGGCTAAATATAAACTATTTTTAGTCATCAACCTTAGTTTTCTCTTTGAGGGCAGTCAAGACCTTCAACTCATTGTAGATTAATTGGATGATTTGCTTTTTTGATGTTGAGTTGTATAAGTTCTTTATAAAATTTGCATATTAACCCTTATCAGATGTATCATTAGTGAATATATTCTCTCGTTCAGTGGGTTGTATTTTCATTTTGTTGATGGCTTCTTTTGTTATGCAAAAACTTTTTAGTTTGATGTATGCAATTTATTTACTTCTTTTGTTTCCCTTGCCTAAGGAGATATATTAGAAAAAAATATTGCTATGAGAAATGTTCGAGATTTTACTGACTATGTTTTCTTCTAGGATTTTCTATGATGGTACTTTTGGATTCAAAATCTTTTTTAGTTGCAAAATATCTTACTTCCCTTTGCCTTGATTCTTCTGTAGTAAATAGACCTTTTAACAAATACCCTCATCAAAGTGAAGGCACTTGTAAATTCAATGAAATGCATTGGCTTGTATTTCTTTTTCCCCCCCATGTTTTTATTGATTTCAGAGAGGGGAAGAAGGGAGAGGGATAGAGAGATAGCAACATCAGTGATGAGAGAGAATCATTGACCAGCATGCCCCTACTGGGAATTGAACTTACATCCCAGGCATGTGCTCTGACCAGGAATTGAACTGTGACCTCCTGGTTCATAGGTCAATGCTCAACCACAGAGCCACACTGGCAGGGCTGGCTTGTATTTCTTATCTACATGCTCCAGATTCCTAACTTTTATAATCTTGAATGAATCAGTTAATCTCTTCATGCCTGAGCACTAACATTTCCAAGGCTCCCTCCACCATTCAGGCCAATGTACTGTTCTCTGGTTTGCAGGCCCATCCTCTGATTAGGGTAAAATTCTCATTTTTATACTTTGATGACTGTAAATAAGTCTGAGACACCTTCCTAACCTACTATGGTTTACACTTCTTCCTCTTCCATGTTCCCAGTCATAGCTCATCCATACCTGTGTATTAGGACTTACTATCCTGTGCAGGGTGTGTGTGTGTGTGTGTGTGTGTGTGTGTGTGTGTGTGTGTGTGTGTGTATGTGTGTGTTTAGTCTTAGAACTCTTAAAAATAGTAACAGCACATTTTATCTCATATTCCCAGCATGTAGCATAGTTTTGGCTCATATAGGCATGCAATAAATGAGTAAATTAACAAATTAGTGTTTTTGATTTTATTTTAAAATTTTTGCAAGGTTTTAAAACACCTTTTAAACAGAACAGCTTATTTTTTTTAAAGTAAATTTCTTCAAAGTATCTAAAATCAAATGCATTATGAAAAAAAATGAGATGTTTTAATGACAGTTTGGTTCTCATTCGAGTTCCATAACATATAGGTTGGGCAAAAGTAGGTTTACAGTTGTTTGTATGGAAAATAATAAAATAATAATAAAAGAATAAACTCTAATTTCACATACTCCCAACTGTAACCCTACTTTTGCTATACCATGTACATACATATATGTGTATATTTTACACATATTTTTGGATGTTGATGATTGGTTAAGACACTACTGAAGCTCGGCTATTTAATGTGACTATCACATTAAATAGAATTAGAAAGTTTTGAATCCACAATTCAAACTTTTAGAATGGGTGTCTTTCTTAGGAAGTAGATTATTCTTATTTACTGGTCAGAAGAGGTAAGCATGACACAGAGATGGGAATACTATTTTATTATTTTAAAGGCAACTACATGAGTGGGAAAGGAAGCTTTGACTTTAGTCAGCATTAATAATTGTGTCTGTGACATTGTACTCTATATAGGGGACAGTCTCTTATGTGCCAGCATGGAGCAGGCTACTTAACCACTGGGATAGTTGAGAAGTAATTTGTTAGCTTGCATATCCTCAGTAATCAACTCCAACTCATATCCACCACAGGGAAATAGACCAAAGCTGGGAATAAGTAAAACCAGAGTCTGGGGCTCACCACTCTTTTGGATTCTCATGAGGAATATAGGCTGTTTCTGAGGTCTAATGCCCCATAGCTACTGGAGTGAACCTGCCTTATTTCTCAGGATCATGATGAGAAGATGGAAATTAAGTTTCTTCTCAAGTGAAAAAACTACTTCAGAGACTAGTTTTTAAAACATCTTGGCCAGATAAAAGATTGCTCTTTGAAGGACTCACAGATAAGTTATTAATAAAAGTAAAAATCCATAATTTTTCCATTTAAATAAATATATCTTTTGCACTCTACAATAAATTGTATTTAGGTAATTCAATTAAAATAAAAATTAAGATATTCAAAGGCCATTTATTTCTCTCGAAAGCCTTATGTTTCTAAAGATGAGCTCATACACCCATAGAGCCTTTCATTTAGACACATTTTCAGAGTGACTTTTAGTAACATCATTGAACTTTTATCCCAGTGTCTTGTTAATGGGTAGCGTCAGGGATAGTGGCCTTCAAGGACACCATTATGGCTTTGGCCATCACTATTATTGATTCTGGAGTGAGTCAGGCTCAATTTTGATTTTGGATTAAGCCATTTCCTTTGATGAGGTGGATGAACTCTTCCTGGCTTCCCTGGATATTAATTATCTGGCATGAGTTAGTCACAGAAGTTACAATAAAATTCTTAGGAAAAAATAGGGCCTAAAAAGAAGAAAATTGCTACTCAAATGCATGGGGATAAAGATAATGTGATAGTGAAAATCCCTTTTAAGCAGAACAAAACAAACCTCTCATCTCTAGGCTATCACTCCTATTTCTCTCCTATTAACCTGTTCTCTCCACCTGTACTCCTGAGTTTGCTCCACTTATTTATGACCAATCTTTGCCATTCATCCAACAATTTATAAGAAACTCATGTTCTTCCCCTCACATTTAGAGAGCTCCTCTTCTTGGTTGAAGGGAATGATTTTGAAATCACATCAAACTGGGTTCAAATGCCAACTTCACCTCATATTAACCTTGTGACATTCTATACAAGTCTTTAAACCTACTCCAAGCTTATTTTCCCACTATAAAATGGAGTTAATAACACATGTCTCAAAGGGTTGTTATAAAGATCAAGTGAGATGAGGTTTACTAAGTCTATAAGGTAGTGTGTGTCAGGGAAGTCTTTAATAATGTATTGTATGAATAGAATCCTACTTTTCTTTGCCTGATGTTTTGCCTTGCACGTGAAGTGTCTTTCTATTACTCTATGGACATTGCTTTAACCACCTTCTCAATAGCTGCAGGAATTACTCTCAGTACCCATTAGACACCAACACCACACAGGTGGCTGTGGCATAGTGTAAAGGGCACTGGATTAGGAATCTGATTATTTGAGTTGGGTTTCTTGCTTTGCCATGCCTGAATTTGAGTGAGTCACTTAACTGTTTTGAGCTCTGGATTTCCCCCCCTATAAGCTAGGAATAAGCAGTGCTCATCTCATTGGATTATGGATGACATAAGGTAGTTTTATTAAAGGCTTAATCTGTGCTAGGTCCTGTCTCAAATTCTTTACATCCATTAATGTCATTCCCTCTGAGGTAGTTGCTGTTACTATCTCTGTTATGTTGCTAAGGAAACTGAGGCTGAGAGAGGTTCAGTTACTGGCAGGAGTGGAAGTGGGATTTGAGCCTAAGTGTGGCTGACACCAAAGCACATGAACACTGTAGTGTGTTACTCCTTCTCTCCAGTGGGACACCAGTGAAAGGCTCAAGTATTGTCACACGCTTGGCCCTGTTGGAACTGCTTCATGTATGCACTTCATCTCCCAATAAGATTGTAAACTTCTTAAGAGAAGAGGGTGTATTTTTTGTTTTGGTTTGTTCTCCTTTTCCCAGTTGCTAATAGAGAGAGCATTGCATTATAACAGGTATTGAATAAATTTATTGTTTGTTTGTTTGTTTGTTTGTTTATTTATTTATTCCTCAACTGAAGATATTTTTCCATTGATTTTTAGAGAGTGGAAGGGAGGGGCAGAGACACAGAGAGGAAAACACAGATGTGAGAGAGACACATTAATTGATTGCCTCATGCATGTATCCTGACCAGAGCCAGGGATTGAGCCTGCAACCTAGGTACAAGCCCTTGACCGGGAATCAAACCTGGGACCCTTCAGTCAGAAGGCCAATGCTTTATCCACTGAGCCAAATCAGTTAGGGAGAAATTCCTGTTGATTTAAATGTGTATTCTTAGCCTTCTCTCCTTTTGGAGACTTTATTGAAGCCTTTTACGTCAGTGCTAGGCAATAGTGAAATAGGAATTTTTTGGGGTGAAAAAGACAGGTTTTAGGAAATTTTAGAAATTTTGGAAATTAAGGGGACCATGGAGGAAGCACAGGGCTGCAGAGCAGCAGAAGGTATATTTCCATAGAATAGGGAAGCTGAAAAGCTGCAACAAGTACATTTCCATAGAATGAAGGAGCTGGGAACAGCAGGTCTATATTTACAAAATAAAGGGAAGGAAGCCCAGAACAAGAAGAAGAAAGCCCAAAGGGAATCCTATCTAATAAAGAGGGAATATGCAAATTGACCATCATACCATCACAAAGATGTTGGCGTCCAGTCCCCTCAACCCTGCCAGAGTCCTCCAGTCCCGGGGGGTGGCAGGCATCCCCCAGTCCTTTTAGCTCTCAAGCGGGTCCAGCTGCTCTGTGTGCCTGCCGCCGGAGTCCCCCAGTCCTTTCACAGAAAATGGGTTGCCTCAAAAGTTGGTTAAGCTTCTTAGGACAAAAAGCATTCAAAATCTTTGAAAAGGGAATTCCAATATTTATAAAAGTTTGGACTAGACAATTGAAGGTTATTTCCACTACAACCTTCTATGATTTTGTGATATTAACATTCTGAATTCACGTAATACCAGCTGTATTGTATGTAAACAGATATTATTTAAAGAAATGGCCATTATTATTAAAACAACTCATAAAACCACAGTTTGTATATCAAGGACATTATGTGTGATTTTCCTATTGGCTGGAGTTAATGCCCCTAACACGGCAGTTGGACATCCCCGAGGGGTCCCAGATTGGAGAGGGTGCAGGCCTGGCTGAGGGACCTCCTTCCCCTCATGCATGAATTTCATGTACTGGGCCTCTAGTAAGAAAATAGAAGAACCTCCCATGTGCGGTTTGACCTTTGAGCTCAGGAGTTACTATAGTAACCAGTCTAAGGGAATAGTGACCAAACAGAGGGGATGTCAAGGCACCAAGATCTGCAGCCTTTATAAGCCATATGGAAAAAGAACTCAGTGGAACTCTTCCCCTCCCCACATGGAAGTCTATAATTGTTGTTTAGTAAATTCCCACCTTTGCTATACTGCCTTCTGTCCATGGATTCATTCTTTGACTCCAAAGAATCTGGGACATCCTGCCCAGGG
Organism: Corynorhinus townsendii; assembly: GCA_026230045.1. Taxonomy (NCBI): domain Eukaryota; kingdom Metazoa; phylum Chordata; class Mammalia; order Chiroptera; family Vespertilionidae; genus Corynorhinus; species Corynorhinus townsendii. The sequence continues at coordinate 71,184,920 of JAPDVU010000008.1, forward strand.
GAACACCACATGTTCCAGTCCAAAAATTCCGTATCAGTAGTGTCTGAATTTAGTTGTCAACAACAAAATGACACAATAATGATAACATACTAGTTTAGAGTTTCTGAGCACGTACTTTGTGTCACACAGTGGATTATCCCATTTACTTGCCTTAATTCTATAAGTTACGTATTATAATTAACCCATTTTACAAATGAGGAAACTGAGCCTTGAGGCAATTATGTAATCTGCCTAATGTTACAGAACTAAGATGGAGATTAGAAGCATTGGCTTGAAACTAAAACTCTGATTGCAGAGCCTTGACTTCTTAAAATCCAAACTAGATTGCCTGACCACCTTCTAATTTCTTATGTTAAAATGGTTTGTTTGCTTCCAAAACTCTTTCTGTAAATATTTTTATTTTGGTACAATATTCATGATATAAAATTTACCATTGAAACTATTTCTGAGTGTACAGTTCAGTCAGTGGCATCAAGTTCATTCACATTGTGGTGCAACCATCACCACCACCCACTTCCAGAACTTTTCCATCTTTCCTATCTGAAACTCTGTCCACATGAAATAACAGCTCTCCACTCCCCTTCTCTTCCCCATGGTCTGCAACTAAGTTCTCTTCCAAGGTGTGTGTTTGGCCATTTTAATTCTTAGGACTAGTCTGAGACCTTCTATTATGGATATCTTAGTGAATTCTGCATCCCTATAGCGGCCTTACTCAGCTTGGCCCTGGGGCCTTGTGACCTTACTCTCTGTCTGCTAGCAGCAGGCCTAGAGTCAGAAAGGTTTGGTGACAGATGCTCCTTCTGTATGAATCAGCTCTTTTGCAGATTTCCCTGTCTACAGGGCTTGTTCATTTGTATTTATCGCTGCCACATCATGATGTGGGCCCAGAATTCTGAGTGATTGGCTTTACTTGCATCAAAGAAAGTTACGATGACAAAGGAAAGTGTGTGCTGACATGCCGGGTGGGGGAGAATCTATTTATTCTGGGTGGAGAATTTCAGTATTACCCATACATAGCTCAGTAATGGGTAGAGTTTAAGTGAAACACTGTTAGAAATACTAGAAAAAATTCCATTTGTATCTATACTGTAGTACCCCTTTATCCACGATATCTGTTACCCAAGGTCAGCTGTGGTCCAAAAATGTTAAATGGAAAATTCTAGAAATAAGAAATTCATAAGTTTTAAAAAATTATGTTTAAAATCTTTATTGTTGAAAGTATTACATATGTTTCCCTTTTTCCTCCATTGACTTCTTCTAGCCCACCCCTGCCCCTGCCCCCTGCCCCAGGCCTTGACTGCCCTATTGTCTAAGTCCATGGGTTATACACATATGCATACAAGTTCTTTGGTTGAACTCTTCCCACCCACTCACCCTCTCCCACCTTCCCTCTGAGATTCTACAGTCTGTTCCATGCTTCTATGTGTGTCTCTGGGTCTATTTTGTTCACCAGTTTATTCTATTCATTAGATTCCAAATATGAATGAGCTCATGTGATACTTGAGATCATGTGATAGTTGTCTTTTGCTCAGCATAAAACTCTCCAGGTTCCTCCATGCTGTCTCAGTTCATGATGTTCTGAGCAGTGTAATCAGTTCTCACACCATTCCTCTCTGCCCCACCCAAGACATGAATCATCCCTTTGTCCAGCATCTTCATCCTGTATTTCCTTTCTGCTCCTCAGTCACTTAGTAGCCATCTTGATGATCAGATCAACTGTTGCAGTATCACAGTGATTGTGTTCAAGTCACCCTTAATTTTTACTTGATAATGATACATTGACATAATGTTTATTACGATATATTATTATAATTATTTTATTTTATTATTAGTTATTATTGTTCACCTCTTACTGTGCTAATTTATAAGTTAAACTTTATCATACATATGCCTTGTAAGAAATGGACCCTTGTGATCCATCTTCAGCATGGTCAGCTTCTGATGGAATTTGCTGAATTTCTCAAGGGCAAGCAGAATATGTGGAGGAGGGAAGAGGATGTAGGAACAAAGAATTGCACATGGGCCAGCATTATAGTGGAACCCCCCATCCCCCTGCAAAGGCATCTGCCTCAGCCAGACAGGGGAAGTGGAGTGAGCTAGAAAGGCCCAATGGGAGACAGCAAGACCTAGGCAATGTATGAGGAAACAAGTGACCTCATAGTACCAGCCAATGAGGAACTGGAGGCGGGACTAAATAAATAGGCTACGTTCCCTGTCCCGTGTGTGCATGTACAATGGATGCCTGCTCTCAGAGTATTAAAAGTCTCATTTTCATGGAGAAACCAAGATGGTGGCATAGGTAAACACCTAAACTGCTGCCTCTCACAACAATTTCAAAACTACAACCAAAAGACAAAACGGACACCATCCAGAACCACAGGAAAGCTGTCTGAGTGGAAATTCTACAACTAGGAGGAAAGACAAAAGCACATTGAAACTCAAAGGAGCTGCAAAAGGCAGAGGTATGGAGATGTGCACGTGGAGAAGACGGGTGGCTGAGTGTGTGGCTGGCTTTCTCAAGTGGGAGGGAGACATAAGCTCCCAACTGCACTGAACTCCAGTTCCGGGCGAGACTCTGGGAACCTACACTCACTCGGGGGGAATCTGGACTGTCAGGAAAAGAGAAAAGCACATGGAGACTCAGGGGAGCTGCAGTAGGCAGAGGTCCGGAGGTGCGTGTGCAGAGAGTACTGACTACTGAGTGCGTGGCTGGTTTTCTCAAGTAGGAGGGAGATGGAAGCTCCTGACTGCACTGACCTCCAGTTCTGGGCAAGACTCTGGGAACCCAGACTCATTCGGGGAGAAACTGGACTGTCTGGCAGCAGGTGAAACTCAAGGGCAGCTTTCTCTCAGAGGTGCTTGCAGCAATTACCAAGGGACACTGGGATCCAGGGACCTCAGAGGGCAGGGCTGACAGGAAGCCAAGGCTGCCTGCTCTGCCCTGAGACTCCGCCCCATCCAAGCTGAGTGCAAATGCTTTTGCAATTTTGCAAGTCTTGTCTCATAAGGGTATTTCCAGCACAGAAGTTCTCCCAGTGTAGTCACTGCTGATTCTCACAGCCAATTGGCCTGGAGGTCAATTCCTCCCAGTGATACCAACAACAATCAAGACTTAACTACAACAAGGCTGTGCACACAGTCCACAAAGGGGTGCACCAAGAGTGTCCACCTCAGGTAATTGGGGAGGCTGAGCCAGTGGGCCCTAGAGGACACTTACCACACAAAGCTACTCCACCAACTCAGGTAAGCAGCGAAAATGCAGAGACAAAGAAACAGATCACAAGTGAAAGAAATGGAGGGGAAAAAAAACGACTGGATATAGAGTTCAGAACCATGGTTATAAGATTTTTCAAGAATTTCCTAGAAAAGGCTGATAAATTTAGCGAGACCCTCAAGGATATGAAAAAGGACCAACTAGAAATTAAATATACACTGACTGAAATAAAAAATATTATACAGGGACCTAACAGCAGACTAGAGGACCTCAAGAATCAAGTCAAAGATTTGAAATACAAAGAAGCAAAAAACACTCTACAGGGAAAGCAAAAAGAAAAAAGAATCCAAAAATTTGAAGACAGTATAAGGAGCCTCTGGGACAACTTCAAGCGTATCAACCTCCGAATTACAGGGGTGCCAGAAGAAGAGAGAGAGCAAGATACTGAAAACCTATTTGAAGAAATAATGATTGAAAACCTCTCCCACCTGGTGCAAGGAATAGACTTACAAGTCCAGGAAGCACACGAAACCCCAAACAAAAGGAATCCAAAGAGGACCACACCAAGACACATCATAATTAAAATGCCAAGAGCAAAAGACAAAGAGAGAATATTAAAAGCAGCAAGAGAAAAGCAGTTAATTACCTACAAGGGAGCACCCATATGATTGTCAGCTGATTTCTCAACAGAAACTATGCAGGCCAGATGGGAGTGGCAAGAAATATTCAAAGTGATGAACAAGAACCTACAACCAAGATTACTCTACCCAGAAAAGCTATCATTCAGAATTGAAGGTCAGATAAAGAGCTTCACAGAGAAGAAAAAGCTAAAGGAGTTCATCACCACCAAACCAGTATTATATGAAATGCTGAAAGGTATTCTTTAAGAAGAGGAAGAGGAAAAAGGTAAAGATAAAAATTGTGAACAACAAATGCATATCTATCAACACGTGAATCTAAAAATCAAGTGAATAAAAAATCTGATGAACAGAATAAACTGGTGAATATAATAGAATCAGGGGCATAGAAAGGTAGTGGACTGACAATTCTCTGGGGGAAAGGGGTGTGGGGGGTGCGGCAAGAAACTGGACAAAAAGCGTACACCTATGGATGAGGACAGTGGGGGAGAGGTAAGGGCAGAGGTTGGGGTGGAAACCGGGTGGAGGGGAGTTATGGGGGAAAAAGGAGGAACAATTGTAATAATCTGAACAATAAAGATTTATTAAATTAAAAATTGTCTCCCTTTTGCCATGTTTTTGTTTCCTAGTCCGTCACTTGAAATTTGAACAGGTGAGCCATTTCTCAGATGCATGTTAGGAAAGTACATTGTACACATAGTGTTCAGAGCTAGCCATGGTTTCAGACATGTGCAGGACTCTTGGAACACATCCCCTGTGGGTAAGGGGGTAGGTACTACTGTAATGAGAATGTAGAGAGTGAGTGACAGACTTGGGGGCCTCTGTTCCTAGTGTCCTTTTCTAGACATTCCTCTTCAGGTCGTGACTAGCGTGACATTTTCATCTGGACAAGCCAGTTTATGAAACAAACAAAATGCAGAGCCAGAGACTACAATTGCTTAATGTTGCAACCACCTAATGTCCTGTGACAGACACTTACAATCACCATATCCTTACAGTAGAGCTGCCAGCCACAGCAGCAATGGGCTGTGGAAAGTAGGCCTATTTTCATTATGTCTAGGTGTATACAGATATGATTGCAGAAAATTTTAGTTTTTTACTTGTTTACATCTTGATGCAGACCATATTTTTTATTCCTCCCTTCTCAATGCATATACCTCTTGAAGTACACTTTTTCTTTATTTTTCCAACTTTCTGGCATTCATGTCTGCTCTCACATAAGATATAAATCTTATGCCTTTTGTATCTAATCTTACTGATCAAGATTGTTTTTTTATTGTGTTTTTAAACAATTCCATCATTCCATAAAGCGTTTATTGACAAATTTCAAAGAAGTTGATAATTTTTTTATTTAACTCTTTTATCATGTGCCTTTACTGACAAACTACCCAGATCTATGTCATTTAATACACTTTTAGCAAATGATAACATGTGGAAAATGCACATATCATAACTACAGGGCACTACCTCCTCTCGTCTGCACACACCAATGGACTCAGCAGAGATGGAGGAACAGAATATTATAGTGAGTTTTAGGAGCACAGATTCATTTGGTCTGTTTTTGAACTTTATACAAATGGAATCACACCATTTATTCTCTTTTGCTTAAAATATTTTCACCTACAAACAAGATTGCAATTGATAGCTATGTCATTTATGTCTTTGATATGCATCCTCTCCATCTCTTATTTTTCTTTGAATTTTTATAAAAGAAACTGATAGGTGAGTCCTGTAGTGTCTCCTGCAGCCTGATTTGCTAATTGCGGCCTGGATGTATCTTTAGACGTGTGCCCATCTCTACTACTTCCTGCAGGTTAGTGGTCTGCTAAAGAGGCTTGGTCAGGTTCAGGGGGCACAGAAAGTGCCTGGCTCCGGCATGAGGACACTGCAGGGGCCAGAGGGTAAGTGATTTGGCTTAGAGCTCAAGGCAGAGCTGAATCTGCTGTAGTCTAATCCAGTGCACTTTATAGGCCAGCATTAAAAATGGAACTGCAATTTCTATAGTAATGCAACCATATTTTGACTCAAGTTTCTGACTCTTGCTTTTGTGTGTTCTCTGTGTGAAAGGCAAGGGCCGTGTTCCTGGAGTTACTTCTGGAGTGCCCAGCATTATTTATAATGACAGCAGTTTTATATGAAAGCAGAGTAAAGAGGAAAGGCCAGCTTTCTGTGGCATTTTTATTTTAGAAGAATGATGTCAATTAAATATAAATAAATATATATTTAGTAAGCATGTACTAGGTGCTCAACGAAGTGAAGATATAAACAAAAGAGGTAAGATGACATCTCTGCCATTGAGGGTTACCCAGTCCCTTCTTTATAGACTCTTGTGTCTGAGAACTACTCACATAATATGTGTGGCCACTGGAGAAAAGAACTTGTCTCTGAGTCTGAAGGCAGGAGTGACGTTTCACCATGGTGTTTTCAGGCTCTGTGGCTATGGGCCTTAGCTTCCTCATCTGTAAAAACATGGCCCTGACCCACAAGGTGGTCATTGAGGCTTAGATAACACGATAATTGTGAAGAGCATTACAGTAATGGAACTATTACATCATCTCTGCTTGGATATTACAAGAAAGGGAGAACCCATTACTTTAAAAGCAGGTGGTTCATTCTTTGAAAAATTATAACATTTTCCTTTGAATGATCCCAAATCTCCCTTCCTGTAACTGCTTCTCATATAAGTGCATATCTCTTTCTTCACAGTGTAAATATAAATTTGTCTTTCTCCTGTTAGTTATTCAGATATTGGAAGGAAGTTATCATCAGGTTTCTATTTCCCAGGAAAACCATTCAAACTCACTGAATCATTATCCCCATGCTAGGGTTCTAAACTGGTAATTTTAAAGATAGGATACATATCAGAATAACCTAAGAGATTTTAAAAAGCATGCCTTTTGAAAAAGCTCTCGAATTGATTTTATATTCTAAGTGTCTTAATATTTTATATTGTCTCTAAACACTTTTAAAACTTGTCAATATCCCTCTTAAAATGTGACTTACTGGTCTAAACATTCTACAGATACAGGTGGACTGGTTGAATTAGGGTTTGTTAGTTGTCATAACAAACAAATCAAAAGATGGTGGTAGTTCAAACACAATAGTTTACTTCTTGCTTATATGAGTTTATAGTGTACTTTTGTGATGGTGGTGGCTCTCTTTGAAGCATTGTTAGGGTGCCAGACTCATCACCTCCTACGACTCTGTTATCTTTGAAACGTGATCTCCAGGGTCATTGTGTTCATCTGCATCACATTGAAAAAAAAAGAGAGAATAGAGCATTTGGCATTTTTATAGACCCCGCCTGAACTAGTGCGCATCGCTTCAATGCATAAGACCACATGACCACACCTAGCTGCAAAGAAGTGTACCTAGGAACAAGAGAAATTGGGTTTGAAAGACAGCTAGCCAGTCTAATTCTATAGTGTGCAATATGTTATGATATTTCTTATAACATATGAATATCACCTATTCATGAGCTCATAGGATTTAAATTGTCTGGATGACAGAAGACACCTTAAATAAAATTAAAACACAAATATAGACTGGAATAAAATGTTTATAGCATCTCAGTGTTTTGGGTAGCTATGTCCATACTTTTAACTCATTAAAGTAATTGTCAACTAAATGTTCAAGAAAAATACTAAGTCATATTTTCCTCTACTCTATAATCATTCTATGGTTTTTTAATACCTAGGCATAGGATTTTTATAACAGGTTAGTTCAGGCCCATCATTGTGACTATTTCAAGCTAGTGTCTAATATATCACAAAGCTTGTAGCAGTCATGCATTTAGTTATAATTTATCCTTTCTCTTTAGCAGAAACATCATACAGAGAAAAGGTGAAATCTGTGTCAGATAATTAAATTTGTCTTACCTAATATTAATTTCTATTTAGTGTTTATATTTTTCTAGGCACTCTGCTAAATGCTTCACCTGCATTTAGTTTAAAATTTTTTACAACAGCCTTGTTAAGTAGATATAGTTATCTTTCTTTTAAAGATGAAGAAATTGAGGCTTAACACTAAATAATTTGCCCAAAGTCACATGACTAGTAACAGTTACAGTTAGGGTTCTACTTTTGGTATGTCTTACTTAAATGATGAAGTTTTGGTAATTCTTCTATCTCGTCTCCTTCCTTTTGGTAATTCTTCTATGTCGTCTCCTTCCTTTTGGTAATTCTTCTATGTCGTCTTCTCCCTAGGCAATCCTTTGGTCACATGCCATAATGGAGAGAGAGCAAATATGGTGAATGTCACCAGGGAATTTATTGAGGTAAGATTTGTTATGTGTGTAAATAAAAGGTAGGGTTTAGGTAGGTAGAAAGCAGAATAAAGGGCAAGAGTTTATTTACATACTAGAAGCCCAGTGCACAAAATTCGTGCATGGGGGAGAGGGGTCCCTCAGCCCAGTCTGCACCCTCTCCAATCCAGGACCCCTCGGGGGATGTCTGACTCCTTCTCGCAATCCAGGACTACTGGCTCCTAACCACTTGCCTGCCTGCCTGCCTGCCTGATTGCCCCCGACCCCTCTGCCTGCCTATCTGATCGTCCCTAACTGCTCCCTTGCTGGCCTGATTGCCCCTAACCACCTCCACCTTGCCCTGCACACGGGACCCAGGATTCCCTCCTCTGGCTGGTTTCAGGCACCCAGGAGTTGGGCTTCCCTCCCTCTGGCCGGCCGCAGGCACCCAGGCCGGCTTCACCTGGGATGCCTGCAGCCTCAGGGGACTGTGGGCGGGCAGCTTCACCTGGGCTGCAGTCGGAGGCATCCAGGACTGCAGGGAAGGTGGCTTGTCCCTCTCCCAAGCTGCAGCCTGGCTGGTCCCCATTCCTCTCTCATGAGCTCATGTGTGCCTGGCTGGTCCCCATTACTCTCTACCCAGTGTTGAGTGTCTGAGCAGTTCCGTTGTGAAGGTGCAAGGGGCAAGGCACGAGGGCTTGAGGGCGTGAGGGCATGAGGGCGTGAGAGCATGAGGGCCTGAGGGCATGAGGGCGTGAGGGCGTGATGGCCATTTGCATATTAGCTCTTTATTATATAAGATAGTGTTTTCTCTAAGGCAGAGGTGGGGAACTTCTGGCATGTGGGTTGTATAAGACCCATGAAATTATTTGGTCTGGCCCTGTCAATGCATTAGGGATGAGTTAATTAAATATTTGACCAAATGTAGCAGGCTCATTTTTAAGTTGATAATGTATGGCCCTCAAATGATGTTATAATATCCAAAGGCCCTTGACAGGAAAAAAGGTTCCCCACCCCTGCTTTAAGGAGACCCAACCGTCTACAAACAGGTCTATTTCGAGGGTTGGCAGACAGGGATGATGGAAACAGAGTCTGAGCCCCAGGAAAGTGAGGTCCTGTACTGAGGCCTCATGGCCCAAACCCCTTTAGGACATGTGTGCCAGTGTTTGCCTTTCTGCAGATGGATGTTTTCACTGCTCCACTGGGGAGACAAACATCCACATCTGAATTTTAGGAACTACTCGTGTAAGAAACCACAAAAAAGTACGTACAGGTACTTACACTTTTCAAAAGTTTGCATTACTCCACTTTGCTTTTAAGAAAGACCTACATTAGTATCTGTTTTCACTAACTGAAAGAAATCCAAAGAGGATTTTTGCTTTATGAAAAAAGGTGAAAAGCAAAAAGAGGGCTCAGCATTTGTTTTGTGATCTTTACAGAGGCAGTGCACCCCAAGTGGTGCGAGTGGCCCCGCCAAACTCTTCCCCAGGAACTGCCCTCAGCATCTCAGCACCAAGATGCCAGGGCTTTGAACCGTGTCTGTGAGCACCTGGGTTTTACCTCCACTTATTTTGTGCATCTGTTAGCAAGATGTGTCCTAAAATATCAGAAAAGCCTAAGAGGTCACAAGGGACATTGTGCTTAGCATAAAACTAGATGTAAGTTTAAGTGTATTTTGTGAGATTTGGTAGATTATTATTTTGAAAAAATATTTTTATTGATTTTTAGAGAGGAAGGGAGTGAGAGAGAGAAATACTGATGTAAGCCAGAAACATCAATTAGCTGTCTCCTGCACCCCCCCCCCTACCAGGGATCAACCCACAAACAACTGGGGCATGTGCCCTAACAGGCAATCCAATCGGTAATCCTTTGGAGCATGGGATGATGCCCAACTAACTGAGCTACACTGGCCAGGACAGGTAGGTTATTTTTGAGTCTGGGAACACTCATAAAAATTCCGTATAAATTAAAGATAATTGCTTCTTCATTCTATGCCATTTTTCAGCCTTTGAGAGGTTTCATAGGAACCCTCTACTTTAGGATTGTGGGTGAAACCTGATTAGGATGGCTCTGCTGGCCAACTTGCTGATTTTTAGAGCTATGTCCCTTCCTGGTGGGAGCTAATGAAATTATAGTAAATTCACAAGGGCCACTTGGGCCGAATAATAATTATATCTACTACAAAAATCAGTCCGTTGTTTATAGGAAAGGGAAAAAAAAGCAAAAACCTTAATGACAGCAACAATAAAAATATGCAGTTTCCTGAAGTTATCTTTTCTTACTACAATGAATTACTTAAGATACATTGATTTTTCCCCCATAAGATCCTATATAATTTTCCTGCATGCACTATTAAAAACATTGATTGGAAAGCATCAATAATATTCTATTTAAGGACTGTTATGCCTCTCAAAAAGTATTGTTTATTTTCTGGTGTGTATTTAATGCAAGGCTAAATTTCATCTAAAATTTTATTTACATAAATTCAAGGGGAGGGGTTACAGTGGGAGGAAAAATCAGAAATAAATTTCAAAACTTGCCCTGGCCAATTTGGCTCAGTTGTTTGGGCATCATCCCATGTACCAAAAGGTTGCCGGCTTGATTCCTGGTCAGGACACATGCTCAGTTGTGGGTTCTGGCCACCATAAGGGGTGTGAGGCAGCTGATAAATGTTTTGCTCTAACACTGATGTTTCTCTTTCTCTCCCTTCCATTCTTCTCTCTCTCTCAAAAAAAATAAAATAAAATAAATTAAAAATAAAAATTTTCATGAATTCAAATCATTCACATGATTCTTATAATTGAAAATTATAACAATATTGATTACAGTTTAATTAATTTTGGTTACAGTTTATATCTTGGCCTGTGTAGCTTTTATGAATCATTTCCTTCTAATCCTTGTTAAAAACATAAATTAACATATCAGACTATTGGTTTAGAAACAGAGATCGGAATTTGTCTCAGAATGACCCAATACATCTCTGGGATAAAAGATGGAGCTAAAAATAGCATGCCATATTTTTATCACACTAGTTAACATACGAAAACACTGAAACACACTTAGAGCTGTTATAAAAGGGCACCTTACCCTGTATGTGGGAAGAGAGAACTAAGAATTAGGTCACAGCAGTTTAAAAAAGTAATTGACTCATTGGATAGCTGTGGAAAAGGAACTGACAATTGGTAAATATCCTAAGCGTCCTAAATTTGCTTAGGTTTTTAAATACATTGCCTGCTTATGAAAAAGCAGGTGTTATTTCCCTAATTTACAGAGGGGGACATATACTTAAGTAACTTGTTCAGGGTAACACTGTTACTAAATGTGGACTGTAGGACTGGCCCACTTCTTCATGTAGTGCCACGTCCTTCATTTTAGTGGCAAAGCCCAAGAGAGACCAGAACTACGGTATCAAAGTCAGTTAAGGAGGTGATTTGGGGCCAAGTCAATGAAGACATATGAATGCCTCCCACCGGTATGTAATATCTTTATTTGTAATATCCATCAGTTTAAAAATAGTTTTACTAATATAGGCATTATTTCATTTGCTCCTCATGGCAATCCCAAGAGGAATGTGGAACTAATATTTTCTCTTTTTAAATGCTCACCTGAGGATGTTTTTTAATTGATTTGAGAGAGAAAAAGAGAGATGCATCCAGCGGTTGCCTCTAGTACGTGCCCTGACCGGGGATGGAACCCACAACCTGGGTATGCGTCCTGACCTGGAATCAAACCCACAGCTTTTTGTACAGGATGATGCTCCAACCAAATGAGCCACCCCATCAGGGCCTATTTTTTCTTTTTACAGGTCATGAGACTGAAGCTTGAAGAGATTATTTCTTGTCCTGGCCCATCGTGCTCCTTTGGATGTGTGATTTCTGTATGCTCCACAGGAGAAGGTAATTGTCAAACCACTTTCCTATCCAATTCCCATTATTCAAATGTCATCATAGGCTTTCAGTGCCAGGCACAAAGCAGGGTGACTGAGAAATGGATTCATAGCGTATTTTACCCTGGGATCTTTCTCATTCTTGGATCCAGACCCGCAAAGCTTTACTCCTCAAAGGCATTCAGTGTGTTGACTCAGTGCTTGCAGTGCCTGAACTACTGCTCTAAAAAATATAATGACACCCAGCAAGATACAAATTCCAAGCTGAATATAAAAATAATAATTTTAAGTTGCTATAACTTAATTGGTTCAAAGTATCATCAACTATTCCTTTGAATTATCACCCTATATAATAAAAGGCTAATATGCAAATTGACCGAACAGTGGAACAACTGGTCGCTATGGTGTGCACTGACCACCAGGGGGCAGATGCTCAACACAGGATCTGCCCCCTCATGGTCAGTGCGCTCCCAGAAGCCAGGCTCAAGGCTGGTGAGCACAGCAGCAGTGGGAGCCTCTCCTACCTCCACGGTAGTGCTAATGATGTCCGACTGCCAGCTTCCCAGACTGTGAGGGCTCCCGGACTGCAAGAGGGCGCAGATGGGCTGAGGGACCCCCCTTGCCCCGAGTGCATGAATCTTGTGCACCGGGCCTCTAGTTCTACTATAAAAGACACATATTTGATAAATATTGGTCAAGTTAACTAGTCAATGACTCCACAGTACTGATGGAAGGGCATGATAGCCACTTGCTAGCTGAGAGACCTTTTGTAGGTTCATCCTTCCTAATCATTTCCTCATTTAAAAATGAACCCAGTAATGCCAAGTTTATGGGACTTCAGTGAGTATTAAATAATAGCACATGCAAAGCATTGCACACAGTGGGAACTCAATTACCATGTGAAGCATATTAACCTCCATCTTGGGTAAAAACTGCTGTTTAAAATTTAACCCTGCTATTCTGGTTTCTGTAAATGATTGCTTGCTTAAATAATAGGGAAAAATAAGACTACTCCCCATTCCAGAGAGGCCATAAACTATGCCCCAGACAGAGTTGTCAGTGTTGGCCCCAGGCCAGGCCATGAGATACGGTCTCACAGCCTGTCCCAGCACACGGGACCTCTTTCTCAGAAGGTCCGGAAGTCTCATTCCAAATTTGAAAAACAAAGAGCAGAAAAACATATAAATAGGAAAAACTTCCACCATATTGGGCCCCAGAATTTGAGAAGCAAGATTTCCTCTGGGCCTGCTAGGGCTAGCGAAATGAAAAGGACTCCAAATAAATTTGGCTTATTGATTAAGGTGCCTTCTGATTTATAATATAACACATGGATGTTTCTAAAACACATTTTCCGAGTTGTCTCAGAGAATTATGTTTTAAAGGGGAAAATTTAAAAACTCTGTTAAAAACATTAATTTAAATATATTTATATTATGGCAATACATGAGCATAATCCATGGCATATTTTAGTTTTCAGAGAAAACATAACATTTAATAAACATAATAGGAAGAAAATTAAGTTAGGGTCTTGGTGGCATTGAGGAAACCAATTAGATTCTTTTAAATTCAGATCCTCATCAAAGAAATGAGATTATCTTCCCTTGTTACCTCCCATCTATGTTGTTATGAAGACATAATTGACTTTTGAACGTGAAAGGTGTGTTTTTTCTGTCCTGTGTTGTTATATAAATCCACGCATACACAGCATTGCTTCATGGATACCCATGTGAGGGAATGGGTCCTCCTTTTGCTACTTTCTGATTTAAAATCCAGGAGAACAGTCACTCAGGTAGATACTTATGCCACAAGAAAAGGAACAGGTTATTTTGAACGCACTGTTCCGGTTGTTTTTTCTTTGGAAGCCTCCTGGGTATGACATTCACTCACATCACATATGGTGTATTGAAAGCTGTTTTTGAAGGAGAACTGGAAGGCCCTTACTGGTTTGAGATCCGTGTCCTTTGTGGGCTGATGCTGGTGCTAGGACCCCAGGAAAGAGCTTGTGTTCCCAGGCATCCCAAGTGATCTCCAGTCCCAGGAGCAGCACTCTAGATTGAATTAGCTTTGGTTCTTCCATCACTAATTAGATGGCACAGCAGGCCTGCCTCAGGGCACAAAAGCATCAATTCAGTTCCCTTAATGAGCCTAATGAAGTACCTTCGCCATCTTTCAGAGTGCCAGCTCTCTAAAAGCTGTCCCGAACTGTGAAGCCTAAGAAATATTGGCGCGCCCAATCAATTTACAGGCACAGGAGAAAACAAGAAAAGGTTATATAGCTCTTTTGAAGGATATGCTCAGACTTTCTCCAGCCCTGGGTTTGAAAGTGTTATTGAGATAGCAGCTGATTTATCCCTCAGATTCCATGGTTTGATAATGATGGAGCCACCCTGGGAGTCAGAATCTATTCTAAATGCTGGAAGTGTCACAACTGCTTTGTAACACATCCAACTAACAGCCTTCACTATCCTCATTAGTATGAAATATAACTCTTATTTATAATTAAGTATCATCCACTTGCTGAATATTGTCTGGATCCAAGAAATTTCCATGTTAGGTTGACAACCAGAAACGTAGAAAGAAAATGAATGGGCAGTATAAAATTCACAGTATAACCTTGTGTCTTATAGACTGCTACATATTCTGCAGGGCATTTTCACACCCAGTTCCTCAGAAGAGAGAATCTGCAGTGAAGTGGACAGTCCTGGAAAAAGAAGCTAAGGGAAAAGCACTAAGGAGGAGACTGTAAAGAGAGATAAGTTGCAGAGTCACAGCATCTTAACATTGGAAGGAATTCTAAACTGCATCAAGCTCACCTTCTCACCCACACAGGAATTCTCTTTGTATGCCTAACTAGTAATCCACCGGCTCTTGTTTAAACATTTCTAATGCAGGGATGTGTCCAGGTCATGAGGCAGTGCTGTCCATCATTGAATGACTCCATCTGCTAAAATGTACTTCCTTACATTTAGTCAAAATCTGCCTCCTATAACCGCTTCCACTTCTGCATTTGGCGTTTTATGACAAGAAAGCCCACGTCTGTTCTCATGTTTAGAATAACAGGAAACTTATTCTAAACGTAAGAACCAGAAATTTGTTCCCACCATGCAAATCTTCTGCATGCCAAGTGGTCCAGTTCTTTCAACAATTATCATGGCCCGATTTTCAGTTTCTGAAATCCACCAGGTGTGGGCTCTTCTCTGGAAAGACACTAGTTTATTGTTATTCAGAAAGTGCTCTGTGTCCCAGCAGCTTCAGCAGCCTGGGACCTTGTTCCAAATGCAGGCTATTAGACCCCATGCCAGACCTGCTAACAAGATGGTTTGTATGTGTATTCAAGTTTGAGAAGCACTGTTCTAGTTTGTTGGACTATCTCCTAAAATATAGCAATGAGAATTATGGAAATTCTTCTACTGTGAGTCTGAGGAGTGCAGAATACAGTCATATTATTTACCTGGCTCTGTACATTATATTTGTATTCAATTTCCTATTATTGCTTTATATAGTTTTATTTTTATTTTTCAGCAAATGCCTTGCACTGTCAATTCCTCCTGAGTTTCTGGCCAAGGATAAGATGCAGGTATTCTTCACATAAACTATTGTTAATAAGGTCTGCTTCTCCCAATGGTATAATTGATATTTTGTACCTACATATGAAAATATACACGTATGATTATAAAATTATATCCTGTCAGTTGAAGGCAATCTTTCTACTCGGTTGGGATAATGTTGAGGTTTCATTTCATCAAACGTCTCATTATTTATCTCCCTCAGCTTGTATCCTTTTAAAAATGGATAAGCATGTCTCTCTTCAGTTAACACACTTATAAAAAGAGTGAATAAAATACAGCAAAGAGTAGAATGCAGGAATCTACCTCTAGTAAAAACACATTTTTGTAAATTTTTTTCTGGGAAACTCTGATGTGTTGGAAGCTATTCTGAGTTAGATACCTGAGCTACACAGAGGATGAGGTACCTTCCTGTCCTTGAGACACTCCCTGGATAATGTGAATTCTGTACCTGGAGATCATGCAAGGGCACCTCTTGCCAGGGCTACCATCCCTTCATTACACTGATTATGGGAGCAGAGTCTATGTCTGTGTGTCCTGAGGCAGTGTCTGCTTTGTCACTTAATTAATGATGAAAGAACCAAAGCTAATTTAATCTAGTCTGTCACTCTCTAGACTGAAGAATTATCCCAGACACGGTGAGAACACAAGCTCTGTCTTGAAATGATGAGTAAGGACAGCCAACACCAGAAGATTTTAATTTTTCCTGAGGAGTTCATGGAATCAAAGAACAAATGTGACCTAAATTGTGTAACTTCTAAAAGAATATAACTATATACAATGCACAGAGCAATATATCAGACAAATGGCATAGGAAGGTATTATTAAGAAACCCTGATTTCTCACTAATTTTGTGTTAGTGGGCTGATACTTTAGAATTGTTCCATCTTTACTTAAATAAGCCAAGATCAAGGTCAATAGAAAATTTCTATAGAGATTCTGAATAAGGCAGTGAAAAAATTTTTTAAATGGCTAGTGTCTTTACCATTTGAGCCCATGCTCGCTTTATTCAATATTCAATTATATTAGAATTGAAAATGCTATATACCACATGCCCTACCAACCTGCTGTGTTTCCCAGTTCACTGCATCTTCTTGACTTGCCCTTGAATCCTAGCATTCTTCACTTAACAACCATTCAACAAATGTTTATTAGATGCATTTAGGAAACAGTCCTTCATAATACTTACATTCTCATAGAGAGAAACTAAAGAGACACATCGATAAGTAAATGCAATAATTTTAGTTATTGACAAATGATGCAAAGAAAATAAAACATGGTAACTTGTAAGTGCCATATTTGACCAATAAGAAGTTGATGTTGTGGAACTTTGAGGGAAGAATGTTCCTGGCAGAGGGAATGGGAAGTTTTGTTTTTTCTTTTAATTTAATAAATCTTTATTGTTCAGATTATTACAAATGTTTCTCCTTTTTCCCCCCATAGCTCCCCTCCACCTGGTTCCCAGCCCAACCTCTGCCCTTAACTCCCCCCCACTGTCCTCATCCATAGGCATATGATTTTTGTCCAGTCTCTTCCCATACCCCACACCCCTTTCCCCCTGAGAATTATCAATCCACTCCCATTCTATGCCCCTGATTCTATTATATTAACCAGTTTATTCCATTTATCAGATTTTTTATTCACTTGATTTTTAGATTCAATTGTTGATAGATATGCATTTGTTGTTAATAATTTTTATCTTTACTTTTTTCTTCTTCTTCCTCTTCTTAAGGAATACCTTTTAGCATTTCATATAATTCTGGTTTGGTGGTGATGAACTCCTTTAGCTTTTTCTTATCTGTGAAGCTCTTTATCTGACCTTCAATTCTGAATGATAGCTTTTCTGGGTAGAGTAATCTTGGTTGTAGGTTCTTGCTATTCATCACTTTGAATATTTCTTGCCACTCCCATCTGGCCTGCATAGTTTCTGTTGAGAAATCAGCTGACAATCGTATGGGTGCTCCCTTGTAGGTAATTAACTGTTTTTCTCTTGCTGTTTTTAATATTCTCTCTTTGTCTTTTGCCCTTGGCATTTTAATTATGATGTGTCTTGGTGTGGTCCCCTTTGGATTCCTTTTGTTTGGGGTTCTGTGCGCTTCCTGGACTTGTAAGTCTATTTCTTTCACCAGGTAGGGAAAGTTTTCGGTCATTATTTCTTCAAATAGGTTTTCAGTATCTTGCTCTCTCTCTTCTTCTGGCACCCCCATAATTCTGATGTTGGTACTCTTGAAGTTGTCCCAGGGGCTTCTTACACTATCTTCAAATTTTTGGATTCTTTTTTCTTTTTGCTTTTCTGGCTGAGTGTTTTTTGCTTCTTTGTATTTCAAATCTTTGACTTGATTCTTGCGTTCCTCTAGTCTGCTGTTGGGTCTCTGTATAATATTTTTTATTTCAGTCAGTGTATGTTTAATTTCTAGTTGGTCCTTTTTCATATCTTCGAGGGTCTCGTTAAATTTATCAGCCTTTTCTAGGAAATTCTTGAAAAACCTTATACCCCCATGGTTTTGAATTCTATATCCAGTCATTTTTTTTCCTCCATTTCTTTCACTTGTGATCTGTTTCTTTGTCTCCGCATTTTTGCTGCTTCCCTGAGTTAGTAGGGTGGCTTTGTATGCTAGGTGTCCTATATGGTCCAGTGGGTAGGCCTCCCAGTTACCTGAGGTGGATACTCTTGGTGCACCCCTTTGTGGACTGTGTGTACAACCTTGTTGTAGTTAAGTCTTGATTGTTGTTGGTGTCACTGGGAGGAATTGACCTCCAGGCCAATTGGCTGTGAGGAACTGCTGTGTCTATAATGGAAGAACTGCTGTGCTGGAGACACGCTCATGGGGCAGGACTTGTTTCAAGAAGCTTTGGTGCTCACTGAGTCTGCCTCTTGAATGTGTCACTTATGGATGTGAGTAGTTGAAATCTGGTGTCGTCTTTCACTGACCACTAGATACACTAGCTTCTGGATCTCCAATGGGGTGCAGGTCAGCTACTATCTGAGGCCACCCAGCAGGAGCTATAGCAAGAACTACAGTTTTCTCTTCTTTGCTTGGGGTTTGGAGGTTTTGGAGCTGTCTGACCAGAGCTGCAGTTTGTTAGGTTAAGCTGCGATAGGGCAGGCCATTTATATGCAAAAGCCACTGTGTGGAGCTTGGGTGAGTTTGTAGATTGTGTGGGGCGGGGTCTCAGGGAATCACTAGGCTAGGGCATGGCAAACAGCGATGGCTGCCATTCAGCCGTCTCTGTGTCTCTGAGTTTCCCCGTCTCTGCATCCCACACCCCAGCGCAGTAAACAATGATTGCTGGGTGCACCTCTGCAAGAAAATCACCCGCACTTTCCGACCTGATAGCAGACAGTCCAGCTTCTCCCTGTAGGAGTTTGGGTCCCCAGCGTCTCCCCAGAAACTGGAATTCAGACTAATTGGGAGCTTGTCTCCCTTCAGGTTGAAAAAAGCAGTGCTCCCAGTCACCGGCTGTCAGCCCAATTCGTGTGCCTCCGTACCTCAATTTTTCAGCGCTTGTGCACGTCTCAATGCTCTTTTTTCTTTCCTTCTAGTTGTAGAACTTCCACTCAGCCAGCTTTCCCATGGTTCTGAGTGATAGATGTTTTGTCTTTTAGTTGTAATTTTGAAATTGTTGTGCTAG
Source organism: Corynorhinus townsendii (assembly GCA_026230045.1). NCBI lineage: Eukaryota > Metazoa > Chordata > Mammalia > Chiroptera > Vespertilionidae > Corynorhinus > Corynorhinus townsendii. Next base: position 71,204,100 of record JAPDVU010000008.1, read on the forward strand.
GCAGCAGTTTAGGTGTTTACCTATGCCGCCATCTTGGTTTCTCCTTGGGAATGGGAAGTTTTAATCCTCCCATATCCAAATCTTCCTGAGGCTGAGCCCCTTACTGAGTGATTTTCCCAAGTTCTCCTTTACACTTGGACCTCAGCAGGTGTCTGCCCAACCTCATTTTCAAAAGACACCTTAGATCTTATAGTTGGCTTGGACATTTTATTAATGGTACTTGCAAAATCTCTCTTACACAGGCCTCCAGGGTTGAATTCTGCTTTAGGTGTTGTAAAAGTCCTATCTGCAAGTCCTACTCTTCAGAGAAATGTAGCCCTGGGCTTGTCCTGTAATTAGAACCCGGAAGCTTTACCTCTGTATCCCCTTAGGACCCTGTGCTTTTCTTTCTCATAGAATTTGTCATGCCATTGTCCCCACCAGACAGTGAGCTCTTTGAAGGCAGGCACTAATCTCCCATTGGGAGCCCATCATCTTGTACAATATCTGATGCCCACAGGTCACTTGGATGCTTGAAATGAGTGGATAAGAAATTAAGTGGTTTTAGATTCATATTTTTAACTTTACCTCATTTGGCTATGTTACCCGACTATTTGTTTTTAATATATTTTCTTTCCAATGACATTACTAAGAGTGATTTCCTGTGGTTATGTTTTCACTTTGTTAGAAGCAAGGTACATTTTGCAGTTTAAATTTAATTCCACTCTACTTAAAATGGCTTTGGGTAATCAGTCTTACTGGACAATATAAAATTCAGTGGGGCTTTGTGGCATAAGATCTATATATTTCTAATCACCTCTGGCATATATTTTGCTCAGTTTTAAATAACACGTGGTAACAAATCATTGATTTTTCACTTTAGAAAACCAGACTATTTAAATTTTCTATTATTGATGTACATTTGCCCTCTAAGAAATCTCTTGAGAAATTTTTCAAACATTCTTCTCTGACATAAGAAGAAATCACAATTTTCCAGGAAAATAAGCCTGTGAAACAAACATTTTTAAGCTTTACTTAAAATGCAGAAACAGAGACACTCTCACCAAGTATAAGTGATAAAATACATAATGTCATTTGGGGCTGAAAAGAGAGTCCCTACTGCTCCCCACAAATTCTCTTCTAGCCAATGAGTCTTTTTCTGAAATTTCAAAAATTTTAAATTTTAAATTTTCTGGTTAAAATGGAAATTCCCTTAGAGGGATTAAACATTGAAACATTGACCCTTGGCCATACTGAAATTTAAGTGGCTAATATCAGAGATCTGTCACCCCCTCTCCCCCAATAGCTTACAGACCCCTGTGCTCTGGAGGGAGAGGGGAGGAAGAGAATGAGAAAGAACTACAAATGAGGAGTTCTACACATTTAAGGCTTCCCAGCATAGCAAAAAGATGCTGGGAAGCCTTAGATTAAACCTTGTCAGCTCTATAAGTTTTGCAAGGCCTGGTGTTGTCATTTGGGCAGGGCCTGAGGCTAAGCCTGGGAGAATGTGATACTCTCTCCCTATCTTTAACAGTGCATTTCAGATTCAATAATGCTAAATCCTTTAATAGTTTCCTGATGGCATACCATGAAATAAATCCCTTGTCTATTTTGAAATTCAGAGTGCAATATCCTCAATTTATTGATTTTGAGTATACAGTTGATTCTGGCCAGTCGCTCACTAGTAATGGGTGAAATGATTTTAAATATTCAATAACCATGCTAGGCCAATTCCTGTAGCTACATATGTCTTCATAAGAATTATCAAGGGTAATTTTACATTTATCTATTCAAGCTCTGGCCAGTGTTGAGTTTAGTGACAAATTACTCACAGATACTTTTTATTTTAAAGACAGATTAGGATTCCCAATGGTATGTGTTTGTCAAATACTGAATAATTCAGATAGCTTTTAACCAGTTCTCACTGCAAATGCTGTGGGTGGGGAATAGGATTTAGAAGGGAGCCAGCAGAGAAAAGAGCAAGAAGTGAGTTAACCACTGGGAGTGGTTAGTAAGAAAGAAAATGGTGAATTGGAGAGAGAGTTGATCACACTAGTTTGAATGAAAAAGTTCATCTGGACTGATGCTTGGAGGAAGGCTAGGGGTGAATAAAAGCAGCTAGCATTATTATGGTCTGTGCTAAATCTTTTACATGCATTATCTCACTGAATCATTACATTAGTCCTAAGAAACAGTACCACTTAATCCTGGTTCTATAAAGAAAGAAATTGTTGAGAGATGTCTGTGACATGCCTGTTCACAGAGCTGAGACTGGAAGGTTGTCTAACCTGTTTGATGATTGTTACATAACTGGTTAATGGCCATATTATTGCAGAGCCCAAACTTGAGACTATTGCTTTCTACTGAAAGGGACCAGATTGAGGCAAGAAGGAAGCAAATGCAAACTAGATGAGGCTCTCAGGATAGGGATTGCTGGGATTAGAGGTACACATGAAAGTGGAGAGGTAACTCCACTTTATCTGAGATGTTTTCAGTATCTACAGTTAGAATTAACCTTTTCTCTGTTGAGATCCTTCAGCACTTTTCATTTGTCTCTGTTATAACACTTTCATAGGCTTATTCATTATATACTGACTGTTTTCAAAAATTAATTTTAATAACTTTATTGAGGTATATTGTATTACAATAAACTTCACATATTTTAAATTGTACAATTTGATAAGTTTGGCATCACCATCACCATCTCCAAAAGTCAGCAACCCTTTATCCTTTGCATCAGCAGGGTTCTCCAGAGAGATAGAACCAATAGAACACATATCATAAGGAACTGGATTTTGCAATCATGAAGACTGATATGTCCCAGGGTCTGTAGTTGGTAAGCTGGAGGTCCAGGGGATTCAATGGTATGGTTCCAGTCTGAATCCAAAGGCCACAAACATAAGAGCCAATGGAGTAAGCCCCAATTTAAAGGCTGGCAGGTTTCAGCCCAAGAAGAGCTGATTTTTCAGTTTGAGTCCAAATGCAAGAAAAGACTGATGTCCCAGCTCAAGTAGTCAGGCAGGAGGAGTTCCCTCTTACTCACCTTTCTGTTCTATTCAGGTCTTCAGTTGATAAGATGAGGCCCATCCACAGTAGGGGGCGGGGGGCAATCTGCTGTACTCAGTCTACAGAGTCAAGTGTAAATCTCATCCAGGGACACTGCTACAGACACACTCAGAATAAAGTTTGACCAAATGTATGGGCACCCTGTGGCCTAGTCAAGTTTACAGATAAAATTAACCAACACACTTCTCTTCCCCTGCCCCCTTTCCCAGCTACTACTGATCCACTTTCTGTCACCACACATTAGTTCACATTGCTCAGAGTTTTATATAAATGAAATAACACAATATGTACTGTACTCTTTTTTTTGTTTGACTTTTTAAATTCTCTTTTGTTTGACTTCTTTTCATTCAACATAATTGTTTTGCCCACGCTGTTACAGTATCAATGATTTATTCCTTTTTATTGCTGACTAGTTTTCCATGATGTAGATGTACCATAGTTTATCTATTCATATGTTGATGGGTATATGGGATGTCTACAGTTTTTAACTATTATAAGTTAAAACAACTATGAAAATTTATGTACAGATTTTTGTGTGGGCATGTACTTTATGCCTCTTGAATAAATACCTAGAAATGGAGTGGATGGATCATATGGCAAGTGTATGCTTCACTTCAAACATAGCCTGACTCTTTTCCTACCAGCAGGGTATGAGAGTTCCAGTTCTTTCAGAACTTTGTCAACATTTGGTATGGCCAGTCTTTAATTTTACCCATTTTAATAGGTGTGTAATAGTACCTCCTTTTACTTTTAATTTTTACTTTCCTAATGACTAATGATATTGACATTTTTTCATATACTGATTTGTCATCCATATATCTTCTTTGGTGGAAGTGTCTATTTAAGTATTTTGGCCATTTTTATTGAACTGTTTATTTTATTTTTGAGAGTTATTTACATATTTTGATATGAGTATTTTATGGGATATACCATTTGCAAATATTTTCTCACAGCCTATGGTTTGTATGTTTATTCTCTTGACATGTTTTTTTCAAGGGCAGAGGTTTTTGATTTGATGAAGTCAAATTTATGAGTTTATTCTTCAGGGATTATGGTTTTAGCTGTTGTTTTAAAGAAATATTTACCTAACTCCCAAATGTAAAAGTTGTTAATGTTTTATTCCATAAGACTTATAGTTTTGGGTTCTGTGACCCATTTGCAGTTAAGAATTGTACACAGTACAATTTATGATCAAAGTTCTTTTTTATTTTACTTTTGTGCATAAGAAAATATCATTGTTCCTGTATCATTTGTTGAAAAGACTATTCTTTATTTATTGGATTACCTTTGTTGAAAATCAGTTGTGCATATTTGTGGGGATTGTTTATGGATTTTCTATTCTTTTTTTTTTTTTTTTATAAATCTTTATTCAGATTATTACAATTGTTTCTCCTTTGGCCCCCCATAGCTCCTCTCCACCCGGTTCCCACCCCACCTTTGGCCTTACCTCCCCCCCATTGTTCTCATCCATAGGTGTACGATTTTTGTCCAGTCTCTTCCTGCAACCCCCCAAACCTCTTTCCCCCTGAGAATTATCAGTCCACTCCCTTTCTATGCCCCTGATTCTATTATATTCACCAGTTTATTCTGTTCCTCAGGTTTTTAATTCACTTGATTTTTAGGTTCACTTGTTGATAGATATGTATTTGTTGTTCATAATTTTTATCTTTACTTTTTCTTCTTCCTCTTCTTAAAGAATACCTTTCAGCATTCCATATAATACTGGTTTGGCGGTGATGAACTCCTTTAGCTTTTTCTTATCTGTGAAGCTCTTTATCTGACCTTCAATTCTGAATGATAGCTTTGCTGGGTAGAGTAATCTTGGTTGTAGGTTCTTGCTATTCATCACTTTGTAGATTTCTTGCCACTCCCATCTGGTCTGCAAAGTTTCTCTTGAGAAATCAGCTGACAATCATATGGGTGCTCCCTTGTAGGTAATTAACTGTTTTTCTCTTGCTGCTTTTAATATTCTCTCCTTGTCTTTTGCCCTTGGCAGTTTCATTATGATGTGTCTTGGTGTGGTCCTCTTTGGATTCCTTTTGTTTGGGGTTCTGTGCACTTCCTGGACTTGTAAGTTGATTTCTTTCACCAGGTGGGGGAAGTTTTCAGTCATTATTTCTTCAAATAGGTTTTCAGTATCTTGCTCTCTCTCTTCCTCTGGGACCCCCATAATTCTGATGTTGGTATGCTTGAATTTGTCCCAGAGGCTCCTTACACTATCTTCAACTTTTTGGATTTTTTTTTCTTTTTGCTTTTTCAGTTGAGTGTTTTTTGCTTCTTTGTATTTCAATTCTTTGACTTGATTCTTGCGTTCCTCTAGTCTGCTGTTGGGTCTCTGTATAGTATTTTTTATTTCAGTCAGTGTATGTTTAATTTCTAGTTGGTCTTTTTTCATATCTTCAAGGGTCTCATTATATTTATCGGCCTTTTCTAGGATATTCTTGAAAAGCCTTATAACTGTGGTTTTGAATTCTATATCCAGTCATTTGTTTTCCTCATTTCTTTTGTTTGTGATCTGTTTCTTTTTCTCTGCATTTTCGCTGCTTCCCTGAGTTGGTAGGGTAGCTTTGTGAGGTAGGTGTCCAATATGGCCCAGTGGGTAGGCCTCCCAGTTACCTGAGGTGGACACTCTTGGTGCACCCCTTTGTGGACTGTGTGTACAGCCTTGTTGTAGTTAAGTCTTGATTGTTGTTGGTATCACTGGGAGGAATTGACCTCCAGGCCAGTTGGCTGTGAGGATCAGCTGTGTCTATGCCGGGAGAAGTTCGGTGCTGGAGACAGCCTTATAGGATTAGACTTGCCAAATTGCAAAAACCTCTGTGTTCAGTTTGGATGGGGTGGAGTCTCAGGGCAGAGCAGACAGTCTTGGCTTCCAGTCAGCCCTTCCCTTGTGCGCACATGCCTCCAGACCTCTGCCTTCCCTGCCTCCAGAGCCTCGGCCTGAGAGTCCAGATTCCCCCTGCAAGAGCGTGGGTCCCCAGGGGCTCGCTTGGAACTGGGGTTCAGTACAGTCAGAACTGGGGTTCAGTGCAGTCAGGAGCTTCTGACTCCCTTCTGCTAGGGAAAGCCTGTGGCAACCTCTGGGGTCTTTGTGCACACTTGCACACGTGGGCTTCCAGACCCCTGCCCGCCGGGGCTCCCCCAGTGCTCCCCCTGGTCTCCGAGTCTCCGAGTACCTTTCTCTCTACTGGACAGTCCAGACTCCCCCTGTATGAGCCTGGGTCCATGGGGTTTCGCCCAGAACTGGGGTTCAGTGCAGTCAGAACTGGGGTTCAGTGCAGTTGGGGGCTTCCTTCTCCCTTCTGCCAGAGAAAGTCAGCCAGGCTCTCAGCTGCCCTTCCTCTCTGCACGCACAAAGACCCTTTGCCATACCTCAACCTTTTGCCATTCCTCCAATTCTCCGTGAGCTTTTCTCTTTCCTTCTAGTTGTAGAATTTCCACTCAGTCAGCTTTCCTGTGGTTCTGGATGATTTCCATTCTGTCTTTTAGTTGTAGTTTTGAAATTGTTGTGTGAGGCAGTGGTTTAGGTGCTTACCTATGCCGCCATCTTGGTTTCTCTCTCGGATTTTCTATTCTTTTACATTGGCCTGTTTTTTCTATCTGCACTCTAATACTGCACTGTTTGGCTCACTGTTGTTTATTATAAGTAGTGACGTTAGTGTTAGTTCTGAAACTTTGTTTTTCTTTTTCTTTTTAGGCTAGTATAGGTCTTTTGTATTTAAACATGTTTTTTTGAATGTTTTTAATTTCCACAATAAAAGTCTACTGAAATTTTGATTAGTATCACATTGAATTGTAGATCAATTTGTGGAGAACTGGCATTTGACAGTTGTATCTTCTGACCCATGAACCCAATATATCTTTTCATGTAGTCAACAATTCTTAAATTTCTATCTGGAATGTCTTGAGTTTTCCAGTGTATAATAGCCACGTCATGTCTTCTGTTAGATTTATCCTTAACAAATTTATATTTTTGATGCTATTATAAATGGCACTTAAAATATTAGTTTCTAATCATTTGCTGTTACTATAAAATGCAATTGATTTTTTGTATATTAGCTTTGCATCTTGAAGACTTACTATTCTCAATTATTAATTTTAGTAGCTTCTTTGTAGATTGCATGGGATTATATACATTAGATAATCATGCTGTCTGTGAATAAATACAGTTTTACTCTTTTCAATATTGCTCTCCATAAATGCTCTCAAGGCAGCAAGTTTGGTCAATTTCAAAGTTCACCTTATTTGCTTCCCACCCTTCAGTGATTACTGTCCTTCAGTGCCTGATATACAGTGTTTTGCAATCTGCTGTTTCATATATTTAATCTTTTTTTTACTGTTTCACGCAAGTGGGTAAATCTGGTCCCTGTTAGTTCTTAATCAAGAAGTTATGTGTAGCCATAGCCAGTTTGGCTCAGTGAATAGAGCATTGGCCTGTGGATTCAAGGGTCCTGGGTTAGATTCTGGTCAAGGGCATGTACCTTGGTTGTGGGCACATCCCCAGTAGGAGGTGTGCAGGAGGCAGCTGATCGATGTTCCTTTCTCATTGATGTTTCTAACTCTCTATCCCTCTCTTTTCCTTTCTGTAAAAAAATCAATAAAATATTTTTTTAAAAAAGAAGTTATGTGTACATTGATTAGTCATATTTACACTAATACAAGAGAAACATGCAAATTGACCGTACCTCCACTATGCCCACAAGCCACACCCACCAGCCAATCAGGATTGAGTATGCAAATTAACACAACAAAGATGGTTGTGGCCATGGAGTGAGCAGGAGGCTTGGGTTTCTCTGGCAATGGAGGAAGCCAAGCTTGCTGCCTGCTCTGGCCAGCCCTGGCCTCTGCTCAAGGCTACAAAGTTTCAATTATCTTACCTAATAATAGACAAACATGTAAATTGACCATACCTCTGCTACACCCACAGCCAATCAGAGTGACTATGCAAATTAGAAGGCCAAAGATGGCGGCTGCCCAGCTGCTCCAGGTGCAGAGTGGCCAGGTGGGGCAAGATGCCTGCTAGGAGAGGGAGGGTGAGGCGTGAAGGCATCTACAGGAGTGGAGTGCCACAGTGAAGACAAGACTGCAGACTCTTGAGTCTGCAGCGAAGATGAAGAAGGCAGACTCTAGCCAGAGCAAAGGCCTGGGTTCTGGGTGCTAAAGGAAAACCGGTGCTGGAAGCCAAGGAAAGGAAGGCCTATTGCATGAATCTCTTCATGCAATAGGCCTCTAGTAGAAGATAAATAAATCCCAACAAAAATGCCAGCAGCCACGGAGCTGGAGAGAGCAGGAGGCTTGGGTTGCCCCTGGTGATGGAGGAAGCCAAGCTTCCTGGCTGGCCCTAGCCTCCACTCAAGGCTACAAAGTTTCAATTAAAGAAGATAAATAAATCCCAGATACCAGGGCCTCCACTTGGGTTGCCTGGGGGCATGGCTGGCCTGCAAACCACCACAGACCCCTCACCCAGGCCACCTCACACCCCAAGGGAACCCCCACCCTGATCCGGGACACTCTTCAAGGCAAACCAGCCATCCCCCACCCGTGCACCAGGTCTCTATCCTATTTAATAAAAAAGTAATATGCAAATCGACTGTCACTCCAACACACAAGATGGCTGCCCCCATGTGGACACAGATGGCCACCACAAGATGGCCAGCAGGGGAGGGCAATTGGGAGGGACCAGGCCTGCAAGGGAGGGCGGTTGGGGGTGATCAAGCCTGCAGGGGAGGGTAGTTAGGGGTGACCAGCCCTGCATGGGAGGGCAGTTAGGGGCAAACAGGCTGGCAGGGGAGCAGTTAGGCATCAGTAAGGCTGGCAGAGGATTGGTTAGGGGGTGATCAGGCTGGCAGGCAGAAGCGGTTAGGGGCAATCAGGAAGGCAGGCAGGTGAGCAGTTGGGAGCCAGCAGTCTTGGATTGTCTGACTGCCCATTTAGGCCCAATCCCGGTAGAGTCCCAGATTGGAGAGGGTGCAGGCTGGGCTGAGGGACACATTCCCCTGTGCACGAATTTGGTGCACTGGGCCTCTAGTAGTAGTATATTGTTTATAATGAAAAAATAATAGTTGCTACCTTCACAACCCCAATACTTGTTCCTTAGAATCAATTGCTCTAAATGTTTTGAGCTATTTCTCTGGAATTTAGCTCCAGATTTCTACTTGCATTCTTATATTGCTTTTTTTAAAATTTAATTTTAGGGTTTGCCTTCCTTGTCATCCTACTGATGACATCCCCATGCCCACATACTTCTTTCTGCACCCACCTTCCAGTTTAGTTATGTTATGAAATAAGTTTTATATTAATACAACCCCATAAGTATGTTTGCAGGTAAGCCACAAAGTGTAAAAAAATTGAAAAAAAATTTTAATTATGTATAGGTTTAAAATCAACTCTACCCATGCATCAGATGACCTAGAAAATTTTATAAGAATATATGTTTCTGGACTCTAACTTGGATCTGCTGTTTTTGAAACTCTAGGCTGGAACCTTAGAGATGTATTTTTAAAACACTAAGTGGTCACTCCGCCTTACCTGGTTTGCAGTTTGGGAATAACTGCCTTCCAGCTCATCTCATTCAGGAAGTGCATAGTTATAACTATGATAATATCTTCATTGTTTTTAACTATCAGATTGCACTACTTTGGCTGCCCTGCATTTCTGTCTGATAGTGCACATTAATCAAAATCTGCAATGATCTCATCTGTCAGCCAGCACTAAGCCTGAGCTTTGCTAATAATGACTAGATTATAATTGGTCTGAACTTGTGGCCATCAGGCATGGTATTCATATTGCTGGGTTCACTGAGCTGCAAGAGTTAACAGGTAACAGTCTCTTTTGAGGAGTCACTGACATGGGATTGACTCAAATTCTTCTGTGCACCTATATGTTAGTGCTATTAGTCTGTAAAATTTTGAGTTTTGGTTAGTGGTAGCCTTGACCAATGTGCTATGCAAAATGTCACTGGCACCCTGTGTCTCCATTAGCTTCTGTAGCCTAATTAGATTTCTGTAATATCAGGAAACATTCAAAGTGTGCAGCTGGTGAGGCTTCATCCTGTTTGGCTATTCAGTGAGAGCCAGGGTATAACAAAATGAACGAACTTTCTGCTCTTGGAAATATGGAAACTGTTTTTAAGCAGTAAATAAAAGTTAGAAATGCCCTCCTGAGACACGAACGCCAGGTCCTTCCTGGAAGATACCCCAGCCTTTCCCAGTCATCATCACAAGTGCCAATGCTGGATGCACTACTAACAAAGCACATGCACCTGTGGGGAACTTTCAAACAGTAAAATTTAACTTAATTGCCACACTCCAATATGAAAGCAATACAGTCTCTGAATGGCTGTGCTGCAGAGCTCACTTTCATTTTACGGTTTTTAAAAAATAATTTTAAAAATTTCAAATAAAGTTGATATACAATATTGTATTACTTTCAAGTGTACAACCCAGTGATTAGACATTCATTTAACTCACAAAGTAATCACCCTGACAAATCTAGTGCCCATCCGGCACCATACATAGTTGTACAATCTTATTGGCTATATTCCCTATTCAGTACTTTACATTCTAGTGGCTATTCTGTAACTTCCCATTTGTGCTTCTTAATCCCTTCATCTTTTTCACACAGCCCTCCATCTCCCATTTCCATCTAGCAATGATCAAAATGTTCTCTGTATCTAGGAGTCTGTTTCTGTTCTGCTCTATTTTGTTTTATAGATGCCACATATAAGTGAAATCAGCTGGCATTTGTCTCTCTGTTTAATTTATTCCATTCGTGTTGTTGGAGATGGCAAGATTTCATGCTTTTTCATGTCTGAGTCATATTCCATTATATATATGCACCACTTCTTTATCCATTCATCTAATGATGGGCACTTAGTTTGTTTCCATATATTAGCTATTGTAAATCTGCTATGGACATATGTATGCATATGTCTTTTTTATTTAGTGTTTTGAGTTTCTTTGGATAAATACCCAGAAGTGGAATTTCTGGGTCCTTCTTTGTCTCTTGTAATGGCCTATGTTTTATCCTTTTACTTTCAGTCTCTGTGTGTCTTTCAATCTGAAGTGATTTACTTGTAGACAGAATATTTAAGGGGCTTGTTTTCTTATCTACTCAATCACCTTATTTCTTTTGTTTGTGTCATTTGTGGAGGTGGTTGGGAGGTGTTCTGGTGGGGTCTGAAGCTTTCTACTGGTTGTGTTGGTTCTGTGTCTCTTGAGGGGGTGACTGGAGCATTTAATCTATTTGAATTTAAAGGAATTGTTGATACATATGCATTTATTACCATGTTATTGTTCATATCTTTTATCTTTTTTTTCTTCTTAATGAAGATCCTTTAACATGTTTTGAATACTGGCAGCTCCCTTGTAGATAACTAACTGCTTTTATACTGCTTTTAAGATTCTCTCTCTCTCTCTCTCTTTTCTTTTTTTTAACCTTTGGCATTTTAATTGTGATGTGTCTTGGTTTGGGCCTCTGTGAGTTCATCTTGTTTGGGGGACTCTGTGCTTTCTGAACTTGTACATCTATTTCCTTCAGCAGGTTAGAGAAGTGTTCTGTCATTATTTTTCAAATAGGTTCTCTATTCCTTGCTCTCTCTATTTTTCTTCTAGCAGCTCCGTGATATGAATGTCATGTTGTCCCAGAGGCTCCTTAAACTACCCTTATTTTTTCTTTTTGGATTATTTTTTTCCTGTTCTAATTGGGTGTTTTCTGTAACCTTATCCTCCAAATTGCTGATTTGATCCTCTGCCTCATCTACTCTACTGTTGATTCCCTGTAATGCATTCTTCATTTCAGTTATTGTATTCTTCATTTCTGACTGGTTCTTTTTTGTTTTCTATCTCTATTTTTATGTTTCCTATATCTTTGTTGAAGTTCTCACTGAGACCACTGATCATCCTTTAACCATTGTTTTGAGCTCTGCATCTGGTAAATTGCTTGTTTCCATTTTATTTAGTTCTTTTTCTGGAGCTTTGTTCTGAACATGTTTCTTTGTCTCCTCATTTTGATAGCCTCCCTGTGTTTATTTCTATGTATTAGAACTGCTATGTCTCCTGGTCTTGGCAGAGTAGGCTTATGTAGTAGGTATCCTGGACCCTGTGGGGCTCAGTTGCACAGTCTTCTTGACCACCTGAGCTAGGCATTCCAGGTGAGTCCCTTGAGTGGATTGTATGCACCCTCCTGTTGTGGTTGAGCCTTGATTGCTGTTGTCACATCAATAGGAAGGATTGACTCTCAGGCTGATGGTCTGTGATGACTGGCTGTAATTCCAATGGAGGAGCTGTTGTGCAGGGGCTGACCCTACAGAACAGGATTTGCTTTAGCAGAGCACTGGTGCTTGCCAAGTCTGCCGTTTGGGTGTGTCATTTGTGGAGATGGCTGTGTGGTGTTCTGGTGGGGTCTGAAGCTGAGTGTGTTGGTTTTGTGTCCTCTTGGGAGGGTGTCTGGAGCAAGCCAAGGTCAGCCTCTGCCTCTGCCTTGCCTGGACTCACTTGATATAAGCTACAAAGTGATCTGCAGTTGGTTGTCACTCATGCTTGGCATGGGTGAGGCTATGCTAATAAACTGAGGCTGGCTGCCATTAGCACCAGGCTTGGGGTAGCTTAGCAAGAGGTACAGGGTATGCCAAGGCCAGATGCTGCTTGTTTGGGGTTTGTGAACCTTTGCTAGCTGTTGAGAAAGTTTTCATCATGAGCAAAGACAGGCCATTTATAGGGGAAAGCCACGGGAAGTGACTTGGGTGGGTCCCAAAGTTGGGTGGGGTAGGGTATTGGAATCACCAGGGTAGGGATAACAGTTAGCCAGGTTGATGGAGACTCAGATATGCCAGCCATCTGGGCCTTCATAGGGAGGTCTCAACAAAGGAACAATCACTTTTGCCAGTACTTCTTTCTGGGAGAAAGCAGCCCCTCCAGTCCTTGCCCTAAAGCCAGACAATTCAGTTCCTCCTTGTAAGCTCCTGGCAACTTTCCATCTGCTGCTCCAGCAATGGAGCTCAGAGCAAGTGAGTCTGAAAAAGACTGTGTGGGCTCTTTAAGAAGAACACTTGGACTTCTGCAGCTCTTCCTTGCACTCAGCCACAATCTCTGCTGGTTTTTATAGAAAGAAGTTATGGGGACTTCTCTTCTTGTCACTGGAAGCCTGGTTTAGGGGAGCTTGTGTGGGACAGCCCTCCTCAGGGGAGAAACTCCACAGCTGAGATATCCCTCCTGATTTATAACCACCACACAGTGTTTGGGACCAGCCTGTTCCACATCTCCACTCTTCCTATCAGTCTCAATGCTGTTTCTTCTGTACATCTTTGGTTATAGGATCTCTGGTGAGCTAGATTTCAGATGGCTCTAAATGATGTTATTCTGTAGTTTAGCTATAATTTTGATATGGTGGTGGGATGCAAGTACAGCATTTACCTACTCCACCATTTTGATGGGAAGCCCTCCATCTGCAATTTTAAATGTCAATGTCCTTGTCTTATGGTCTGTTGCAGCCTTGAAGTAATTCCAACTTCTTCAAAGCCCAAGTCTTCCACACAGTTCCTTCCTTGACCCCACTTCATTAGTGAAAACCAGTTTAAATTTTTTGATTTGCAGAAATGTATAAAATCTCACATACTTCACAAACCACACTTTTCCAGAACACTTGGAAACTGAACTTGATGACCTCAACCTCTGCTCTTACAGGAGGCAGTTTTGCCTTTCAGAGAGCACAACAGATGCTTTAGGAAATGATAAAATTCTAAAAGTTTTTCAGAACTAAGCAAAATGTCTATTAATTCATACATTTACTCATTTAGCCATCTATTCATTCAAAAATATTTAGTGAGTCCAGTAACAGAAAGAAAAATAACAAAAGGCCTAGGTGGGGTGAGAGTGTTAATTTAAACAGAGAAGGCCCCATTTGGTGGGACATCATTCTAGAAGAGACCTGAATAAAGTGAGAAAGTAAGTCATGAAAATATCTAGGGAATTAAAAAAATTATTTTAGAGAGAATGAGAGGAAGGGAGAGAGAGAGAAACATTGATTTGTTGTTCCACTTATTCATGCAGTCATTGGTTGATTCTTATATGTGCTCTGACATGTGATTGAACCCTCAACCTTGGTGCATTGTGATGACACTCTAACCAACTGAGCTACCCAGCCAGGGTCTTTGGAATATGTTTTATCTATAGAGGAAAGAGGGGGTGCAAATGTCCTAAGGCAGAAGTGTGTTGGAATATTTGAGAAAAAAATAAAGAGGATAGGAAAATAAAAGCAGTAGGGAATGGGGTCTGAAAGGTGGGAAGGGGGCCATATAAAATATAATCTGAACACTAATGTGAAAGGAGGCTTTTGGTGGGTTGTAGGCAAGGGAGTGACTCTGACTTAGTTTTTACAAGATCCCTGTAACTGCTATGTGGAGTATAGACTTGAATGATGGTGGTGGTTGGGGAGATGAGGTGGCAGTGAATGTTAGGGGAAGAATAGAGGCAAGGATTTATAGCTTCTGGGACCCTTATGTTCCTGTTAGAAATATACCAATAAAGTAGAAATAGCAGATCTTCAAAAGATAGGTTTTTATATTGATTTATTGCTACAGCTAATATCCTTAGAAAAAAACCTGCATTACTTTAATTCAATTGTGAAAGTAAGTACTAAAATAAAATGTACCTTGTTTTAAAAACTAGGTTCCTGCCCTCCTCCAAGTATGAGGAAGGCAATAAAATAAATAAAATCCTCCTGTTTTTACTGCATACTGGACATAAATTGTTACTTACTCAGAGTGTGTAGAAAAGTGTTGCTTGTAAGGCAGAGTTGTTAAGTGTCATTGCTCAGGTTTCCACAAATTGATTTTATAAGAGGCCTTTGAAAAAAAATTGGAAGAAAGAAAACAATTCTGAGTTTTTGCTGAAAACACAAGAATTGTTAAGTAGATAATTATTTTTGTATTATCAAATTGTGTGAAAATGTAAATGTGTCTTATGCAGATTCCCTGGTCTTATCTCCAGAGATCTAGAATCATAAATTTGTAGTGAGATACAAACATCTATATTTTTATCTTGATGTTCAGAAAGAGTAGTCTACTCATATTTTAGATAATTGTCTATGAAGATTTTCTGAAAACTAAGCCTTTGCTAAAAGTTCAACAATGTATGTTTAATTAAGATTATGAAGTTCATATGCTTATGTTCTTACCTTGTGGGATCTACTCAGACTGCATTTTGTTGGAAACTGCTTTTGTCTCCTCCTCCTATCACATAGCAATTTAGGGACAGCCATTTCCCACAACATGACCTCATTTCTTCTCCTTCCTCTCATCACCAGATATAGTTGATTAATCCAGAAGTGCTGTCCTGACCTAAGTCAGGTTAATCAGAGCTGTTCTCCAGGACCAAAGACTTAAGCCTCCTGGTTGAAGATAGAAAATTTGGGAGTGTTTTACATTACATTGAAGAGCTAATTTGTTACTGTTTATCAGTAACAGATATGAATGAAGCCCACACATAAATATGAAAATAGTCCTAGTAGTATTTGTTTTCTATTCCAATTATCCTTGAAATACAGTTACACTCTCATTATATATCTCAGTATCTGTGTTAATTAACAATTGTTGCATAACAAATTAATCCAAAGTTTAATGGTTTAAAATAACAATATTTATTATCTCTGATGATTTCTTTAGGTCAGGAATTCATGTATGATATAGTGGGAATGGCTTGTTTTTGCTCCACGATGTCTTGTGCCTAAGACATTGGTGTCATAGAAACCCAAAGGAATTCTAGCTCTGTCACTCATTATCTCTGTGTGATACTAGTAACTTGCCTACCACACCACCATAGTGCCATTCTTTCAAGTTACTCAGCTTGACAGATCCTCTACCTGAGGGTAGCTGAAAAAGAGATTTTAGGGAAAACAGTTGGGCAAAGATTCCAACTACTCATATTTGGAATGTGGGCTTTCCCCACTACTGCAACATCCCTGCCTCTTATTATGAAAGAAAATTATGAAACTCAAAGTAATCACACTTTAAGAAATGAAAAAGTTTAAAATGAAATGATAAAAAGGGAAGATATATAAGAAATAAAAATATATTAATTAAATAAATAAAATTTACACATTACATAGAAAATTAAATAAAAGTAAATTTAAGATGATCAATGTTGTAGAAATAAGGAAAATATCTAAAGGATAACTTTAATAAGATTTAAAACTATAAAATAAAAATATTAAAGCCAATAAAAATAAAAATTTAAAAACATAAAAATAGGTTGTAAGATAAAAATTAGATAAAGTTTGAGAAGGGAAGAAGTTGATTCCATTGTATGCTCTTGCCTCCTTTGTCAAATACTAACTGAGCATTATGGCTTGGGTTGATTTCTGGGTTCTCTGTTTTGTCCATTGGTCTATATGCCTGTTCTTGTACTAGGCTATTTTGAGTACAGTGGCTTTGTAATATAACTTGATATCTGGCATTGTGATCCCTCCAACTTTGTTCTTTCTCAAGATTGCTGTGGCTATCTGGGGTGTTTTTGATTCAATATAAATTTTTGGAATATTTGTTCTAGGCCTGTGAAATACGCCATTGGTATTCTTACCATTTGCAGTGGCATGGATGGAGCTAGAGAGCATTATGCTAAGCAAAGTAAGCCAGTCAGAGAAAGATAAGTATCACATGATCTCACTCAGCTGTGGAATCTAATGAACAACATAAACTGATGAACAAAAATAGACCCAGAGACATAGAAAAATTGAACAGACTGTCAAACCTCAGAGGGAAGGTAGGAAAGGGGGAGAAAGGGAGGAAAGAGATCAACCAATGAACTCATATGTGTATATGCAAAACCCACAGACACAGACAATAGGGTGGTGAAAGTCTGGAGGGGCAGGGTGGGAGAGGTCAATGGGGGAATATGTAATACTTTCAACAATAATGATTAAAATAAAAGGTGTACTAAACTATCGTTTGTTACAAGTTAATTCTAAGCATCATAAAACACTTCCCTAAATATTCTGCCCAGTGTCCATGTCATTAAAACAAAAAACTGAAAAAATAGTTGAAGATGAATTAAAGCAGAATAAATTAGAAATGATATTTTCTAAAAAACTGTAAGTGTGCAATGCTATATTCTCCATTATAAAAAGTAAAATCCTAGTTGAAAACAACCTGTGGATCTGAGTCTTTCACAAGGCCTCCTTCAGCATGCAGTTCCTAGTAATGAAGAGTCAATGCTAAATCATTGGCCATTCATCCAACTGAGTTTGTGAGTTTTACTACCTTTGTAAGCCTGAGTCTGGCCCATTGTAGATATAGGTGCTTAATATTTGTGAAGTAAGAGAACAAATGTTTAATGGGTGCCTATTATTTGCAAGGCACTCTTTGAGATATCTTTATGTAAATTACCTTACTAAATTCTCATAATAATCTCATGAGTTATTTTTAACCTCAGTTTATCGTGGAGTAGCTGAGGCTAAGAAAAGGTAAATGATTTTGTCTAAAATCACAAAAAGTGTTAATTTATTATTAGACCACAGCCTTGTGCCCAAAGCATATGAGTACCTCTTGGATAAGATGCACACACACACACACACACACACACACACACACACACACACACACACACACACACACAGATTATCCAAGGAGATGCTGCTTTCAGATTCAAGACTCAAGGAGACTATAGCAGATGGCTCCTCAGGTGCTGGTAGAAATGACAAAGCAATTCAACTCCGGTGATGTACATGAATGAGCTAAACACATGAAGGCCCTTTGTATAACATCAGAGGCTGCGCAAAAACTTTTTACTGTGCTAAAGGGATATAGAAGGAAAACTGGATTTGGCTGAGGCTGGAGTAGAGACGATTGGTGCTGCCCTCCCCCTGTTGCAGAGTGGCTGTGAGGATCAAATGAGATTATAGTTTGGAAGACAGTCTGCATGGCAGAAGCACGTGGGTTTTGGAGTCAGAAAGATGTTGAATTAGTTTTTGTACTTACTGGCTATGTGACCATGTCAATTCAGCTTTCTCAGGCAAAGATTATTACCATTTCCAAATTGGGACAACACAGTGTTGTCTGTTTCACAAGAGTCTTGTGAAGATTAAATAGATTTTGATTGACATAATTCATCTAAATGGCATTCAATCCGCAGAACATAAATGAAACCACACTTGGAGGACCCTGGGGAAGGAGGATGAGAGAATGCTTGTCTGAGGTGTTGGTGTTCTCCCACCCTACCTCTGGGTGTGCACAGGACACCAAGTAACTTCAGGGAACCTGTGGGTGATGGGTGGGATGAGCTAAAGAGAACATCCTAACAAGATAGGAGTTTTGTTTTCTGATTATTTCTTGCATCAATCTCTTGTTAAATACTCAATGAGTTCCATGGAGGAAAAACAGTGTTTTCCACATTTTCTGACCCCCTGAGGTGCCTTACATGGAGGTTGGCCTTAAATAGGTCCTCAATAAGTACTTGTTTAATAATTACTGAGGTAGTTACGACTTTCTGGCTTACCCGTCATGCGCTTGAGGGGACATTCATCGCATGGATGGGGACTCTAGTGCTCTAATTTTAATTCTTCCTCTGCCATCTCCTTAGCAGTACACATTGGAAAAATCACAGCCTTGTTGGGCCAAAGGAAGCTACTTTTCTTTTTTAAATTTCTTTATTGATTAAGGTATCACATATTTGTCCTCATCCCCCTATTCCCATCCCAAACCCCTTCCCATGCATGCCCCTACCCCCCTGTTGTCTGTGACCACTGGTTAGGCTTATATACATGCATACAAGCCCTTTGGTTGATCTCTCTCCCTTACCCCCACCCTCTCCTACCTTCCTTCTGAGGTTTGACAGTCTGATCGATGCTTCCCTGTCTCCGGGTCTGTTTTTGTTCATCAGTTTATGTTGTTCATTATTTCCCCTAGATGAGTGAGATCATGTGATACTAGAAATACACTTATAAGAACCGAAAATGAGACAAGCGATAATGGTTATGCTGAGAGGCAAATGAATCAGTCTGTAGTGAGTTGCTTTCTGGGCCAACAGTTCTATTGAGTCCCAATTTCAATGTCAAACATTTCCTTATGTGTACATGTCAGCAATGATATTTCAGTTCTGGATGGGGGACAAATGGTGGTAATGCAGGTCCGACCCTCTCTGGTTTGGTCTTGGGCAACCTGCAGCGATGCATTGCTGCTGACTGCTAGTATGGCAAGGCGTTGTCAGCATCTTCCATCTCTGGACTATTTCTCTTCTGTCTTCATGGCTGGAGCAGTCCTGTCAATTCCTCTCTGTTGCAGGAATCCACATGGCCTTGGAGTTGTTTTCTGAAAATATACAAACATATTCTTGATCAAAAGTTAATAAAGGAATCTTTTCTATAAATTTGACTTGGGTTCCTTTTTCATTTTTGCCCAAACAATTTTCCTTTGGCTTGTTTTGACACCATATGTGTTTTTCATGGGTGTCTTGCTGTTAGCATTACAAATGAAAGTTAATTTTCTAAAGTAAAAATTTTCTAGATGTAATTTACTTACAGGATATTTTTCTTTAGATGATATTCTTCTATTATCCCCCCTTTTTTGATTTAAATATTAGGAGGCTTTTGGAAAATGTATAATGTAGTCTTGATAGCTTTTAAATTTTAATTTTTTGCACTAAAATATGACTGCTTTAGGTTCATTACATGTTATGCAATTTTACCATGAGATGAACTACCAATAAAAATTTTAGTTAACACTTTAGGATAGAAACTTGGGTTCCCCAATATATGAGATCAATGCCGGGGCCTTGCCAGCAGGTGAGGGGATCCCAAGGCAGGTGCTGTGTGTGGAGGCCACGGGGGCATAGGCTACCAAGGAGACAGAACTGAACCTCACATCACCCTGCTTGGCCCTGGAGAATGGCTGGTTAGCCAGAGACGGGTAAGATTCCTCAGGGAAGGAACAACCTAAGACAGGCACAGTCACGAGGGGCCATCACTAGAGAACTTGGGGGTCAACAGAGGTGGGGCACAGACCCTCACCCCCCCAACTTTGCAGGGGCCTGAACCCTGACCCCTTCTGAGGGAGGTCTCCTGCCCCATGGCTGCTTCGCTTCCCATGCCCAATTCAAATCGGGACCCGGGTAAGAGACAGAGACTTGGCCAACAACAGCTGCCCTCTCACTGCAACAAGACTTATTCGAGTTGTCTTGTACCCATGGTGTGGGGAAGTGGGTTTTTGATATCTAAATCTAGCCTAGCACCAGGAATGCTCAGGGCCTACTCAAGAAGGCAAATAATCCTTTCCACTAATATTTACAGGGTAAAATAAGATTGTTGTTAGAGTATTAAATTGGACAGTAAAATAGTAGTCAAGTTCTCAGACTAATTTAAATTGGCTAAGTGAAATAAACCAATATTCTAGAAAAATTAATGGTACTGGACAAAAAGCTGTTCCTAAAGTGTTAACTAAAATTTTTATTGGTAAGAAGCTACTTTTCAAGGGAATATTAAAGGCAGGGCACTAGGCCAGATATTTTTGCTATCGTCCCTATATCTTTGAAATTAACATGGCACCGGATGAGAAAAACTCAAATTTCTCTTCTCTGCACTTCCCCACCAGTTTTGGTGTCTGGATCCTAGGAGAGAAGTGTGTGTCATCTTTACTTAAACTTAATTTCACAGCTGAGCCAGTGGGATTTCACTTCCAGGTTACAGCCAATGCAACTTTGCCTGTGGGCAGGAATGCTGTGCTCAGGGCAGTGGAATACATGGTCTGCTTGCTTGTGGGGTATCATATCTGTCAGTCAAGCCTTTGACAGCAGCTGGAGGGCAGTTAATTCAAGGTTAAAGACTCTGGCAAGGATGGTACATTGGGACTCTATTTGGCTGCTTGAAAAAAATTGTCATATGTTGTTTATTTTCATCTTATTAGGAAAAGCTTTGGGAGGATAGAGCATATTGTTCATATAGAGAAGAATATTTTTCTTCTTGTTTGTCAAGGCAAAACAGTATGCATCTTTTTTTAATTCAAGAAATGCATTAATCTGTTTTGATATCTAGAGATGGAGGAAATAATATCCTTTGAAAGTTAAATTAATAATATTCATACCAAATGGATAAGGATTACCCATCTGAAGGTGAAATCCTCTCATTGTAAAGGTATAAAGAGCTTATAATTTATTAAGTCAAATCCTAATACCATTTTATCCCATTTGCAAAAAGACTTTGGAAAGATACACAAATATAGTTGGCTAATGGATCCATTCTCAATGAGCCAAGCAAAATCTGGCTTCACAAAATTCTACTGATAAATGGCACTATCTGAGACCTTCAGCAATAGACAACTAGCTTTATCTTCCTAATCATCTGTATCTGAGACCATAATATTTGAAATTTCAATAAAACAAACAAACAAAAAAAGCCCTAACTAAATTGTGGCTCTAATTTATAGGAATTGAGATTTGAATATGATGAATTAAGAGATTCTGAACTCACGTTGCTTCTTGCAGAGTTTATAGAATCAAATGCTGATGCTAGATTGTTAATGTCCCCAAATCCTATTTATCTGTAGCCATTTCTCAGCAAGGTGAAAAAAAAGTGTAGCAATACTTGCATGCTCTTTATGTAGGATACTGTAATGGAAAGAACAGGAACTGCAACTTATTAAAAAAATGGCAGTCTATTTTGATGCAGTATCTGGCAGTGTAAAGAGTTTATAGCTATATTCACCCATATAGGAACAGCTGTACTTGAGAATCAATTAGAATATACTATAGTTCAGCAAAGGATGAAGCACATCTTCCAGAACAAGAGTAGCAAAATGCCTCATTCTGGAATCCTTGAATAAGTCTCACACAGTAGAAGGTATAATACTCCTTAGAAGAATGGTAGAAACTAAAAAATTTAGATAAATTGCTCTGAATCATGAGAACTAACTCATGCATCATTGGAAACTTATATGTCACCCTTTAAAAAATAAATATATTTTCATTTACCATAAATAGTATTACCAAGTTTGAGGCTGTCCACTAAGATCTGTCATACTTTGGATTTTTCTCAAAAAATAGGAAACTTAAGAAATTATATTGATTTCATAAATTTCAGATGGTTTCTTCTAAGTCTTGCTTGGGACACATGCATGTGCAGGCGCGCGCGCGCGCGCGCGCGCGCACACACACACACACACACACACACACACACACACACACACACACTCTTACTGTGTTTTCTCCTTTTGGGGCTTATCTATTGATTCCTCTTTTACATGAATATATTTTGCACATGCCACCCACAAGCCTTTCAAAAAATTTTGGAGACAAGATTTATTTTACACCAAACACAACTGATGGGGTTAGCAAATATCACATAAATCCCAGGGACAAAAGATTCCAAACATACTGATTTTTTTGCTTTTCTAATACTTGCTTAAGCAGCAAATTAGAAGTTTGTATCTAGCTTAACAGTCAATGTTGATATTGACAATCAACCTTTACTTAATTGTTTATTAGAAAAACTGTCAATAGTGTTTCTTCTTTTAAAAAAATTAGCTTTATTGAGGTATAGTTGACAAACAAAATTGAAATATATTTAAAATGTATATCCTGGTGATTTGACATACATTTACATTGTGAAAGGATTTCCCCCACCTTGTTAATTAATACATACATCTACTCAAAGTATTTATCTTTTCTTCTCCCTCTTTTTGTTAGAATATTTAAATTCTACTCACTTGGTCAATTTAAATTATGTAATACAGTGTTATCAACTATAGTTAGCATGTTTTGCATTATCTCCTCAGACCTTATTCATCTTATAGCTGAAGGTTTATATCCTTTTATCAATCTCTCCCTATCTCTCCCACCCTTCTGCTCTCTGTTTGACAGCTTTTAAAAATTCTGCATTTAAGTGATACCATGCAGTTCTTGTCTTTCTGTGTGGCTTATTATAATGTCAGGGTCCATCCATGTTGTCACAAATGGCAGGATTCTCTTCTTTCTCATATCTGAATAATATTCCATTGTATGTGTACCACATATTCTTTATGCATTCATCTATCAGTGAGCACTTGAATTGTTTTCATATCTTGGCTATGAATAAGGATACAATGAATATGTGAGTGCAGATACCTCTTTGGTATCCTGTTTTAATTTCCTCTGGATATATACCCAGACCCAGACGTAGAATTGCTGGGTCATATGGTAGTTATATTTTTAATTTTGGGGGGAATCTCCATACTGTTTTCCATAGTGGCTGCACCAATTTACATTCACATTCACTGTGCACAAGGGTTTTCTTGTTTCCACACCCTCCCCAATATTTGGTATCTCTTGTCGTTTTTATGACATCCATAACTTTTTGATGAGGCCTTATACTCTTAACCTTGATGGTTATGTCAAAAGGGAGGGTAGTGTAACTAATCTGATCACAGGACACTTTTCAAAGAACTGGCAGCATCTTAGTGGACACTAGTTATCTGCAGAGCCGTGTTGAGCAATGCTACAGGAACATATTGGAACCATGTATATGGTTGACTCCAAGGGAGAAGGCACAAAGTGACAAGAACAGAGAGTTAAGGCTACCTCAATAGAGGTGAAGAGACTGTGAAGGAGACTGGGAATCATTGGATGAAAACCAAGAGAGAGTGGAGTTTCAGATGCCTAGTGACCCACAGGAGGACAAAAAAGAGAACACACATTGTCTTTAGCAGTATGGGAGTTCTTGTTGAGAGCCACTTCAGTAGGCTGGAAGGGGCATCTGGCCACAGCAGGCAGAATTAAGGAATGTGAGGCTTGTATCCACGTGAGTGTACTGGGGCTAAATAGGCATCAGGACATAGCCAACAGATGCAGGAGTGTGCTCAACTGCCATACCTTAGGCATTCTGGATGGCAATGATGTGATATTCTGAACAGGTAAACAACTTTTGGCAAAAATCTTCCTTCACTTTACCCAGTAGTTGCATTCCCTTCTAATACAGCCTGTCTTGGCCTTTGTGGGGCAGGGCGTGCTAGAGAATGAACTTGACCCTCTTCATCCATTTAACCCATTGGAGGTGTGGGGGATGCGGGAAGTCTGTCAAGGTTCTTACTCAGTAGAAATTAAAGGTCAAGACTTTGGTTAAATGCAGATATTTTAATTTATCAGGCCAGGAGTGGGAGCAGGGGTCTTAGTTTGTACACAGGGAGATTTTGGTTTCTATACAGGTGATTCTGATAATCTGGCAGATTTGGAGATTCTGGGCTGGGAAGCAACTTTCTTTTTCTCTTTCCCAGGTCCAGGAAGGGGCCAAGCTCTTATAGGTCATGGGAACCCAGAAGTCACCGTCTTCCCTCCGTATTGAAGAAGTCCCGTCCCCGCTCCCCCCCCCCCCCCCCCGTTCAATAGTGTCTCTTTTGGTTTTATCTTCCTGGCATGGAAACTGCCCATAATCACCTATGACATGCCATTGTAATCTGCCACAAGGATCTATCCCAGAAATAGTAAATTCATGACACACAATCCTTCTGTGTTTCTTGTGGATGTCACTATTCCATTAAGGCATTCTTTTCCATTGAACATCAATGTGACCTCAGAATCTTTCTCAACACAACACTTGAATCTGCATCATCAAATGACTGGTGTTTGTATATAAGATGAAATTTATTTGCTCTCTCTGACAAAGCACAAACTATTCTTGCATTTTTGTTTAAGCCAAGATTCCTTGGATATTTAATTATTTATGCTATAATTGTGAGCAGATGGCAGCCTACAAGTTATCCACTTATTCTGTGTGAGAGGAAGTAACGTCTTGCTTGCAAATCATTCCTTCTGGGATTTATTATGATCAAGGCCTAGATACTTCCCATTTTTCAATTTCATGAGTAACCTCTTTGCAGAATACCAATGTAGTTCTGTATGTGTTATGAGATATCAACTCAATTAGAATAAGTAAAAACATTTTGTGAATAGACACTAATTTGTTGATATTTTAGTGGGACTTTTGAAAAATTGACTTAAATTTAACAGCAAAGTCACTAGCACAAAATGCCTTTTTTTTTTCCTGTTGAGAGAATAAAAATTGAGTATTGCATCAGAATTTGGAAAACTCTCTTAGAGGCTTTTAAAAAATAATGTGTGGACAGGCAGGCATATTTAATTATGACAGCTTTATTTCTCCTCCAAACTTTAAACTTGAGAAACCACTGCGTTAGGTGAGAGGTCAACATTTGTTAAAGCCTGGGGTTTAACTCTTGCCTGCTTTCCAGAGATATTACCTCTGAGGTAATGTGGTAAGGTTTATTTAAAACTCAGGTGACTGTGTCTGTTAATTGTCCCTCCTTGGAGTAAGCAAATTAATAAAATGATTATTTAGGCAAAGTGGCATGTAAAAATCATTAATGGAGAACAGGCATGGTGATCTTCCATGATTTTGCTAAATGCCATAATTGAAGCTGATTGTATTAAAACAGCAGGATAAGGTGCTGGTCATATTCAATTTTCCCCTCACTTTCAATATTTTTTTAACATATTTTATTGATTTTTTAAAATGAATCTTTATTGTTCAGATTATTACAGGTGTTCCTCTTTTATTTTTCCCTCCACCTGATTCCCCACCCCACCCCAAGCCCTTACCCCCCGCCACTGTCTTCATCCATAGGAGTAAGATTTTTGTCCAATCTCTTCCCGCACCCCTCACACCTGCTTCCCCTGAGAATCGTCAGTCCACTCCCTTTCTATGTCCCTGATTCTATTATATTCACCAGTCCATTCTGTTCTTCAGATTTTTTGTTCACTTGATTTTTAGATTCACTTGTTGGTAGGTATGTATTTGATGTCATTTTGTTGTTCATAATTTTTATCTTTACCTTTTTCTTCTTCTTCCTCTTCTTAAAGAATACCCTTCAGCATTTCATGTAATCCTGGTTTGGTGGCGATGAACTCCTTTAGCTTTTTCTTGTCTGTGAAGCTCTTTAACTGACCTTCAGCTCTGAATGATAGCTTTGCTGGGTAGAGTAATCTTGGTTGTAGGTTCTTGCTGTTCATCACTTTGAATATTTCTTGCCACTCCCTTCTGGCCTGCATAGTTTCTGTTGAGAAATCAGCTGACAGTCGTATGGGTACTCCCTTGTAGGTAATTAACTGTTTTTCTCTTGCTGCTTTTAATATTCTCTCTTTGTCTTTTGCCCTTGGCATTTTAATTATGATGTGTCTTGGTGTGGTCCTCTTTGGATTCCTGTTGTATGGGGTTCTGTGGGCTTCCTGAACTTGTAAGTCTATTTCTTTCACCAGGTAGGGAAAGTTTTCTGTCATTATTTCTTCTAATAGGTTTTCAATATTTTGCTCTCTCCTTTCTTCTGGCACCCCAAAAATTCGGATGTTGGTTTGCTTGAAGTTGTCCCAGAGGCTCCTTACACTATCTTCATATTTTTGGATTCTTTTTTCTTTTTGTTTTTCTGCTTGGATGTGTTTTTTTTCCCCATATTTCAGATCTTTGGTTTGATTCTTGGGGTATGTTGATCTACAGTTGAGTTTCTGTATATTCTTTATTTTAGACAGTGTATGCTTCATTTCTCACTGGTCCTTTTCCATTTTTTTGGCATTCTCATTAAGGTCCTTGAAGGCCTCACTAGCTCCTCAGAAGTGTCATCAAGTTTCTCGGCGGTTTTTAGAAGATTTTTGAGTAACCTTATACATGTGGTTCTGAACTCTATGTCATCCAGTAGTTTGCTTTCCTCCGTTTCTTTCATTCATGACATGTTTCTTTGTTTCTGCATTTTGGCTGCTTCCCTGTGTTGATGGAGTGGCTTTGTGTGGTAGGTGACCTATAGGGGCAGTAGCTCAGCCTCCCCAATCACCTGATGTGGACGCTCTTGGTACACCTCTTTGTGGGCTGAGTGCAAAGTCTTGGTGTAGTTAAGCCTTAATTGCTGTTGGTACGCTGGGAGGAATTGACCTCCAGGCCAATTAGCTGTGAGCACTCCCTGTGTCTATAATGGAAGAACTGCTGCGCTGAAGACACGCTTATGGGGCAGGACTTGTTTCAGTGGGGCTTTGGTGCTCACTGAGTCTGCCTCTTGAATGTGTCACTTATGGATGTGAGGAGTTGAAATCTGGTGTCTCACACTGACTACTAGGTACACTGGCTTCTGGATCTCCAATGGGGTGCAGGTCAGGTACTGTCTGAGGCCACTCAGCAGGAGCTACAGTGAGAGCTGCAGTTTTCTCCTCTTTGCTTGTGGTTTGGAGGTTTTGGAGCTGTCTGACCCAGGCTGCAAGTTTGCTAGGTTAAGCTGCGATAGGGCAGGCCTTTCTTATGCTAACGCTGCTGCTTGGAGCTTGGGTGGGTTTGTAGGTTGTGCAGGGTGGGGCCTCAGGTTACTAGGTTAAGGGGTGGCAAACAGCAATGGCTGCTAGTTAGCCGGCTCTGCGTCCCCAACAGCATCCGTGAGTCCTGTGCCCCAGTGCAGTAAACAATTATTCCTGCGCGCAGCTCTGCAAGCAAGCCACCCTCACTGGCAGACAGTCCAGCTTCTCCCCATAGGAGTTTGGGTCCCCCGTGTCTCCCCAGAGACTGGATTTCAGAGTAATCAGAGGCTTGTCTCCGTTCGGGTTGAAAAAAGCAACGCACCCACTCGCCCGCAGCCAGTCCGGATCACGCGCCTCTGTACCTCAGCTTTTCAGCACTTGTGCACGTCTCAATGCTCTTTTCTCTTTCCTTCTAGTTGTAGAACTTCCACTCAGCCAGCTTTCCCGTGGTTCTGGGTGATAGACGTTTTGTCTTTTAGTTGCAGTTTAAATTGTTGTGGGAGGCAGCAGTTTAGGTGTTTACCTATGCCGCCATCTTGGATTCTCTCTCCACTTTCAATATTTGATAATTAAAAATATAGAGTATTTTTCTGAATGATGACTAGCTCAATGCAATTATTCTGGTTCCAATGGCTGAACAGATGCTGCTCTAGAAACAGATGGTAGAGAATCAAAAACATCAACCTCTGAGCCACAGATTTTTACATTCAATATTCATACTATAAGGTAGACCTGGACCTAGGTGCTAGGATCACTACAATCTTACTGAACTTTATTTAACTCTGGAGAAAGTTTTGTGCTGATATGAGGAAATAGTTTATTTCCCTCCTTCCTTTTAGAATTTTAACTTGGTAGGGTTATGAACATTCTTGTGAATTAATAATTCCTATTTCTTTTTTAAAAAATTCTTTATTCTTTACATATGAATCCTTCCCCCCCATTGACCTCTCCCTGCTTGTTCCCACCCCCCTCCCCCAGCACATGCCCTCACCCCCCTACTGACTGGGTCCATGGGTTATGCTTATATGCATGCATACAAGTCTTTTGGTTGATCTCCCACCTCCCCTCTCTCACCCCCACAACCCCCCCCATGCCTTCCCCCTGAGGTTGGATGGTCTGTTCGATACTTCTATGTCTATGGATCTATTTTAGTTTATCAGTTTATGATGTTCATTATATTCCACATATGAGTGAGGTCATGTGATAATTTATCTTTCTCTGACTGGCTTATTTTGCTTAGCATAATGTTCTCCAGTTCTTATGTCTCTGTGAAAAGTCATAAATGCAGAAAACTTTAAAAGGTATCATTTAATTTAATAACTAGTCTCAAAACATATTTCAGAGTTTATATTACCTTTGAAAAATCTTCTGGAGCCTGTAGGAAAAACAAATTTGAGAAGCCATGTTTAATATTTTGTCTTTTTGGACAACCTGTAAAACGTTATCCCTTACCTTTTTAATCTGGAGAATCTAAATCTTTCTGTTCTTAGGTTCCCACATCTAAATGCACTTGGTCCTTTCCCAATAGTCCATGTGAAATGCTCCACATGTTAATCCTTTGTTGTACACGCTGATTTGTCTACATGTCAACGCTAGCTTCCCACCTCTACCTCTACCCCATCCCAGACACGGCTTCCTCTCCAGCTGAGTCACTGGCTGCATCTGAGTGGGTGGTGTATGTAGAACACTCTCCAAGAGGCAGTTATGAGAAAGATAATACATCAAGAATAAAGCCAGAGTAATTACCATGGAGATATTACTACCTTCTTGAGGAGATAAAATATATTTATGTCTAGAATTTCCTGTTTTTACTGTGTTAAAAATGGAAATGCTATATGATTATACATAAGTAAGTATGATTAACAGCAATTTTTTGTTTTTAGATGTCAGAACAAAATTTATTGGTATTACATTTGTGTGTGTGTACAAAAATGGTAAGAATCAAGCTGCCAGATGTCTCAGTGAGAGCTTACATTATAATTATTTTATTAACTTTACATGATTTACAACAGTAAGTTTATCTGTGTACTCTTAAATATTTTTGTCATTAAAACTCCATCACGCTTGTCAGAATAAATGAACAGAACTTATTCCCCCTTATGTAAGATTCTTTGTTTTGGAGTTTTTGTTTTGTTTTGTTTTGTTTTTTTTGTTTTTCACTTTTATTAGAACATGACTTTGCAACCTAGAGTGAAGGCAGCCCTATTTAGTTTGTGGCCCAGAATTCACTCATTAAAAGTTTGTTGATGGAGTATATACTTGACAAGTATTTTTTTGCAATTAATATATCTTATGCTTTACAATGGTCCTGGATGAGATGGGTACTGTATTCCACATTCTCTATTTCTTGGTGGTGGTCTCCTAATTTTAAGTTGCCGTTGCAGGTAGAAGCTGGGAAAAGTAGGCACCAACCTCATAAAAGTCCCATAGATGGGAAGGGATGACTAGAGAAAATAATGCAAAATAGCTGAGGTATCCAGCATCCTGGGGGATTGATGTGCTGAAATATTGTGTCAGACAATAGAAACCTGAGTATTGTAAAGCTACCCTTGGCTCAGCTCATCTCAATCACTAAACCATGAAAATTCAGGAATAAAAATACCAATGTTAAATTAGAATGACCTTTGGCATGTATTGTATTTTGTCCCTTACTTAGATTTACATTTTCAAAGAGTGTTCTCTGAAAAACTGTGATTTCCTAGTGAAATCTAATTCGAGAAACCTAATTGTCAAGAAACCATTACAGTGTCTTTCTCTTTTCCTCTTTAGTGAATGCTGGGATGAAAAAGCAACATCAAATGGTATTTGAAATAAGTTACAGTTGATATTAGATACAGGCCTGATTTTAATCCCTGCACTGCCATTAACTTGCTGGACATCTTTGTGGATCAGTCTCTTCTCTTTAGTCACCCCCACCCCATTTTTTTCATTATATCTTCTCTTACTTTATAAGGCTTTTTCTACTTTGGTTATCTTTTATTCTAATATAATCATTTTTCTATCTCAATGATGTCATAGCCAACTGTTTTGATATTTCCCATCTAAATTTAAAAAAATAAAATGAAACCTTACCATGTTCTCATATCTCTCTAGTTAACATCCCTTCAACCCAAACTTCTAGCAAAAGTTATCTATATAACTAATTTCCTTTATTCTTTGCTAAATTAGCTTCTGTCTTCATCATTCCATCAAAACTACCTTCATGAACATTATGGCAATCTTTATGTGGCCAAATGCATAAACCACCTCACCTTGAAACATTTTCCTATCCTGGCACTTCTAACACCACACTCTTCTGGTTCCCTTCTACTAATAGGCTACGTCTTATCAGTGTCCTTTATTGGCTTTTCCCTCCACCTGAACAAATACAGTATTCAATTATTTTTATCAGGACAGAACATCCTAAATCCTTCTCCTCCTAAGGCATGACTTGATACCACCTTAAACTCAGAATAAGAATACCACACTCTTACCAATCTCTTTCACACTTCAGATCAAATCAAGCTTTCTTGGTGCCAAAACCTAATACTAAATCATATAGCTCAGTTTTGTGTCATATCTTCCCTGGATACTGCCATCCCATTTCCATGGCCTTGTGAATATTTGGACAGTGTTTCCGACTCTCCCAAGAGGATTTTTCATAATTCCTTATAATGTGAACAGTCTTTTAATGAAGGAACCAGACTGTAAGTTATGACAATGTCCCACCCATCAGCAGAAGAGTGCATTGAGCTCCCAACCATGGAGGTAGCAAAGTTGAATAGTGCAGTTTGCAGACTCGCAGTGCAGATTGCACAGATTCATATCCTAGCTCTGCTGCTCATGTAATCTCCCAGTTCTTTATGTAATCTCTTCTCTAGTAACAATAGTAGAGTAGTCCCTCCTTATCTGTGGGGGTGTGTTCCAGGACACTTAATAGATGCCTAAAACTGCAGATCATACCGAACCCGATATACACTATGTTGTATACTTGCATACCTATGATAAACTTTAAACTACTCTTGCACTTTAGGGCCATTGTTATGTAAAATAAGGGAAAACATGAGCACAAGCACTGTGATACTACAACAGTGAATCTGATAAACCAGATGGCTATTAAGTGACTACTGTGGAAATAGTCTATATAGTATGGCTATACAGGGGATGATTCCTGTCCCAGGTGGGATGGAACAGGATGGCTTGAGAATGGTGTGCAATTTAAAATGTATGAACTATTTATTTCTGAAAAATTTTTATTTAATATTTTTGAACTGCAGTTGACCATGGGTAACTGAAACAACAAAAAGTGAAACTGTGAACAAGGGGGGGAGGGGGGCATCTATTGTACTTATATTATAGCACTGTTGAGTTAATAAGTATAAAGTGCGTAGACCAGTATCTAGTTTGTAGTAAAGACTTTCTGTAAAAAAAATGTGAAGGTCTGAGACTGACCTTATCAACTAACAAGTTAGCCTGTTAGTATTTCATGGATGCTGTTAGAAGATACAAGACTCTTGGGTCAGAGACAAAGAACTTTAATATTTATGGCAGAACAAAGACCATGAGGGTTCTGTTTGTATCACCTCATCTTCGCCCCTCCCTCCAAGTCCTGTGGGTCTGATGTGGAGGGGCCCAGGTGAGTGTTATTCAGCTGTTACATTGCAGCTAAAGAACCTCAAGCTTAGGGCATATGCGTCTTTTATAACAAGCTGAAAGCATACCTTCTCTTTGCTTCCAAGTGAAATAGTATCTTCATTATACTGGGAAAGAAGAAAATCTGCCTTTTTTTCTCAGGAGGGAGACATTAGCTCTATCTTCTTTTTTTAATTTAATAAATCTCCATTGTTCAGATTATTACAATTGTTCCTCTTCCCCCCCCCCCACAGCTCCCCTCCATCTGGTTCCCACCACACCCTCTGCCCTTACCTCCCCCCGACTGTCCTCATCCATAGGTGTGCACTTTTTATCCAGTCTCTTCCCTCACCTCCCACACCCCTTTCCCCCCAAGAATTGTGAGTCCACTCCCTTTCTATGCCCCTGATTCTATTATATTCACCAGTTTATTCTGTTCCTCAGGTTTTTAATTCACTTGATTTTTAGATTCACGTGTTGAGAGACATGTATTTGTTGTTCATAATTTTTATCTTTACTTTTTTCTTCTTCTTCCTCTTCTTAAAGAATACCTTTCAGCATTTCATATAATACTGGATTGGTGGTGATGAACTCCTTTAGCTTTTTCTTATCTGTGAAGCTCTTTATCTGACCTTCAATTCTGAATGATAGCTTTGCTGGGTAGAGTAATCTTGGTTGTAGGTTCTTACTATTCATCACTTCGAAAATTTCTTGCCACACCCATCTGGCCTGCATAGTTTCTGTTGAGAAATCAGCTGACAACCATATGGGTGCTCCCTTGTAGGTAATTAACTGTTTTTCTCTTGCTGCTTTTAATATTCTCTCTTTGTCTTTTGCTCTTGGCATTTTAATTATGATGTGTCTTGGTGTGGTCCTCTTTGGATTCCTTTTGTTTGGGGTTATGTGTGCTTCCTGGACTTGTAAGTCTATTTCTTTCACCAGGTGGGGGAAGTTTTGAGTCATTATTTCTTCAAATAGGTTTTCAGTATCTTGCTCTCTCTCTTCTTCTGGCACCCCCTAATTCGTATGTTGGTATGCTTGAGGTTGTCCCAGAGGCTCCTTACACTATCTTCAAATTTTCAGATTCCTTTTTCTTTTTGCTTTCCCAGCTGAGTGTTTTTTGCTTCTTTGTATTTCAACTCTTTGACTTGTTTCTTGTGGTCCTCTAGTCTGCTGTTAGGTCTCTGTATAATTTTTTTTTTCAGTCAGTGTATGTTTAATTTCTAGTTTGTCCTTTTTCATATCCTCAAGGGTCTCACTAAATTTATCACCCTTTTCTAGGAGATACTTGAAAAACCTTATAACTGTGATTTTGAACTCTATATCCAGTCATT
Organism: Corynorhinus townsendii; assembly: GCA_026230045.1. Taxonomy (NCBI): domain Eukaryota; kingdom Metazoa; phylum Chordata; class Mammalia; order Chiroptera; family Vespertilionidae; genus Corynorhinus; species Corynorhinus townsendii. The sequence goes on from JAPDVU010000008.1 coordinate 71,237,332, forward strand.
TGTTTTCCTCCATTTCTTTCATTTGTGATCAGTTTCTTTGTCTCTGCATTTTCGTTGCTTCCCTGAATTGATAGAGTAGCTTTGTGTGGTAGGTGTCCTCTATGGCACAGTGGCTCAGCCTCCCCAGTTACCTGAGGTGGACACTCTGGGTACACCCCTTTGTGGACAGTATGTACAGCCTTGTTGTAGTTAAGTCTTGATTGTTGTTGGTGTCACTGGGAGGAATTGACCTCCAGGCCAATTGGCTGTGAGGATCAGCTGTGTCTGCTGGGAGAACTTCTGTGCTGGAGACACTCTTATGAGACAAGACTTGCAAAGATGCAAAAGCCTCTGTGCTCAGCTTGGATTGGACAGAGTTTCAGGGAAGAGCAGACGGCCTTGGTTTCCCATCAGCCCTGCCCTATGAGGCCCCTGGGTCTCAGTGTCTCTTGGTAATTGCTACAAGCACCTCTGAGAGAAAGCTGCCCTTGAGTTTCATGCTGCCAGACAGTCCAGTTTCTCCCCGAATGAGTCGGGGTTCCCAGAAACTTGCACAGAACTGGAGGTCAGCACAGTCAGGAGCTTCCATCTCCCTCCCGCTTTACAAAGCCAGCTGCACACTCAGCCTCCCATGCATTCAGCAGTCAGTCCTCTCTGTGTGCAGACGCCTCCGGACTTCTGCCTTCTGCAGCTCCCGAGTCTCAGTGTGCTTTCTCTTTTCCTGAAAGTCCAGATTCCACCCAAATGAGTCTGGTTTCCCAGCATCTCACCCAGGCCTGGAGTTCAGTCAGGAGCTTACTTCTCCCTCCCACTTTAGAAAGCCAGCCGCGCACTTAGCCACCCATGCACACAGCCACCTGTCCTCTCTGTGTGCAAGTCTCCGTACCTCAGCCTTTTGCAGCTCCTCTGAGTCTCAATGTGCTTTCCTCTTTTCTTCTAGTTGTAGAATTTCCACTCAGCCAGCTTTCCTGTGGTTCTGGATGGTGTCCGTTTTGTCTTTTAGTTGTAGTTTTGATATTTTGTGCTAGGCAGCAGTTTAGGTGTTTACCTATGCCACCATCTTGGTTTCTCTTTAGCTCTATCTTCTAAGGGTGCTTGGCTAGACAGACATCCTTGAAAAGATAGTATGAAACAAAAAGGCAATGCCTTGTTCACAAGCTAGCAGAAACATGAGAGACTCATGGGTCACTTACTCCCAATACTATTATTGTAGCATCTCCTCTGTTGGTCATTCCCTATTTCCCCAGGGAGAATTCATTGCTTCCTCTTCAGCACCCCACAAAACTCTGCACATATTGTAACTATGTCATCTCTAATATATGTAAAGATAGTTTATCTCTGTTTCTGTTGTTATGGTTTGAGTTTCTTTATACAGGTTTTTTGACTTATTTATTGTTTATATTCTTACCCCTACTTCTTGCATTCCATCACCAAGAAAAGTGCCTAAAATACTTGATGCTTAATATGTGTTGAATTATTTGTAATTAAAAATAATAAATGTCATGGATGGGAAGACTTTTTCCCTGTTGTCTGTGATTAAAAACATTGTTATTATTCAAAAAGAACATGTGGCATTCAGGGCACTACAGAAACACAATCTCATTAAGCAAATACACATTTGATTTTTTAATATAGAAAATAGAATTAGAGAGGCTGTTAGCACAGTGTGTTTTTTTTAAGACTCAGGAATGTAATGGTAAATGATACATTTAACTCCCACAGCATTAAAAATTCTATATATAGTTATAATATTTTCTAGCTTCAAATTTATTCTGCTTTAAGTGAATATGCAGCGCAACCAATATTCTGATTTAAATGGATATGTTCTGTTTTCTTCATTTTTCTTTAGAGCTGTCAGGTAATTCTTCCATACTCTGAGAAACTGTGTCCCTAGGGGGGTGAAGGGACACCTTTATATAGATGCATATTGGTCTATGGTTGTAATTTGCTTTGGTATCCATAGGGATGACAGGTGCTAAAGAAATGTAAGCTGATAGTATGACACAAAATTGAGCTATATGATTTAATATTAGGCTTTGGGACTAAGAGAACTTGATCTGATCTGAAGTGTGAAAGAGATTGGTAAGAGTGTGGTATGCTTATTCTGAGTTTAAGGTGGTGTCAAATTGTGCCTTAGGAGGAGAAGGATTTAGGATGTTTTGTCCTGATAAAAATAATTTAATATTTGTTTCATGGTTTCAGTCGCAGTAATAGGAACACGGTCAGATTTGTTGAGGAGTGTGAAGAAGACTGATCTCCAACAGTGAGATTTCAGGTAGGAATAGAAAAGGCAAGACCAGAGATGGCATATCACAGCGATTAAAGGACAGAGCCTGGGGGAAAGTTGTTCTGGGTTTAAATTTTAGCTCAGCCATTTTCCAGCTGTATAATCTTGGGGAAGTTTCTAAAATTGTCAAAACCCACTTTCTTTTCTCCTGAGATGTCTCCATCTAGACTCCCCACAATGACTGAGAGAGAAAACACAAAACACATGTGTACTGCTTGGCTCAGTGCTGACACAGTGTGCGATGGTTTGTAACTTGCATGTGCATTTATTCAAGAGAGAAGTGGCCTCAAAGGAACAGCATCTCTTTACCTAATGGCTTACTCTTGCTTAAAGTGCTTTTCTATAATTCATCGCTGGGACCCTGTGTCCCTGTTTCTTCCAGTATTCTCTAGAATTCTAATTTTTTAAAAACTCTCATTGCTTTTCTCTGATAGGCAGGCCACCTTGCTATAGTTAAATGAGATAATGTATAAAATACACTGAGGATCATGCATTCCCTGAGATAAGCTCACCATAATGTTACCTATATTATTAATGATCATAACCCTCCATTTATGCAGGGCTTTGCTTTTTTCCTGGAGCAGCCCTTTTCGCCTGTTTCTTCCCTACCACTTCTGTGCTGACAACAGGACTGGTATAGCATCTCTACCTCTCCCACAGTTTCCTGCAGACTGCTCCTCAGAACCCTGGGAAGACCCACTAAGGTGCACAGGTTTTTAAAACACATATGCTCCCCTCCCTCCCAGAGCCGGCTGCTCCCTCTGGTGACTGACTAGCCCTCTGGTCTCCCTTTGTCTTTGTGTGAATGTCCTTTACAGCTCCTCACCTTCAACCTTGGTGAAATCCTGACCTTGCACCTGGTCCCCAGATTTCAGCTCCGATGACTCCATTTGCTCCAGAGAAATGCAGCTTTGCTAGCAGTGCAGTAAATCAACCTGAAATAGTAAGTATGGTTTCAGACATTCATTATACTGGTTTCAGTACCTTCTCTCTGACACAAGAATTTAAATGGTCCCTGAGAGAAAAGCATACCATGCAGAATTGTGATTATTAGCACAAGCTAGATATCAGCAAGTGCATTTACATTAAAATCCATCTATTCCTTAGGTCCTTATTTTGTTTCCTCAGTGGGAGCTATTCCTGGAGAGTTTACTTAAAGCTAACATTCATGCAAGTGAGAACATTAAGTGAATGCATCCCTTCTGACAATCTCATAACATTTACCTAGACAAGATCAGAAATGGGGGTATATGAAATTTGGGATAGCAAAATAGGAAAGTATAAAGAAGACAAGACCAAAGAAACTTGGGAGGAGGTGAGGTCAAGAGAGATTATGGTGGAAAAGTTAGATTTGAGTAGGGAAGGAGAGAGAGGAAGAGGAGAGGAGAGGAGAGGAGAGGAGAGGAAGAGAGGAGAGGAGAGGAGAGAGAGAGAGAGAGACAGACAGAGAGAGAGAGAGAGAGAGAGAGAGAGAGAGAGAGAGAGAGAGAGATCCTGAAAAAAAAAGAAAAAAATATTTAAAGAAGTCTTTAAATATGTCATTAAAGATTTACCACCTACAGTGTGTGTGTGTGTGTGTGTGTGTGTGTGTGTGTGTGTGTGTGTGTATCTGTGGATGTCAAATATAAGATTTCAGGTAAATTTAATATTCTAGTTAAATAAAAGGGAAGAGGTACAGCATAATGGAAGGTTATGTGTGGTTGTAGGAATTAGTGAGTTTAATTTGAGCTTCATGACTGTGCATGTTATTTCTAGGCTTTTCAGAAACCATATGCAATGAAATTCCCATTCAGTGCTTTTGCAAACTGTGGCTTTTTTCTGTTTACATCTCCCCCTCCACCTTACTTTTATATTGTGTTTACACAAAGCAGGCTCAAATTTCTGCCAAGAGCAACACACTTCTCGGCCTCAGCTGTATTGTATTTTGCAAAATATAAGCTGGAGAGGAGGGGGAGGAATGTGTGCTAATCTTGAAAGCCTGTCAGGACATTCCCTCCCTAACCTGACTGGCCAGCTACTAATGGGAAGATGAACAGGGAAGAGGAATCCAGTGCATATTCAGTCACGTAATGTTATAATTCTTTCCAGAGGAGTGTAAAATTTTGGATGAGAGGTCAAAGCACAAGCTCAAGAAGACAAAACTGTATATTTGACACATTTCTCAATATCAAGTGTTTGGTTCAAGTGGTCACATTTTTGTGAAATGAAGTAAAGAAAATTTAAAGTTCATGGAATATTTATAGTGATGTGCTACACACACTTAGGCTGTGTATTCCTTCATACACTCACTTAATCCTCACAATCATCTTGCAAGTTTTACAGTTGAGAAAAATTGAGACTCAGAGAGGTTAGATAACTTATCCAAATCTAAAAAGAAATTTCAAACCCATTTTGGCCTGAGCTCTAAACTCTACATTCTACTTCCAAACTCTCTTGGTTAAAAAGGGACCTGGAAATATGGGGAAAGTATCACCATTGCTCTCCTGCCCCATAAATATATTAAGAATAAAAGGGGAAAAATAGTACCTGCTCAAAACATTTGTGATTAATTATTTTCAGGAATTCTTGGAGTAAGATGTCTAGGTTTAAAAAATAATATTTGTTATTTCTTCTGTTAATTATACATTACTATTCAAAGTAGAAATTTTGGAAAATGCAGAAAACTATATAGAAGTTATTTAAAATAATTAGTAAGCCCACTGTATTAGAATTTATGTGAGTTGCTATAATGAAGTCATCCTAAAATTGAGTGAGAGATTATAAAAATTAATTTTCCTGTCATAAGAATTTGAAGGAGAACATTTCAAACAAAGCAGTTCTGTGAACTTCAATGTGCCTTACACGTTTTTTTCCAGCCATCACCACTGCAGCCATCAGGAAGAGAGGAAAGAACCTTCGTGAAAGAATTTATGGACACACATTATTTCTATTCACATTTTGTTTTCAAGAACTATGTCAGATGGCTTTTCCTAGACACAGGCAAATGTAGTCCTAAATAATCTATTTTCCTCCAGTGTAAGGAGGAAAAGTAGAATGGATTTTATAGGAAAACTGTCTCCACCCATAATAACTATTACTATATTTTAGTTTATGTTTTTACATAATCTTAACATGAATACTATACCTACATGATTTTAAAACAAAATTAGGAAATACACTCCCTCCCCCCCCAAAAAAGGCAAAAAACAAAATTAGGATATTATACCTATTGTTTTGTAACATGCTTTTTTTCCATTGAGTATGTTGGCAATATTGTCTCATGCCATTAAGTATCCTATCTAATAAAGAGGGAATATGCTAATTGACCATCACTCCATCACAAAGATGGCTACACCCACAGTGGAGGCCAAGTTCCCATAAGGAGCCTTAATGAACAATCAGCAGGGACCAGAGGCTATGCCCTCTCCCACCCCATGGGGCTTGACAGGGGACTTCAGGCTGTGTCCCCCACCCAGCAGGGCTTGACAGGGGATCTCAGGCTGCACCCTCCCACCTGGCAGGGCTTGACAGGGGACCTCAAGGTGAGCTTCCCGTCCTGGTGCTGAGCTAGGGGACCTCAGACTGCTGTCCCCGCCCCAGCGCCAGGCCAGGGCACCTGAGGTTGTGCCACTCTGCCTGACTGGGCTTAACAGGTGATCTCAGGCAGTGCCCCCCACCCAGCAGGGCTTGATGGGGGACCTCAAGGTGCACCCCCAGTGCTGGGTCAGGGAAATTCAGGCCACGCCCCCACCCAGAGGGGATATATAGGGGACCTGAGGCTGCACCCCCTCTCAGTGCTGGGCCGGGGGATCTGAGGCTACACCCTTCCACTTGGCAGGGCTTGATGGGGGACCTCAGGCCATGCCCCCCACCCAGCAGGGCTTGACAAGGGTGGGACTGGCCGGGTCTGGATCTAGCCCAATTGGGGGGGTGCGGTGGCTGAGTCTGGGTCTCACGTGATTTTGAGGTGCATGTGGGTGGGTGGGGACTTGACTCTGGGTCCCATGGTGAGCCCCAGACTCTGACAGGAGGAAGGTTTTCATATACATTTTACTAATTTTCTTTCATCTCTGACACTTCTATTATAGAGAAAGGGCAAATAGCAATATTAAATTACTTCCTCTAATTAATCCCCTTTTAATGTGCACAAATTTTGTGCACCGGGTCACTAGTTCTGCTATAACATTACTGTAATATGGCACAGATATTCCATTGTCTGGATGTGCCATGCTTTAGTCTTCCAATCCCTTGTAGTTGTTTCTACTATTTTATTAAAATAAAAGTCAGATAAATGACTTTATGTAAAAATCTTTCTATGCATCTCAGGACAATTCTTAGAAGTCAACCAGTAAAACATTGCTAATGTGTACTGTAGAAAGACTGTATTAATTCACTGTCCTATCAGCAATGGATGAGAGTAAAGACTTAATTATACAAAAATCACTTACCCTCGACCTCCTTAGTATAATTATCTTCATTACTATTGAAACAACAGACTTGGGCTCTGCCTGTGAATATTCCATTGTCATTTAAAAATATTTACTTCCTCCTCTGCCACTTCCATGGAAAGACTATACCTCATCACCCTTTGAGTTTGGGATTGGCCATGTGATCTGCTTTGGCCAATGAGATGTCAATTTCATAATTTCAAATTTCGTTTCCTTTGTAATGTTCTTGCCTGATTATTGTGAACCTTATTGTTTCTCTGTCATTGTCATGACAAAGCTTCCCCAGGGTAGCCTTTGGTGCAGGAAAAGTGACATGTAGATCGGCCAGGGAAGCTTGGAGCCACCCAGTCACCCCTGCCTATCTCAGCCACATGTGAGTGAAACCAACACCTTAATGTATGTCACTGAAATTGAGTGGTGGTTTATTATGCAGAATAGCTGACTGGTACAGTGCCAACTGGCAACACCAGTGGCAAAAGAAAACCTACTAGTTGTGAAATATATGATGTATTAAGGGCGGGCCTTCCCCGGCTCTCTGCACCATTCTTTCTATCTCTCTGGGTAGGTGATGGTCCCTTAATTTCTAGGTGTCAGTAGGTGAATGTGCTAAAGTTATCATTCTAGCTGTGCCATTTCAGTCACATTTAAGCATAGTTTCTTATATGCTTAAAAAATATAACTTTATTAAAAAAATAAAACAAGAACCACACATGGTTTAATAAACTCTTAGGGATAATCCTAAAATATTTCATTCTAGAGACTTCTCAAAACTCAGACTTTAGGGGCAGATTCCTGTCATTTTCAACATTTTATTAAGTCACAGAACATCTGAAAGACCATTCCATGGGTAATGCCTTCAAGGCTGCCCATTCATTCAACATTTATTGAGAGCTGTCTTTGTTCCAGGAATCCAAAGCTGAATATTCCCTGAGCTCAGCTAGTTGACCACCTAGGAGAGGAACCGTCATGAATCATAACTCCTGTAGTGCCATAATGGAACCACGGACAAGGTGTTATCTAAGAAGGACAAGGGACAGCCAGACCTCAAGCCAGACCCACAGTCCTGCTTCCACTTTACCAAAGCACACCACATTTTACATACCTTGTCTGTATTATTATTGGTTTTTCTTGACCTCTTATACTAAGCCATATATTGTTGTTCCAACTTTCCCACTTCTTCATAACTCCTTTTTAATAAATTATTTCTGACTTCTGTGGCACTGCTGGTAGAAAATTCCCCACCAGTCTCCTTTTCTTGCTTTTAGCACCAACTCTGACTCCTCTTTCCAGTAGATGTATGAAGATTGAGATCCCCCACTAAATTTTGCAGAATGTTTGAAGATTACAATGAAGTTTTGTCCTAATCAGAGATGATTTAAAGCAAAAGTAATTTAGAAATAGCAAAGAATTCATTTATTTTATCACCTGTCTGAGATAAGGGAAGGTTAATTTTATGATATTCATTGAGATCTCAGACATGCTATCAGTGTAAGATCCATGGGGACAAATTCAATGGGGAAGAAAGCAACATATCAGTTCTACTCCTTCCATCCTAAGAAGCCCTTGTTCTGCAGAAAAGGTAGAGACTGTTAAAAACTCTATTTTCCAGACAATGCTACCAACACCTCCTTCTTAATGACAAAGAAAGCATTAATGACTTTATTAGTTTTTAAAAAGTCAAGGGCAAGTGTTTGCTGGTTGCCTGCGTAAAGCCTATTTTTTTAGTCAGTATAAAAGAGCGGTTTCCAAACCAGTTGCATATCATCAGGGAAACCTTTCATAAATAAGGGTTCCAAGGCTCCTCATTTAAAGATTATGATGGTTATAGAGTGGATCCAGAAACTTTGTATCATTGTTAATAAGTCCCTCAGGCGAGTTTGATAATCACCCTGACTAGGGAATCATTAGAGGAATTTCTGGGGAGTACTACTACTACGATTCTTTTTTTTTTTTTTTAATATGTTTTATTGATTTTTTACAGAGAGGAAGAGAGAGAGAGATGGAGTCAGAAACATCGATGAGAGAGAAACATCGATCAGCTGCCTCCTGCAGGCCCCCCACTGGGGATGTGCCCAAAAACCAGGTACATGCCCTTGACTAGAATCGAACCTGGGACCCTTCAGTCCACAGACCGACGCTCTATCCACTGAGACAAACCGGTTTCGGCTGATTCTTGAGACATTTAATCCTCACATTCTTTAATTTATCTCATTTAAATTCTATTCATAACAGTGACTGTGATTCTTGTTAGACCACAGGGATAGTGGGAAACTGAGGCTTATGGACTCCTAAGCTCCCGGACTCAGCAGGATTCCAGGTTCTTGGGTCCAATGAGAATAGCAGTCAGTGATAGATTCCGATTTTTGTCTTGCATACATATATATATGGAGATAATTCGTGGTACCATCCCTCTCAGAAGGTCCTGGGGAGGGCTTCCATGTTGGGCAATTCCAGGAACATCACTTGTGTGATGTTTAAAGAACTTTAAAGAATCTCTTCTTCACCAAAACCGGTTTGGCTCAGTGGATAGAGCGTCAGCCTGTGGACTGAAGGGTCCCAGGTTCGATTCTGGTCAAGGGCATGTACCTGGGTTGTGGGCACATTCCCCGTAGGGGGCGTGCAGGAGGCAGCTGATCGATGTTTCCAACTCTCTATCTCTCTCCCTTCCTCTCTGTAAAAAAATTAATAAAGTATATTTTAAAAAAAAATCTCTTCTTCAATGTAGCTAATGATACTTACTGCTCTGACTCCCCACCCCTCAACTGCTAAGTATTACAACACTTTTTCCCTCTGAATGTTGCTTTGCTCTTTTTCAGATTATAAATACCCCTATTAAGGAATCTAGACTGTGGGGGAAATTCATCCTTAGTTTCTGTGACTTATTTCCCTGCAACTTCATGGTCCATGTGAATCAGGGTACTGACCTACTAAACTTCCCTTGATATCGGATCCAATCCCCTTCTTGTAGGTAAATAATGTCCTTATTTACTAAGACCTCTGACAATCTACACTGAAGTTTCACAGTTACTAGGGTGCCTATATAGAGCCTTGTGCTTCCTTTGTAGACACACACACAGAGACACACACAGATAAGAGTGGAGGATTGGCGACTAGAGTCAAGAAGGAAATAAGTAATATATAAATAGATACAAGTATATCTGGTCTCTTCAACATAGGATCTGTGATCACTAGGCAACAGGTACCTATGAACAGGTGCTGTTTAATTCATGGAAGAAATATGTTCTCAAGAAATTTACTAGTTTTGGCAAGATTAACACATCTGAAGTAAAGAAACATGTAATTCAGGGTTAAAGTATGTGGAGAAGGCTATAATAAAGTGTTTCAGAATTCTACAGCATTGTCTTCCTTCTGTCCATTTCCCTATATCATCAAAAAGTAAACTAAAGCTAACCACCACTACAGAAAACAATGAAAACTTGCTTGATTAGCTTATGCCGATCATCCAGCTATGCCTTTTTATTTTTTTACCATCTTTTCTCTTTCCTTCTCTCTTGTTTTAATCCAGCAGCTAAGCATAAGACATGTAGATAAAATAAATAGGATAGTGGGAGAGCTGCCTCTTATTTTGGAGCTTGATAAGATGTGTTAGCTTTTACATTTTGAGCTCTGTGGGATGTCAGGCACTGCAGAGCAGGGGTGGCATCTATCTTTATGATGCTACTTGCACAGGCATCCTATTTGGATGAAACCATCCTTCGTTTCATTTGTTATTTTTAAATAGACTTTGTCAAGGTCCCAAAAGTTCCTTCTAAAAAGGCAATCTGTCCTCTGGTTTTGTTTGCAAATCTGGGTGCCCTACTGCAGAGCAACTTGCTTCTGACTGCAGAGTGGCCTCATGTGTGAGCTCTGTGCATTCTTTCCTTCACAGTGTGCCCCCAGAAGCTAAAAATTCATCATTGCTGTTTTCTTTCAGACCCTCCAGGCACACAGAGTAAGAGCGCACATTTCATGTGGCCCCATGCCACTTGTCACCACCATCAAATGCTTCTGCAATGCCTGTTTTTGTGAGGTAGTGGCTGCCTTTTTGTTGCCCAGGGAGATCAACTGGGGAAGTTTTAAAAAAAACACCAAGCCTGGGTCCTACCCCGGAGAGTCTGATTGAGTGGATTACAGTGCAGGGCAGCCTGGGCATGGATCTTTAAAGACTCCCTGGGCAATTTTAATATACAGTCAAGGGTGAGTGGCATAGGGAGGTATAGGGCTGAGACTGTATATATTGTGATAGTCAAAATGTAGGTGAGGTTAAAACAGGACTTTAAGAAATGGTGTGCCAGGATATGTTATTCAAATTGGCATTTCTTGCTTGGAAATGTCTTTAGGACCTGCTTTATATTCTTAAACCTCTACTATGGAACCAAAGTTTGTTCTTTCAAGTTGATGATGAGTGTTGGCAATAGCCAAGTGATTGAATGGAGGTACACTGATTTTTTTTTTTTTTGAGTCCAAAGGAAAAATATATTTACTTATTTTTTTAATTTTTTAAAAAATAAATCTTTATTGTTCAGATTACAGGTGTTGCCCTTTTTGTTTTCCCCCTATAGCTCCCCTCCACCTGATTCCCCACCTCTCCCTACCCCATGCCCTTACCCCCTGCCACTGTCTTCATCCATAGGAGTAAGATTTTTGTCCAATCTCTTCCCGCACCACTCACACCTGCTTCCCCCTGAGAATTGTCAGTCCACTCCCTTTCTATGTCCCTGATTCTATTATATTCACCAGTCCATTCTGTTCTTCAGATTTTTTATTTACTTGATTTTTAGATTCACTTGTTGATAGGTATGTATTTGATGTCATTTTGTTGTTCATAATTTTTATCTTTACCTTTTTCTTCTTCTTCCTCTTCTTAAAGAACACCCTTCAGCATTTCATGTAATCCTGGTTTGGTGGCGATGAACTCCTTTAGCTTTTTCTTGTCTGTGAAGCTCTTTAACTGACCTTCAACTCTGAATGATAGCTTTGCTGGGCAGAGTATCTTGGTTGTAGGTTCTTGCTGTTCATCACTTTGAATATTTCTTGCCACTCCCTTCTGGCCTGCATAGTTTCTGCTGAGAAATCAGCTGACAGTCGTATGGGTACTCCCTTGTAGGTAACTAACTGTTTTTCTCTTGCTGCTTTTAAGATTCTCTCTTTGTCTTTTGCCCTTGGCATTTTAATTATGATGTGTCTTGGTGTGGTCTTCTTTGGATTCCTTTTGTTTGGGGTTCTGTGCGCTTCCTGGACTTTTAAGTCTATTTCTTTCACCAGGTAGGGAAAGTTTTCTGTCATTATTTCTTCTAATAGGTTTTCAATATTTTGCTCTCTCTCTTCTTCTGTCACCCCAAAAATTCGGATGGTGGTACGCTTAAAGTTGTCCCAGAGGCTCCTTACATTATCTTCATATTTTTGGATTCTTTTTTCTTTTTGTTTTTCTGGTTGGGTGTTTTTTGTTTCCTCATATTTCAGATCTTTGGTTTGATTCTTGGGGTACGTTGATCTACAGTTGAGTTTCTGTATATTCTTTATTTTAGACAGTGTATGCTTAATTTCTGACTGGTCCTTTTCCATGTTTTTGGCATTCTCATTAAGGTCCTTGAAGGTCTCACTAAGCTCCTCAGAAGTGTCATCAAGTTTCTCGGCGGTTTTTAGAAGATTCTTGAGTAACCTTATACATGTGGTTCTGAACTCTATGTCGTCCAGTAGTTTGCTTTCCTCCATTTCTTTCATTCGTGACATGTTTCTTTGTCTCCACATTTTGGCTGCTTCCCTGTGTTGATGGAGTGGCTTTGTGTGGTAGGTGACCTATAGGGGGCAGTAGCTCAGCCTCCCCAATCACCTGATGTGGACGCTCTTGGTACACCCCTTTGTGGGCTGAGTGCAAAGTCTTGGTGTAGTTAAGCCTTAATTGCTGTTGGTACGCTGGGAAGAATTGACCTCCAGGCCAATCGGCTGTGAGGACTCACTGTCTATAAGAACTGCTGTGCTGGAGACACACTTATGGTGCAGGACTTGTTTCAGTGGGGCTTTGGTGCTCACTGAGTCTGCCTCTTGAATGTGTCACTTATGGATGTGAGGAGTTGAAATCTGGTTTCTCACACTGACCACTAGGTATACTGGCTTCTGGATCTCCAATGGGGTGTGGGTCAGCTATTGTCTGAGTCCACCCAGCAGGAGCTACAGTGAGAGCTACAGTTTTCTCCTCTTTGCTTGTGGTTTGGAGGTTTTGGAGCTGTCTGACCCAGGCTGCAAGTTTGCTAGGTTAAGCTGCGATAGGACAGGCCTTTCTTATGCTAAAGCTGCTGCTTGGAGCTTGGGTGGGTTTGTAGGTTGTGTGGGGTGGGGTCTCAGGGTGTCACTAGGCTAGGACGTGGCAAACAGCCATGGCTGCTAGTTAGCTGGCTCTGTGTCTCTGACTGTGTCCCGTGCCCCATTGCAGTAAACAATTATTCTTGCGCGCAGCTCTGCAAGCAAGCCCCCTTCACTTTCTGACCCGATGGCAGACAGTCCAGCTTCTCCCTGTAGGAGTTTGGGTCCCCCACGTCTCCCCAGAAACTGTATTTCAGAGTAATCGGGGGCTTGTCTCCCTTTGGGTTGAAAAAAGCAATGCCTGCCACCAGCCCAGATCACGCGCCTCCATACCTCAGCTTTTCAGCGCTTGTGCACATCTCAGTGCTCTTTTCTCTTTCCTTCTAGTTGTAGAACTTCCACTCAGCCAGCTTTCCCGTGGTTCTGGGTGATAGACGTTTTGTCTTTTAGTTGTAGTTTTGAAATTGTTGTGCGAGGCAGCAGTTTAGGTGTTTACCTACGCCACCATCTTGGATTCTCCTGATTTTTTTTTTTAAATCCAATGATAAGAATGATTATAATGTGATGAGATTGGTTTGTTTCACTCCAGTCTCCACCCATCTGGTAAAATGTAAATCAGATGACATCTTATCCCCTTAATGTCCATTAGTGACTTCCCAGTAGAACAAAATTCAAAGTTCTTGTCAATGTTTACACAGGGATGTGGCTCCTTACCACCACATTGACCTTGTCTCCTATTGTTCCTCCTTTTAATACACATCAGCCTCACAGACCTCCTTTCTGTTTCTTGAACTCACCAAATATATTTCCACCTCAGGCCTTTGGACTTGTTGTTCCTTTTGAGTGGAAAGCTCAGTCCCTCAAATCTCCAAATGAGATCCTTCTTGTTATTCAGATCTCAGTGCAAATGTCAAATCTTCAGAGAAGCTCTCCCTCCCACCCTTTTTACTCCAGTCACCCCCTATTATGTTACCTGTTTTATTGTTTTCACTAGTGGCCTGGTGCATCAAATTCATGCACAGGAGGGGAGGGTGTCCCTCAGCCTGGCCTGCATTCTATCCAATCTGGTACCCCTGTGGGATCGAGCCTAAACCGGCAGTCGGACAACCCCTCTCGCAATCTGCGACTGCTGGCTCCTAACCGCTCACCTGCCTGCCTGCTTGATCTCCCCTAACCACTCTGCCTGCTGGCCTGCTTGCCCCCAACTGTACCCTTCGCCAGCCTGATCACCCCCAACTGCCCTCCCCTCCTGGCCTGATCACCCCTAACCACCTCTCCCTTGGCCCCACCACCATGGCTTTGTCCAGAAGGACATCTGGAAGGTCTCATGGTCTAATTAGCATATTACCCTTTTATTAATATAGATAAGATATGACATACTGCAAGAACTATAACATAACTACCAGTATTACTCTATGAGAATACGTACTTCATGCGATAGGAAGGCATCTAATACATTACATTGTATATGTTATAAGTACTAGGAAATACTGTATTCGTAGCAATAATATACACCCTGTGACTATCCTTTCTGATTACACATGATTTGAGGTCTTTAATTTCTAACCACTAAAGATTCAAAGGACTATTTTTTCCATGAAGTTTAACATTAACATTAGTGAATTTATGTATTCATGTGTTTTATTGTAAACGTCTGAATTATTCACATTGTCATAGATCCTAAACTCATAAGCATGGACCATGCACAGGCTGGCAGCAAGCCAGGAAACCACCCTGAAAGCAAACAGACACTCTGTATAAGGAAAAAGATATAGCACAACATTTAATGTCCAACCTGAGTCACCTCAGAATGTTATATATATTGACTTCTTAATTCATATAGTATCAGGAACTCAACTGTTTGGTTGGTAATGGGGTTGACCTGGCTTTGGGAGGATTATTCCCAAAATATTAAGGAAAGGGGGGCTCAATCTTTTCTTGGTTTCTTGCTCCTCCCCAGCACCTTCATCTTTCTTCTCGTCCTTAGCTTCTTGGGCATCTGCTCCTCCTGGACGTGGTTGGTGTACTAAGAAGGGAATGAGTGAGTGGACATCAAGTAGGAGCTGGTCTGTAAACCACCATAGGCAGATCGACCAAAGACCTGGGAACTCTGAGAGTAGCTGCTGTCTATGCTTCCCACGTTGGTGAAACTGAGCCAGGTCTCCTCACCTTCCAAGAGTTTCCTGTAAGCTCCAATGTCAATGTCCAAAGCCATCTTCACATTGAGGAGGTCCTGGTATCATGCCATTTCACTCTTTGTAGCTCTCAACTCATTTTCTAATTTGTTGATTGTATCCTGTATAGCACTAACGTCGCATTCTGCTTATCCTCCAGCTCTCACAGCTGCTTTCCCAGCGCTTCTTTGATGCCTCAGCTTGCTTCCATCTCTAGGGTCTTGGCCTTGAGCAGGCGGCAGCTCTTGGACACCTCGTCCTTGGCGGCGCGCACCGTGTAGGTGTTCTTGGCAGCGCTCTTGGTCAACACGGTGAAGCAGCTCTTGTACCATTCTTCGGCATTCTGTGTGTTCTTGGCAGCCAGCTTCTCTTACTGGGTGCAGATGTCCTTGAGCGTGGTGTAGAGGTCGGACTTGAAGAACACGTCCATCTCCATGGAGAGCTGAGTGTACTGGATCTACGCCTGCAGCTCAGTGATGTCTTCTTCATGCACCTTCTTCAGAAAGGTGATTTAGTCCATCAGGCTGTCGATGCACTTTTCCAGCTCAGCGCCTGCTAGAGCTGCCTCATCTGCACCTTTGCGCGCCTCCATCAGCCAGCCCTCTGCATCCTCATGGTTCAGCACCTCTTCCTAGTAGCACGCCTGCAGGTTGCTCCCAGCCCCTTCTGAGCCCTGGTGCCTCCTAACTGCCCACTTCACTCTCCTTGCCAGGGACGAAGTGCAGTGGGGCAGGGCATAGGCATCCCATTTTCATTAAAATGTTCAACCCTGGCCTGCTCCACCAGTGTCCACAGGCAGCCCAAGGGTAGACAGTGATCCCAGAGACACTGGCCACCCCCGCCTATCCAGGTCCCCGATTGCCACCTGGACCCTGCGGGCGACAGCAGGTGCTGTCCATGCCGCCTGCCCGGTCCCTGATCACTACCTGGATCCTGTAGGCCACATCAGGCCTGCCTGGTCCCGATCACTGCCTGGACCCTGCCTGCATATGCAAGTTTACCTGCCATCTTTGTTGGGTTTATTTGCATACTACTCCTGATTGGCTGTGGGTGTAGGGGAGGTACGGTCAATTAGCACCTTTCTCTTTTATTAGTGTAGATAGCTCCCGCTCCTATCTGAAGTTAAGTTGTTCATTGGCACATCTGTTTGCTGTCTCTCTCCCCTACCCAGAATGTAAGTTCCTAAAGAGTGGGGTCTTGTTTGTGTTGTTCACTCTCTTATCCCCAATACCAACAATAGTGAGTGGCTGGTACATATTAGGGATACAGTGATTACTATTGGAAGGAAAGAGGAAAGAAAAAATAAGGAAGGCAGGAAGGAAGAAAGGAAGGAAAGAAGAAAAGAAAGAAGGGCGGAAGGAAGGAAGAAAAAGAGGGAGAGAAGGGAAATTCTAGAAAGGTAATAAGTGGTTGATAGTCCCTTATGAGTCCCACGTTTTCAAATATATGCTTAGCTATCTGCATGTTTAGTTTGCCTTGCTCCTTCCCAGAACCAGTGGAAACTGTGTGAGATATATGACAATCTCTCTGTAGTCCCACTCCTTTATTAGTTATCCAGTGGTTTTAATGAAATTTCTAGCAGCAGCCTCCATGGGTGGAAGACAAGATCCCTATGATGCCTAGGAGAAGCATGACCATTAGCAAACTTTGATCAAGTTTAAACACCAGACCTGGTAGTGTTGAAACATCTCAATATTGCATGTAGGTTATTGGAATCTATATGCCTTACATGTATGCAAAGTTTCTGAAATAAGAGTTTAGGGAGAAAGAGAATCCTGTGTGTGGAATATATGCTACAGGAATACACGATGACAGTTACAATCTATCAAGTGCATATTATGTGCTAAAACTGAGCCAGCTTTCTAATATGCACTCCAAGGCTTAGAAGAATAGGGAAGGAGTAGGAGATAGAAGAGTTCACACCATTCTTATGTCACCCAGGCAGTGGTTAGAAATCATATGTATAAGAAAGACCAACAGATGAAAAGTTGCTATAGATAAAAGAGGCTCAAAGATGAAACAAGTTACTTATGCATAGTGCCGGTTGTAAATTCAGCCCTCTCTCTCATATTCTCTCATACTATACAGACTTGAAGAACACCAGTCAGATGCAAGAAAGATTATGGGCCCCCATTTGAGTGGGAGGGCAAACCATCTCTTGGGACTTCTAATGCTGGGGTTTTGTTCCTATATTTTCAGAATAAGGTACTGAACATATTTTCTGACTCAAAAGCCAGAACACTTGGTGCAAACTGGAGTCTACTTTTCAAATCTTGGTACTTATGAATATTTAGATTTTTTTTCAGATCAGTGTAGTTCCACCTGAGAATCTTGAGTGCCCTATGCATCCAGATGGTTCAATAGGTCCAGCTGGTGATAATACTTTTAAAAATCTTACTGCTTTCCATGAAAAACAGCATGGCATTATGTACCAGATGGTAACAATAAGGTATTAGGCTCCCTATGTCTGAAGAATCATCTGCCCGGAAGTATCTTCCCACCTCCTCAATATCCCTTTGGTTTGTTCCTCCTGCAAGAAAAGGGGATGGAGTGAAGGTTGTAGCAATTCCATTCCCTTTTGTCTGTTCTTTTCATCTCTGATTTCCCATATGCCTCTTTCAAGGACTGGAGTTGCACATGGAGGAACTAAATGATGTGATTTTAGGTGTCCTGAGAAGGACAGTCTGCCAAGCACAGATTTCTACCAGCCTGTTCACCTAGAGGGCCTGTATTACCATTGGTTAGTGCTCCTTTTGGGTTTGTTTGTGATTTAGCTTATCAGATAAGCTAAAAACTTGTGGGTAGGGAAAAGGGGAGTGTAGGAGGAGAGAAAGGAGTGAAGAGGTATGGTTGATAAATGAGATGTTGTCCTTGAAAAGGGTTTAACAGAACAACTCAGGAAGACTGGCAGTCTAAGATAGGAGACAGGCTCCAGAAAGGGAGCAGAGAAAGATGCTAGGCATCTGGGAGTGTGCTAAGTCCTAGAACTTGCACTGTCCTTTCTCCATGGGGAAGCTTCTCTTTCTCAACCCACCATTGACTATTGTTATTCAGTGCTCTGTCCTTGATCCTCTTCTCACTTCCCACTAAATGCTCTCCCAAGATGATCTCATCCACACCAGCAGCTCCCATTACTACTTGTGAGCTTTGACAACTCTCAAAACTAAATGCCCACTTCAGATACTTATTCCTAAACATCTTCTCTTGGATGTCCAAGAAACAACTCAAATTCAACAGGTTCAGGTTGAAGCAAACTTCATTTCTCTTGCTGGCTCCTGTCCTCTACCCCACATCTCCCAGGCAACCTGTTTCCTTTGTCTTATTTCCCTCCTCTCCGAAAAGGAACAACAAGTAGGCCATGCCCAAGCAGATGTCACTCTGACCAAGTCCTAGCGACATCACGTATGTCCTCTCCCATGCCACTAATCTTATTGCCATTACCTAAGGTGAAACCTCATTTCTTACTCAAAATTCTGAAAATCTAACTTCTAATCTCACCTCTACAATCATGCTAATACTTCCTCATGGCTTCATGCTTTGCACATGTCCTCAGGTTCTCAAAAACTGATATAAGCATCATTATACCAGCTGTTATTTATTGAATTTTTGCTGTTTTCCATAAATTGTCAGCAATCATCATACTAATCCTGAAAAGTACCTGTCATTACTCAGACAGTGAACAATATACCTTACATTTGGATCCAGGGCTTACTGATTCCAAAGCTGTGCTCTTTTTACTATTGCTATTTCATTCTCTTCTTCACACTCTGACCCATTTCACTGTGCCTCTTATTTCTGTGCGTGTGCATCCTCAGTCCCTGCATACTTCAGTATTGAACTTGGGAGTTGTATTCTTCAAAATACCCTTTTCAATATACATTCAACATGTCATAATCTATTTTATATGCCTCTTTTAGGCTTTCATTTACATCCCTTGCTACTCTCCAAGATTGTGAAATACCATGAAAACATACTATTTTTCTTTCCTCTCTCTATCCATCTCTACCTTTTTTAGAAAGGGTTTTAACTCTACAAGGGTAAATATTGAGTATTTTATCTTTTATTTCCATAAACTGTGTCAGGTAAGTTTTCATGAATAAATGAATTGATATCAATAAAACTCTGTGAAGTAACATCCAGAATTATTAAAACCTCCATTTATAGTGAAGAGGAAATGAACTTAGCAAGGTTGGATGGGCCTGTTCAAAGACCCTAATAACTAAGTAACGAAGTCAAGACCTGAATATTTGCCTGGTCCAGTGAGACAAGGCAGCATCACAACTTATTGCCTTTCCACCTTTGTTTTATTTCCCTTCAGTATTTCTCTTCTTTTTTCTTTCTCTTCCTTTTCTATCAAGTCACTCTCTCTGAAAAGAATGCCTCATCCACACCTTAGTGCACACAAACATTCCTAAATTGGCTGTTGTCTCCACGTCGGCTCTCCTTTGTCAGTTTGCTCATCTCCTCAACCTTAGCATACTTTTCATTTCAGACATTATAGTTTTGATTTTTTAGAAATTCAATTTGGTTCATTTTCATATCTTCCATATCTCAAAGTAACATAATCTTTCTTTTAGCTTCCTGAGCACCTGTAGTATAGTTTTAATGTTATTGTGTACTAACTATACCATATTTCTCATTTCTGGTGGGTATCAATTTACTGATATTTGTTTTGATTGTGAATTGTATTTTTTGCTTTGTTTCATGGGCATGTAGTTTTTGCTTGATGCTAGACATCACGAATTTTAATCTGTTAGGGTGTTGGGTACTTTTTGTTCCTATAAATATTCTTGTTGTAGTTCTGTGATACAGTTAATTTCTTTGAAACAAGTTCAATCCTTTCTGGTAATGATTTAAAACTTTGTTAGGTGGAGTAGAGTGCATTTAAGCTAGCATTAATATTCCTATACTACTGATGCAAAAATCTTTTTTGTTTATTCAGTCTGGGTGGTTAATTTACATATCTCTTGAATAAGCTAATAAATGTCCAGATACCTGGTAAAACATTATTTCTGGGTGTGTCAGTGAGGATATTTTGGAAGGAAAGAGATTAGCATTTGAAGTAGTAGACTGAGAAAAGAAAATCTCTTTCATTTATAGTATGTGGGTGGACCTCATTTAACCTTTTGAGGGCTTGAGTGGAACAAAAAGGTAGAAGAAAGGCAATTTTGCTCTTGTTACTTGAGTTGGGATATCCATCTTTTGCTGCCTGATTCTTGGGCCTTCATTCTTGGACCATGCCTTACACTATTGATCTACTGATTCTCCAGCCTTTGGTCTAGGGTTGAATTATAACAAAAGCTTTCTTGATTATTCAGCTTGAAGATTATAGGACATCTTAGTCTCCATAACTGTGTGAGCCAGTCCTATAATAAATTGCTTTGAATGTTTATTCCCTAGCCTTGGATAGTCTTTTCTCACACAAGAACTATGTACTCAAAGAAGAGTCTGTAGATCTCTGAATTCTCTCTCTCTCTCTCTCTCTCTTTCTCTTAGCTCTTTTCTCTCCCTTCCTGTGAATTCTCTCCAAGCAGTAAGTTGGTATTACCATAGGGCTCACTTTGGTTTCCTGACTTTCAAAGATCACTATCCATTGTTTCTTGATGTTGAATATATTGAAAATGAACTTTTCATATGTGTTTTCCAGTTTTAAAATTATTTTTTTGTAATAGGGTAAATTTAGTTCCTATTTCTCCGTCTTGGTTCATGGTAGGAATCTTATATAAAATAATTTTATTTTAGAAAATATTACAAGCACTGCCTTCTCAAATTTTATTTCAAAGATAAGTGATTTTTCCTTCTTATATGCTAACTAGATGCCTATTGCAAGAAGATTCCTGCAAGAATAGGGCTTCCTGTGGCCTTCTCCACCACCCTGCCTGCTTCCCTGCATCCCCACTTGCTTCTCTGCAGCTTCACTCCCTTCTGCAGTGCTTGGCTTCCTTCTGTGCTGTCTTGTGCTTGGATATGCAGATTAACGGCCATCTTAGTTGGGTTAATTTGCATATCACTCCTGATTGGCTGATGGGCGTGGCTTATGGGCATAGCGGAGGTATGGTCAATTTGCATGTTTCTCTTTTATTAGATAGGATAATTATGATTAGCATAAAAATGGACTTAGCAGCTTATGTTACACAGAGCTCCTCCCAAGTCACGTAAGCCTAATTGGGTTCCAACAAAGAGTAAATATCTTCATTGAGCAATTCTCTGCAGGAAATCTACTTCACAAGGATTCATAGGATCATAGAATTGTATTACTGGAAGGTTTATTTGTTTATTTTTGGCCACTCTTATTTTATGCTGAGGATACTGGGGCTGAGCCTGCAGAGATTCTTTGACCCAAATATCAGTTGCAGACATTTGGCCAAAGATAGAGATACCTGGACCAGCAGGCCCTGGCTTATGATTGATATGTTAATTTTTATTCAAGTGGTTGTGATGCAAGATATATTTTCCATAGAAACATAAATTTGAGTCCTTAGTGTTGATATTGTATTATGAACACAGTTAGGCACACTTTAGGTTAAATAGGTTTTTGTTAATTTGTATCTGAACCAGTCACTGGTGCTAATAGAGGGAAATGTATTCAGGCTCTGAATCAGAATGCAGAGAAATCTTTCTCTTGGTTTCTGACAGCAGTTTTAGTCAAAAGGAGCTCTGTGCAAGTTTTTTATTTATTTTTTTCTTACCAGAAAAATTCACTGTATTTCTTCATCAACATTAAAAATGCCTTTTTGAGTGAAAACCAATGGACATTTTCCTGGAAAGACACACGGTGTTGGACTTAGCTATGTTCTTTTCAGAGAAATGTGTCTACATTTCTATTTGGTATTCAGTGCTAGTGTATTGGAGGCATCCTGTACCTGTCAGCCTGAATTACATGTAGGCTCTCATCTTGTGTTTCTTTTGTGCTTAGTTCTATAGCAAGTGTTATTGGAACAAAAATGAAAAAAATAATAATCCCATGAAGTAATTATAATTCTAGGAATTTATACTAATGAGGTATTAGAAAAGTATGAAAAGAAATTTGTACAAAGTTGTCTCAGCATTGTTTATAATAACAAAATTTAGAAGCTACTTAAAATGATCATCAGTGGAAAAGTAGCTAAATAAATCAATGCAAATCCATACAACTGTAAATTCTGCAGCTATTATAAATGATGATATTCTATATTTATCAATGTGAGAATATAACCATAAGATTATTAATTTAAAAAAGGTTAAAAACTGCTTTTAATATGTGAATTAATTCATTTAAAATTTTGTGTAGAGTCCTGTCCTGTCCAATCAGAACTGTACAATTTGGATACTTCATTTACATAAAATAGACCTCATTGAGAACCTGGGTGGGAACTTTTGCTGTAAAAAGCAGCCTCCCCTTTGTCTCAGTGGACACAGTTTAAGCTACTAGCTGAATCTGTGTCTCATGGACTGCAGTTCCTTTAGCTCAAATAAATATTTTTATTCTTTATTACAGTCTAAAATTAATTTTGATTTACAGTGTAAAAGTGAATTGTCTGCAAGCTTATTCATTAAAATGTTAGTATGGTTACTTCTTTGGCTTATGGGACTTTGTATGAATGTAATGCCTTCTTCATACTTTATCTTATTTATAAATTGTGCTACAAGTTGTGCAATATAAGTTTTAATTTTGAAAGAAAGTTAAGTGAATTCAAAACCATTAGAATTGAGTTTAGAGAGTCAAATGCAATCAATAAGTAAGACAATACAATATATAAATAAATATAACATATATTTTACTAAGCATTGGTCAATATAAATTGAGAAAAGAAAAAATATATTTGAGTTTTACAGAGGAGATAAGACTGGATTTGAGCTTTGAAAGAAAACATAGACACTGGATAGGGAAAGAGAAAGAAGGAAATTTCAGACATAGTGGGCAACATGAGTAAGAAAGAAAGATCTGATTGGGTGATTGGGTGGGCTGACAGCATTTCATGGTGGAAGATAAAATTGCATAGAAAATTCAGACAGAACCAAAGTATGTCCTAAAATTTGCAACAACTCAGCATGTGCATTTGATTGTCTTATCCTGATTTTGGTTATTTTAAAGCAGAATATTAATGCTATTGTTGGCCTTTTTTGCTTTTTTTTTTTGGTCAAAGTACTGAGCAAGTCCCTCATCACTTCCATTTTATCTTTCTTAGCTTAGTCAGTTTGGGCCACTATAATAGAATATAATAAATGCTTTACAAATGACAACAGTTATTTCTCACAGGTTTAAAGCCTAGAAAGTCTAAGATCAAGGTGCCAGCAGACTCAGTGTCTGGTGATAGTCTGCTTCCTGGTTCATAAACCCATGTCTTCTCACTGTGTCTTCCATAGAGGCCGGGGAAAGGGAGCTCTCTAGGGTCTCTTCTGTAAGGGCACTACTCCCATTTATGAGGGATTAATCTTCATGATCTAATGACCTACCACAGGCTTCACCTCATAACACTATCACACTGGGGATTAAGTTTCAACATTCATTCTATAATGTACCTCAATCTCTTCAGTCCTATGGTTAGGGGATCTGTGACTCTCCCAATACTTACCCTGCTTCTTGTCCTCTGAAGCTTTGGGGTCAATAAATATGGTGGCCTTGGTCCCCAGCTTCATGGTCAACTACAATATTCTGTGAGAAGAATTGCAGCATGCATTTTGACTCCTTATAATGATGTGAAATGGAGTGTTCACCAATTCTTTTGTGTTCCAAAATGTCTTGTGGCATAACTCGAGGCAGTTTATATGAGTCACCAGGCATCTCATAAGCAAGCTAAAAATCTGTAACTAAGAATCACAGTCATAAAAGTATAGTTAAAATGGCCTTCAGAGACTTTTTATGACAGCATTAATGATTGTACAATTCATTTTTAGAGATTGACTTTCTTGATGGGGTCACCACAACCTTCTTTCTTGTTGTGTTTCTTTCACAAGTTAATTCCTAGCATTGTCCCAAGGTCATAAGTTCTTTAGTTTGTATTTTGGTCCTATCTTTATTGTACAAGTTATACCTCACCATAAATGGATTAGAGTGCCCCTTACTTCAGTTAAAACTTCACTTCCATGTCCTTCCTTGTGCCTATTGATATCCAGTGCTCTCATTCTGATTCTAGGACTCTCATGGCACTGGGTTTTGGCCTTCTCTTTATGAGTTGTGCTCAATCCTTAAGAAAACTCTCTATTGTCTCAGGTTAGACATTGTAGAACCAAATTCCTATATATATTGTTTAAGAAAATTAAGGAACCCTCTTGCACTGCTGGTGGGAATGCAGACTGGTGCAGCCACTGTGGAGAACAGTATGGAGTTTCCTCAAAAAATTAAATATGTTTTGAGGAATATATCCCAAGGAATCAGTAATACCAACCAGAAAGGATATATGCACCCCTATGTTCATAGCAGCACAATTTACAATAGCTAAGATTTGGAAACAGCCTAAGTGCCCATCAGCAGATGAGTGGATTAGAAAACAGTGGTACATCTATACAATGAAATACTATGCTGCTGTAAAAAAGAAAGAATTCTTACCATTTGCAGCAGCATGGATGGAACTGGAGAGCATTATGCTAGTGAAATAAGCCAGTCAAAGAAACATAAATATCACACGATCTCACTCATTTGTGGAATATAATGAACAACATTAACTGATGAACAAAAATAGATCTAGAGATAGAGAAGCATCGAACAGATTGTCAAACTTCAGAGGGAAGGCAGGGGAGAGTTGCGGGGGGTAGGAGATCAACTAAAGAACTTGTATGCATGCATATAAGCATGACCAATGGACACAGACACTAGGGGCATGAGGGCATGTGCTGGGAGGGTGGGGTGGCCAGGAAAAGGCCAGTGGGGGAAAAAAGAGACATATGTAATACTATATGTAATACTTTAAACAATAAAGAATCTAAAAAAAGAAAATGGTAGCCATTGTAACAATCACCTCCAAAATTACAGTAACTTAAAATGAAATTGTATTTCTCATTTTCATAAGTCCTATGCAGTTCTGTGCCATATGGTGATTCAGGGACCTAGGCTCCTCCTATCTTTGGCATCTTCCTCCTTTACAGTGTCAGGATTCCCTGGCTATACCCAGAACATGGTGAAAGAGAGTCTAGAAAAGGCACATCTTCTTCTTCCTTATCTTGGTCCAGAGGCGATATACATTATTTCCACACACTTTACATGGGGGAGAGCTATTCACATGGCCCACCAAGATGCAAGGGATCTGAAAAAAATGTAATTATTGACTGGACACTATGCCCAGTAATACTCTATAATTTGGAAGGGGTAATACAATTTTTTATTATGGTAAAAGATACACAACACAAGTTACTATTTTAACCAGTTTTAAGTGTACAGTTCAGTGGCATAAGTACAATCACATTGTGGTGCAACCATCACCACCATCCAGCTTCAGAACTTTTTCCATCTTTCTAACTTGAAACTCTATATCATTAAACAATAATTTCCCATTCCTCACTCCCTCCATACCCTGGAAACCACACTTCACTTTCTGTCTTTATGATTTGACGACTCTAGGTTCCTCATACAAGTGGAATCATACAACATTTGTCCTTTTGTGTCTGGATTATTTCACTTAACCTAATGTTTTTAAGGTATGTGTCTGAATTTCATTCCTTTTTAAGGCTGAACAAGATTCCACTGTATGTATACAGTATATTTTGTTCATCCATTCACTTGTCAATGGATACTTGGCTTTCTCTCACCTTTTGGCTATTGTGATTAATGATACTATGAACATTGTTCTATAGATATCTCTTGTAGTACTTGTTTTCAATTCTTTTGGATATATACCCAGCAATAAAATTAGTGGAATATGTGATAATTTTGGTTTTAAACTTTTTAAGGAGCTGTTATACTATTTTCCATAGTGGCTACAATATTTTTACATTGGAGAGCACAATTTTTGATGGACAGTTAACTATTTCTGCAACTCTCATGCTTATTAGCTCTGTGACTTTGTACTACTTAATTGTCCTCCATGAGTCTCATTTTCCTCAGTTAGAAAATAAAGCTAATACCTACCTCACAGTGGGGATTAAATAAGATGGTATATGTAAAGCCTTTAGCCTGGTGATTGGCACATATTATTTAATTACTTCCCCTCCAGGCATTCAGCTTTTCCACTTGCAAACTGAAAGAAGCAAAAGGAGTAAATTAGACTGGGGATTGAGTTAGATGCTATTGCAGACTTCTCCAAACTCCAAAGAGTCTATGAGTCTATGAGCCTCTACTTTTCTTAGCAATTTGAGGTGCTTCCACGTCTTTTATCCTCTTTTCCTCACACTCCCAACAACACTTTATCTTACTTTTTCTCCATTCACTTCCCTCAGGAATTTAAATGGAAAAAGTTAGGACTCATGAATTAATGTATTATCTAGTCTAGTGGTCGGCAAACTCATTAGTCAACAGAGCCAAATTATCAATAGTACAACGATTGAAATTTCTTTTGAGAACCAAATTTTTTAAACTTAAACTTCTTCTAATGCCACTTCTTCAAAATATACTTTCCCAGGCCGTGGTATTTTGTGGAAGAGCCACACTCAAGGGGCCAAAGAGCCACATGTGGCTCATGAACCACAGTTTGTCAACCACGGATCTAGTTCAACCATACCAAATCTGGGACATGTGCTTTTCGGGAGAGGGTCTCAAGTGCTCAGAAGTTAAGAGCTTCTCCATGGTTCACATGTGAGGAAGATGTTCTTAAACAGGGAAGCCTTCAGCTTCACCCCTTAAGTTGGACTAGCAGATGGTGCCCCTACTTAATTAGTGTGGGGCCTCTAGGGAAAAACTAGTCAACAACCCAGCCACTAAATCATCCTTCTTAAGCCTCTCCACTCAAACATTTTAATGAGTCTTGCTTCTCCTACTTCAATAGTTTTCAAATTCACATCTCATTGTCTTTCTTATTATTTCAGACCAGCCAGGGTGATTTAAATTTGAACAAAAAGCTAAGAGTAAACCTTGATACTGAAATGGCAACTCACTAGTACAGAGAAAGTTTGGAGTCAGACTAGATGATGGTACTCTCAGACAAAACAAGTCCTGACCTCCCTTTGCTATGCCCTGTTCCTCACCTTCACCTTGGCTTGTAGGGATTTTTAAAGTTCTTTTGTCCACAGGAGCAGCCAGAGGCAAGACCACCCTGGTCTTCCAGTCATGGATTGGAGTTAGAATTTTGATTGTGGCCTTGATGCCACCCACCATTAACTACAGAGGTGATCAGGGACATTCACTTCCCCTCTGGGCATCAGCTTTCCCACTTGCAAATTGAAAGAAGTAAGTTAGACTGGGAATTGAATCAGATGCTATTGCAGGCTTCTCCAAACTCCCAAGAGCCTCTGAGCCTCTGCTTTCCTTAGCAATTTGAGGTGCTGTGCAGTGTCTTCTATATCTTTCATCAAAGCTAAGAAGACATTTACCAGCAGGAAGATATTTTTCCTCATACACAGATTTACTTGTTATCAAAATGTTTGAGGATCATTGTGTTCTTACGTGGCAATACACAATCAAACACCAGATGCTCAGCATTCAAAACTAAAAAAAGGCAGCTGAACAATTTGATCTCTTCCATCCGATAAACTGGTAACTAAGAGGCTAATGCAGACACCTAGAATGACTCAGACAGGCTGCCTTGGAACCGTGTACAGAGCCTGAAGTTGGCAAGAAGAGCATTGGCGTTTGAGATGGTGAAGTCTGGGTGATGGGGTGGGAGTTGACAGGAGCTTAGCTTAACTACAAAACTGCAGGCACTGAAGCACTACCAACAGAAGCCCAAAGAACAAGAACAAAGGGAAATGGATAATTCCAGTGAGGCTTCTGAGACAGTATGGGATATTTTCTTCAATGCTTTTAAATGGAATTATACAAGTGAGATTGGAACTGTTTCATAGAAAGCCAAGCATGAGAATTTTACAACAATGCCACTACATGCTTATGAAGAAAAAGAGTGTTGTAAAATCACCTCCATCTACAGGGAAAAAGTATATATTCCTTCTGCAACAAATGCCATAGGAAAGAGCACTTCTCATTGGTGTGATAGATTATAAGCAAGCATATTACCCCCCACATTTTTAGCAAATGAGTATCTTGCTGTTTGTATATGAGTATCTACACTATTTATTGCTAACCTCATCTTTTGGATTCTGTCAAAGATTTTTTAAAAATTAGTGGGTGTCCTCTGATGTAGACTAAAATGCCCATGTGAAAAATTGTCCCATTTCTGTTTTTCTGCCCTCACTTCTCTTGGGTCCTCTCATCCTCAGAGGGTCCCCATGCTTCATAGGGGTGCTTAGATTCTTCTACCAACACACATAACTTTTTTCCACATTCATTCACACTATTATTGTACTGACTTCATGTTTGTTTGTTTTTTAGTTCCAGGAGCTTTTCCATTTGAAAAAAATGCTCTTGTGGGGACAATGCTTAAACTATAGAAAGCGGTCTCAAATCACGAAATTGCAGGTATCCTGGTACCTGGCTTATTTGGGGAGCTGTGTGAGGAAGAAACCTCTAATCATATTACTTAGATGACTGCTTATTCCACTTACACACGTAGCATGGTCAATCCAATCACCTTTATTATTTCCATGAGCTGGATTCCAGACTAAATTAGGGTGATATTATAAATCTCAGCTGGTGTTTGACTGTACACGGAATTTTGAAGATTTGTCTGCTAACAAATGAGATCTGGTACCATTTGTCTGGGAATGTGACTTTGTGAACTTTCTCCCTAGGCTTCCTTCTCCCACTCAGTAGCTTTGGCTTATGTTCTGACAGTCTGCTGTAACCACTAAGCTAAGGTCTCAGCACCGGGCAACACTCTGCCCTCAAAGCCTTGAAGTCACAGCTACAGAATCCCGTGGCCCACAGGGAGACATGTATGAGGTAAGTCTGATTCAGTTTATTTGAAAAATAACTTTTCTGATATGCAAAATTGATGTAACTTTTCTCACACCAGGACCCAGTGGCAAAAATTAGTAAGTCACCTATCAATTTTTCTATTTGTGTATGCCCGAACATTCAGTCACATAACAACTGGAAAGAGCAGGGGGGAAAGGCAGGCACCCTGTATTTTTCAAAGGGAGAAGAAAACTAGGTTTGGAATGAATGCATCACAGGGCTTTGCTCCAGGTGAATTATTCTGGGGCTGGTAGGCGTGAGGATGGGAGTTACAGAAGGAGTCAAATAAAGACAGGAGTGATGAGAGTGCCTCAAGAGGATTAACTTTTCCTCTTGGCTGGCCCCCTCTGCCGATTGGTCCTCACCAGCCACATGAAACAGAGTCAGATGGCTAGTTACTCTGTGCCTCAGTTTTCTTATCCTAAAAGGAGACTTTCTCTTATTAATAAAGTCAAAAGAGAAGTACTCCATGAGCATGAAGGGTCAGCACAGGATGCCAGAGCCACCATTGCTGTCTTTGACTATAAGTCCTCTTCATTCTTTTCCAGTTTCTGTGTTTTTCAGTCACTTAGATACTGAGCTATCTTTACACTGGGATTAGCATAACTCGTTGTTCTTTGAAAGTCTCACTGAACAATAGACACCCTGGATCATCTCTGATGCTTAATAGATGCCAAATAATGGTCATATGCTGCTACTAAAAATGTTGGTTTCCTGAAGTGACACAGAATTGACTTGCCTTTCTTTCTGTACAGAGAAATCCATTTGGCTGTACAATGGCACCCCAGAAGGATATGGAGCAGTGAATAATTGAATAATGGCACAAAAGCATTTTGCACTTAAAACACAGAACAATGGAATAACCTTTTAATTTAAAATAAACTTTATATTATATCCACTTTCCCCATTTGTTCTTACACTTTCAAAGGTAAAAAAGACAAGTGACATTCTTTTGACCAATGTGTAAAAACCAGTTTTGTTAAAAACAGTCCTAATTAACTGTATATATTTTGACTAGTTTGCTTCATAAAACAAAGGTGGAGGTTTAACCTAGAGTTTATGAGCTCTGAATTTTACTCATGACTACATTATTAGTTGCCATTATTAGGCATTAACATGAGAGTTGCACTTGGTAAAAAAAAATGCTGTAACTGGTCATCTGAACCAAGTGAAGGTATTTCTGCAAGGAAGAGAACTATAGGTTAAACCTGAAGGATGCACTTGGCTCTATGATTACTGTAATATTTTATAATTCTATGTTTAGAACATAAATAGTAGTTAATCTGAAAGTTTTAAGATTTGGTTTTCTCACTCTTTCCAAAAGCAACTTGGAGAACTGAGGAAAGCTCAGAATTCAAGCCAGTGGATCTGAATTTGAGTCTTGTCACTATCATTCACTCACTGTATAAACAATAATAGGTTTTGCCCTTTGTAACTTGAGATAAAATGAGTTTATTCTATTATTCTTGTCTTTCAGGGTTACTATGTGTTCAAAAAAAGATAATGTTATATTCTTTGTAAACTGCAAAAGACTTTGGGGAATGAAAGATTCTATGTATCAATGGTATAAGTGTAAAGAAATAGTGGGCTTATGGTGGAAATTTTAAAAATAAGGCAGGAGGGAAAACAAAATATAGTTTTGAGTGGCCATTATTAACAGGTATCTTATAATTTTTTAGCAGTATGAGTGAAATGATAAGCAATCTCCAAATTTCTAATGAGAAAACTGAAGACCAGAGAGTTTAAATAACTTTCTTAAGATCATACAGATGGTAAGCACTGGAGTTAGTGTTTCTTTCATTATATCACATGTCTTTCTAGATAGAAGATTTTTCTTTTTTCAAACATAGCTTCATGTCAGAGAGGCTGATATGCACATTTATTTACTCATTTGTTTTTCAGTAAACATTTATACTTCAATACTAATAAGTCATTGTTCTTGGTTCTGTCGAGGAAACAGAAACGAATAAAACACAACCCTGTGCTTATTGAATTAAAATCCACTGTCACATTCAATTCTTGGCTTTCCTTGTTGTTGATAGAATGAAGGATAATAAAAAACATTGAAACATAGACACTCTGTACATGGATTCTCAGACCAAAGATACATTTCTCTAAATTGTTTCAGTGTCTCATTAATTAAGAGCCAAATAGAAACATTTATGTGTTTTTTTTCCCTTCAGTTGAAAATTGAAAAAAAATCACCATGTTCTTTTTGTTTGGTACCTGGAGTATTAAGACTATAAATAGTCAGAAATGTTCTGTGTTCAATTGTACACTTGGAAAGTTATTTTTCTTCTCTAAACTTCAGCTTCTTTATCTGTAAAATGTACTTTTAAAAAATTAAATTTATTGGGTGACATTGGTTAATAGGATCATATAGGTTTCAGTATGGATATCTATGTTACAAGATCTGTGTATTGCACTGTGTTCCCATCACCCAAAGTCAAATCTTCTCTCATCATCATATATTAGGACCCCAGCACCCTCTACCCCTTTCCTTCTGACAACCACCACACTACTGTTTGTGTTCACAAGTTTCAGTTTTATATTCCAATATGAGTGAAATCATATGGTTTTTAGCTTTTTCTGACTAACTTACTTCACTTAGTATAATGTTCTCAAGGTCCATCCATGTTGTTGCTATTTCATCCTTTCTTATGGCTGAGTTGTATTCCATTGTGTATATGTATTACATCTTCTTTATCCAGTCCTCTATTGCAGGACACTTTGGTTGTTTCCATGTCTTGGCCACCATAAATAATGCTGCAATGAACTTGGAGGTCCATGTATTTTTGTTAATATACATTTTCAAGTTTTTCACATGTATACTCGGGAGGATTGCTAGTGGTATGGTAGCTCTATTTATAATTTTTTGAGGAATCACCCGACCATTTTCCATAGTGGTTGTACCAGTCTACATTCTCACCAGCACATTCCATTTTCTCCACAACCTCTCTAACATAATAAATAACTTACTATTTGTCTTTTGGTTTTGATTTGTATTTCCGTAATTGCTAGTAAGGCTGAACATCTTTTCATATACCTATTGGCTTAACCAAAAAGGCAAAGGAAGTAAAGGCAAAAATAAATGAAGGAGACTATATCAAAGTAAAAACCCCTGACAATAAGAAACTGACAATAAAACAAAGAGGTAGCCAACCAAATGGAAGATGTTATTTGCAAACAGTAGCTCTGACAAATGTTTAATTTCCAAAATATATAAAGAACCAAACAA
Source organism: Corynorhinus townsendii (assembly GCA_026230045.1). Taxonomy (NCBI): domain Eukaryota; kingdom Metazoa; phylum Chordata; class Mammalia; order Chiroptera; family Vespertilionidae; genus Corynorhinus; species Corynorhinus townsendii. The sequence goes on from JAPDVU010000008.1 coordinate 71,269,661, forward strand.
ACAGCCTAATCAAAAAGTGGGCACAGGACCTGAAAAGACACCCTTCTCAAGAACATATACAAACAGCCAATAGATGTAAAGTATACTTTGAACTGTAAAATTAGAATAACCCCCATCTCCAAGTTGTTAAGAGGATAAAATGAATGAGTCTATGTATGTGTGTATGTGTGTGCGTGTGTGTGTGTGTGTGTGTGTGTGTGTGTGTGTGTGTGTATCCACAGGGTGTATAATGTGTGTTAATCACTTAGCACAATGTCTGTTGTTTGGCAAGCAGTCCTCAAATGATAGAAATTATTATTTTGTCTTTGAGAGATCAGGTTTTAAAGATACAAACATCATTATTCTGAATGTCAGTTTTGATGAAAAGAACGCTGATCCAGGTAGCTTGTTTAGTGGATCAAGCTAAATTTAGGAATATTCTAGGCTTATTTATATTGGATTGTTTGTTTTATTATTTTTAAACTAAATTCTTGGTAACAGTTTGTTTTTTGTGTGTGTTGTTCCATAAGAAGATGTGACAGAAAGAAAATTCTAGCTAATTAAGGGTTTGAATTACCTAACTTCTGAAAAATTGTATTTTTATTGCCTTTGCCCTTAAGAGACTCCTTTTTTTACTGACAACTTCACTTTAATTACAGTTATTACATTCATGGAATAAAAAATGCTTTGAACACTGTTCTCCATGACTTTCATGAATTAATTTATTCTTCTAGAACCTAATGTAGTAGGTACCACTACTACATTATGTTACTCTGCTAATACCCAGAGTAACATAAACCAAAAGAACAACAAACATCCTTAGCTGGTTTGGCTCAGTGGATAGAGCATCAGACTGAGGACTGAGGAGTCCCAGGTTCGAGTCCAGCCAAGGGTGCATGCCTGGGTTGCAGGGTCGATTCCCAGTGGGGGCGTGCAGGAGGCAGATGATCAATGATTCTCTCTCATCATTGAGGTTTCTATTTCTCTCTCCCTCTCCCTTCTTCTCTAAAATCAATAATATATATATATTTTTAAAAAGAACAACAAACACTAAGTGGAGCTGTTGTTTCAGAAGACCTGTAGGAGGACCCATTTTACAGATGAGGGCACTGAGGCACAGGCACATTAACTGACTGCCCAAGCATGTAATTGGTAAGGCTAAGGAATGAGCATAAGCAGTCTGACTCTCAAACTCATACTCCCTACACCTCTAGCACATAACTCATAGATAGCCAACAAATCCTATATGTTTTTATGGATATACTGAAATCAAGACTTGTCCCAGTGAGGAAACAGCCCAGGAGCAGTGACTGGTGAGCCCAATGGACTGGTGACAGGCTGAATCATTTCCTTGGTGCATCATGGTGAAGCCAGAAGATAACTGGTCTGGGAATTAGGGGGCATAAGCTTGGCTTAGAGCCTAATACCAGTTGGTTGTGTGACCTATATAAGTGACTCTCTAGTCCTCACTTTCCTCATCTCAAAGATGATGGATTAAATGAGACAATCTCAAAAGACTTTCCTGGCTTTCAAAGTTAGTGCTGTTTAAGACTGTGAAGTGTAAAGTTGGACAAAATTCCCTGTGTTAGAACTACTGTTGGTTGAGGTGATCATTATAAATGCCACTGATAAAACAGTGATGATTGTTGTTGTATTTTATTTTATTTTCTTTTTCTTCCTTACTAGTCTGCCCAGATCAATCCCCTGGATTAATTAGCTATTTTCTTAAAAGGCAAAGACCTGGGTGCTGAAAGGATATAGCAAGTGTTGATAGTGCTGGACTGAAGGCGAGATCACTGAAGTTTGGGAGCCCAAACAGCTGCTGGGAGAGGCTGCAGAGAGTGACAGGGGCTGTCGGTGAGAAATACGTGCCCAGGGTTAGAGTTGTGAAAAGCTGGGAAGAACACCCATTTTTGGTAGAGCTTTTCTATTTCCAATGACCAGTTTCTGGGAGTTGACATTATTTAAATTGGCTAATCAAAATACTTTCTTGAAATTTTTTTAAAAAATGGTGACTAGAAGGGAGAAGGGGCAACTCCTTTCTAGGGGTGGGATGTGAGGCACAGGACCTGTCAGCAAGCTGATTCTCTACTTTGTGGAGACAAGTTTGAGAGACTAGAACTGATCTGCAAGGAGGAGAATATTCCAATAATATTGAATTCTAGGGTTCCATTTATTCCAGAAGCCAAGCTCACATGTCTATTTTTTTTAATGTAACCATTTCTTGGACTCTCTGGGCTACACACACACACACACACACACACACACACACACACACACACACAACCTCCTTTTCTCTAAGCTAGTTTGATTTGGATATAACTGGAAAAAAGAAAATAACAAGAACAATTCAATTCACTAGTAATGGAATTCAAATCAATTAGACTCTGAACCCACAATCCATGAACCACTTAAAGAAGGGTGTAACATTCTATTGGTTGTTGTATTTTTCTGTGGTACAGATGCATGGCTTTCATCAGCTTCTCCAAGGGGGGTATGAACCAAAGAAGGGTAAGAACAATTGCACCCTGGTGCTTGTGGGCAGGGGTGAGATCATTTCTGCAGGAGTTCAATAACAGCCATTGATTGAATTCAGCACACATCACGTAAGTACCTGCTGGGCTTTAGCTATGGCACTAGGTTCATGAAGGACACAGATGAATGGTGTGGTCTCAAGCAGAGCTAATCTTGTGGGTGAGAGACACTGCTAAAGTGAAACAGAGCAGAGTAATTTTTGTAGCAGAGGCACAGAGTGTGGGTCCCTGGTGAGAGCTGATGGCTGATTCTTGCTAGGGGGCAGGGAGGCTGAGCAAAGTGGTTTGCATGTGTGAGCCTGGGCATGGCATTGTTCACCTGTGTAGCAGGGTGTCTGGGAGCTCAGACTCTGGCATTGACTTGGGTTCAAATCTGTCCCAGTCCATTTGCTAGCTGTGGGACCTTGGACCTGACATTGAGTCTAAATCTACCCATTTACAGAACTGAAATAATAGTATCTACCTCATAGGGTGGAAGGATAGCCATAACCATTAGTACGGAGTAAGGTCTCAATAAATGATGGCTGTTGTGGTGGTGGTGATGGTGGTGCAATAAGGGGAGATGATGGAGCAGAGTCCAAGCTGAGACAGCAGTGAGGACAAAGGCAGAGAGGCAGGGGATTGCATGTTATGATTGAGAGGAACAATTGTGATTGGCTTGGAATCAAGAGTCCATTAGGTGAATTTTGGAGAGTGAAATTGGAATACTTTGGAGGCCAGGCTCAGGAGACAAGGAGGCAATCAGAGGCCATCAAATGTCCTATGCAGAGAAGTAACATGAAAACTCACTGCAGTGTACAGGAAGGGCAGCCTAGGGGGGATTAGGTGGGTGACACAGTGCTGCTGTAAGTGCAGAGGTGCCCTTTGGTGATGAGTGTAGGCTTTGGAGTCAGACAGATCTTGTTTCAATTCAGCATTTTTTCCCTTACTATTTATATTACTCTGAAAAATTTACTCAAATTCTCCAAGCCATATTTTTAAAAATGATGGTGGGAATACTTCTTACCTCATAGGATTATTGTGAAGCATAAATGAGATAATGCATGTTAAAGAGAATACTTTTATCTAACACACAGCGAAACATTTCGTTTTTAGTTATTATTATAATCTTGAGAGCAGTGAAGAAGCATTTCTTCCAAAGCTGACCTTTCCTGGTCTCCAGCCCACCTTCATCTCCATTGTGGTGGTTGGGGCTTGTCCAGCAAAGATTTTCCCAGATTGAGGCATCCAACACTTTAGGGTCTAGAAATAAGGCCCTGGTAACTCTACCTCCCTTTCTTCCCAAATCTTGCCCACTTAGCATCTGTTGTTCTATGTGAGTCAACAGGCCCACAGCAATGGATGCCCAAGCTTGGCTGTAAATATGTCTCAGAAGTGGCCATCATCACACTTAAGCCTGTTTCCTATGGAACACATGATCTGAGTAGCATCAGCCTGCTCCATGAACAAAAGCTAAATACTTGGGCTTGTTGTTTAAAATGAGCAAAATCTCTGTGACATTTGTAATGTCTAAGACAGGGTGGCGGGGGGGGGGGGGGGGGGGCAGAGGAGAGAAGCATTTCAAATGAAAAATGAGTTGTAGCCCTAACCAGTTTGGCTCAGTGGATAGAGTGTCGGCCTGTGGACTGCTCAAGGGCATGTATCTTGGTTGCGGGCACAATCCCAGTAGGGTGTGTGCAGGAGGCAGCTGATCAATATGTCTCTCTCACTGATGTTTCTAACTCTCTATCCCTCTCCCTTCCTCTCTGTAAAAAAATCAATAAAATATATTTTTTAAAAATGAGTTGTAAGCAAAAAAATGAGAACTCATTTCTTTTTGAAATCCAGGCTCATGATGGTCCATTCTCATTTGAGAATATTGAAGAAGAATTAGAAAGAAAAAAAATACCTCAGAAAACCTTTTTTAAAGGAGGTATTTCAGAGTATGGTGCAGGTATATATGGCCAGGTCATTTAATCATTTGTATTTTATACTACTGATCTGCAGAAAGCTTTCCTTCCATTGTACTCTTCTTTCAATTTCATCATTGAAATTATAAAAAGCTGCCTCTCCCCATGCAATTGGCTACCTTCAAATCCTTTGGACATTAAAAAGATACAGGGTCAGCCATGGCTAGTTTGGTGCAGTGGATAGAAAATCAGCCTACAGACTGAAAGTTCCCAGGTTTGATTCCAGTCAAGGGCACATGCCTGGGTTGAGGGCTCGATCCCCAGTGGGAGATGTGCAGGAGTCAGCCAATCAATGATTCTCTCTCATCATTGATGTTTCTATCTCTCTCTCCCTCTCCATTCCTCTCTGAAATCAATAAAAATACATTTTAAAAAAGACAGATACAGGGTCACATTCCCCAAAATTGACACATGAAACTTATCTAGTGATTACTAATTTCTTTGCAGCTCATGTTGGTGACAAAGAATGTAACAGATGTTAATATTGTTCTCACTATTTTCCAGAAATTATTATCAGAACTTTATATTTTATTTTTATTTATTTATTTATTTTAATTTAATATAAATCTTTATTGTTCAGATTATTACAAGCGTTCCTCTTTTTTCCCCCCATAGCTCCCCTCCACCTGGTTCCCACCACACCCTCTGCCCTTACCTCCCCGCCCCCACTGTCCTCTCCATAAGTGTACGCCTTTTGTCCAGTCTCTTACTGCACCTCCCACACCCATTTCCCCCTGAGAATTGTCAGTCCACTCCCTTTCTATGCCCCTGATACTATTATATTCACCAGTTTATTCTGTTCCTCAGGTTTTTAATTCACTTGATTTTTAGGTTCACTTGTTGATAGATATGTATTTGTTGTTCATAATTTTAATCTTTACTTTTTTCTTCTTCCTCTTCTTAAAGAATACCTTTCAGCATTTCATATAATACTGGTTTGGTGGTGATGAACTCCTTTAGTTTTTTCTTATCTGTGAAGCTCTTTATCTGCCCCTCAATTCTAAATGATAGCTTTGCTGGGTAGAGTAATCTTGGTTGTAGGTTCTTGCTATTCATCACTTTGAATATTTCTTGCCACTCCCATCTGGCCTGCATAGTTTCTGTTGAGAAATCAGCTGACAACCATATGGGTGCTCCCTTGTAGGTAATTAACTGTTTTTCTCTTGCTGCTTTTAATATTCTCTCTTTGTCTTTTGCCCTTGGCATTTTAATTATGATGTGTCTTGGTGTGGTCCTCTTTGGATTCCTTTTGTTTGGGGTTCTGTGCGCTTCCTGGACTTGTAAGTCTATTTCTTTCACCAGGTGGGGGAAGTTTTGAGTCATTATTTCTTCAAATAGGTTTTCAGTATCTTGCTCTCTCTCTTCTTCTGGCACCCCCATAATTCTGATGTTGGTATGCTTGAAGTTGTCCCAGAGGCTTCTTACACTATCTTCAACTTTTTGGATTCTTTTTTCTTTTTGCTTTTTCAGTTGAGTGTTTTTTGCTTCTTTGTATTTCAATTCTTTGACTTGATTCTTGCATTCTTCTAGTCTGTTGTTGGGTCTCTGTATAACATTTTTTATTTCAGTCAGTGTATGTTTAATTTCTAGTTGGTCTTTTTTCATATCTTCGAGGGTCTCGTTATATTTATTGGCCTTTTCTAGGCTATTCTTGAAAAGCCTTAAAACCGTGGTTTTGAATTCTATATCCAGTCATTTGTTTTCCTCATTTCTTTCGTTGTGATCTGTTTCTTTGTCGCCACATTTTCACTGCTTCCCTGGGTTGGTAGGGTAGCTTTGTGTGCTATGCTTCCTATATGGCCCAGTGGGTCAGCCTCCCAGTTACCTGAGGTGGATACTCTTAGTGCACCCCTTTGTGGACTGTGTGTACAGCCTTGTTGTAGTTAAGTCTTGATTGTTGTTGGTGTCACTGGGAGGAACTGACCTCCAGGCCATGCTGGGAGAAGTTCGGTGCTGGAGCCAGCCTTATAGGATTAGACTTGCCAAATTGCAAAAGCCTCTGTGTTCAGCTTGGATGGGGTGGAGTCTCAGGGCGGAGCAGACAGTCTTGGCTAGTCAGCCCTGTCAGCCCTGCCCTTGAGCGCGTGCTCCTCGAGACCTCTGCCTTCCCTGGCTCCCGAGCCTCCACCCGAGAGTCCAGATTCCTCCTGCAAGAGCATGGGTCCCCAGGGGCTCACCTGGAACTGGGGTTCTGTGCAGTCAAGAGCTTCCAACTCCCTTCTACTAGGGAAAGCCTCTGTCAACCTCCTCAGTCTTTGTGTGCACTGGCGTGCGCCTCCAGACCCACTCCCCCAGGTTTCTGAGTCTCAGAGTGCCTTTCTCTCTACCTGACAGTCCAGACTCCCCCTGTATGAGCCTGGGTCCACTGGGTTTTGCCCAGAACTGGGGTTCAGTGCAGTTGGGGATTTCCTTCCCCCTCCCGCCAGAGAAAGTCAGCCAGGCTCTCAGCCGCCCTTCCTCTCTGTGCGCACAAAGACCCTTTGCCGTACCTCAACCCTTTGCCGTTCCTCCAATTCTCTGTGAGCTTTTCTCTTTCCTTCTAGTTGTAGAATTTCCACTCCGCCAGCTTTCCTGTGGTTCTGGATGGTGTCCATTCTGTCTTTTAGTTATAGTTTTGAAATTGTTGTGCGAGGCAGAGGTTTAGGTGCTTACCTATGCCACCATCTTGGTTTCTCAGAACTTTATATTTTAACTAATTTGTTTTTAACAACCCTTTGAATAAGGTAATATTGTTGCTCTATTTTGCATATGAGAAAACTGAGGCCCGGGGAGATTAAGCAATTTAGTCAAGGTCACAGAGCGAGGAAGAAAGGGATAAGGATTCAATCCCAATCTGTCAATTGTATATCTTTAATCAGAGTTTTATGATAACTAACTCATTTGTATTTTTGTGGTTTTATGTTGCTAGCCTTTTAACTTATCACCTGAATTAAGATTAATGATCACCTCTGTAATAGTTTTATTAAAATTTCACAAGATAGGAAGACAAATTGGCATGCCATAGAAACACTGCAGAATATTGCCAGTCTCTGAACTACTGTAGTCCATGTCATGGAGAGGCCAAGAAACTTCATTACAGTGCTGCCTGCAATCTTTGTGCTGCTAAACGTTTACGTTCCATTAGCTCCTAGATGATTTCTTCCTTTCCTTCTGGATCCTCAAATTTCCTTCTTTGTATTCTTTCACCTGTTTCTTCTTTTGTTCTTCATTCAACTTGTCTTCCTATTGCTATTGTGTGGTAGCACAAATTAACTTTCTTCCTAGAAAAAAAGCAACACATTTTCCTCTTTATGAATCATTCTTCTATACTTAAGAGTGTGTGTCAAATATATCAACCATTTTTAAATCGATTCTGACATTAATTCCTAAGTGTGGGTTCTTTCTGTACAACAAGCAAATCTCCTATACCTGCTAGATGTCCTATCATTCAACTCAATTCTGCCACTATGTACCTGGAGATAGTATCAGATCCCACAGGTTCAGGACCACAAGACTGCCGTTCTCCTCAGAGGTTCCCACCACCCAACCCTTGGGTTTGATTAATTGGCTAGAGACACAGAACTTAGGAAATTAGTTTATTCACTAGATTACTAGTATATTACAAAGGACATAAAAGGATATGAATCATCAGCTAGATGAAGAGACACATGGAACGAGGTCCTGAACACAGGTGCCTCTCTCCCCAGAGAGTTTGGAACTGGAAGATCTGTCCCAGGTCTCTCTCCTTCACTTATCTCAGAATACAACTGTTTGAGGATAGGGTCAATGCAAACATAATTAGTTAAGATGAAGTAACACTCAAGTAGATGGCCATATTCTCCCTGTGTTGTCACATCATTTCCCTCTCTGTGTGTAGCTATGTCCAAACTTCCTCTTCCTATAAGATGGCCAGTCAAGTGAATTAGGGCCTACCCTCATGACCTCATCTTAACTTGATTACCTATTTAAAGATCCTGTCTCCAGATACTGGGGGTTAGAACTTCAACATATAAAGTTTTTTTAAAAAATATTTTTAAATTGATTTCAGAGAAGAAGGAAGAGGGAGAGAGAGTGATGAGAGAAAATCATTGACTAGCTGCCTCTGGCACACCCCCTATTGAAGATCGAGCCCACAACTCAGGCATGTACCCTTGACTGGAATTGAACCCAGGACCCTTCACCCCATAGTCTGACGCTCTCACCACTATGCCAAACTGGCTAGGACCAACCAATATATAAAGTTGTTTTTTTCTTGGCGGGGGTGGGGGTGGGGGTGGGAAGGGAACATAATTCAGTTCTTAACACAATGCATAATAAAGACTGTCCATCAGTTGATTTACTTCTATCCTAAAAGTAAGAATTCTTCCGGGGAGGTTTTCATTTCATTGGCACTGGCTGAAGAAGTGATTGCAATTACAGACCATGCTATGTTTCTGAAAATCATCACAATGTCACCAAGTGTCTTAAAGTGGATTTAAAAAAATAAAAATAAATAAAAAAGACTAATGTAACTGGGGATTGCATTTCTGACAGAATATTTTTGGAACTAAGTTTTTCCTTCCTTTTCTCCATCTGGTGTAAGGTCCAGCTTGTATATCACCTTTTTTATGTCTTCTCATACTTTCCAACCCTTTCTTTTGTGCTTTTTTAAATCACAATGGCATGCCACTGTGTTTTACTGAAGCTCTCTTCCTTCATTTGTAAAATAGTGATGATAACATTCTCACAAGGTTGTCTGAGGGTTACATGAAATAACTATGAGAGAGTGTTTTTCTTTGTTGTTTATAAATTTGCTCCCTACTTAATTTGTGAGCTCCTGGGGAATAGGGAATGCCCTCAATTCCCAGTAAACAAGTCAGTTCTATGGTAGAATATGTTATAAATTATAAAATAATCTGGTTTAATCCAGAGTATAAATTATAAAATAATCTAGTTTTGGCAAAATGAAAGTTCCAAGGAAGAATATAAATCTGGGAGCAGGCTGAAGGTATGACTTTGGAAGTGGAGGGTTGTAGTGACATATACAAGGCTGGGCCATTTAAGAACATATGTTCCCTGTAGATCTAGGGAAGAGTGTGTATTATGGGTTGAGTTGTATCCACATCTCAAATTCATACAATGAAGTCCTAACCTCCAGTACCTCAGAATGTGACTAGTTGAACATAGGGTCACTGCAGATATAATTAGTTAAGATGAAGTCATACTGGAGGAGGGTAAGCCCCTAAACTAAAATGACTGGTGTCCTTATAAAAAAGGGAAATTTGGACACAGAGAGAAGCATACTGGGAGAACTATGTGAACATGAAGGAAGAAAGGAGGGTGATGCTTCTGCAAGCCAAGGAATGCCAAAGACTGCCAGCTAATCATTAAGCTAGGAGAACAGATTTTCCCTCATAGTCTTCAGAAGGAGCCAAGCTTGCTGACACTTTGATCTTGGACCTGGGCTTCTAGAACTGAGCCAATAAATTTTTGTCTTTAAGCCACTCAGTCTGTGGTGCTCTGTGAGGCAGCCCTAGCAAACTCTTAGAATAGGTCTGGCAGCAATGAGGGCCAACTGGATAGGGTAGAAGTTGAGGGTCTCCCATCCAAAGAATCCATGTTTTGGGGTAAAAGATAGAGAGGCGAAGGCATCTAAAAAGAATGTGAGAATGGAGTCCAGTAGATTGATGTACAAGGCAGCTCCTGAGGACTTGAGCTCTACAGAATGGAGGAGTCAAGAACTCTTTAGCAGGAATAAAAAGCAACTATAAACTTTTGGCAGGATCATATTGGATTTCAGAGGGTTGGGAAGAGAATGGATAACAGGGCTGAATCCGATGGCTGTTTGCCCATTTTGACAATGGAGATTGGGATGGGGACTGAAGAGATATATCCATGAGAATAGGTTACATTTATGTTATGTTGTGACAACAAATAACCCCCAAATCTTGGTGGTTGTGAACAGCAGAAACACATGTATAAAAGCTTTCCTGAGTTTTGGACCCCTCTTAAAGTTTCATTGAACTTGAAGGTGGTCTTGGAGACCCCCAACAAAGTTTCAAAGCAGTAAGAAAATATTCAAAATAATTTCATAAGTGAATCTTTTGAAACTAGCTATAGGAAAACAGGTAGGATGTTGGAGAAATGCTATGAGTGGGAGTAAGCTAGTGAATATCAACCTAATACAACTTGTAGAGGACCAGACCAGGATGTGTGGGATTTGACGGAGGACATTTAGATGTACACTAATGCAGATATAGGTAAACAATCAGCATACAGAATTTACTAATGATGTAGTAGAAGGTTATTTGGAGCTCAGTGTTCACTATAAGAAAGAATAACAGCACATCACCAAATTGGGACTAAGAGTACTTTTAACTAAGGTAAATTATTTGGTTATTTGCTAAACCACAGCCTTTTCTAATAATTCTGTTAAAAAAATGTTAATGGAGGGGGAGAAACCAAGATGGCGGCATAGGTAAACACCTAAACTGCTGCCTAGCACAACAATTTCAAAACTACAACTAAAAGACAAAACGTCTATCACCCAGAACCATGGGAAAGCTGGCTGAGTGGAAGCTCTACAACTAGAAGGAAAGAGAAAAGAGCATTGAGATGTGCACAAGTGCTGAAAAGCTGAGGTACAGAGGTGCATGAATCGGGCGGTGGTTATCTGGGTGCACTGCTTCTTTCAACCTGAAGGGAGACAAGCTCTCAATTACTCTGAACTCCAGTTTCTGGGGAGACGCTGGGGACCCAAACTCCTACAGGGAGAAGCTGGACTGTCTGCCATCAGGTCGGAAAGTGAGGGTGACTTTCTTGCAGAGGAGTGCCCAGCAATCATTGTTAACCACGCTGGGGCGTGGGACGTGGAGACTTGGAAACGTGGAGATGCAGAGATGGCTGAATGGCAGCCATCGCAGTTTGTCACACCCTAGCCTAGTGACTCCCTGGGACCCCGCCCAGCACAATCTACAAACCCACCCAAACTCCATGCAGCGGCTTTTGCATATAAATGGCCTGCCCTATTGCAGCTTAACAAACTGCAGCTCTGGTCAGACAGCTCCAAAACCTCCAAACCCCAAGCAAAGAGAAGAAAACTGTAGTTCTCACTATACCTCCTGCTGGATGGCCTCAGACAGTAGCTGACCAGCATCCGATTGGAGATCCAGAAGTCAGCATATCTAGTGGTCAGTGTGAGATGACACCAGATTTCAACTACTCACATCCATAAGTGACACATTCAAGAGGCAGATTCAGTGAGCACCAAAGCCCCACTGAAGCAAGTCCTGCCCCCTAAGTGTGTCTCCAGCACAGCAGTTCTTCCATTATAGACACAGCAGTTCCTCACAGCCAATTGGCCTGGAGGTCAATTCCTCCTAGTGACACCAACAACAATCAAGACTTAACTACAAACAAGGTTGTACACACAGTCCACAAAGCGGTGCACCGAGAGTGTTCACCTCCGGTAACTTGGAGGCTGACCCACTGGCCCATATTGGACACCTAGCACACAAAGCTACCCTACCAACCCAGGGAAGCAGCGAAAATGCAGAGACAAAGAAAGAGATCACAAACGAAAGAAATGGAGGAAAACAAACGACTGGATATAGAGTTCAAAACCATGGTTATGAGGTTTTTCAAGAATTTCCTAGAAAAGGCTGATAAATTTAATGAGACCCTCCAGGATATGAAAAAGAACCAACTAGAAATTAAACATACACTGACTGAAATAAAAAATATTATACAGAGACCCAACAACAGACTGGAGGAATGCAAAAATCAAGTCAAAGAGTTGAAATACAAAGAAGCAAAAAACACTCAGCCAGAAAAGCAAAAAGAAAAAAGAATCCAAAAATTTGAAGATAGTGTAAGAAGCCCCTGGGACAACTTCAAGAGTACCAACATCAGAATTATGGGGGTGCCAGAAGAAGAGAGAGAGCAAGATACTGAAAACCTATTTGAAGAAATAATGACTCAAAACTTCCCCCACCTGGTGAAAGAAATAGACTTACAAGTCCAGGAAGCGCACAGAACCCCAAACAAAAGGAATCCAAAGAGGACCACACCAAGACACATCATAATTAAAATGCCAAGGGCAAAAGACAAAGAGAGAATATTAAAAGCAGCAAGAGAAAAACAGTTAATTACCTACAAGGGAGCACCCATATGGTTGTCAGCTGATTTCTCAACAGAAACTATGCAGGCCAGATGGGAGTGGCAAGAAATATTCAAAGTGATGAATAGCAAGAACCTACAACCAGGATTACTCTACCCAGCAAAGTTATCATTCAGAATTGAAGGTCAGATAAAGAACTTCACAGATAAGAAAAAGCTAAAGGAGTTCATCACCACCAAACTAGTATTATATGAAATGCTGAAAGGTATTCTTTAAGAAGAGGGAGAAGAAGAAAAAAGTAAAGGTAAAAATTATAAACAACAAATACATATCTATCAACAAGTGAATCTAAAAATCAAGTGAATTAAAAACCTGAGGAACAGAATAAACTGGTGAATATAATAGAATCAGGGGCATAGAATGGGAATGGATTGATAATTCTCAGCGGGAAAGAGGTGTGGGGGGTATGGGAAGAGACTGGACAAAAATTGTACACCTATGGATGAGGACAGTGGGAGGGAGGTAAGGGCAGGGAGTAGGGTGGGAATAGGGTGGAGGGGAGCTATAGGGGGAAAAAGGAGAAACAATTGTAATAATCTGAACAATAAAGATTTATTAAAATGTTAATGGAGACTTGCTCCAGGTTACAAAACAGAAGACTCATGAAAAGCAAACCTTCCATGTTTATGAAAGTACAAATATACTTACAATTAACAATTGGCAATAATTCAGGTTGCTATTTTCTCAAACAATTGGTTACTTTTGGGAAAGACAAGTGGAAACATCATGAGGTTTAATGAATTTGCCAACTGCATTTTAGAATTTCTATAAGAGTCGATATAATTAATCAGTCAATAAAAAGAAACTGAATTAAAAGAAGAAAAAGCCCACTACTTTAAAGATTTTAAAATTATTTTATTTTTATTTAAAATTTTACAAAATACAGTTTATAGATTAAAAAAATAGTCTTTAATTTTGGTGTGAACATTTTCCTTCTTGAATAGAGAATGCCACAAGTGCCTGTTTGTACCTGAAGAGGTTCTCTTGTAGTCATTTTGCAACTTGAACCTTGAATATTAAATGAGGTAATATGTTAAATTGCTTGTCATCTGTAAAGTGTTGCACAAAAGTAAGCATTACTAGTCATTCCCATGGGCCATTCTTCCGTGAATAACTTCTTCTGCATCATGCTTTTCCCAGACCAAGCATATCTTTTTTGTTAAATGGGACTTTCATAAGTTTTGTTCTGACCAAATGTGGTCTGGTTGGTGAGCCGGCTGGGACAGACAGGAAGAGCTGAAGGCTGGACAAAAGTTCTGTCCACAGGGGCAGGGAAGACACAAAAAGTGAAAGGAATAACAAGTCAGGAAATACTTTGGCAGATAGAACACACAGCCATGGGTGTAGCAAATTCAATGATTGGATGTCCAGAATATGTAGTATAGGATCATGCAGCCTAGGAAAAAGGTTATATACAGGGCCTGTAGGGTCACAAAGACTTAGATTTACATTTCAGTTTTATCAATTAAAGGCTGAATGGTTTGAGGTAAATTAAAGTCCCTAGGGCTGAATTTTCTCAAACATAAAATGAGACAATAGTGTGGAGAAGGGAAAAATGTTCCTTTTCCCTCCTCTGCTTTTTCTTGATGGTCAAATAATCAAATCAACAAGAGACAGATTGACAAGAGAAAATCACATTTAATTTCCTGTGCAAATGAGAGAGTCAGAGACCACACATACATGAGAGGAAAATTGACATATATATGACAGAAAGGAAAATAGACATATATATGATATTCTGAGCCAAGGATGAGGTAAGGCACTTTGGGGCTTCAGAAGGTCATTGCAGGGAGAGTACTCTTCAGTAATTAGTAGTTTACCTTGCCCTATAGATAAGATAAAGGTTATGGCCTCTAATTCAAATTCTTCTAGGTAGTTAAAGGGAGTGGGGTGGGGACAAAAATATATCTTGAGTTTGAAGAGCATCAGTTGCTTTTAGCTCAAAATAATCTGAGTACCACTCAGGCACATCTTGGGGTGGCTCTTTCTGAATGCCCATAATAGCAACTTCCTGAAGGAGTTATTGCTAAGATAAACTTAGAGAATATATGTAAAGCATTAACATAGTGCCTGGCAAATTGTAAGTGCTCATTGGGTTTTGGCTCATATGTTTAGGATGAGTATTTTCAAGTCAGAATCATTTCATTTCAGCTGTGTGGAGAGGATCGCTTCTGTTGCTTAGGACCAGGTATTTCTCAGAGGGAGGAGGAAGAGGTGCAGGAAGGTAGCTCAGCCAGATCTGCGGACTACCTGTGACCATGTGAAGGAAGATTCACAGTCTAGATGGCATAGACACACTTGCTATTTGTCTTACACTGTGGGAGATGAGTCTTCTCTCAACAGCTGACACACCTCATCCTGCCCATGGATGGGTCACTAGATGGTGCTTCAAGGTTTTGCTGAGCACCATCCAAGCACCAGTCCCTTTATCATCAGCCTGGTATACTTTTATACCTGGATCACAGGGAAGGAGGGTGTGGGGGGTGGCAGTTTATTGACACACAGAGAGGTGGTGTGGAAGGAAAAGCCCCAGCATTGGCATTTCAGTGGAACTGAACAGAGCAGCAGAAACCCTATTACATAGTGTGAGAGGTAACAAGATATTCACAGTACTTGAAGTCTACTGACAATGTGTTCCAACACTTCATTTGACTTAGAATGATCTTAATTATTTAAGATCACTTGAGTAAAACAGATCCAGCCATTTGCAGAAGACACATGGGCCATAAAATGCATTAAATGAGCCCAGGGAAAGTGCCTCCAGGAAATGCAAAGCATTAGCATTCACTCTTCATTCTCAGATCTGGGTAAGAACAGCCCCTTTAGCTAATGAAGGGGTTGATGCTGAGTATCATTCAGGCAGCTAAGTGGGCAGCTCCAAAGCCACAGAGTTCATAGTTCCCTGGTGCACCTTACCATGGTAACAATAAACAGCAGAGACAGTGCCTCCAGGTGAGGAAGAACTTGGAGAGGTGGAACAGATGCCCTGTTATCTGTTTCTCCCTTGGACATGACAGATGAGAAATGGATCCAATTATATCAGTGGAAGAGAAAGGCCATTTAAGATGGCTGCAATCTATAGGGCTGGCTGTGGAGCCACAGAGCGGCACCAGGTGCATTCATGCAGTACCTGCTCAGGAGTAGTCATGGTAACCATAGACATGCTCCAAGAAGTCATACCTTGGACCACACATCACTTGGGAAAGGAAGCCTGAGGATGCCCATAATAGCAACTAACTAGTAGGGAAGAGCTACTAACAAACCCAGCAGAAGATTCGTGTTGTCTGTGCAAACAATGTGGATATGGACATTTTACCTTCATCACAAAATATTAAATTTTTTAAAAGTCTTTCATTTTAAAATCAATTTGTCAAAGGAAGATTAAATGCTTACTTGTTCAGTGATGTTTTAAGTGTTTCCCATGAATGCTGATAGATGATTATTCCACAATAAAGTAAATGATGAGCATATGTCCTAAAGGAGCTTTCTCTAAATTTGGTTTTGTAGTACATTGTAAGTGGAGCTCAAAAAAAAAAAAAGGTTCCTTATCCAAAAGATTTGGGCAATCCAAAATCAAACAGGTAACTTCGTGAAACAACCTCAAAATCTTTATGACACATATTATGGATATCCAATCACAGCATATAAAATATGGCATTCCCAGAGCTTATTTAACTAAGTAGTACTTTTTATTGGGTGTATTTGGTTGAAGGGGGAACAAGAGTATATTTTAAACTAACATTTTGCAGAAACTCCTTTGAAAAATGCTACTTTGGAGTTCATTAGAAATAGTTAAGATGGGAACTGGAGAAAACAAATCACACAAATTAGCACTATAAAAATGGTTTGGACTTAGCTGCTGAATTTAAGGCCACGAAGACCATTGCTTGCATTTTTTCCATGTGTAAAATGATGATAATGCCTCAGCTTTGAATTTTTCATAAACTCTTCCATGGGCGTGGACAACATTGCTCTGGCTTTCTTAATGTTTTTATGTCATCCTTTAAGTCATGAGAATAAACTAGAAGCAGAATTATGTAAGTTTTTCAAGTGGGAGCTACTAAATGAGAATAAAACTTATCTAATGGTTGACATATATGCTACTTTGTATTTCAGAGGGCTTAATTTTCAAATGACATTCTCAAAAACTTTGTTGAAAATCACCATCTGCTAAGAAATACATCTATGCTCTATTCAATTAAGTAGGTAATTCATTCATCCCCCAGTAATCTTTGCAGGGATAATATAGCACATTCCCAATCAGAACTGTGATAAAGAAGTTCTGCCTCAGAAAGCATATCCTGAGTAATGTAGGATTCATGGCTCTATAATTCCCCCATGAATGCCAGGGAAATATACTCAATTACATGTTTTCAGACCACTAATAATCAAATCAGCCTAGAAATTCTCTGCTTTGATTGTATTCTGTGGCACCAAATTGATAGCAGACCTCTAGTTCAATATTTAATGAATCTTCTCAGGAAATCTTCACTGATTATGAAAAGGACAATGGAGACTGCAAGGCAGCAGGATCACAACCAAAAATGCTGCAAGGGGACTTGGTGTACAGGAACTAAGAGGAAGGTGCTCACTCTGAGGCTCCCGTTCTGTGGGTGAGCAGGGAGCTTTTGAGTCTGCCAAACCCACAGCAGTTTCAGGCCTTAGAGAGTTGCCTCTTTTGCACTGAGCAGAGCTGCAGTGTCTCAGGAGATGAATGCATGCATGTGACCAGGTAGAGGGGTCAGGTGGAGGGAGGGAATGCTGCACCTGTGTGATCTGGTCTGAGAGATAAGGAACTGAGATCCAGGCTCTGCCCCAAGCTCTGCTGCCATTTTATCATCCTTCAGGGAATGTCTGGGCGCAGAGCTGCAGTCCCCGCCTTCCACATTGCACCTTGTAAATCACAAGCCCGGACAACCTCGGGGCCACTGGGTCTGCTAATGCGCTCTCATATATTGCACTGAGAGCTGCCCATTCAGGTGACCTCCACAAATCTTGTTACTTGGAGGTAAGTGTGCTGCAGAAATAAGTGCTATTATTTGTATAGAAACATTAATCACCTAAATTAAGTGGGAAGATCCTGGTCTAATGTAGTAAAAACATTGAAGGGGAAAGAAGAGGTGATAGAGGGAGTGGGAAAGAATATTCTCATACTGGTGTGACTCTTCAGTTGTGAGCAGGAATTCAAGCTCAATATTTCTAGTTCAGTGTTGCAACAGTCTTGATGCAGTAATATTATAATAACAGCACCCTTTTATTTAATTTTTACTATAAATAGGCACTATTATTCATTTTACTTATTAGGAAACTGAGATTCTGAGACATTGAGCCACTCTCTCAAGGTCATACAGCTAGCTGGCAATAGAGCATGGTCTTCTAACTCCATTAATGGGAGCTCTTAACCACAAAGTTGTACTGATAATGAATCATAGTATTTGGGGTGAAAGGGTACATGGATTTTAAGGAACAGAACACATATTTCTTGCTGTCATGGAGCTTATGCTTAGAAACAGAAAATAGAGAAAAGTATTTTAAAATGTTAATTGGATGTTTCTAGGGGATGTGGAGAGCTGGAAAGGGGAAATGCAGGGGAGTGTTGAGGCATTTCACAGAGGCCCCTGAACAAACCTGTGCTTTGCTCTTATATCACTCTGCCTCTGTCCACAGCTATAAGGACCAGACTATTGAGACCTGCACAAATCTACCTGTGGTTAGTCAGGAAACTCAGGTTTACCCTTCCCTCCCAAATCTGTTTTTAAAGTGCTTATTGGGAGATGAAAACATGGTATCACTGTGCATATTATCACCTGCTGCTGCATTCAGAACTAAGAGAAGGATGCTCACTCTGAGATGACAGGATAAAAACACACCTTTTAAACTCATTTATATACTTTATCTCTATGTCATTTCAAGCTTCTTAGATGTTGCAAGAGATCAGAGGCACATCTAAAACGAGAGGCCCAGTGCACAACATTCATGCACTGGGGTGGGGGATCCCTCAGCCTGGCCTGAGCCATCTCTCAGTCTGGGACCCCTCCAGGGATGTCCGCCTGCTGGCTTAGACTGGCTCTCCGTGCTGCTGCAGAGGTGGGAGAGGCTCTCTTCACCACCACTGCGCTCGCCAGCTGTGAGCCTGGCTTCTGGCTTAATGGCAATCCCCTGTGGGAGAGCACTGACCACCAGGGGGCAGCTCCTGCATTAAGCATCTGCTCCCTGGTGGTCAGTGCACATCATAGCAACTGGTCGTTCCCCGAGTTGTTCCACTGTTAGGTTGATTTGCATATTAGGCTTTTATTATATAAGATTGTGATTACCAGTCTTTTTCTTGGGACTACTTATGCTTACTCCGTTGGGAAGTCAAGCAGAGTGCGGCAGTGCAGATCTGGGTGCTGTTACTCATTTGGGTTCCAATGAGGTCAAGTCTCCACAGCTGCATTTGACCCTGGAAATTGTGCAGTCAACTTGGTGGGCTCCTCCTGTCCTGGGCTGTTTTGGGGATTCTCCTAAAGGGACACATTCATCCTCTCAGCTGAACCCTGGCATTCCACTCTCATCTGTCGTGGTGTTGGGCAAGAATGTTTGGTCTTAGCTCAGGTTCTCTAGAAACAGGTCTGGGACAAGGTGCTCTTTGGCAAACACCTGAGGGAGGGAGGCTATAGGATCAGGAATGATGGGAGCCCAGCAAGTATGTGGTCTCCAGCATGATCCTCAGGGGTCTGCATTCTAAATCACATGCAGGGGTGTCCCATTTGGAGGCAAAGGGCCAGGGTCTTACAACCCCACACTGTTCCCCTCATCTTGAAGGGAGCTAACCTTTGAGATCTCCTCAGAAGCCAGAGTGAGGTGCAGGTACAATAGCAGCAAGGGCATCTGAAGAGGGGTGGAGAACACTCCCTCCACCCCTGAGTCCAAACCCTTCCAAGGTATTGTGGCGGGTTTTAGCATAAAATACAACCTAACATACCTGTTAGGTTGAGAATGGGAAACCCAGGTACCAACAGCAGAGGGCTCTCCAGGCCCTATGTTTTCTGCTTCCAAAGAGAGAAGGTGGTCAGCTAGTGGGAGTGCCTCCCCAAGACAGCCATCCCTGTGGTGCAAGGCTGTTTTAAAGGGTCCCCTCTGGACAGACATCTTGCTGCATGGAGTCTCTAAGGTGTAAACTGACATTCTATTCCTTAAGGACCCGTCTCCACATGAGTCACAGAAAGAGGCAGCAGCTTTTACACATTTTAAATTTTCTTTCACAATCAAGAGAATAAAGATTTTTTCCTGCCTCTGTACATGTCAAATAGCAAATGTTATAATACAAGCAACTCATATTTCTTTCACTTTTCTGTACTTGAATATTTAATTTCTGGTGATATACAATTTAATTAACATCAGCCTTCCTAAACTGATCACCTTGTAAAACTCTGCAAAACCTCTTCCCCAGAGGAAATGATCCCTTTGAAAGAGATTTCTCCACCAAGGGTTGAAAGGGATGTGGGCAAAATATAAAAGCTGGGGTAAAAAACAGGAAAAGAAAAAGCTGGGGTGCTAACTGCAAAGTCTTTGTAACCTGTTCTTGATCTTTGCCAGGATATGAGCTGCTATCTTCCCCTGGTCTTATATATTTTCTAGAATCCTGGATGTTATGGCCACATGACTAATGTGCGGAATAATCATTAAAAATGTCATGCTTCACTGAATAATATCCTCTCCTCCCATTTTTTTTTTATGGAGTAATATCCAATTAATTCCACATTGTATTTTGATACCTATAACCAATTGGTTGCTTTGGCTCAGATCTTGTTATCTAGATAGAAATAATTATGGTGAATAGATGAGACTATATAACCAAAACAGAGATTTGATTTAGCCTTTCTATGCATGTTTGTACTGCTAATTTTTATGTGCCTTACTTGAGTCAATTATAGATTTTTCCCCCACAAAAGATATGCATTCAGAGCCCTGTTTTATAAATTTGCTGGTTGTTTTACCAGGTTGGAAAAGTTACCCAATGTCTTTAGCCATGACATTTGCAATTTATATTATATATGTCATTGGCTGCTATTTTCTGATCGCAATGATTAACTGAATTATACATTTTTTGAGCAAATGAAGACAATTTATAGAAAGACAGAAATGCCTACAAGGAGGAAGGATTTCTGCATCTTGATATGGGCCTCCATGAGCCTTCCAGGTGAGTCCACCCTGATGAAATGCCTTCCCTTGCTTATGCTGCCCAGAAGCCATGGGAAGACAGATCCATAGTTCTTAATTTCAACTCCCAATACAAGCAGATATCGGGGACTGATGAGAAAAGTCTCAAAATACACTGTCAAAGAAAAGGAATTTGATTTAAGGTAAGTGGAAATCAATATTGACTCCAAAGACACTATAAATCTTGATATTTCATACAAGTATATATGTTTATTATTACTCACTTTAACATGTGAGCCATAATTACATTTAATGCCTCCTGGAAGGTAGCCAGCTTTTTACTTGCTTATAGAAAATGATGATTTATGCCCAGTAATAGAAAAGTGGTAGAAAAAAATTAATTAATTTTGTCACTAGGATATCTCCACTGAGGAAGGGTGAATTGGGAAACTGATGGGAAGAATATTTCTTATATTTATTCATAAAAGTGATTTAAAATAGTCAACTGTGCTTTATTTATGTTTGAAGTTGATTATCTATCTTAAAGTTGTACAGCCACTCTGGACACCATCAAATCAGGTCAGTTAACTCACCATCTGACTTCTCCAACTGAATACTCCTGGGCCAGCTCTATGAGCTTGAGGGTTGTTCATTAATTTATTAAGCATATAGCTATTTGATGCTTATTGTATAACAGGCTGTTCTAAGTGCCAGGGATATGATGATGAACCAAATGGACCAAGTTGCTGCTATCATGGACTTACTTTCTAGTCCTTATGATAAACAAGAAACAAGAAAACATATACATATGTCACATGTTTCCAGCTCAGGATAAATACTAGGAAAAGCCTTAGCTTGTTTGGTTCAGTGGATAGAGCATCAGCCTTCTGACTGAAAGGTTCCAGGTTCAATTCTGGTCAAGGGCATGTACCTTTGTTGCAAGCTCGATCCCTGGCCCTCGTGGGGGTGTATGAAGGAGGCAACCAATCAATGTGTCTCTCTCACATTGATGTTTCTCTCTCTGTGTCTCTCCCCATCCCTTCCACTCTCTGTGACCCTCCCCCCACCACCCTTGCCAAATGGGAAAATATCCTTAGGTGAGGATTAACAACAACAAATGAATACTTTGAAGAAAATGAAACAGAGTAAGAGGATAAAATATAAGGGAAGGGTATGCTATTTTAAAAGGACTGCCATGGGAGGCCACTCTGAGGAGATGACCTTTGAGTAGAAACTCAAAATGACATAATCTATATGATTATGTGAAGTATGTAAATCTGTATGAATTTGAAAAGATGTAATCTACATGAATATTTGGGGCAGAGAAAATTCCAGTGTAAAGTCCTGTCATGGACATGTGTTTATCTTGGGTGCTGTGGTTAGTTTATATTTTTCATTGGCATGAGCTCAGAGGAGTTCACTAAGTTATTATACAGGTTGGGGATAAGTGAATAAGAGCGGGGAAAAAGGCAAGATTTTAGTGCTGAAACAAACAAGGAGATTCCAGAAGCTGGGTCCTGATGGGGTTAAAGTCTGAGCTGGTAAGGCAGTCCCAAAGCTGGCTGTCAAATTTCACAAATGGCAAAGGGGGAGGCATGTAAGAAGCCAGAGCTGGAGTGAAGCCCATGAGTGCCATATTGATACAAACTCACAGAATTAGAGTAAGGGGAGAGGAGAATATGGAACAGTTACTTTTCCTTAAGACAGATATGCTTGTTTCATAGGTGTGCCAGGTGCATTGAAAAGGTTGAAAGGGAGGGGTCATGCAGGATGAGATCAAACAACCATCTGAACCCCAAAAGAGTCAACTCTAGTCATGAGCTCTCCCCACATCCTATAAAATTCTAAGTTGTGGGTATAATTGGAGAAGGTCAGAAATGAAATCTTTCCAGACTTGTCAAGGGCTGGGGATAAAGTTGATTCCTCAGAGGGGAAATGGCCACCTTGTTCCCTGAAGCCAGAGCATAGATGGGTCAATTATCCAACCAAATTTATTGGGGGAAGATACTGTAATACACTTTTTTGGCAAACATATTATTTGCTTCCTCTTCTGGTGGGTTTGAAATTCAATAGAACAATTCCTGGGAAAATAATTGTTTGAGCCACAATTAAATCATCTCATTTAGATTTTCTTTTTACAATTCCTTATGCTTGATATAGCCTCTTTAAACACTAGCATATAAAATAAGGCAGAGATAGACAGTTGGAACAAGTATAAGATGTTGAACTCAAAGAAAATAGATCCTTGCTGGTGTGGCTCAGTGGCTGAGCATCGACCTTTGCACCAGGAGGTCATAGTTTGATTCCTGGTCAGGGCACATGCCTGGGTTTCAAGCTCCATCTACAGTAACAACCATTGATGTTTCTATGTCTCTACCTCTCTGAAATCAATAAAAATATATTTACAAAATTAACATAGGGATGTTCTTTTTATCTTTTCCATGACACTTAGAAGAGAAAAATGAAGAGAAATAACATTTATTAAGCTCCTCCTCTGTGCAGGATGTTTTATGTAGTTTTTCATGTTAACCAAATATTATATGGCTAATGAGTGCTGAGTTTGGATTTGACTCAAGACCTTTGTGATGTTGCCCGCTTTTTAAATTCTTCATTATACAGAAACTCCGACCTGGATTTGAAATTAGTTAGCTGCATGACCTTGACCTTGCTGGCTTCAGCTGCAAGAACTGGGAAAAGACGAGACTGGATGAGACTCCTGAGAACAATGCCAGTGAAAACTCAATGGCTTGGCTGCTATCACTCCCACATCATATATGGCTAATATTTGGATGTTGTTCCTTAGGAGTTTTCTGAATTCAGGTGCATTTAAATAAGAAATAGTTATCTACATTTTGACCAGATTCCCACTGTTTTGTTCTCAACTTTTTGACAATATAGATCTTTGTAGTGTGATTGTTTGAGCAAATTTTTTTTTCCCCAGGGTAACATTTGTATGCTTTTGAAGGTGACTTTCTCATCATTCCACCCTTCAGGCTATTCTGGAACTTTAAAAGCACCTCTAAAAATAGACCTTATCCAGTCAGATTTAGAAAGAGAAACAGATTTTACCATTTAAATAGCAATATAAAATATAATGGACAGATATTTAATTGCAAAATGCCTGTGCTCTACCTAGTGGTTTTCTGAAATAAATCAATAAATCAGCTGACCTATAGATGAATGCATGAAAATCAGTGGAAAATTAGAAGGATAATGTCTGCCTCAAAAAAGATGACTTGACACAATGTTCTAATAACTTAGAGCAACCAAAGCACTTTAAAAATTAATTTGAAATCCACCATTGATCATTTTAGATTTTTATAGCCAAGGAGCCTCATTTGTAAAACTCAATTGCTCAATTGCATGGCAACATTAGGTTTCAGACCCAGAGAAGGAGAATTAGATTAAATGAACGCTGACCTTTGCTTCTGATGAAAATCAGAGTCAGCATCTCTGGGCACTTCTTGCTTCCCATTGTTCTTAATTGGACAATATTACTGAAACAATGAGAAATAAGACTTGATATGGATAGAAATTGCTCTAATGAATGGGACTATTTTGACACAGTAATTTCAAGGTTTTGTAATTTGAAGATGGCTGAGTTGTATTTTTTAAACTAAATATATCCTATATAATAAAAGGCTAATATGCAAATCATCCAAACAGTAGAATGGTCACTATGATGTGCGCTGACCACCAGGGGGCAGACGCTCAATGCAGGAGCTGCCCCCTGGTCATCAGCATGCTCCCACAAGGGGAGCACTGCTCAGCCAGAAGCCGGGCTCATGGCTGGCGAGTGCAGCAGTGCTAAGAAGGTCTGACTGCTGGCTTAGACCCTAAAACATCCCCTGAGGGCTCCCAGACTGTGAGAGGGTGCAGGCCAGGCTGAGGGGACCCCCCCCCACCACCACCTCACGAGTGCACGAATTTTGTGCACCAGGCCTCTAGTATTTTTTATAAACTAATCTCTAGAGGACAGATGTTTAAAATAGATCTATCACATTTTACTTTCTTAAGCATCCAATTACATGAAAATTCAGGTAATCTAACTATGTTCATAAAAAAGACAATTAATTGGTTGGGGTCTAATAGCTTCAGACAGAAATATCAGACAAATCTCAGATTGTCAGCATCATACAGAAGCTACAAATTGGGCTGTCAAAAGCCCGTGCCCTTTATAATTATCAGGTGTACACCAAACACACCAGGATCTGCAGGAAGCAGAGAGCTCTGGAGAAAATCCTAACAGGGTCAGGCAAGAACTCTAAGTCAGCTGCATTGGCATGAACAAAACTTCCTAGGAATTTTAGAATTAAGGTCAGTCAAAAACTGGACCAAGCAACCCCACAAGGAACTGGCTTAAGAACAGAATGTCTGATGTTCTATGGCCAATTTAGTTAGTGTTCAAAGTCCTGCTAATACCCCTCTGTGAGGCTCAAAGCTCTTGCTTTTGCACTGTAGTCTATTAAATGCCATTCTGCCCCCACACACTCATAGAACATCATCCCCTCTCTCTCTCTCTTTCTCTTCTCACACACACACACACAGAGAAGAGAGAGAGAAGAGGAAATAACCAGATGCAGTTGAGAGAGAGAGAGAGAGAGAGAGAGAGAGAGAGAGAGAGAGAGAGAGAGAAGAGGAAATAACCAGATGCAGTTAGCAAGATAATTATTTACTTGGCCTCCCTTTCCACTCTTGGATCCCAAGACCTCATTGCTTTCTGAGCCTTTTCCCAAGAGAAGCAAGCATTGTATATTTTACTTTTATCCTTTGACATAAATTCATTCTTTGATATAGGAAGAGATGCGAACCATGCCCTTCCCCATACCCAACACACCTTGCTTTGGGGAGGATGCTTTATCCTATGGGATAATTATCTATAGACTATCACAATATTCTGGTAGGGCCAAGACCTGAAGAAATGGATTTTCCTCCCGGGGAAGGCAGGCATAGGTGAAAGGGGTGCAGTGCAAATAAAATGAGTCTTCCAGGTAGGGTATGGAATCCAACAGACAACAATGAGTGAGGAGTTTGAGTAGGGGGATAGGAGGTAATGGTAGGGACTCATGATTAGGCAGTATAGACTAATATGGGCTTGAATACTACCTCTAATACTTGCTAGAATATATGAAATATGGGAAATACTGTGTTTGTCCCTACATTTATCTTTTTCCTAGAAATGCTCTAATAATAAATGTTTTGGTATTTTAGGCTATTCAAAGGGATAGTTTATTTGTTGTCACTTTGCACTGATACCAAACGTTAACCGTGACTTCTCTCTCACTGTATTTTCTCTCCTTATCTATGTTTTCACTGCTCTATATTATTCCCTCTGATTTACCACTGCCATCACTGCCAACACCACCACCACCACCTCCATCTCCACATCATGGTGACTAATGGATGGTCAACCCATATCTTCATGCCCCAGAATTTTTTTAAATTATTTTTAAAAATTTCTTTATTGATTAAGGTATCACATATTTGTCCTCACCCCCCCCCCCCCATTCCCATCACAAACCCTTCCCCACTTATGCTCCCACCCCCCAGTTGTCTGTGACCACTGGTTAGGCTTATATGCATGCATACAAGCAAACCACCAGGTGGCCAGGACATCCAGCAGAGTTAGAGAGCAGGCTGTAGTTGCTTTACAACTTATCCTGTATGACGATTCTGGAGAGGACTGGTGAGATGACGGCAAGTGAAAAAACAAAATGCTCTCAGAGCTGGGGCTCAATGGAATAGTTACAGAAGAGGCCAACAATAGAATGTACTATTTTTCAAAATATCTCCTGCTTTCCTTCAGAAATCATTATCTTTCCTGCCCTTCTGCTTAATTGTGCAACTTGGCAGTAGAAGTGGTCGGTGTCATTTCTGAGAAGAAACTCTAGGGGCTAGCATGTGGCAATCCATTTTCTCTGTGTCCCATCTGTCACATCTGTCACAATGACCAGTACTGATCCAGAATAAACATTATTTCATTGGCTTGGGTCCCAGGGAGTTGAGCAATGCAGGAGAGCTATCTACCTATGAACAGATTTCTGTTGCATACCAGTATGATTTCAGGTTGTTATCTTACCTCAACACAGCCTAACCTATTATACTGTAATAAGAGAGTGTCAGGAACAAGGTAATTATAGTCATTGATGAATAATATGAATAATATGTGCACATATACATGTGAGCTAGAATAATATATAGAAAAAAAGGTCAACAGTAACAAAGATGACAAATACTGGAAAAATAAGTGAAAATAGAAAAACTAAAAATTTTATTTGGTTCTTCTGTAACAGTAATACTGATTACAGTCATTTTAGTGAACTACTTACCATTTGAGACTCATTTGTAAGCAGCATAATAAAAATTCTGCACAGCATTAAAATTTGCTCCTGATTAACTCTGTTGCAGGCTTTGTTTGATTACAACAATAACCTCTATATATGTATAGTCAATCTTTGTAATTTGTTGTTCATGTAGCAATTTAAAATAATCTGTAAAAACATTTCCATTAAATGGGTCAAATTAGGAAGCATGATGTGGGTGAGTTGATAGAACAAAAGGAAGATGTGCAACTAAGAAGATGAAAATAGGAATCTGGGTAAATGAGAGGATCAGTCTGACCATGGCCCAAACCATGTAAACATTTATTTATTGCACTGTATTTCCTCTAGGCTCAGTCATAGGCTTCTAATCACTCTAACCACTCTTATCTATTCTCATGGCTTTCAATAGCAGCAATTGATTAATATCTTAAAAAATTACATCTTCATACTGTATAGTTTCTATGAACACTATGCATATGTATCCTACTTCCTATTCATCATTCCCAAGGATAACATACTCAAGGTCACAGTCATGGTCTTCCTTATAATCTGGTTCTCTTTTCCCTCCCACTTTCACTCCTAATTATTCTTCAACGAGCATGTATTTTACCCCCTAAATATTTTTATCCTTTTCCCTTATTTATAGCTATGTTTTTACAACATTAGTGCAAATTATCAACATCCCCAGTCTGAAAGAATCTAATTGGTCTCCCAGATCTACTATGTCCCCTCCAATTTATTTCCCACCTCCAGTTAGGGTGATTTGTGCCAAAGTTTAGATCTGATTGTTTCATCTCATTGTTTAAAATCCATAAACCTGCCTGCACTGGATATCCGTTATACTTCTTACCCCCTCTTTACTTTCAGAAATTCCTCTACCCAATCTGGTGGGTCCTTGTCACTTAGCTCCATCTTCCCTGCACAGGAGGAGCATGTGATCCAACCTGGCCCAGAGTATTCCAGTCGTTTGTTCAGAGTTGGGCATTACATCCAAAGTGTGGGTCATTGAGAGCCCTATTTTGGCAACTAATCTGTATCCTAAAAGAAAAAGGACCTCTCATCTTCTGAACCAAGAGCTCTTAGATCTGCCTCTAGAGTTGGTCTTTTCTGCTATGTGAAGAAAACATACTGAGAATAAAGCTAATGCAGAGGAAAAGTGAGTTTAAGAGATGAAGAAATGAGAGAGATGACTGGTGACATTTGCTTGAGCTGGTGCAGGAAGCCAGTGCCAGATCCTGGACTTCCTATTTATTACGAATCAGTATATTCCTTTTAGATTTAAGCTAATTTAAACTGAGTTACTATCATAACTAAAAGATTGCCTCATGTGAAGGAATCTTATTTTTATCTTATCCTTTGTTATATAACCATATCCCCCCCCTCAACTCACATCAAGTTAATTTCTTCAGAGCTTGGCTTAAACATTACATCTCTAGGAAAGTGCTTCTTAATCCTCCAACCAAGGTAAAGGCATTTAAGCTATGTTTGCTCATACTACTTGTTTCCATTTGTAACTATATATTTATTTATACATTTATGTCTATGATTCTTCTCTGTCTCCCCCATGTCACTCTAAACTCCATGAGGGCACACTGCTTAGTGCTTGCTCTGTGTCTAACAGTAAATATTGGTTGAATGAGTGAATAGAGAATAAATTGGTGTCAAATGCTGTGCTAAGTATTTTTGTATATATTACCACACTTAAACTTAAAATCTGGTGGCAAATGCTATCATCTTTTTACAAATATGGAAACATTAAGAAGCACTATCTATTTTAATTTTTTGCACTAAAATATGACTGCTTTAGGTTCATTACATGTTATGCAATTTTACCATGAGATGAACTACCAATAAAAATTTTAGTTAACACTTTAGGAACAGCTTTTTGTCCAGTACCATTAATTTTTCTAGAATATTGGCTTATTTCACTTAGCCAATTTAAATTAGTCTGAGAACTTGACTGCTATTTTACTGTCCAATTTAATACTCTAACAACAATCTTATTCTACCCTGTAAATATTAATGGAAAGGATTATTTGCCTTCTTGAGTAGGCCCTGAGCATTCCAGGTGCTAGGATGGATTTAGATATCAAAAACCCACTTCCCCACACCATGGGTACAAGACAACTCAAACAAGTCTTGTTGCAGTGAGAGGGCAGCTGCTGTTGGCCAAGTCTCTGTCTGTTACCCAGGTCCCGATTTAAGCTGGGCATGGGAAGCGAAGCAGCCATGGGGGCAGGAGACCTCCCTCAGAAGGGGTCAGGGTTCAGGCCCCTGCAAAGTTGGGGGGTGAGGTCTGTGCAATCACCTCTCCTGATCCCCAAATTCTCTCCTGATGGCCTCTCTGCAACTGTGCCTATCTTAGGTTGTTCATTCCCTGAGGAATCTTACCCGTCTCTGACGAACCAGCCATCCTCCGGGGCCAAGCAGGGTGATGTGAGGTTCAGTTCTGTCTCCTTGGTAGCCTATGCCCCCGTGGCCTCCACACCCAGCACCTGCCTTGGGATCCTCTTGTCTGCCGGCAGGGCCCCGGCACTAATCACATATCTTGGGGAACCCAGGTTCCTTCTCCAGGGAGGGCCCAGCTCACCCCACTGGGTGAGAGACAGATCCATGGTACCAGCTATCAAGACTACGTTATAAAATTTCCAAAAGCCTCCTAATATTTAAATCTTAAAAGGGAGGATAGTAGAAGAATATCATCTAAGGAAAAATATCCTGTAAATAAATTACATCTAGAAAATTTTTACTTTAGAAAATTAACTTTCATTTGTAATGTTAATAGCAAGACACCCATGAAAAACACACATTGTGCCAAAACAAGCCAAAGGAAAATCATTTGGGCAAAAATGAAAAGGAACCCAAGTCAAATTTATAGAAAAGATTCCTTTATTAACTTTTGGTAGAGAATATATTTGTATATTTTCAGAAAACAACTCCAAACCATGTGGATTCCTGCAACAGAGAGGAATTGACAGGACTACTCCAGCCATGAAGACAGAAGAGAAACAGTCCAGAGATGGAAGATGCTGATGACACCTTGCCATACTAGCAGTCAGCAGCAGTGCATCGCTGCAGGTTGCCCAGGACCAAACCAGAGAGGGTCGGACTTGCATTACCACCATTTGTCCCCCATCCAGAACTGAAATATCATTGCTGACATGTACACATAAGGAACTGTTTGACATTGAAATTGGGACTCAAAAGAACTGTTGGCCCAGAAAGCAACTTACTACAGACTGATTCATTTGCCTCTCAGCATAACCATTATTGCTTGTCTCATTTTCTGTTCTTATAAGTATATTTCTAGTATCACATGATCTCACTCATCTAGGGGAAATAACGAACAACATAAACTGATGAACAAAAACAGACCCGGAGACAGGGAAGCATCAATCAGACTGTCAAACCTCAGAGGGAAGGTAAGGGAGGGTGGGAGTGAGGGGGAGAGATCAACCAAAGGACTTGCATGCATGTATATAAGTCTAACCAGTGGTCACGAACAACAGGGGGCTGGGGGAATGTATGGGGAGGGGTTTGGGATGGGAATGGGGGGATGAGGACAAATATGTGATACCTTAATCAATAAAGAAATTTAAAAAAAATTTTTTTTAAAGAAGCACTATATAATGAATATAACAATAGAGAGATCCAGAACATAAAATCAGGTTTTGTTCCAAATGCAGAAGTCCTTTTCTCATGCTGCCTTCTAGGGGCTTCCTAAATGTCTATTTGCACTCTCTCCTTTCTCTACAAAATGCTTACATTGACTCCAATTCCTATAGTACTTTACTCTTTTTCTTTTTAAACTTAAATTGGTGGTTCGTTAGGTTTAACATGCTCCAGGAATATTTTCATTGTCACCTAGAACATTTTAAACACACCCCTTTCATCACAGCAGAGCTTTCAGGATCCCAAAGAAAGAACATCTTTTAGAAAAATGCCTCAAATTTGGGGGTGTTGGGGAAGAACCTGTCTTAAGCTTCCCCATATTTTTCTATATTGATCATTGACTTTCCTGTCTATTCTTAAACCATCCATGAGTATAAGAGAAAAGAAGGGAGAGAATGAGAGAAATTGGGAGAGGGGAGGAGAGGACAGACCCACCTAAGCCATCGAACTGGAATTCCTAGGTTCTTAGAGCCTTTCTCCATTCACAGTGCCTTCAGTCACTCGGAGTTTTGGTAATCTGCACATTTTCAAGATCTGACAACGTTAACTGGCAGAATTCAAACCTCATAAAGTGATGCCAGACAGACAGTTCCATGGACATTGATAATCTACTTGGTACATAGTACACAGATCTATAACAATAAATGTTTAGATTAAATGCCCTGCCTCAAAGATGCTACAGAAAAGAAAAACATTTTCCCAAAGATGTTTGGCTATGCTGAAAAAACCTAAGGTAGTCCCAACTCAAAGAAACCAGCCTCCCAATTCTTTGTTACAGATGGGTGACAATGTGAGGAGCTCTCACCAGAGGATAAATCAATAAACTGCTTCTTTCTTTGAAGTTGTCTTGCTACAAAGAAAATGTCAGCTGAACCAAAGTGTGTAATGACATGCTCCATGCTGGCATAATCTTCTTATCTTGTCTCAAATGGGAAACAAGTTCACTGACCAGCACCAGTCTCTAAGTGCACTTTGAGCAACTATGTCCTTAACGTACATTAGAAGCACTAGAGAGACTTACACTATACTAATGCACAAGTACTGTTTCCAGAGATTCCTTTTCAATGACTTTGGGGTGATATCCAGTATGTTTTAGCATTTCCCCAGGTGATTCTGGTGTGCAGTCCAGATCACGAACTACTGGCCTCAATTGTAGCAGGACTGGAAGACATGTGAGTTCCTGATGCTGACCTTGGCAAAGTACTGACAGCTAAGTATAGCTGACATAAGTGGAGGAGCTTGTCTTTAGAAAACTTCTTGCTTCTTGGATCTTTTATTAGCTACTTAGAGGAAGGAAATAGAACTGAACTGAGTTACTAAGGATAGATGGGAGGGAACACCTACAGGTTGTTTGGAACCTTAGGCTTTAAGAAATCTAAATTTAACAGGAGAATTGGTGGATGGGATTATCCCTCATTGCACAGGCAGAGAATGCAGTTGAAGGAAAAAAAAGCCATAATGGCCTCATATGCCCCCTCCCCCTCCATGGTAGTTATGTGGGGAGGATGGAGCTATCATTGACATCAAAAGAGGGAAAAGTGAAGATTTGGGAGGCGAGGCTATAAATATGGCAGTTTGAAGAACAAGGGGGATCTGTCATCTATTTAAAATACTTAAGTTCAGCAGTGAGCCTGAAAAATATCTAGTTCAGAGTTAATGAATGGATGGAGCAGACCTCCAGTTGCCCAGGCCACCCATCACTCAGTCATGCAAGCTTGCAAAGCACCGACCATTATTCAAGTTGCCCACAAAATGAGGACAATTCAAAGATAGACTTCATAAACATTTAGATAAACACTTGTAATACAATTGCAATCTTACTGATTATGGATAGCCCCTCAGACCCTGCATTCCAGGAAACCTCATTTTGGAGGCCAAACTGATCTCATTTGCAGCAAGCACTCTATTGCCCACAGCTACTGCCAGGCTTCCTTCCCAGACCCAGACGAAGTATCATGGCTTTCTTGTTCATTACAGGCACATCTACTAGCTTATTAGGAGTATTTTTATACACGGGCATCTTAATATAGTTCGCATAACATCATGGGAAATGTATAGTTTTTAGACACGGCCCTTTAACTTGTTAGGTAAATTACTTTGCTTCTTTGAACGCTTGTTTTCCTCATATGCAAAAGGTATCTCTTTAGAATTGTTGTAATATTAAATGTGAACTAAAGTCAGCTATTGAGTAGGATGCAAGTAGGAAGCAACTTTATTTTTTGCCAACTTTGCCTTTCAAATCTGGTCTGCTGACACTCCCTTCCCCTCTCCTCAATAATGATCCAGGCAAATTTTACAGCTATTCTTATCACTTCTGGCATTTAAACACTCTTATCTCAAGAAGTCCAGTCCAGCCTTATAGCAAAACCTCACTTCTCATACAATTTGAAGCGCCTTGCCCTTCTTCTGGATCAGGCCTGACCAATCTTTAGAAACCTGTCCTGCCCCATCCTCAGTGCTCTATGGCTTCTGAATTCTTCAGGACTGTGACAGGAAGAAGAAGGAAAAGGGGAAAGGTTTTACTTAGTTATGTAGCTTTGGGGCTTTCTGTGTCACAAACACTAATCAAGTATTGGTGTTGTCTTGTAGGGTGTCATCTGGACTCTTTGGGGGACCAAAGAAAAACACAAAACAAGGAAATTCATGGTATATGCAAACCCCAAATAGCCAGTGCCTAGGTTTAAACATAGCACACAACATCAGGTTTCTATAGACCTGGAAGAACATTTGCTCACTCTTCACAGAAAAGGCTCTTAGGAAAAACTTCATATATACAAATGGACAATTGTTTTCTCTGTGTTGGACACCTCCCTTCAACATAATATACATGTTGTTTTTCTTCTTTCTCTCTCTCTCCTTTTACTGTGGCAAAATACACATAAAAGTTACCGTTTTAAACAGTTGTAGGTGTACATGGTACAGTTTAATGGCATTATGAACATTTATATTGAAACCATCAGCACCATCCATTTCCAGAACTTTTTAACTATCCAAACGGAAATTCTATACCCATTAAACACTAACTCCTCATGCTTCCCTCTCTTTATCCCCTGCTCAGTGCCATTCTACTCTCTCTTTGTGAATTTGACTGTTCTAGGTACCTCATAGAAGTGAAATCAGATAGTATTTGTCCTTTTATGTTTGGCTTCTTTCATTTAGTATAATGTTTGCAAGATCCATTCATGTTGTAACAGGTGTCAGAATTTCCTTCCTTTTTAAGGCTGAACAATATTCCATTATATGTATATATTACATCTTGTTGATGCATTTGTGTGTAGATGACATTTGGGTCTCTTAAATGCCATTTACATATAAAGTTCATGACATAGGTATCATCAGTTTTGGAGACACTTTGTCAATGGAGGATGCTTTTTTCTCTGACTCATCCCTTTCTCCATTTTTATATGTGGTGGGCCATCATTGGGGAGTGGTTTGACCCCTGTTCTCTGGGAACTGCTTAACCTCAGGAAAGGTCCCTCCTGCTCACCCAGGCTTTTCAATGTACCTGCTCTCTACCCCACTCCCAAGCCAAATCAACACTTGCCCTGACCTTGATTGGTCAAAACTGAAATACACAGACACTGGGCACTGAGAGTTGAATCCCATCCAACTGAAAGGTGCACAAACACCTGAGGTATCTGTCTCTGGAGTGGCTATTCCTTGGGCTGTGTTCAGCGTCCCCCAGTAATTATCATCCTTTTCTTAGTTTAACCCAGACCAAACAGGCTCTTTTTCACTTGCACCCAAATCACTTGACTAATGTCATCTGTATTCTCCTTAGCACTTTCCCTTCCTCTTACCCTGGTTTTCTTCAAAGATTCATCCTCCACTGGCAAAGGCATCCACCAGTTTTGCTTAGGACTATTTTAGCCAACATCCCTTCAGGCTAAAGGAATTGTAAATTCCAAGCTAGACTTTTTAAATTCAGCTGACTGCTATTCTCCACCTTGGCTCTAGCAAGCCCTGGGTAATTTAAACGGACTCTCTCTGGCCCTCGAAGCCAGGAGGCAGCATATCCACTCAGGCATTTATAGTGAAAAACACTCATGGTTCTCACAGGGTGGTATATACCATCTTGGAGCAGATGTCAACAGACTGGATGCAAGATCAGCTTTCCAAAAAACATAATTTTCTCTCGCTTATTCAGCAAGTTATGCCCCTGAAGTTCATACTTCACCTAGAAAGGCAGAACATGTAAAACATCATTCATGTCTTAGTGACTGGACGTGTTCAACTCTAAAAGGCGTCTGAAGATTTCACTCTCCTTTCTGTTGTCTGAATTTCATATTCCAGCTGCTTCTAAATTTCAACTTTCTTTAGTTTATGTGGGAGTCATCTTTCACTCAGTTTTCTCTAATGGTTTAGTAGTTTAAGGCTTTTATTCATTCTTCTTCCTGCCCACACCTCCCAATCCCTAGAGAGGATGTATCCAAAGATGGGCACTTAGATTGGGCACTTAGGGAACTGAAAATTGTGGGTCCCTAAGCTATGACCTTTCTTCGGTATTTTCTGTAACTGATGCAGTGAGCTCAACTCAGCTCTTTCTCTACTCCCTTTAATTCTCCTTTGCAGGAAATACATCAAATAGAGGAGCATGAAATCCTCCATTTCTACCAGCCTGTAGTGCTTTCCTTTATTGAAATGTTGTATTTACAAAGGCTGGAGGGATGAAGATCTGCATGTTGATAATAATAATACTAGTTGTATTTACTGAGCATCTGCTCTTGTCAGATATTATACATGGAGGAACCATAAGTCCTACTTACAGGATAGAATTTATTTATCCCTGTTTATAGCTGAGGAAACTGGGGCTTGCAGAAAAGATGAATAGATTTTCCTTAAATCACATAGCTAGAAAGTAATGGGCTAGGTTTTAAAGTCAGAACTTCTAACTCCAACTTTAAAAAAGTACAAGTATGGCAAGAGCTGTGATTTTAAAAAGACTGGCTCTTTAAAAAAAAAATGATAGAATCCCATACCAAAAAACCTAGGGAGGGGTGTGTTCCCTCTCTATCATGTGGGTATATCCTGGGACTTGGCTGTGCTCTTTGTTCCCCATTATTTACCCACAGGCTGTCCTTGAACCATGTCCCCAGGTCCATCAGCTGAGACTAACATCCCAGCTGTGCCACTCGCACTCCACATGGGTTGGTCCACCACCTCGCCCCCCCACTGATTTGTGGTTGTTTTGTAAGTTTATTCCTGTAGTCGATCCAAGTGGAAATTTAGACATCTCCTTGTCATAAAATAATTGATCAAAGAAAAATATTAAATTCAGTAAGGGACTTTGAGCTCCCTCAATAGCAAGGTTGAAAAAAATTCTCATTCTGTTTGGAAACAATCTCCAGTTACTGTTGAAATTAAAAATGACTTATATTCATATCATTTGGGAGTCCTGTAAGCTAAATGTCAGGAAAAAAATGTGATTCATCATATGAGTCTGGCATTTGCTATGAAGATGCCCTGGGTGCTAACCTGCCAGGATTGTCAAGCAGAGGAGGAGAGGACTGCTTAGGTGACTGTTTCAGCCAATCCTCACTTGGGCTTTCTAGGTCTCTGACAACTTCCTAATGGGTAGCCACTGGTTCTTTCTCTGTCTGATCTTCCAGACCTTTTTAGTGACCGATAGCTCCTGCATAAGGCTCTCTCCTCTATAGTTTCTGTGACTGCGTATCCTGAGGTCTTCATTGGCTCTTCATTATGACTCCTTTGTTCCTACACCTCCTACAGCACAGCATTCTCCAAGGTTCTGTCCAAGGCTTCCTTGTCCTTTTTGGACACACTCTACCCTCTGGCTAGCTCATGCAGAGCTCCCCTGCTTGTGGTTTCAGCAGGCCTCTGTGCTAAGGGTCTGGCCCCAAATTCCTAGCCCCTGCTCCCAACTTTCCAGTATATGACCTTCACCTGCTCTGGAACTCATTCCTTTGTGCTTCTTTCCCTCTGTCTTGCTGGACACTTGTTATGTGATGGCCCTTCCTGAGCTCAGGGCTGACCTGGTCAGCATCTGTTGTCCAGTGCCTTCCTTTGGGTACCATTTTCTTCTTGCTTCACTGTGCTTCATTCCAGAGCCGACAGGTGGACTCTCCCACTGTGTGCATTCATCTAGTTTTAAGTCCTGGTTCTTCTTGGTCCTTCTCCCGGGCATGCTTGAGAGGTGATATTCTCTATTAGATGCTAAGATCTTATTCAACATTGCCGTCTCTTAATACTGAACACACTTTCTTGCATATATTAGATTCTCCATAAATACAAGTAGATCAATTTAACTAAACTAATACTCAGCAAGTTGAATTAAAGATAGTATTTACTGCATTGAGATAACCCCAGGTAGAGTATATAGAAGATTCCAGAAAGAGAAAAAAAGTGGAAAACTTAAATTTACTATATTGATAAGAAACATGTTTTAAATGTTTGTGGAAGTTAATTTATTCATATAGTGTGGAGAAGTTTTGGGCCTGTGTTTACCATGGGAGAATCTGAGGATAAAGAGAGATAAAGTCTCTCTTCATAAAAATTGTCTTTAAGCCTAAATTAAATATGACTACTATATTAAATTAACTGTGCAAAAGGATCTCTCAATAACCATGCCCACTTTTCCTCTGCAGGGGTCTTCTGGGCAAACTTGGGGTTGGCATTCTATATGACACAGTCTAGCATGCTTTCTTATCGTTCTCCTGGGTGATTTTGGTTTCCCATAACTGTCTGCATAATTACAGAGGATGTATTTTCTGCTTTTGCACAGCCCCAGCCATATCTGGACCAAGATCTGTACCCAGGCAGGCTAATAATTTGACACCCTTTCAAACTGATATTCTGTGATCATTTAACGAAGGTGAGGAGAAACTTATTTTTAATTTTATTTTTATTGATTTCAGAGAGGAAGGGAAAGGGAGAGAGAGAGACATAGAAACATCAGTGATCAGAATCATTGATTGGCTGCCTCCTGCACTCTCTACTGGGGATGAGAGCTGCAACCTGGGCATGTGCCCTGACCAGGGATTCAGGGATCACACCATGACCTCCTGGTTCATAGGTTGACACTCAACCACTGAGCAACACCGGCCGGGCGAGAAACTGATTTTTTAGTAAGATATATTTTATCCTAAAACAAATTCACTTACTACTATGTGAATCATTTCCACTGGTAGAAACTGTCAAATTTGTGAAAATTCTATAAAAACACTTTTCTAGAGTCCTATTTTCTTTTCATCTCTCATTTGTGAGTTCCTGAAGCAAATGTGCCTTCCTGGGGAGACACACTCAAGGATTTGAAATATGTGTAATAATAAACCATCTGTTTTTGCTAAATAGTTGTATGTCATGCAGTTTTCCAATGTTGCTGAGTCTGAGGATGGATCTCAGGCAACTATCAGTGGACTGGTTTGGGGGTGCAACTGTTCTATGCAACTTGCAAAAATGCTCAACAGAGACATGTATGCCCTGGAGAAGAATCTGAATTTTTTAACTTTATTCTGTGACACTGCCTAGAACAGCAGCAGTGGAACCAATTTATATTTCCCTGGTTATGTGGGCTGCCATGTGTGGAAGCCTGAATTAACTGGTTCCATATTTCCAATATATTTCAATGATGCTTTAGTGTCTGTGATAGATCAGCACCACCGACCAAGGGCTTGCCTTTTGAATCCAGCTTTTAATGTCATCCCGGGGCTCACTTCCGCATTCATTTTTCCTCCGGCCTGACCTCCTTTTTCTTTCCATTTGTACTTTGTCTTTTTTATAATCCACAATGTCTCCCTTAATCTCTTAAATATTTTAGTAATACTGTCTTAAGGCCCCATAGAAATTCTCCTCTGTGGTCAATACCTTTTAAGGTCTCTGTCCAGTCTCTATTTTGAAGTTTGCCCACCCACAGCCATCTCTGAGGTCACAAGACCTCTGCTTCTGGCCAGGACTAATTGAACTGGGTGTGGATCTAGCCACTTAAATTCAGGGGGAACTACAGGCAGGTTGGATAAACCAACATGATTCTCTCACAGAGGAATCTGGGAGTACAACACAAAGACAGAGCCAGTGCATCATGGCAGACATTGAAGAAAGACCAGCTCGTCAGGACCGGTAGGGTGTTCATATGAAGCAGATGGAGCCGGACTGAGAGAAAGAGAACCAGAGAAAAGAAGAGAGGGGGAACCACATGATTCTTAAGAACGTGGTGGCTTCTCTGATTTTCGAATTTCAGTTTGTCCCCATCCAGCCCAGATACACTTCATTTTGTCTTTAGATGGTCCTGAGAAATATTGCCTTTAAAATAACTTCCCATTCTTACTTAAATTGCCTTGAGATAAGTTCTTTTTCTTTCAACAACATAGCCTTTAACCAAAGCCCCTTTCTTCTTTCTGCCTCTCTGGCTGGCTGGCTGGGTTTTCTGGGGCCTGGACTTTGTTCTCTTCATCACCTGCTCTGTGGAGGCAGCAACTTGGCTCCCTAGAAACAATGTTGGTGACTGACAGTCATTAGCTCACTTTATTAGTTAAGGTAATTAGTGATAACTGCCTTCTAAACTTAGTAGCTTACATCATAAAATGTATTTCTTTTCACATAAAATCTGATGTGGGTTGAGTGGCTCCCCCTATATCCCATAGCTACATCATCTAAAACAAGGGACTTCTGTGGGTGCTGAGGTAGGAAAAGGGAGTGATGGAAAAGGCAGGATGACTCCTACTTACCATGTGCTGGGATTGAGATATGTCATTGTCACTTCTACTCCCAGGCCACTGTCTAGAACTCAGCATGCAGCTTCCCCTTAACTGTAGGGAACTCTGGGAAGCATAAAGGAACACATGGGACACTGAATTAGTACCAGCTGTTTAGGCTGTACTCAGCTTGCCTGCTACATCCAATGGCTGGTTGGATGCTTTGACAATTGGCTGTGGTGGAGCTTGGAAGGTGAGCCCCAGTTCTGGGTTATACAGTGTACTGCAGTCAGTGCAGTTGTTAAGGAGACACAAGAGGTTGCTATGAGGCCTAGTAGGTAAGAGGACGGACTCTCAAGCTGCTGGGCCAGAGGCTGGCCCAATCAGCACTTCCTTATCAGACCTATGGAGCTGGACTGCCACACTTCCAGATTTACTCTCCCAGGTCACCCCACACTTGCCCCTCTCCCAGTCATGCTTTCAGCACAAACCTTGTGTAGGTCATGCAGTAAAGGAATGACTGCTAAGGAGCTTGACTTTTTTATTCATTCATTCATTCATTCATTCATTTATTTATAAAATCCTCATCCAAGGATATTTTTCCATTGATTTTTAGAGAGAGTGGAAGAGAGAGGGAAAGACAGAGAGAAATATTGATGTGAGGGAAACTCATCGATTGGTTGTCTCCTCCACAAGCCCCTACCTAGGCCCAGGAGGAGACTGCAACCGAGGGATGAAGTACGTGCACTTGACTGGAATTTAGTCCAGGACCCTTTGGTCCTGCAGGCTGACACTTTATCCACTGAATTAAACCCATGAGGGTGGGACCATGACTTTTAAAATGAAATTTAAGAGAATTTACACTTGGAAATGGTTATTGATCAGAGAGACTCTATAGCAAATGATTGATAATATGGGTTCTTGCTTCAAAACCCCCCAGGGCGAAATCCCAGTTCTGCCATTTGCTCTGTGTGCCCTTAGGTGAGTCTCAATTTCTCATTTGCAAAATAAGAATAATAACAGTATTTACCTCCTAGATTTGTTGAGAGGATTAGGTGGGCTAATATATGCAAGATGCTTAGAATAATGCCTGACACATGGCATGTGTTATGTATTGTTGTTATTATTTAAAGTGGGCATGTTGGGGGTCTGTGCAGTTGGGAGTGGGCATGTTAGGAGTCTATTGCATGTCTGCTGCTTTGGAATGGAGCACACTGGGAAATTCCTAAGCAGTTCTTTCAAATCCAAGTTATGATCCTATAGGATCAGTATTACACAACTCCTTTAGAATTGATTAACTGAAGGCATTGTTGATTCATGTGAAAACTGTCCTCTCAGCTCCAGCCTAACTACTTCCCATTCTCTCTCACAGCACTGCTCCACCTACCTCCAGCGCCTGTGCCTGTATGTCCTGCCTTTTCTCCAGTTACAAGGAAGAATGAACCTTTCTCTTTAGTGTCATGTCTTCTTGTGCCGCAGATCCCATCTCCTCTCATCTTCTCAAATGCTTTGCTTCTTCAGTTCTCCCCTTTTCTTGAACCATCAATTTCCCTTGACTACTTATTCTTTCTTGTCAACAGTAAACTATTTTGTGGTGTTTTCTGTCTTAAAAAAACATATTTTATCAACCAAAAATTCCCCTCTAGCTATCACTTCATTTCTCTTCTCTTCTTTGTTGCAAAAATTCTTCATATTCTCTGTGTCCACTTACTTACATCTCATTTTTCTGCTCTAGTCAAGCCTTTACCCCCTCCCTGACCTCATAACAATTTCAAAGATCACCAAAGACCTTCATGTTACTAAATCCAATGGTGATTCTCAATCCTCATCTTAGAGACATGTGACACGTGAGTCAATTCCCTCCTTTCAGAAACATGTTTTCACTTGATTCCTAGTACATACTCTTTCGGTTTTCATCTTATGACACTCCATATCCCTTCAGTACCTTTGTCAAAGCCCTGCCCTCTTCCCCTCACCCATCCTAGTTTCACCTTTGCCTGCCCTTCTCTTCCTCCTTTCTTCTGGCTAACTCCTTCTCATTCTTAATATCTAAATGTATTTTTCACTTTCTTTGGAAAACATTCTGTAGCACAGGGCTAGGAACTGTTTCTATGGGCTCATGAAACACCCTTTACAATCCTTACATGGTGCTCACTACATTGTACAGCAATGTCCTGTTTCTCCAGCTGGGCAGCCCCAAGAGGGCCTTTTGGTTCTTGGCTGTACTAGCCTTTGAGCTGTTTCCCAGGGCAGAGGAGAGAATAGCTCCATCCTTGGCTATAGAGAGGAGACACTGGCTTCCTTCCCTTAGGACAGGAGGAGCTGCCTCCACAGCCTCCTTTGTCTGTGGTCCAAGAGCACCTTTACAGGGACTATTGGACAGGGCTCAGCCTTCCAACCTCCAGAGTAGCATGGCTTTGTCTACTGTCCTGCAGGGACTGTCACGGGAGAGGCTGCCTGCGAAGTTGTGGGGAACAGTAAATGCCACTGAGGTGTGAAGGGAGGGAAGAGCAGCCTGGATAAGAACTCTGCAGCTACCATAATGAGTTAAATAAGAGCAGAAGGGCACTGCAGTCGTTTTTTAGTCAGTCAGTTTTTCTATTATCCTCAAGACTGAGCATGAAACATTCATTGTAGCACATCCTTATTGATTCAACTGATGAAAAGATATTGATATTAATAACACGAAACTATAAGGCACTGGGGATAATAAAACAATTGATTGTGAGCATAACATGTCTCAGAATATTTTTATGTGGTAGTTCCCTGCATTTAATTTCCATTAATTACTAAGCCATCAAGTAGATGATTTGGGCATTGCATCTGCAAACCATATAGCCATTTTTAT
This sequence comes from Corynorhinus townsendii, assembly GCA_026230045.1. Classification (NCBI taxonomy): domain Eukaryota; kingdom Metazoa; phylum Chordata; class Mammalia; order Chiroptera; family Vespertilionidae; genus Corynorhinus; species Corynorhinus townsendii. The sequence continues at coordinate 71,311,896 of JAPDVU010000008.1, forward strand.
TTGGTACTTACAGGATTATCTAGAGGAACTAGTGTGATTGGTTGTTACTAACAGTTTAATTTGAAGCAAAATAAAAAATATCTGTTTGAAATTATCTGACTAACTCACCGATGAAAGACATGGAGTTGGGACTTTAAATGGCTTCAATATGGTCATTAAAAGGAATGTTTTTGGGGTATTTTTAATATTGTGTCCTATTGCGAAGTTTCAAAACAGAGTCTCCATTGTTTTTGTCTGGGTTATAATTTAGGTCCTTGCCTTTCTATATTTACTTTATTCTATTTTTAAAACACCTTTTTATTGATTTCAGAGAGAAAAAGAGAGGTGGAGAGAGATAAAAATATCAATGATGAGAGAGAATCATTGATTGACTGTCTCCTGCTCACCCGCACTGGGAATCAAGCCCACAACCTGGGCTTGTGTTCTGACCAGGAATCGAACTGTGACCTCCGGTCAGCACTCAACCACTGAGCCACACTAGCTGGGTACTTTTCTATACCAAGATTATTATGGCAAGGCATAGGAAAAGAGAACTTTTGTCATAGCTTTATTTGTACCTTGAGAAACATTTTTTGCTTGATCATTTCCTAAGTTCCTGTAACTCAATAAAAGGATATTATCAGCTTCCGGAATGCTTGATCTCACTAAGATGTATGATGTCAAAATATACAATTTTGTAATGCATTATACAAAATAATTATAAAAAGTAGGGAAATTTTAAAAGAAAAAAAATCTATATTATTTTAACTGCCTTTCAATCAACTGCTCTTATTTTGCCATATTGTTTTCTGGATTTAGAATGTCATATATGTTTGGAATATATATGTAGAATGGCATTTACAAAAAATATATCTTGCTTTATTCTTTTATCAAACATTTATTTGTTTTTATATTAAGTTTATAATGGTTGCATGACATTTCATACAGTTCTATAGTTGTCACTTACATGCTCAACTTGTAAATAACACTGCAATGAAAATATTCATGCCTATGTGTTTTTCATATACTTTATGCTTATGATTACTCATTACTCCTATGAGTGATTTTACTGGGTCTGCTGTAAGAATATTTTTTAATCTCATAAATTACATTTCCAAATAACTTTTTAAGATGGTTGAACAAATTTAAATTGCCTTTATTGGCATACCAGATACTAATTTTAAAATATTTTTATCAAGATTATGGATTTTCACTTAAAATACTAGTTAATGTAGCATGTGAAAAACAATACTCTGTGTTTTTGGTGGTGTCAGAGACTATTTGTCTAAATGTTTGTTTAACAATTCTGTTTTCTCTTGTGTGAATTGTTTTATCTTTTGGTTACTTACTTTTTGGGCCTAGATGCTTTTCTTGTCAATTTCTATGAGCCTCCTTGTTTGCTGTAAATATTTTCTTAGTCTATTGTTTTCTTCTGCTTTTTAGTCATGTTACTTTTTATCGTACCAAGGCTTTAAATATTTATGTAATTGAATCTGTGGATTATTTATTGTTTGCAGTTATCATTTCTCTAAAGCTAGATATAATTTTCTTAATCCTATGGTCTACCTGTTTTCTTTTATTAGAATTTTATATTTGCCTTTTTTAATCATCAGAATTTATTTCAATAAAAGGATGAGATTATTTTACATTATGCACTTTTATTCTTATATCAGTTATTAAATAGCATAAGATTAATTTCAAATGCCCAATTTTGAAGCTTATTCAATAATATGCATTGTTGAGTCAGGCAGGTTTCTAGGCACAAGAAAATGAAAAATAAAAATGACACTATTTCTTTCCTTTATAACTTTATTTTTTAAAGCCTTTATTTTTTATTGTCTAAAGTTTTACATATGTCTCCTTTTGCCCTGATTACTCCTCCCACAAGCCATTCCCACCCCGGGGAAGCTCCCACCGCCCCAGTGTCTGTGTCTATTGGTTATGCTCATATGCATGCATACAAGTCCTTTGGTTGCTCTCTAACCCGCCTCTGCTCCGTTAACATTTGTCTCTGGATCTATTCTTGTTCATCAAATTATGTTGATCATTATATTCCACAAGTGAGTGATATCATGTGATATTTATCTTCTCTGACTGGCTTATTTCACTTAGCATAATGCTCTCCAGTTGCATCCATGCTGTTGCAAATGGTAAAAGTTTCTTTTTTTTTCTTTTTTATAATGGCATAGTATTCCAAAATAGCACTATTTTAATCATTAAAAAGCTCAGAGTGTCAGTAAGGACAGAGAGCAGGGAACAGTTTATAAATAGCAGTGCTCTGGTATTTTACACTGATCCCTGAGTCCATATGCTGGGAAACTGAACTCTGTTCCCTCCTCCTTTCTGTTTCCTTCTTTCTTGTTGTTACTGTTGTTTGCCTGGTTCTGTTTGTTCTTCTTTTTCTCGCATGCTCCTTGTCTTGCTTTCTCTCTCTCTCTCTCTCTTTCCCCCTCCTTACCACTGTCTCTTTTTCCCTCTCTTTTCACTCTTCTCCCTTCCCGCCCCTTCAGTTTCTTCTTTCTTCTAACTCCCCTCCCTTCATCTCTCCTTCACCTATGCCTCCTCCAGAAAAAGAAAGTTTGTCTCTCACTCTGGGGAGACACAAATTTCTAAATCAGTGGCAAAGTGTTCGTCAAGACTTGCATGTTCTGAGGAGATACCCAGACTTTAATTCAATTCTTAGCCTTGGCATCTCCACTTATATGAAGATAAATAATTGCAGGAAGCCCTTACCTGGCACATTTCTGATCGCAAGAATTTAAGTTACCACATATAGTAGTTCAATAATACTAGTGCTCATACAACACTGCTCAAATGTAAGTTACCTCAATGTATTGACTGTGAGTGATTAGTCACTAGGATGCATCTTATTCAATTTATACACAGATAGCAAAGTGTGTCGTTGTGTTGCTTTCTTGAGTTCCAGTGATAAATTAACATGACTTTTTACAAAAATAAATAATCAAAAGAGGACACTGACCACTCAAGATGAAAGTGCAGCAAAGAAACAAAAATGCTCTCACTGGAAATGAAATGCAAAAGAGCACTAATGGGGTTTTGGAAGTAATACCAGATATGGGGACATGGACACCGCTGCTACTGCAGACCCCAGACATGCAGCTCAGGAGCTTAGTGAGGGAGAACTTACGGGCAGAAATGAAGAAAGTGGTTGTGATGAGAAGGATGTCACAGAGCAAGTGACATCAATAATCTCAGCAATAAACTTTATATTAAAAAAACTTTCAGAGGTATTTCACACCAAAGGAGAGAAGGATGAAATGTTGGGTGTTCATTCAAACACAGAAAAAAAAAAAGTGTGACATCAGCAAGGTATAGAAAAGATGCTCTAAACATAAGTTAAATGACAGGAAGTAGGCAACCACTGTTTACACTACTCTTGAGACTTTTTTGTTTGAAAATGTAAAACACTTTAATTCTCCAAAATTACAGTGTACTAAATAATATTAATTTTACTATTTTTATTTCCCTATATGTTTATAACAGAGTTCTTAATTATTATATATTTATAATAGAGTTCTTAATGTTTTGAGAGAAAAAATTTAAATGTCACAAAACAATAGTAAGATTTCCCACTGATAATTACAATTATTTTGTGAGGTTGCTAATATAGTCATATTTATAACTCTGATCTGGTGTGCAAAGCAGCAACTTTCCTATTCTCTAAACTTTAGTTTCTGTTTGTGAAATGAAAGAGGATAACTCAGGATGGTTGTAAGGGTTAAGTGAGATAATGCATATCCAGTGCTTTCAGCAGATACAATGTGGTAAGCTTCCAATAAAAGTAATGGTAATACTGGTATTATTATTATTATTATTATTGGTAATACTAGCAATTGGTATTAATAATAATTAGTATGACTACTAATAGTACTAATAGCATTATTAATAATAACTAGTATTGTAATTATTATTGCTATAATTATTAGTGACAATATCATTACTACCAACCAACAAACAAACATGGAATAATTATACAAGATGCATGTAATAAAACTTTTATTGATTAAGCCAAATAGCTTGTGCAAAAGATCAGAATTAAATGATAAAACAGTGAATTAGTAAAAAAGTGAATTTTTTTCTAGCCATCAGGAAATAGCCCTCTTCCAACCCCACTCCAAAAAAGTTACATTGTCAACCTTGATAATAAAGTGCCCATGTTCACTTTCCTGGACTTGCCTGGAGTACTAAATTCAACAATAAAAAGAAAGTTCAAATCTTTTTTGTTCAAAGTCTGATATTTCACCTCTGTTTCTTTTTGTACTGAGAAACACCATTATGGAGGATCCGAGAAATCATTGTTAGAAGAATGGTGCTTTGTGGCTGGTAGGAATTTAATCAAATGACACTACAGTATTTCTACAGAAGTTCATAATTTTCCTCTGGTTGAATTGTGCCCACCTATTTATAAAGATGGGAATGAATGGACACAAGAGACAGAGAATTTAATCAAAATCTATGTCTCTAGTCATTGTTGTCATTTTCCTCCTCACATTTTTCATAGTAAAGTAAATATGGTTGATTTAATTTTTAATGCTTTCTCTACTTTAGCTTAGAAATGAAAAAGCAATGTAGTTTTCACAAGGCAGGAAAAATTATCGAGCATTTATAAAGCCTTCATTTGGATTAAAACTGAGTAGTTCCCCATTGCCTATAACCAAGTTCAAATGCCCAAGAACATCGTTTTTGGTACCATCTTGCTCATCCAACCTCATCTGACACTCCACCCAATACTCCAGACATATTAATCTCCTTCTTGTCCTCCAAACAATCTTCATTCCCAGCTCAGTGTATTACTGTTGCCTTTTCCTTGCCTCAAATGACCTTCCCTCTCTTTCCTATCCAAATGATGCTCACTCTTTAAAGTCCAGATCAAGACACATCTTCCAGTTAGGTCTTCCTTTCTGTTCCATTCCCTATCAATCTGGACTTTCTCTAACCTTCTAGTATTCTCATGGTTCACACCAGTGTCCCCTGACACTGAGTCTTTCAAGGACTTGTCATATTGCTTAATCATAGTTTGGGTTCCTTAGGGGCTGGCAACCCACTGTATATTTCCATTTAGTTCACAGTTATTGTGTGCACAATTTGCTAGTGACTCCTTGAAGTCAGAGGCACTGTCTTGTCCATTTCTTATACCATATACTAGGCATCCCCTAGTGCCTAGTATATGGTATAAGCTCAATAGATAATTAAGTAAATGAAGGAATGAATAGATATAATCAGGCATTTAAAAAATATCCTTCAACCTGATTTCCCCCCTCCATATAGGGAAATATATCTGCCCTAATCATTCTAAAAACATTCATCTTTTGTCTCTTCACAGCCCTTCTGGGAGACACATTTCTTGGAGAGATAGGTTAACAGGTTGAGGAACTATTACATGGTATATCACCAGTCCCTTTGTGTGGGCCCACAAGAGACTGGTACTCTCATTAGATAGGTTTCTTGAGCCCTAAACCACAGCATATTTATTTTAAGTTACTTTAAGATATTGCACTTTCAGATGGATTGTGAAAAAAATGTAATCAAACAACTTTTGGAAAGGATGGCAGATAAACTAAGATTTAAAAGTTCAAAAATGGGTCCCTAAAAGATGCATTCATGTGGGCATTTGCATGTCTGGAAGAGAATGGGTAAGCCTGGTATCTAGGGTAGTAGACTCAGTTAGGTTTAATTTTTTCATTCTTCCTTACCTTAATAGGTTAAAATTGACATCAATAAGAAGGGGAGAGAGGCTCTCCAAGGTTTTACTGAATTAAACATCTGCATTAGTAGCATTGCTTCTGATGGAGCAATACAGTAAAACTAAAATCAGATACTAATCTTGTCATGAACTGCACTTTGTCCTAAAGGATTTTTCAACTTGCCAATCAATCACGCCCCATTTAAATGATGGCCTGCCATTTCACACACATCAACCACGACAGAATCATCCAGCTGTGGCCCAGCCTCATGCCTGGGTGGTGACACCTCATACCTTTCTGGGTTGCTGTCATGGGTATTGCCTCACTGGCTTGAATACCCACTGCACATGGGCTACACTGCTAAGATTGCAGGGGTAACTCGAGAAGAAGGAACCTTTCTCTTTTTCAGCGTTTAATCACAACAGAATGGAGGAGACAGATCACAATGAAATAGAGAGTCCATCTTGATCAGGAACAAAAGAAAAGAGAATGTGAGTGGCCTGTGCCTATGAATGGGTAAGTTTCAGAAATACACTGCTGCTATTCTAAGACGCTTATAGGACAGCCTCACACAAATATACTCAGCATGTTTTTTTCTTTCTTTTTTCCTTTGCTGAGAGCTATTGGAAACAATCACATCTGATTTATGAGGCCATTCCAGCTCCACAGAACACAAAGTCATAAGTTTTAACATTGTTAGCCGGTCTCTCGAGCATGTTTTAGGAGACAGTGCTAAGCTCCTTCTCAGATCAAACTATCAACCAACCCTGCAATGACCATGTCCAGGTAGGACCGAACTGGAATTCTGTCACATTCCCAGCAATTCTTGAGCTGCCACCTGGCATGAATCTCTACTTATCCAAAGGAAATCCATCAGAGCCACACTCATTCACTTGGTGCATTGCAGTTCCCAAGCAAGGCAGCAGCAGCAGGAAACTGCTTATAACACTCTTTTCAAAAATTGATTATAATTCAGGGATGGAAGTGAGTATTCTAACAGAGTATAACAGCAATAACCTTTCTAATGACAAGGAAGACTAATGCACTGAAGAAGGAGATCACTGGAAAGAATGGCCGTATTGTTCCTTGTGGCTGTATCTACTCAGAAAGAGAGTGAGCTTGGCCAGTGTTGCTCAGTGGTTGAACGTTGACCTAGGAACCAGGAGGTCATGGTCAGGGCACATGTCCAGGTTGTGGACCACATCCCTATTAGGGAGCATGCAGGAGGCAGCCAATAAATAATTCTCCTAATTGATGTTCCTCTCTCTCTCTCTCTCTCTCTCTCTCTCTCTCTCTCTCTCTCTCTCTCTCTCTAGCTTTCCCTTCCTCTCTGAAATCAATAAAAATGTATCTTAAAAAAAAAGAGTAATTATGAAACACAAGTTTCTTGGCTGGTGCAACAGAATGTTTGGGATCTTGAGGGAAGCAGTGCCCAACCCAAAGGAAATTCTAAGTCCAGGGAAGCATCTTGGAATGGAAGTATGCACCTAGAGTTTGGTCTGGCAGCATGCCAGAGCTAAGGGGAGCTGGGTGCCCATGTTAAGGTGAAGAACCTGGCAGAGAAGAGCTGTAGTTCTCAACTGGTTCTCTGAGGCAAAGGTATATCTTGTCACCTTCAAAGGTGTGTCACTAAATTATAATCAATGGGTGAATTTTAATTTTGCTACAACTGAAGATATATACAGTTGGGGCATGTACAGAAAGCCCTGTACATCACAACATTGAGTTAGAATGTTTGTGTGCCAAGAATAGAGAGGGCATGACTTGAATTTCAATTCTGCCACTCACTACCTAAGTGATTAAGGAAAAGCTGACTCATCTATAAAATGGGAGTTATAATATCTGCTTCACAGAGTTGATATGAGAATAAGGTAGATTGGTGAAGCATGTGCATATTGTCAAGTCTAAATAAATATTAGCAAATATTACTAACATTAATCATGCTTCTCGCCCAGTTCCCCCTCATGAGCCTCAGATTCACCTATCTAACTGTCTGCTGGACATCTCCACTGGCTGTCATATACACACATCATTCAGCATTTCCAGTATTTAACTTATTTCTCTAAACCTTCTCTTCATGAATTCTCTGCCATTGAATCTGCAAGACATCTGAGGGCATCCATGTTTTCCTTCTCTTTCCTTCACCACACCCAATTAACTTAGACTCTGAACCCTCAGGATCCCTGAAACTCCCAGATTACTACAGGGTTCTTCAAATTGGTAGCTTATTTCATGTCTTGTTCCCCTCAAATGCGTAATTGACTGCTGCCAGATTAATACAACTAAAAGACAAGCCTGCCCAGGCATCTCCCTGCTCGAAACCCTCAGAGGATCCACATCTCCTACAAGATGAAGTCCAAAAGGAGCAAAGAGTATAAATTCCTCTTCTTGCCTCTCCAGGTTTGTCATCTTTCATTCTCTGGCACACACAAAATCAACCTTCTTCCTCTTCCAAACTCTTCCAATGAAGGTGTTTCTTTCCCCACCTCCAGGGCTGGCCCTTCACTCTCTGCTTCAGAACTGTCTTCTTCTGGATTCTTGCCTAACAACTCTTCCCTTTCTGTCTTGTATCTGTTTTCTTCCTTTTCTCACTTATTCTCCTCTGAACGTTTAAATATTCCCATGTTCCTAACCTTCACTTATAGTCCTATGTTTTCTCCTCAAAATATATTTTCTGGGAGAAATATCTACATGTATACAGTTTCTTCTAACTCATTTCCTAACCATCCCTCCTCCCAATTCAACCTAGATTCCTTCCTTACCTGCTGAGGAACCAGCCGTTCCCAATGCTACATTCAGTGGAGACTTCCAGGTCCTTGACTTCTTGGCGGCATTGATACTGCTAGTTATTCCTTTCTTTAAAAAAACCGTTCTTCACTGGACCTCCATGGTACTCTGTTCTCCTGACTTTGCCTCTACTTTTCTGGATACATCTTTCCTCATTTCTTTTTTTTTAAATTTAAATTTGTATTGTTTAAAGTATTACATAAGTCTCCCTTTTCCCCCATTGACCTCTCCCTGGCCACCCCCACCCCCCAGCACATGCCCTCAGCCCCCCCCCCATCTGTGTCCATTGGTTATGCTCATATGCATGCATACAAGTTCTTTGGTTGATCTGTTACCCCCTCAGACCCCCTGACCCTAAATTCCCTCATAGGTTGGACAGTCTGTTTGATGCTTCCATGACTCTGGTTCTATTTTTATTCATCAGTTTATGTTGTTCATTATATTCCACAAATGAGTGAGGTCATGTGATATTTATCTTTCTCTGACTGGTTTATTTCGCTTAGCATAATGTTCTCTAGTTCCATCCATGCTGTTGCAAGCGGTAAGAATGCCTTCTTTTTTACACAGCGTAGTTTCCACTGTGTAGATGTACCACAGTTTTCCAATCTACTCATCTGCTGATGGGCACATAGCCTGTTTCCAAATCTTAGCTATGGTGAATTGTGCTGCTATGAACATAGGGGTGCATACTAGTATATCCTTTCTGATTGGTGTTTCGGATTTCTTGGGATATAGTCCTAAAAGTGGGATTACTGGGTCAAATGGGAGTTCCATCTTTAATTTTTTGAGGAAATGCCATACTGTTTTCCACAGTGGCTGCACCAGTTTGCATTACCACCAGCAGTGCAAGAGGGTTCCTTTTTCTCAGCATCCTCTCCAGCTCTTGTCGTTTGTTGATTTGTTGATGATAACCATTGTGTCAGGTGTGAAATGGTACCTCATTATTGTTTTGATTTGCATCTCTTAGATGATTAGTTACTTTGAGCATGCTTTCATATGTCTCTTGGCCTTCTTTATGTCTTCTTTAGAAAAGTCCCTATTTAGGTCTGTTGCCCATTTTTGATTGGATTATCTTCCTTTTGTTAAGTTGTATGAATTCCCTATAAATTTTGGAGATTAAATTCTTATCAGATATAACAGTGGCAAATATGTTCTCCCAGGCAGTGGGCTTTCTTGTTGTTTTGTTGGTGGTTTCTTTTGCTGTGCAGAAGCTTTTTCTTTTGATGTAGTCCCATTTGTTTATTTTCTCCCTAGGTTCCATTGCCCTAGGAGCTGTATTGGTAAAGATATTGCCACCACAAATGTCTGCTATTTTGGGGCCTATGGCTTCTTCTAGGATTTTCATGGTTTCCCATCTTATGTTTAAGTCCTTGATCCATTTTGAGTTTATTTTTGTGTATGGTGTAAGTTGGTGGTCTAGTTTCTTTTTCTTTTTTTTTTTTTGGTGTGTATCTATCCAGTTTTCCCAACACCATTTTTTGAAGAGACTGTCTTGACTCCATTGTATGCTCTTGCCTCCTTTGTCAAATATTAATTGAGCATAATGGTTTGGGTCGGTTTCTGGGTTCTCTGTTCTGTTCCATTGGTCTATATGTCTGTTCTTGTGCCAGTACTAAGCAGTTTTGAGAACAGTGGCTTTGTAGTATAGCATGATATCTGGTATTGTGATCCCTCCAATTTTGTTCTTCTTTCTCAAGATTGCTACAGCTTTTCAGGGTCTTTTTTTTATTCCAGATGAATTTTTGGAGAGTTTGTTCTAGGTCTTTCATGTATGCTGTTGGTATTTTAATGGGGATTGCATTGAATCTATAGATTGCTTCAGGTAGTATTTTCCTCATTTCTTTATGAGATAGCTCTTCTTCTTCAGGGTCTTATCCTTATGTTCTCTCCTTGTGGAATCTTATCCTTATATTTTCTCCTATCACCTAAACAATGATTTATGTGCACATGACTTCTGAACTCTTTCTACAACCCAGATCTCTTTCCAACTTTATACCCTATAATCAGTTGTCATCTGGACATTTCTACTTTGAGATACCTTTAACTCACTATGTCCCAAATTGAGCTAAGTGATGATTTGTTTTCCCAGCTGGAATACAAGCTTAATGACAGAGAGGCTTTTGAAATACTTACTGCTGTTTATCTTCATTAGGACAGCACCAGCAATTTTTAATAAATACTGGTCAACCATTTGTTGAGTGAACAAAGTATATTTTACTTCTGTGAATGACACCACACAGCTGTCTAAGCAGAAAGTTCAGTTTCAATTTTGATTCCTGTATCCCCCTTGCTTTCAAAATACATAAGATCAGTTATCAGTTCCCTGATGATACTTTCTAAACAACTTGCAAAAATTATTTTCAGCTTGTTCCACTTGCTTGTTGCATGATTTGTCAAATCCAATCAGTGGAGTAGGAAGCCAGTTATAATTCAGGCCTTTCACACCATTTTCAGCCTGTTTCTATCTTCAGGCAGACAAATCCAGTTTGCTTCCAGTGAAAATTCCAAAAGATTGCATGGTACTTGATTTCAGGAGATTCTGACCTGAGAAATGTCATTCCATTTTAGTTAGATTTGTTGTAGGAAATAGTGACTGTGCTATTTCTCAGAAAATAATTTAAACATTCAAAAATCATTGGTGCCAGGAAGTTCTTTCTTTAAATTTAATTTGAAGAAACTGCTGAACTTAACACTCATGTTTTTTGCCTATAAGGGAAAAAGGATGGCAAAAATGACCTTTCACATTGTAACACCAAACTCAGGGTTTCTCTTAGGATCCTTAGAGCTCATATCAGAAAGGGTACCAAAGAAAGCTTAGATTTATAAAACTAATGCTTTAGATACAACAGATTTATTCCAAAACATGTTGTTCCTTTTTTCTTACCCATAACTTGTTCTCTTAAAAACAGAACTAGAAAATATTTCCAAGGGAAGGCAAGTAAGGGACTGACTTTGGAAGGAAGAATGATTGTTAATTTTAAGTATCCTATTAATAATTTACAAAATAGAATATTTACTGTTCATATGTTATGAGTACTTAGATGACAGGTGTTTTGTAAGGATGATGAAACCAGTGGTAGATCAGTTCCCTATATTAAGAAATCTGTACCCTTAATTAGTTTATATCTTATAAAAACACTTGAATGAGGTTTTTGCCACATGTTGTAATTCAGCATTCTTTTTGGAATCCCAAAGCCATCATTGGGAAAGAAGAAGCACCCATAACCCAAGGAGCCACAACCCCCTTGCCATAGACATAAAGTCAATATGATTCCATATACTCTATGTATAAAAACTAACCAAAACTAGTGTAATTATCTAAAACAAGATTGTAACATATCACTTTCTTATTAAAAAAAAAAAAAAATAGAAGCTCAGTGCACGAATTCGTGCACCAGTGGGGTCTCTCAGCCTGGCCTGCAGGATTGGGCTGAAAGCAGCTCTCTGACATCCCCTGCAGGATCCTGGATTACAAGAGAGCACAGGCCAGGCTGAGGGACCCCACCGGTGCATGATCGGGGCTGGGGAGGGACACAGGAGGTTGGCCAGCTGAGGAGGAACCGTGGGAGAGCTCCAGGGTGTGTCCGGCCCATCTTGCTCAGTCCTGACCAGCCAGACCCCAGCGGAAAGCTAACCTACCAGTCGGAGCATCTTCCACCGGTGGTCAGTACATGTCATAGCAAGTGGTTGAACAGCCTTAGCATACATTAGCATATTACACTTTGATTGGTTGAACAGACGACCAGATGACCACTTAGCATATTAGGCTTTTATTATATAGGATGTTTCTATGGCATCAATAACCTGAAGGATAAAGTCCAACACATCTTTGGTATGATACTGATATTTAAGGCCATTTGTAATCCAGCCTCAACCAACATTTTCAGCCCCATCACCTCCCACTTTCCACCATTTCTGTTAAAATCCAGTACCTCATCCCCTCAAACACCTGCTACTCTGTGATAATAAGCATGCTTTCAGATTCCTGTGCTTTTGCACATACCATTTCTTTTATCTAATGTTACTCAATAAGGGATCCATTAGTTGAAATGTAATTACAAACTAATTAAGATAAATAAATTAAATATGCAGTCCCTTGGTCATACTATATACATTTTCAAGTATTCAATAGCCACATGTATTGGATAACACAGAGAACATTTTCATCATCATGGAAACTTCTATTGGACAGCTTTTTTAAAACTGTCTCAATGTCCTCCCAATCATAACTTCTGGGCCCTTCAGCATCTTACTCATTTTCAAGTGTCCACTCAAAAGTCACCGCCTTTGTGAAGCCTTCTTTGATGCCTCTGGAAACTACCTCCAATGGCATTTTTCTTATACCTCTGTTACTCTGCTTATTAATTATTTTAGTTGTGTATATGGTTATTTCCCCCATTTGGATGTTAGAAACATGAGAGAAGGAATTTTATGTTCTCATCTTTATATCCTCATCACAGTTCCTGAATGACAACAATGATTGTTGGATAAATGAATGGTTTGAAATTGAAGAAAAGGTTCCTAACTTTAATTTTGTTTTTGTTTTTTATTTATCTAGATATGGGAAGAAAATTTTTATAACATTTTTGTGTTCCATAGAAGATTGAGAAAAAGCTGAAGCCCATCTTTCTGATGATTCTATGAATCTGAGTTCATAAGGTATGATGGGCTGAGGAAACCTGAATTTATTGCTGCTGTGATTCGTCCCTGATCTCTCACAGGTGAGTGGAGGTGGAACTGATGATGCTCTCTAATTATATCTTCAACCCACACCTTATATCAATGTGTCTTAATTTCTGCCTCATCCAAAACGCTGCAGCCCAACTTATAAAAATTAGCAGGGGAAAGGCACCTATGAACATGATACCAATTAACCTTTGCATATGCCTCATTTCCTAGAAATTTTGCGGAAGAAAAGGTTTAATTGTGTGGTTAATATGGAGCAATTTTAGAGCAGTTATAATTTTTGAGACTCTACAATTATGCCTTGAGAGAGCATAAACTTTGGCTGTTTCTATTCCAATAAAGCCATTAATGAAAACATAAAAATGCATTTATAAAGCAAAACGAAATACTTTAAGAGTTATGAAAAGAATAATTTTCTGACCCCCTGGTTGTCCACCACAAAGAGACCAAAGAAACCTAAGAATAGGCTATGAATTTTTTTTCTGAGCAGGACAAATCCATCCAACAGGCTTTCAGGGAGGTCTCTTGTCAGGCCAAGGAAAAGTGAGACAGATGGTATAGCAAGAAGAAAAACAAGCTAATGGGACAGGAGGACCGGTGTTCAAATCTCAACCCAGCCAATACATAGGCCTTCCTAAACCAATTTTGTTGGGAAAAAATAAGAAAATAAGATGAGAACATTACATTTCTCTGTATATAATGAAGCAAGGAGAATTATAGATTTCCAGAGATGAAAAATTTAAGTAAGATCAAACTCTAGTCTGTGACCATTAACATCAGAATTACTGAGGGAGGGAGGTGATTGTATTAATTTCTTGGGGCTTCCATAGCAAAGGACCACAAAGAGTGTGGCTTAAGACAATAAAAAATTAATTTTCTCACAGTGTGAAGGCTATAAGGCTGCATTACTCCAATCTCTGCCTCCATCATCTCATGGCCTTCAGTCTCTCTGTGGTGTTCTCTTTCCTGCGTGTGTTTATCTTTGTGTCTCTTCTCCTCCTCTTATAAGAATGCCAGTTCATATCAGAATAAAGGCCTGCTCTACTCCACTACTACCTTGCCTTAATTTACATCTTAATGACATCTACAAAGACCCTATTTCCAAGTAAGTTCACGTTCACAGGTAGCAGGGGTTAGGGCTTTAACATAAATTTTTAGAGAACACAATTCAACCCACATAATAATTATTAAAAATTCAGACCCTCAAGGCACATCTCAGACCTATTGAATGACACCCTGAGATTTCTCATCCAGTGTTCCATGCATCATAAGTTTGGGAATGCTGGTCTAGGAAAACAATGAAGGGCTGAAATAGAAGTGAGTTTTGAATAGGTATTTATTAAATGGGTAAATGGCTCAAGGTATTATATCTGTCCACATTGCTGAATATTTTCCATAAACTTTCTCTATTTCCTTTGACATAGAAATTAATTCTACATTTATTTTAATTGTATAAACATTTAGTGAACATCTATAATGCTAAGTGATGGGGATACAGAAATAAATGAACTCCTTTCCTCAGGAAGCTAATCATATTGAATATATAATATCCCACATATTATAATTGAAAACACATCATTCCCAAGAATAGAGGACTGTTCCATTGCAAACCACGAGAGTATTGGAAAGATTTTCCTGAGAGTAAGTTAGACAAGTATTTCAGAGTGTAAACTAGATAGATTTTAGCTGTCAGAAAACCACGAGGAGATCATAAAGTGAATGAATTGTGTTGCTTCCAAGGGCAAAATCCAATTGCAAATGGGCTGTCTTTTGGGATCCACCAACTGGAATCACACGGTAAATGCAAACTGATAATTCATCATTGGTGTCTTCAACACTATACTCTACTTACATAGCCACTTGTGACTAGATTCTTACAGCATTTCTCATTATCAATCAAATGCTCCCACTATCTCACTAGTTTGGTAGAATATATTTTTGTCTGTGATCCAGGGGGAATGACTGACAGAGAACATCAGCCTAGAAGCCAACAAGAGGAGTTCAAATCAGGTTAGCTTGGTGTTGCTAAAACTTGCTCTCACACAATTTAGAATTCTGGAGCAAGAAGCAGTCAGAATATTAGCTAAAAACACTGTCACATGCAGAGATGTGGCTGCTTAAGAGCTGGTAAAAGCTAATTTTGTTCATTTAATTTTTCTTATACAATATGTAATACAATGCCACGTACAACTAGATGCTTGATAAATATCCATCAGCTTTATTGGGAGAATGTAGTCTGGCTTATGGAATTCCATAAATAAAGATATGACTTACATCACATAAATTGACAAATATATAATCTGATTATCCAGTTGGTGAGTAATCTATATTTATCTGGTTTACAATAGCTTCTTAACATTTTGTATGTAATTATTTTATTTTTCCTCACACCTCCACAGAGGGTGGTGAGAGCAATATTCTTTATGAACATGGTTTTTTTTTTAATATATTTTTTAAAATATATATTTTATTGATTTTTTTGCAGAGAGGAAGGGAGAGGGATAGAGAGTTAGAAACATCCATGAGAGAGAAACATCAATCAGCTGCCTCCTGCCCACCTCCTACTGGGGATGTGCCCACAACCAAAGTACATGCCCTTGACCAGAATAGAACCTGAGACCCTTTAGTCTGCAGGCTTACGCTCTATCCACTGAGCCAAACCAGACAGGGCAACGCCGTTCTCTTTTTATACGTGTTTTTAAAATTTATTTGAGAGAGAGAGAGGGGGGGGGGTAGAGAAAGAAAGAAAGAGGGAGAGAGAGAAACATGGATGTGAGAGAGAAGCATAAAACCACAACCTAGGTATGTGCCCCCATTGGAAATTGAACCAGCAACTCTTTGGTGCATGGAACAATGCTCAGCCAACTGAGCCAAAGTAGCCAGGGCTTGAGCACCACTCTTTAAAGGGTTTTGCTTCTGCCATGACCAGGTTTTTGTGCAGTTTTTATCTCTGGTCATCATTACCTCTGTGGATGTTGCAACTGTGGTCCAAAGGTAGAAGCTCCTTCATTGTACTTTGGCTTTCAGGACCATGCAGATCTCCAGTTCAAAACATTGTCAGACTTATTGCCTGACACAGATCAAAACACATATTTTGTAGTACTTATTTTTCTGAAATGGAATTTCACTGACATATTTTTTAAAAAACAATAATATGCCCTAGTTAAAAGAGAACTAGAAGGTCAACTAAAAGTAAATATAATTAGATGGATTTATTATAAAACTAGAGGACCAATGCATGAAAATTCGTGCAAGAGTAAGCCTTCCTTCCCCCTGCTGCTAACACCAGCTTCCCTCTGGCACCTGGGACCCAGGCTGCTCCCCTCTGGCTGCACCACCAGGCACCTGGGACCTGGGCTTCGCTCTGGCCCCGGCTTCATCCAGAAGGACATCCAGAATGACACCCAGAAGGACGTTCAGTGTAATTATCATATTACCCTTTTATTACTATAGATAACATATTTAATATGCCAATGTGGGGGGATAACTACACTATGAAGTAGTGAGATGCATTTGCAAGAATTGCTGTAAATGCAATAGCTACAAATGTACTTTGATACAAGTTTCTTGCATTGGTTAATCAAATACTGTGAATGGCTTTGTCATCAGTGACAATTTTCTCTAATGATGAAAAACTTTTGATATAGTTTCAAACAAAACAAAGTGTAGTTATCTTAGTTGTATGATAATTGCACTTGTGGGAATTCAGCAAATATTGAAATGAAACTGTGCAAAAAATACTTTGAATTTATACATACTACAGAGTTGAATTATAAGCTTAGAAACATCAACATTTTTTTTACTTATAAGAATATACAATAAGACATTCAAAAGTCATGGAAGTGGGACAAAAGTGGAAAAAGGGGCAATTCCTTTTTGAATGGGACTGTTTTAGGTCTTGCAGATGTCTAGTACCCCTGGCCTAAAGTCACTGAATGCTTTAGGATTCCTTAATAACTGTGATAACCAAAATCACATCACAAATTTCCAAAACTGACCCCTTTGGGAACTACTGTTTAGAGAAACCAAAAAAATTAAATTAAATAAAAACATTTTTGTAAGAAACAGTGGAGAATCCTGGGAAAATGGCACCAGAAGCAGCATCAATTTTTATAAATAAATACGTTTTTATTGATTTCAGAGAGGAAGGGAGAAGAAGAGATGGATAGAAACATCAATCATGAGAGAGAATCATTGATTGGCTGCCTCCTGCTCACTGGGGATCGAGCCTGAAACTCAGGCATGTGCCCTGGACCAGAATCAAACCCGGGACCCTTCAGTCTGCAGGCCAATGCTCTATCCACTGAGACAAACCGGCTAGGGTTCATTTTTAATTTTTCTAAATTCACCCATAAAAGTAGACAGAGCAGGTAAATAAGACAATGAAAGTAAAGAACACTATAAAAAATAAAATGGGGATGAAAAAAGAAAGCAGGAAGGAGAATGAGAATAGTATGTGAAAGGCAGAATAATATTGCCGATTACTTTATAGTTAATTAAAAGTAAAAAGATATTTCTTCAAATGATATTTTGTGGAAAAATGAGGGGAAAGAAAAGAGAGGTTGCAACTCAGTTTCAATGGACATATAGTGGTGAGTCACTAGAAAATAACAACAAAAAAAGGGTTGTCGTGAGTAAAAATATTAAAATAAAAGTAACCATTGACTTACCTTGATTTAGCTCCACTGTGGAATTATTATTACTACTATTATTACTATTACTATGATTATTATTTTACTAGAGGCCTGGTGCATGGATTCGTGCACATTTAAAGGAAATTAATTTAAAAAAATATTTTAGAGGCAGGGAAGGGACCGCGGGGAGGTTGGCTCCAGGGCATGTCTGGCCCATCTCGCCCAGTCCTGACCAGCTGGACCCCAGCAGCAAGCTAATGTACCAGTCAGAGCATCTGCCCCCTGGTAGTCAGTGCTTGTCATAGTGACTGGTCAAACAAACAGTTGGACACTTAGCATATTAGGCTTTTATTATATAGGATTTATTGTTGGCAGTATTAGTTTGCACATTTAACCACTTGCAAGGAAAATATACTTGTTTTCAAATTTCTAATATGCCTCCGAATTAATAAAACCTGTTCCACTAAAAAGGAAAACCAAACATTAGAACAAATTCTCCTAAATAACAAATACATACTAAGAAAAAGAGAAAAAAATAGAACATCGAATGAAAGTGTTGAAGTAATTGGATATATG
Organism: Corynorhinus townsendii; assembly: GCA_026230045.1. Classification (NCBI taxonomy): domain Eukaryota; kingdom Metazoa; phylum Chordata; class Mammalia; order Chiroptera; family Vespertilionidae; genus Corynorhinus; species Corynorhinus townsendii. The sequence goes on from JAPDVU010000008.1 coordinate 71,330,263, forward strand.
TAATATATGGAAAAGATAAATTTGGATCCATCTCTTATATCATTAAAAAGAAAAAATTCCATAAGGACCTGAAATGTAAGTCAAAATCCAGTAGAAATAAAAGAAGAAAGAGATAAATTTAATTACATTAAAAAATCAGCATGGCAAAAAACAAAAACAAACAAATAAACAAAAATCACTATAAACAAAGGAAACAGACAAATAACAATTGTGAAAATAGTTGTAACTATATAACACAAACAAAGGATTAAACTCTTTAATACAAAAATAAGTTCTAAATATAGAGAAAACATTTTAATATTATAAAAGAGTTTCTAAAAATAGAGAAAAGAGGTTTGTAACTCTATAGAAAAAAATAGTCTAGAGAAATGAACAAAGTTCAAAGAAATATATCAAATTTCTTTTAACGAGTTGCAGGATGATCAGCCTCACCCATCATAAGATAACATTTATCACCTATTAGATTAGCTAGCATTTAAAAGTTAGAAAACATAATTCTTTGGCGTGGATGTGACACAAGACACTCATGTATTATAGTCAGAAAGATTCGTATGCAAACCCTTTGAAAAGGAATTTGTCAATACCACTCAAAATAATGAATACACTTTTCCTTTATCCTAGCAACCAAACTTCTGAAATTTTATTCTGAAGATATACTGGGAGAATATTAAAAAACGTATGATCAAGGATAATCATTGCAGAATGATCTGTAATGGCAAAAGACTAAAAAGGCAGAAATGTCTATAAGGGAGGACTAGACAAATAAACCATGGCAATCCACCTTAAGGAGTTCCATGCAGCTGGAAAAACATAAGTAAAACCCATCTATTACTGTGAAACATTTTCCAGAACATATGGTTGTATAGGAAAAAAGAGAGGAAATACTTGCACAGAATGCTTAATCTGATGGAAGAGGGACCATAAATGTGTTTTTATTGAAAAAAAAAGAAGGGATAAAAAATAAAAAGATTACTTAGAGAGGAAAAGGAAATAGAGTGGAAGGGACAAGGGTCAAAGCTAGACTTATTTTAATATTTTGTATTATACATTTGACTTTGGAACTATTAGTATGTTATGCATAATCATGAAACAAAATTAATTTTTAAAAATCAATCTCTAAAATCTTTAAGTAATACAGATAATTATCCTAAGTGATCTTGAAGCACAATTATTTGCATGTATATTCTAGTGGGATATGACCCAAAGGACAAAAATTACAGAAAAATATAACCAAAATGTTTATAGTAATGATATTTTTGATAGCAGTGTTAGTATTATTATTCTGAGATTAGTATTTGTGTATTGTAGAATAAAACAAAGGAATACTTGCATACTATTCTAGTTTTCTTTTTTCTTTTTATTATTATTATTTTTCTACTCTTTTATTCCCATCTTAATAATTGGAATTCTTTATGTAGAAGAAGGAGATACAACTATAAGGTATAACACATTAAGTAAAATATCTGTGATCCTCAATTTAGTCAGAAGTATGAGGATGAACTCATGACTTATTGTTATTTGCATATATATTTTTTTTGTTGTTTTGTTTTGTTTTATAGCTCTGTTTACTAAAAAGTCTAGAAACAATGATTAACTTCCAGATTTTTGCACTAAAATACCATTTTGTACTACACGAAACCAAGGCTTCTTGGAGAACTGACTAATTCCAGATTTGGGGATGAAAAGTACAAGATAAGCTTGGAACATCTTGTCATTATCAGAAAACAATGACACTATCGAAGACTATAAAGTAATGTCAAAAGGATTCAGGAGGAAACTTAAATAGGCTCCTACTGGCTAAAGATAGGATGATTGGAACATCAATAAGGAAGGAACTACAAATTATTAAAACATAAATTATGGTTAAATCTACATGTTCATAAAGATATTTTTTAAATTCCCATTGGTCACTATTAGGAGATATTAATGAATAAAATCATTTTGAAACCTGGCAAATAAACTATAAAACCAAACAAACAACAACAAAAAACTCTAAAAAATGTATCCTATCATTTCGATGAGAACTAATCCACCACATAAATGAAAAGTTGATGAAATGATTTACCTTTATAAAAGTTTTCAGCTCATAAAAAAGAAGGGATTACAAAATTATAATAGTACCATTTGCAACCTACATTGAATTAATGGATCTAGCCATCAATCATTCATGGTTACCTCAAAATAGAGACTATCAAACATTATTTGTTCCCCAGAGGGAGAACAAAACATAACCCACGAAATAGACTTCCAAAAAAATCGTATCTGTATTTGGTCATCTCTCTACATCCAACCAACAATTTAAGCAATACAAAGGAGAGAGAAGCATGTTTAACAACATGATGGGAATGCAATCAGCAAATCTAAAATGTAGGAAATTCTATAAGACAAAGTGAGCAATTTTTCACAATAAATTGCAAGGAAATACAAAGCTAGAAGGAGAATCCATAGGTAAAAAGAGACTTAAAAGACATATCACCAATCTCTCTGGATCTTATTTAGCTATATATTCAAGAAACAACAAACCCATTAAAAATAAGCAAAAACATTAAGCATTGACATTTATAAGATGACTAGGAATTTGAGCACCGATGTTTCGGTACTATTAGAAAGTAGTGCTTTATATTAAACTAGAGGCCTGATGCACGAAATTTGTGCAAGAGTAGGCCTTCCTTCACCTGGCTGCCAGCACCCACTTCCCACTGGCACCTGGGACCCAGGCTTCCCTCTGGTCTCTGGCAGGCACCTGGGATCCTTGCAGCCCCAGCTTCATCTGGAAGGTGGTCCAGAAGGACGTCTGGTCTAATTAGCATATTACACTTTTATTATTATAGATGTGATAATGGTATTGTAGTAATATATTTTAAAATACATTATACTTTAGAGATGTATACTGATAAATTGAAGTGGTATGATATCTAGAGTCTGCATGAAAATGATGTAGGAATGGGATAGTGAATAAGTATAGAGATAAACCCAGATTGGGCCTTGGGTTGGTAATTGTGCCTTCTTCTTTAGTGTACATTTAAAGTGTTCTACAGCACCATAACATAAAAAAAGTTTTTTCCAGATTTTTTTTTGGAAAACACAAATATTTAGAAAGGTAGGTAAAATTGCCTAGCTAGATAAGCATAGCAACAAAAGTTTCTGTGTTTCACTCCCCTTACCTAGATGCTATTCTGTATCCATTTCCTTCCAAGGATTCCTTTTTCCTTTTTCCCTTGTCAACAATATTGTTCCCCTCTCCTTCCCCTGTAATGTCTACCTAGTTTTACCCCTATTTCTCTATCTCTCTTCCTTTCTCTTTCATCAACATTGTTCTCTCCTTTCTTTCTCTACCATACCCTCTTTTTTCTTGATCTCTCTAACAAATGGCCATGACATTGAATTGAAAAATGTTTTTCTTTTTAAAGTGGTGAAAACAATGGATTAAAGTTTTATATTTTTGACCTTGTTTTAAAAGTAGGTGAACTGAATGATTCCTCCTGAGAATCATTCTGCTTCTTGGCTCAAATTCTCTAGTGGAAATGTTGCCATTGAAACCCAGTGTTTCAGCTCTCTCTGCCTAGAGCCACTGAGATTATGGGCATCCTCACTTACAGGGTCTCTTGATAAACAGGAAGGGCTAAGGGGTACTGAATCTTCCCACTTTGCAAGGCACCTGAGCGAGATTTCACAGCAGTTGCCTCGGATGTGCAGAGCTCTGCCCTGAGCATCCACCAGGAAACAGTTTCTCTGCGAGCTGATGTGGGTTGTGTTTCTGATACCTCCCTGTCAGCAACCTGTTTGATCACTGCAGATAAACAACCAAGCATGGAGAAGGTTCCTCCTTTTTCTTCTTTATGTCTACTCACTCAAAGTCAGTTGAAAGCCACCCTTGATCAGAGGACTGCTGGCAGAGGACTACAGGACTTCTGTTATTTATTATGCATAGAGCATCAGAGTGTTACACAGCAGTTTGCAAAACATGAAACACCAGAGAGAAATCCATACTGTGAGGAGATGACAATGTAAATGAAGTGTAAACAACACCATGGATAACAGTAAAACTCTTGAGAGGTAGAAATATGGGTCCTTCGACTTGGGGGAGTCTGGGCAGAAGTAGATTGCAAGGGGAATGTGCCTAGGGAAACTCATTGGCAGAAAGCAATAAACATGTATTCCAGACACAATGTATAGTTACAAGTTCAACTGACCTATAAATCAATGTAAATGAGAACCAAGTATTTCTCATTAAATTATCAAAGGTTTAAAAACTGATACTATATAATTCTTCTGAAGGTGCTGAAATAATGTCATCATCATTCATTTCTCGGTGTATTATAAATTGATAAAACACTTTGGGAAAGCAATTTAGTATTATGTATCTGCTAGAATTCTTATGTAAGACTTTAATTCTTTTGCAGTATTTATAACATTAACATATTGCAGAAGACAGTTCATTTCAGTATAATTCAGCCTTTATGTGCAACACAGCAGCGAACTTCCTGTACTCCTATTATCAGGTGCATTTCTTCTCTCTATTATGTCATACTTTCAGACATTTATCCTAGTCCCCATGAGTTTCTATCCACCCCAAGTTTTTGTAGCAGCCCATATCTCCCAGTAATATCAAGAGGCATAGAAATAAAACCAAAATATGGAAAAATAATCTATATAGATGAATATATTCGTAACTCTTTATAATATAAAAATAGAAATGACCAAATTGGTAGCAAGTGGGAGATTCCGTAATCATGACACATTTACTTGATATGGTATTTTATAGCCCTTAATGCTTTGAAGGTTAATGTGAAAAAATACTTAGAGTACAATATCAACATGTAAAAGCAAAATACAAAATTAAATATCTAGTGTTACTATAACCAGATAAAAAATATGTCAGAGGAAAAAGACAGAAAGCACACTAACCTGCTAACAGTGGTCACAGCAGAAAGGTGGGGTTACAGATTATTGACTTTTGTTGTTGCATTGTCTAGTATTTTTAATATGCTAATAAATGTGTTACTGTTACTGTACTTTTGAAATAAAAGAAATAGGTGACAGAAGTTCTGTGCTAACTTTTATGTAAATCTCTAGACTTCCTAATCTAAAAGAAAGTTAAGAGCTCTCAGCCCGATGGGCTTGGAGATGCTTCTGGAAGTAACCTCACCATGGCTGGCCAAGGAGAACCCCAAGTTCAGTTCAAACTTGTATTGCATGGTGATGGTAGGACTGGGAAGGTACATTTGTGAAACATCAGCTGACTGGTGAATTTGAGAAGTATGTAGCCATCCTGGGTATTGAGGTCCCTCCCTTAGTGTTCCACACCAACAGAGAGACAATGTGTGGGTTAGAGGGGGCCAGGAGAAGTTCAGCAGACTGAGAGATGGCTATCACAGGCCCAATGTGCCATTATAACGTTTAATGCAACTTCCAGAGTTACCTACAAGAATTAGCTAACTGGCACAGAGAACTGGTACGAGTGTGGGGAAACATCCCCATTATGTTGTGTGGCCACAAAGTGGATATTAAGGACAGGAAAGTTAAGGCTAAATCAATGGTCTTCCACCAAAAGAAGAATCTTCGGTACTATGGCATTTCTGCCAAAAGTAACTACCACTTTGAAAAGCCCTTCTCTGGCTTGCTAGAAAACTAATGGGAGACCCTATGTGGGAGTTTGCTGTCATGCCTGCTCTTGGTCCACCAGAGGTTGTCCTGGACCTGGCTCTGGCAGCACAGTATGAGCGCAACCCAGAGGTTGTTCAGACCACAGCTCTTCTGGGTGAGGGTGACGGGCTGGGAGAAAGGGAAGCTGCAGCCCAGGGTCAGAAGTCTAGTTCATAGGCAACCGTCCTGTGCTGTCAGAGTCAGAGGTGCAGTGTGTTTGCCACTTAATGATGTAGCTGAGAGGTGCTTGGTCTTGATCTTTGGGATGCTGAAGGAGATGAAGGCTTCCAAGTGAATGTGGGAGTTAATATTTTCATTTTTTGGACCTGCATATTTAGCTGTTTTGGAACTCAGTTGTTTCCTTATTGAGTTTCAACGATAAAACTGCTGCAGTCACATCATGACGTTCAGTGGCGAGACCTTGATTGTTACGATGCTTCCCATTCCTTTTCATTTAGAATCAGGATAAAGTTGTATTCCAAATATCAAAACTAAAATAAAGAAACCAAAACAATATTATTAAATCTTTAAAATGGGCTAGAAGAATCATTCTGAGGCTTTCTGGACACCTGTGCCTAGAAAGACTATTTGTAGGACTCGAGGGAGCCAACTTGTCTGGGGAAGAAATTGGATTTTTCCTGTACTATATTTACCTTAAAATTCCTAGCAGGAATGAAAAAGATGCCATCTTCATAATAGCTATATTAGGATTTTATGGATGGTAACTGCATAATTAAAAATCCATAGTACCAAAAGTCCCTATATAAAGAGATTTTGTGTTTAGCGATAATACTAACGAAAGAAATAAGGAGAAGGAAGCAGTTTAATGGAACTTGAAGAAAATAGTAAAAAATGAAATATGTATATAGTGAGGCTTAGCTCTAACATATTTCTATTAAGCTCCCTGGGGGCTGAAGAGGTATTGCTCAGACTCTGAATAGCGAATCAATACCGGTCAATAATGATTTTATTTTGGTGAGAACAGCACTGAATATTTTTATTGACTCCCTTGATATTTACTAGCAGTCAGACCTCGTGTGAACTGCTGTGTCCTTGGCAGAATGTGGAATTTGAAGACAGATCTCAGTTCAAATCCCAGCATCACTACCACCTACTGGCTGTGTGACCTTGAGCAGGTCACAACCTTACATGGCACAGCTTGCTGCAGGAACCAGGGCGGGCAACAGCTTTATATCAGGTGCTTCCAATTGATGGCGAGTCCCCTACAACCAGGTAGGAAGCTTTCTTGGCCTTTACATTTTCACTTTAGAAGTGGCTAGAACTGGGTCTTGGTAAGAGCAAATGTGGGAATTAATATGCAATTGCATGCTGAAACAGATTTGGCTCAGTGGATAGAGCGTCAGCCTGCGGACTGAAAGGTCCCAGGTTCAATTCCAGTCAAGGGCATGTACCTGGGTTGCGGGCACATCCCCAGCAGGGGGCGTGCAGGAGGCAGCTGATCGATGTTTCTAACTCTCTCTCTCCTTTCCTCTCTGTAAAAAAATCAATAAAATATATTAAAAAAAATATGCAACAAACATTCTTTGCTCCATTCTCAGTATCATCTGACATTGCATCCTCCTTTACTCTCCTATCAGGCTCATTTACCAAGATTCTCCTCCATTTTTATATCTAAATTTCAGTGATTCTTTGGAACAAAGGTTGTTTTATTATTGGTTTTCATTGGGGTTAAATCCTCCAACAGTTGGAGTCCAACTGACCTATTTCCACCTATCTGTTCCCAGTTTTTCCTTACCAGATTCCCATTTATTGCTCCCACCCCATTTTGTCATGCTCCCCTTGCAACTTCCAGCCCTCCCATAAACCTAGGTAGCCCTTTAGGCTGGCACTTGACCCCATACCTCATAAACATATCCGGGAGCACATATATCCCTCTCTCTGGGGAGGAAAAAAATGATCAGGCAGAAGAATGCTGATGCTGGTAATTGTGTGCTAATTATCAGCTGATAAATCAGTTCCCCTTCCCCTTCCACATCGCCCGCAGTCAACTCCTTATCAGCATGAGGCAGTATTACAAAGTGGGTAACCGGTAAGGTTCTGGAATCTGACTGCCTGGGTTAATCATGATAACAAAGTGCTTAGTGCTTGACAGTAAGCACTCAGCAAGTGTGAGCCATTGTAATGTGTCTATATCCCCTGTAAGGAAGCAGTGGTCAGCTGTTGTTTGACCTCTTCATGGAGGTCAGCTGGTGCAACTTTTAGGACCCTCTGTGTTACACAATTCTTACCTTTCTCCTCTCCCCTTTTGGATTTCCCAGGTGACCTGGCGAGGTTCTTTCCATCATGAAATTCTAAATCTCTCTGAGGTCACAAAGAAAGCTATGGACCCATACTTTAAAAAAAAAAAAAAATATATATATATATATATATATATATTTTTTTTTTTATTTTTTACAGAGAGGAAGAGAGAGGGATAGAGAGTTAGAAACATCGATCAGCTGCCTCCTGCATACCTCCTACTGGGGATGTGCCCGAAACCCAGGTACATGCCCTTGACCAGAATCGAACCTGGGACCTTTCAGTCCACAGGCCGACGCTCTATTCACTGAGCCAAACCGGTTAGGGCTGGACCCATACTTTTGCATATAATTTCTGGAGTTCACAAAATTCTTAAATACCATCTCCGGCCCTTAAATTAAGAGCTCTAAGTTTGAGGATTATTTGTCAATTGGAGATTTTTTTTTTCTTTTTTTAGTACTGCAAATCACGATCATCTAAGTTATTAATTTATCATTTTTGGTGTATGTATATTTACATCCTATATAATAAAAGCATATTATGCAAATTTTCCCCTCCACTGGAGTTCTTCCGGGAGTTCGACCCGGGGGTTGGGCCAGCTGAGGGAAGGGAATTTTGTGCCCTGGGCCTCTAGTATAAAATAAGACGTTTCCTTAGAAGGGATTGACAAGTGATGTGAGCAGATCGTTCTGATATATATCAGCTGAATTAGATCACCTTGTAGATGCAGTGGGCATAGTGATTACAGGCATGGCTCTCCAAGGCCCACCTGGATTCCAGCCCGAGTGCTGTCACTTACTGTGTCATTTAACAAGTACCTAACGGTCTGTCCTCACTGTCTGGGGTTATTTAAGTGGTTAATAATTAAATACCATAATACATATGAGGCTCTTAGCATGCCGCCTAACATATAGTATGTTTTCAGTAGGTTTAGTTACCATTAAATGGCAGTCTATCCCTTTTTCCCATTTAAAATCATTTGCATGATTTGACAGTGCTGCAGATCTCCTGGAGTTGGGATAAGAAATAATGATTTGCCCAAAGCTTTTTAGATGGACAGGCACACATCTAAGAATAGTATCCTGGGCAGTGAATTAAATCTCCTTCCATCCTCTCTGACCCTAAAGAAGAAATCTATGGGCAAGGATAAATGTAACATTTTTTATGTTTAGGGAAATTGACTTTGGGGACATTTTCTTTTAAGCCTTAAATACTTTAATACCCAGGTACTTATAAATGAGCTGTTACCATTCTGCATTCATTTAACAGCAAGCATAGGCTTCAGCTTTCTGTTAACGAGTCCTCATATTTATATGGACCCTTCTGACATTTAATAGATCATGGAGAAGCTGCCTTTGAATAGCAAGAAGGACCACGTGCCCTACCTGACATTCATTTACAGTTACCCAGCCCTGGCTTATGCAGACACCCAATTTTATAAAGATTTGGCCACTTTGCCAACTAGAAATAAAATGTTATTTCTTCTTTAATTTGCACTCTTCACTGTTTTTAAACAAAGCATGTGACCTACAGTGTACCAGAGGCTCAGAGCCTTCGATTGTCCTGTCTGGGAATGATGTCAAGTCAGCTCCTAGCTATAGCCATGTCCATCTTCTGAGTGAATCATATTTCATATAGTCTGTCTGCGATCTATAAATCAATTAATCTATATGTATTGAGGATGCCCTTACTATGAATTGCATCTGTTTTCTAGCTCTAAATTCCTTAAAATGTGAAGAGATAAAGCCTCACTGAGGACTTCGGCTTTATTAGCAAGATACAGAAAGAGGCAAGATAAATCTTCCCATGATTAGGAAGTAAACTTTTATTTCAGGAGAAATTACTTTACATCTAAATTACTTGTATCTCCGGAAACCTTGTCTCAAGTGTGATAAGCCATAAATAATTACCAGCTTCATGTTGGTGAAATTAAAAACCATGAAAAGCTATTCAAAGCAATTTACAACTTGACAAAGAAAGAAGATATTGTTTAAAAAGTAGTAAAAGTTTCCTCCACTGAATTCAAAATAAGGCTCAGAGAGGATGAGAACAGGAAGAATATAGAATACAATTTGGTCCTTTCTCCCCTGGAACTTTAGTATTCAGGATGAGTATATAAGTTCTTTTTCCCATGTGGTGAGAGCAGTTTGCTGCATCCTTGCAAGCGTTTTCTTTTTCCTTTCTTTTTTTTTGAAGTGTTTGATGTTTGCAAGAACATTGGGAGGTCATTTTCCTCAGGTTTCTCTTTCCGAATTTTCCTCATTTTGCTTCATGCTTTGACATGGGTCCTGAACTTCAGCATCTTTGGAGAAATGCAGCCTCGTCTCACTGCAGGTTCTAGTCACATAGAAAAAAATTCCTTCCTTGAGCCTGCAAACTGTTATCTCGATTCAACGCTCAGCTTCTGTCGCAGGCCATCCATCCCCACGGATGCCAGGCCTGCTGGACTCTGCCTCACCGTGAGCACTGCAGATCGTATATCTGTCCAGAAGGAGACATTTATTTATCTGCAGTCTCTGCTGCCCACACTCTATCACAGGCCAGGCTCCCGAACCCTGGAGGCTCTCACAAGAAAGGCAAGCAATCTGCTTGGCCCAGCAATCAGTCTTTTACTCCAATCTGCTCTGTGGTTGGCATTTCTTCCATTCTTAATTACACACCTGTCACCCAGCCCCTGGCAGGATGAACGGCACAGCCCATATCATTCCGCAGAGCCACTTTCTCAGCAAATACCCTTTGTAGGCATCGGAAGAACAGAGGACACTTAGGGAGACATCAGCCAAGGGCAGGAGAGAGAGAGCGTCTTGAGGTGAGTGAGGTAGGCCCTGCCAGCTTTGTCCTTGAGTCATTGAATCTTCCCAGGGGACTTAGATCCATGAGCCTTTAAATTCACTCTGGGAACAATGTCTCTGCATCTCCCCATTGAAAGCATGAGCATGTCTCACGCAGCTCACTGGGGGTATTGGTCTAGTCCTGCAGTGAATTGATCGTATTTATTTTACTCCTAATGTTGTGGGTCAAAATGGCACCACCGCTAAAGCTGGTCAGAGAAAAACACAACATCGAAGTTTTAGTTGTTCACAGGCTATTACCTCTATCTATTATCTTATATTTTTAGTTTTCTGAGCTTTGCTTTCCTTTTGTCTCTTTTGATTCCATATTTCTTCCTGTTCTGTCCACCTCAAGTAACTATTCTTTCTATGAGTTATCAAAGGACAAATCCCTAAACACACACAGCAGCTGAGTAGCTGGGCTCACTGATCTGACACTTCATGTTAAAAAAGACACTTTTTTAGAACAGTTTTAGGTTCACAGGAAAGTTAAAAGGAAGGTACAGAGATTTCCATAGAGCCCCTGCCTCCACACATGCAAAGCCTTCCCCATTATCACCATCTCCCACCAGAGTGATACTTTTTTTTATAATTGATGAATCTACATTGATAGGTCATTGTTACCCAAGGTCCATAGTCTACATTACAGTTCATCTTGGTGTTGTATGTTCTTTTGGTTTCGACAAATATATAATGACATTTATTCACCATTATACAATAATACAGAATATTTTCAGTCCCCTAATAATCCTCTGTGTTCTGCTTATTCATCCCCCTCCACTCCTGCAACTCCTGGCAACCACTGTGACACCTTATTTTGTATAGATTTCCTAGCCCAGGTCATTGTGTATAACAAAGAGAATGTGTCACTTTATTATCCTTCCCAACCTCTCCTTTAAAAAAGTCATCTGGCTTTTTGTGTTTATTTACTTCTGCATTCCTATTTTCTATGACTGCAGGTATCACATCCTATTTTGTTTTACTGGGTAGAATCTATAAGATCCATTTTTTTATATTTATTGTCTTAAGTTTTACATATGTCTCCTTTTCCCCTGATTAAACGCCCCCCCCCCCCCAGCCATTCCCACCCTGGGCAAGCCCCCGCCGCCCCAGTGTCTCTGTCTATTGGTTATGCTAATATGAATGCATACAAGTTCTTTGTTTGCTCTCTAACCCCCACCCCCACCTCCTCTGCCATTTGTCTCTGGATCTATTCTTATTCATCAAATTATGTTGATCATTATATCCCACATATGAGTGAGATAATGTGATATTGATCTTTCTCCGACTAGCTTATTTCGTTTAGCATAATGCTCTCCAGTTCCATCCATGTTGTTGCAAATGGTAAAAGTTCCTTCTTTTTATAGCAGCGTAGTATTCCATTGTGTCGATGTATCACAATTTTTCAATTTATTCATCTTCTGATGGGCACTTAGGTTGTTTCCAAATCTTAGCTATTGTAAATTGTGCTACTATGAACATAGGGGTGCATATATCCTTTCTGATTGGTGTTTCATGGTCCATCATTTGATTTCCTTTATTGTTTTTCTTATAATCAGAAAATGAGCTGCTATATATATAGCTAGAAGCACAGCATTATGAGAATAGTTAAGACAATTTAATGGTTATTAACTCAGATCATGCAGTTCAAACTTATATTTGATGGTATTTTTGTCCCTATGAAAATGATTTTGCAATTAAAGCATGAAATATTGAATTAGCCATTAGTGATATTTAACCACTATGAATCTAGAAAGTGTCAAGTTCATTATATAGTTTTACATATGCCTAATTGCTTTTAATAAGAACAATTAAATTATTTTAAAAATATAATAGTATATTATTACATTACCATGATACTTCAGTAACTCTTGACATACATATTTTTATTCTCAATATTATTAAGGCAGTTTTAATTTTTAAAAATAGGTAATACATTTTGTTAACAATATATTTTTTAAAGAGATTAGGGAACAGACTTCTGTTGAGCCCTGATTATTTCTAGGTATACATTATACCATGTAACTTACATACATTATATATATAATTTAATTCCATAGCAGCCTTGACATTTTATCTCCATTTTTCTATTATTCTCATTTTTTCAGATGATGAAATTTGAAACTTAGAAAAGTTAAGTAATTTTTACAGCTAGAAGGTGATAGGGATAGAATAAAAATTCAGATCCATCTAATTCTTAAATTAGTGCCTGAAAACTCATGTTCATGTTCATTGCCTATGTTATTAATCAGGATTAGTGGTTTATTTGGTTATTAGAAATTAATTCACTAGGATTAAGTTGTAAACATTGTTTTCTGGTTTGTTGTGTGTGTTTGAACGTGGAGTTTACAAGTCTAGCTTAATTAAAAAGTTAAGTTGTTGAGTCATTTACCTCTCCAGGATGTCTAGAGGGATTAATTAAATGTATCTGGGGGAAGAGCCTCTAGTTAGTAGAACATGTATGTTGGGCACTGAGAAGACAGAGTAATTCAGAGGTTTGTGGTTTCGGAGAGATCAGGGAAGAGACAGACTGATTTATAGAAAAGGCAGAACAAGTACACAGAAGGCTCTGTGTTGTTATATGGAAATTTAGAAGAAATAGCAAGGTGGTTTCTCTTAATATTTAAATACTGGGACTTGTTCTACTTGATTGAGAATAAGTTTAGAGAGAACTGAAATAGAGTAATTAAATTTGAGTTAAGAAATAAAGAAGCAAAAACACATGGCTGAAAGAAAATGTTTCAGAATATTATCAGTAGTCATTTCTGGGGGTAAGAGTAAGAGTTATTTTTACTTTTCTTTTTGCATCTTCTTTTTTACCTTATACATTCTCTCTACTGAACACATACTATAAACACAGTTTAGACAAAAGTGCACTATTATTAATTTTTTGGTAACATAGCATGATGGAAGCAAAGTCTTAGTGAGTTTTATAAAATCCATTTCACATCTTATTAGCTTTGTTGACATTGGGCAAGTCATTCACCCTCTCTGACAATCAGTATTTTTATTTATTAAAGTACTCAATAAATGATAACTGTTATTATTATTAATATAATTATTATTATTCCCAGTATGTAAAAAGTGTTGTTCTTTGCTATTAGTGGAATTACTTAGTATTCTGCTTTTTATGTAAATCAACTACTGTATTTTATTTCAGATTAAAATTGTGATATTTCCTAAATATTTTTTTCTTCTAAAGATGCACACACCTCAACTAGACTGTTCACCTCAGTATCCCACCCAGCTAATGGCAGTGCATAGATTCAAGGGCAAGTCTATCGGAGAAAGTGTGCCTGCTCAGCCACAACATTTAAACAGTGACTGCAATGATGGGGAACCTGCAGGGACTGGATGTCTGGCCACCTGCAATGGCCTCAGAAGGTCCATTTGTCTATGTGTAACCCAAATATAGTCTACATACCTATGTCACTCATATCTGTTAGTGTTGCAGGAGAAGAAAAAAACAGTCCTGCAACTAAAACTAATAAAAGTAATACCAATTTTTTGCTTACATCTCTCAAAGAACATCTCTATTCTCCATCTACAGTACTGATAGAGTAACTCAAAAGGCTATTTTTTTTTTCACAAAAGAAATTTCTCAAATTGGAATTTTTATTAAAATTTCTTAAAATTCTGTCCCCTATTTATTGTAAATTTGTGTAGTCACTATGAAAAAAAGCATGGAGCTTCCTCAAAAAATAAAAATAAGAACTACCACATGACCCAGCAATTTCACTTCTGGGTATTTATCCAAAGAAACCCAAAACATCAATTCAAAAAATATATGCATCCCTCTGTTCACTGTACCATTATTTATAGTAGCCAAGATATGGAAGCCAAGATATCAATAAGTGTCTATTGATAGGTAATCAGATAAAGTGGTACATATATACAATGGAATAATTCTTGGTCATGAAAAAGAATGAAATATTGCCATTTATGACAAGTTGGATGGACCTAGAAGGTATTATGCTAAGTGAAATAAGTCAGACAGAAAAAGACAGATAGTATATGATCTTATATGTGAAATATAAAGAACAAAATAAATGAACAAGCAAAATTAAAACAGTCATAGCTACAAAGAACAGACTGATGGATGCCAGAGGGGAGGGGTGTTGAGGGGCTGGGTGCAAAAGGTGATGGGATTCAGAAGCACAAATTGGTATTTATGAAATAGTCACAGGGATGTGAAATATAGCATAGGAAATATAGTCAGTCCTATCTAATAAAAGAGTAATATGCAAATTAACTGTCACTCTGTCACAAAATGGCAGCACCCATAGCCACAAGATGGCCGCGCCCAGTCCTCTCAGCCCCATGGGAGTCCCCCAGTCCCAGGGAGGGCAGCTGCTGAGAGCGGGCAGCGTGAGTGGCCTGGCAGAATGCTGCCCAGAAGCCCTCCTGAACCTTTATAAAAAACAAATTCACACCCCATGGAGTGATCCCCCCCCCCACACCTGCAGCCTTAGGGTCTCAGACTCCAAAGTGCCTGTGCCCCCACGGAATGATCCTCTCATAGCAGCAGCCTGGGGTCTCAGCCTCGGAAGTGCCCACACCCCCACGGAGTGATCCCCTCCCAGCAGCAGCCTGAGGTCTCAGCCTTGGAAGCACCCATGCCCCCACAGAATGATCCCCACCACACACACCTGCAGCCTTATGGTCTCAGCCTTGAAAGTGCCCAGGCCCCCACTGAGCGATCCTCTCCCAGTGGCAGCCTGGGGTCTCAGCCTAGGAACCTTGCACATTCCCATGGAGTGATCCCCTCCCCCCCCCACACACACACCTGCAGCCTTAGGGTCTCAGTCTCAAAAGCACCTATGCCCTATGGAGTGATCCCCCCCACACACCTATAGCCTCAGGGTCTCAGCCTCAGAAGTGCCCACAACCCGGGCAAGTGATCCTACCCCACTGGCAGCCTAGGGGAGTCTGTCTTGGAACTTCCCTTGCCCCCAGCTGAATGATTGGAGACTGGGGGTGGGGGGGTGGGGGGGGTGGGTTTTGAGGTATTTGGGCCCACGCTGCCCAGCAAACCTCTCCCATTGGGTAGAAACTTCTGACCAGGTTAGGAAGGTAAATGGGTTTTGTTTAAAATCTTTATAAACTGCAAAGGAAATGTCTGAGGTAGGGTTTCACATCGGAAATAACTTACAACTAATTTCTGAAGGCAAACAGGGACATTGCAGTTACATTACTAGAGAGTACCCTGTGGTCTGGAGGTCAGCTCTGCAGGGGCAGTGGCGAGTGCTCCCTGCTCTGGTCCCTTAGCACCTCGGGCAGGGCTTGAGCCCACCCAGGAAGGCCTTTTCCCCTACAGTTTTCACCAAGACAGGGAGGTTTTGTAGACATGAATAAGAAGTGCCCACCCACAAGTCCTGAAGATGCTGGGGCCAGAAGAAATGACAAACAAACCAGGAAAAGAGCAAAACCAGAAACACCACTGATCCCAACATAGATCATCTTTTTCTTCAGATGATGGTGTGTTTCCCTCTTCTTCATCTTCTGGAAGTGAGACAGATTCAAGTACTGACGATTCTACCAACAGAAAAGTTAAGAGGAAGGGAGGACAGAGAAGGAATAAAAGGAGAAAAGAAAGGAAGGACAAAAGATGAAGCATCAAGAAAAAGAAAGAGAAAGGAAAAAAGGAAGAAACAACCACATGATATCACCTTTCCAAGGTCTCATGAAATTCCTGTTTAAGGAGTTCATTTTATGACACTTTTAGTTTGGGTTTACATTTTTACTGGTTTGTCAAGACTGTCCAATATATTTTTTTAAAAATATATTTTATTGATTTTTTTACAGAGAGGAAGGGAAAGTGATAGAGAGCTAGAAACATCTATGAGAGAGAAACATCCATCAGCTGCCTTCTGCACACTCCCCACTGGGGATGTGCCTGCAACCAAGGTACATGCCCTTGACCGGAATCAAACCTGGGACCCTTGAGTCTGCAGGCCGATGCTCCATCCACTGAGCCAAACCAGTTAGGGCTGCCCAATATGTTAAAGAAAAAACCCTATCTAATAAAGAGGGAATATGCAGGAGAGGACATTTGGGGGCAACCGAGCTGTCAGGGAAGGGCAGTTGGGGACAACCAGGCCAGCAGGGGAGCAGTTAAACGTTGATCAGGCTGGCAGGCAGAAGCGGTTAGGGGCAATCAGGCAGGCAGGCCAGCAGTTTGGAGCCAGCAGTCCTGGATTGTGAAAGGGATTGTTTAAACATGCAGTTGGACATCCACCGAGGGGTCCCAGATTGGAGAGGGTGCAGATTGGGCTGAAGGACACCCCCCCTCCCCAGTGCACAAATTTCATGCACCGGGCCTCTAGTAATCTATAATAATAGAAGCATAATATGCTAATTAGAACAGACAGCCAAACAACCTTTTGGACATCATTCCTGATGTCCTTCTGGATGAAGCTTTGGGGACCAAGGCAGAGGTGGTTAGGGGTGATCAGGCAGGGAGGTGAGCAGTTAGGGGCAATCAGGCAGGCAGGCAGGCAGAGGGGTTTGGGGTGATCAGGCAGGCAAGTGAGCAGTTAGGAGCCAGCCATCCCAGATTGTGAGAAGGATATCCAACTTGGACATCCCCTGAGGGGTCCTGGATTGCAAGAGGGTGGGTGCAGTCTGAGCTGAGGGACCCTCTCACCACGCACCCTCCCCCTGCCATGCATGAATTCTGTGCACTGGGCCTCTAGTATTATAATAACTCTTTATGATGTCAGATGACTTATTGGGATGAACACTTTGTAAGCTACTGAATTTCCAATCAGTATGTTGTACACTGAAACTAATACATTGATGTCAACTGTAATTGAAAAATAGGAAAGAAACATCAAAAAATTATAAAATTGAAAAAATTATCCCCCCTATTTGCTTTGGTCCTACCCTCTCATATTTCACAGCTTCCTCTAAAACTCTCTCATCCACAAATTTCAAACTCTGTCAAAACTGCCTCTCACCTCATATCATGTGGGCTCCTTTTTACTTTCTCCTACCCTAACTTTCTTATTCTCATCTTTTCTCTGCAATAAATCATGGTCTTTTTGACTGAAAATACTCCAGTTCTTTTCTCTCCCAGCTCCAACAATACACCAATCTGTTGAATATGGCCAACAGGCCTGGAGCAGGGATAGAGAATAAAATGATTTTTATTCCACGTACAGTGACAAATATATTACATTTAAAATAAACTCGTGAATTTTTTCTCTAGTTTCCCAGAGTATTTTATCATTCTAAACTATTATGTAGTCCATAAATTACCTTACTATTATTATACTATCCAATTATAAATAGTAGTAATAGAATTAATCAAACACCTATTATGTGCAAGGAACTGTATAGGACACTTACAACATGTTATCTTACTTAGTTTGCATAACAACCTTCTGAGAGGTTAACTTACCTAAGGTGATGTGGTTAAGTGGTAGAATTAAGATTTAGTCTGAATCTCAGGTCTACATAACCCCAAGCCCACGATCTTAGCTACCATACTAATTCTAAGTAATTAGAAGTGTACAGCTGCTGGTTAAAGAATATACTCAGCCATGGTCCAAGACTGAGTTAGTAAATAAACTATTAGCAGCTGGATGACTATATTCTAGTCTCTTTTCCAGGATGGAATTAATTTGATGATTTTATGAGTGTATAAACAAATGCAAAAACAAAAGTAAATTTGACTGCTTTGTGTTACATCTGTTATATCTGATTTCTTCAATGGTTTATGGCTCTGATACATTTCTGAACAGAGCAGTGCAAAGAACAAGAATGACAACACTCTTTTCTTGAGGGCTTTAGGTTTTCTAGTTTTGAATTTTACTTTTAAATGAGTAACTCCACCTCAGTAGTAAATTCTAGAATATTTGAGCTCCTGGGTTTAGATACAAGTATGTTTGAGCCCCCATGGCACAAGTTAGCTCTTGCTTTTGACACACTGAACATTTCTTCATGAGGCAGGCATGATGGACATAGGTTTAAAAAATGCAATCCTTGTGCCTTTAAGTAAATATATGGAGGCAATTGACTGGACACTTCCAGACCTGACCAGGTTTGTTGCTGCAAATCAATACATTAAAAAGTATTGGTATCTTCCTTTTCATCCTTGCATATAGCCTCTTTCTGCCAGAGGCCAGTAAAAGTTGACTTCCCTTTGGATTTCTGTCGTGTGTGTGTGTGTGTGTGTGTGTGTGTGTGTGTGTGTGTATGTGTGTGTGTGTTGAGGGTGGGTATGAAGTATTTGGTATGCACATCCATAGCTTTTCTATTTATATAAAATGCATCAGTCTGGAAACCTTATAAGGATGATGTTTTCCCCTCTCGATTTTTAAGCTCTCTAGAGAGCTTACAATTTTTAAGCTCTAGATTTTTTTCTCTCTAATCTTGGCTTGAGGCATTTTAAAAATGGCTTCTTGCCCAATGCAGAACTACTCCTGGGGCCAACCATAGTGTAGGGTAGAAAATGCATGGGGTATAAATTGCTAAAATAAAATGATTGAAATGCTTTCAGACCCCAAGGAAAAGCTGGCTTTTTAAACTAGATACAAGTCCAAAGGCATTTCTCAATTACTAAAACAATTCTTTCAGCCCTAGTGAGTAAATATAGAGGCAAGGAGAGGTTCAGCATTGACCTATTGATTTCAACCAGGTGGTTTCAGCAACTCCAGGGAGATGATATAAGGTAAGTCTGGGTGTTTTAGACAGAATACTAGAGCTTTTAGCATGTTTCCACCTACGTTTGGTATGTTACAACAGTGCCTTTGAGCTAAATCCGAGTTGACATATGAATGGTGGTGATTTACCATGTCAGGAAAAGGCTTTCACGGGCTGTCTTTACTTCAGCTAATACCAGACAAGGTTAGTCTTATCTTTTCTTCTGCAGCTCTTTTTTTTTTTTAGCTTTAAACAGCATATTATCTTTTCAAATATTCTTGAGTCATTATACTTCTCTGGTTTTAAGCTACTCAGAGCTTTTAGTGGTGGCATTTTCAGATTGTCTTGTGTCTCTTTACCACAATTTGGAGTCACAGCACTGCTTACTATAGGCATTAACCACAGATTGTCTCAAAAAATAGACCATTCCTCCAAAATGCTTCCCTGCCTATAAGCTTTACAAATAGTATCATCTCAATGTATTGCTTCCTAGCCATCAGGTCTGGTGGGTGAAGATAAATAGATAGTACATATTAATTACGTAGAATTGGCCAGAGCTGATGCCAGAGAGGCAAAGCCCCTTTCTGTTATTTTCTCCCAAGACCTCTTGAAATTTGGAAAGATAAAGATATTAAATATAAACTGCATATTTGGAAAAAAAAAAGAGAATGTATATATTTCAACAGAGGGAAGAGCCACTCTTGAATATCAAGTCGAAAGGATTCAGGTTCTAGCTTTCTATTATATGATAGAAACCCAGAATTAACCTTATTTTCATTATTATTGTATTTTCTTTTTCCCAATCACTGTTAGGTCTTCTTGTGTTTTTGAAATAATAGTTTTATTGACATATAATTCACATACCATAAAATGCACTCTTTTAAAGTGAACAATAAATTGTTAATATAGTCACAGAGCTGTACAGCCATCACCACTAATTTTAAAACATTTTCATCACCTCTTCCCTCATCTCCCACAAAAACCCCCTATATCCATTAGCAGTCAGTCCTCATGACCCACTGCCCAGCCTCTGGCAATCATAAATCCACTTTCTGTCTGTATGGATTGCTCTATTCTGGAAATTTTATACAAATAGAATCACACAATATGTGACCTTAGTCTCTGGCTTCTTTCACTTAGTGTTTTCAAGATTCATATGTGTTAGAGCATGTATTGGCATTTCATTTCATTATTCCATTATATAGATATACCCCATGCTTAAAATAGATTGTTATTTCAGTTTTTTTCACTCTTTGGCTGTTATGAATAACACTGCTATGAATATTTCTGTGTAAATTTTTACATGAATATTTTCAATTATTTTAGGACATCGTATACCTAGTGGTAGAATTGCTAGGTCACAGGATTACTCTATTTAAAATTTTGAGGAATTACCAAATAATTTTTTAAAAGGGCTGCACAATTGTATAGTCCCACCGCCAATACATGAGCATTCCAGTTCCTCCACATTCTCACTAAACATTTCTCATTTTCAGACATTTTTTATTTTAGCTATTTTATTGTGGTTCTGACTTCCACTTCTCTAAAGACCAATGACGTTGAGCATTTTCTTTTGTGCTTATTGACCATTTGTTTATCTTCTTTGGAGAAATGTCTGTTCAAAACTTGCTCATTTTTAATTAGGTTAAATATCTTTTATATTATTGAGTTGAAAGGGTTCTTTCTATATTTTAGTTATAAGTTCATTATCAGATATCTAATTAAACATTTTTCCCATTCTATGGGTTGTCTCTTCACTTTTTTTATGGTGTTCTTTCAAGCATAAATATTTTAATTTTTATGTCCAGTTTATCCATTTTTTTTCTTTTGTTTCTGTGCTTTTGGTGTCATATTTAGAAAACATTTCCTAATAGAAAATCATAAACATTTTTGTCTATATTTTCTTCTAGGAGTTTTACAGTTTTAGCTCCTATATTATGTTCTTTGATGCAGTGAAGTTAATTTCTTTATATGGTGTGAGGTAGGTTTCCATCTTTATCCTTTTATGTGTCAATACCCAGTTGTCCCATCACCATTTGTTGAAAAGATTATTTTTTCCTCATTAAGTTGTTTTGGCACCCTTGTCGAAATTAACTGACTGAAGAAGTATGGGTTTCTTTTTGGATTCTCAATTCTATTCTGTTGATTTATATGTCTATCCTTTTGCCAGCCCCACATAAGTCTTAATTATTGCAGTTTTGTAGTAATTTCTGAAATGGAAAGCAGGAATCTTCCAATTTTCTTCTTTTTCAAAATTGTTTTGTCTATTTTATATCCCTTGCACTTCCATATATATTTTGGGTTCAGCTTGTCAATTTCTGCAAAATGGCAGCTTGGATTTTGATAAGGTTTTCATTGAATCTGCAAATCTATTTGGAGACTATTGACATTTAAACAATATTAGAGCTTCCAATATATGAACATGGGATGTCTTTTCTTTCTTTAAATACATTTTTATTGATTTCAGAGAGGAAGGGAGAGGGAGAGAGAGATAGAAACATCAATGATGAGAGAGAATCATTTATCGGCTGCCTCCTGCACGCCCCAACTGGGGATCGAGCCTGCAACCCAGGCATGTGCCCTTAACCAGAATTGATTCTGGGATCCTTCAGTCTGCAGGCCGATGCTCTATCCACTGAGCAAAACTGTCTAGGGCCGGGATGTCTTTTCATTTACTTGGGTCTTCTTTAATTTCTTTCAATGATGTCTTATAATTTTCGATGTACAAGTCTTATGTTTCTTTTAGTTTTTTTCTGAGTTTTTTTTTTTTTTTTTTTTTGCTGTTACATTAAATGGAACTGCTTTTATTTATTTATTTTTTTAGAAAGAGCGGAAAGGAAGGAGGGAAAAAGACGGGGTGCGGGGGCGGGGCATAGAGAGTGAGAGAGAGAGAGAAAGAGTGAGAAACATTGTTTGGTTGCCTCCCGCACAAGCTTCTACCAGGGTGGCGATCGAACCTGCAATGCAGGTACCTGCCTTTGACCAGGAGCTGAATCTGTGACTCTTCAGTACATGGGTCGATGCTCTAACCACTGAGTCACCAGCCAGGGTGGAACTGCTTTTTAATTTCACGTTTGGATTGTTTATTGCTAGTGTGTAGAAACATAACTGGTTGGCGCATATTGACCCTATACCCCGCAACCTTGCTGAATTTGTTTATTAACTCTACTATTTTTTTTTTTTGGTGGTATCTTTAGAATTTTCTATATACAAGATCATTAATTGCCAATAGAGATAGTTTTGCTTCTTTTTATTTTTTTAAATATATTTTTATTTATTTCAGAGAGGAAGGAAGAGGGAGCGAGAGATAGAAACATCAATAATGAGAGAGAATCACTGATCGGCTGCCTCCTGCATTTCCCCCACTAAGAATCGAGCCTGCAACCCAGGCATGTGCCCTGACTGGGAATTGAACTGTGACCTCATAGTTCATAAATTGATGCTCAACCACTGAGCCATGCTAGCTGGGCTTCTTTTCTAATCTGGATGCCTCTTATTCTTCTTATTGATTAATTTTTTCTATCTAGGACCTCCAGCACAATGTTGAATAGAACTGGGTAAGAGTGAGCATCCTTTTCTCAGTCCTATTCTTAGGAAGGCTTTCAGTTTTTCACCATTCTGATGTTAGATGTATGTTTTTCATAGGTGAAATTCAACAGGTTGAGAATATTCATTTCCATTCCAGTTTATGAGTGTTCTTGCCCTTTCTAATACCTGGTAATACCAAATCTGGTTAATGTTTAGGGTTCTATGGGGCAAATGGACCCCCTTTCAATTGTATACCCTTCCTAATTTACATTAGGCTTTGGAATTCTCTGCCTGGCCTACTGCACTAACCACTGATATATGTAGTTTTATTTGGAATTGTGCAATTTCAATGAATATTACAATTATTTATCAGTAAACACACATACACACTAACAATAGGTCTTCTTTTATTCTTCATGTTTTCTAAATTGTTTTAACTTGATATATCATAGGTTATGTAACTTACCACCTTCCCAAACTAAGTTATGATTCTCTTCTTTTTTTATTTTTAAACTAGAGGCCCGGTGCACAAAATTCATGCACGGTGGGGGAGGGTCCCTCAGCCCAACCTGCACCCTCTCGCAATCCGGGACCCCTCGGGGGATGTCCCACTGCCAGTTTAGGCCCGATCCTACAGGGATCCCTTAGGAATCAGGCCTAAACTGGCAGTCAGACATCCCTCTCGCAATCTGGTACTGCTGGCTCCTAGCCACTGGCCTGCCTGTCTCATCATCCCTAACCACTCGCCTGCCTGCCTGATCACCCCTAACTACTCTGCCTGCCTGCCTGATCACCCCTAACCATTTTTCTGCCTGCCTGATCGCCTCTAACCACTCACCTGCCTGCCTGATCACCCCTGACTGCCTCTGCCTTGGCCCCCGCCACCATGGCTTCATCCAGAAGGATTTCCAGAATGACATCCAGAAGGTCTTTTGGCTGTCTGGTTTAATTAGCATATTATGCTTTTATTATTATAGATTACAGTTGATCTACAATATTATATTAATTTCAGGTGTATGACCTTATGATATAACTTATGAAGTGATAACCCCAATAAATCTAGTACCTATTCAACACTATATATAGTTATTACAGTATTATTGATTATATTCTCTGTGTTGAACTTCATATCCCCGTAACTATTCTGTAACTACCAATTTGTACTTCGTAGTTCCTTCATTTTTTCACTCATCCCCCCAAGCCCTCTCCCATCTGGCAACCATCAAAACGTTTCCAGATTTATGAATCTGGTCTGTTTCTGTTCTACTGTTTTTTTGTTTGTTTGTTTTGGGTTTTTTTTGTTTGTTCGTTCGTTTGTTTTTTAGATTCCACATGTAAGCCAAACCATCTGGCATTTGTCTTCCTCTAACTTATTTCACTTAGGATAATACCCTAGATCTTTCCATGTTGTAGCAGATGGCAAGATTTCATTATTTTTTCTGGCGAGTCATAATCCATTGTCTATAGGCATTACTTTTTTCTCATCCATTAATCTCTGTATGGACACTTAGGTTGTTTTCATATCCTGGCTATTGTAAATAATGCTGCAATAAACATATGGCTTTATAGATATTTTTGATTTAGTGTTTTAGGTTTCTCTGGATAAATACCCAGAAGTGGAATTGATAACTATTTTTTGTCTCTTGTTATAGCCCTTGTTTTAAAGTCTATTTTGTCTGGTATAAGTATTGCTAGCCATACTTTTTGTTTGTTTGTTTCTTTTCATTTTCATGAAATATGTTTTTCCATACCTTTACTTTTAGTCTCTGTGTTTCTTTCTATCTGAAGTGAGTCTCTCATTGACAGCATATGGAAGGGTCTTATTTTGTTATCCATTCAACCACCATATGTCATTTGATTGGATCATTTAACCTATTTGCACTTAAAGTAATTATTGATATATATGTATTTATTGCCGCCCTCCTCCTCCTCCTCCTCCTCCCCCTCCTGCTCCTTCAACATTTCCTTAATACTGGATTGATGGTAATGAACTCTTTTAGCTCTTTCTTGTCTTGGAAATTCTTTGTTTATTCTTTGATTCTAAATGGTAGCTTTTCTGGGTAGAGTAATATTGTTTATAGATCCTTGATATTCATCCCTTTAAATATTTCTTGCCATTCCCTTCTGGCCTGCAAAGTTTCTGTGGAGAAATCAACTGATACTCTTATGGGAGCTCCCTTGTAGGTAACTAATGTTTTTTCTCTTGCTGCTTTTAACATTCTCTCTTTATCTTTAAACTTTGACATTTTAATTATGATGTGTCATGCTGTGGACCTTTTTGGGTTTGTCTTGTTTGGGACACTGCACTATCAGGATTTATATGTCCAGTTCTTTCACCACATTAGGGAAATTTGTCATCATTTTTTTTCAAATAGGTTTTCAATTTCTTCTCCCTCTTCTCCTTCTGGCATGCTCATGATGTAACTGTTGGTACACTTGAAGTTGTCCCAGAGGCTCCTTATATTATCCTCATTTTTTAAAATTACTACTATTATTATTTTGCTGTTATGAGAGGGTTTTTCTGCTTCCTTATCTTCCAAATGGCTTACTTGATTCTCTGCTTCATCTACTCTATTGTTGATTTCCTATAATTTATTCTTCATTTCAGTCAGTATATTGGTCATTTCTGATTCTTTTTTATGATTTTCATGTCCTTTTCATGCTGTTTAAGTTCTTATTAAGTTCCTTAAGCTTTTTATAACATTGTTTTGAACTATGTATTCTGTTGTTTGCTTGTCTCCACTTCATTCAGTTCTCATTATGGATATTTCTATTTTTAAAGTTTCAGACATGTTTTTTTGTCTCACCACTTTGGCTGCTTCCCTGTGTTTGTTTTATGGATTAGGTAGAGCTGCTACACCTCCCAGAATTGGTAGAGTGGCCTTACATACTAAGTGTCCTGTAGTGCACATCAATACAGCCTCCCCATCATTTGAACTGGGTATTTCAGGTGTGCCCCCTGTGTGAGCTGTGTGCTCTGCCTTGTTGTAGTTGAGACTTGATTGCTGTTGGCACATCACAGGGACTGACCTCCAGCTGATTGGTTGGGAATACTAGCTGGGACCACAGTGGAGGAGCTACTGTGCAGGAGCCTACCCCACAAAACAGGACTTGCCTTCACTGTGGCTTTGGTGCCCACCAGAGTCAATCCTTGAATATATTGCTCATGGAGGTGGTTGCATTGTAATCTGGGTTGGCTCTGATGCTCTCCAATGATGCACTAGCTCTAGGGCCTCCTGGAAGGTTTAAAGTCAGCTACTGCCTTTGCCTTGACCAGGCCCACCTGACATGAGCTACAGAGAGATCAGCAGATAGCTGCTACTTGTGCTGGATTTGTAGAAGCTCTGGAGAAGCTAATCTGCAAACTGAGGTTGACTGCTACTAGTGCTGGGTCTGGGGGCACTTAGTAAGAGGTTGGGGCACACAGAGTACAAATACCACTTGTTTGAAAGATTTTAGGAATGTATAAAGCATGAGCCAAGATGGGCCATTTGTGTGGAAAAGCCACTGGAAATGGCTTGGGGGTCCTGAAAGTTGGGAGGGATAGGGAATCAGGAAATCACCAGGGTGGGGCAAACAGTGGTGATACAAGTATGGCACCCACCTGCTGTTTCTGTGAGGGAAGATCTCAGAAAAGGATCAATGCCAGCACATCTGTCTGGGAGAAGGATGCCCCTCCAGCTGTCACCCTTGTGCCAGACAATTCAATTATTCCATGTATGTCTCTGGTGCCTTTCAAGTTGCTGCCTCAGTGCTGGAACTCAGAGTGAGTGAGTCTGAGAAAGTCCATACTTGAGCCCTGTAAGAGGAACTGTCTGAAATTCCAGAAGCCCTCCCTCTCATTTTCACAGCCAGAAGTTATGGGGGCTTCTCTTCCCAACACTGGAATCCTAGGCTGAAGGGGTTTGGTGTGGGGCTGGGACTCCTCACTTCTCAGGGGCCACCTCCACAGCAAATGTGTCCCTCCTAACTTTTAACCAACACACGTGGGTGTGGGATCAGCTTGTTCTGGACCTCCACCCATCCAACCAGTCTCAAGTTGGCTTCTTTTTTTATCTTCAGTTGTATAACTTCTGTTCAACTGAATTTTGGGTGGTTCTGAATGATAGTTGTTCTGTCACTTTACTTGTAATTTTGATGTGGTTGTGAGAGGTTCTGACTACCACATTTACCTATGCCAAAATCTTGACCAGAACCTCTCATGAGTCTCTTATTAATTTACTTTTTAATCCTTTTAACTGTTTATTCATTATCATACTTTTTCTCTTTCTTACACTCCCATTTTATTTGATTTTTTATTCTCAATGTTTTTTCAGTTCAGTGGTTTCCATTAAGCCTAACATTAACAAAGCGAGACCTATGGAAATCCTCATTCTTGGCCCCTCATGCACATTATTGCAGTCTGAGTTTAAAAGTCAATACTTTTCCGACTAGAAATCAGAAAATGCAGTGTTAAGGCAGGCTCTGGCACTTACAGTTATTACCATGGGTGAGTCAAGATTCTCTGAGCTTGCTTTCACTATACTTCATAGGGCACTTGTCATAGTTAAATGGGCTTTCATATACAAAGTTTCTATTACATTGCCTTGCATGAGCAACTGCTCTATTTAATTTTAACTCTTTCCCTTTTTTAGCTCAGCTACTAATATACAAAATGTGTTGTGTTGTTCTTCTGTGCTCCCTCTCTCTACTGAGTCATATGACATAATTCTTATACATGATTTTACTGATTTACTATTAATTACTTTTTTTTCTCTAGGAAATTTTTGTAGGTACTCTATAGCTGTAATTCATGTAAAAAAGTAACAATAATCTTCAGGTGGGAATGAATCACCATTTGGTACATTTTCCCTGAGTCTTTAATCCGGAATTTGTGGCATCATGAGAAACTCACTGTGAACATTTTCTCATGTGTTCCTTTTGTCAAGGCCTGTTCACCTCAGGTTTAATCTTTGTGTTAAACATTATCAGCATTACTAATGTCTCCATCTCCCATTCTTATTCTCTTGGAAGCTCTGGTCAAGACATGCCTTTCATAAGAGGGGTAGCTTAGTAGCTATGAGCAGGACCAGCGATGATGTGCTTCCTCAGACTTAAAATATTTTAGTCTTTTCTGTTCCACTGAAATTGATTCTAGCCCTGGCCAGTGTGGCTCAGTTGGTTGGGCATCATCCTGGGCACCAAAAGTTTGTTGGTTCAATTCCCTGAGTTGTAGGCTCAATCTCTAGTAGGGGGCATGCAGGGGGCAGCCCATTGATGTTTTTATTTCTCCTTCTCCCTTCCTCTCTTTCTAAAAATCAATTTAAAAATCTTTAAAAAACAAGTTTTAATAAAGAAAGTTATTCTAGCTCTTTTATTAAAATTTAATATAACCATTATTATTTTTATTACAAATGCTCTAGTTGTTAATGAGGAAAACTAGAAAACATGGGCAAATAAAATTAAGTAAAAAATTGGAAAAAAAAAAAAAACCAACAACTCATAATCCTACTACCTTTCCAGATATTCTTCTACCTAAATATGACTAAGAATTGTCAAATTCTCTGTCAAGTATTTTGAAGATTTGGTAAAGGGCACTGCAACATCTATTTTTCACATGCTTTCGAATATACAGGCAAATTAATAACTTGCTACCGTATGATGTGAATCAGGTTAGCTATTTAAAATTCTGTCTTTTCTATTAATAATATATTATTTATAACACATTTAATGGTTTCTCTTCAATGTTCCCATAAAATTCCTGTAAACAATAAATATTGTCCTTGAGAATGTTTGTAACTAAAGTCTCAGATTAAGCTTAAATTTTTCAAATGTGGAAAATATGAGAACTGTGAGCAAAAACATTTTCTGTCACTTTGGGGATCTGGCTTTGCTATATCAGAATAAAACAGACTATTTCTTTCCTCTGAAACTCTATTGCAGCAGCAGATGAATGCTAGGACCTGGCTTTGTGGCAGAATGAAAAATTCTTTAGCAGATGTGATCAAATGAGTCAATTTTATTTCATTGATTTATTATGATTCTACTAAAATACTTTATTAGTCTTCAAAGCAAAGAAAACATTAGATATTGTCATATATAAATTTGTTATATAATGGCTATGCATACTACTTTGAGCATAAAAGAAACACAAACACCTGGGGACATTTAGGATTTTTCTTCACTAAATTACTATATTTTTAAAGTATCTCAGATATGAATAAGATGCTCTATACACAATATTGTTTAGTAATTCCTAATTCTCTTGACTATTTCCCAAAGTTATGTGGAACATTTTTTTAAAATATATTTTATTGATTTTTATTTTTTTTTTTACAGAGAGGAAGGGAGAGGGGTAGAGAGTTAGAAACATCAGTGAGAGAGAAACATTGATCAGCTGCTTCCTGCACACCCCCTACTGGGGGTGAGCCCGCAACCAAGGTATATGCCCTTGACCAGAATCAAACCTGGGACCGTTCAGTCTGCAGGCCGACGCTCTATCCACTGAGCCAAACAGGTTAGGGCTGGAACACTTTTTATCTGCTCCAAACATTTTGAATAGTGAGCATCAATATCTGCTGCATATTAGAATCATAAGAATTTTTAAAAGCCCCAAAAATTCAATATGGCAGCCAAATAGGCAGAAGTATCACGCATCTTGTCCTGTGGCCAGGCCAGAAAAGCAACGAAATTGGAGAATATCCACCAGAATTAACAAATTAGACTCAGCTGAGGAGACAATTTTCAATAAGGAAGGGCAGAGGAAGACTAGAGAACACTGCTTGCCAGCCATGACCTGTGTGGAACCACAACTGTGCCCAGGCAGTGAGTGGCACAGTACTTCCCAGCAGGCTCTCAGATGTCTGCAGTAAGCATTCATCAGAGTGACCTCCCACACAAGGGCTCTTCACCAACCTGCTGGGATCCAGCATCCAAAGATCTGGACCCCTCAGTGAGTGCAAGCTCCAGGACCCCACAGTGAGTGCAAGCCAGGGGGACCTTGTATCCTGCCCACACCCTGGGCCCCAGAACCATGCTGCCAGTCTGATCCAGAGCCACCTGGTGACCGCTCCATCCTAAACCCTGGGACCTACTGCCAGGGAAGCCCAGAACAACCCTGTGCACCCCACTCTGGGCCACAGGCAGTGTGGACTGTGTGATCCAGAGCAACCCACACCAGCTTCACCCCAGGAGGGACTACCCAGAGCAACCCAATACATGCACCACTCTGGGCCACAGGAGAGCACTGCTGGGTTAACCTGGAGCAATCTGGTGTGCCCACCCAGGGTCCACAGGACTGTTCTATAAGTACACTTTCAGAGGGACTTAGGGTTCCACACTGTCATGGGTGCCAGGGCCACACAGCAAATTTCACACCAGCAGTCTCTGTGTCCTCACAGGAAGTCGCACACCAGAGGAACTGTGCACATGCACCCACCACTCCAAGAATCTGAAGCGGACAACTGAGGGACCAGATCTGTGGAAGAATGAGATATAATTCAAAGCAGAGACAATAACGGCATGAGACTCAAGGCAGACCCAGCCTCTGGGCTAACAATTTCCGGACCATGTGGTCTGATAGGGACTTCAACTTTTCAAACTCCAAGCATGGTTCCCAAGGGCAAAAAGAGACAGAAAAATGGGGATACAAAGATACACCCCCCCACCAAAGGAATCTCCAGAAAAGGAACTAAATGAAATGGAGGCAAGCAATATGTCAGAGAAAGAATTCAGAGTAAGAGACATAAAGTTCCTAAACTGGCTGGGTGAGAAAATCAACAACATATCTAAGAATCAAGAGGAAATGAAGAATGATATAGCTGCAATAAAAAACACAATGGAAGGTTTCAATAGTGCACAAGAAGAAGCAGAGGACTAAATCAGTGAGTTAGAAGATAGGGTGGTAAAAAAAACACATACACATCTGATAAGCAATTGGGAAAAATATTAAAAAGCAGGAGGAGAGTTTAAGGGAGATTTGGGACATGAAAGGAAGCAACAGCCACATAATAAGCGTGCCAGAAGTTCAAGAAGAGGAACAAGAAATAGAAAACTTGTTTGAAGAAATAATGACAGCTGAAACTGGTTTGGCTCAGTGGGTAGAGCGTCGGCCTGCAGACTGAAGGGTCCCAGGTTCAATTCCGGTCAAGGGCATGTACCTTGGTTGTGGGCACATCACCAAGTAGGGGGTGTACAGGAGGCAGCTGATCGATGTTTCTCTCTCATCGATGTTTCTGGCTCTCTATCCCTCTTCCTTCCTCTCTGTAAAAAAAAAATCAATAAAATATATTAAAAAAAAAAGAAATAATGACAGAAAACATCCCTCATTTGGGGTAGAAAAAAGTCACACAAGCACAGAGTCCCAAATAAGAAGAACCCAAAAAGACATGAAAATATCTGGGGTAGCAATACTTATATCTGACAAAATAGACCTCAAAGTGAAAGCCATAATAAGAGATATGAAAGGCCACTTCATAATACTAAAGTGATAGATACAACAAGAGGATATAACTCTGGTAAACATATGTGCACCCACTACAGGAGCACCCAAATACATTAAAAAAAAACACACACACACAACAAAAACTTCTGGAAGATATCAAGTGAGAGATTGACCATAATACAATCATGCAGGGGACTTTATTACCCCATTGACATCACTAGATAAATCAGTGATGAAATTTAGGCAAAAAAATCAACAAAGAAAGAGCAATCCTAAACAACTAACAAGATCAGATGGAACTAATTGACATCTACAGAACATTTTACCTGGAAGCAATGGAATTTATATTCTTTTTAAGTGCACATGGGGCATTTTCAAAGATAGACCACGTGTTAGGACACAGTCTAAGTCTCTTAAAATCAAGAAGATAGAAATCATCTCAGGCATCTTCTCAGATAAAATTAGGAATCAATTGCAATCAAAACAATGAAAACAATCAAACACTTGGAGGCTAAATAGCATGCTATTAAACAATGTTTGGGTTACCAAAGAGATCAAAGAAAATAAAAAGCATCCTGGAACCAAGTTACAATGAAAACACAACAATCCAAAATCTATCAGACACAGTGAGAACAGTTCTGAGAGGGAAGTTCATAGCATTACAGGCCTACCTCAAAAAAAAACAAGAAAAAATTGGTAAAAAATTATCTAACCCCACAACTTAAAGAAGTAGAAAGAGAGCAACAAGAAAAGCCCAGAGTTGCCGAAACTGGTTTGGCTCAGTGGATAGAGTGTCAGCCTGTGGACTGAAAGGTCCCAGGTTCGATTCCAGTCAAGGGCATATACCTGGGTTGCGGGCACATCCCCAGTAGGAGGCAGCTGATCGATGTTTCTAACTCTCTATCTCTCTTCCTTCCTCTCTGTAAAAAATCAATTTTATATATATATATATATATATATATATATATATATATATATATATATATAGAGAGAGAGAGAGAGAGAGAGAGAGAGAGAGAGAGAAAAGCCCAGAGTAGCAGAAGGAAGAAAATAATAAAGATCATTGTGGAAATAAATGATATAAATACAAAAAAAAAAACAAAAACCACCAACAACAATACAAAAGATCAATAAAACCAAGAGCTGGTTCTTTGAAAGGATAAACAAGATTATTGATGAACCTCTAGCCAGGCTCACCAAGAAACAGAGAGAAGGCCCAAATATACAAAATCAGAAATGAAAGAGGTTAAGTAACAACCAGCCCCACCGATACAAAGGATTATAAACAAATACTATGAACAACTCTACTCCAACAAACAGGACAACCTAGATAAAATGGACATATTCCTAGAAAATTACAAGCTTCCAAAACTCAATCAGGAAGAATCAATAAAATGAAATAGCCCAATACTACCAATGAAATTGCAGCAGTAATAAAAAAATTTTCCAGCAAACAAAAGCCCTGGTACAGATGGCTTCACAGGGGAGTTTTACCATACAACCAAAGAAGAACTAAAACCTATCCTCCTCAGACTATTCCAAAAAATTCAAGAGGAAGGCTCACTTTCAAGCTCTTTTTATGAAACCAACTTTACCCTAACCTGAAAACCAGATAAAGACACTACAAAGAAAGAGAATTGCAGGCTAATATCCATGATGAACATAAATGCTAAAATTCTAGCAAATTGGATCACGAATTACATTAGAAAGATCATACACCATGACCAAATGGGATTTATTTAGGGGATGCAAGGTTGGTACAATACCTGCAAATCAATAAACATGATACATAACATAAACAATTTTAGAGACAAAAATCACATAATCCTATCAATGTATGCAGAAAAAGCATTTGACAAACTCCAACACCCTTTCTTGATAAAAACTCTCAGCGAAGTGGGAATAGAGGGATCATACCTCAACATAAGAAAAGCCTTATATGACAAACCTACAAGCAACATCATACTCAGGGGGAAAAAACTAAACTCATTTCCCCTAAGAACAAGAACAAGACAGGGATGCCCACTTTCACTACTACTGTTCGAAATAGTACTGGAAGTGCTAGCCATAGCAACCAGACAAGAAGAAGAAATAAAAGGCATCCAAATTGGAAAAGAAGAAGTAAAACTGTCCTTATTTGCAGATGACATGATATTGTACCTAGAAAACCCTAAAGACTCCATTAAAAAATTATTAGGCTTAATAAATGAATTTGGCAATGTAGCAAGATTAAAAATTAACAACCAGAAATATGTGCCTTTTTTATGCACCAGTAATGAACTCATAGAGAAACTAAACAAACAAACAAAAACCCATTTACCATTGCAACAAAAAAAGTAGGATACCTAAGAATAAACTTAACTAAGGAGGTAAAAGACCTGTACTCAGAAACCTACAGGACCTTGAAAAAGGGATAGAGAAGACATAAACAAATGGAAGAATATACCATATCATTGGAATCAACATCATTAAAATGTCCATACTACCCAAAGCAATTTATAGATTCAATGCAATCCCCATTAAAATACCAATGGAATATTTCCTAGTCCTAGAAAAAACTCTCCAAAAATTCATATGGAATAAAAAAAGAGCCCAAATAGCTGCAGCAATCCTGAGAAAGAAGAATAAAGTTTGAGGGATCACTATACCAGATATCAAGCTATATCACAAAGCCACTGTTCTCAAAACTGCCTGGTACTGGCACAAGAATGGACATATAGACCAATGGAACAGA
The DNA here is from genome assembly GCA_026230045.1 of Corynorhinus townsendii. Classification (NCBI taxonomy): domain Eukaryota; kingdom Metazoa; phylum Chordata; class Mammalia; order Chiroptera; family Vespertilionidae; genus Corynorhinus; species Corynorhinus townsendii. Next base: position 71,364,329 of record JAPDVU010000008.1, read on the forward strand.
ACAGAGAACCCAGAAATTGACCCAAACCAATATGCTCAATTAATATTTGACAAAGGAGGCAAGAGCATACAATGGAGTCAAGACAGTCTCTTCAATAAATGGTGTTGGGAAAATTGGACAGATACATGCAAAAAAAAAGAAATGAAACTAGACCACCAACTTACACTATACACAGAAATATACTCAAAATGGATAAAGGACTTAAATGTAAGGTGGAACCATAAAAATCTTAGAGGAATCCACAGACAACAAAATGTCACACATTTGTCATAGCAATATCCTTACCGATACAGCTCCTAGGGGACAATGGAAACTAAAGAGAAAGTAAACAAATGGGACTACATCAAAATAAAAAGCTTCTTCACAGCAAAAGAAACCATCAACAATACAGTAAGAGAGCCAACTGCATGGGAGAACATATTTACCTGTGTTATATCTGACAAGGGTTTAATCTCCAAAATTTATAAGGAACTCATAATCTCAACAAAAGGAAGATAAACAATCCAATTAAAATATGGTCAGAGGACTTAGACATTTTTTGAAAGTAGACATACAGAAGGCCAAGAGACATATGAAAACATGCTCAAAGTCACTAATTATCTGAGAGATGCAAATCAAAATGACAATGAGGTATCGTCTCACACCTGTCAGAATGGCTATCATCAACAAATCAACAAATGACAAGTGCTGGTGAGGATGTGGAGGGGAAAAAAAAAAACCCTCGTGTAATGCTGATGGGAATGTAGACTGGTGCAGCCACTGTGGAAAACAGTAGAGTTTCCTCAAAAAGTTAAAATTGGAACTCCCATTTGACCCAGTGATCCCACTTCTAGGAATATATCCCAAGAAACTAGAAACACCAATCAGACAGAATATATTCACCCGTAGAAACAGCCTAAGTGCCCATCAGTAACAGCATTGAAGGACCTGGAAAGCATTATGCTAAGCAAAATTAGCCAGTCAAAGAAAGATAAACATCACATGATTTCACTCATTTGTGGAATATAATAAACAACATAAACTGATGAACAAATATAGATCTAGAGACATAGAAGCATCTAACTGACCATCAAACCTCAGAGGGAAGGCAGGGGCAGATGGGAGGAGGGGTAAGAGATCAACCAAAGGACTTGTATGCATGCGCATAAGCATAACTAATGGACACAGCAGTAGGGGGGTGAGGGCATGTGCTGGAGGGTGGGAGTGGCCAAGGAGGTATTAATGAGGAAAAAGGAGATATATGTAATACTTTAAACAGTAATAAATTAAAATCTACAGAATGTAGCCCAGAATAATTAAATCAGAATTTCTGGAGGTGAGAAACAGGTGTATTAATTTCCTAGGGCTGTCGTAACAAATTACCCAAACTTGTTGACTTAAACAACCAAAATTTATTCTCTCACAGTAGCTGAAACCAAAGTGTCAGCAGGGCCATGGTCTTTTTTGGGTCCTTATGGGAGGATTCTTCCTTGCTCCCCACTAGCTCCTGGTGGCTGCCACCAATTCTTGGCAACCCTTGACTTGCAGATGCATCACTTCAATCTCTCTCTCTCTCATCACATGGCCTTCCCTGTGTCTCCTCTGTCTCTGTATCCAAATCACCCTCTTCTTTCTAAGACACCAATTGGATTTAGGGATCACCCTAATAAAATATGACCTCATTTTAACTGGATTTCATCTACAAAGACTTAGTTCAAATTAGGTCACATTCACAGCTGCTGGACGTTAGGACTTCAGTGTATCATTTTGGGAGAACACAATTTAGCCTACCACAGCCAGCATCAGTAATTTTGATTCCCTAAGTCAGTGGTCGACAAACTGTGGTTTGCGAGCCACATGCGGCTCTTTGGCCCCTTGAGTGTGGCTCTTCCACAAAATACCACGGCCTGGGCGAGTCTATTTTGAAGAAGTGGCATTAGAAGAAGTTTAAGTTTAAAAATTTGGCTCTCAAAAGAAATTTCAATAGTTGTACTGTTGATATTTGGCTCCGTTGACTAATGAGTTTGCTGACCACTGCCCTAAGTGATTCTATGCCTTAGTAGCTAATACAGAGAGCCACTTCTTCCAGTACAGTCTCTCAAACTTTATAGGCATATAAATCACTTGGGCGGGTCTTGTTAGAATGCAGGTTCTGACACTATAGTTTTGAAGTGAGGCCTGAGACTCTTCATTTCTCACAAGCTCCTAAGTGGTGCTGGTGCTGTCGTTCACACTGCACGGAGCAAGTTCTTGAGTAAAGGTGTGTAAGTTTCTTGTAGCTCTGCCTCTAGCTCTCCTTCTGGACTCAGGAGCACCTTGGTATCAAAAGCCTTTCAAGAAACTCCCATTAGGTCAAACATTTAGTTCTGGCTGAGCAAGAGATTAACTTTTCCATATAAATTACATGCTCTAGTCCCTGCTTCCACTCCCCTCTTTGTAGCAAAATTGAAACGTAAACAAAAGGAAAGGTGTGGACACACAGTGCGAATTCTTTCCAAATGAGACAGGGTTTTCTAGAAACCACTTATAAATCTCTCCAATGTCACCCTCTCATAATAAAAATCAAGAAGTTCCAAAACAGGATGTATATTAAAAACAACAATAAAACCACACAGCTTTATCAGTCTTTTAACTTACATAAAAAATTTACAGGGACTTTTATCCTTAGGTTAAAATTTTTAAAACACATTTAAACAGAACACATTGCAGCTTGAATAGAGATATAAATTGATACAGACAGATTCTGTTGAGGTCTCTTTCACTTACCTTTCTAAAATAAATTTAAACTTCTCTAACTGGAATTAAAAATAACTAAGTGACATAACTTGCTGGGCACAAGAAAAACATGAATTAAACTAACATTTTAATGAATGATTTTTCCTTCTTTGGATCCCAGATGCCATTTTTCTTTTATGTGACTTCTCTGTATTTTAACCAGAAACAATCTTGTGGATTATTAAAACAACTTTGACCAATTAAAGAGAAATCGCAAAATCAGCGTAAGACGATTTATGAAGGGTACTGGCACAGGGTGTTTTTTGGTTGAGCTGAAATATAAGACTTACCCACATCAAGAGCTGAGGTTTTCTTTTCTAACTTTTTTTTCTGAAAAAATGTCAAATCTACAGACACTTAAAAAATAGTACAATGAACACCCATATAGACTTCAGCTAGATTCCTCTATTGTTAATAATTTGCCACATTTGCTTTTTTCCCTCTCCCTTACCATTTTTATTTTTGCTGACCATTTGAACATTCTAAACTTCATAGCTAAATACTTCAACCCATTTAAACTAAAAGCAGGGACATTCTCCCAAATAATCACAGGGCCATTATCACACCCAAGAAATTTAAAATATATAATAGTGCTATCCTAATATGGTCCAAATGAAAAAAAAAAATCCTTAGTTTTCCCCTGAATTTTCTCTGTACCTATGTTTTTCTTTCTTTTCTTTTCTTTCTTTTTTTTACTATTTTAAAAATTCAGGATCCAACCAAGGATAGTTCATTGCATCTAGACTAGCTGCCAGGTCTCTTTACTTCCCTTTATTCTAGAACAGTTATTTCTATCCCCTACTCCCCACCCAGGCCTTTCTTGACATTGACATTTTTAAGAAGCTTGGTCAGTTGTCTTGCTTAATGTCTCCAATCTTATTTGCTTGATTATTTCCTCATGAATAGGTTCAGGAAAACATTTTTGTTATTTTGATAAGAATACCACAGATGTATGTGCCCTTCCCATTGCGTCATGTCAGAAGGCATACAATGTCCATTTGTTTCACCATTGATCACTAGGTCATTTGGTGATCTGAAAGCCCTCATAGATAAAGCCTCTGTCGTAAAGGAGCTTCCTGTTCCTTGTAATTAATAAATAGTTGCATGAAACACTGAGATCAAGTGGAATTCCCACAAACGGTCACTAAGCAGTTTTAGCATCCAGTAATGCTCTATGCTTGACTCAATTATTATACTGGTGACTGCAAATTGTAGATTTTTCTAATGATATCACTTCTTCTCCACATATGGCTTGATATTATTTTGTGAAGCAAAGCATTTTCACTCCTTTCCTCTTCTTTTTGTAGTGTCACTATGAACTCATGAATTGTTCTTTCAATTAGTTATAGTCCATTACAATAATTATGGACTATAACTGTGGGAGCACCTTAGGCCTGCTTTTGTCATATTGATATGTCCCCATAATTCTTTGAGTACTTCCTTGCTTTATGGGATAACAAAAGGATGTATTTTTTCCTGCTCCATACCTACAATCAGCCATTTGTTTCTTCAAGGAGCTCTGGAGTGCAGAATGGTATTTAGAATCAAAATATTATTGATAGGTATGCTCACTGCAATCAATTATTGCCTCTAAGTCCTGACAGTGGACAGAGCTGAAGAAATGCACTATAAATAAATACCAACATTTAAAGTTCACATCTCAGTGCCATATGTTTTCTGATCTTACTCCATTGCATGTTTCTATTTTCCTTCACCTACATTCAAAACCCCGTTTCCCCAAATGTGAATGATTTGAATCATTTGTTCTATCTTTCAACATACACAAAATAGTTTCAGAATTACAACATCAAGACCATGACCAACAACAAATCAACTAAATATAGTTTAAAATATCTTACTGCTATTTTGTCTTTAGATTATATCCTCCTAAGGATGTATAGTCAGAGAATCATGTTCAAAAGTTGTTTGAATTAATATTTTTTTCTTTGTGGCTTTGTTGTCAATTTGATATCATGCTATACACAGTTTTGTTTGTATTCAATGTTTTTGTTTGGGTTTAAAATATATTTTACTTAGTTTTTGAATATGTACAACATATACTTGAAAAGTGAAAATTATGAGAGTATACTCAGATTATTGTTATTCCCATCACTAATTCTTTCAGTTTATTTCTATTCATCTCTTGGTCAACCACTTTATTTATTTATTTATTGTCTAAAGTTTTACATATGTCTCCTTTTCCCCCGATTGACCCCCTCCTTTCCCTCCCCCCCTGCACCATCAGCCATTCCCACCTCAGACAAGCCCCCACCGCCCCAGTGTCTGTGTCCATTGGTTATGCTCATATGCATGCACACAAGTCCTTTGGTTGCTCTCTAACCCCCACTTCCCCTGCCATTTGTCTCTGGATCTATTCTTTTTCATCAAATTATGTTGATCATTATATCCCACATATGAGTGAGATCATGTGATATTTATCTTTCTCCAACTGGCTTATTTCGCTTAGCATAATGCTCTCCAGTTCCATCCATGCTGTTGCAAATGGTAAAAGTTCCTTCTTTTTTATAGCGGTGTAGTATTCCATTGAGTAGATGTACCACAGGTTTTTAATCCACTTATCTGCTGATGGGCACTTAGGTTGTTTCCAAATCTTAGCTATTGTGAATTGTGCTGCTATGAACATAGGGGTGCATATATCCTTTCCGATTGGTGTTTCTGGTTTCTTGGGATATAGTCCTAGAAGTGGTATTACTGGGTCAAATGGGAGTTCCATTTTTAACTTTTTGAGGAAACTCCATACTGTTCTCCACAGTGGCTGCATCAGTCTGCATTCCCACCAGCAGTGCACGAGGATCCCTTTTTCTCCACATCCTAGCCAGCACTTGTCCTTTGTTGATTTGTTGATGATAGCCATTCTGACAGGTATGAGATGGTATCTCACTGTTGTTTTTATTTGCATCTCTCTGATGATTAGTAGCTTTAAGCATGTTTTCATATGTCTCTTGGCCTTCTGTATGTCCTCTTTTGAAAAGTATCTGTTTAAGTTCTTTGCCCACTTTTTGATTGGATAGTTTATCTTCCTTTTGTTAAGTTGTATGAATTCTCTGCAAATTTTGGAGATTAAATCCTTATCTGAAATAACATTGGCAAATATGTTCTTCCATGCAGTTGTTGTTTTGTTGAGGGTTTCTTTTGCTGTGCAGAATCTTTTTATTTTGATGTAGTTCCATTTGTTTATTTTCTCTTTAGTCTCCATTGCCTTAGGAGTTGTGTCAGTAAAGATATTGCTAAGACATATGTCTGATATTTTGCTGCCTATGAAGTCTCATAGGATTTTTATGGTTTCCCGTCTTACATTTAAGTCCTTTATCCACTTTGAGTTTGTTTTTGTGTATGGTGTAAGTTGGTGTTCTAGTTTCAATTTTTTTGCATGTATCTGTTAGTCAACCATTTTTATTAGTTTTTGGATGATTTTGTTTCTTAAAACAAACACTTAAGACACATACCCATATCTTTCTTATTTTTCCTTCTTTCTTACACAAAAATGTAATGGACCTTTGTCTAAATCATTTTTATCTTTTCCATAATGTTTCTATTAATTTCTGCTCTGTAAAAATCATATTTTTGCAATCTTTGTTTTCTAAATGTAAATCAACAGGGTATACAGGAGTGTGTGGAAATATTTAATTTATAAAGTACTCTTAGTAATGCATCACAGAAATTATAAACCATCTTAAGAATTATTCCCATTACTGTTTATATCAGTCACCCAGGGCTCTCGAATCACTCCTCAACTCTTACCTTCATCCCCAGCAAGCTACTCACATCACCTTTCTCACTCAATCTCTTATTTTTAGCTTCTAAAAACCAATGAACTGTGTTTTTCTGAAACTCAAGGTCAATTGTCAGCAATATTCCCAAAATTTCAGAACCTGTTCTGAATATTTCCTCCACCGTCTCATTCTAACTGAAATTTGGTTCCAATTTCCACAACCCTCATGCCAGTGGGTAGAGAGGTAGGGTAGGTGTCTCCTTTGCTCTTTTACTGCTAGACCTATTCCCCTTCCTTCCTGAAATGATCAGCTTTGAGACTCATGCCATCAGCTACCTCTCCTTGTTGTAGTCATCTACTGACCTCACAGTCAATCTCCTCTTCCCTAACTCATTACTTTATTCACCTCATGTTATAAAATTTCTAATGGAAGAAATTCATGGCGGAATCTGTGTTCAGCATATATCATATGTTTGGAAATGGACCTCATGCCAATTATTGGTCATTTACTCAAGAGATTATATATTTCATTATTTTAAAAGCTGGCAAATTACTTTGGACATTTAAATAGTGGAATTGGACCTCTCATATTACAGTACAGAAAAATTGCTGTGTATTTGAATATTGAATTGTGGCAGCAAAAAAACCCCCAACAACAATTGATTGAGATAAGCAGAATAAATGGAATATAAAGAATTGGATGCACACAAGTACTTATGTTTTTATTCCTCACTGACAGAGAACAACAGGAGAAGCCAAAAGATACCCAGAGGTAAATATGGGCAAGTAAATGTAAATAAAACTTCAGATGTCAGTTAGTCTTAAAGTGTGTGTGTGTGCACGCACACATGCATGTATGTATGTGCACTGCTATTATCAAGGAGTCTAATTTGTATTCAAAGACTAGTTTATATATTCTAAATTCAGGAAGGTTACAGGTCTGAGAATTCATATTGATTTAGAAAGATGTGATTTTAATTTCATCTCTGAAGAATTGATTCCAGTAAAATCTATACAGTGAAATTTCTGTAACATAAATTATGTTGATCAAGTATGACAAGGATGTGGGCTCCCTGCTGGCTAATATAAAGCCAGCTTACCAAATGGATTTAAAGGGGTTTCTTCTCATTTGGAGACTTTTTGAGATGAATAATGTACTGGACTCCATATTTTATGTATTTATTCCAGAGGAATGAAAATTTGTACTGTATTAGGATTTGATTCCTTATATAACTATTATAGAGGCTCATGGGGCACAATGGGGAAATGTAAGAAGTGCCTGAATCTCCTCCTGCTTCTTGCTGCACACACTGCAATACACACACAGGCCAGAGTTACTGTTCCCCATCCTGATCCCAGGAGTCTCCCTTATGGTGACTGCAACAATGACCACACTAGTGTATACATTTTTTAGAGTGTTTACACAATATATAAAATACAAACAACTTTCTTCAATATGGTAAGATAGAAATGGTCAACATAAATTAATACTTTCATTTGCTTAACTGGATAAACAGAACTGAAAATCATCCATGCAAATATATACACTGCCTCATATTTCACATTCTGTCCAAAAGAAGGCATGGGACAATGCATTGCTCCTGAATTTCTATGAGGTTTAACTCTTTGACAATGGTTCTTCTAGAATTTTTTACCAAGATCTCTAAGACTTCTGAAAGTAAGTATTACTATTCTGAAAGCTAGTTTTTTCTTGAATTTGGGTAGGAAGAGAAGTTAATGAGGTGGCACCAGTGGTAAAATCCACAGCTATGAGAGACCTGCATTTTAAATCCATTTGGTAATATCGGTAAGCATTTTTGTTGTTGTTGTTGTAAGTAGCAGAAACAGCTCAAATTCATTTAATAAATACAGGAATTATTGGCTTATGCACTTGCAAAATACAGTTATGCATCTGATTTCAGAGGCTCAAAAGTTTCCATGAAAAATACTATCTATTCATCTCTAGGTTGGCTTTCTTTTCTGTATATTGGTTTTACTCTGAAATAAATTCTCCTTGGCATAATAGCCATCAGTAGCTTCAGGCTAATAACCTTAATAACCACAGTGAAAAGGGATCAATAATTATATAAAAAAAACTCTCAGGTATGATTCTCATTGGCCCATCCTGGATCATGTGTCTAACCACTGTAGTCAAGGAGATGGTGTCCTCATTACATTCACTAGATATGGTCAGAGAGGAGTTCCCCAAGGAGAGCACGGCCAGCCAAAAGCATAATTTAAATTTACCTTTAATGCATTGCAGCATAAAGTGAGTTGGAGCAACTCTAATTCAGGGACTCTTCAATGCGGTCTAAAGGCAAATCACATAGTTCCTTCTGCAAAAGACTAGCCCCAACTTGATCAGTGTGACATGTATATATCTTTAATATTCAGAGTTGTTATAGATTGATGCTGAACCACAGAGCCAGACTTACATAGAAGTCTAAATACTAAGGCATATACCACCACCACAAGCAACAATGTATAAACATACAAATAAAAAGATGGATACACGCATTTACATATACTAGTATATACATATACATATATGTATGTGTATGTATATGTATATGTATACATTTGTGTAATGCTTTATAGTTTACAAAGATAATAAATTTTATCTTTGTAAGTTCTTTGGCTTATGTGATTCTCTTTAAATATCCTAGAAATAAATCCTATAGACACTCAGACCTCTTTTGATTTCTATTCTGCTACTTATGCCTTCCACATCATTAATATGCATTTTATATAAAACCATTAGTTCTTCTGAGCTGTACTAAAGGACACTTAGTGTTTAGTGTTACCCATGCTTTGTACTTTACAAAGCACATTCACATGCATTATTACATTACAATCCCCTTACATTACAATGAAAAGCATACGCTTAATAAATATTTACAAGTCTTTTCAAACAACCATTAAACAAAGACCTCCCTGAGTTCATTTGGTTTTACATAGCCATAAAATAAAATTATCTTCTTTCCTTATCTTGCTGCTATTTTCTGCAGAGCTTTGGCAGTTGGGTCCCTACGTTTTCCATGATAGGTTTTCTCATAGTCAGTTATACCCAACAAAGGCTGTGTGGGTTTAGATGGTCCACTATGGCTTCCTTGGAAATCGTCTTCTTCCTTTAATGATTTTCTTTCTATAATGTCTTCTGGTTTCAAGGTCTATCCATTATGTTCTAGCTGCTTCCATGTTGGTCCTCTTGTTTGGGGTACTGTTCTCTAGGTCACCAGAGGGCCATCCAATCACAATATGCTGTAGTGAGCCAGGGGATGGGAAGGACAGAATAGTCTCTTGGGAAAGAAAAATCGCCTTATACAAAGGTGAAGACACTGTTCTTGTTATTACCTGAGATGAAGGTGGGGTGTTATTGAAATGGAATTTGGCTAAGGATCCAATGATGTTTAAATTGTGTTCCAGGACAGAGCTAATCCTCACAAAAGAATTCTAAGGAAAACATTTGAATAGGATCATGAAGAATTGGGTGATACTAGTTGTCATAGGATGTATATTTTTAATGGCTTTATTGAGGTATAGCTGACATACTATAAACTCCAAGATTTAAAGTGTACATTTTGATAAATTTTGTTATGTATCCCATAAAAACACAACAATCCAAATAATAAACTTAAATTTTTTGCCCCAAAAGTTTTCCCCTATCTTTCATTAGTAAGAATCTAAGAAACAGACACTCGGTGCTTTGTTATATGTTTCTATTTAGAGATAAGCCTGCAAATTGAAAAGTGAAAGAGTCATTAATCATGTATATTACATTGACCACCTAAAGGATCAAAGCTGAGCCCAGACTATGTGCTCAAGGCAGTTAATTGTACCCTCTTTTATCCCCAAATGACCTTACCTTGATTTACATAGATACAAACTAATTTCTCTTCAACCCTTTTTATACCTTTACAGGTTTATTTGATTATGTCATAATCGCCTCTCTCTCTCTCTCTCTCTCTCTCTCTCTCTCTCTCTCTCTCTCTCTCTCTCTCTGTCTCGCTCTCTCTCTCCCACCGCCCCCCCCCCTTTTTTCTGGGCTCACTTCCAGGCATTGTCTGTGGAATTGGCTTCTACATTTTAATTAAGAGTACTTTTTATTTGGGCCATAAATTAAAATGTTCTGAGTTTATTTTTCCAGTGTCAGGTTTGAGGAAGTCAGCCAAATGTGAAGCACTAAAGAAAGAGATGATTCTCTAGGTTGGTGAATGCCTCCCCACTCTGTAGTGTAGTCATTGATGTAGAACATAGATTCATGAAGTATTAGAGCTAGAAGGCATCTTCAAGAGATAGTTGATAAGACAATGAGGAAGTCATTGAAACATTTCAAAAAGCAACATTACTTGCCCAGGATTACACAGCAAGCTAATGGCAGAGTACCAGTTGTCTTGACTTTTAGCCTTGTGAACTTTCTACTGTAATTTTTCTTGTTTGCCATCTCTCATTTACTCTTTAAAATAAAATAGTAAAATGTAGATAGAGACTATGAATATTTAAAAAAGGATTTATTTTATTTTTAAAGGCATCACAGAATGCTAGAGATAGGACAACTTTATTTGAAAATCTTTGGCACTCAACAAATGCTACCACGGCTACTATTACTAATAGTAATTCACAAATATTGAATGCTTACTATATGCCATGAAACATTTGATTACTTCCCTAGTATTTACTCACTGAATCATCACAAAAGCCTGTCCTTGAAACCTGGGTAACTTGCCAAGGGTCATGAAAAATCAAAGGATCAGCATAAGTTTTGGAAGTGATTTTTTTAATTTTTATTGCAGTTGAATGAAACCAATTATACAACCACCTTATATGAATAAAGATTTCTCTCACCTGTAAAAAGGAGATTAGAAGGACATGTTAATCTGGGGTCCAGTGATCTGATTTAGAAAATCTCAGAGCTCTCAACATGGATAGGCATCTGTTTCAGAGATCAGAAACAGGATGGGTGCAAATAGATGGAGGGAGTGGGGACAGGGTAAGAATTTTCTGTTAATTTTAATTTTGCCTGCCAAAATCATATGTGACATCCCACCTGCTTCCCCAACAGGCAGAGAGCACAGTCTGCTGTGTTGATGAAGCTGTTTCTCCCTCATCAGGCAGCAGAGGCCCAGCTGGAAGGCTCAGCTCCCTGGCTGATTGCAATAAAGTGCTGAATGCCAAGTCTACTGGGAATTGGCACCTCCTGGAACCTGACCCATGCTTTGATTACAGAAACCAAAAATAGGTAAGCAACTGTGGTGCTCCAGGTAGGAGGCACTGCAGACAGAAGGCATGTGCTTTAGCCCTGAGTAAGAGGTAGTCTTAAGAGATCTAATTGTATCTAACCAACTGACCTGAGATCACTTCTCAGGTTCTTTTTGAAAGTAGCACCTAACCAACTCTGGGCCAAACATTGCTCCAAAGGCTTTCCATCCATTGTAGGCCTCACAGTAACCAGCAAGATATTTATTATTATCCCTTTTTTTCCCCAGATGAAGTTCAGAGAGATCAGATAATGTGTCTAAACAACCTAACTAGGAGAGACATAGTTGAAATTCAAACCAGTCTAAAATTCTCAGCCCTTTCCAAACTAGTCCACTATTATAGGGAGCAGAAGGAGAACAGGAAAGAAAAGGAGATGGGAAGAGAAGACAAATGAAGCAGTGACCATAGGACAACCAGGGAATTAGGGCCATTTTAATTTCCAGTCTCGGGAAGTGATGGACAAGAGAGGAGTAGGAAGCCAAAGAGACCTTATACAAATTGAGAAAGAAAGGATCAGTTGAAAAAAAGATACTCAAGAAACTGAGGTCCTTAAAGATCATTTGTAGCTATAGAGCTTTGTATAAAGTCATTTATTTTTTTTAAAATGCTAGCATATTCTTACACATGCTGTCTTACATTTGAATAAAAAGAAACATTTTAAATATGTATTTAGGAAGAATTCACAACCCTCTCCTTTCTTGATAATCTTCAAGCTCCCAGGAAGTGTTTGAGTATGCAGTATCACTCCCTAAAACCCTCTGCCACACACACTTCATCTCCCCCACCCCAACCCCCACCCCCACCCCCCGCCGACTCCCTGAGTCTCACATTTCTGCAAACACAGAATCACAGGCTGTGTTGGTGCTGGAGTTAGAACTCACATCTCTTAAGACTGCCTCCTACTCAGGGCTAAAGCACATGCCTTCTGTCTGCAGTGCCTCCTACCTGGAGCGCCACAGTTGCTTACCTATTTTTGGTTTCTGTAATCAAAACATGGGTCAGGTTCCAGGCGGTGCCAATTCCCAGTAGATTTTGCATTTAGCAATTTACTGCAATCAGCCAGGGACATGAGCCTTGCAGCTGGGCCTCTGCTGCCTGAGTGAGGGAGAAACAGCTTCATCAACACAGCAGACTGTGCTCTCTGCCTGTTTGTTGGGGAGCTGGTGGGATGTCACATGTGATCTTTAGGGGGCAAATTAGGATTTTAAAAACCCCACTTTCTTAGCTATGCTGCACTTTCCCTAGCAGTGTGACTTGGGAGGAAGATAATTTAGAAGGTAACTTTTTATGCACAGAACCAAATGTGTTCTCTTCCCAGAATTTATATGATGTACATTTGTCTAGGAATTTCTTTTAGCCCAGACATGGGTACTGGTTCATTTGGGGGTGGGGAGGGGAGATATTTTGGCTCTGTGGTAAAGTCAGCAGCAGAGAGGGAGAGAAATGGCACACTCTGATGGCCACTCCCAGGGGCAGGTTTTGGGTTTGGATATTTGTGTATCCTCCTGCTAGTATGTACCTAGTACGAGGTGGGAGTCACTCAATAAACATTTATTGGTTGTGAGGGTCTGGAAACTACGCTGATGTTTTTCGGCCTTTGTACCCTCCTCAAAAGCTTACCAATCAAGAGCACCTCATTGGAAACAAGGTTATCAGACCCTTCCTCCAGAACTGTGTAGGACAGAGAGATGGGAAACACTCCCGAGCATCTTATGATGATAGTGCTTTCAGGCACCTATAGCTCTAAAGATAAAATTTGCCAACCCCAAGCATTTGCCTAGGCTGCCTCATCATGGCAATAAACTAGCAGAACAAAAGAGGAAAACAAATGTAATATTTGGAACCTAGAGATATTTCTGTATTTTAAAGGAAGGGATGAGGATAACTACCCTCATTACAACCATCCCTGTGTAGAAAAATATGTTAAGGAAAGAGCCCCAGGCCAATCTAGATGAAAGATGTCAAGACTCAGAAAAGGCAAAAGTGCTCTGGTTATAAAGTGACAACCCTTTCTGCCAAGCATGCAGAGACATAAGGAGCATGTATCAACATAGCATTTGGCTTAAGTTTAATTAAGGAGACAGACAAGACAGTCCCTGAGGACTTAGGAACAATAGTGTCCAGATTAATTCCAGGCTCTCTTCCATAGCTACCTTCTGTGTGCCATTGTGAGCTAACCTTAGATCATTTCACAATGTACAACTCTCAAGTTCTTCTTCACAGTAACAGTAGGCTCAAAGGAAGTTTGAAGTAGATAAGGGTTAGCAACTCCCCCACAACCTTATGACAATGAGGTTAAAACTTATTACCAATGGAAACAGATCTCCGACCACGTTCCACCATACAAGTAGACGCTTATTGAACAAACACGCATTAATAACAAAGCCCAATATAATTAATTGAGTATGTCCTTTACGCTCGGGGAAGTCCCAGCTCTCTGTCATTGCTCTGTATGTCACTTCACAGGAAGGATCCCTGAAATGCTCAGGACAAGATCCCAAAGGCAGCATTCTGTTACTTTACAGTTGGTATGAGCCAATCAGAAATCCTTCTGTGCACTGGCTGAATCCAGAATAAAGGACACAGCTACCAGGCTTGCTAGAACCTTACATTCTCATCAAGCAAGGGCAGGAATTATTTCTAAAATACTTAAGCCAATATATATTGAATACCTGTAATTTTATTCATGAAAATCCACTTATAGCATTTATCAAATCAATTGATAAAGCCACTATGTTTTATTTACAAGTTAATTTTTAATAGCACAATTCCTATTGTCTATTATTTTCTTGGAGGGGTAGAGGTAATACATTGAATGTCTAGAGACAGCCTTTAAACTAATTTATTCTTATTGTAATATTGGTTTTAAAATCTTTTTAAAATCACCTTTAAAATTTTGTATTTGTTAAAGCAGCTGCATGTCTGACCCAAGAGTACAGAAGTCTCCAGAGCTGCTGTTCTGCTCTGAGAAGTTGCTAGACTATCTCCATGGAAACAATTGTTTCAAATGATTAACAACACAAGTTTGAACTTAGAGGGCAAAAAGGTAAGGATGGGAGGGAGAATATGTATCTTTTCTAGGAAAATAGAATATTGAAAGATGAGAGAAAAGGGCAGGCATTTTCTTAAAAATCAAATTTGATTCTCACTCTTAGGTTTTGCTTTGTTTTATTTTGTTTTCCTTCAGAGACCATGGGTGTATCTGTCACTCTAGTCATTCATGCAAGACTTGGAGGCTTAAAGAGCCCAACCTATAAAACTTGCTGCTTTCCTATCTTACTCAAAGAACCTTCTGTTTCAAAAAGGACTACAGGGTTCTTTAGAATAAATCTTAGAAATCATTCACCTATTTATTCATTCATTTGTTCATCATTTATTGAGCCCTGTTATGTAAAAGTCACTGAACTAGGCACAGAATACAACATATGTCTCTGTACTCATGGAAGTCACCAACAAATAAGGCAGACAGAATGAGACAGAAGTTATAATTTGGGGCTAATGGGTTTGCTCATGGTGGCATCAGAACCCTGTGCTAGCATATGATATTTCATGTAAAATCATGACGGCAGGAGTTTGTCTATTGCTATATAAACAATAATTGCATCATCTGGAATATCAGTAGACATTCAATAAATATTCATTAAATGAATGAACAAACAAGTGAACAAGTAAATGGAATGGATCCATCTAACATTGTGAAAGATGCCAGCTCACAATTCATGTCCCCATTATGCTACTACAGGATGCAGCCTATTTGCAGAGTCCTAAGAAACAGCTCAGTCATCATTCACTCATTATTCATTTGGTCAGTATTTAGTGAGTTTCTGCTGTGGGAGCACTGCGGGAGGCTGTGGTATAAAGACAAACCGGAGTGATCCTTGCTCTCATGGAGTTTATACTCTATTAAAGAAGAGAAAGATACTAATAGTTATAATGTAGGGTTGTATATTGTGAATCTGCTGAATGAAAATTATGTAAGAGATATCCTATCTAATAAAAGGGTAATAAGCAAATTAACCGTCACTCCATTACAAAGATGGTGGTGCCCATAGCCACAAGATTGTGGTGTCCAGTCCTCTCAGCCCCACTGGAGTCCCCCAGTCCCGGGGGAGGGGGGGCGGTGGCCACTGAGAGCCAGCAGCGTGAGTGAGTGGCCTGGCGGAATGCTTGCTTTGTCACTGCAGCGATGAGGCAAATGTTTTGCACCTGGCTGTGGATGAGCCTCTGGCCAGGCTAGGGCATGAATGGGCCTCTGGGCCGCAGAGAGCCTCTGGGCAGTGGGTGAAGAGCTGCCAGGCCCCACAGAGAGCTACTGGCACATGGATTCGTGCGCAGGGCTACTAGTAAACAATAATAGCTAATGTTTACTGAGTGCCATTGTATATACTACACTAAGCATGTTACAGGTATTTTCTCACTTAACTCTCACAACATGAGTTGGATGGTATCAGTATTATCCTCATCATATACATGAAGAAACCAATGCTTAGTAATCTACCCTTGTACACACATAACTATGCGGCACAGCCAAGGCTCAAACTCATAGCCTGACTTTTATATTTTATCAATAAATTTAGGATAAGAACAGAAAAAGGCCCTTCTTTTTTCTTGCTGTAGCCTTCCACAATTTATGAGAAGCATCTTGTAATTAAACCCCAAGATTGTTAGTTCCTCTGGTTCAAGGAGTCCCTCTGTTCAAACTGCAAGACAAGAAAAATTACTCTCAACGCTATGTTCTTACATACACACCCCTAGAATGTTCCCTTCCTCTCTCCCCTCCAAACAAGCCTCTTTTTGAACTCTTCATAACTTTTTCTCTAATAATGTTTTACAAGCTTTGGAAAAAATACTGCTAAGACACCTCCCTAGGATACCTGCCCCTGCCTGGACTGTCTCATGAAAAACTAACAAAGACTACCCCCTGATGTCTGCTCAATTTCAGCCCCAAATTCCTCTCCCTTCCTTGTCACCTAACAACAGCAGCTCTTACCCTTTAAAAAAGCAGGCTGCTTTTTATTACTGGCTCTTATATTGATTAGCAATGCACGGGCCCTTTCCCTGCTGGGAAAGTTAAATAAATGTTCTCTTTGCATCTATCTCTTTTTCTTATTTGTGAATTCTTTCACAGCCCATGTCACTAACCAAAAAACCCTAACATTGAGGTCAAGTAAATACTGCATTGCTTACATTGGGCCAGCAGACTCCAAAAAAATTAATTTAAAAAATAGTGCAAAGATCTTTTTATTCAAAGTTCCTCCAATCTCTCTTCCCCTTTTCAAGATTCCAGAAACTCTAAGTTCACCCTGGTGACATATTTCATTTAGACTGTGTGGAGAAAGCAGGTTAGAGCATGACAGTCCTAAGGAATCCAAGGATATAGAAATAGGGATGTCCTTCTATCACATCACTCTTCTAGTATGGAGAGGGCTCTAGGCTGAGTTCTCATAAAGTCAGTCTGCCAAGAGCTCCACTTCTTCTGACATTGTCCCTTCTACCCCCATTTCCATGGTTACCATGGGAACCACTGTGTTAGTCTGACATGATTCTGCCCTCTTAGCCATAATGGTTAATTCAGGCTTGAGCACCGGACCCAAGCTGTGCCAATCACAGGCATGGTTATAGTCTAGGAGTGGCTATCTTGCCTAAACTGGACCACTACTGCCTTTCCTAGAATGGTTGAAACTATAGCTGACAAAATAAGTTAGTTTCTCTCTGGCTGTCTAGATTATAAAATGTAAATCCAAGAGTATCTTCTGTTACTTGGATTCCAGTTACATGGCTCCATAGCCATGATCTCAGTGACTGAGACAATGCAACAAATAGAAGAAAAGGTTAAGGACAGGATCCAGGCTGAATGTGGTAGCCACTCCCTTTTGTTTTCTATAGGCTTAGCTCCGCACTGCCTCAGGGAACAGGGAATCCAACTCAATAAAACAAAGCAAGTGATTCCTAGCTTTCTTTTTTCTTTAATTTTTATTGTTGAAAGTATTACATATGTTCCCCGCCTCTGACCCTAGGCCTTCAGCACAGTATTATCTGTGTTCCTGGGTTATGCATATATGCCTACAAGTTCATTGTTGATCTCTTCCCACCCACCCACCCTTCCCTACCTTCAGCAGATGAGTGGATTAAAAAAATCGTACCTCTACAGGATGGAATACTACAAAGCTGTAAAAAAGAAAGGAACTCTTACCATTTGCAACAGCATGGATGGACCTGGAGAGCATTATGCTAAGCGAAATAAGCCAGTCAGAGAAAGATTCCTCGCTGATTCCAGTTCTTCCCGAGGCCTGCTGCATTTCTCTCATTGAATTTCCCTCAGACATTCCAAGATTCTTAAATAATCTGCCCTTTTCATATTTTCTATCTCACGTATGTTTTCTATAATTATTTTACTATCAGAGAAGTGGATGGCCTCAAAGTGGACCTACCTCCTCCCTTGGGAGGAAAGTTACAGTGGCCTTGAGAGGAGACACTTTTCCTCAGTAGTAGCCATGATGCCACCACTGTCACCAGCACCCTGATCCAGTGTGCTCACTATGCCCTGGACATGGTGACAAACCCCTTGCAGACATTATTTCCCTTCGTCCTCACAAGTCCCCTCTAAGATGAGATAGTATTATAAATTTCATTTTGTTCCTGAAAAAAAATTTTAGTGGACAAAGGTAGTTAATGAATGAGAAATGATAAGCTTGGATGTGAAGGTAGCTCAGTGTGGCACCAGCCTCAGTAGCTGGTGTACACAGAGTACAACTTCCACTCCATCCCACAGCCTCCCTCTCCTCTTGCCCCAAGTTGCAAACTTTCCTGGAAACCAAGGGATATTTGCCAATAACAGTGGTGTGTTTCTGTCCCTTTTCGGAATTTTTCTTGTCTCCATTCCTCCAGCTTCCTCATTCAAGGGAGAGCATGACTTTTATCTGCATGTGGTGCTGCTCTTCTCATTCAACCACCTGCTGAAGAGACCCCCTCCCTGGTCCAGGCTGCTCCTCAAGCACATGAACAGCTTGATCAAGTTTCCAGGAATCCCTGAGACCTTAGTGAAGCTGATCACTTCCATTTACATCTGACCTTTGTGGCTTTCCATTGACTTAACTCTGTGGTGCTTCTCAAAAGAGAGAAGAAAATCTCTTTCACTAAGGCAGAGCCTTTGGACCCAGCCTCCATTTTGAATGGTTTTTCCCTAAAGTCTAAGACATTGTGTCTAAAACCATGGAGTGGCATGGTCTCTCTGAGTCCGAGGCAACACTGCAGCTGCCCAGCATGCCATTGCTTCCCCTATCCCAACCGCACATGGCAGATGCTGTGAGGTAGAAATTGCAGCTCAATCACATCAGGATGGGAAGCAACTGTCTGAGGTGGGCCGTTCTCTCTGGCTCAGGGAGTCTGCATATTAGTGAGTTGGATGCTCTCCCAGCTCACAGAATGAACCCTTCATGTTTGGTTGCACGTTCATGCCAAGAAGGAAAATATTAAGAGCAAATCCTTAAACTCTGTCTCACATCACCATCTGAGCTCTTGGCATGAAATTACACAAACATTATGAAGCTAATGCTCAATTACACAGGACTGGGGAACCTAGGCCTCAATTTTCTTTTACTCCCCACAATCTTTTCCACCTGTCTTTGGACAAACATGGCCTCATCATTATCTCTGCTGAAAGAGGGAAAATAGAAATAAAATCTGAATTCATCAATTGCTTTGCTATCAAAGCAGTTCTAATAAAAGATTTGGGCAGAAGAGGATCAAATCACCAGAGGTCCCAGGAAGGGAGAAGGCCAAAAAGATTAAATAGCTCCAAATAAGTTGTTTTTCCCAAACTACCACTGAACACTTGAATAATTTAAGTTCTATGTCTCAGGCCACCTCCCCTTTTGCAGATTTAAGTCTCTACTTTGAGGTGTGGGAGCTCTTCTATCTAGTGGGGGGTGAGCTGAGAGGGCCCAGTGTATGACAAAGCTCAGCCTCAAGTCTTTCTGGACACATTGGACGATTGAATAAGGAGTCACTGCTTGACCTTAGACTTATGCATGGAGGGCGTCTATATTTTACTATTCAAGAGACTACTTTGCTTCGCATATGACTTATAGGCTGAAACAAAGAATGAAAAAGGAGCCAAGACTAAATATGTTTGTTAGCTTTAAAGATCTTTTGCCCTGGCTGGTGTGGCTCAATTGATTGGAGTATCACCCAAACATCGAAAGGTCTCCAGTTCCCCGTCAGGGCACATACCTAGGTTGCAGATTTGGTCCCTAGTTGGGGTGCCTATGGGAAGCAACTGATCAATGATTCTCTCTCAGTCAATTCTCTCTCTCTTTTCCTTTTTCTCTCTAAAATAAATAAATGTATCCTTGGGTGAAGATTAAAAAAATAAAAATCTTTTGGCTTTTATGTACAACTTATATTAAAAAATAAAGTATTTAAAACAAAAGATATAGAAGAATGAGGATATACTTGTACAGAGTGGTTAGATATTGAAGAGTAAAGTAACTTATTCAACTGTATTTTCAACTTTTTAATGTTCTAGGTACAGGGGAAGGTTTTGATTGCACAAAGAAACCAGGGGCTCAGAAAGTTCTTAGCAGCATCGCCTTGTCGATGTCCTGATGTACTATCTTCCAGCAGGGTTTTCACTGAGAGGCATTTGGACAATTGGCTCATTTTGCTTAGAAAGAGAAGGGGGAAATTCAGTGAAAATCATTGCAGAGTTTCTCAGTTTTCTGGAAGTTCATTGTATTGTACAATTATTTCTCATCTCGTGCTCAGGAATAATTGTGCCCTGTTGTCTTGTGTTAGATCTCATAGTGTCTGGAATTGTGGTGTAGTGGAACTTTCTGTTACCAAAACAAAAACAAACAACAAAGAAAATCAATCTTAGTAGGATCCACTTAGGAATGCACTGGGAATACTGAGATAGGTACAAAGCATTTCTTAGTAGTTGCCATTGATCCGCTTTCAAACATAGCTTTGCCCTCCAGAGGAGCATCTGCTTCTCTTGTATCCCTGCTCCTTTTGCCACTCTCCTTTGGGTACTATGCTCCCAGTTTCTCTTGCTCCTTTCGCTTTGATCAAGGCTGGTAAGACTCTTCCTTTTTTTGTTGCAGGTTGATGCTGCTTATATCTCAGCACCTGCAAGACAAAAACTTAATAACGGGACTGATACTACTGCTAATACTGATACCTAATGCCGATCACTTCTCAATGCCTAATTTTGATGTGCTTTGCTGCTATACAGATAAGAATAAGAAATAACAAATGAGGTAAATATGACAGTCATATTTTTATAAACCAATAAGTTTATAAACCAATAGCAAGGGTTTTTAAAATTTTAATTCTAATCTGGTATTTCAGATCCTTCAGGTTGTTTCAGACTCCTATCAAATATCTTACACCTTTAAAACTTGCACTTTAAATTTATAGTATAGCCCTGGCTAGGTAGCTCAGTTGGTTAGAGCATGGTCCCACTATGCCAAGGTTGTGGGTTCAAGTTCCAGTCAGGACACATACAAGAATCAACCAATAAATGCATAAATAAGAGGAACATCAAATCAATTTTTTTCTCTCTCTCAAATAAAAACAAATACATAAATAAATAAATATTATTTGAATGTTGTGGGAATGGGTAGCTAGAGACATACTTGTTCTCCTCTTAAACAAGACTTGAGGCTCACCAGGCATTTGGGAAATTGCATCACTGAAAGGAACAGCCATTGCCAACAACCGTAGCCTCTAATTCTCAGTGTAGAATTGCCTTCAGCTGAATTCATCTTTCTAGCTATATCCTTGTACATGAAATCATTGCTGTGAGCATTTTCTTCAAAGATATGGAGCCAAAGTCATTTTGTTAATGTGAAATGTGCAAAAATTGAAATTGATAATTTCCTGTCATTTTCTGTTTTTAAGGGAGCCATTTGATGTAATGGAAAGAGCACAGAATATTTTATTTAAAGGACCTGGATTTAAGTGTGGACCCAGACAAGTCACTTAACATCTGAATCTCAGTTTTCTTATCTTGAAAATGGAATAATAATAATAATAGCATTGTTCTGCTGGCCAAAATAAAGTGGAAATCTGAATTTCAAACCATTTAAAGCACTGTAAAAATGTAAGAAATTGTTGTTAAATTTATTAAGAAAATAAGACTAGGAAGATAAAGAGATTGTAAGACCCTCTGTATTTTTCTTTTTTCCTCCTCTTCTTCTTCCTCTCCTCCTCCCCCTCTTCCCCCTCCTCCCCCTCCTCCCCCTCCTCCCCCTCCTCCCCCTCTTCCCCCTCCTCCTCCTCCTCCTCCTCCTCCTCCTCCTCCTCCTCCTCCCCCTCCTCCTCCTTTTTCTTCTTCTGTTGTTGTTAATTCTCACCTGGGGATATTTTTCCATTGATTTTTAGTTGAAGGGAGGGGGAGAGACATCAATGTGAGAGAGACACATGGATTGGTTGCCTCGCATACACACCTTGACCATGGCCAAGGATTGAGCCTACAACTAAGGTATGTGCCTTGACCAGAATCAAATGGGACCTTTTAGCCCACAGGCTGATACTCTATCCATTAGCAAAACCAGCTAGGGAGAGGATCTGTATTTTCAATGGGGGATAAATATATATGAATATATATATATATATATATATATATATATATATATATATATATATATATAATTTATTTATTTATTTAATTTCTTTATTGATTAAGGTATTACATATGTGTCCTTATTCCCCCATTACCCCCCACCTCCCACTCATGCCCCCACCCCCCATTCATGCCCCCACCCCCCTGTTGTCTGTGTCCATTGATTAGGCTTATATGCATGTGTAGTTCTTTGGTTGATCTATCCCCTTTACCCCCACCCTCCCCTAACTTCCCTGAGGTTTGATGTTTTGATTGATGTTTCTCTGTCTCTAGATAGATTTTTGTTCATCAGTTTATGTTGTTCATTATATTCCACAAATGAGTGAGATCATGTGATATTTATCTTTCTCTGCCTGGCTTATTTCACTTAGCATAATGCTCTCCATCTCCATCCATGTTGTTGCAAATGGTAAGAACTCCTTTTTTACCGCAGCAACTAAAGAGAAAATAAACAAATGGGACTACATCAAAATAAAAAGCTTTTGCACAGCAAAGGAGACCATCAATAAAACAATAAGAAAGCCCACTGCATGGGAGAACATATTTGCCAATGATATCAACCATAAAGGTTTAATCTCCAATATTTACAGGGAACTCATGCAATTTAACAAAAAGAAGATAAACAACCCATTCAAAAAAATGGGCAACTGATCTAAATAGACACTTTTCGAAAGAAGACAGAAGGAAGGCCAAGAGACATATGAAAACCTGCTCAAAGTCACTAATCATCAGAGAGATGCAAATCAATACAACAATGCGGTACCATCTCACACCTGTCAGAATGGCAACCATCAACAAATCAACAAATGACAAGTGTTGGTGAGGATGCAGAGAAAAAGGAACTCTTTTGCACTGCTGGTGGGAATGCAGACTGGTGCAGCTGTTGTGGAGAACAGTATGGAGTTTCCTCAAAAAACTAAAAATGGAACTCCCATTTGACCCAGTGATCCCACTTCTAGGAATATATCCCAAGAAACTAGAAACACAGATCAGAAAGGATATATGCACCCCTGTGTTCATAGCAGTACAATTCACCATAGCTAAGATTTGGAAACAGCCTAAGTGCCCATCAGCAGATGAGTGGGTTCAAAACTGTGGTACATCTGAATATATATATATATTTTTTAATGGATTTGGCTTTTATTACTCTGGTATGACTATTGAATAATCCATAAGTTGACATGATTTGGATACTGGATATCTAATATGCTTTAGTTCAAGAGGTAGGCGAGGGGGTAGTGACTAATGGTCATTGTCAGTAACAACTGTTCATATATTTGATGAGGAACTTGAGACTAGATAAAATTTATGGTCTTTTTCTAATCAACATCCTTTGTGTCTGTGTTTAAATAAAATTGTAGTTGTCAATATTACTAGTTCTGCCTTTTTAAAACTTTAAATAATTTTTCATTTCTCAGTTACAGTTGACATACAATATTATATTAGTTTCAGGTGTACAACTGAGTGATTAGATATATAAGTTACTAAGTGATTATCCCAATAAATCTCTTTACCATCTAACACCATTCATAGTTACTAAATGCTATTGACCATATTCCTTATACTGTATTTTATATCCCCCTGACTGTTCTGTAATCACCAATTTGTACTTCTTAATCCCTTCACCCTTTTCACCCAATTCCCAAACCCCTTCCCATCTGGCAATGGTCAAAATGTTCTCTGGATATATAAGTCTGTTTCTGTTCTGTTTGTTTGTTTATTTTGTTTCTTAAACTCAGTTGTTGATAGATAGTACTTATTGCCATTTTATTATTCATATATTTTATCTTCTTTAGGAAAACTTGTTAACATTTCATGTAATACTGGTTTGGTGGTGATGAACTCCTTTAGCTTTTTCTTGTCTGGGAAACTATCCTTTGATTCTAAATGATAGCTTTTTAGGGTAATCTTGATTATAGGTGCTTGCTTTTCATCATGTTTAGTATTTTGTGCCAATCACTTGTGATCTTCAAAGTTTCTATTGAGAAACTAACTAGCTGACACTCTTATGGAAGATCCCTTGTAAGTAATTGCTTTTCTCTTGCAGCTTTTTAAGATTCTCTTTTTGTCTTTAATATTTTTGGCATTTTATGATGTGTCATAGTGTGGGTTCATCTTGTTTGGGACTCTCTTCACTTCCTGGACTTGTATGTCCAGTTCTTTCAGCAGGTTAGGGAAGTTTTTCATCATTATTTTTTCAAATAGGTTTTTAACTCCTTACTCTCTCTGTTTCCCTTCTGGCATTCCCATGATGTGAATATTGGTACTCTTGAAGTTGTCCAGTGGTTCCTTATACTATCCTCAATTTTTCCTTCTTGCTGTTCTGATTGGGTGTTTCCTGCTTCCTTATCTCCCAAATCTCTCATTTGATTCTCTGCTTCATCTACTTCACTGTCAATTCCCTGTAATATATATATTTTTTATTTCAGTTAATGTATTCTTTATTTCTGACTAGTTCTTTTTTATGTTTTCTAGCTCCACTTTTATGTTTCCTAACTTTTTATTGAAGTTCTCACTAAGTTCATCTACTCATCCCCTAAGTTCACTGAGTATCCTTATAACCAGTGTTTTGAACTATGTATGTCTCCTGGGCTAGGTCATGTGGTCTTTGTAGTAGGTGTCTTCCAGGGTCCAGTGGCACAACCTCCCAGTTCACTTGAGCTAGGCTTTCCAGGTGTGCCCAAGTGTGGGCTGTGTGTACCTTACTGTTGTAGTTGAGCTTTGATTGCTCTTGGTCCATCAGTGGGAACAATTTACCCCCAGATCCATTGGCTGCAAGGAGTGACTGTGACCATAGTGGAAGACCAGCTGTGCAGGGGCCCACTCTAAGGAGCAGGACTTACTTCAGTGGGGTTCTGGTGTCCACTGAGTCTGCCCCTTGAGTGTGTCACTTTTGGAGGTGGTCATGGACCACTTGGTGCAGGAAATACAGGCCAAGTTCAGCTGCTTCCTGTAGCCACCTAGCATGAGCTACAGGGTGACCTGCAGATAGCTGCTCCTTGTGCTGAGTTGGAGGTGCTCAGAAGAAGCTAAGCAGCAAATCCAGGCCAGCTGGTGCGAGTGAGAGATATAGGGAATGCCAAGGCCATGTTGCTTGTTTGAGAACTTTTAGGAAAGTCAGAAGCATGGGCCAAGACAGACCATTTGTATGGAAATGCCACTGGAAACAGCTTGGGTTAGATCTGCCAGTTGGGTGGGATGGGGTCTCAGGGAATCACCAGGGCTGGATGAACAGTGATAGACAGGTTGATGGAGACTCAGATAGGGTACCTACTTGCTGGCTCTGTGTGTGTGTGTGTGTGTGTGTGTGTGTGTGTGTGTGTGTGTGTGTGTGTGTGGTGGGGGGAGGGGCGGTGCTCAGAAAAAGGAACAATGGCCTCTGCCAGCTCTTCTGTCTGAGACAAAGATTCCCTTCCAGCTCTCACACTGATACCAGACAATGTAGTTCCTCCTTGTTTGTCCCTGATTCCTTTAGAGCTGCTGTCCCAGTGCTAGAGTCAGAACATGATTCATATTAAGTTTGTGTGCAGGCCCTTTAAGAGGAATGCCTGGGACTCCTCTGTCTCACTCAGCCACAATCCCCTCTGGTTTTTACATGGAGAAGTTATGGTGACTTCTCTTCCTGACAGTGAAACCCTGGGCTGGGGACCTGGTGTTGGACTTGGCCCCCTTGCTCCTCAGGACGGGCCCTCTGTAGCCAAGACATCCTCCCAATTTGTATCTGCCCCACATGGGTGTGGGACCAGCTCCTTCCTTGTCTCTCCTGTCTTACTAGTCATAATATGGCTTTTTCTTTATATCCTTAGCTAGAGGAATTCTATTCAAGTAGATTTCAGGTGGCTATGAATGATGGTTTTTCTGTACTTTAGTCGTAATTTTGATGTGGTTGTGGGAGGATGTGAGTACCATATTTTCCTACAACACTAACTTGACTGGAAGCCTCCGTTCCAGTCTTTTCCTCTCCTTCTTCTTCTTCTTCTTCTTCTTCTTCTTCTTCTTCTTCTTCTTCTTCTTCTTCTTCTTCTTCTTCTTTTTTTTGTTTCAAGTGGCATCAGTGCCTAGATGGTGCTTGGCACATATCTGGGGCTTAATGAATATTTGGTGAATGATTAAATGGATTAAAAAATATCCACCAAAGTGCCATGGCAATTATGATACATAGAGCATTTCTGAACTAAATTATCTTGATCTGTATTTGTCATGAACTGTCTGAGAATATTAAGCGTTTTCAATGGGTAATTCTTATTTTAAAAGTAGTATTAGGATTATTATTTGTCTGAAGAAGGCTAACTACATTTGTTTGACATTCCAGTCTGGATCCTTGTCATGAGGATATTTTCTTGACTGTCTGTCCTTTGCTATCCATTTCTTGTTGTGTATCACATAAAATCATGGTTAAGCTTTTGTCTTGGAAAGACTTTTAAGACTAGCTTGATAGACAGCAGTTACTCTGCCTCCTTCTGCTGGAAACCTCACCAAAATGAAAGTAAAGGATTTTTTAAAATTGCAGAATCCCACAGAAAAGGAAATAGAATAAACAAACAAACACACCAGCAACAGCAAAATAACAAAAGCAGAAAGATGAGTGGTAATTGACTCAGCAGTAGAGAAAGCTAGGAATCAAACCAAATTCATGAGAACATTAGGAATTGGAGGAAACAGGCTTTTAAAAATTGATGGTTTGGGTAAGACTAATATTAACTGAATTGCTTGAAACAAATAGATCCTCAGGTCCACTCCCACCCCATCCATTCCAGGCAATTACTCCTCTCCCACTTCAACATAGACTGGAAGTTTATTCTCTAAAAAGGGTATAACAGATAGTCCTTCAACTGGGAATCACTTCAGGCATAGTTGAGGGTTGGGGAACCATACCCAAGGTGGGAAGATTGAATGAGTATTTATACCAAGCATATAATATGCACTCCCCAGTTCCATTGACTGGGCCTTGGATAATATGCAGGATATTGGTGCATCTGAGCCTAAAGATAATACCCTAAAGATAGTACCCCCAGGGTTTCAGGTGAAAGTGTCTATCTTCCTAGAGCACCATCCAGTGACACCAAAAGCAGCAAGGTCCTCTCAGAACACTTGGAATTTCCAATTAGCATGTCTTTTTACTTTCTTTTTCTAAAATTATGAACTCATAAGAAATTGTGAAATATAGTATAGAGAAATCCCTGTACTCATCACCCAGCTGCCCCAAATGCCCGTAAATAATGGTAGTGCATGATCAAAACCAGCAAATTGATGTTGTCACAAAGCATCTAATTAACTTTATAAATAATTTTATTCTTAAGTATGAACAGATAGCTAAGGTGGTCAGACAGCTAAGGAAATATATACATTTTTAATTACAACCATCATCTTGGAGAAACTAATACTGTAAATGGCAGTGAAAACTTTAACACATTAGAAAAAAGACGTTGAGAGTATTAATAAACAGTATTAATAAAAAGAACATTAGTGGATAATAAATATCTCATAAAAATTAAAAATAATTGTAGAGAATGTAAGATAAACAATATATGATAAAAATTAACCAAAAAAAACTTTAGTGTATGTATTGAAAAAAATTAATGACTAACATGTTGACTATAGTTGAGAACACTATCTTGTATAATTAAAAATTTCTAATAGAGTAGAACTTAAATGTCTTCACCACCATCCCAAAGGTAAATATGTAAAATGATAAATTGTTAAGTCAATTCTGGGAATCATTTCACAATGTATATGTATATCAAATAATCACATTATAAACTTTAAATTTTTTACAATTTTATTTGCCAATTGCACCTTGATAAAGCTGAAAGAAAATAAAAAATAAAGTATTCTCACCAAAATAAACAAATAAAGGATTTAAAGGGTCAATTCAGGAGGCTCTATGTCCAAATAATAAAAAGTACAGAAATAGAGAGAACAAATAAAATAAAGGAGGAAATAAGCAAAGAAATGATTCAAAAATATCAATGTCATTAATTTTTAGATTAAAGGATCCCACTGAGTATTCAGCACAATGAGTGAAGGAAGATCCACATTTGCATGCATTATTGTGAAATTTAAGAAACTGGGGATAAAAAAAAATACTAAAGACTACTAGAGCCTGAAGGCAGGTCATTCAAAATGGCTTGGGGCTTCTCAACAGCAATCTGGCAACCAGAATAGAGTCATACCTTCATCATTCTGGAAGAAATTAATTTTCAACATAGAATTCTATATCCAGAAAATTTGTTGATTCAGCGAGAGAGTAGACTATGGACATTTGTACATGCAAGAGCTCAAAGTCTTTCCTTTCCCCCAGGCACCCTTTATGAGGAAGCTGCTGGAGAAAGTACTCCATGAAAACAAGGGGCCAGACCAAGAAAAAGAAAAGACAGGATCTAAGGACCAAACCAGCCTCAAGAGAAAGGCAAAGGAGTGCCCTGGTTAACGATGAAGGGAAACCTGAGATATAGCTGTGAAACACAGGGACCGCATTACATGTTGGAATAGGGCAGAAAACTATGAGGAAGATGTTTCTAAGGAGATGAGGTGGACAAGATGTTGGATGTGTCAGCATGCATGGAGAGATTTTAGGTAACTGGGAGAGAGCAATGAGGAATTGGTAAGTGCATAGAAAACTAAGCAAGCAATACAATACAAATTTTAACTCAAGGAAAATAAAACAAATGTAAGAAAGTAAAAGTAATTTTAGTAATATACAAGGCTCTGCTGTGAATAGTGTTTATATTGTCATATTAAGATGATGATAAATGCTAGGTTTACTATAATTATAATACAATCATTTCAGAAAATTGGGGCACAAATTGTGTGGAGATAGTGGTTAAAAAGGGCTAAATCATCATCTTCCATGACTATAATTGTTAATTACAAACCTCACCAAATCAAACATGCAATAATCATGTTACTTAGAGATATGGAGGTAAACACTGAAATATTCAACAAAACAACTTTATTTCATCTGGGGAACAGGAAATGAGCAAAGACAATTGGGTAGATGTGACAGCGGTTTTGTTTAGCTTAATTTTATTTGAACTAAAAATCATTATTGAAATTTTGATTTTTTTAAAACTATGTGCATATATAGCTATTTTTAAAAATTAAGTTAAAATAAAAAAAAGATTAGGATAGCATAAAAATTAGCCCAGAAAAATAAGACTTCAGAAAAAGCTAATAGGATAATTTGCGTTTAAGGAAGACTAACAGTATTTGGGGCAGTTTTAGATGACCCTCTTCTTTTCAGGACTGGTGAGTAATTACTGTGAGAGCCTTCACACAGTTAGGTGCTAAATGGTAAAGTAATAACACAGAGTCTGGATTTTAACTTTTTTTTTATCAGTTCTTTTTTAAAATTTATCTTTGTTCTTGAAATTATTACTGATGTCCCTTTATGCCCTCCCATTGAACTTATTATTGTTTCATCAAGAGCAAGAGCCATTCTGATAGGAGGGTCTATGTTTCTCACTAATCTAGCACACCTTCCTCTGTTCTTTTTCATCCCTTTCCCAATCATGATCAAATAAGAGCACATTGTTAGGAAAGGGTAAGGAACATCTTTTGTGGTTTGACCCTGACCATGAATACATCAGCATAATAAGCAGAACTTGCCAAGAACAGCGTTCTCCCACCTACCTTATTTGTAAGGTCTTTATCATTAGCCACAGGAAGCAAATGCAGTCTAACAGATTGTCAAGTTTAGAAATCCTGGCATCATGTACTTTACTTGGGAAACAAATAGTCTGAATCCTCTACAGCTAGAATGTCAGTGCAGAAAGCTTTTAGAGATATGGATAGAAGGGGAGATAAGGGACATATACCATATTATAATTATTTTGTTAACTATTGACTCCTTAAGCAAGATGTAAAATGTGTCCCTCAGTGGTTTAAGATTCGGTTAAGTGACTGACTAGAAGAAAAGCATGCTCCATGGGTTCTGGGGCTCCTGGATTGGTCAGCAAACCCCAAGGACCCGTGAATGCAGGATGTGGGTAAGGTGATTCAGGGACAGTATGTACAGAAGGGGTGAGGAAGGAATGGGGACTGAGAATGTAATCATATCATTATCCAGGATCTTAAAGATACTTTCCAAGGTATTTTATTGTATACACTGTGATGCCACAAAGTCTAAACATTTGATTATGAATTCCAATACATAATCAAAATCATCTAATAAAATATTTAATTTCTTCAAGTAATTAACAAGTAGTTATGGGTTGGGGTGGAAGGTAGTTTTGTAATATAGCAAGGAGTGACACAATTGCATCATTTTTAACAGACATAACCTGTATTACTTTAAAATAATACTAACGCTCCTTAAACTTTGACTAAGGATATGAATAGAGGTTAGCCCAGGAGCCAGATAACCACTCTTCCTGAGAGAAGTCTCATTCCCCAATGCTAATGTCTGATTTTTGAGTAGTCCTATGTGACATTAACCAATATCTCAGCTTTGGCCATTATTTTTAAACTGCATTATTATGGTATTGCCTGGATGTTTTCTCCTAGCTGCTAGGCCTTTACAGTATCCTTCTTTGCCTCACATTTTAAAAATAGTGCACAAGATAAACTCACAGAGAAACCTGCTGGTTTTTTAGTCTATAAATTTGTTATTAGTTTCATTTCAGATATCTTTCAATTTATATTAAAATACTGGCTATAAAACTATTTTTTCCAAAATTACAGGTCAAAATAAGTTCAATTGCTTCTAGGTCTTTTCCTCTATCTGGTGCCAACATCTGAAGAGATAGAACAAGAAAATAACCTTTTTTTAAGTTACATTTATTGGGGTGAGATTGGTTAATAAGATCATATAGGTTTCAAGTATACAATTCTATGATACATGATCTGTATATTGCATTGTATGCCCACCACTCAAAGTGAGGTCTCCTTCCATTACCATGTATTGGCTTCATTTTCCCTTTACTACTCCCACCCTTTTCCCTCTGGTCACCACCATACCACTCATGTCTGTGTCGAAGAGTTTCAGTATACCTTTTTTAATGCTAGTGGTGAACTGAGTGGCTCTTCTGAGAGGAAGAAGAGAAGGCAATGATAGAGCCTAAGAATTCTTTCTCTTGCCAAGAAAAAATATCCAGACAGAGGGTTGTCACGATATTACATTGCAGCTTTTCTTTAACTGAATCCCGGGTGGAAAAATATTTAAAATTCCTCCCTTCAATGGCAGCATCTTCCCCCAACAGTTCCTTGTGGGCTGCCAGGAGTTGCATAAAATTGCCCTCCAATTTCCTCTACTCACAAGGTCAGACTTGACAACATAATTCAGATTCAACTGTTGATTAGAATTTAGCTTTCAGAAGGAAGGAGAATTCATGACAGAATTATAATTTAGGGTTGCTAGGTATCCTATATTTTAGCTGGTTTTAAGAAATCATTCTCTTGTGGGAAGAAAATTATCTGAGTGTAGGTTTTCAGAATTAGAAGGCAATATGCAATTCCTTCAAGTTCCTCTTCTGCTATAACCCACTTTCCTCCCTTTACTCCCACATATTCCCCTTCATATCACTTCATGGATGCTTAAAGTGTCAGCGTGTTCCTTCCACAAGCAGCCTGTTTATTCACTTGGCTCCTAAATATGTGTTTAGAATTTAGCAAAAGATCCCTTTCTATTGTACTCTTCAGACAGCCAGAATAGCAAGTGGGACACCCTTAATGGTTTTAACCCTTGAGGAAATAAGATGGAAGAAGTTGCAGTTCACTCTAAATAAAACAAGATTAAATGGAAAATGTTTTATACTTATGCCTCTAAATCTATTGCTTATAGGAACTAACCCTCTCCTTCCTCCTCGAGTTCTGTGGATCAAGGATGTCTTACCATTCCCACCACAATGGTAGATATGTGACCTTGGCTAGCCAATCAAAATAGCCCATCCAAGTTGGATTAGCCTTGGTCAAGGGCAGGCACATAACCCAGAACCAGTCAGCATCCTTTTGGAGGACTGATAGAGATCTTGGGAAGGAATGGGTCTCGTGTAAAAGGCTGCAGCTGACAAGGTCCACGTTTGCCACCCCTTAGGGACAACCTGCCAAAAACAAAAACTGATCAGGGAAAAGCAAAGCCAACAAAAGGAGAAAAAAAAAAGTCCTATGTGAGCACTTTGATCTGGCTGGGCTTTTTATCAGATAAGCCAATGCATGTTCTTATTTTAAGTCACTATACATTTTTCTTCTAAGGGTTTCATATCCTCTCTTGGGAATGTATTGTAGTCTAGGTTGTCTCATAACTCTCCAAGTCATAAAATAATGATGAGGGGAAAGTACCACTGAAGATAAATATTATGCTAAAATATCCAGTGAACTATTATACTTCTAAGTGGTGTCTCAATGAATACAAATATCAGACAGACTAATTCTTAGAGGATTTCAAAATAAGACCAGACAGATCATTAGCAAGCAAGCCTACAGGAACCCTCATCTCGGCAGGGGGGACATGGAATTCATGAGCAAATCTCTTCAATCGCTGCTTCCAATAATTCTATAATAATTGCCTGAAGCTGTTCTTAATTAGACTCAATTATGAGATTAGTTTGAATTACATTATGAAGCATTGATTCACAGAATAATAACCACTGAGGACATAGGTGCTAAATGTAGTAAATGTGTTATAATCCTGTGTAACAAAACTGCAGCAGGAAGAAAAAGAAATGTTGATCTATTCTTAATGAATTTATGTCCACAATGCTTCTTATTTCAGTTAGGAAGTGTAATGTGGACAGGGAAAAATTTCTTTGGAAGTGGCCTCCATTCATCAAGCAGGGACAGAGAAATGTGCTGATTTGACTTCGGGGGAAATTCAGTTGCCCAGGCCTCTGAATGTTCAGGTTTCTAAAAAGACAGGTGTAGAGGAGAAGATTAGGGAAGATGTGACATTCACCACTTTCTCCAAGAATTTAGTATAAAAATTCCTTTAATCTTGTTTCGAGGAGCTTCTCAAGTGGACATGTGTGATGAGGGGCTAGGAGGCATATATATGGCTGAATCTGGAAAGCTAATCAGATTTCTTTCAAAAACCATGACTAATTGCTAGGGTGTATGTTAGTGACAATCTAAGTTTGAAAAGCTGAGGGAGGTATTACGAGGGTATGTATTTCAACCTAATCCCAGAAGCAATGATATTGATAAAAGTTAACATTTGTGAAATAGTTACTATGTGCCAGGCTCTGGGCTAAGCATTTATTCCTCTGAACAATGTTAGCCACATATTGTAGATAAGAAGTTTGATCAAATGCATAGCATATGGCTCAACTTCTGGGACATAATTTTACATCAAGTTTCATTTAAAATAATGGAAAATTTGCCTATGTCATTGAAAACATGTTTATATTCATGGCGGATTTCATGTCGGCTCCCATTGTTCACCAGGCCTTTGCCATGACTCTGCAATTCCCTCCACTATGGAGGTACAGTGTGTTTCCTTGTCCTGTCTTTGGATTTGGTCATGTGAGTTATTCTGAATGAGGAAGTGTTAATGAGAGGTCATGAGGAAAGGCTTAAAAACTACTTATATGATGAGATGTACTTTCTTGGATCCCAGTTATGGTCCAGCTTTCTCACTGGTCCCAAATTTGCTATCAGATGGACTTAGATTCAAGTTTTGTCTCTACCGCTTTTTAAACTGTGGGACCTTCTGCAAGTTAGTTAAATTGTTGTTTCCCATGTGAAAAATGGGGCTACATCTACCTCCTGATGTAGCTGGAAGGAGTAGAGGAGTTCCATGTGTGATTTGCTTAGTACAAGACTGATACATTGTAAATATTTGATGGATGGTAGCTATTTTAATTTTCTTCATTATTTCTGGAATAAACATATACTCTATACTCATGAAATACTGTCATCAAATTTGCATACCCATTAGGATATTTACATACATCCTAAAATTTAACTATAGCCCTTACTAGAACAGGGCTATGTTTTTCTAGAATATACACTTTAACGGGGCGGACTATAATATTTATATTTTGAGTATATGTAGGACAGCATATGATCATTCTTGATCATTTCTTTCACGGGAAGGGAGGAATTAAAACTGTACTTTGCTAAAGCCATTTTTTTAAAAACTTGCAAAGCAGCCAACGGATAGCACCTGCCTCCTGCTCTCCAAATGTATGTCACCTTTAGACAATGCCTCTAAGGAACACACCAAGGCCCTTTGTTCACCTCTGTCATACCTCTTAACTAAGGTTTGCAAAAGAATATTCCCAATGCCCTTGGAAGATATGACTGTCCCTTTCATATGCCAAACACATCTACTGAATACAGAGGCTGATTCCCTCCCTGAAGTTGACTCAGCAAGAGCACTCAGCAC
The DNA here is from genome assembly GCA_026230045.1 of Corynorhinus townsendii. Taxonomy (NCBI): domain Eukaryota; kingdom Metazoa; phylum Chordata; class Mammalia; order Chiroptera; family Vespertilionidae; genus Corynorhinus; species Corynorhinus townsendii. The sequence continues at coordinate 71,399,024 of JAPDVU010000008.1, forward strand.
TCAGCTAAGGCCCCGGGAAGGCAAGTGTTCAGATTTAAGGCTTTGTCCTTGGGAAGAAAGCTCCTCCTGCCTGCATTATTAGAAAATAACTCCTCGCTGGAAATCCTCCTCCATCTTGAGAAAAGAGGTTGAATGCTAAACTAAAAGCTGCTATTCAATAGAAGAAAAATTGGAGGTTTGAATAACAAGTATTACAGATGCTGCTTATTCCCAAAAGCATGTTCATACAGGGCAGATACTGATGAGAGCAACATGCTGTATTTGTGTGATCCAACAGAAATTATTTATTGACAAAGAAAAGAGAACAGACCTCAGGAAACAAGCACCCGTGACATGTTACAACTTTTCCTTTGTTCTCTTGGTTTAACACATTTGTAAGCTGCCGCTCTTTATAATAAATGATGAAACAGTGCAGGCATTTTGCCTTTGCAAAGTTGGATGTCATATGTCATGACTAAGATCCATCAGTGACCAGTTAAATTGGGCTATTCGGCCGGTGGTAGAATGTCTGTTCTCAGCCTAATGATTTGTTTGTTTAAACTGTTCTCATCAGAAACTGCCAGAAAATCAAAAAGATGTTGGTCTCAAAATTAATCTTGAGAAGAAGAGATTAAATACAAATAGAGCATTTCTTGATCATTGAATTTAGTCTCAATGTCATTTTGAAACACTATCTATAATGAAGATAAAGATAATGGTCACTAATTAAATAAGTAAGTTATAAACTGTCATGAGAAAAGGCAATAGACTCATCTCACTAATTTTCTGGTGGTTATATTTAGAACAATGGCAACAAAATATGTGTTTTTTCTATCTATCTGACACTGCACAGGTTTTCAGTACTAGCTATTATAAAATAGACTGTATTGTAAACATGCCTATCAATCTCAGATACATCACAAGATGATTAACTCTCAGCTCTTCATAAACTCTTTGGAAACCTTCAGAAATTAGTTTTCCCCTGTGCTTTCCTAGAATACATTTTTCAAAATAGTTTCACCCACTAATAGCAAATATTTCTTGACCCTTCCATATCTAAAATGTCAACTCCTTTGCTGGTTTCATCACTCATTGTTCTACTTTGATTCTTCCAACCGACTATCATGTGCATTCAATCTTCCTTTACCTGGTGTAGTTACTCGATGCTTATGTTCGGGTCAGAATGTGCCTTGCCATCCTCCACATGAACCTTGCTGGCAGGGAGACTGCCGCGGGAGAAAAGGACCATCATGATTTTGTGAGCCCATGTCACAGCAGACATTTGGCTGACCATGTAGCATACATTACCTTATCTTCATTCAGTTCTTATGTAATTGTGAGGTTGGTGTTATCATTTCCATTTTTAAAGTGAAAAAATGAGATTTAAAATGGCAAGATATCTTGCCCAAAGTCATAAAGGGGCAGTTGGTAGGGTACAGACTCAAATCAAGGTTTCTGTGTCATGGAAACTTACTCTTTTTATTATGCTCAACTACAGAGTTCAGGAGCTAGGTCCATTAACTAACTCAGTACCTGAATGAACACTAAGTGACTAATCAGAATTATATTTGATGGTTGTTATAATAGAAGCTAATAGATAATGAAAACTTATTTGTGTCAGGCTTACAAAAGTTAAAAAAAAAGACTAAAAATAAGCTAGCAAGTGGCAGAAATTGGACTTGATCCCTTTGACTATCTAACTCTGAAACTCATATCTTAAATGTCTATGCCATAGAACTCCCCTAAAGTATTAGCAATATAAATTAACATCCCAGAAGAAAGATTGATGGGAAAGCCAACGTGCTTCACAAGTGAGCTCTTCTTTTCTAAATATTAATAATCTCTGCCTCTAGGGTCTACATATTCCATAACATGGAAGGATCCACACTCCTGTGACTTTGACTGGTTTGCCCTAAACACTAGTCCTTGTTTCTATCACACCTTTGTTCCTGGTGACACCCGCCACTGAGGTTTATTTCTCAGCACTCAGCATTCCATGGGTGCTCTACTGGAACTTGCAATTGACCTTATAAACAGAAACTTTTACTGGTTTTGTGACTTCATTTACAGACATATTTTGGTCACAGTCTCCTTTGGCCACTTATGCCTCAGCCTCTGCTTGCATAATTCCTCCTCCTTATATGTGGGGCCTTGCAGTTTCCTTCTGTTTCTCTCTGGTCTTTTATGCTGGTCAGCTCATCCTGGTCACACAGGCTGTTACCGGTGTTGTGACATTTAGCATCGGAAGAGTCATTCAGGGGAAGTAAATGTGGAAGTTAAAATCATCTGCCACTTCCTGAAAGGAAGAAAAAAAAAAAAGTAGTCTAAAAAAGACACTTATGAAGAGAGCTAACCTTTTAAAAAATGTCTGTATTTTTAGGCTTGTGATGGTTTGGATATACATCCATGGCAATTGTAAGATAAACTTGAGCCATGAAATCTGACCTATTCACATACTTGATCATGAGCATTCAGATTTGAATTTCTGTTTTGCTTCTTCCACATGTCATGCTTTTGCAGAATTGCTAACAGGGAGTGAAATATCCAAAGAGATTGCCCAGAAAGGCAGAGAACCAAAGTGTCTGCATGATCCACACAGTGAACAGTTATCTCTCAAAGAATCCGGTCTGCACGTGCTTCTTAATTACAGGAAATGGCAAACTGGGATAAACACTGTTGCCACAAAAACCCTCAGAAGAGATCTGACAATGTCCCAGAAATCAGTTTCCATTCCAAATGCTGTCGATTCTTAATGTGGGGGAAATGGGAGAAGGAAATCAAGCTTGGAGTCTTCTGGTAAGTCATGGGAATTAAACGCAATAGACAAAAGGCTGCTTTTGCCTTGGTTATGACACCAGCTGCTTGAAGCGACCATTCTAATGATCACTAGAGCTATTTGTTCCAAGGTTATTTCGAGCTTATACACGACCACATAGGGACATGTTCTCCTAGCACTACAGTTAATGTGTTTACTTTCCCTAGGTACACAGCTGATGTTAAGAAGTATGTTGTGTTCCCTGCCAGAATGAAATGGATAAGAGGGCACTGAGCATGGTGAAAAACAATGTTAAATGACCTACTGGATTGTTTTGGAATCTGAGACTCTAAGGTCCTGAATTAAGAGCTAAATTAAGAAAATGCCTTATATAATTACTACTTGAAGGAATGGTCAGGACTTCCACAGAATGGGGGTCAGAGCAGCAGTTCAGCCTGTAAGAGCCCAACATCCATTGACTAAAAGGAGTTCTGAAATTAAGCATCAACCTTTACACATTAGAATCATCTAGTGAATTTTAAAAAGTTCCTGTGCTTAAGCTTCACTCCAGATCAATTACATTATGATTCTTTAAGTGGTACCCATATATTTTAAAAGTTTAATGTACAGCCAAAGTTAAGAACTACTGGATAAAGGTCTCTGATCCATGGAATGCAATGATTCTTAACTGTTCTTGATATTCTGATGAAAGTCACAGATAATGATCTGTCTCAGCAGACCAATTAACATAGGCAGATGGAAAAAATAGATGATAGTGATAGATGATAGATGATAGATAGATAGATAATGAGAGAGAGACAGAACTAATATTCATGAATACTATGAAAACTTACTCATAGAGCTTTTAGGAGCCAATGAGCCTCACACTAACAACCGCTGGTTAGAGTTCAAGCAAAGCTAGAGGCTGAGGTGGCATAACTAAATAATCTATCAGGCAATGTGCTTATTGTTTGTTTCCCTAACAATTGGAAACAAACAACTGTTAAGGACATTGGCCTAGAAACCTCTGGAGGAAGGATTCAAAAACATATTTAGTAGGTTCTTCATGAGTTCACAATATACTATGGGTTCATAATGTACTATGGGCCATAGAACAAGCACATAGGTGCTTCACTGCAAGAGCGTAAAAAGTGCCAGATGGTTAGCACAGATTAGATCTGCCACAGTAGCTTAAAAGAGCAAGCAATTCCTTCCAGTTGGAGGAATGAGGGGGGATTCCATCAAGAAGGTGGCATGAGCCTGGCCTATGAACCAGGAGGTCATGGTTCGATTACCAGTCAGGGCACATGCCCAGGATGGGGGCTCAATTCTTTGTGGGGCATGCAGAAGGCAGCCAATGAATGATTCTCTCTCATCACTGATGTTTCTATCTCTCTCCCTCTCTTTTCCTCTCTAAAATCAATAAAAACCTATTTAAAAAGAAAGAAGGTGGCATGGGTAACGTCATAAGCACTGGAGTTGGTTAGACTCCTGCCCCTGTAAAAACTCCCCCTGGGAGGTCTGCTGACTCGAGTAGGGAAGGAGGCCTGGCAAACACCATGTGCCTTTTCAAACACACCTAGTTTTGTATAATTTTTGCGCATTTTCCTTTTGCTGACCCCACCCCAAGTAAACAAAAATGTATGATTAAATCTCTAAGCATTACTGGAAATAGGTGGTAAGTGGTACTGACGGGAAGTTTTTATTTCTTGATCCTGAATCTTCAAGCAGAGCATGAATTTGAGAGCTCACTATAATCTGGAACATTTTATCAGCTAGAATTATTGCTCCCTAATTGTTCCTCCAGACTAACACTGTAGGCATGAAGGCTTGACAACACTTCTAACTGTGCTTAATGTTTTCATAAGTGTTCCTTTAAAAAGTGAAACGTTACTACCATTTTGTGCATTTAAATGCATTTGTATTTCATTCAAGGGAAATGAGTTTTCTGTTTTAATTTCATCTTGGCTTTATTTAATTAAAGTCTAGCTCATTTTGTCATTGAACACTTTCTTAAGTGCTGGAGTTTTGCTAAATCATTGAATGTGAGTAGGAAATTTGGACAAATTTTTCAAGCATGAATAAATTTGCATCTGATGCTGATTCTTGAATCTATAGACTCCCTCTTCTACCCCTAAACCAATATAATGCTTTGAATCTCTTCAAGGTACAATTTCATACATTATGTCACATGATTTTTGTAATTATTCTATAAGTCAGGTAAACTAAGCCCAATCCTATATAATAAAAGACTAATATGCAAATTGTCCCCTCCGTTGTTTGACTGGGAGTTCGACTGCTTGCAATGATGTGCGTTGACCACCAGGGGGCGGTGCAGAACATGGTGGGTGACCAGCAGTGGCAGTGAGCGGCAGTGGAGGTGCTTCTGGCCCCAATGGGCCCTGGCAAGAGTGGGACCACAGTGGGATGGTGGAGCAGGTGAATGGGTGGTGCTAGGCCAAGGCAGGTGTCAGCAGGGGCCCAATCGCCCCACTGATTGCCCCGCAGATGGTGACCAGCCGTGGTGGCAGGAGGTGGGGCCACTGCCCGGCTCCCAGGCGCTGAGGGAGCCGGGCAGGGAGAACCCGGTCCCAATTGACTGCCCCGCAGGTGGGATGGTAGAGCAAGTGAGGGGGCAGCACCAGGCCAAGACAGGGTGCCAGGTGGGGCTCTGGGGATGCGAGGCTGGGGCGTGAGCTGGGGCCCGATTCCCACAGGCCACCCCAAGGGACCCCACCCGTGCATGAATTCATGCACCAAGCCTCTAGTTATCTATATTTTACAAACAGAAAACTGAGTTTCATACCTACCCAAGATCATAGCCACTGAATTAGATTAGAATAAGATCTTCTGTTTAAGAACTAGTTCGGCACATTTTTTAAAATTTATTTTTTAATCCTCACCCGAAGATATATTTTTATTGATTTTAAAGAGAGAGAAACATTGATCACTTGCCCCCTGACCGGGACTCAAACCTGCAACCTTTTGGTGAACAGGAGGATGCTCCCACCAACTGAGCCATCCTGCGGGAGCTAATTCAGCACATTTTAAATGTACTATACTCCCTTCCTTTGCATCCATTTGAGGAAAAGAAGTAATTTATTCTTTCTCAACTTTGATGAAAGATCTAATAATTTGAGTAGCATATATAGTAGGAGATTCTGTTCAGCTAATGTGACAGGCACCAGAGGATGTGTTTACTGACATAAATTCTAATCTTCATCTTAACAGTTTATTTTACACAACAGAGAATGAATTTCAGAGATGTAAGTAACTGGCCAAAGTCACATACCTGTTAAATGTCTGCCCTCCTTGGCTCTCCCTTGGGTTATGGATGCCTTGGTAAGACCTATCTGATTTAGCCTGTGCTCTAGAACTCATAGCCAGGGTCTTATCAAATCCCTCCAAATACTCTCTAATAGCATCATTGTTGTTATCATTGTCAATACAATGTTCATACCTAGAAACACTGTGTTAGATACCAAATAGAAATATGAATATAGCACTTGCCCATCAGAAGGCAACTTTATCGTCCAATAAAGGGATATGTTGCATATATAACAGCACAAAAATCAAGCAGCAAAACAGAGGGTTGCATTCCCCAGGCATGAAATACGTGTTTTAAACTTGAAGCTATCAATACCATCGGAATAGGAAGAGGATCAATGTGGGATAACATAGTAGAATCTCTCAGAAATAAATAAAAACTTGCTAGCTGGCGTAGTTCAGTGGCTGAATGTCAACCTATGTACCAGGAGGTCATGGTTTGATTCCTGGACACACCATATGCTCAGGTTGCCAGCCCAATCCCCAGCATGGGGCATGCAGGAGGTAGCTGATCACTGATTCTTCCTCACTATTGATGTTTCTATCTCTCTCCCTCTTTCTTCCTCTCTGAAATCAATAAAAATATATTTTTTAAAGAAAGAAAGGATAAAAATTTAACAAATGACATAATTCAGATACGTAGAAAGAGGAAATTATGTCTAGGAGCAATTATAAAAAATGTATAAAGTCAGGAATGTTCATGGAATATTTAGGGAAACCTTCTGGTCTTATTTGTCATCATTTGTTGTGAAACTTGAAGTACAATATTTTCAGTCCATTCTAAGATGATTCCTTTGATTGATTAATCATTTAGGGTTGATTATGGCTACAAGTAACAGAAACCTCAAATTACAGTGACTTCAGTAAGCAAGGGTTTGTTTTGCTTTTATAACAGGATATATATAGGTTAGGTGTTATTTAGTTCTGTCATAGCTGCTCACTGATGTCCTCATTTAGCATGTAGCTTTGTTTGTTGCATCGTGGTCGGGTGCAGGCTGCTGCCATTTAGCATATCAGTCCTTATCTGAGGCAGAAAGGGGGAGGTGAGAAGGACCACTTACAGCATCTGTCCTTTTTCTTTGGGAAAGGCTCTGAAATGGGGAACCAGATTGTCCTGCTTGATTCAGATTATAATAGCACATACTGACCCAGCTAAAATCAGAATTTCAATAGTAAAGAAAAAGGGGAAACAAATATCAAGTAAGTAAATAATAGTGTCTGAAGCAATTATATTTCCTTTAGTTATCAGAGGTAAAAATGTACACAATTTCTCATTTAGTGGGGGTTTATTGTGCAAAATCATGAAGTAGAAACCTAGGCAGAGCTTTCATGAGGAACTGGAATGTTGTTAGGGCTCCCACAGCATCCTCTTCACATACAGCTCTTGTGGTTGAGTTATTGTGTAGCTCCTCTGGCAGTACATGACTATTGCCTTCTACTCATGAACCTTATCCATTTCCTCATTTGTCTCTTCTGTTACTTCTACTTTTTTTCTCTATAACCATGACATTTTCTGACTTGAGCTCCAATCTGACTAGGGTTGCCAGATAAAATACAGGATACCCAGTTAAATTTGAGTTTCTGATTAATAGCAACTAGATTTTTGTATGAGTATGACCCATGCAATATTTGTGACATACACTAAAAATATGTCTGCCTGAAATTTAAATTTAACCAGGAGTTCTGTGTTTTTCTTTGTTAAATCTGAATATTGTAAAGCTGATCTATTTGATGAATCACCAGTAAAGAATGTCCCCTGCCGATAGACCTCCAATACAATGGCATACCAGAATGTTGGGTCCAGTTCAACAACAACAACAAAAAAAAACATATTTATACCCTATGCTGCTCTCTCAGATAGCAGGTATACTGCTGGTTTCATACATGCCGGTTTACCTTCAATCTTTCACATTTCTTTGTATCAGTCAGAGAATTCCATTGCAATTTCTTTTCTAGGCACAAAATCAGCTCATATTCCAGCAGGCATTTGCTGACCTCCACAAAAGGGTAGTGTGTGCCTAGAATAAAATGTTTTATTTAGCATAATGAATATAATTTGCTTTCATTTCTCTCTACTTATCTGAATTCTGTCTTTTGTTAAGGTTTGTCTCCTTTCTGAGAGCTCCAACAAATACATAATACCTTATATGTAAAAAGAATAGGTGGTAGATACTGGATTGAACAAGTAGAAGAATAAGACAATCACTAAACTCAAAGAACCCTAAAATCTATCTTGAATGCTTTCAGTTTTATAATCTAATTATATAATCTTGCCCTTCTCCCTTTTCCCCTCTTTGATCTAGAAGTATGGATTTCTAAACTGTTGATTCTTAGTTTTAAATAATGTCTAATGTAAGAAGGCAAGCATCTTTAGAAATCCCATTTCTAACTCCTTCTTCTTAACTAAATTATGCTCTTACTCAGTTTTTTTTTTTCTGCTCATTTCTCTGCATCCTCTTTTTTTGTGCTAAGACTACTGATACAATACTTTTATGCCAAAAGCAAAAATTTTGTGCTGCTCTTAGCTTTAACATAATTATAATTATAGAATCACAGAATAAAGGTGGGAACTACAATAGAGGTTATATCACCCTATTCTCCTGCCAGTGGAGAAGGCCTCTTAGAGGATTAAGTCTCTGTGTCAACACCATATGATATGGCCTATTTAGTTTTGGAAATATTATCAAATTACAACAAAACATTTTCTATGGTGGGCTAACATTTTCCTCTTTCTAACAGCCATCCATGGATCCTCATAATTTGAGTGATCATTCAGTCCTGTGTAACCCCTTCCTACATTGAAGATGTTCATCAATCTGATCAAGTCTCCTCTGCATCCTCCCTTTCTTTGACTTTCCTTATGTGATACTTTACTTATGTGATTCCTCCCTATCCTGGTCACCCTTCCTCAAATGCTCCCCAGCTTACCCATTTCCCTTGCAGGATATGAGGCCCCAAATGTAGAATAATACCACGTAGTGGTATTATGAATGCCACCGGAGTGTCACCTTCCATCTCTCATAATTGGTTATCGTGAGGAAATTAATGAGTCTAGTTTTTCCCATCTGTCTGCTCGACGCAGAGGAGAGAGCAAGTGGCCTCTGGAACTACTCTGATCTGTGTTTGCATCGCAGCTCTGCTACTTATTATCTTCAGACCATGTGCAAGTTTCCTCAGCACTTACAGCTTTAGCTTCTTTTTGTGTAAAATGGAAGTCATAATGCCTGTCTCCAATTGTGATAAAGAAAGTATGGCAACTATTTTGAAAGACGTGAAATTGGGCTCTACAAGTCATTTAAGCAATTTTTGCTTCCTCCATTTTCCCTCAGCTGGGGGAGCACAGAATAAAATGGCACACCCACCAAATATCAGGAAATAAATCCTAGCTTCTGCCATGTTTCTGATCCTGACAGAAATGTTCCTGATTAATGATTTTCTGTTCATCAAATCTATTTTCAGAGTCTTAAAAGGATGGCTTAGGGGTCTATTGTTTGCCTGTAATTGCTGTCTTTGCTTTCTGTTTATAGTCACGAATACAAAGGGCCTTGGGTGCAAATATTCTCCGGCCCTGCTGAGAATCACACAGGAAATGATTTTCCGTAGCTCAATTCTCTGCTTCCACAAGAGGGACTGGACTGGTCTCAACAGGCACTAACCACCTGCAGGGAAAAGGGCGATGGCCATTTCCCTGCTTACTTGAAGAAACAGCACATGATGGTGCCATGAAAAGTGATATTGTAGTTGATGTGGCGTTCTAGCAACCAGATACTGGTAGGTAGACAGTTTCAGCTTTCCATGTCTGTGAGCCCATTTTGTTGTTTTCTAAGGAGGTGAGAGGTAAATATTTTAGCACTTGTTTTGTATATCAGCGCCGAATCCAATTCATGTTTAAACTGTCAATTTCTTATTGTATTTTTCAGTGGATCAAAGTCTCATTTTTCTCAGAGATATCAAAGCCCTACGCAGTGTGCGTTATGCAAAAAGAGAACCCTATTATTCTACACAAGCCTCACCCATTGTGGAGCATGGTGAAAATCATCCCACAGCCTGCGTTACATAAACAGTATCTGAAATGCTCCTACATTCCCTAGTGGCGAAATCTGTGAGCTGTATTTTAATAATATCAGAGAAATTTATTTTGTCTCCACCCTCTCTTCCTCTGGGAACAATGTAGAGCTAGCTTCCTTTTTCCAATTCAGAACAGATCCTGCTTTCACTATGTCAAAATAGAGGCGTTTGAATGCTCTCGTGGCCACATGGTGGCTCTGGGATTTGTGCCAAAGTTGTGTGGGGTATGGGGCTCCCATATAAACCATGTTCATTTGGAATTCAGGGAATTCCAGGAGCCAGAAGACACATGTCCCCTCAGGTCATTCCTAAGTGATACCAGAACAGCTAGTCAATCTGGTCAAGAAGGTAGCCCTGCTTGCTACTTGACAACAGATTGTCCAAGCCCCTGTCACATCAGAGCTGGAACTGGAAGATACTCAACATTTGCATGTGAACTACTGAGCTCAGGAGACGATTTTCTGGCTGAATATATTGTCCTACTGACTGGAGTGCCTCAGTAATGATCCATTTAAAATTCTGTACAGACTTCTAAACACTGTGTCAATATTTTCTGTTGCTTGTTTTATCTTCTAGGTGTGGGGCAGCATGGTTATGGATAGCATTATATTGGAAACCTACTCTGGTTTTGCCACTAAGAGTCTGTAGGCAACCTTTTAAATCTGTCTGAGCACCATTTTATAAATTTATAACATGAACACTATATCTTTATGACACCTTTCTCACAGGTTTTTGTAAGACAACATATATATTATATATATAAATATATAGATTAGGATAATGGATAATAAAGAATAGTATATACATGGGATAATAATATATACTATAGAAGATAAAACATATATAGGATAATATGTATAAAGTACATATGATACATATATTTCATATATATACAAAAGGCTGAACAATATACCTAGCATGTTTAAGGTGCTTAGCACATTTTAATGACCTTCCAAATTCCCTTCTCAGAAATACATAAATTAATTTTAGTGAATTAATATCATACATACATTTATGTAACTGAACTCAGCGGTGTGCACTCAGAAATAAAAGAGAGAGAGGATATCTTTTGCCAATATTCATTTTACTACTTTTAGTACAAAACACCTATATGCCCCACTAAAAAGACTTGATTTCACATTATCTCTAGCAGCAAGAAAACAGCAATGCTGTTCTGACCAGTAAGATGTCTATAAAACTCCCTGGGGAGGGCATCCCGAGCAGTCTCCTTGGGAGAAGATAGATATTTTTCCTCTTGGCTTTTGTACTCTTCCCCCCTTTGCTGCCTAAGATGTGAACATGAGGCCTGAGGCTATAAGAAAGAGGACAAAGGCCAATATGCTAAGGACAGCAGAGTGGAGAATTAAAGACCAGGTCTCTGGTTGGATGGCTGAGCCACAGAGCCAGCTCTAGCCTGTCTCTGTTCTTCTTGTTCTTAGAGCAGCAATTTTAAATCTTTTCACCTGATGGCACGCATGAAAGAATTACTAAAATTCTGTGGCACATTAAAAAATATATATTTTTGCGGATCTAACAAAAAGTAGATATAACTTTGATTCATTTACACTGGATGGCTATTGCTGTGTTGGCTGTTGTCATTTTTTATTTTTTTATTTGACAATCTAGGGAAAAGAGGTCAGTGCCCTGACTAAAGAGTCAGGTATTGCACATGCTAAAAATTATTATGGCACATGGGTTGAAAGTCACTGACTTAGAGCAAATCTATATATATAAAAGGCTAATATGCAAAATGCCCCCTTGGGAGTTTGACCAGGAGACCAGGAGTTAGGTTGCTATGACCTTCACTGACCACCAAGGATTTCATATGCAATTGCCAATCACAAATTCTTCTTCTTAAATTAAGGTGACCTTCCATCCAAGATATTGGCCTATAATCTTTCTTTGTAGAGAATTTATCTGGTTTTGGAATTAGGATACTGCTGGTTTCTTAAAATGAGTTTGGTAGTTTTTCTGCCTCTTGAGTTTTTTTGGAATAGTTTGAGAGGGAAAGGTGTCAGTTCTTCTTTGAATATTTGGTAAAATTCACCTCATAGGTGAAAAGTGGCTCATATGGCTCATAGCCATCCAGTTCAGGACTTGTGTTTGCTGGGAGTTGTTTTCTTTTTTAAAATTAATTAATTAATTAATTTTTATTTTTATTACTTCAACTTCATTAGTTATAGTTGTTTTATTCAGATTTTTTGATATTTCCTGATTCAGTTTTGGAAGATTATATGTTTCTAGGAATTTACCTATTTTGTCCAGATTGTCCAATTTGTTGGCATATAGTTGTTTATAATGTGTTATAATCCTTTGTATTTCTTTAGTGTCACTTGTTACTTCTCTTTCATTTCTGATTTTATTTGTGTCCTCTGATGAGTCTGGTTAAAGTTTCATCAATCTTTTTTATCTTTTTTAAAAAAACAGCTCTTGTTTTCATTAATTTTTTTTGGTATTGCTTTTTTAGTTTCTATGTCATTTATTTGCACTTCAATCTTTATTATTTCCTTTCTTATACTTACTTTAGGCTTTGTTGTTCTCTTTATTGTTCTTTTTGGGTGTAAGGTTAGATTGTTTTTGAGATTTCCTTGCTTCATAAGGTAGGCCTATAAATTTGCTTCTTAGAACCACTTTAGCTGTGTCCCATATATTTTAGGTTATTGTGTATTCATTTCATTTGTCTCAAGGTAACTTTTCATTTTTCCCTTGACCTCATTGTTGACCCATTCATTTTTTAGTAACATGTTATTTAGCCTCAATGAGTTTGTATGTCTTTCAGGTTTTTTTCATGTAATTGAGCTCTAATTTCATACCATCGTGCTTGATATAAATTTGATCTTCTTGAATATTTTAAGACTTGTTCTGTGACCTAACATGTGATCTATCCTAGACCATGTACTATGTGCACTTGAAAAGAATGTATATTTTGCTGCTTTGAGGTGAAATGCTCTATAAATGTTAATTAAATCCATCTGATCTAGTATGCCATTTAAGGCCACTATTTCTTTGTTAATTTTTTTTTTTGTTTTTTGTTTTTGTTTGTTTGTTTGTTTGTTTGTTTTTTTGTTTGGAAGAGCTATCCATTGATCTAAATGGGGTGTTACAATCCCCTACTATGACTGTATTACTGTGGTCTCTTCCTTTCTGTCCACCAAGTTTTTTAATATATTTAGATACCCCTATGTTTGGTGCATACTAGTATATGTGTATAAGGGTTATATCCTCTTACTGGATTATTCCTGTTAGTATTATGTAATGCCCTTCTTTGTCTCTTGTTATGGACTTTGTTTTGAAGTCTATTTTATCTGATTTAAGTATTGCTACCCTATCTTTTTGTTTTCTTCATTTCCACTTGCATTAACTATATTTTTTCATCTTTTATTTTTATTCTGTATGTACCTTTTGTTCTGAGGTGGGTCTTTTGTAGACATTTAAAGTATCAAATATTTTCTCTATCTTACTTTTCTCCTTTAGGACTCTGACTACCCATACATTAGGTTAATTATAGTTGTTCTAAAGGCCACCAATGTATGGTTTTATTTTTTAAATAATTTTTTATCTGTGTGTTTTATTTTGGATAGTTTGTGTTTCTAAGTCTTCATGTTTACTAATATTTTCTTTTTCAGTGTCTAATCTGTGTTTAATTATATGCAGTGCATTTCAAAATACGTAACATTGTAGTTTTCATCTACAAAAGTTAGATTTACGTTTTTTAATCTTTCTTTACTTTATTCAGCTTTTCAAATATGCACAATACAGTTACTTTATATTATCTTGGTCTGATAATTCTAAACTCTGTGTCACTGCTGGCAGTTTCACTTGATTGATTACTCTCATTGAGAGACTTATTTTCTGCTTCTTTGTACAAGTGTCAAGTTTTTATCAAGTGCCAAATATTTTGAATTTTACCTTGTTGCTTGCTGGATATTTTCATATTCTAACAAATATTCTTTTGAAATTATTTTTTAATCCTCACTTGAGGATGTGTTTTTATTGATTTTTAGAGAGAGAAGGGAGAGAGATGAGAGAGAGAAAAACATGGGTGTGAGAGAGAAACATTGATTGGTTGCCTCCCATATGTCCCTTGACTGGGGATCGAACCCACAACCTAGGTATGTGTGTTGGCTGAAAATCAAACCTGCAACCTTTTGGTATATAGGACAATGCTCCAACCAACTGAGCAATGTAGCAGAGCCCAATAAATATTCTTGAGATTTGTTCTAGACTACAGGTGAGTTAAAACAATTCGATCCTTTCAGATCTTCTTTTAAGATGCATTAGGTAGGACCAGAGTATTGCTCAGGCCAGAACTATCTGTTTCTCAATCTCAAGGCAGTGCCCCTCTGTGTATGTGTCTCATGCGTTATAAGGATTCCTAGTTGGACTGTGGTAATATGCATTAGTCCTAGTCATGTTTGAGCGCCAGACACAGTTATTTTTATTTTTTTCAGGTGGGTCTATCCCTATTCACAGACTGTCTTCCACAAGTATGCACAAAAAAGTATTCTGCTGAATACTTGAGGGTGACCCTCTTAGATAAGGGTTCTTATTGTTCAGCTCTCTGATCTCTGGTATATTGTCCTGTGAACTCTAACCATTTTGGTCTTTCTAGACTTTCAGCTTCATTTATCCTACTCAAGAAATATGTTCCTTCTGATTTCCCCTTCCCTGTGTTGCAGCCTGGAAATTCTTTCAAGGCCTTAAAATGAGGCCATTTTAAGTCTAATATAATTTGTTTTCATCTCACAGAGATCACAGTTCTTTATTGCCTGATTTGCAGTGTCTTCAAATCATTATTTGAATTGTATTATTTATAGTTTTGTTTTTTTCAGGAGGGTATTTATGGCCCCTCTATCTTGGCTGGAAATAGAAGTCTTTTCTTCATGAGATTTTCTGTTCCCACAATGCTAATTCAATATTTATTAAATGAAAGAGTTTATGATGAAAGTGTCATCTTTGCATTTTCAATATCAACTGTATGAGGTATTTTACTAAGCAGCAACTAGAGGAACAAAAATAGTATTGATTTACAGAATAAGGCTTATAAGCTAAGAAATGCTTCTACAACTTGGTGCAATATTCAGATCTCATTAGGTAGGGGAACTTCATAGAAACTTGCAAAGAATATTTCTGCATGCAAGGTGAAAAGAAAACCTTTTACTCCTCTGGAAAAAAATTATGGGGAAATGAGATGCATTAGCCTTGCTTTTTCTCCCTGTTTCATGTTAATAGCACTTATACATTTCGCAAAAAAAGGAAAGCAGAGCTGAATAAATTTTCCCAGGATCTAGCACACACAAAAAAATACAAGAGCGAGCAAATTTTGAATGGACTTTATTCAATTTCGCCACAATATTCTTCAGATAAATGAAAGTCACTCTATAACAAGTACCAGTTCTATCTAATCCTACCTCTTCTCTCAGCCCCAGCAGTCCTTTCTAACTCTATGCAAAGAAAGTCACCTCTAACTTAAAATATAGAAAGTATGAGAAATTTTATGCAAGCTACACAATCTGAATTAAAATTATGATCTAATTTTCTAATAAATCTTTCTGGTCATAAGGGTCTCAGGTCTATAGTTAATTCAGACTAAACTCAACTTTGCACAATGAAGCATCAACAGGCCCAGGTGTGAGTTGGGAAACAGGTCTGAACAATGTCCTATATTTTGGTAATAATAAATATAGTGTTTATTTAGCTAGATGCTTTGGGGATTTTGGCCTGATATTAGTAGAAAAATAGTTAATGCTAATATTTGCAAAAAATCCCATGTTTTATTTTTTTCTTTGTTACTTTGCTATATATGGCCTTATCTCTGAGGAAGAATGATATTTTATTGAAACACTGTCTATGAGTGGAGAATAGAAGAGACTGTTTTAAAGTGTGTTGGAAAAATGGTCTGTTACCTGCCCAAAGCAGGCAAGAAAGCTGTTGCCTATATTTTTAAGTTAAAATTCTGTCAGCTGCTCAGCTTTGAAAGGGTTTGACACCTCTGGGAGACTTACAGCACCCAGCATGGCTGTCTTAGGGACTGTAGTTAGTTCAGCCATAACTCTCTCAAATTGTCAGTTCCCTTTCTGAATTTGCTATTACAGACTCAGCTGGAAGCAGATTGCTGGTTTGACTGAACCATCAGACTTTAAGAAGTTTATACCTTTCACAGGTCATCATAGGAAATTCAGAGGTATTGTTCAGATAAACTAGTTGCTGGAACAATAAAACTGGTCAACCTTTCTTTGGGGGCCATTACAGGGAAAGTCCACCTTCCAACCTCAGAATCTTTTAAGAGTTGATCATAAAATTGCTCAAGGAGGTCTCTGAGGGTAGTGGTGGTAGGGTGTGTATTTGTGGGGAGAGAGTATTGGATAAAAAATGTTGGAAATTGTTTAGTTTACTTATCTTTTGGGGTTTCATCTACTGCTGCAAAGTCTTCCCCAATTCATTAATTGTGTAAACACTTGTTGAGTTCTTTCTATGTGGCAGACATTTTACTTGATGCTGGTGCTCATGACAATACAGTGTCTGCTGGGTACCATGGGATAACTGAGGTACAAAAATATCTGTCCTTGCCCCATAATGTGATGATGGCAGGGAAGGTGGTGGTGTAAGTTTGTGTTGGGAGGTTGGGGGGATGGAAGCCACACATACAATAACAGGTCTGCACTGGTCATGCTGATGAGGGGGAGGATCTACCCTTGTCTACTTACTGACTTGCACAAATAAGCCCATTTATGTAAGAGACTCAGTCCAAGATTTAGTGAACAACAGAATCTGTTGCTGAAACAAAGAAGCGTAGTTGTGTATCAGTCAAGTTCTAAGAAATCTTTAACTAAGTGCTACTTGCTATACAGTAGGCCAGATTCAGTTCTGTCAAACTTTTGGAATGACAGGCCAATATCCCTCACCTCATTTGTACTTCTCCACAGTAGACAAAAAGTGAAGGTAAACCCCTTCATTAGATGCTCAGACACAGTGCTCAAATACCTGGGCATGACAGTTTTCAAATATTTCCCTTTTATTTTCAAATCCTGCAGGCATTGACACATGACTATTTTTCTCTGACAGGTAAATCCATCCCAAGAAATGTGAAATTCATAAACCTGCCTAGGTTACCTAATTCTTTTCATGTCCATGTTACCCCAAAATTTCATTTTCTCTTCCTCATGCTCTGTCTTAACTCATACTACTGTAAGTAGAACTGACAGCCAGATAAATCAGCAAAATCCTCCCATGCCTGGTAGAAATCAAGCCAATGAAAGGAAGAAATGAGCATGTGTGTCAGGTGTGATGTGAAGGTGAGAAGGAGACCAGGAATCAGTGCTAGTAAGAGAGGTCTGTGGGGAGGAGGCACCTCTGTGTTGAACACAAGTGTCCAATTCCTTGACAGCCCGAGTCTCTGTGCACTTCAGCGAATTTAAAACAACTGTAAGAGAAAAGTTCTGACCCTGCAGATAGGATACTCTCTCCTCTCACAGAGCTCAGGTGGGTTCACCTATTCATGCCTTTTCTCTGTAAGCCCCTCATTGTTCACAAAAGACCGAAGCCTTTCTCCTGGCTGGACTGTCTGGCCTGTGTGGCTGTACTCAGCTGCCAGCACCACCTAGCTGCTGTCTAGGAGCATACCCTACATCCTATCTGCATGGCAGGAATCACTCTCTCCCACTTGACTAGAAACTGACCTCTACACAATGACTCCATTTATTCCCTTTGCACCTGACCCTTTCTTGACCTTGTGCTTGAAACTCCAGATTCTGCCTTCAGTGTCTCCTCAGGACATGGCACCTGCATCCACTCTTCTATGTTCACTGGCTAGCCACTCCTACTGCCCTGGCTATAACCACTTGCGTTCCCCCACATTATTTCCTGGGAACATGGCAAGGGAGAAGGGGACTAGAATGGAAAAGAACTCCTGTCTCTAATAGAGGTAGAGATGAATTATGTATACAAAGAAAAGTAGAGAAATGTTTTGCATCAACTCTCAACTCCACATGTGTGTTGATCAGACACTATCCTTTCAGGTAGGGGTGGCATCTGCACACTCTCCCATTGATGAGGGCATAAACTAGGAGTTATCTATCAATCAGATGCCTCTAGCCTCCTAGATGGACTCTAGACTTCTCCTATTCTAATCCTTCCCCACAATGTTTCCAGAATGATGTGGACACAAAAGAAAACTCACATTATTCACATAGCTCAGATACTTGAATGAATCTCTATTGCTCTCAGAATAAATTTCAGAGTACTGCATGGGCTATAAGGAACTTTCATAGCCTGGCTTCTGTACTACTTCAATCTTAGCTATTGCCAATAGCCATGCATGCTCTGTGCTTCTACACATGGAAGTCTGTGATGTATTGTATCAGATAAGTTATCAAACTGAATTATAATGGACTAGCTAGTTGTCTTCATACTAGATGCAATAAATTTCCTGAGGATAGGGACTACGCCAAGTTCTCATTCACCGTTGCATGCCAACACTACAGATAGCACTTGATAGGAGTTTCTCAATATACAGTTGCTAAATGGATGGATGATTCAACCACTGCAAAGTCAAACTTTATTTGGAGATTAAGTATGGTTTAATAATATGCATTGGAGATGTGTGTTGGTGTTGAGGTGACAAAGGGTGGTCTTGTGATGGTTATTGTATGTGTCAACTTGACTGGGCTATGGGGTGCAGCCACCGCTCGCACCCACTGTTGGCGACAGCCCTGCTTGTACCTGCAGCCGGTGCCAGAGATGCCACTCGCACCTGCCGCTGGCGCCTAGCACCAGTCCCAATTGCTCGGCACCATCAGTGGGTGCGAGTGGTGCCTGCTGGCCCCAATCGCCCCTGAGGGCTTCTTCACCTCCACCTGCTCCTGAGTGGCGATCAGGGCAGCAGCAGCCGCTCACACCTATCTGCTGCTGGTGCCAACCCCAATCGCTTTGTGCTGTCAGTGGGTGTGAGCGGGGTTGGTGCCATCAGCACATGAGAGTGGAGGTGGCAGGAGCAGGGCTGCCAGCAAAGAGGGGACTGGGGACTGCGATGGGAGGTACTGGGTGGGGGTGCAGAGAATGGGCTGAGACCCACCCCTGTGCCCACCACAGTTCTTTTCAAGGTGCATGAATTTGTGCACTGGGCCCCTAGTTTAATAATAATAGCAATATATATGTGTTTATATATACACATGGCAATATACATGTTATATATAATTATGTATAAACACTGATTATATTACTATATTAATATTTAATTTTATTATTGTGATAGCAAATATAAGGTAATACAAGAACCTAATGTATTTCCAGATGTAGAAACTGGGGCTATCACATTATCCTATATAATAAAAACCTAATATGTTAACTGTCTGGTTGTCTGTTAGTCTGTTCAACCAATCAAAGCGTAATATGCTAATGATATGCTGAGGCCACACAACCACTTGCTATGACATGCACTGACCACCAGGGAGCAGAGGGTTGACCAGTCGCTATGACGTGCACTGACAACCAGGGTACAGGTGCTTTGACTGATAGGTTAGCTTGTGTTGGGGTCCGGCTGATCGGGAGTGAGCGAGATGGGCCAGACATGCTCTGGAGCCCTACTATGGTCCCTCCCTGCCTGGCCAACCTCCCATGACCCTCCCTAGCCCCAACCATGCACCAGTGGGGTCCCTCAGCCTGGCCTGCACCCTCTCATAATCTGAGACCCTTCAAGGGATGTTGGAGAGCCAGTTTTGGCCCGATCCTGCAGGCCAGGCCAAGGGACACCACTGGTGCACAAATTCATGCACTGGACCTCTAGTTGAAAATAAAAGCTTAATAACACTTGTAACTTTTTCTTAGGATATAGGAATCTTTAAACCTGAAACATGAAACATTTTACAATGTGTTGTTTGTATTTTATCCCATTTCATAATACTTCCACTGAAATGGTGAGAATTTAAGAATTTTAAAAAAGTGTGTTGCATGGTTATGTGTTCTCATTCTAGCTTATATAACTCTGCTCATAGACACTCAGGACCTCTCAATTAGGAATAGAGGGGGAAAGATTAAAACCTAAGAAGATTGGCCTCCTGAGTATATATCTATCCAACCAGATTTTTAAAAATAACATTTTCTAAATTAAGCAGCTATGAGAAAGTAACAGCATACAGAAGTCCTGCTGTCCCATGTATTATTTAATTATTTAATTAGACCTGCATCTAACACAAGACCAGAGGCACCAGGACTCATCCATGCCCACGGCAGGCATTTGTCATCAGCTGCTGCACTACTTCTAAACAGCTACTTTCAGCTGATGAGAATTAATCTGTAAAATGAGATCCATTTGTCATCTGTATTTTCATGCAAGCCCTCAGTTTAAACTCATTCAACACATATAATAGTAGATATCGGCATTATAAAGTTATTTCTCTTAGAAGAAAACTAAGATTAAGGGCAAATATAATCCTAATATATAAAAACCCTGGTTCGTAATGACCAGTAATGACCGGAGGCTGACCAACCGGAAGTCAGTGCTGGCCCTGCTCCCAAGCAAGTGGTAAGGGGTGATCAAGCAGGCAGGTAGAGGGGTTAGGGGTGATCAGGTAGGCAGGTAAGTGGTTAGGGGCAATAAGGTAGGCAGACCAGCAATTAGAGATCAGGTAGGCAGGTAAGTGGTTAGGGGTGATCAAGTAGGCAGACCAGTGGTTAGGGGAGATCAGGTAGGCAGATAGCCCCTCGCTGGGCTGGCCCCACCCCCAAGCAAGCATTAGGGGCAATCAGGCAGGCAGGCAGAGTGGTTAGGGGTGATCAGATAGGCAGACCAGCAGTTAAGGGTAATCAGGTAGGCAGACCAGCAGTTAGGGGTGATCAGGTAGGTAGGCGAGCAGTTAGGGGCAATCAGGATGGCAGATGGCCTCTTGCAGGGCTGGCCCCACCCCCCAGCAGAGAAAGAGGGAGGCCCAGGCCAGCCAAGTCATTGCACACCAGCCTGTCACCTGCAGAAGGAGGCCACTGGTGGCTGGGGAGGGGGGGCAGCACTGCACAGATGGCAAGCAGTGGCAGTGGCAGGGGTGGGGCCAGCTGCCTGCAGCCCGGGGAAGGAAAGCCCTGATAGGCCCTGATCTTAGGCCAGGCCTAGGGACCCTACCTGAGAGGTCCTGGATTGTGAGAGGGTGCAGGCTGGGCTGAGCCTCCCCCGCCCCCCTCCCTGCCCCAAGTGCATGAATTTTTGTGCACCAGACCTCTAGTACAGTTTATAATCCCCTAGAGATTGGATGGAACACTATGGGAACATGAAGTGGAACAGAATGGAGGGTGAAAGGGACAAAGAGAACATTTCATGGAGGAAGTAGCCATTAAGCTCATATACTTAGAACTAGAGGCCCAGTGCACAAAATTTGTGCACTGGGGGGAGGGTCCCTCAGCCCAGCATGCACCCTCTCACAGTCCAGGAGCCCTCAGGGGATGTCCTACTTAAGCCCACAGGGAGTGGGCCTAAGCCGCAGCCTGGCCTCCCTCTGCAGGAGGCAATTGGGCTGATCAGGGGAAGGTGCCACCCCCATCACCCCGCTGCTGCTGCCAATGTGGCAGCCGCCAAGGTGTTTTCATCAACACGGACTCCAGTCCCTTCACAACGAAAAAATGACAACTTTCTTTAGGCATTTTCAAGATGTCTCTTTCATAGGGTATGACATTTCTTTCTTTCTTTTTTTATCCTCACATGAGGATATTTTCCTATTGATTTTTAGAGAGCATGGAAGAGAGAGGGAAAGACAGAGAGAAACATCAATATTAGAGGGACACTTTGATTGGTTGCCTCCTGCATGACCCCTGACCTGGGCCTCGGCCAGGGAGGAGCCTGCAACCTAGGTACATGCCCTTGATCAGATTCAAACCCAGCCCCCCTGCGGGTTTGTTTACCCACTTGCTCTGGCCCCAGCAGCCCAGCACTGCCGCTGCAGGGTTGGGGCTAGGGGGCGGCCCCTCTGCAGGTTTGCATCTCCGCTCTTGCTCTGGCCCCATCAGCCCAGTGCTGTGGCTGCGGGGTTGGGGCTGGGGACAAGACCCCCTGCGGGTTTGAGTCTCCGCTCTTGCTCTGGCCCCAGCAGCCCAGTGCCATGGCTGCAGGGCTGGGGCTGGGGGCTGGCCCCACCGCATGTTGTTCTCTCAGGCTCCAGGCCGCGCCCAGCCCCTCCTCCTGAGCTGGTCGTGACTATTATGGTGTCCTGGCCTAATTTGCATATTACTTCCTTATATATGTATGTGTGTATAGATAGATAGATGATAGATGATAGATAGATAGATAGATAGATAGATAGATAGATAGATAGATAGACAATTCTGACACAGAAATACAAGTCAAATGTGGTTGTTTTCTCTGACACACTTGACACAGTGAACTTGACAGTGAGGGTTATGCATTACAGTTGGCTTGACCCATCTCTTGCAGCTTTAACTGAATCCCTATACCTGAGGGACCCTCACTCAGCGAAAAGCTCTCCTGCACTATGGAGGGCAAAGGATTTCCTTCTGAGGACTTGATGATGACACCAAGTTTGAAAGCTCATCAAAACAGTCTTCATTTGAAAAAATCTGTCCCTTACCTAGAGTGGAAACAAAACTCAGTGTGAGAGGATTGGATACTTCCTGAGCCGAGGAAACCACACTGTGATGAGTTTTTCCCTTTTCCCACCTCATAATGTGGTGTGTGGCTTGTAGGCTCATGGATTCAATGATGAGGCTCTGGTCAGGCACCAGAAGACAAGAGGAAAGCTGGCTGCATGTGACTACAGAGGTTGCAGTGACCAGAAAGCCCACTCTGGTCAAACAGCTTCTTGGAAGCATTTATCGTGGGGGAGGGCAGTGGCATGGAATGGGAGCATGACCTTACATGATAAATTACAGTGACAGCAAGGTTTAAAATAATAGTAACTCCTTAATAATGTAAACTTCAATTTCCTAAGGATGCTCTACTAAACAGCAAAATAGAAAGGCTTTTCCACAGAATACTTTATGACACTCATTCTTCCTAAACTCATCATCTTTCAATCCCCATTGTGGACCTAGTGAAGACTGGGGTCTAGCTTGACTTGTCTTGTTGGCCAAATTTGCATGAAGGAGCAAAGCAACTACAGTCTGTTCAAATGCAAAAGCCCCTGCCCTGAGATCAATTAATTCCTTAGTCTCTAAAAACACATTTAGATAAATAAACCTCTTAGGTACTTTGGTCTGGAGAGCAGAGACCAGAAGGAAAGGGATGAGAGCAGATAAATTAGGATGCAGGAAAAAAGAACCAGAGGAAGGGTGCTTTGGAGGAAGGGCAGACAGATCAGAATGTGATATCAAACATGGGCTCCTTCCCAGGGGGTTGCAGGAGGACTCTGGCCTTTGAGGTAGTGGAGACCCTGGTAGTCAGTGAGGCTGACCAAGGCAAAGCTAAGAGTTGACCAAATGCAGACTTGAGTGGATGGATGTCCAACTCTACTTTTTTTTAAGTTTTGCCACCCATGGCCATTGGGTTTGGTACTCCAGGCACAAGAAGACAGGCCAGAAAGTGTGAAAGAACAAAGGAATCAGAGATGAAAGTTATGAAATGCTATTCTATTTCTGCTAGTTACTAGCTAAGTGGAAAGAAGAGCCGAGCCTCAGTTTCCTCATCTGCCGGGAATTTCTTCATCATAATATCTCTACTATCTAGATTTATCATAAGATGTCAGTGTCAGTGCATGAGGAAACTTTTTAGTAAACTACAAAAATAACATATGGAGGAAGGTATTAACATGAATATCATTGCCCACTATTATTACTGAAAGGACACCTCAAATGTAGGCTGGTGGGTCAACAGATTAATTTTCCCACACTCCATTCGAAAGCAAAATCTGACACTTAATTTGAGACACATTTTTCTTTCCTCAATGGAAAGACAGAAAAATTGAGGAGGATGGTTCTTTTGAAAGAGTTGCCTGCATTCTTAACTAATTTCAAACCCCAGCTTCAAAGGCAGTGAGTTGTATTTAATCAGCGAGAAAGCATATTTTGCAAAAGGCAGCTCCCCGAAGGAGAAGCTGCTCAAACACCGTTTTCATGGCTGCCTGCTGTAACAATATTTTTTACTGAACTAAGCATGGCTAATTTTAGCCACGGATTATTTGGAAAGCAAGGAAAAAAATAAATGAAAGGCAATTTTTACCTGAACCACACCGGGCCCCTGAGAATCTTTACAGAGAAAGAGATGATGTTAGAAAAAGCAGCCTGGGCAACTCCAGGACCTTGGGGACATTTTTCCACTGCTCTTCATCAGCATCTGGGTGAAGGAGGGGGGTAACATTTACTCATCAAGGAAGAAACTGAAACTCAGAAGTGGAATGATTTGATTGCGTCCCTAACAGCCTATGTAAGAAAGCTGAGTATGACCCCAGTAACCTAATTCCTAGCCTGGCCTCTGGTCCCAGGAGTCTTCCATTAATGAAACAATATTTGCTCTGAGTACTAAGCTATTTTAGATGCTGGTTTCAGTAAACTACCTCATGAAGAGATTTGAAATAAAGATCTGCAATAGAGGGACAGGAAGTCATATCCATTACAAGGTTACTTTGATTTTGAACAAGACTGAGGTAAAAATAGCAACAGACAGACTCTGTTCTATCATAAAGATGTAGATACTGCTTAAATAAGTGACCTTAAAATACCTACAAAGGAGACGTAGAGAGGAGATATGTTCTTTATTATTTTAGTGTTGTCTCCTCCACAAACAATAAATCCTCCAAGCAATAATGAATTGTTCAAACTGCATTTGCATGGGGTGCAGAGATAACCCCTACACAAGCTCTGAATGCAGAGGCAATGAGACCTCCTGAACAGTAATTCAATAGCCAAATCAGGACATAGGAGCATTGTCTAGCTACTCTGGCTGACAGTGAAGGCAAAAATATAAGGGTCACCCCTGTGGCCTATTAGAAATCCTGGTGAATTTCCAGGCTCGGGTCCTACCTAGGGGCCCTCTTTGGGGGTGGGTGGCAACAACTCTGAGAGTGGGATGGTCTTCAGTAAAATTCAGAATGCTCTGTTATTTTTCATTGCTTTTATGAGTCCTTCTTCTAGACCTTTTATTTGTTCCAAGGTATAGAATACTAATAAAAGACTTATTAGCCTGCAGGCAGTGTGTTTTTGTCACTAATGTAAGCCAAAAGACAGGGAGAATTATTGACAATCACAGCAAGGGAAGAAATTAAAAAACAAAACAAAACACCTTCTAAGACAAAGACTGACATCTGCACCAGAAAACCTGACAGGCTATTTGGGTGGGGGGTGCAAAGAGGGACAGTAACAAACTGTCCTCCCCCAGGAATCTCTCATGATCCAGAGAAATTATGATCCAAGATGGGATTCCACAAGATCACTCAAGAGTGGAATTAGACTTCATAAAGGGGAACTCCATACAAGTGTAATGTCTGGGCAGGCTTGTCCCTGAAAGGATTTAGTCCAAACACAAGAGGGATTCTCAAGCTTCTCTCTTGTCCCAGGGTGCCACACAGCAACACAGATGGGGCTCTCATAGGCAGCTCATTGTGTGGTGGAGTCAAAGAAGAAAACTTTCCTGGAGGGAATGACTTCTAAGCAGGGTCTTAAAGAATTAATAGAGCTTAATCTGGGGAAGAGGAAAGAAAAGCATTGCGGGGAAGAGAATTGTCAAAACTGGAGTCTAGGCAACAGCATAGCAGGGAGCCTTAGATTTTTCTTTAAGGTGACTAGAGGGCTTCCAAGTGCGAGTATGGGTGGGTCCTAGAGGGCAGGGTGTTTCTTGCAGAGGAACTTGGATAAAAACCTATAGGTAATAGGAGCCACAGGGAGTTATTAAGCCAAGGGATAGCAGCGCATATTAGGGAGATAACTCTAGCTCTGGTGTGGAGGATGAAGTTCAGGGAGCAAAGCTGGAGGCAAGTCTTCATGCAACAAAAAATGTTAGAAAAATGCATGCTAAAATATTTTCAACACTCAATCTCTAGGCTATTGGTTTTGAATGATTTGCATGTATTTAATTTTGTTATAAATTTTCTATAATTTTGTGTTACAAATTTTCACGTGTTAATTAAATAATCGGGGGGGGGGGGATATGGAGTGGTCCGAAGGGCCGGATGTCCCTGATTCTGAGCCCAGACAATTTAATAAAAAAGACTCCTAAAGTACGAATGTGGGTGCTGGTGTGAAGGCCCAATAGCCTTTCCTGAGTGTGAACTTGGACTGCCCACAGAACCTCTCTTTTATGAGTCAAGCTTGCCCACTTGTGGGATGTGAATACCTGTACTTCTTCTATCTTACAGCATTGCTGGCAGATAGACACCAGATGATGAATGTGGAAGTTCACTGTGAGCTACAAAACTCAGGACACATGTAAGGATCCCTTAATGAAGTCAGTTCCCTCACTGACACTATTTCTCATTTCTTCACCTGCAAATTGCAAATCTACTCAATGCATGGAATCGTGCTTATTGATTAGGTAATTACTGTAGTGTTTGCAGACTTTGAAAAGCAAGGGACTGTCTAGGATGCACAATTCTTTTGCAAATCAGCAGCTCTGATTCCTCAGAGAAAGTCTATATTTGGGCTTATCTATACTATTTTGCTTCTCTAATTGTCTTTCCTGTTGTCTGCCTTTGCTCATTTAATTACTTATTAGCAACTGGCTATGAAATAAGAGAAAAACATAAAGGGGATAACACATAAGGCATAAAATAAGGTCACTTTTTAGTATAAATAGCATCAGTGAGGGAAGATGTTTTTAGAAGGTGATCCTGTTATTACCTTTATTTCTTCCTTGCTGTAATACCTAGGCAAAGTGTGTGTACCTTTCTTTCCCACATACTCAGAGATGTGTTCTTGCCATTTGAAACTAAAAAAACTCATTAGTGTTCAGAATGGAGCCTGCATATTCAAATTTGGTTATACTCCTCATTGCTAGGTGTTGAGTTGAAAAAGTCGTCTCCCAAAAGTGTGAAAATACCCTCAATGTATACCAGCACTCCTTTATAGATCTTACCTGCAATCTTCTAAGTTGCTCTGAGTCCCATAACCACCCTTCTGTGTCTGAGGGCTCTTCCTGTGTCTGACTCTAGTCTCGTATCTCTGAAAGACTGGTGTTTTCCATCTCACTGGATATTGAAAAGGTCCATAGCTATTCCTTCTGGAAATATGGTGGTCTCAACCACACAAAAATTTGGGAGCTTTGGGGCATGAAACCAAATGTAAGTCCAGTTAGACCTTTTAGAGAGAGAGCTTTGCCTCCAGAAATAAGAGGATGTGTTGCCACAGTATCTATAATAATAGAAGTATAATATGCTAATTAGACCGGCCAGCCAAACAACCTTCCGGTGTCATTCCAGATGTCCTTCTGGATGAAGCTGCGGTGACGGGGGCCAAGGCAGAAGTGATTAGGGGTGATCAGGCAGGCAGGTGAGCAGTTAGGAGCCAGTGGTCCTTGTGGGATCAGGCCTAAACTGGCAGTCAGACATCCCCTGAGGGATCCCGGATTGCAAGAGGGTGCAGGCCAGGCTGAGGAACTCCCCTACCCCCACCTTCCCCCGTGCATGAATTTTGCGCACCAGGCCTCTAGTTACAACATAATGATAGTCCAGGCTAAGGTAGTCAAAGCCAAGTCCTATTAGCTTAAGGAAAATATGGGCTCACTGAAGGAAGGGCAGAGGATGACAGGAATGCCAGGGGCTGATACATTCTCAGGACATTCTTGCTCTTTTTATCAACTCCGTCTCTCTTAGGTTGCCTGAACTTGCGACCCATGGCAACAAGCATCACCAGACTTTTACCTTTCAAACCTTACAACCAGAGAAAGAAGTGCTTGCCTCTCTGAGGGGGGTCCTTCTTTTCTGCAAGGGCAACTGTGTCAGGATGACTTTAAGTGGTGGATAATTTCTCATGATTTTTCTAATGCATATGTAACACAGGTGTGTGATATATATGTAAATAGATACACAGGAAAAATTAAATGACAAACATTTAGAAAGGCAGCAAGAGGAAAGACTTTGGCCTTACTTGATGATGATGAAGGGGTAGGTAAAGCTCTGATGGTGAGACCTTCTGCCTCTTCACTTTCCTTAGTGATACAAGAATGGCAAGTCACTCCAAAAACACACTGAAGTCCTACCTGATGATAATCTCTACGTATTTCATATGTATATTTTAAAATTTACATTAGCCATTTTAGAAAAATTCTTCTGTAGCACAAGACCAGAAATTCTTTTTTTCTTAGTTTTTTTTTTTATTATTGTTTGAGGTATTATAAATAGTAGTACATATGTCTCCTTTTTTCCCCCCATTGACCTCCCCTCAGCTTCCCCACCCCCCAGTACATGCCTTCACCTGCCCGCCCCCCAGTGTCTTGTATCCATTGGTTATGCTTATATGCATGCGTACAAGTCCTTTGGTTGATCTCTTACAGCCCCCCTTGCCCAACCTCCCCTGCCTTCCCAATGCAGTTTGACAGTCTGTTCAATACTTCTTTGCCTCTGTATCTATTCCGCCCCCCCATTTCTTTCCTTTAAAAAATTTTGCCTCTGCACACTAGAAATGAACATATAATAACAAAAAAAATAATAATAGTAAAAAATGTTTGAGTCCCAATTTCAATGTCCAACAGTTCTGAGTCCCCGTTACAATGTCTAACAGTTCCTTATGTATACACGTCAGCAATGATATCTGGATGGTGGGCACATGGTGGCAATGCAGGTCCAACCCTCTCTGGTTTGGTCCTAGGCAACCTGCAGCGGTGCACAGCTGCTGACTGCTTGTGTGGCAAGGCGTTGTCAGCGTCTTCCATCTCTGGACTGTTTTTTCTCTTGTCTTCGTGGTTGGAGCAGACCTGTCAATTCCTCTCTGTTGCAGGAAACTAATAACTATGTTGAATGAAGAGTTTATTTCAACTAAGGTATAGTTGAAATAAACTCTTTCAGGGAAGGTACCTGAATAGGTGAATGTAGCTAATATATATGTTTCTGTGTTCATAGAACACAATGTTAATGGCATCTGGGTTGTACACCACAGCAGTCTTGTGGATGTTGGTGTGTGTGTACAGATGTGGTAGTACCTGCAACTTGCCCTTCTTCCTTATTAACCTAAATATTTACATTTCTTTGGTGGCTTGGTGTCAATGGGATATAAACGGAAGTTTTTGGTGAAACATCTAGAAAGACTCCTTTGCACTCCATCCTTCTTTCCTGTTGCCTATAATACCAGGTATGTGATAATTGGAGCTCCAGCAGCCAATGCTGATAACTGAGACATGGAAGGATGGCAGAGAGAAAAAAATAGAAAGAACTTGGGTCCTACCTCCACACTTTTCTTTTTAGTGAGATATATGTTAATATAAAGTTATTAATTGTATTTTATATAGTAGGTTAAACAGTGTACCTTACAGAACAGGGTTTGGGCAGGACCTATTACAGTTGGATGGACAATCAGTACAGAGCAGGGCAGTCCTTAAAACATTGAATTTTCTGAGATTTCTGGAAGATTTACATGAAAAGCCTTCCAGACATAAATAATATCCTAGATTTCTTCAAGTTAGGCATGAAAGGAAGGCAGTAAAATAACATGGGTATCCTGGCCACTGTTTTTTCTCTGATCTCCTTGTCTAGGTATAAAAGCAGGTTTTCTAGTAAAACCGGAAAAGTGAATTCTGGTGTGTCCCAATCATAGCACTGGCCCAGGAACTACAGGGCTATGACACAGGACAGTAAGTAAAAATGTGTGTGCTTGGAGCCAGGTACTCGTGGGTTCAAACTTTAATTCTTCTACTCACTACTCACTGGCTATGTTATTAACGTCTCCGGGTATTGTCTATATCTGAGCATGGACATGATATAAGTATTTTGTTGTGGTTTAAAGTGGCTAAAATCTAGAACTAATGAGCACTGAGGTGAGAGGTTGACTGCTGTGCAGACATTAACTGTCCAGTGGCTTGGAGAGCTATGCCTACCTCTCAGTTCCTGAGCACACAGAGTCCAAAGAGCAAGTCAGAGAAAAGTTAAAAGCCCAAAGTTTTGTGCAAAACTGTAAACGCATAAACTCAGTACAATGGAAAAACACAGACCAATAAATGTCATGCTCTAGTCATATCACAAGTCAGTCAGCATTCTCTTCTCTGGACAGAAATCAGCAAGAAACCAAAGAATGGACTTAGGCTATTTTCCCACCCTTCTGAGAATTCTGAGAGGTCAAAGTTCTCATTTTATGGGCTGAGGCAGAAAAGCAAGGAGAGTTAGGTAGTAGCTCACTTTATATCAGGCTTTCCTGGCATGGAATGAGGATTAAATTATATAATTAAGTATATATTTTAAAAACCCATGCATTCTTATGACACAAATATCCTGAAAAGCAATTGAACATAGAATGATACATCGTCTTCTGGGTTCTGTTGTCATCTGATTCACTTTCATCCAGGAACTATCCATTTGCCTTTCTGATATCCTCATTTCATCTGGAAAGTTGAATGGAGGACAAGGATATGTAGAGAAAGGCAGGGGAGGCAAGAAGAAAGGAAAGGCTGCAAGTTGGCTTTTTTTCCAGTCCACTCCTTACTCTCTTGTGTGGATGCTCATGGTTGGGAAGAAAAATGAAAAGTGAAGGCCACTGCTACACCTCAATCTTAAAGTGTATATTAGAAAAGCATTCAAAGAAAAAAAAAGTCTCAAATAAAATCTCTTGCCAAGAACTGCACTGAAGCTTGCAAATGGAACTATGGCTAGTAATGTATTTGTGGTTATAGCAAGAGTCCTAAGATACAAAAGAGTTCATTTTATCTTCCAGTGTCTCCCATCTATCTAAAATGGTTCAGGCTGTATATTTGCAAATTCTCATGGAAAAAGCTACATTCTAAAGTACACCCATATCAGGGTTATCTGACTACACTCCCCGCCCTCCCCTGCAACGCCCACCCCCTAAGGGATAATGACCAAGCCTTCCAGGTCTAAAGTGAAAATAAGATAAAGATATTTGGAGAACAAAGTACAGTTGCACTCTTGAATAACCAAATTAGGCCTTTAAAAATATTTTAAACTAACAAATACCCAAGTCCATGCTGATCTTTAGAAGTAATCAACATAAAACAATACAGGGATCTTAAGTTCAGAACACAAAAACCTAATAGGATTTGAAATGTAAACACCAGGGATTTGTGTATATAGCTTAATTTGTTTGATTTTCAGTGGGAACAAAAAGTACAGCTTCTAATTTATTAAATATTCATAAAATACTTGTTTAGTGCCTACCACAGATCAGATACTACAGTTAAGACTGGAGACATCATGTCTTGCCTATCTCTTTTTTCATATTCATCTCTAGCTAGAGAAGGAATAGCAATATGCAGGATTCTGAACAGGCACTAGCATACTAGTAAAAGAGCCAGATTATATCTGGAGGTCTTAGACATAGCCCCCAGAAGGGTAGGCAGTGGCCATCAGGGCAATAACAAAGGCAGCAACAACCAACAGTGGAGAAAAATAATGCACATCAAAGAGCCCTGGATAATACAGGTCTGGAGGACCCAGGACCCACAGCCTCTGGAACTGATAGCAGCCTCAGATTAAGTTTAATTCATATGGAGACTAAGTACAAATTTGAAATTTGTAAATGAAAGGAGAAATAAAGATTTTTGATGTGGAACAATGGAATATTATTCAACCTTTAAAAAGAAGGAAATTATGCCATTTGCAACTAATAGATGAATCTAGAGGACAATAAGTCAAGTGACATAAATTAGCCACAGAAGGACAAATACCGCCCAATTCCACTTACATGAGGAATTTAAAATAGTCATACTCATAGAAACAGAGAGTGGAATAGTGGTTGCCAGGGACTGTGGGAGGAGGAAAAGGGAAGTTGTTTGTTAATATTAAATTTTCATGCAAGATGAACAAGTTCTAGAGAATTATAGTGCAAAATAATATATATATAACTAGAGGCCTGATGCACGAAATTCATGCAAGAGTAGGCCTTCCTTCCCCTGCCTGGCTGCCGGCCCCAGCTTCCCTCTGGCACCTGGGACCAGGCCTTCCCTTGCAGCCCCAGCTTCCTCTGGTCTAATTAGCATATTATACTTTTATAATTATAGATAATAACAATATGGTATTATGTACTTTAAAGATAGTAAGAGCTCTGATCTCATGGTAAGTATTCTTGGCACACATGTGCAAATGTGCACGCACACACACGCATACATGCACACACGTACAAGAATACAACAGAATTTTTACAGGTTATGTTTAGTGCCTTAATTGTGGTGATAATACCATGGGTATATGTATATGTACAAACTCATTAAATGTGCAAAAATTTTTGTATATCAATTATATCTCAATAAAGTTTTAAAAGTCTAGGAAAAATTATTTTTTTCCTGGAAAAAGAATGATTTACATATAGTGAAGAGTCATTGGAGTATTTCTGGATTTCTATTTCTCTTCTTCATTTTTCTCTCATTTATTTTTTTTTCTTTTCTTCTTTAATTTTCTGTGATATAGAATTGAAAAATATGTTTTATATTTATTAAATAGTAGTTTCTTGAATATCATATATTTCATGTCTCCTGAATTGTTTTTAAAAATTTAAATATAAGTGAAATCGTTTAAATTTTTCTGGAATTAAAAAAAACAAAGAGACTGTTGTTATCTGTCTAGCATCTGGTTGATTGTGTGTATGTGTGTGTGTGTGTGAGAGAGAGAGAGAATAAGTATTAAAGTTAGAGCAAATGCCTAGAGTAGAAAAGACATTCCTCATTTCTGTTTAAGAAGAATCAGTTTATCTTTTATCCATCCAGTTTCACTCTAAATAAATAATGGAAAACTGAAGAAAGAAGATTATAGTTATGACACTGCAGATTGTATAGCATCTTATGGACGTATTACACTAACTCTTTCTTAATAAGAATTGTTTCTAATGTTTTGCATACTTTTTTTCAGGAGAAATAAAGTCCTTCTGTCAGCTTTATAAGATATCTAGAGCTTACAGGATTTTCTGAAATATTTATTAATAATTAATTAGTGGATATTGTGAATTTAAAGAAGATATGACTAGATTCTTGCAAGGTCACTTGCTCTCTCTGTCAATATTTAAAAATAAACATAAGGCTGACTAGAAGGGTGGTTATTTTATTTTTCTCTAGCAATTGGAAATACGTATTATAAAGCCTTAGTGAAATATAGCCTAAGCTTCATTTTAATTAGAATTCAATGTTCTCTTCTTAGGATAGCATCCAAAGAACAATATAGCCTCATGTCTTCCAATAAGTTGTCTTTTGTGGCTTATTATTTCAAATTAAACCCCACAGTCAATAGGAAGAATAGCGAACTTATTGGCACCCAGAGTTGCCTGTGGTCATAGAATGAAGGAGAGTTATTTCTTAGTAGAACCATCCATATCAACTATTAAGATGAGAATATATATATATGTACATATATATATATAAAATAAAACTTTTCTGATTTTGACAAAACCTTCATTGATGATTGATGCAACGGGCTGTCAAAAATCCTGGTTTTGGTGGCGAACAGAATGTACCAGGTCAGGGACCCAGGACTAGGAGTCTATACTCCCAAATGCCATACCACTTTCTTATCTAAAGGTGTTCAAGGCTTTGCCATTGCTGTTAGGGAAGAGATCAATCTTCATACCTGTGTGGTCTGGCCTCCAACCAATTCCTTCTCTCACCCTCTGCTCCTCCAATATGCCATGTTCTATCTCTCTCTCATCCTGGTCTTCAACTAATCTAATTTTTCTGGCCGATATAATC
Organism: Corynorhinus townsendii; assembly: GCA_026230045.1. Classification (NCBI taxonomy): domain Eukaryota; kingdom Metazoa; phylum Chordata; class Mammalia; order Chiroptera; family Vespertilionidae; genus Corynorhinus; species Corynorhinus townsendii. The sequence goes on from JAPDVU010000008.1 coordinate 71,432,914, forward strand.
TCTCTTTATTTCCTCTCTCATCTTTGGCCAATTTTCCGGCTTGACATTCTGTTGGGTTAAATGCCACTTCCTCCAGGTTGTCTCCTTTCAAACCCAAAGTCAATGTCAGTTTTTCTCCCCAAATGCTTCTAGGGTATCCAGTATTTCCCTGACCACAGTATTTCACACTGTTGTAATTCCCATCTCCTTGTCTGCATGCCCAAGTAGATGAGAAACACTGTGAAGATAATGTCCACTATTTTGTTATGTCATTGTGTTCAATTCCCTATCATAGGCACTCAATGAATATTTTTTGAGTGAAAACATTTAAGATCATATGAGGTTGTACTGATATTAGGGAGTTTGAAAAATATATTCATAGGTAATGTGTTAAAGAAAACTGAGCAGGTAACATACTAGTAGTGCCAGCTAAGGGTTGCTGGTATGTGTATCCTTGAGTCTAGCAGAGCTTGCATGCAGGGGCCTAGTTTTGGGTTTCAAATACCTAGTATTGGGATTAGCATTCAGAGCCCCAAGTCTTGTCTTTAGAAAGATTTTCCAAAGCAGTCAGTCCCCCAAAACCTAAATGGGTTAAGATACTAAAGCAGAGGCCCAATTACTGAGATCAGTGTATAATACAATTGTTTAGGCATTGAGAATGAAGTCAGAGCACATCGATCAGGCCTGTAGAACAAGGTCATATTGGGGCCAGAGCAAGTTGGAGGATATAGAACCTAGGAATTTAAAAATCAGAAAAATCATTAATCCTATAGCATAGAGAAAGGTTGGCCTGCAGATAAAAGCTAATAGACTCCTAATATGGTAATCTGAGAGATTTGAGGACTAGGACCAAGGAAGCCATTATACCTGTCAGGTAATTCAATCACTAGGAAGGCCTGACTTGAATAACTAGGCTGGATCTAGGGATTACCTTGTATAGTAAACTATCCTTCACAGTCCACTTGGAAACCAGGCAGGGAGGCAGGGCAAGAACAGATTCCCGAGTCTGCAATGTGCAGTGTATTTATGACTCCCTCAGAGAATCATGTACTCAACCCAAAATGAAGTTGTTTGCAAAAATCTTTTGTTCTTCTCAGTCCTGTATGTTAGTGCTCTTGCCAAACAACCTTCTTTAAGATATATTCCATTATCTGTTCCACTTGAGTCATCTCACCATTGGGGAAGGCACTCCATTGTCTAAGAATGTCAGTGAAATTCTTGTTCATGATATTGTTCATGGTACTTCACTAGATACCATTCTGGTAATTACCATTTCTGCCACGCCTCCAAATCACAGCTTCAGTGACAAAGCTCCTTGAGCAAGTCAGAAAGGGATCATTTTAACTCAGACCAACCAGAAAGTTCTCAGCCTTGAGAAAAAAAGTAGGCTATCCACCAAAAATGCAGCTAAACATGTGACAGAATTAGGGGATTCATCAGATAAGTTTCATATAGAGTTTTGTTTGGAAATCAATACTTCCCAACATTGGATTTAAGCCCTAGAATTGCATCCAACTCAAACTTCACAAATTTTTCAACATGAAGAGTGGAAGGGACTCAACAGTAGTGGATGCCAGGGCATTCTGAGAGGCTGGGGCACTGAAAAAGTCACTTGCTTCAAGAATTCTAAAAGGATTTCCAGCTAGATCCTTCACAAGTTGAATATTAGCCCCAGCTTTTGTATGTAATTGTGATGTTCTGGTTCTTTATCAGCAGCTGTGAAAAAAGGCGATTTTTTTTCTCTTATAATTCTCTTTCATTTTTTAAATTTAAATTCTTTATTGTTGAAGTATTACATATGTATGCTATTTGTTGATGGTCTGCCTCTTTACCAGCAGCTGTGAGAAGAGGCAGATGTTTTTTAAAAGGAAGCAGGGAAAGGCTATATAGAGAAAGGGGTCAATGATCTTTTTTTCTTGCTAACAGCATTCATCATTCGGTTGAAGTTTATTCACATATCTCCTGGTGAACCCTGAGCTTTCTCAGAATAGGGTCTGCATTTGGTTCTACTTCCTTATCTCATGTGTGGCCTAGAAAGTAGGGATTCAAAAGTAAATGTATTTTGAGCAATTGAATGGATGAATGAATGAATGAGTGTGTAAATAACAATTTCCTTAGAAGTGCTGTGACAGAAAGCTAATGCTTCCCCTTCCTAAATCAGAGGAGTGGGGGGGGGGGGAGATAAATTAGCCTACAAGCAAACTGAGTCACTCAGAAACAGGCCCATCAAGCTGCACAAGAGTCTGAGCAGATTAGAGAAGGTCTCAGAAGCCAGATGAAAGAGGACACCTTCCCAAAAGCCCTCAGGCTTCTCTTTACACTGCCTGAACACTTTTCTGCACTTACATAGCCAGTTTTCATTTGGAGAATTAGATGTAGTGGGCTGTTGGAGAAGGGGAAGTAAGAATGGGGAGCTATGGCACTTCCTTCCTGAGACTGAGGCTGTACCTTAAGCTCAGTACACTGTTTTGTGTCTATTATCTCATCTAATCCTCAAGCAATCATAAGAAATGGGTATCAGTGCTCTTACTTACTGGCTGATGGAGGAAGCTGAGTATAGAGATGTTGGGCAACGTGCCCAAAGTTACACAGCTAACCAGTGGGGATATTGATTCCAGACTCCATTAGTCACAGAGAAACCTTTAGCCAGAAAAACGTGGCTGTCTTCAAAATTCTGCCTCTTCTCAGAATCATTACCTCATCACTCTGCTACCAGAGGAGAGAAAAATATTTCCTGAATAGACAGCACTTTAGAAAATTAACTGCAATTGTTTCACTAAACTCTGAAGGCATGTAAGGTCAAGTGCACAGGGCAGAGGTGACGTAAATGCGAAAGTGGTGGTGATCTCTAAGCATTTTCAACACCAGCCAGAGCTCAGTTAAGAGACTTGTCAAAGCCCAGGAAAGCTGAGCCAGGGAGAGGGAGGGAGCCTGAGAGCCAGGGAGTGCCTTTCTTTTTCACCTTCCTCATCTTTTCACTATCACAATCTCCTTATAGGCAGTGATTTCCAACTCCAGTGTCCTCCCACTGTCACAAGGTCTCTGTCCGCCTGACTGTAATGAGCAATTTGCTCTAAGCCACTACGAGAAATTGCAATTTAATTTATTTCAGTGGCATTTCAAGAAGGGAGATGCTTGAACAAGCTATTTGGTGTCCTCTACATTTCTATTGAAGGTTAATCGCTACCCAATATGTGTACTTGAGCTCCAAACTGTGTTCTTGAGAAAATGGAGTAATTAAACCACAAGTGGCAATTACTTGTATTTTTGTAGGCTTCCTGCCATAGCAACATTTTTAAGTAATATCTTTTCTAAGTTGGCATACAGCTCTCAGATTTCTATTTCCAATGTGTGTGCTATGTATCAATTTCTGTTAATTTTGTTCAGTACTGAGACTGGAAAGAGGGCATCATCATCTGACTAGAATCAGAAGTTGATATTTTTTACTACAGCTTATTCTCCCCATAAACCTCTTGCTTCAGAAATTTGTCTTCACTTGAGTATATTCTAATCATGTAAACACTGCCTTATTAGAAATATCTCTGAATTTGTTTTAAAAACATGGCTCTGGAATATCCTTGTAGAGTTAATGCTTCACAGCCACTAGAATTCTTACTGAAAGAATATTTATTGACATGGGAAGTGTTCATCATATAGGTGGGGAAATATGTTAAACTGTATGTAGAGTATGAGCATCATTTTAAAATATTTGAAATGTGCACAGATATACACATAGAAAAATGATTGGGAAGAAATATTCAAGGTATCTCTGGATGGTGGCTTTTGGATAGTTTTATTTTCTTCTTAACTTTTCTGTATTTTTTGTAATAAATATGTATTACTTTTACACTTTATTATATTTATTAATACTTTATGGAATACAAGAAGTATTTTATTTAAAACTCAAACTATATAGATAGAGTTGAACTATCCTTAAATATCATTACCATTTCAGTACCCTTCCCAGATATTAATATTGTTATTTTGATGAATAGCAAGGCTTATCAACAATGTTCTATGCACATTGGGGGCAAGATAAATCTTTGGGGGTTGGGAAGTATGCTCTCTGAAGGATAGTTTGCAGCATCTTCGGTGTCTATTCACGGGGTGCCAGTAGTACCCCTGCTCCTTAGTTATGACAACCAAAAATGTCTCCAGACATTGTCAACTATCCTCTGAGGGACAAAATTACATCCCCAGCCCCACTGAGTGCCCCACTGTACAGCCTCATAGGCCTTTTTGTTTTTTTTCACTGCATTGGTACACATACACTCATATGGAAATACATGATAAAAAAAGTATGTGGTATTATTCTGTATTTATCTATAACTCGCTTTCTAAAAATTCAATGATATGTCTTAGTAATATTTATAAATTAATCCATAAAATATTGGCTATTATACTAATAATCAGAAAGGAATGTAATAAAGACACACAGAAGAAATGTGCAATCATAATCCAGACAAAGGCCTTCAGGAAACCACCACTGTAGGTGAATCTAGTGCAGAAGGTAACTCTGGGACATGTTCAACCGTCTGGTGAGGAGAAGGGCCTCCTGAGAGCCATGGTGACTGAATCACATTAAAAAAAATGAAATTATAGGAGGCCCCGTGTAGGTAAGAGGTAGAACATGCAAACAAACAAACAACAAAAAAGATGAGAGCCTGGGATTCCTAGCCAGTGTGCCAGTCCTCAGAACAATGCTAGTCAAAGGATCCCCCACATGAGTGTCTTCTCACCAGTTACTGTAATCCATACCAAAAAATTCCCTTGTCCACTTTTCTTCAGCTAAACCTACCTCTACAACCTCCTTCTTTTTTTTTTTTTTATGAATATGGAGATTTTAGAACCTACATTGAGGCAAGATTTAAACTGAGTAGAGAATCAAAACTTTAAAACAAGATTTAAGTTCATCCATTCCCCCCCAAAATATAACAATCAACCCATCAGGAAGCAGAACACTGATCTCACTCCAGAAGCTCCAACCCCTGTGCCTCTCCCTTGTTCCAACGCCAATATTTTCTTCCAGAGGCAATACCTATTGTCACTTTTTCAAAAGTGATATTTTTTCTCTTTCTTTCTTTCTTTCCTTTTTTTTCTATGGAAGGGCAGTAATATTTTATATTTTTATTTTGTTAATTTTTAAAATCTTTATTGTTGAAAATATTATGTATATCTCCGTTTACCCCCATTGACCTTTTCTAGCCTACCCCTATCCCCTTCCCCAGGTCTTTACCACCCTATTGTCTGTGTCCATGGGTTATGCATATATGAATACAACTTCTTTGATTGATCTCTTCCCACCCATCCTCCCTCAACTTCCCTCTGAGGTTTGACAGTCTGTTCCATGCTTCTATGTCTCTGGATCTATTTTGTTCATTAGATTCCACATATGAGTGAGGTCATGTTATACTTGTCTTTCTCTGACTGGCTTATTTTGCTTAGCATAATACTTGTTTCTTTTCTTTATAGTCTACTACATCCCTAAATAATATGGCAGCTTTGCCTATTTTGAACCTTATTTAAATAAAATCATATTATGTATTTTTCCTTATCTTGCTTCTTTCACTCATCATCATGTTTTTGAGAACTGTCTATAATGTTAACTATTAGTACACCATTTGGTCTTGTTCATTACTATATATTTACTGTTTTGTGAATCTGCAAATTTATTTCTAGTTTCTGCTTTTTCTAAATATTTGGATTCTTCCCATCTTTATTATTATAATTCCACATTATATAGATTCCTATTGATGGGCCCTGGGCATATGTGTGCAAGTTTCTCTAAGATGTGTACAAAGGAGTGTATTGACCATGTCCAAGGATCTGTGTATGACTAAAACACCTTCAGGCACTGAAGAAAATTTCCCATTGTTCCACATCCTCACCAATACTTAATGTGCAAAGCCATTAATATGTTAGTGTGGTTCTTGTCTTTTAATACTAGACAACATCATATCATACCCAGGAGTAAGGTAGATGAAATATAGAGCTCTCCTAGTTAGGCGGCTATAAGAAAATATCACAAATCGAGTGGCTTAAAAACAACAGAAATTTATTTCTAACAGTTTTAGATGCTGGAAAGTCCAAGATCAAGGTGCTGGCAGATTTGGTGTCTGGTGAAAAGCTGTCTTCTTGCTGTATCCTCACATGGTGGAAGGGGTAAGGGAGTTCTCTGGGGTCTCTGTTATAAGGGTACTAATCCTGTTGATGAGAGCGCCACCCTCATGATCTGATTACTTCCCAAAGGCCCCACTTTCCAATGCCATCATAGTGGGGATTAGGATTTCAACATACAGATTTTAAGTGTGCACAAGCATTCAGCCCATAATAGCCTCTGAACGGAATGAACACTACATGAAGTTATGTGAATGAGCTTCTCCTCATCATTCTCAGGAGTAAAGTGAGGCCAGTGCCCTACAAATTTCTTATCTTACCCTTGACAGAAACTCATAGAGGAGGTGAGATTACCAATGGCAGAGTCTGGAGACTGCCAGGGTCCAGCAGAAAACATTACAAATGCCATCACCAAATCTAAGAGGTTAGCTAAAAAGCATGTTACAAACACTTAATTTATTATAAAATCAAAGTGATAAAAACAAACAGAAGCAAGAACCTAGTTAAAAGCTCAAACATTGGGCCAAAATGGAACTCATCTAATTTCCTCTCTGCCCACACCTGCTCCTTCAACAGTATCTTCCTCTCAGTAAGTGATGTCACCATCCACCCTGAGGTCTCAATCAGAGAAAGAATCTTTTTATGGAATTATCCCTCTCTTGGCCACCTATACCTGATAACCTAACTTTCAAAAGGTCTACTGCTCTCTATCCCCATCTCGAATACCTTAAAACCCCCACCCATACCATTATGATTGCTTCCTGCATACTGCAGCAACCTCCTAATTGCTCTTCACACATCCACTGTATTTCAAGCTCCAAAGTCAGGGATCTGATCAGTTTGCACTTCATTAGCCTGGCACGGTGCCTGACACATGGTACTGCATTTGGTAAATGAATGAATGAATTTATGATTTTTTCTCTACAGACTAATCACCAAGGTGATTTCAAAAGCTGTTCTAATTGTGCTGCTGTGAACCTGTAAACCTGTGGATGATTCCTTATTGCTTTTAGGAATAAAATTTCAAGTTATTTAGTATCCTATCTAATAAAAGAGTAATATGCAAATTAATCATCACTCCGCCACGCTCACCAGCTAATCAGGAATGAGTATGCAAATTAACCCAACCAAGATGGCTATGGAGAGAACAGGAAGCTTGGGTTTCCCTGGCGATGGAGGAAGCCAAGCTTTCCACACACCCTGTCAGGCCCAGGCCTCCACTCAAGGCTACAAAGTTTCAATTATAAAAGATAAACAGAGGAGAATCCAAGATGGCGGTGTAGGTAAACACCTAAACTGCTGCCTCGCACAACAATTTAAAAACTACAACTAAAAGACAAAATGTCTATCACCCAGAACCACGGGAAAGCTGGCTGAGTTCTACAACTAGAAGGAAAGAGAAAAGAGCATTGAGACGTGCACGAGCGCTGAAAAGCTGAGGTACGGAGGCGCATGATCCGGGCTGGTGGCAGGCATTGCTTTTTTCAACCCGAAGGGAGACAAGCCCCCGATTACTCTGAAATCCAGTCTCTGGGGAGACACGGGGGACCCAAACTCCTACGGGGAGAAGCTGGACTGTCTGCCAGTGAGGGTGGCTTGTTTGCAGAGCTGCGTGCAGGAATAGTTGTTTACTGCACTGGGGCACAGGACTCACGGATGCTGTCGGGGACGCAGAGCCGGCTAACTAGCAGCCATTGCTGTTTGCCACACCCTAGCCTAGTGACACCCTGAGACCCCACCCCACACAACCTACAAACCCACCCAAGCTCCAAGCAGCGGTGTTAGCATAAGAAAGGCCTGCCCTATCGCAGCTTAACCTAGCAAACTTGCAGCCCGGGTCAGACAGCTCCAAAACCTCCAAACCCCAAGCAAAGAGGAGAAAACTGTAGCTCCTGCTGGGTGGCCTCAGACAGTAGCTGACCTGCACCCCATTGGAGATCCAGAAGCCAGTGTACCTAGTGGTCAGTGTGAGACACCAGATTTCACCTTCTCACATCCATAAGTGACACATTCAAGAGGCAGACTCAGTGAGCACCAAAGCCCCACTGAAACAAGTCCTGCCCCATAAGAGTGTCTTCAGCGCAGCAGTTCTTCCATTATAGACACAGCGAGTGCTCACAGCTAATTGGCCTGGAGGTCAATTCCTTCCAGTTTGGTACACAGCAATTAAGGCTTAACTACACCAAGACTTTGCACTCAGCCCACAAAGTGGTGTACCAAGAGCATCCATCTCATGTGATTGAGGAGGCTGAGCTACTGCCCCCTATAGATCAGCTACCACACAAAGCTACTCCATCAACACAGGGAAGCAGCCAAAATGTGGAGACAAAGAAACATGTCACGAATGAAAGAAACGGAGGAAAGCAAACTACTGGATGACATAGAGTTCAGAACCACATTTATAAAGTTACTTAAGAATCTTCTTAAAACCGCTGAGAAACTTGATGAGACCTTTAAGGATATTAATGAGAATGCCAAAAAAATGGAAAAAAATCAGTCAGAAATGAAGCTTACACTGTCTGAAATAAAGAATATACAGAAACTCAACTGTAGATCAACGTACCCCAAGAATCAAACCAAAGATCTGAAATATGTGGAAACAAAAACATCCAACCAGAAAAACAAAAAGAAAAAAGAATCCAAAAATATGAAGACAGTGTAAGGAGCCTCTGGGACAACTTTAAGCAAACCAACATCCGAAGTTTTGGGGTGCCAGAAGAAGGGAGAGAGCAAAATATTGAAAACCTATTAGAAGAAATAATGACAGAAAACTTTCCCTACCTGGTGAAAGAAATAGACTTACAAGTTCAGGAAGTGCACAGAACCCCATACAAGAGGAATCCAAAGAGGACCACACCAAGACACATCATAATTAAAATGTCAAAGGCAAAAGACAAAGAGAGAATATTAAAAGCAGCAAGAGAAAAACAGTTAATTACCTACAAGGGAGTACCCATACGACTGTCAGCTGATTCTCAACAGAAACTATGCAGGCCAGAAGGGAGTGGCAAGAAATATTCAAAGTGATGAACAGCAAGAACCTACAACCAAGATTACTCTACCCAGCAAAGCTATCATTCAGAGTTGAAGGTCAGATAAAGAGCTTCACAGACAAGAAAAAGCTAAAGGAGTTCATCACCACCAAACCAGGATTACATGAAATGCTGAAGGGTATTCTTTAAGAAGAGGAAGAAGAAGAAAAAGGTAAAGATAAAAATTATGAACAACAAAATGACATCAAATACATACCTACCAACAAGTGAATCTAAAAATCAAGTGAATAAAAAATCTGAAGAACAGAATGGACGGGTGAATATAATAGAATCAGGGTCATAGAAAGGGAGTGGACTGACGATTCTCAGGGGAAGCAGGTGTGAGGGGTGCGGGAAGAGATTGGACAAAAATCTTACTCCTATGGATGAAGACAGTAGCGGGGGGTAAGGGCACGGGGTGGGGTGGGGAATCAGGTGGAGGGGAGCTATGGGGGAAAACAAAGAGGAACACCTGTAATAATCTGAACAATAAAGATTTATTTTAAAAAAATTTAAAAAAATAAAAAAGATAAACAAAATCTCAGATACCAGGACTTCTGCTTGGGTCTCCCGGGGGGCTGGCCGGCAAACCACCACAGGCCCCTAGCCCAGGCCATCCCACACCCCAAGGGAATCCCTCACCCTGATCCGGGACACCCTTCAGGGCAAACCAGCTGGCCCCCACCCATCCACCAGGCCTCTATCTTATCTAATAAAAGAGTAATATGAAAATTGACATCACTCCAACACACAAGATGGCTGCCCCCATGTGGACACAAGATGGCCCATCACAAGATGGCCAGCAGGGAAGAGCAGTTGGGAGGGACTAGGCCTGCAAGGGAGGGCAGTTGGGGGCAATCAAGCCTGCAGGGGAGGGCAGTTAGGGGTGACCAGGCCGGCAGAGGAGGGCAGGTCGGGGTGACCAGGCCTTCAGGGCAGGGCAGTTAAGGGCAAAAGGCTGGCAGGGGAGAAGTTAGGCATCAATCAGGCTTGCAGGGGAGTGGTTAGGGGGTGATCAGGTTGGCAGGCAGAAGCAATTAGGGGCAATCAGGAAGGCAGGCAGGCGAGCAGTTGAGAGGGATGTCCCAGATTGGAGAAGGTGCAGGCTGGGCTGAGGGACCCCCTTCCCCCCCAGTGCACAAATTTCATGCACCAGGCCTCTAGTAACTTATAAGACTCTGAGTGATCTTCCCTTGGTTTAGCATTCAAGCTTATCTTTCACAATTCTCCTCTTGGACCCTGTCCTCTAGTAATTCTAAACTCCTATTAGAGCCTAGCACAGTCTTTGCTCTCTCTTGTCTCTGGGACTTTTCAGACACCATTCTCTTTCCCTGAAATGCTTCCATAATGAATCTTTTCCTCATAGTAATCATAAGGGTTATTCACAAATACGCTAGCTTTTTCCCCATCCAGGAACAATGGGGTTGCATTTCCTTGAACTCATAATTAAGATGTCCATGTCAATTTTTTTGGCTAATGGAATTTGAGCAGAAGTGAGTTGCACCACTTCTGGGCTAATGATTACAAAATCAGTGTAAGTCATTGTATTCTCTTTGCTTCTGTCTCAGTGAACATGAAAGCTAAACATCAAAGTCACATCAGTTGGGACTTTGAATCTGATCCACAATAAGTACTATGAGTGGGCAAAAAATCTTTGATATTTTCAAGCCACTGATATTTTGGGATGTTTGTTACAGCAGCAAACCCTGACCTACTCTGAATAACTCCATGCTCCCTAATCACCCCTCCCTAGCACCCATGCACACAAATGTGTCCTTCAGATTTGGCTCTGATAGTTCTCCTTTAAAATTGTGGTCAGCAATTTACAAAGACTCAAAATAGTGCAGAGAAAAGAATTGAACAAAGTATGTGTGTGTGTGTATATGTTGGGGGGAGCAATCTAGAGATAGCGTAAGAAGAATTATTGATAAAGATAGAGCATTCCTATGTTTTTAACACTGGTAGGCATTAAAGGCTTGGGGAGAAAAAGCACATTGGGTCTTAGTGTTCTGTTTTTTAAGAAGAAATGGAGAAAACACACACATACACACACACACACACACACACACACACACACACACACACACACACACACAAACTAGCCTGGTCCTATTTTGGTGGCTCAGTGTTTGAGCATTGACCTTTGAAGTAGGAGGTCATGGTTTGATTCTTGGTCAGGGCATATGCCTGGGTTGTGGGTTAGATCCCCAGTAGGGGGCATGCAAGGGGCAGCCAATCAGTGATTTTCTCTCTTCACTGATGTTTCTATCTCTCTATCCCTCCCCTTCCTCTATGAAATCAATAAAAATATTTTTTTTAAAAACTTGGCCTGATTGAGAAACCAGGGTTGTTTGCTGTTTATACTATACAATAAAAATTGACCTTGGATAAGTCATTTCTGATTCAGACTGCAGTTTCCTCAACTTTAAGTTGGAAGTTCCAGACTTATCTACACAACTCCTTCAAGTTGAATGAGGAGTGTTTCCTTGACTCTCTCTCTCTCTCTCTCTCTCTCTCTCTCTCTCTCTCTCTCTCTCTCTCTCTCCATCCCCCTCTCCTCCAGAGGAGCCCAGGATTCAAACGTCTTTGCCAATAGTATGTTTGGCAATCAAAAATATTCTCTGATAAGTACGAGATGACTTTCCTCAGTACTACCAATTTTGCTTTTGAATATCTGTCCATGTACATATGTCTTGTTTGCAAGTAAAAAATAATCATTGACTCTTAAATTTGCTTTGTAAAATAAGCTTATATTCCATAAATGACACATATGGAGTCTGTCACCTTGCTTTCTTGACAGTACACACCAAATTGCATGTAGCTGGTTCCTGAACTTCCCTGGGGTAAGGGTTAGGGTTAGGGCTCATCATGGCTGGTGTCAAGCAGGTGGCCTTTTCAAGGCTTATTTAAGGTGTGGGATGGGTAACCCCTGAGAAAATCCACCAAGCAGGATAGGTAGGGATTTTAACTGTGATTATTCTTTTGCTAGGCTCTCTCTCTCTCCTCTTCTCTCCCTATCTCTGCTCCCGGCCTCCCTCTCTCCTCTCTTGCATGTGCTCTTACCCTCTTTTCTTCTCACTGCCTTGTATTTTTGGTGAGTGTCAAATATGACTTAGGAGTGTTTACTTTGTTGATAAGTGGGAAAGAGATCCAGTATCATCATCATCATCATCATCTCTTCTTTCTCCTTTTTTGTTTGTTTTAAATATTGTAAGATGAAACAGAGCATTCTTGAAGCCATGACAATTTTTTTTTCAAAGAAAGAATCTCGCCGAAACCGGTTTGGCTCAGTGGATAGAGCATCAGCCTGCGGACTGAAGGGTCCTGGGTTTGATTCCGGTCAAGGGCATGTACCTGGGTTGCGGGCACATCCCCAGTGGGGGGCGTGCAGGAGGCGGCTGATCGATGTTTCTCTCTCATCGATGTTTCTGACTCTCTCTCTCTCCTTTCCTCTCTGTAAAAAAATCAATAAAATATATTATTTTAAAAAAAGAATCTCATTAGCTTCCACATAGTTTGGGAGAAAAAAGGAAGCTGTTTGTTCTCTTGGGGTTAGAAGCCCTTTAAACAGGAATGGGCTGACATTTAGGTAAACTACCTTTCTCCCATTCTTCCTCAGGTCCCTTTTCTAGCCTCTACCCCCAGGAGCCTCTCTGACCTGTTTTTATTCCCTTCCACTACTCTCTTTACCTGCATTTCACTCTTGGAAGTCTTAGTTCTTCCCACCTACAGAGCTTTTTTATAAAGACGAAAATTACTGAGACCTCTTTAGAACTGCTTGTTGTGAAAACAATAAACATTGATCCCAAACACTTATGTAATAGTTCAAATTGCAGAATTGAAACACTATTCAAGCATGATGATTGTGGGTACATATTTAGGAGGATGAATAACACTTTTCAAGATATTATTAAAGAAAGAAAGAGAGCTTAAATTGTTTTCCTCAGCTTAGTCAACCTCCTAGCTCAAAGCCAGTAAATAGTACAATTATGAAACTAGATTCCATTGAGTTGGCACTATTTTAAGGTTGCTTCCTCCTGGAGCTATTAGTTTGTAGCATATACTTTTCCAAAGAAAACATAAGGCTTATCTGTGTATATTCGAGTATACAACATGAGAAACCAAAGCACACATTTGCCTCAAGTCTGTGAGAAAAAAGAATCTTAGTATCTGAATTTTGAACTCTATTTTTTTCCATAACACTGCTCTCCTTTGAGCCCTTCAGATACAGTTTCTGAAAGACTAGATGAAACAGCAAGGATTAGGTAGTATTAAAAAGCAGGATAATAGGGTAGCAATTTATTATTATACTAGTACACAATCCACTTCTCTCCAGGATGATTTTTAAATCCTATTCAGGAGTTTATCATAACAGCAGAAGCCATTTCATGAGAACTTTTCAGAATATAATTATTTTTCTCCAAAGTAAGAATTAATGCTTCAAAAGAACTATAAACAATTTCACCTGTGTTCATTGTGCCTATGTTCTGGTGAATATACAAAAACTAGCAAATTAAAACAAAGTAATTGTTGCCATTTCTGTTACCTCCATAATAAAATAAAATTATTCACATCTAACATTTATGGAAAAGTTATTCCACATCAAGTCCTACGCTAAGAGTTTTTAAAGAATTCTCTATCACAAAGTAATTAATATTCAACCAGACTGCTGACACAAAGTTCTACAGGCATTCCATTTTACACATGAAGAAATGAAGATTCACAAAGTTTAAGTAGTGTAGTCACTCAGTGACTATGTGGCCAGGCCAATGCTTGAATCTATGTCTGTTTCCTCTAAACCAGTGGTTTTCAACCTTTCTAATGCTGCAACCCTTTAATACAGTTCCTCATGTTGTGGTGACCCCCAACCATAAAACTATTTTCGTTGCTACTTCATAACTGTAATTTTGCTACTGTTATGAGTCGTAATGTAAATATCTGTGTTTTCCGATGGTCTTAGGCGACCCTGCTAGTGGTTATCAACCTGTGGGTCACAACTCACAGGTTGAGAACCACTGCTGTAGAGCCTAAGACCACCGGAAAACACAGATATTTACATTACGACTCATAACAGTAGCAAAATTACAGTTATGAAGTAGCAACGAAAATAGTTTTATGGTTGGGGGTCACCACAACATGAGGAACTGTATTAAACGGTCACGGCATTAGAAAGGTTGAGAACCAGTGCTCTAAACCCATGCCAACTCTCAGCATAAACATTAAACAAAAATTCTGGGACCAGAGAGTGGCACAGGGCTCGAGGTCTAATTGAGGACATTTCTTACTGTTTCTGTGCCTCTCTTGTCTTTGTAAAAAAGACATTATCTATAATCATACATTCCCTATGAAGTTGTCATAATGATTAAATGAGATAAAATATATAAATCACTTAACTGTATGACACTTAATAAGTGTTCAATAAATGCTAGTTATCTTTTGTTGTCCCTTTTTCATTCTGCTGCCAACCCCTCCCAGAAAAAAAAGCCTTCTGTCTTTTTTTGTTTTATTTTATATTTTACTTTTCTTCCTCAGTAAATCACAACAATGGTTATTAAAAATAAGCCATGATTGTGAAGAGGGAAGTGGCTTAACCAAAAGCCTAACAATAGCAGATGGATTACTAGCAGGCTTCCCCAACAATATTTTGGTGTTCAGCCTTCCCTATAATGAAGACAGTTGACCTGATTCAAACAGACCAATGCCATCAGTCATCTCTGCTGTGCTGTTAATGGGCTATGTGGCCAGGCCCATCAGTAGTCCTGGAGCTGGTAGGTCTTTCCTATGCCAAGGGCTTTAACTGAATATTGTCAATGCCCTGAGAAGAGGATAAAGGGAGAGGGACTGAGAGAGGATGAAGGAAAAGGGACCATATAGGGAACTAGGTTGGCTAAGAAACTATTTCATTTGTACTCCTTCCCATCTTTCTCCTGCTTTCCTGTCCTTCATTCCTGAATTTCCTCTCTCTCCTTTCCTCTCCCTACCCTCTTTCTCACTGTCTCTCTTCCTTTTTCCCTTCCTCCTTTCTTCTCTCCCTTCCTCCCTTCCTCCCTTCCTCCCTTCCTTTTTTCCTTCCTTCCTTCGTATTGCTTCAACTCTATTTTATTTATGGCCAGTTTGCTGAGAAAACTGAGTCTAAAAAGTTCAATAACTAGTGTCGGCTGGATGGCTCAGTTGGTTGGAACAGTGTCCCATATACCAAAAAGGTAGCAAGTTTGATTCCTGGTAGGGGCACATACCTAGGTTGCCAGTTCAATCCCCAGTTTGGGCACATAAGAGAGGCAAACTATTAGATGTTTCTCTCTCACATAGATCTCTCTCTCTCTCTCTCTCTCTCTCTCTCTCTCTCTCTGATCAGTAAATATATCCTTGGGTGAGGTTTTAAAAGAAAAGGTCAATAACTTGCCAAAGGTCACATGTGTTTGTGATGTGTACCAAGTTCATACAAGTTCATAGCACTTGCTCTTTCTGCCATACTCCTCTACCAAAAAAAGGGCAGGAGGCATGAGGCATGTAGGAGAAAGGGGCGGCATCTATCTAGGAAGACAGGTTAGAAGCAGAAGTGCTTGTAATAATATCCCAGAGGCACACCCAATGTCTTTTGGGTAGTAGTTGCACGATCATATTTCAGAACTTGGTTTATTCTTGCCTTCTACTTCAAGAAAATTATATTGACTATCACCTGGGCTACTGTCTACCTTTTATTCTTGTTTTCCAGACAAGAAGGATCTCAGCCATGTCTTTCCCAATACTTTGACATTTGAATTTTCAGACAGTAATAAACTATGTTGTCTCTTTGAGGGTTGGGATTTTGCCCTCATTGCTAAACTGCACAGTTTGCTGCACTTTGCTATATTTGCAAATTGTGAGGATGGGAGCAACCTCCTTGGGGACTGATTATATTTTTCAAAAATCTGCATTTTTGTATTATTAACTCTCAAAGAGGCAAAAAAAGGACTCACTAGTACATCATTTCACTAACTGAATATTGCTCTGGGCTTGGTAGATAAAATTAGGCATTTGTATTATACCTTTTGGACAAGCAACTGTACAAGTTGGCATTAAAAATGTATAAAGTACAAGGTTCTAATTTTATAAAGGTGAAGGTTTCTAAATGCTCTATGATTGTTTTGCCTTCCCTTAAACTACGTTCACCTTGTCATTTTCCTGAGGAAAACGAAAGTACTAATGCCAGCAAGCCTACCATGCCCAAGTGCTGGTTACTTCTGTCTAGTAATAGTTGCAACTATTTTGCATAGATGGTGTTTATGTGTTTGTTTAAATGCTAAATATTTTTATAACTTGATAAATAAAACACTAGCAAACAGCTTATGGATACATATAAAAGAAGATTGAATGAGATAATTAACAATGATCAATCAATGACAGTAAGATTTCAAGTATAGGTGATGATTTACCAAATCAACACTTAGAGGCAATGGCAGGAACCATGGGGATGGAATGCTTGCTTTCCTCTTAGTATTCAAAAGCCTTAATAGCCCTCTTGAACATTAAAGGAGGAAGCACATTTTAGTTATGGCCAAGAAAAAGAACATTCATGAAGCAATTTCTCTTGATTGATGACTGGAAAGAGTGAGGTGCTTTGGATTAAAAAAAAAAAAAATCCAACCAATTTGTCAGGACAGTGTTGGAAGGAACAAAGTTTCTCATTTGATTTCATTGACTCAACACATCCTGGGAATAACAAGTACGCTGTTATTCCCCAAACAAGGAGAAGGCAGATGCATGCAGTATATCTGCTTAATAGAAGCACAGTCATTTGCTAAAAGAAATGTCTGCTCACATTTCAAAAGCATATTGGGAGTGTGCATAAACCAAGCATAACACCATTTGTCTCTGTAGTACAGCTACAATGCCATAAACAACCAAGGTAAAAGTAAATATTTTTCTGCTTTTCAACAGGAACATATTCCTATTTAGCTCTCCCTTTACAAATACATTGTTTCTGGATTGGGTTTCTCAGGGACATCTTTATCATTGCCTCTTTGTCAGAAAGGAAGGATCCCATAATGACCAGCAAGTCTATGCACTGTTGCAGGACCATGGCTGGAGAAGTTGCCGATTGCTTGACTTTTGCATAGTAATTGGTCATTAGTATTCATCTCATTCTGTGTTTTCCCAGTGTTTGAAGATGGGCTTCACTTTATTAGAGCTGTTTAGGATATCTCTTAGGATTCTATTAAAGAAGCACAGTCAGGGTCAATGTAAAGAGATATATGCAGGCTCAAGGGAGGGTGTTTCAAAGGTTAGTGTTACTCAACACCGGAAGCGACTTAGAATCTCCAGGTAAGATTTTATAACATACTTTGCATGATTTAAATCAGAATCTTTGGAGGTGGGGTCACTACAACATATTGATTTGAAACTCCCTCATGAGTTTAACAGACATCCAAGGATAAAAACCACTGTTCTACATGTTTAGGCTCCTGAATGTGTTTTTATAATCTGTAAGAGAATGGATTTCATTGGGCAAAGAGCCTGATGAGGCAGTTTACTAAAGATGTACAAACAGCCAATAAATATTTTAAACCTCAATTGTAATGAAAGAAATGCAAAGTAAAAGAGCAACGGAATACCATTTTTGCCCACCATGTTGATGAAATTTTAAAACTGACAATATTTAACATGATATAAAGGACATACCAAGTGGTGGCCTTGTCATTGCCCATTACATACCATTGCTATTGTAAGTAACAATGTGGCAAGGGTGGGCTTGACCCTCACTCCATTTGTAGGGTGCTCTCAAAGTGGTACGACCCAACAGGGTAACAGGATCCCTTCCCATTCTTAATGTTTGCTGATGCTGGCCTAACCTGGTCAATCAGAATGACTTTTATCAAATGTCGTGGCACTGAATTCTCTTTGTTGCTTACGTAGAAATGAAGAATTGCATCACTAAGAGCCATCTTGTAACTGCAAGGCTATCAGACTGAAGATGAAACTAACATCGGAGGAAACAGTGAAGCTATGACCTTCCAGTTACATAAGTCAATAAATCTTTCTGTTTCAGCCAGTTTGAATCAGTTGTTATTATTATTACTTAAAACTGAGAGTATGCTGTCTACATCATCTGATAAGGCTGCAATAGGGACTAATAAAATGAATTGTTGGAGCTGCATATTGGAAGCAATCTTTCTAGAGGGTAATTCAGCAATCTAGATCAGAAACCTTGAAAATAATCACACCCTTTACTCCATAATCCATTTCAAAGAGTTTATCCTATGGAGATAATCACAGATTGACAGAGATTTGTGTCAGAATATTCAAAACAGTTATTTTTAAAACCTAAAAGTTAGAAATAATCCAAGAGATCAACTTAATAATCTTATATCAGTAAAACTGAGCACATTTATATAGAGCAAACTTTAAATTTGTGTTTTAAACAATATTTACTATAGGTCATAAATAACGTTATATGAAAAATATGTGCATCTCTGACAGGAAATATAACCCCCTAAAAATAATTATTCTGGCTAGTGGAATTATGGCCCTCTGCATTTTCCAATTTCTCTATTATAAGAATGTATTAATTTTATAACCAAGGGGTGGGGGGGATGATTCTTAGCACACATGATGACAAAGTCCTCTCCAAAACCTATATCTTATTTATCTTTCCCAAGAACCATTCTTTAGTCATTCCAGGGCCACAATAGACAATAATCAAATTACATAAAACTCCTGTTCCAAGGTTTCTAGCCCCTCGATCTGAGCCATATGAGCAGTATTCTCAGCAGCCCTAGGAACCAGTCCTTATTCTTCTGGGTAATCAGGGGGTCTGAACTCCCAGCTCAAAGTCCTTTCTGTAGCCTTATAATCAGGGCTGGTATAGAGCAGGAGAGAGGAATGGGGCCTGGGAAGCTCTCTGGTTCTGCTGCATCTCTAATTCATGGAATTTTTAAAAGACTTAATGTAATTGTTTGACCAACACAAATGACAGCTTGACCCCTATTTTTACAATCTCCATGCAATTCAAAAGCATTATAATAAAGAATTACTTAATATCTCTGTTTTGCCAGAGTTAAAGGCCCAGTGAGTGCTCTTCTGTTAACTCCTTAAAGGAATTAATTCCCCATTCTCTGGCTCTCTTTGCTCTTAAAAATAAGACAAAAATTTCTTTTAAGCAACACATTAAAAGAGGCAGCTGACACCTCTTGCTGTGTCACTGCAGAGACGGACAGTTGTCATGCATGCAGTTGTGTTGTACTCAAGTCCAAAGTGGGAAGGAAAAAGAAGAGAGAACAAATAAAGAAAAACATCCCTTATCTTTTGAGTTACAAAGTCTTAGCCTATCAGTGGGCCTGAACTCTACAGTGAAGGAGCTGAGCAGTGCCTTCTGTCTTGGGGGGAGGCAAAAGCTAAATTCTTTCCTGGTTTCCAAATACTCTGACTCTAAGTCAGCAAAGAAAGTGCTATTGAATAAAGCTGGGAAAGGAAAGGAATGTGAAAAGCTCCATAGTAGAGATTGCTCACAGGAATCAAACATTGTGGCTAATGCAGGAAGAAGATTAACACATTGAAAAATACTCAAGCAATTGAGATAATCTGCACCCACTCTGGTTCACAAGCCAAGTCAGAATTTCTCAAACTTAAATACCAGTTTATATTCATAGGTCTTGTGTGAGATTGTGCATTTCTAACAAGCTCCCAGGTGACATGCCACTAGTCCAAGTGTTGACATTGGAATAACAGAGTCCCAGATCAATGTGGCAGATGAGGTTTGCATCTCAGCTATGCAGCGACACCTTCTCTATGTACCCAGTGGTACTAGGGTTTATGGGGAGCTGGAACTTCCAAGTAGCTGTGTTAGCTTTATGACAGGGGACATGGACAAGAAAGCAGCACAGGAAGCAGTAGAGCCAGTTGGTCCAGGATGCCAGCAATCACCTTTTAGATCTAAGCGCCCTTTGTCTTGAGACTCTTTGTTGCCTTGGGAGTTGTAACTAACTGTACCTTAAATTGGAAGAACATAATATCTTGTCTCCAATCTGTGTGTAAGAGAGTGAGAAACAGCTTCCCCAGAGAGAGGAGCTAACAGTATTTTTAAAGGTGTCCACAGGGAGTTGGTCTTGCTCTAAGGGGACTGTCCTTGTAATGAGAGTTGAGTGAACGGTATAGGGTGAGGGGAGGATTGAGAGATTATCATTTACTAATACACTACATGTTAGAATGCACTCCCCTTGGCCTCTCCTGTTTAGACATGTTTTCTCAAATATATTATTCTAAGTTTTTTTTTCCATAGCTTAAAGCAAATGGCCTCCACCTGCAGAAGATACCCGCCCCCCTCCTGAGTTGTGTGCCCACCACACATCCTGCTATCTTCCAAGGACATCCTGTTGTTCAGGCAGCTACCCCAGCTGGCTGGTGCAACCCTGACCCAGTCACACCTGTGTAAGAGAACATAAACACTCCCTCAGTGCTGACACCGACACATCGGTCTCAGCCTGCTGTGAGAGAGTGTACAATTTCTTAAACTCTCAACGTATCTTGGCCTGGCTCCTGTTGGCTCAGACCTAACACTACATACTTACATACCTTGTCTCATTTAATCCTGTGGGAACTCTTTGAGGTAAATAGAAATGAGACAATTAAAAATGCAGTAACAGTGTTGTCAACCATGTTTCTAAATTCTCACAACCTAAAGTAATGGAGATGATATTCAAATCCAAATCTTTCTGATTTATCCTTTACATCAAGAGCCCTCTGACCCCAAAAGCCTCCAGCCAATATCTAGCATGCTCATCATTTGAGTAATTGCTTAAAAGCCTTTTGAAAACAACTACTCTGTTCAGTGTGAAGGGGTCCAAGTTTGCTAGCTGGTGTTATTTAGATCACAGCTGAATAAATGAGAAAAGATCATAGCTAACTAAGAAGGTACAAATAGCAGTGGAAATAATAGAAATGATTTTAGAAAAAGGTCCACTACTGACAAAGATATAAAATGGGGATCAGAGGAGGAAGCTCTGGGCAGTCTGAGGGCAGTAGATGCCCCCAAATGGGGTAATGACATCCAGAGGGAAGCAAGGAAGGAAGCCAAGAATACCAGCTGGCCTCTCAATTTTCCCCAGGGTTCTTCCTCACCAAGCCGTGTGAACACCTTGGGACTCAGCCTTCAGAGCTTTACTGTTCCCTGGGATTCTGGGACTCACTCAGAATTCCATGGATCATGAAGGCCAGACTATACCATCAGCTCCAAAGAGAATTAAACGGGCCTCAAACTCCCAGAAATGTAATCATAACACAAAATACTCCAGACTTGGATGCCTCACCTTTGGTCTAGGATGGACTGTATTGAGCCCATGTGGAAGTGGCCAGACAAAGCTGGTTTTCAGAGAGAGAAAAACGAAGCAGTTATACAGTGAGAAGCAAAAAGAGGACGCCATGTGAATCTAAAGACTGATGTGGAGACAGGTTGGCCAGCAATCAGGCTGCCTGGGCTCCCATTGGCTGTCCAGCTTCTGGCTCCAGCCACCTGTGAGGCTGGTTGTGTTCTCTGCTCTGAATGGCATCCTGTTTCTTAGGAATTAGGCTTCATTTATATTTAAGTAACTTTACGTGGGTTTTTGTTACTTGTGACCAAGCATTTCATGACCAAGACAATGACTCTCTCAATTGGCTCACTTTCCCCCACAAAGGTTATTTCTGTTTCCCTGTTCAGCTTTTCACAAACAGAGAGCAGCTCCTCATCCAAAAGCACACAGTTGACTCCAGTTAGCTACTGCTCATCAGTAGGTAGGCCCCAGCAAAGGGGTTTCTCATTAGTAGGTTCTGTTGCACTAAAGGGCAGTCACATGTAACTGGTCAATTTAAATCAAATTAGTTGCTCTCAAAGTCAAAAAACACAGGTTTAACTTTCTCCATAAAAATTGCTCTCAGCTGATAAAAAGGCATTTTTAAATTGTTAAAATTAAATATTTAGTGCAAATCTATTTCAATTATAAGAAGCTAAAGAGAACTCTGACTACCAAATTCCTCTGTAGTAATGTCAACCTGTTAAGTCAGAACACTTTACTTTCTATCCATTGCAATTATGAATGCAATAATGAGGTAGGAAATAATAAAGACCAGGAATAATTTAATTTCAAAGAAGAGAGACAGAATTCTAATTATATCTTCTCTCATTCCTGTCATTTACCTTTGATCTTCTATAGTGTAGATTTTAAATAAAATTTCTGTGCAACATAAGCAATGAATTGGAATTCCATGCAAAATCTCAGTATGGTGAGGGTGTTTCTACTGATTACTAGTTCCAAAGAATATCTGTTGCTTAGCTGGCACATTGGAAATTCCGGTTTTTAAGGGCCAGCATTACATAATCAAGTACATTGACCCTATGTTCCAAGCTGAACATACTAATAGATGCATAAGCATATTTTTATTAAAAATGGCCCACATTTTCCACTTTTATTTGTAGTCTTGATGACCAACTCACAGCACTCCAAAAATACTGTCACAGTTTTCAATATATATAATTCAATGTTCACCATTAGTTATGGCACTGGGTAGTACCTGGGACTTTGGTTTTAGCCTGATGCACCTCAAAATTCAGTGTTTACTCCAAGAGCTCTAGAATTTCTGAGAGTCAGGGATTCTTTGAAGTGGCTCAACTATGTAACTGGATCTTATGATCTAGGCCACCTAGACCAAGCCTAGACCTACAAATCCAAGGGAACTGACTAAAAACTCCTAGATAACCCCATGTTCAAACTACCTTATAATGCATTCATAAATTTAGTAATACTTATATGAATGATGATAAGAAGGTTTGTATTGACATTTTAGAGTTTTAAAAGCATTTTTATATATGTTATTTAATTTGTTATTCTCAAGAACCATGTGATATAGCATTTATCCATATGTGCATTTTAAAGATGAGGAAACTAGGACTCAGAGAATCTGCCACTAGTCCCAAAGCTAGTAAGTGGAAGAATTAGGATTAAAATCTAGATATTCTGGTTCTCAATCCTGTGTATTTTCCACTACTATATTTGATATCCATTTTTTAATCCATTTTTCCCTGAAGTTTTAAAGCAATGTTATCCAAGATACATCAAGATCATTAGTTTCCAAATTCCAGATTGCTCAGTTGAAGTTCATCACCAACTTCTTTTTGTCTTTTCTTTTCTTAAAATGCTCAGTGTTGTGGCATCATAGGAATTGGTTTAATTTTCTGGGTTGAAGCAATCCAACTCTGAGTAACTACCCTCTTCCCCCACTCCACACTACCCAGAAATAGGAGGGCAGCATATTACCCCTTCTTTGGGCTAGTGGGTCAAGGCAATGCAAGGTCCTCTTGTGTTCTATAAGAATTATTTTCTCATCTTTTCTTTTAGTCCTTCAAAAAAGTAGTTTCTCAGATAACAGTCCCCACCAACACCTAGTAAACAGAGTATCAGGCTCCAGTTCCCCACTTAGTATGCATAGAAATTACATGATCTCTGCATTTAGCAAGGTCTGTACTGGACAGCTCTGACTCTTGGAGCTTCCATAATGGACCTTGCTTAACCCCATTATTCATTCCTATGCAAATGGAACGACCACCCCTACTCCACATAGCTATGGTGAGCTGTCCCTGGCCCACAAACTGTCAGTCCCCTTTCTCCTCTTCTTCTCCACAAATGTTATAGACTTGGGGAAGTACAAAATTCATCAGATACCTCTTAGGTGCCTCTATAATGGTTGGCATGCAGAAGGTACTATGTAAGTACACACTGAATGAAACAGAACTGCAGGGCATTATTTCCTTATTTCAGCTGCCGATTAAGGGGGAAACAATAGATAGTATTGATTTCAATATTTATGAGCTAAATTATCAGCTTTTTCTTAAACTTTCATTTAAACTAATACATATGCCACTTCCCTAAGGCATTGGCAAGATATTTTCCCTGGTTGAAATGAACCTGAGACATAGTAGAATAGGCTCTTACTTGGTACCATAAGAATAACATTCTAGTCCCTGCCTTGTTAAAATTGTTGTGATCTCAATATGCCATCTTAATCTTTAGGGTTCAAGTTACCAGTTGATAAAATGTTCACATTAAATCCTCTTCAAAATTGCTTTTAGCCCTATATTTTAGGATTCTTTCTTCAATTCAAAGTGAAGTCTTAAATGATCAAAATATCATAACTTGGTCAACAAATCATTGCATTAAGTTATCATTAATTTGACAATGTTCTTCTAAGAGTGAAATGAACCTGGAATAAAAATCAATATTGAATTTTTATTTTGATTGTTAATTTTAGGGCTCACGATATAGGTATCCAAATTTTAGTCTGTTCCTACTCTGAGCATCCAGTTTTACTCTCCCAATAAGACAATGGAGTTACACAAATTGTAGGGATATAATGTTTTTATTGCCTGACAAATAAACAATATTTTCTAACTTTAGGTCCATTACTCTGATCAATTTAAAGAAAACTCATTTTAAAAATTGTCTATACTTGCTGTATCCACTTTCTCTGCTCTTATTGTTTCTTTATTTTATTTTATTTATTTATTTATTTATTAAGGTATTATATATGTGTCCTTATCCCACCATTGCCCCCACCGTCCACCCCTCCACTCATGCCCTCACCCCCCTGGTGTCTGTGTCCATTGGTTAGGCTTATATGCATGCATACAAGTCCTTTGGTTGATCTCTCCTCCTTACCCCCACCTTCCTCTACCTTCCCTCTGAGGTTTGACAGTCTGATCGATGCTTCCCTGTCTCTGAATCTGTTTTTGTTCATCAGTTTATATTTTCATTATATTCCACAAATGAGTGAGATCATGTGATATTTATCTTTCTTTGACTGGCTTATTTCACGTAGCATAATGCTCTCCAGTTCCATCCATGCTGTTATAAGTGGTAAGAATTCCTTCTTTTTTACCATAGCATAGTATTCCATTGTGTAGATGTACCACAGTTTTTTAATCCACTCATCTGCTGATGGGCATTTAGGTTGTTTCCAAATCTTAGCTATGGTGAATTGTACTGCTGTGAACATAGGGGTTCATATATACTTTCTGATTCATGTTGTTTCTAGTTTCTTGGGATATATTCCTAGAAGTGGGATTACTGGGTCAAATGGGAGTTCCATTTTTAGTTTTGTGAGGAAACTCCATACTGTTCTCCACAGTGGCTGCACCAGTCTGCATTCCCACCAGCAGTGCACAAGGGTTTGTTTTTCTCTGCATCCTCACCAGCACTTGTCATTTGTCCATTTGTTGATGATAGCCATTCTGACAGTTGTGAGATGGTACCACATTGTCATTTTGATTTGCATCTCTCAGATGATTAGTGACTTTGAGCATGTTTTCATATGTCTCTTGGCCTTCCTTATGTCCTCTTTTGAAAAGTATCTATTTAGGCCCATTGCCCATTTTTTGATTGGGTAGTTTATCTTTCTTTTGTTAAGTTGTCATTGTCTCTTAAACCCAATTTAGTCAGGCTTTCTTCCCCATCACTCCACACTGACATTTGGTCTCATCAATGATTACCATGTTGCTAAGTGCAATGAAGGATTCTCAGTACTTATTCATCTTTATCTGTTTTAGTGTTAGCTTATCGCTCCCTCTGTAACTTCTTTTGTTTGGCTTATAGCACACCATGCATTCCTGGTATTCCTTCTATCTCACTAACTGCTCTTTCTTAGACTCCCTTGCTAGTTACTTGTCATATTCACAACCTCTGATTATTGGGGCAATCCCTGTTCTATTTAAACTTGTTTCATTGGTGATCTCATCCAGTCTTATGACTTTATATACCATTTATATGTTGATAACTCAAATGTTTATATCTGCAGCATGGATTTTTTTCCCTCTGATTTCTAGTCCCATATATACAAACATCTCAAAGATGTTGCGGGTTCGGCTCTGGACCACTGCATTAAAGCAAGTATCACTTTAACTTGAATTGTAATCTTCTTGCCAGTGGAGAGTTTTGCCTTCAATAAAAAATGCAACACTTGCCCTAACCGGTTTGGCTCAGTGGATAGAGCATTAGCCTGTGGACTGAAGGGTACCAGGTTTGATTCCAGTCAAGGGCATGTACCTTGGTTGTGGGCACATCCCCAGTAGGGGGTGTGTAAGAAGCAGCTGACTGATGTTTCTCTCTCATCAATGTTTCTAACTCTCTATTCCTCTCCCTTCCTCTTTGTAAAAAATCAATAAAATATATATATATATATTTTTTAAATGCAACACTTGTGAAGCACAACAAAACAAAGTGCAATGAAATAAGGTATCCCTGTATACAACTGCTACTCAATATTTTTACTTGAATGTCCAATAAATACCTCAAATACATATCTAAAACTTGATCTTACCTCAAAACTTGCTTCTCCCATAGTCTTCCCATCGCAGTTAATGGCAAATGGATCAGCTCAAAACTGTAGAGTTATCATTTAATTTTCTCTCTTTCTCCTACCACATATCTCATCCATCAGCAAATCATGTTGACTTTATCCTCAAACTATATTTGGATTCTGAACTCTTATTATTACTTTATACCACTGCT
The DNA here is from genome assembly GCA_026230045.1 of Corynorhinus townsendii. Classification (NCBI taxonomy): domain Eukaryota; kingdom Metazoa; phylum Chordata; class Mammalia; order Chiroptera; family Vespertilionidae; genus Corynorhinus; species Corynorhinus townsendii. Next base: position 71,459,555 of record JAPDVU010000008.1, read on the forward strand.
ACCATCCTGGATCAAGCCACATTATTTCTCACCTAGATTACTAAACAAAAAATCTCCTAATTCTCTCTACTTTTACCCAGTAGCTTAGATTATCCCATTGAAACATAAGACAGATCATGCTTTAAAGTTCCAAAGATTCTAGATATCACTCAGAGTTAAAGCAAACATGCTTACAAAAAGGTAAAAGCTCTGTCCCCTAATTACCTTGCTAATCTCACATTCTTCCTCTCATTTATTCCATTTTAGCCATATTGGTCTCCTTAATGTTCCTGAATGGGCCCAGGCACACTCCCACCTCAGGGCATTTGCACATGCTGTTTACTCAGCCTAGAATTCTCTTCTCAGATATTTATATAGCTTGAAACCTCATGTCTTTTACATTTTGGTTTGATTGCCCCTTCTGAGTGAGCCCTTCCTAATGAGTCTATTTAAAATTGCAACTTGCTTACCATCACTGAATACAACATAACTTCCTCCCCTGCTTTATTTTGCCCATACCATTTTCCCTTTCTAATGTACTATACTATAATCTATTTATTTGCTTACTGTCATCAGGAGGGTAGTGATTTGTGTTTGCTTTTCTCATTGCTAGAGCCTCAGCTCTTGTAATGGCACCTGACACAGAGTAGGTGCTCACTAAATGTGTTGAATAAAATTTTAGTTATATAGAAAGTTTGTCTGCTAGTGTACAATGAGACTTATCTAAAAGTCATTTTTCTGAAAGTCTGAAATGGACAGCCTGTTTGTTTTCCTTCATGAGAATCACACTCATAGCAGGGATAAGGAGCAAGCCACATTGATCAAAATGCAATTGCAGGTCATTTCACAGTAATTTCTCCAAATAACAGGTAATTTGTTTCTTTCTTTTTTAAAAAAATAATATTTTTTATTGATTTCAGAGAGGGAGAGAGAGATTGAGACATCAATGATAATAAAGAATCATTGATTGGCTGCATCCTGCATGCCCCCTACTGGGGATCGAGCCCGCTCCTGGGCATGTGCCCTTGACCGGAATCGAACCCGATATCCTTCTGTCCACAGGCTGACACTATATCCACTGAGCCAAACTGGCTAGGGCTCATTTGTTTCTTTAAGTTAGAATGATCATGTCATTGCCTCCTACTCAAATTGTTAAAGCTCAAACTGTCCAGTTCTGTTTCAGTTTCAGGCACTTTACGCTAGTGGTCTTGTTGTGCCTTTGGGCATATTTGTTGCTAACAACAAAAAAAAGCAAACATAAGTAGGTTTGTTCCACTTACTCAGTTTTTAAGACTTAATTCAAACCCCACCTCTCCTCTGAAGTTTTTCTGGAACTCAACTCTCTCTTCATAAATAACTTAAAAATATTTTCCTCATTTTGTCATACCACTAATATTTCTGCTATAGCACCTGATGTATATATTATTGTATGCATTTGTTTTTAAGTCTGTCTCTTCCATTAGAATGTAGGTCCCTGAGGTCATACCTTCTTGATAGTCATAATCCGAGTGCCTTGATAGGGACTAACATATAGCAGGCTCTCAGAAAATATTGGTCAAATTAATGAAGTGAATAGATGAATGATCAGTGACCAGTTGATTAAGTGTTGCTTGCCAGGTTCACAGTCATAGAGAGAATACAAATGAAGTTAATTGGAGAGATAATAGCATTACCACCATCATCATCACCATCAGCATCATCAAATAACTGTTGACATATAATGTTATATGTCAATTGCAGTTGACATATAACATTATATTAGTTTCAGTTGCATACCCCAGTGAATAGACATTATATAACTTACTAAGTGATCATCTCAATAAATCTAATACCCACCTGACATCATAGAGTATTACTGACTATGTTGTGCTTTACATCCCCATGACTATTCTGAAGATTAGATTACCCAATCAAGGTATTTGTTAGCAATGATGAGCTGCCTGCTTTCCTACAGACTCCATCTACTCTTAAGTGTTATGTGACTCATGGGATATAACCAAGATGGGTATTTCTACAATGCTGCTGGGATAATATAACCATAGATAAGACTCACAGAGAACTCATTGAATGCTAGGTATTTTGTGAAGTACTTTACATGGTCACCTCACTTAATCTTCACAGATTTATTATTATTATTATTATCCCTGTTTCACAGTTGAGGAAACTGAGATTCCAATGCTATAAACCTGGTATATTGTCCCCAAAGACATCCCTTTAACCACCATGCTTCGTTGCTCTGAAAAGACTCTAACCAAGTAAATTAAAGTCATGACTCATAATAAAAACTATAGTGTCTTCACTTTGATATCACAAAACCTGTCTCCCCCCCCCCAAAAAAAAAATAACTCTCCTGTGGGTTTAAAATCACACAACAAATACATGAACAAAAATAAAACCAAGTTATTTTCTAAATAACAGATACGAGCTTCTGCAGCAAAAAAAAAAAAAAAAAGGAGGTAAAATCAAAACCCAAACAGAAATTGCATGTTGTGGAGCCTACTAAAAGATGAACTTATCATAAGATTGCATGAGAAAGTATAATCACATTTTCATGTTCTGCCTATGCAGAGAAAGGAGACAGACAAGGTGTCAACTGGAAAGCATTTAAGAAATTTTATTTTAGTATAATAAATTCTCTAAGCATAGTTCATGAGTAAAGAATGTTAGTAACTCAAAAGAGTTTTGCACATTTTTTTTCTCTTATGTCAAATGTGCTATTGGGTATGCAGTTTAAACAGTCCAAAGATTCCTTAAAATCATGATCAAAATGACATGTTGTAGATGCTGTCCATCCTACCCCAAAATGGGAAGTGAATCTATAAAGATGATAGAGACAAACTCTTCCCTTAGGACTGTAGCCTGCTGAGGTGACACATCAAACAAGGCACTCTATGGACTAGTCAATTACCTTTGTTTCTTCCATGAGACAGCATGAGCAGCTCCTGAAAAGAAGATAGGACTCAGCTCATGTGTGTTTGTCACCTCAGTGTCTAACACTTAGCCTGACAGCCAGGTGACAGTGGAAGTCTGCAAGGGAGGGAGAGAGAGTCTTGACAGTGAAGACAATCTGTATCTCAGCTTGATAATGTCTTATCAAAGTTGAAGAACTTAGGAGTCTTTTTAAATTTAACTACATCATTTTCTAATTGACTATAGGAGTTGGAGTTTTATCGTACTTCATAGGCTCCCAGAAATTGATTTAAAGCTATAACATAAAAAATTTTAGTCTGTAGAGTTGTGTTCAAATCAGTTCTGGAATTCACTAGATGAGAAAAGAGTTTTGGTTTTGGTTTTGGTTTTGGTTTTGAAATGCAACAAACCTCTTGTATCAGCCAGAGTGTCCCACTTCAAGGATGGGGAGGGGGGTGATATTATATATGACATATATTAAGAGATTTATCACATGTAATTGACTTATGCCATTGTAGGGACTGGCCAGGCAAATCCAAACTCTGTAGGGCACGTCACCAGGAAGGGAGGTCTGGAACTCTCAGGCACCAGCTAAAACTGCAATCAACCAATACAATTTCCTCTTCATCAGAGAAGCCCAAGTTCTGCTCTTTGTGCCTTTTAGCTGCTTGAATCAGGGCCACCAGATTATTCAGGTGATCTCTTTACTTAAGAGTCACCTGATTATGAACATTAATGACTTCTACAAAATTCGTTCACCCAACACCTGGATTAGTGTTGGAATGGAATAAGTAAGGACTGTAGCCTGCTGAGGTGACACATCAAACTGTCCATCTACTTCCCTTTTCCAAAGTCAGATGATTCTCCCTGGAGTTTTGAACTTGTCCTTTCAGCTAAATTCTAGCAGGCCATACTCTTCCACTGGGAGGTCCTTTTCACTAGACTCTCTTCACCTCCTCTTCTCAGATGCTCTTGCTCAGTAAAGATGAAATCTCACTGGCAACTTTCTTTCAGCTGAATTATTTATATAGGTGGTTAAAATGCTGCAATATATCTTAGAGTGTTCTAATTCTTCCGTCGAGTTCGAACTGGCAAATGCCTTCAAAGGCAGGCTTCAGAGGGTTTTTTGGGTGTGTGTTTTTTGTTTGTTTGTTTGTTTAAGAATAGTGGTTTTTTTGTTAAGTTTTAGAGAGAAAGGAAGATGGAGAGAGAGAGAGAGAAAGAGAGATGTGAGAGTGCAACAGCAATGGGCTGCCTCCTGCACATGCCCTATCTGGATCCAGCCGCAACCCAGGCATGTGTCCTGACTGGGAATCAAACTGGCAACCTCCGATGAATGGATGATGCCCAAGCAACATAGCCATACCAGCCAAGGCCAGAATTTCATTTAATAAAACTTTATTCTTGGTTAATTTTAGATATGCATGCAATTGTAAGAAATAATATAGAGAGAATAATATGCCTTTTACTTAGTTTCTTCTAATAGTAGCGTCCTACAAAACTATACTACAATACCACAATTAGTATATTGACATTGATACAGTCAAGATACAACATGTTTCATCATAAACAATCCTATTTGTTGCCTTTTTATAGTAATACCCACTTCCCACCCTAACCCCCCTTTCCATTCTTAACCCTTGCCAATAACTAATCTATTCTCCATTTCTATAATTCTGTCATTGCAATAATGTTAAATAAATGGATTTATGCAGTATGTAAGCTTTTGGGATATTTTTTTTACTTGGCATAATTATCCAGCATTTTATCCAGATGGTTGATTATATTAATAGTTTATTTCATTGCTGGTAATATTCTGTAATATGAATGTGCACAATGAATGAATTAACCACTCACTCATTAAAGAATATCTGGGTTGTTTCCAGTTTGGGCAGTTAGAATAAAGCTGTAATGAGCACTTGTGTACAGTGTGTGTGTGTATGTGTGCATACGTTTTCATTTATCTGTAATAAATGACCAAGAGTGCAATTGCTAAGTTATATGGTAGTTGCATATGTAGGTTGTTATTGTTGTTTTTGATATAATTTATATGCCATAAAATGTATCCTTTTAAAGTGAACACTCAGTGTTTTTAGTATAGCCATAAGGTTGTACAACTATTACCACTATGGAATATACCATTAAGTTTCCAAATGTTTCTATCCCCTCTATAAGAAACCTTATATCCATTAGCAGTCACTTTCCACTTTGTCTCTCCCACCACCTCTGACAACCCCTAATCTACTTTCTGCTTCTATGGATTTTGCTGTTCTGGACATTTCATACAATATATGGACTTTGTGTCTAGCTTTAGCATTATGTTTTCAAGCTTCATCCATATTGTAGCATGTATCTGCACTTTATTCCTTTTTATAGCCCAACTAGTAGCCCTGCGCATGAATCCGTGCACTAGTAGCTCGCTGCACTGGCCACCCGCCCACTGCTGCTGGTAGCTTTCCGTTGCTTGTAGCTTACTGCCACACCCTCCTGTAGCTCTCCGCCCGCTGACCTGCCCTCATGTAGCTCTCCACCACTTGTAGACTGATCATAACATTACAGCATAATGGATAATTAACATATTCCTGTCTTATTATATAGGATAATATTCCATTTTATGAATATACCAAAGTTTTTGTTCATCCAGCATCAGTTGATGGACATTTGGGATGTTCCTACCTTTCGGTAGGAGTCAAAGTTTCCTATTGACATTCACATACAAGTTTTTATGTAAACATATATTTTTACGAAAGTCATACATGGGGGGGGGGGGGTGTGTCCCTCAGCCTGGCCTGTGCCCTCTCACAATTGGGGACCCTTCAGGTAGTTTCCCTAGGCCTGGCCGGTGATCAGAACCTATTGGGGCTTTCCTTCACCTGGCTGCTGGCATCTACCCCCCCACCCCCCCGCCACTGCTTGCCATCTGTGTGGTGCTGCCCTCCCTCCCCTGCCACCAGACGCCTCTCTTTGCGGGTGACAGGTGTGGGGTGTGATCGCTTGGCTGGCCTGGGCCTCCTCTGTGGGGTGATCGTAGGGCGATGGCGGGACCCCTGACCAATAGCATGGCACCGCCTTGGCTGGCCTGGAGCCAATGCGGGTCATAGGGTGGTCATCCAGAAGGTCGTCTGGATGGTCATTCTGCTGTTCAATTGTTTGGTCAATTTGCATATTATGCTTTTATTATTATAGATATATTTTGAAGTGTTTTTGTGCCTCTTGTCAAAAATTAGTTGGGCATATTTATATGGGTTTATTTCTGGGTTCTTCATTCTGCTCTGTTGATCCATGTGTCTAACCCTCTGCCAATACTACACAGTCTTGATTATTTTAACTATAAAAAACTTGAAATTATATAATGTCTTTAAATTCTTCATACTTTCTTTATCATTTAAAAGCTGTTTTAGTTAACCTGCTTTTTTTTTTTTGCCTCTCTATATAAATGTTAGAATAATCTTATATATTCTTGCTGGGATTTTGATAAAAATTGTATAAAATTTGTTTATGAATTTGGGGATAATTGACAAACTTATACTATGTTGAATCTTTAAACCAATCAATATGGTATATTTTTTCATTTGCTTACATTTTATTTCTTTCATCTGCATTTTTTCAACAAAAGTTCTACACGTTTTATTAGATTTACACCTATTTTGTTCTTTTTTTTTTTTTTTTACTCCTGTGTGTGTGTCTGTGTGCGCAATTCAAGTATAATTGCATTTTTTATTTTGGTTCTATGTGTCATTGCTAATATGTAGAAATACATTAATTTTTGTATATTTATCTTGTGTTTTATAACCTTGCTGAATTCATTTATTAGTTGTAGGGATTGTTTTATAGATTTTTTAAAAATTTTCCACATAGACAATCTTGTCATCAAACAAGGGCAATTTTGTTTTACCCCTTCCTAATTTGTATGCCTTTATTTCCTTTTAATGCCTTATTCACTGACTAGAACTTCCAGCATTATCTCAAATAAAAGTGGTGAGGACAGACATTCTTTGCTTGTTCCTGATCTTACGGGAAGGGCATTTAGTCTTTCACAAGTACAGTGTTAGCTATAGGTTTTGGCAGATGCTCTTCATTAAGTTGAGGATGTTTCTCTCATAGTTTTCTGAGAGTTTTTAAATTATAAATGGGCATTTAATTTTGTCAAATGCCTTTTCTATGTAAATTGATATGATCATATTATTTTTCTTTATTAGCCTCTTTATGTGGTAGATTACATTGATTGATTTTTGGATCAAACTTGGATCTCCAGAATAAACTCCACCTGGTCATAGTACATAGTTCTTTTTCTATATTGCTAAATTCTACTTGTTAATATTTTGTTAATAATTTTTACATCTGTATTCATGAGGGATATTCATCTGTAGTTTTCTATTTTTTTTTACTGTCTTTGTTGGATTTTATTATCAAAGGCTCACAGTCTAACAGGAATCAGAAATATGAAACATAATAAGTATAATGTGGCAAGTGCACTAGGAGAGGCCAATACAAGGGTCTATGGAAATTCATAAGGAATCAATGGGGAGATGAATCAATAGCATTCTTGAGGATGGAAGTTATTTGCCAAGGGAAAATGGTAGAAAAGAGCATTAAGATGGAGAACAGCAAGGATAAAGGCACACAGGCATGAATAAGCATTGCATTTGGAAGATAAGGAATAATTTGATGTGCTCAGACATTACAGGAGACTTTTGGTCAGATTCCCCTGTAAGTGCCTAAAAAGACATCTCCTAAGACTCAGCACATTTTAATGATCTTTTCCCTTTTTTATGTAAAAAAGAATGAAATTTACAATCCATTACCAGTAAATAGATTGCACCAAAATCTGTATATCTATTTGCAAAAATAATAATAACAATAACAATAAACTAAAATATAAAAATCCATGTACTTGCAACAAATTTATATTGAAACCTTGCATTGTCCCTATGGCTGTTTCTCTCTTTCCACAAGTTGCCTGTCCTAGCTTGTTGCTTTCTGTAGCTGTGAAAGTAGGAGTGATGTGCCTACTGAATATTTCCTATGAAGAATCATTATGATTGGACATTGAACATTATAGTCAAACATGTCTTTCCCAAGGGATGTTCAATAAAGGGTCATTACACTTCTCACTGAAGCACATATCTCATTTGGGGCAAAACTTCTTATGGAATGAAAAAATATTTGACAAATTAAAAATAAAAAGAATAAATCTTATAAGCAAAGAGCTGAAACCTGACTTTAGCTGAATTTATTGTACAATATTATTTGAGACAGTGACCAATATCTAAGCACATCTGTGTTCCTGAAATCTCCTTCTCAAGGTTCACTTAGGCCTGGACCAGATAAAGGAATTAACCTTGATTTTTGGCCAATACCTGAAACTCAGTGGCATTGGGTGTGTGAGAGGGATGGTAAGAATCAGGTCCATTTGGGGAGGATCAGATTATAAAGGGCTGTATATGCTTTTTGAAAATTTAATACTTTCTGTTTTGAGCAGTGAAAACTAGAGAGGGATGGTATTTTACTATAATAATTAAGACAGTATGTGGATGGATTTTAGAAAAGAAGGCCAAAGGTCAGAAGACTAATTAGATGATTAAAATGATTTAGGCAAGAAAGAAGAGTATCACGTTGTGGTCCACAGAGCAGTTTTCATTTAAGAGGAGACTCTCTTCTTCCACCCCCTGTCTAGATGGCCACAAGCTACACATTGGCCTTTGTCCTCCATACCATGAGTTTGACTGACTTTCATGAGTGTACTAAAAGCAAAAGTAATAGTCCTGAACTGCATAGTTTAAACAATAGAATATTCTGAATTTCAACTCAAAAGAGAATTGGTTAAAACAGCCATATCAACTGAAGATGAGACATGAACCTCCTCTTGGTGGAGTCTCGAGGTTACTCTGAGCATTCCTGTTTCTTCCTATGCTGCATGACCTTTTTGAAATCTACAGTAGATCTCAGAACTGGGAAAACTGTCAGAGGCGGTGTCCTGTGAGCAAAATGACATGAGGAGCTCTTGGCTCTAGTACAGGCCACTTTAAGATGATTGCTTCATAGGGTAAGTTTTATGCTTCCAGTAGAACTGGAAAGCAGTCCTTCAAAAAGGCTTCAGGCCACATATTCATTAATCAGTCTAAGTATACAAAACTCCTCAAATCACTAGAAAGTAAGAGGAAATAGAAGCAAACAATTGGCTGGTCTTTAAGGAGCAGGAAAAGTGAAGGATTAGCAATAGTCATTGCAACATTGGTTTGTGTCACAAGTAGCATATAACAGGGTGTCAAAATTACAAATATTGCCCCAAGGAAGAAAAACATTAAAAAATATCCTTTGTGTATATGCATGGGGAAAAAAAAAAAAAAACGAGACCACCATACACAAGAATACTCTCAAAATGGATAAAAGACTTAAATATAACTTGCAAAATCATAAAAATCCTAGAAGAAAACGTAAGCAGTAAAGTCTCAGACATCTCACACAGCAATATTTCTGCTGGTATATCTCCTAGGGTAAGGAAAACAAAGGAAAAAAAAAAAAAACAAATAGGACCATATCAAACTAAAAAGCTCTGCACTGCAAAAGAAACCCACATTAAAATGAAAAGGGAACCCACTGTATAGGAGAATATATTTATCAATGATACATCTGATAAGAGGTTAATTTCCAAAATATACAAAGAACTTATACTATTCAACACCAGGAAGAAAAATAATCCAATTAAAAAACAGGCAACGGACATGACTAGACACTTCTCTAAAGAGGACATACAAATAGCCAAGAGACAAATGAAAAAAAGACTCAATGTCACTAATCATAAGAGAGATGCAAGTTAAAACCAGAATGAGATATCACCTCACACCTGCCAGAATGGCTACCATCAATAAATCAACAAACAAGTGTTAGTGAGGATGTGGAAAAAAGGGAATTCTAGTGCACTGCTGGTGGGAATGCAGACCGATACAGCCACTGTGGAAAATACTATGGAGTTTCCTTGGCCAGTGTTGTTCAGTTGGTTGGAGTGTCCTCTGGTACACCAAAAGGTGGTAGGTTCCATTCCCTGTAATGGCACAGAGCCAGGTTGTGGGTTCAGTCCACTATCGGGGTGCATGAGGGAGGCAACCAATCTTTCTATCTCTCTCTTCCTCTCTGAAAATATGTACCAGTAAAAATTTAATTAATTAATTAATTAAAACTGTAACTGACCCAGTGATTCCACTTCTGGGAGTATATCCTAAGAATCCCCAAACACCAATCAGAAAGAATACATGCACCCCTATGTTCATAGCAGCACTATTTACAATAGCCAAGTAATGAAAACAGCACAAGTGCCCATCAGTAGGTGAGTGGATAAAAAATATATATGGTTCACTTACACAATGGAATATTACGCAGTTGTAAAAAAAGACACAAGGCACTCTTACCCTTTGAGACAGTATGAATGGGCCTAGAGACTATTATGCTAAGCCAGTCAGAGAAAAACATACAATATGATCTACTTATATATGGAATCTAATGAACAAAATAAACTGTTGAACAAAATAGGACCAGTGGTATGGATACATAGAAAAAACTGACAGATCTCAGAGAGGAGCAGAGTGGGGGAATTGGGGGAGAGTAACTAAAGAACATACATTCATATATGTTTGGCCCATTGACACAGACAATGGTGTTGTGAGGTCTGGTGGAGTGGGGAGTGGGGAACTGTGGGTGGAAATGGTTGTAGGGAGGCTGGAGGGGCAAAAAGGAGAAACATCAGTAACAGTGTCAACAATAAAATAATAATAATTTTTAGAATATTTTATCCTTTTCAAATTTAGAGCCAGGATTATTTCCCTGGATGTAGAGATCTTCTTAAAACAAAGATGGGTGTGTCACAGCATTTAAAATGGCCAAAATCAAGCATGAGAATGTGTATAGGTATATGAAGTGACTAGATAATATATTACAAATTATTAATAATGAATGCTAGGAGGGAAGCAGATTCATTAGCAGTACAAGAAAAAATCAGATTTGAGAGACATTTTGGAAACAGAAAAATTAATTGCCAATTGAGAGACATTTTGTGAACTGAAACAGTCAAATACAACTCTGAGATTTGCCATTTGGGTAAATGTTTAGATAACATTATTTAATAAAATGGGGAACTTAAAGAGAGGAGATATTTGGGGGATTAGGTGATGAGTTTCACTTGGGATATGTTAAAGGCAAATGTTAAAAAGAGATATCTGAAGGGGCAATATAAATCAGAGGGTCTATAGCTGTGCTGTCAAATATAGTAGTTACTAGGCACATGTGGCCATTGAAATTGAAATTAATTAGCTTTAAATAAAACTAATAATTCAATTTATCACACAAACCACCTTTCAAGTACTCAATATCAGTCTGTGCAGAAAAATATTTTCATCACTGAGGAAAGTACTATTACATGCCACTGGTCTAGAGCTTAGAAAAGAAAGAAAGACTACATATACAAATCTGAGGGTTATTTAAGCATTTGGAAGATAGGTGAATTTATTAGTGAGGATGAAGAATCCCAGAAAGAATTTATGTAATAAAAAATAATAGAAAACCTAGAACTGAAATGTGAAAAAATTCAGCATTAAGGAATAGACAGAGAAAGACATTTTCACAAAAATGTCTCAGAAGCAAGTGATCAGAGAGGGAGAAAAAAACAGAAAACATTTGATCCCAGGACATAATGTAAGAAAGTGTCAGAAATGGGACTAGACCAAGAAGAGTGGATTTGGCAGTTGGGAGATCATTAATGACCTTTCCTGAGTATTTTTAATAATGTGAGGTCTAAACCAACTGAATGAGATAGAGGAAAATGTTTGAGAAAATAATATACAAAGTGCAGTATTTTCTTTTAAAAAGTGTTACAGAAAATGAGGAATGGTGATGTAGAGTGCAATAACCTGAGAGAAAACAGAATCAATTAAGACATTTTTCTTAGGAGGGGACAGGCTTAAATATATTAGTAGATTAAGGAGAAGTGACAAATATTGAAAAGATAGGAGATAAATGATGGGTGAATGCTTGAAGGAGGTATAAGAATTGGGATCAACAGTACAGGTGCAGTCCTAACCAGTTTGGCTCAGTGGGTAGAGCATCGGCCTGCAGACTGAAGGGTCCCAGGTTCAACTCCATTCAAGGGCATGTACCTTGGTTGCAGGCACATCCCCAGTAGGAGGTGTGCAGGAGGCAGCTGATTGATGTTTTTCTCCCATCAATGTTTCTAACTCTCTATCCCTCTTCCTTCATCTCTGTTAAAAAAAAAAATCAATAAAATATATTTTTTAAAAATTACAGGTGAAAAGGAAAGAACTATTTTTTTTGAGGTTAGAGACATGAAAATTTGAAAAGATTTAGATGACTTGAATTTCTGTTCCATTTAGTGAATAGTCAAACCTGGTGATTAAAATTTCAAGGACAAAAAACAGCCTTTAGTTGTCCATTTAAAAAAAAAAGGTCTAACAGTTCAGTATGAAGTCATCAGATCTCTAACAATGAGCATAAATGTTAAGGACATCTCAGTAATACCTGAATGCCACTGCTCTCTCTCTCCACTACCAAAGACATGACCTCATTAACATTTAGCAGCTTCTGCTCTCAGGGATTCAAGAAGCACAGATCAAAGGAAAAGTTACATCTCCACACTTTCAAAAAAGAAAACTAAAATAACTGAAACCACTCATAGATAGTGTATAAGCATGTAGGGTATGGCTATGGAGAGATCCTCCAAATGCAACAGCTGCCTGATTACAAATAATGAGCCTAAGTAGCTATTCTTCATGTGTAGAGAAGTTAAATAAGAAAACAGAGTCACAGAATTGCCTATGAGAAATTTGTCAGGCAAGAAGTGCTAACCTCCACAGCCAGTAATACAAAGTTCATTCTGGAAATCTGAATCATTATATTCTTTACTGCCAGAAATTGGGTTTCCATCCCTGTCACTCAATTGATTCTGCATCTCTAAAAGTCACCAGTGACATACTAATGGTCAAATTCAGTAGCTTTTCCTCATTTTCCATTTTTCCAACTTATTTTTTTTATTTTTTGCAACCCTAGACACTATTAAATGCCTGCCCTCTTTTGAAATCTGTCTGTTAGTTTCTATTAAGCTCTGCAACCCTGTTTCCTGATAGCTCTGTTCTTTGTTTTTTCTTTTTTATAATTGTGTACTTTTCCAAGGCCAGAGCTACCCTTCTATCTTTTTCTCAGACTCATGCTCAAGGCAAAGTATGGAGTGGGGCAGGGAGTGGCCAGGGCTAGTTACTGCTGATGGGCCAAGAGCAAAGATGGAATTGAACTAAAACATTCAGGAAGAACAGCAGCATGGGGTCCCGATAGACAACAGGACAAATCATATTAATATCAGCAGTTTTTGAAAATGACCAGATTGTAAATATCTTAGGCCTTGAATCATAGTTTCTGTGGCAACTTTGTCACTGTAACATAAAAGCAGCCATAGGTATTTCATACATATTGTATTTCAATAAAACTTCATCTATAACAGTAGGCAGTAGATTGTGTGCTGAACTTTTACTGAGCCTGATTCCATTGGAGGCCAGTGAGGAGGAAAAATTAAACCTAAGGCCTTGGCCTATAAGCAGGATCCATAGGTCAAGTGAATCCTGACCTAGCCTCGATCACTCCAGTTGGACCTTCACAACCAATTGCAAGGAACACATCTCCATGCTATATGCTCAAATAATGTTTACTGAATAGAAAAGTTGACTGCCAGTCTCCTGTCAAAACATTCAAAGACCTTCAAATTCTATAACTATCAATCTGGCTCTCAAAAATCGGGAGATAGTTCTAGAGGAAAATAGAATTTGTAGTTTGGTATGGTATTTCCAGACATCCCTACAGCCCTCTTAATTCAGAGACCATTTTTCATCATTCCAAAATCAGTTCCTAGTCTTCCTCATAATAAGTACATAAATATTTGCTATTTTATATAGTCAAATTAAACTGTCTTGCCCTAGCTGGTTTGGCTCAGTGGATGAAGCTTCAGCCTGTGGACTGAGGGGTCTTAGGTTTTTTTCTAGTCAAGGGCACATGCCTGGGTTGCAGGCTTGACCCCCAGTGGGGCAGGGGATATGCAGGAGAAAGCTGATTGATGATTCTCTCTCATCATTGATGTTTCTATCTCTCTCTTCCTCTCTGAAATCAATAAAAATATATGTTTTGAAAAATTGTCTTTGATTTTCTGACTTCCTCTGTTATTAAAACAAAAGTAAGAGAAAATTGTATAGAAATTTAAAATGAAATACAGAAAAGTACACGTAAAAAATTAAAATTGTCCATAATATTGTCAACCAAAAACTTCAAAAAACACATACACAGCATGCCTGGCCTGCCACATTGCCTTGACATGGGGTGCACTTGGCCCACCACCATGACCTAATACCCCCAGATGCATGGACCTGCCATCTGACCCATTGTGCCTGACCCAGTGCCCTTGGATGACCTATACTGCCAAATTTCAATGGGCTCCACAGCCATGACATGATGCCCTCAAGACACATTGAACTGCCCCTGTGACCTGGCCTTCCTCACTCACTCTGGACTACTGGACTTCTAAAATGGGGAGACAAAGAAACAATGCCCAAGTGAAAGAAAAGGAGAAAACGCCAGAAAAGGAAATAAATGAAATGGAGGCAAGCAATTTGTCAGATAGTGAATTCAAAGTAATGGTTTTGAGGTTGCTCAAACAACTTAATAAAAAGTTAAGAAGTATACAAACATGAAAAAAGAGGTGAAACCATGAATAAGAATCAATCAGAAATGAAGAATGACATACCTGAAATAAAGAATACTCTGGAAAGAATCAATAGTAGACTAGAAGAAGCTGATAACCGAATCAGTGAATTAGAAGACATGGAAGAAAAACAAAACAAAACACCCAATCAGAACAGCATTTGGAAAAAAATAAATAAAAAGCAGGTGAGTTTAAGGGAGCTTAGGGAAAACATGAAATGTAAAACATCCAAATCATAGTGACTCCAGAAGGAGAAGAATCTGAGCAAGGAATAGAGAATATGTTTCAAGAGATAATGACAGAAAACTTCCCTTACCTGGTTAGGAAAAAAAAATTATACAAGTCCAGGAAACACAGAGAATACCAATCAAGATGAATCCAAAAAGACCCACACTAAGACACATAATAATTAAAATGGGAAACATTAAAGATAAAGAACGAATCTGAAAGGCAGCAAGAGAAAGACAGAAAGTTACCAACAAGGGAGTTCCCACTAGACTGTCAGCTGATTTCTTAATAGTAACCCTTCTGGCCAGAAGGGAGTGGCATGAAGTATAAAATGTAATGCAATGCAAAGAATTGAATCCAAGTTAATACACTATCCAATAAGGCTATCATTCAAAATTAAGGGCAAAATAAAAATATTCATAGGTCTTCACAGGTTAAAAAAAAAAAAGAGGCTAAAGGAGTTTATTACCACCAATCCAGCACTGCTAGAATATTAAAGGAACTGCTGTAAGAAGAAGAAATAGAAAGAGAGGGAGAAACACAGGCATAAATAATAAAAATGGCAGCAAATAAGTACTATCAACAATAACTTAAATGTAAATGGCTTACATGCTCCAATTAAAAGACATAGGGTAGTGAAATGGTTAAAAAAAAACATGACCCATATATATGCTGTCTGCAAGAAACCCACATCAGAACTAGACTCACACAAGATGAAAATGAAGGGATAGAAAAAAATTTCCATGCAAATGGGAAGGAATAAAAAGCTGGGGTAGAAATACTCATATCTAACAAAATAGACTTTAAAATAAAGGCCATAACAAGAGACAGTGAAGGCTACTTCAGAATACTAAAGGAATTTATACAAGGTGATATAATCCTGGTAAACATAGGAGCACCCAAATATATATATAAAACTTCTAGAGTACTTTAAAGGAAAGATGGACAACAATACAATCATAGTAAGGGACTTTAACACCCCACAGACATCACTGGATAGATCTTCTAGACAAAAAAAAAAAAAATCAACAAGGAAACAGCTACCCTAAATGACACATTAGTTGATATTTACAGAACATTTCACTCCAAAGTTGCAGAATATACATTTTTCTCAAGTGCACATGGGACATTCTCAAAGGTAGACCACATGCAAAGGCACAAACTAAATCTCTATAAATTCAAGAAGATTGAATTTATATCAAGCATCTTCTCAGATCACAATAGCATGAAACTTTAAATCAATAATAATAAAAACACCCCAAAACATTCAGATCCATGGAAGCTAAACAGCATGTTATTAAACAGTGAATGGATTACCAATGAGATCAAGGAAGAAATAAAAAGCTTCCTGGAAACAAACACACAGCAACTCCAAATCTATGAGCCACAGCAAAAGCAGACCTGAGAGGGAAGTTCATAGAACTACAGGCCTATCTCAAGTAACAAGAACATTTTCTTTTTTTCTTTTAATTTCTTTATTGATTAAAGTATCACATATTTGTCCTCATCCCCCCATTCCCATCACAAACCCCTCCCCAAGCATGCCAATACCCCCCACCCCCTGCTGTCCGTGACCACTGGTTAGGCTTATATGCATGCATACACGTCCTTTGGTTGATCTCTCCCCCTTACCTCCACCCTCCCCTACCTTCCCTGAGGTTTGACAGTCTGATCGATGCTTCCCTGTCTTCGGGTCTGTTTTTGTTCATCAATTTATGTTGTTCATTATTTCCCCTAGATGAGTGAGATCATGTGATACTAGAAATACACTTATAAGAACCGAAAATGAGACAGCAATAATGGTTTTGCTGAGAGGCAAATGAATCAGTCTATAGTGAGTTTCTTTCTGGGCCAACAGTTCTTTTGAGTCCCAATTTCAATGTCAAACAGTTCCTTATGTGTACATGTCAGCAATGATAGAAAAATGAATGGTACTGGACAAAAAGCTGTTCCTAAGGCATTAACTAAAATTTTTATTGGTAGTTCATCTCATGGTAAAATTGTGTAACATATAATGAACCTAAAGCAGTCATATTTTAATGCAAAAAATTCCCCTAAGAATGGGAATGAGGCAGGGATGTTAACTTTCACCACTCTTATTCAACACTAGAGGCCCGGTGCATGGATTCATGCATCTGTGGGGTCCCTCAACCTGGCCTGTGTCCTCTCACAATCTGGGACCCTTTCAGGGATGTTGGAGAGTCAGTTTTGGCCCAATCCCTGCAGGCCAGGCAAAGGGAACCCACCAGTGCACAAATCTGTGCCCCGGGCTTCTAGTATGCATATAAGATCTCTGGTTAATCTTCCCCCACTCCTTCCCCCTTCCCTCTGAGATTCATCAGTCTATCCCATGTTTCCATTCCCATGGTTTCTGCTCCTGCACTGAGCATCTGCCCCCTGATGGTCAGTGCACATCATAGCTACCAGCAGTAGGCCGGTCAGCCAGTCAGCTGATCACTTAGGCTTTTATATATCTAGTGATGAAAGTCCTAGTCATAGTGATCAGACAAGAAGAAAAAATAAAAGGCATCCAAATTGGAAAGGAGGAAGTCAAACTGTCATTATTTGCAGATGACATGATATTGTACATAGAAAACCCTAAAGACCCCACCAATAAATTACTAGATTTAATAAATCAATTTTGCAATGTAGCAGGATACAAAATTAACACCCAGAAATCAATGGCATTTTTAACATCAATAGTGAACCCTCAGAAAGAGAAACTAAAAATACAATCTAATTTCCAATTGAAACAAATAAACAAAAACAAAAAACGTAAGATATTTAGTAATAAACTTAACCAAGGAGATAAAAGACCTGTACTTTTAAAACTTTAGGACACTGAAAAAAAAAGAGATAGAGAAAGATATAAACAAGTGGAAGAATATACCGTTTTCATTGATTTTTAGAATTAATATCCCTAAAATTTCTATGATACACAAAGCAATCTATAGATTCAGTGCAATCCCTATTAAATTACCAATGGCATATTTCACAGGTCTAGAACAAACACTCCAAAAATTTATATGGAACCAAAGAAGAGCCCAAATAGCTGCAGTAATCTTGAGAAAAAAGAACAAAATTCGAGGGATCACAATACCAGATATCAAGTTATACTACAGAGCCACTGTATTCAAAATAGCCTGATACTGGCACAAAAACAAGCATATGGATCAATGGAATAGAACAGGGAATCAAGAAATCCACCCAAGCCATATGTTCAATTAATATTCAACAAAGTAGGCAAGAGCATGCAATGGAGTAAAGACTGTCTCTTCAATAAATGGTGATGGGAAAATTGGGCAGGTACATGTAAAAAAAAGGAAACTAGACCACCAACTTGCACCATACACAAAAATAAACTCAAAATGGATAAAAGATTAAATTGTAAGCTGTGAAACCATAAAAATCCTAGAAGAAAACATAAGAAACAAAATCTCACATAGCAGAATTTTCACCAATACATTGCCTAGGGCCAGAGTAACAAAGGGAAAAATAACAAATGGGACTACATCAAAATAAAAAGCTTCTGCACAGCAAAAGAAACCAAATGAAAAGAGTACCCATGGGAGAACATATTTGCCAATGATACATCTGATGAGGGATTAATTTCCAAAATATAAAGTACTCATGCAATTCAACATAAGGAAGAAAAGCAATCTTAATGGGCAGAGGACCTGAATAGACACTTCTCCAAAGAGGACATACAAATGGCCAAGAGACAAATAAAAAAAACACTCAGTCACTAATCATCAGAGAGATGCAAATTAAAATGACAGTGAGGTACCTAACACCTGCCAGAATGGCTACCATCAATAATCAACCAACAACAAGTGCTGGAGAGAATGTGGAGGAAAGGGAGCCCCTAGTGCACTGCTGATGGGAATGCACACTGGTGCAGCCATTATTGAAACACTGTGGATTTCCTCAAAATATATAAATGGAACTGCCGTTTGACCCAGTGATCCTACTTCTGGAAATACTATTATATCCTCAAAGTCCCAAAACACCAATCAGAAAGAATACATGCACCACTATGTTCATAGCAGCTCTATTTACAGAAGCCAAGATCTGGAAACAGCCTGAGATGCCCATTAGTAAGTAAGTAGATAAAAAAGCTGCAGTACATTTTGCAATGGAATACTCTGTTGCTGTAAAAAAGAAGGATATCTTACCCTTTGAGACAGCATGAAAGGGCCTGGAGATTATTATGCTAAGTGAAATAAGTCAGTGGGAGAAAGACAAATATCACATGATTTCACTAATATGTTGAATCTAATGAACACAATAAACTTATGACTAAAATAGAACAAGAGTCATGGAAACATGGGACAGAATAAGGAATCTTAGAGGGAAGAGAGCTGGGTGGGGGAGTGAAGAGATTAACCAAAGAATTTATATGCATAAATGCATTGCCTATGAATACAGAAAATAGAGTGGGGAAAGCCTGGGAGGGGTGAGAATGGGGTGGTGGGGATGAGGTGGAAAAAAGGCGGTACATTTGTGATATTCTCAATAATAAAGATAAAAAAATACATATCTGATGTGAAGAAAAAAAACATATTATTAATGTTTTTATATATTTCTTTCCAGGCTTTCTCTATGCACATTTATGACTTTTTAAAAATATATATAGAAAGGAAGGGAGAGAGATAGAGAGTTAGAAACATTGATCAGCTGCCTCCTACACACCCCCTACTGGGGATGTGCCTGCAACCAAGGTATATGCCCTTGACTGGAATCAAACCGGGGACCCTTTAGTCCACAGGCCAACGCTCTATCCACTGAGCCAAACCAGTTATGGCCACATTTGTGACTTTTAAGATATGTATATTTAATTGGGTTGCTCCTGTTTGATAACCTGTTCTTTCTTACCCTTTCCTCAGTTAATAAATATCCTGCAAAATTATGTTTTTTTTAAATGTCTGATATTATTCCTTTTTATTTATGGACCATAATGTATTTTTTATTCTTCTATTATAACTGAATTTAAAATTTTACTCTAACCACAGTTCCATAAACTATTCCAATAATGCATTTGATTTCTTTGAAAAGAACAGCACACACAAACACACACAACCTTTGTTTTCTCTAAATATCTATATCTTTGCCATTGCAATTATTTTTAAACCTTGGAGTCAAAGCCGGGAAAAGACACCGAAAGCCAAAATGTCTTTGTATGTCTCAGTCTCTTTTTTTACTGACTTCTAAAACTTTGAAGTTGCAGCCTTCTTCCTGCCTCTGACAGGCATCATGCAAGCTAAGTGAAGCTCTGAGTCCAGAGCTGTGTATGGAATGAGCTCTGTGTAAGAAAAATGTCAGATACTTCTGTGGCATGTCTTTGTTATCAATAGAGCTGTGCAAAATCCATGTAGAATGACTTCCACATAAAACTTGGTTAGCTGCAAATATTCCTTGTCACAGCTTCAAGATAGCACACTTTACCCTTGCTAATGACTTAGAGAACATGTACTGGGTACATTTGCCTATCCCATTTGCCTTCTTCTCCAAAATTACTTCTGAGGTTCCGGGAAAACGCAAATCCATTTTATTTGCAAAACCTATAGGTTTCATGTCATACCATTATTGTTGAGTACCTTCTACTCTCCAGGCACACAGTGGGTGCTGAGGAGGAAAGAGAAAACAGAAAGATAAAGCAGACAGGTCTCTCTGCCCTTGAAGAGTTTTAAATCTATAAGAAAACAATAAGATGTGTGAACAAATAATTCTCAAAATAGCCAATGAAATAAGGCTAAATAAAGAAAGACATTGTGCTGAGAGACTGCAAAAGGAAAATATTAAACCAAGAAGAGGTCATATTTGCGGTATTCCTTGAAGGATGTCTAAGATTTAAATAAGGGAAAAATAAAGAAAAAGACAGCAAAACCATTAATAAATTATTCCTAGGCATCTTAATTTCTGAATCAATGGTTACACTAAGGGTCTCTGTGTAGACTGGTTTATTTAATCTTAAAAAAAAAACAACCCATAGCTTTCTATTATTATTATGTTTTTATTATAAATAATGGAACCTGGACTTGACCTATTTGCTTCAAGACTTTTTAGACTGAAAGCACAATACAAGGATGAGAAAGGAGGCATAAAACAAATGGTGGGTTCAGAAAATTCCAGTGTCTGCCACTAGTAGATGGCTGGAAAGTTGTATCTTTAAGAAACCTGGAGATGATTATGTTAAACAAAATAAGCCAGTTAGAGAAAGGTAAATGTCACATGATCTCACTTATATGTAGAATCTAATGATTATAATAAACTGATAAATAAAATAGAACCAGAAGCAAGGAAACATGGAACAGAATGAGGAATCTCAGAGGGAAGAGCCCGGGATAAGAAGAGATTAACCAAAGAACTTATAGGCATGTTTGCATTGTCCATGAACACAGACAATAAGGTAGTGAAGGCCTGGGACCAGGCGGTAAGGGCGAGGGGGAAAGTGGGGAGGACATCTGTAATACTCTCAACAATAAAGTATTTCTTTTAAAGATGGAAAATAAAAACATCCTTAGGTAGGTACAAAATCTATTTCCCTAAGAAAGGAAAATAAGGATGTATCTTTTTTAGTTTAGTAACAAATAAAACCCAAAATTTTAGAGGCATAATATAGAAAGGTTCAATTCTTGCTGATGGAAATCTGCTGAAGGTCCAGTGGCTTTCTAGGGCAGTGCCCTCCAAGCAGTGACACAGGGAGATCTACTGTTGCTACCATATCTCAACTACATGATCTAGAGCACCTGCAGCATTTAAACCATCTACAGTCATCCAATGAGTAGGAAAGAAAAGGAAAGAGAATCCAGGGAGCTCGTACTGTTCTGCTCTTCTATGCTTTGGCCTTAGAATGACACATGTCACATATGCTTGTAGACCCCTGGACAGATCTAGTCACAAGGCCCACCCTAAAATAATATTGTCTCCCTATGTGCCCAGGGAGAGAAAAGGATTTGGTAAACACAAAGCTTGGTTTCTGGCACAAAAGGTAATGGTTGTTTAGTATGTATGTACACTTATGAATTTAATGTATACTATATAAATTTTTATTATATACTATATATTATAATATATATATAATGTTACATTATATATTGTATAAATATTATACCATAATCTATATGCACAATATCCTATATAATAAAAGGCCAGTGACCATAACAGTGTAACTACTGGAACGACTGATCAACCAGTCGCTATGAGGTGCATTGACCACCTCTCGGTCCCTCCCCCAGCCTGCATGCTCCAATCGCTGGATGGCCAATGGGAAACCACTGGGGAACCAGGGTGGTGGCAGGGCAGGACTAGGGACTGGCAAGCAGGCGGAAGGCAGACCTCTTGGTCCCTTCTTCCTGCTTGCAGGCTCTGATAATGGCGAACAGGGAACCATGGGAAACCAGGGTGGGTGGCGGTGGGGCAGGACTGGAGACTGGCAAGTAGATGGAAGGCAGACCTCTTGGTTCCTCCCCCTGGCCTGCAGGCTTTGATCACTGGATGGTGAACAGGGGACCACAGGGAACTGGGGTGAGCAGTGGCAGAGTGGGACTGGGGACTGGTGAGTGGACGGAAGGTGGCCCTCATCACAGAGTAGGTCTAGGAACCCTACCCATGCACGATTTTGTATGCTGTGCCTCTAGTATGTAATATAATAGCTTATATATAATAATAATATATAATTTAATATATAAATAAATGGGGGGGGGCATCAGTAAGTTGAGAGAGTTCATTTTTTATAGCTTCTGTTTTCTCTGTGGTTATCCAGAAAATATTTGTCATAGTTTCATAGAATAATCCACGTTAGAATCATAACTTATTTTAAAATAACAATAGCAAGGAGGAATCCAAGATGGCGGCGTAGGTAAACACCTAATCTGCTGCCTCCCACAACAATTTAAACTGCAACTAAAAGACAAAACGTCTATCACCCAGAACCACGGGAAAGCTGGCTGAGTGGAAGTTCTAACTAGAAGGAAAGAGAAAAGAGCATTGAGACGTGTACGAGCGCTGAAAAGCTGAGGTACGGAGGCGCGTGATCCGGGCTGGCTGCGGGCGACTGGGTGCGTTGCTTTTTTCAACCTGAACGGAGACAAGCCCCCGATTACTCTGAAATCCAGTCTCTGGGGAGATGCGGGGGACCCAAACTCCTACGGGGAGAAGCTGGACTGTCTGCCAGTGAGAGTGGCTTGCTTGCAGAGCTGCACGCAGGAATAATTGTTTACGGCACTGGGGCACAGGACTCCAGGACGCGGTCGGGGACACAGAGCCGGCTTACTAGCAGCCATTGCTGTTTGCCACGCCCTAGCCTAGTGACACCCTGAGACCCCGCCCCACACAACCTACAAACCCACCCAAGCTCCAAGCAGCTCAATTAGCATAAGAAAGCCTGCCCTATCACAGCTTAACCTAGAAAACTTGCAGCCCGGGTCAGACAGCTCCAAAACCTCCAAACCCCAAGCAAAGAGGAGAAAACTGCAGCTCTCACTGTAGCTCCTGCTGAGTGGCCTCAGACAGTAGCTGACCTGCACCCCACTGGAGATCCAGAAGCCAGTGTACCTAGTGGTCAGTGTGAGACACCAGATTTCAACTCCTCACATCCATAAGTGACACATTCAAGAGGCAGACTCAGTGAGCACCAAAGCCCCACTGAAACAAGTCCTGCCCCATAAGCGTGTCTTCAGTGCAGCACTTCTTCCATTATAGACACAGGGAGTGCTCACAGCTAATTGGCCTGGAGGTCAATTCCTCCCAGCGTACCAACAGTAATTCAGGCTTAACTACACCAAGACTTTGCACTCAGCCCACAAAGGGGTGTACCAAGAGCATCCACATCAGGTGATTGGGGAGGCTGAGCTACTGCCCCCTATAGGTCACCTACCACACAAAGCCACTCCATCAACACAGGGAAGCAGCCAAAATGCAGAAACAAAGAAACATGTCACGAATGAAAGAAACGGAGGAAAGCAAACTACTGGATGACATAGAGTTCAGAATCACATTTATAAGGTTACTCAAGAATCTTCTAAAAACCGCCGAGAAACTTGATGACACTTCTGAGGAGCTAGTGAGGCCTTCAAGGACCTTAATGAGAATGCCAAAAAAATGGAAAAGGATCAGTCAGAAATGAAGCATACACTGTCTGAAATAAAGAATATACAGAAACTCAACTGTAGATCAACATACCCCAAGAATCAAACCAAAGAACTGAAATATGTGGAAACAAAAAACATCCAACCAGAAAAACAAAAAGAAAAAAGAATCCAAAAATATGAAGATAATGTAAGGAGCCTCTGGGACAACTTTAAGCGAAACAACATCCGAATTTTTGGGGTGCCAGAAGAAGGGAGAGAGCAAAATATTGAAAACCTATTAGAAGAAATAATGACAGAAAACTTTCCCTACCTGGTGAAAGAAATAGACTTACAAGTTCAGGAAGCGCACAGAACCCCATACAAGAGGAACCCAAAGAGGACCACACCAAGACACATCATAATTAAAATGCCAAGGGCAAAAGACAAAGAGAGAATATTAAAAGCAGCAAGAGAAAAACAGTTAATTACCTACAAGGGAGTACCCATACGACTGTCAGCTGATTTCTCGGCAGAAACTATGCAGGCCAGAAGGGAGTGGCAAGAAATATTCAAAGTGATGAACAGCAAGAACCTACAACCAAGATTACTCTACCCAGCAAAACTATCATTCAGAGTTGAAGGTCAGATAAAGAGCTTCACAGACAAGAAAAAGCTAAAGGAGTTCATCGCCACCAAACCAGGATTACATGAAATGCTGAAGGGTATTCTTTAAGAAGAAGAAGAAGAAGAAAAAGGTAAAGATAAAAATTATGAACAACAAAATGACATCAAATACATACCTACCAACAAGTGAATCTAAAAATCAAGTGAATAAAAAATCTGAAGAACAGAATGGACTGGTGAATATAATAGAATCAGGGACATAGAAAGGGAGTGGACTGACGATTCTCAGGGGAAGCAAGTGTGAGGGGTGCGGGAAGAGATTGGACAAAAATCTTACTCCTATGGATGAAGACAGTGGCGGGGGGTAAGGGCATGGGGTGGGGTGGGGAATCAGGTGGAGGGGAGCTATGGGGGAAAAAAAGTGGAACACCTGTAATAATCTGAACAATAAAGATTTAATTAAGAAAAAAAAAGATCTTCTTTAAAGTCTGTCAGTAAAGTTTTATAATAGTAAAGTAGATAATAATGTGCAAATAATGACAGCTTTGTTGCTTCTATTCCAATCTTTGTCACATTTCTTTCTTTGTTTTTTTTTTTTTTTTTTTTTGCCTTATAATACTAACAAGGCTCTCCAGTACAGTATAGAATGGAATTGATAACAGCAAACATTTTTGTCTTTTTCGTGATTTTAAAAAGGATGCTTTTAATGTTTCACTGTGAAGTGTAACATTTGCTGTAATGTTTTTAGTAAATAACCTCATACCATGTTAAAGAAATTCCTTGTACTTCTAGTTTCTTCAAAGTTTTTAAAAATTGTGACATGTGTTATATTGTATTGAATACTCTTTGTGTATCAAGATGATCATTTTTTTCTCTTTTTAATCATTTAGTAAGGTGAAAAATCTATATTTAATGCTCATATTCCTGTGATAAATCTGACTTTGTCATGATGTATTATTACCTTTTTAATATATGCTTGATTTAATTTGATAATATTTTTATTAGAAAAAAAATAACAATAGCAAATGTCTGTGATTTAAAAAAAAAGACTGATTGAAATAGGCAAAAGGGCTATTCAAGAATATGCAACATTTAACTGTATAAGATATTGAGAGTGTTGCTGTCAGAATACATATGGCAGCAATTCCCACTTTTATGCAGCTTTTCTCCCCCTTCATTCAACAGAGAAGAGATGTTTTGAGAGTGTTAGAGAGTAACTGAAGCGATTGGCTAAGGACTCCAGGCAGAGATGGAGAAAGAGAAAGCAGGTGCAGATATACAGCTCCCTGTCAGAAAGGAGGACACTGGTGGGTAAAGGCACTCATGGGCATAGAAGAAATAAAAACTAGCTCTAGTGAGTGAGTGAAATAAAAGATCAAGGGGATGTGGTTCAAAATTAAAGAAACCAGAGAAGACACACTCAAGGTAATGGTGAGGCACAAAGAGGAGCCATGAGAGGGGAATGTTGACAATAAGTGAAAAAGTTTCTCTCAAGAAAAGGAAAACAAAAGTCTAGAAATGGGTATAGGAAACTAAAAAAAAAAAAAAATTAACATCTCTAACTCTGATTACAAGATTACAAACTTTCTCAATTTTAGGTAAATGACATCCCTAGAGAGGCTGTGTCAGAAGATGGATATAGCCAAAACACTGACCATATTAGAGAATACTGTTTTAGAAAGCACACCAGAAAACATTAATGGGAAGGGAGGGTTCCCACAGTGGGAAAGTGGACCAAAAGGCACTGTTAGTTTTGAACACTCAGTGATAGACCCAGCCATTTGGTGATGGCCCAAGAAGGATTGAGGTGCTAGGATATGATTACCATTAGCTTACTTCAGTGTTCAAGGGCAACCTGAGGTTCTTGATCCTAATAAGATTTCCATCCAGTCAGTGCTCATCCCGAAGATTTCTCCTTCTGGAATCTAGGGAGAACACCTTACCTTCTGTCCTGGCCCTGAATGGGACAGGCAGTGGCAGGAATTGTCCCCTCCAGACTTCAGATGCCATATTCAAGGAGGGGGCTTGTTGGGGATGAGGTATGGCAGCCACTGGCACTGGATTGATGGAGTAATACAGAGAGCTGTACAGTGGTCTGTAAGTGGCAGAGGATACCAGGGGAGACTTTAGAATAGATTACCTAAAATAAGCAGAAATTAAAAGCCAAGTGCCATAGAGGAATCTAGGTCCTCAGCTTTTGTCACTACAGCAGGCTGTCTCCTGTGATGACAAGCCCTGTAGACAGATGATATTACACCATAGAATAAAAGTTATCAGTCTCCTTACCCTCTGGGCTCCTGGCTATGCTGAGCAATGCCCACAGGCTGCCACTAGCGGACCTGAAGCATTAGAAGCAGAAACAGGGAAGAGAATGGGAGGAAGGAAAAAAAGGTAGAACAATAACAGCAAATAAAAGTAGGAGTAAAAAAGTATTACAAATTATCTCCACTGCCTGGGGCTCATGGCCTGTACTGAGGTCCAGTGGAACTACACAGGGTGAGGCAAACATAGGTTTACAGTTGTTCACATGAAAAATAATACACTAATTAATAAATAATAATACAATAATAAACTATGTTTCACGTACTCCCAGCTATAAACCTACTTTTGCCCCACCGTGTAACTAACTGTATGTATGCTCTATAGTTTTAATAGCTCAAAAGTATTGTATTAATAGACTAAACCTGATAAAAGAAGTGTTTCTGGTATAATGGGGTGGGAGGAAGGTGGTAGAAGGCTACACAAAGGAAAGTAAGGGAGCCGCACACACAGGGCTGCTGGTATAGTTGAAGAGTGTGTTCACTGCACAAAGGCATTGTCATGTGTCAGGCTCCCTAACAGCAGAGCCTGAGATGGGGATTCTGGTGCTTGTGATTCACTGAGGGTGTGTTCCTCAGGGAGAACCTGTGAACAAGTGAGGGAAGCATAATATGACAGAAGAAGGAGCCAAGGATGTGGCCTCAAGTAAAGTCTAGCTGAAGTCTGATCCATGTTCAGGACTCTGGAGCATAAACTGCACCACAGATCATCTTCATCTTGAGACAAGAGGGCAGGCAGGCCTTTTGCACCCCCTATCCCTCACAAATTGGCCTTGGACTGCTCCTGAGTTGGAGCATTCCTCCCAGCCCAGGTGGCTCCCATCACCTGAGAGTCATTCTCTGGAGAAATGACAACTGTTAACTCTGTAGAAGTTGTGATAGTTTTATGTGTCAACTTGGCTAGGCTCTGGTCCCTAGTTATTTCATCAAACACTGGTTGTTGCTGTGAAGGTTATAGATGTGATTATGTAAGTCTATCATCAGTTTCCTCTTAATAAGGAAAATTATTCTAGATAATTCAAGTGGGCCTGATTCAAACAGTTGAAAGGCTTTAAGAGCAGAACAGAGGCTTCCCTGATGCAATTCTGCCTGTGGGTAGCAATTTGAGCCCAAGAATTCCATCTTTCCCCTCCTGCAGACTGCCTTCCCTATGGATTTTCAGACTTCCAAAGCCAGCCCTCACAATTGTGTAAGCCACTTCTTGCGATCTACCTATCATCTATCTATCTATCTATCTATCTATCTATCTATCTATCTATCTATCTATCTATCATCTATCATCTATCTATCATCATCTATCATCTATCTATCATCTATCTACCTATCCTCATCTATCTATCTTCTATCTATCTATCTATCTATCTATCTATCTATCTATCTATCTATATCATCTATCTATCTATCTATCATCTATCACCTATCATCATCTATCTATCTTGTATATACCTATCTACCTATCTTCTATCTGTCTATCTATCAATCTATCTATCTATCTATCTATCTATCTATCATCTATCTATCATCTATCTATCATCATCTATCATCTATCTACCTATCCTCATCTATCTTCTATCTATCTATCTATCTATCTATCTATCTATCTATCTATCTATCTATCTATCTATCTATCATGTACTACTAGTTCTATTTCTCTGGTAGAACCCTGTGGGATACAACAACCAATAGAAAGCAGCTGGTGATCTGCGTACTGTCTGGCAAAGGAAAACAACTGACCATCTACCAAAGGCATCCAGCCAAAGAGGCATGTGGTAGCTGAAGTTCAGCCCACCCAGCATTTTCTAAGTCAAAGTCTATCCTGTTTGCCAGGAAGTGTTATCAGAAGGGAGCTCTCCATGTCCCCACCAGTTGCCAAGGGAAGTCGAGTTCTTGCAATGTCATGAGAAAGGGCATTTTCTGAGATTTGCACAGGAGATTGAATTGAATTTATTTGCATGGAATTAAATCCCTGAGTTTCCAAGGTCCCTTGCCCTCTGTCCCCCATGGAAGAAGACTAGCTGTGGCTTTATCAGAACTAGGATTAAAGCCGTTGCCCAAAGTTTCCATTCCACATTTGAACAGTCAAGTTCAGCATCAGGCTAGCTTAGCTTGTACTACCAGCAGCAATGCACCAGTCTATTGCAAGTGGGGTCTACATAACCATGGGCCATGTGGCTTCTAGGAACACAGATGAATGCAAGGAAGCAGGAGCAAAACCAGAGGAACAAGAGAACCTAGAGAAAATTCCATTGTCTGCGGATTTTAACATCCTAAGATTTCACAGTGGCCCTACTCCCTCTGGCCAATGATCTCTGTTCCAGCTTAGACTGACAGCTACCTTTCCTATATCACCCAGACTTTACTGTGCATGTGTCCATCTCCCCTTTGTTGGTCCCCTTGCCCCAGTGATCTGCCGGGAATGGACCAGTGATTCCCTAGGGAGTGTAAAGTAGGAGCTTGCTGATGAAGCTGCCCAAATGCCATGCTTATAATATCTGGCCTTCCCTTTGCTCCTTCCTATTATTAATAACTAGAGGTCCGAAGCACAAAATTGGTGCAAGAGCAGGCCTTCGCAGCCCCAGCTTCATCTGGAAGGTCGTCGGGAAGGTCATCCAAAAGGGCTTTTAGACAGTCGTTCTGTTGTTCGGTGGCCATCTGGTCTAATTAGCATATTAGCTCTTTATAGGAATAATTATAATGGTAATAGAGTAAGTTACTTTTCCTTGTCCTAAAATTACCTTACACTCACTTTTGAGCCATGTATATGTTCAAAAGGGAACTGGAATGGACTTTAATTTTTTTTTTTCCTGAAGACAGAGAATTACCATAAAGACACCTAATCATATAAACCTTAACCCCACATATTGCTCGCTTATCAGCTGCTTACCTTATATTACACATTAGGAAGAAAAAAAAATGTCAGTAACTTCCCAGTATTGTTACAAGCTTAGATGTCCTGCAGTTTCCTATTTCCTTTGATTTTCTGCACTATTAATGTATTTTAACTGGCATCACCACAAATAATGCAGAATGATGTGACCTTATCACTTCTAGAGATCTAGAATGGATGGTTTGAAGATAAAAAGTTCAATGTGTCTTCTGGGGAAAAACAGCAACAATAACAATTATTTTCTGGTGGCATCATTATCAAACCAGGAAACACAGCTGGATATTGTGTGCTATTAAATGTGGTGCAAAGCGGATTTGGTACTATGTTCCTACCCTCTGAATTCCTATCAATACTAACCCCAATGACAGGCACAGCTAAGCCAAAGAGCACAGAGACCACCTAAAGGGAAGGAGCAAAAGAAATGGAGGTAGAAGAAAAGAAAGGTTAAAAGGAGAGAAAGTCTTTATATTGCATGCTAAGATAAGTTAAAACTAGAGAGAAATTACTTTACTGCTCATAATTGACAAAGGAAATACCATAAAGAGGTGGAATTTTACCAAAAGAAAGGGGGTGGGAATTATGGTCAGTGTCAATGTCTGAGGGTTGGAGAAAGCAGAGTATTGAAGAAAGAGGGAGTAGCAAGATAGAGACAGAATAAACAGCTGAATCCAGGAAAGTCAAACTTTCAAGAACACACTTTTAACATGAAATAAAGGAAATTGGAAGCTCAACTCCCTGCACACCACTTACCAATTTTATAAGTGACAGTGTTTACTGCTGTAGATGAGGACAGACACTAAGTCTATTGACCAAGGACTCAGAGGCTAGACTCTGACCCAGGCCTGACCAGAGGTCAACAGCATTCTCTGAAAGTTATCATCCTTGAATATGTGCATAACACAGCTTGTTGCTTAGCCTTCTTTCTTAAAAGCTGCACAACTTAGCCAGCCGCACAACTTAGCCAGCCAACAACATGGTGAAGGCACTGAATCTGCTCTTGGCTGATAACAAAACACAGAAAGCACAGCCCCTGCTCTCACTACAGAGATAATCAAGTCAGAAAAGAGAAAAGAATAGATACATAAGGACATCTCATCTGCAGGAAGAATAATCAAAAGAACACTTATTATATGCTATTGATTTTCATGTCAGTTATTTGTGCTTTCGAATAGCCTCTTTGTCTTTCACTTTTGCACCTTTACAAGTGAAGTACATAAGATACATTTAATCCTTTCACTGGTTTGGATATCTCAGAATGGGCAGCTAAGATCAGTTATAATTTTAGAAGGAAACTCCTCCACTAAAGACCTAAGTTAAAACTTAAGCAACCCCAAAAATAATAGAGCCAGCACTACTGAAGTGCTGATTCTCTTGGGCATGAACTGTCAATGACACCAGCCCTTTTCCTCTGATTTTTTCTGCTTCCCTTCTGCAGCTGTGTGACATGGACCATTCTACCCCTTGTCCACCAATCTCCCATCCCCTCCCCTATGATTCTGGTACCTAATTACAATGTGTGGGGGATTTTTTACAGCACTGAGAATTCTCTGACACTAACTGGGAGTCCTACAACTTAACTCACTTCTGACACTATCTACCTGGAGATAGCATCAGATCCCACAGATCCTTCAGTGGTACAAAACTTCCCCTCCCCCACTTCAGAAACCGTTCTCAAGTCCAAGTTGTTACTTGTGCTTCTGATCAAGGCTGTAGAGTGGCAGTTCCAATAGCCATCTCTTTAATTAATTTGCTAGAGAGCTCACAGAACTCAGAGAAATATTTTACTTACTAGATTACTGATCAGGTGGAAGAGAGGCATAGGGCAAGGTATGGGGTCTTGGAGCTTCCATGACCACTATAGGAATGCCTCATTCCCAGAACCTCCACATGTTCACCAACCCAGAAGCTCTCTGAACTTTGTCCTTTTAGGTTTCTATGGAGGCTTCATTACATAGGTACACTTGGTTAAGTCATTAGCCAATGATGATTTAATCAGGGGTCCTCAAACTACGGCCCTCGGGCCACATGCGGCCCACCAAGGAAATTTATCCGGCCCGCCGGGTGTTTTTGCCACAGCTGCCTGTCCTGCTTAGCATCCAACTCGTCCCGGGCCCGTGGTGCGTATGTATGGAATGTTTTTTTTTAACTATAGTCCGGCCCTCAATGGTCTGAGGGAAGGTGAAATGGCCCCCTGTTTAAAAAGTTTGAGGACCCCTGATTTAACTCAATCATCAGTCCCTCTCCCCTACCCAGAGGTTGACCTTTGTACTGAAACTTTATACTCTCTGATCACATGGTTGGTTCCCCTGGCAACCAGCTCCCATCTTTAGGTGCTTTCCAAAAGTAATTTAGGAAATTCCAAGGGATTTGGGAGCTATGGAGCAGAAACAGTGGATAAAGACCAAATATATATTTCTTATTACAAATCACAGCATCACATGACCTAAAACATGTCTTCGTAAATTTTATTTTAACTGTTAGAGGACCTGATATTGACAGACTCAATTTGTAAATATCTTCGGAAATAAGAATGTATGAAAGAGAAAAGGTAGTCAATGAGAAGAGCAGCCAGGGTCACCAGGTGAGATACTAAATATACAGACTATGACCAGACTATGTGTGAAAGTAGAACTGCCCTAAACCTATAACAATATTCCCAGAAAACCAATCTCCTATCTACAATAATCATCCCAAAAAGCTGGCCTGTTGTAACTCAGACTTATAGGAGACCAGATTGCTATCTCTAGTAATAATTCAGGAAGCCAAACAATAACTGTTGTAACAATCAGTCCCAAATAATCAGAACCTGATTAATAACTGACAGCTTCTCTAAATCTTGTCTCTGCTTCCAAGTTAAAACCAATCAGAAAAAGCCACAAAGATACCCCTTTTCTGGGCTTCTAGTTAGCTCACTTACAGCTTCCCCATGCCAATAGCTTCCAATCTGAACATCCTTGAAGTCTTTTTTTTTTTTCATCATAAAGTTTTCTAACTCCTCTTCTTGTCTCTGCCAAAATGCAAGCTTCGAATAAATTCTCTCTGCTTGTTCTCATCTTGTTGGTCTTTGTGTATTTCCACACAAAGTACTGCACAGGCTATGCACTGAACAGCTAATCATATTCTATGGTAGATGCCCCCTAGAGTCATGCAGTGTAAAACTCTTATAATCATACTTGTGGCCTGGTGCATGAATTTGTGCACATTGAAAGGAAATTAATTGGAATAAATATTTTAATATTGCTATTCACCCTTTCTCTATAATAGAAGTGTCAACCAAATTCATGATTGACAATAACAGATGGAAACACACCCATGTGATTGGCACCAGCGAGAGCTTTATATGTATCGCACATGTGTGAGTCAACTTAGCCTTTTATATATAGAGAATAAACTTGCTTAATTAGACCTGCTTTCTAATTTATTATTTTTTTTCCTTTTTTGTTTTTCTGGCTTTATTGAGATATCAATAACATATAACATTGCATAAGTTTAAGGTGTACAATGTGCTGATTTGATATGTTTTTTTTGTTTTTTTTATTGTTTTAAGTATTACAAATAGTAGTACATATGTCTCCTTTTTTTCCCCCATTGATCTGCCCCCAACCTCCCCTACCCCCCAGTACATGCCTTCACCTGCCCGCCCTCCCCCCTGCCCCAGTGTCTTATATCCATTGGTTGTGCTTATATGCATGCATACAAGTCCTTCGGTTGGTCTCTTACAGCCCCCCTCGCCCAACCTCCCCTGTCTTCCCAATGTAGTTTGACAGTCTGTTCAATGCTTCTTTGCTTCTGTATCTTTTTCCCACCATTCTTTCCTTTAAAAAGTTTTGCCTTTGCAGACTAGAAATAAACATATAATAACAAAACAAGACAAAACAAAAAAATGTTTGAGTCCCAATTTCAATGTCCAACAGTTCTGAGTCCCCGTTTCAATGTCTAACAGTTCCTTACGTGTACATGTCAGCAATGATATCTGGATAGTGGGCATGTTGGCAATGCAGGTCCGACCCTCTCTGGTTTGGTCCTAGGTAACCTGCAGTGGTGCACAGCTGCTGACTGCTCACGTGGCAAGGCGTTGTCAGCGTCTTCCATCCCTGGACTGTTTTTTCTTCTTGTCTTCGTGGTTGGAGCACACCTGTCAATTCCTCTCTGTTGCAGGAATCCATCTGGTCTTGGGGTTGTTTTCTGAAAATATACAAATATATTCTCGACCACAAGTTAATAAAGGAATCTTTTCTATATAATTGATTTGGGATCCTTTTCATTTTTGTTCAAACAATTTTCCTTTGTCTTATTTAGACACCATATGTGTTTTTAATGGCTGTCTTGCTGTTAGCATTGGAAATGAAACTTAATTTGGTAAAGTAAAAATTTTCTAGATGTAATTTACTTATAGGATATTTTTCCTTACATGATATTGCCCTACTATCCCCCCTGCTTTTTTTTTATTAATGGAGGTTTTTGTAAATTTTATAATGCAGTCTTGATAACTTTAAATTTAAATTTTCCCCCCCACACATATGACTGCTTTAGGTTCATTGCATATTCAGGAATTTTACCATGAGATGAACTACCAATAGAAATTTTAGTTATTACTTTAAGAACAGCTTTTTGTCCAGTACAATTAACTTTACTTGAATATTCACTTATTTCAATTAGCCTATTTAAATTAATCTGAAAACTCGATTACTATTTTACTGTCAAATTTAATACTCTACCAACAATCTTAGTTTACCCTGTAAATATTAGTGGGAAGGTTTATTTGAATTCTTGAGTGGGCCCTGAGCATTCCAGATGCTAGGCTGAATTTAGATATAGAGCAACTGCTGTCGGCCAAGTCTCCTGCCTGTTACCTGGGTCCGGATCTGAGCTGGGCCAAGTCTCTGTCTGTCACCTGTATCTCGATGTGAGCTGGGCCAGGTCTCTTTCTGTTGCCTGGATCCCGTTCTGAGCTGGGTGTGGGAAGCGCGAAGCAGCCATGGGGGCAGAAGACTTCCTTCAGAAGAGGTGAGGGTTCAAGCCCCTGCAATGTTGGGGGGGTGAGGGTCTGTGCCCCACTTCTGTTGCCCCCCCCCCAAGTTCTCTCCTGATGGCCCCTCTGCAACTGTGCCTGTCTTAGGTTGCTCCTTCCTTGAGGAATCTTAGCCGTCTCTGGCTAACCAGCCATCCTCCGGGGCCAAGCAGAGTGGTGTAAGGTTCAGTTCTGTCTCCTTGGTAGCCTATGCCCCCGTGGCCTCCACACCCAGCACCTGCCTTGGGAACCCCTGGCCTGCTGGCAGGGTCCCGGTGCTGATCACATATCTCGGGGAACTCGGGTTTCTTCTCCAGTGAGGGCCCAGCTCACACAATTGGGTGTGAGACAGATCCATGGTATCAGCCCCCACGAGGCTTCAAGCTCAGCATGAACAGAAAGCTCAGGTAACAGCTGAGGGCAATTGGATTGTGAGAAGAGGGTCCCTCTTGGCACAAAAGGCAAGAAGGGCCAATATAGGATGCTCAAGTGCCTTCACAGTGCCTTAATTCCTTCTGCAAGGGATTAAATCCTTTCATGTCCTTTTTTTTTTTTTTTTTTTAATTGCTGCCAACCATTCAAAGAATTAGTTTGTAAGTTTCTTTGGGATAATTGTAAAATATGCTGTTGTAAAATCTAAAATTATAATGGCATTGTAGAATAATATCATGTAAGGATATTCTTTGCCCTAGGCCCTGGCAATTCCATTTCAAACTGGCTGTCAATTTCTTTTTGTAGCTTTATATAAACTTTGTCAAGGAGGCAAAAACACAAATTACTTACTTTAGTTCAAAAGGCCAAATATATTGACTTTCAATTACAATCCTTATGACTTTTGAAGGAAACTTCTCTTTGTTTCCTTCCAAAATAATTTTCAGGCTACAGAGAGTTTCATTTAAAAATTCTTGTCACATGAAACAATTTTTCTTAAGGCTATGGTGACCACTAGTATTGATTAGATTTAGTATTTTATTTTTATTTTATAATTTTTTAATTAATTTTTTAAATTTTTATTTTTTACATATGTGTCCTTATTTCTCCATAACCCCCCACTCCCAACTTATGCCCCGCCCCCTTGTTGTCTGTGTCCATTGATTAGGTTCATATGTATGCATACAAGTCCCTTGAATGATCTCTCCACCTTACCCCCACCCTCCCCTACCTTACCTGAGTATGATGTTCTGATCGACGTTTCTCAGCCTCTGGATCTGTTCTTGTTCATCAGTCTATGCCGTTCATTATATTCCACAAATGAGCGAGATCATGTGATATTTATCTTTCTCTGCCTGACTTATTTCACTCAACATAATATTCTCCATCTCCATCCATATTGTTGCAAAAGGTAGGAACTCCTTCTTTTTTACCGCAGCTTAGTATTCCATTGTATTGATATACCACAGTTTTTTAATCCATTCCTCTGCTGATGGGCATTTAGGTTGTTTCCAAATCTTGGCTATGGTGAATTGTGCTGCTATGAACATAGGGGTGCATATTTCCTTTCTGATGCATGTTTCTAGATTCTTAGGATATATTCCTAGAAGTAGGATCACTGGGTCAAATGGGAGTTCCTTTTTTAGTTTTTTGAGGAAGCTCCATATTGTTCTCCACAGTGGCTGCACCAGTCTGCATTCCCACCAGCAGTGCAAAAGAGTTCCTTTTTCTCCACATCCTCGCCAACACTTGTTGTTTGTTGATTTGTTGATAAAAGCCATTCTGACAGGTGTGAGATGGTACCTCACTGTTGTTTTGATTTGCATTTCTCTGATGATTAGTGACTGTGAGCAGGTTTTCATATGTCTCTTGGCCTGCCTTCTGTCTTCTTTGAAAAGTGTCTATTTAGATCAGTTGCCCATTTTTTGATTGGGTTGTTTATCTTCTTTTTCTTAAGTTGTATGAGTTCTCTGTATATGTTGGAGATTAAACCCTTATCATTGATATCATTGGCAAATATGTTCTCCCATGCAGTGGGCTTTCTTGTTGTTTTATTGATGGTTTTCTTTGCTGTGCAAAAGCTTTTTATTTTAATGTAGTCCCATTTGTTTATGTTTTCTTTAGCTTCCATTGCCCTAGGAGTACTATCAGTGAAGAAGTTCTTTCGGCATATGTCCGAGATTTTGCTGCCTGTGGATTCCTCTAGTATTTTCATGGTTTCCCGTCTTATGTTTAAGTCCTTTATCCATTTTGAGTTTATTTTTGTGTATGGTGGAAGTTGGTGATCTAGCTTCATTTTTTTGCATGTATCTGTCCAATTTTCCCAACACCATTTGTTGAAGAGACTGTCTTGACTCCATTGAATGTTAGTGCCTCCTTTGTCAAATATTAATTGAGCATATTGATTTGGGTCAATTTCTGGGTTCTCTATTCTATTCCATTGATCTATATGTCTGTTCTTGTGCCAGTACCAGGCTGTTTTGAGAACAGTAGCTTTGTAATACAGCCTGATATCTGGTATTGAGATCCCACTTACTTTGTTCTTTCTCATGATTGCTGTAGCTATTTGGGTTCTTTTTTTATTCCAGATAAATTTTTGGAAAGTTCGTTCTAGGTCTGTGAAATATGTTGTTGGTATTTTAATGGGAAGTGCATTGAATTTATAGATTGCTTTGGGTAGTATGGACATTTTGATGATGTTGATTCTACCAATCCATGAACATGGTATGTTCTTCCATCTGTTTATGTCTTCCTCTATCTCTTTTTTCAGTGTCGTGTAGTTTTCTACGTATAGGTCTTTTACCTCTTTAGTTAAGTTTATTCATAGCTATCTTAATTGTTTTTGTGCGATGGTAAATGGGATTGCTTTTTTAGTCTTTTTCTGTAAGTTCACTATTGGTGTATAGAAATGCCATAGATTTCTTGGCATTAATTTTGTATCCTGCTACATTACCAAATTCAGTTATTAAGTCTAATAATTTTTTTATGGAGTCTTTAGGTTTTCTATGTACAGTATCATGTCATCTGCAAATAAGGACAGTTTTACTTCTTCTTTTCCAATTTGGGTGCCTTTTATTTCTTCTTCTTGTCTGATCACAATGGCTAGTACTTCCAGCACTGTATTAAACAGGAGTGGTGAGAGTGGGCATCCCTGTCTTATTCCTGTTCTTAGGGGAAATGGTTTTAGTTTTTGCCCATTGAGTATGATGTTGGCTGTGGGTTTGTCGTATATGGCTTTTATTATGTTCAGGTGTGATCCTTCTATTCCCACCTTGCTGAGAGTTTTTATCAAGAAAGAGTGTTGGATTTTGACAAATGATTTTTCTGCATCAATTGATATGACTATGTGGTTTTTATCTCTCAGACAGTGGGAGGGACACTTAGCATATTAGCCTTTTATATATAGATGTGACACTTTGGGGCAGGCTCAGTCTTGGTTCATGAAAGCAGAGCAATGGAGTAAACACAGGGTATAAGTAGGTATGGCAAATTAACACTCTATGGATTAAGTAACAATCTGGCCACATGTCTCAGAGGCAACTGGGGAGGTCCAAGGCCAATTCAAATTACTAGATGCTTGCTCAGTCACCAGCCCCAGACATATGTGCAGTCCAGGTGGCTGCCTCCCAAACCAGCTGTTTTTTAAGAACCAACACTATAATCCAGAAGCTCTACCATCCCTGTTCTAAATTTTACCTGCAAATCATTTCAAAGCAGGTGCTTTAGAAAATGACTGAGTTATATCCTACAGATGCATGGATATTAGCACAATGCTCTTTCTTTCTCTAATTTATCATATTCTTCTGATCTTTTCAACCTAAGATATTAACTGCACAGTGTCTACTTAGATAACATTGAACTAATTTTCCACGGTCCCAGACCTTATTCTCAACATTCCCTATGTCAGAGGTCATAAACACACAATAAAAATTCCTATGTGAATTAGCAGGTAACCCAAACTAGTGACAGATGCAGCAGAGAATATGAAGAACTAGGGAGTTTGTGCCTTGTCTAAAGAGCCAATAGTAAGTTCAGCCAATTTTGTTGAGGATTAATATAGACAATAGAGAGCTGGCTCAGACTGCTTAGCAAGAACAGATTGTGTGCATCTCTGCCCAACTTTACTTTAGTAAGATCACCTTGGTACTTTGAAATCAATCATGGTGGTAATATTTACACTACATAAATCAGCATATACTAAAAATCAGGACAGTTTTTTGAGAGCTGGATGTTAAACATTTAACCATCACATCACTGAACAGGCTAAGTGTTCCCAGGTTCCCCAATATGTCAAGAGAAGCCAAAATTCAGGTGTCCATGTGAACTCTCTCATAATCTGTTGGCAAGGCAAATAATGTTAAAATACCATGTTTGGCAAAATAAAACATCACTTTGGGCCACCTGCTCAGAACCTCTGCCTTATACCAAGGTATCATAACCTTGCATATGGCTACAAGTCTTTAATTTACAGCTATAAAAATCAAGCAAGGAGTCTGAGTACATTTGTTAAATCCCAGATGATTAACATTTATTACAGGTGGTTTCTTTAAGGTCCTTGAATATGCACTAGCATTTGCTACCATATGCTAAGAAGTCATTATAGATATGAAAAAGTTAATTTTAGCACTGAATAAAAAAGAAATCATTCCATCTGCTCAACCAAAGTGATTTATAGATACTAATGACATATCCCTCTCTTGAATAATAACATACCTTGTAAAGTAGTTGAAAGTGATAAAATTCTCTGTAATATTTACATGTGTATATATGATATACACATATGTATGTGTATACACATGTATATACACACACAGCACATGCATCACATACACTCCTTACACACACACACACACACACACACACACAGAAATAAAAAACAATATCTAGAAAATGGGGTGTCCTTATATGAGTAATAAGGAGAGGCAAAAAGTGAAACATTGTAATCATATTATCTGAATCAGAAGAAATGACTAATTGCTGACCTGATGTTAACACGGGACATTGTTGGATGCAATCGGTGTCAGAAAGTTTGACATCAGAGGAGATAAACATTTTGTCCTCTGTAGGTTCCTTGATGTGTCCATCAGAAACATTTGGTTTAATCTTCCTCTCCGTTTCCTGAGCACAGGCCAAAATCTCTGACACCATCTATGACACTAACAACACGTGATGACAACAATTTTATACAGTTTATTTTGCATCTCCAGTTTGAGATTTCTGCTATCATCTATGATGATAATTCATTTTCCCTAGACTTAGGGACTGTTATTGGGGTTTAATATTGCAGTAGAAGCAGGTTGTAAAGATAAGAAAATCTCCTGGTGTTAATCATTGTTATTCTGACATCCTGGGATGACATTTAATTCAGAACCTGTAATGTAATTGGGAGCTATAATCCCTTGGCTGTTGCTCTTCAGTAACTTGTACTCCAAATGAGATAGTTTATAAAGTTTAATAAAAAATACAAAATCAAGAACAAGAAACCATATACTGAAATGGCTAAAGTGCAGTGACATTTTAAAGACTGAAATTTAATTGTGCTGGTTTCCCACTCCCACAGTCTCTTTTCATGTATATTTCTTTGAAATGCAGAGTAAATGTTGCTATCCTTCTTTGTTTATGGTACGGATGAAAAATTCAACAGCTAGGTCACTCCATAATCTGTCTTGCATACCCTTATAAATTTTCTATCTTTATTGCCAGCCAAAGAGTATCATCAACTTTGAAATGGAAAGCAGTGTCCGATAGAAATTCTTAGCCTCTTACATTAGTCATCCTATTAAAAGGATCTGAAAATCACCTTGACTTTGTGTTTCCTTTATTAGTGGCCCAAGTTCCAAAATAAAGGTAACATTGAATTTCTGAATTTTAACATGTCATTGTAATTTAGTAGATGAGCTTGATAGTTCTCATTAATATTCTGAATGTGTAACTGCTCTAATAGGCAATGTAAAGTACTGCTGAGGCAGGGGAAGGAAAAAAAAAATCTCAATATATTGGGTACTTTGAGATGAGAAGGTTATCAAACAAGCACAGATTTTTTTTTTACATAATGCATATTTGGGGCTATTTGGAAAATATTCATCCTCAGGGTTCATTCATGGAAACCTCACACAGCTAGAACTCTCATGACACTGTACTTAGGTTTTAAAAAGTCCACTTTATTCCAAATAAGGCACAAGTTCTTACTCCAATAGCAACTAAAACAGTGACCAAGATGATAATGCTGATGGTGGAGATAACAATGGTAATGAACATTGAGGGAGTAACATAGAGAAACTAATGGGAATCCAATTAGATTATCCAACACTGAATTCTAAGATTCTTGAAGTAGTAAGATTCTAGTCACAAACTTCACAACTGTGCTTAGAGGAAAAAGCTAAAATCAGTTTCTCCCACTGAGCCTTAAATCTTACCCTAAAAGCAATTTCACCTGCAAAGTCTTTTCCCAAGGGAGGCATCTCTGCTATATGCTTTTAGATTAACCCTTAGTTCCCTATCACATTGTCTACCACATTTTGTTATAATTGCTTGCTGAATTATCTCCTTTGATAGCCCTGTGAGGGCAGGAATCTTTTCTGTATTGCTCAACATTATATACACAGACCCAAGAACAGGGCAGGGCACATAAGGTTATTAAATGCATATTAGTAGAATGAATACAAAAAGAAATACATCAGTCCTGGATCTCACTGCTCCATACTATCTGAAGTTTATCAACCCCTGCTTTTATTTGGTCAAATGTAAACATCATGTGTGCTTATAAAAGATATGGCTATTAGTTATGGCCTTTCATATTTGTGTGATCACTGCAAGTCACTGCTTTTCAGTTTTCTCATTTGCAAAATATGGATTTGTACTCAATGGTCCTTTTCCATGTCAAACAAAGAATTCAACAATCATTCATTGATCTCCAAATATAGATGAGGAATTAGTATCTGTTGAGGCACATTCATTTATTTAACAAATATTTATTGAGCACCTACCATATACCAGACTGTGCCCAGGTATTGGGAATACAATAGTAAACAAAACATAGATATTTG
The DNA here is from genome assembly GCA_026230045.1 of Corynorhinus townsendii. Classification (NCBI taxonomy): domain Eukaryota; kingdom Metazoa; phylum Chordata; class Mammalia; order Chiroptera; family Vespertilionidae; genus Corynorhinus; species Corynorhinus townsendii. The sequence continues at coordinate 71,501,312 of JAPDVU010000008.1, forward strand.
TTGTGTGGAGCTTATATGCTGATGAGGAGACACAAACAAATATGTAAAAGATATAAAATGTCAAAAGATCAAAACCAAAGAGAATATGGATTCTAGAGGCCATGAAAGAACAGTGTTTAAGAAGAAGAATATTAAAAGCCAGGGGAGGAGGGAAAAAGGTGAGGGAAGGGAGGATAAGGGTGGGTAAAGGTGGTCAAAAGGGAGAAAATGGGGAGCATCTATAATAATGTTAAGAATAAAAAAAAATAGCTGATAGATCCAGTAAGATGTAGACTATGACTTAACATCAAGGATGTGAGTGGTAACTTTGACAAGAGTAGGATCAATGGATAAGTAAGAGGTAAAAGCCTACACAGAGTATATTCAAGAGAGAATGGGAAAAGAGAAATTAGATAGCAAATATAGGCAAATGTTTGGAAATGTCTACTATAAAGGGAAGAGCGAAATTGGGTAGAAGCTGGAAGAGAGATTAGGATCAAAAAAGCTTTCTTTCAAATCAGAATAAAAACAGTCTGCTTATAAACTTTTGATCAAATAGATATGGTAGAAGAAATCAGAAACACCAATCAGAAAGGATATATGCATTCCTATGTTCATAGCAGCACAATTTACAATAACTAAGATTTGGAAACAGCCTAAGTGCCCATCAGCAGATGAATAAATTAAAAAACGGTGGTACATCTGCATAATGGAATGCTATGCTGCTGTAAACAACATGAATGGACCTGGAGAGCATTATGCTAAGTGAAATAAACCAGTCAGAGAAAGATAAATATCACATGATCGCACTTATTTGTGGAACATAATGAACAACATAAACTGATGAACAAAAATAGATCCAGAGACACAGAAGATCCATCAAACAGACTGTCAAACCTCAGATGAAAGATGGGGGTGAGGGGTGTGGGTGTTAAGAGATCAACCAAAGGACTTGTATACATGCATATAAACATAACCAATGGACACAGACAGTAATGGTGGGTGACGGCATATGCTGAGGGTGGGAGTGGCTGGGGAGAAGTCAATGGGGGAAAAAGGAGACATATGTAATACTTTAAACAATAAAAAATTTAAATTTAAAAAGAAGAAGAAGCATTACAATGGCTACCAATATAGGGGAAATGTGGTTCTCCAGAGATCAGCGGGCTAGAGAAGACCTGGGTGCTGCTATAATGCGAACTAGCAGTCTCTTCTTGGGCAAGTGTTAAGTTTCTGGGCCTGTTCCTTCCCTGTTATAGCTACATTAGGCCAGATAATGTAGAACATTGCATTTAGTTCTAATGCTTACTTGTACTTAATTTATTTTTACTAAAGCAACATTATCATACCTTATAAAGAAAATTACATGTAAAATAATGAGAACACAGATACAAGAAAGAGAAGCACATGCCCATGTGCTTAAAGATCTACATGCCCATCATTGAAAGCTGCCTCCTTTGCATTGCTTTCAGCAATTTTTGTGTCTGTGATGGTTAGTTAAGGTAATCAAAGGGCTGCTCAGACATGTAACAGAAATGATTCTAACAGAAATGGGTATTAGCATTAAAAAACAAAAACAAAAACAAAAAGAACAATAGAAATTGTAGAACTGATGATTCATGACAGAAGTAGGAGTTACCATACTAGTAAATACGTCCTAAGTTGGCGAGAGAGAATGAGACCTAGCATACAAGTAGAAAGGCTGATCTTAAGTAGAAGTGTCAGTTCACCCATGATAAGAGGTCAGAAGGAAGAATAAAGGGGTAAAAATGCAGGTGTCTGGTTAGTTGTGGTGGTGAGCACTTTTGGAATTTTTTTTTCTTTTTGCTTCTACTTTCTCAGTGAAATAGAAGCAAGGCTGTCAAGCGAGATTTAGGTTAGGAGAGTGAAGATCTAGGAGAGTGAAGATTTGGGGACTTGAGGATACAGTATATAATTGTCCCCTAGAAGAGCAGAACACTGAAAGAACTAGAAAAATATATTAGGGTTTCAGATCCACACTAAGGGCTTATTTGAGGTTAGTAGCTATGAAATTAGGTTTTAACATATGAATTTGGAAGAATAGAAATATTCAGTCTATAGCAATCATGTTTCCCCAGCCATGTTCAGTTATTGGTGTACAGATAAAAAAATAGGTGAAAGATTTAATTCAACCAAGACTGGGATTTTTCTGGATAACTATGATAAATACAGACAGGTTTCAGAGACTTAAAAATGTGTATAAGAAAAGTTTATAATGATGAACCATGGAATTTAAATTGTATAAGGGGAATACAGTAAAACCTCAATATAATGGACTAATTCAACTAAAGAATATTAAAAAATTGACAAATTATTTAGCTTATTTGTTTTTATTTATGTAGACACATTTGTGTTATTAAAATTAAGTGTGCATGAAAAGTTTAATTTCACAGAAAAGTTTTCTATATGTATTACTGTAATTTTAAATTTATACTGACTATGTCTAGTAAATGTTTGCATTCACTAGACACAGTGAATAAGTAAGTGCTCACAGCTGGGGCATGGCTTAGCACACCTGGGACCCTCCGCTGGCATGCATTAAAACTCCTGCAGAAAGTCATGCCACGTGACAACAGAACCAATTACCAAGTGTGATGGGGTGTGATCACATACTAATCCTTCACCCAACATTGTTTATGAATGGTGAATCTTGGATTTAAATATGTAGACTGTAGATGTGGATATGTAATATTTATTTATGTTGGCAAAATTACTACAGTGTTTTTTCCAGCATATGGCCTATTTGATAAAATTTTTTAAAAATAGCAGTGAATTAATCACCAAAAAATAACCTGTTAATTTAAGTATAAGCCAATCATGGTTAAAAGCATTTTAAAATTGACAAGGTATTAATTTTCACATGTGATATACAGACAAGAAATTTTGTCCATTTAATCCGAAGTCCATTAAATCAAGGTCTGTAACATCGAATGCTTACTGTAATGGGCCATAGAGACATGGGTTTCAGGGGATGGAAGAAAGAATAATCTGGGGATTCTGGGCCTCTAGAGTTTAGTGTTTAAGTCAGTCAAAGGATAATAACATAATGACCTTACAGGGCAGTCATGAATATTGTTGGAAGGAAGGAAAAGTGAGGGATATGCAGGGTCCTGGATGCACTCTTGACTCCAACCAATTGAAATATGGAGCTAAAGGAGCTGTGGTCTTTTATAGAATGCCTTAAGTTTGGGGCTTCCTTTAATTGTAGGTACACCAGAAACTCTAGAGTTCATTTTTTAGTTCTTGTAGAAACACTTTCTGCTGTTGGCTTTTATGACACACTCACCTCATTTTTCTTCTACCTTACCAACTGTCCCCTTCCCAGTTGGCATCACTACTCTGATTTACCTCTGAAAGGAGGGCTCTTTTCTTATCTCTCTTCTATTTGTTGTAGTGTAACCCCCATCTTACAAAGGACGCCTCAAAAAGTCGAATTATGGAGTCATTTATTAAAAGCCGGCGGCATACGAGGGAGCAAAAGTGCTCCAGACCTCGCAACCCCGAACAGCTTGCCACATCTGGCTTATATGCAGAATATCACAAAAGTATCGATTACATCTTTGGGTCTGGAATGAGGAACCTGTTTCACGAAAAGCATTCTTTACAGAAGCAAAATTTGAGCAAGCTAATTATCTAAAGTATTTACAAATCACTGAATCAACAGAAACACATTATCTGGGACCACCGGGGCAATTTAGAATAATTGTGCTGTCCAGATTCCAGGACCACTGAGTCAACTGAAACACAGTTATCTGTAGCTACTGAGACAATTTAGGATAATTGTGCTGTTCTGATTCCCAGAAGAATGTGCTTCAGTAACCAGTGAGATCACAATCGATGGGATATTCAAACCATCATCAATGGAGTATTGGTAGCATATGTAAGTTCAGAAAATCAAAATAACTTTCTATCGTTTTAGCAAACAAATAAGTACAGAACCCAAACAGCAGTTTCTACCTGAGTTGCTTGCTACCATACTTCATATTCTCCAACTACACTGCCTCCCCAGGAAAAATGAATCCACCTCCATTGTTTTAAACATCATGTACAGCTTATGACTCCTGTTTCTTCATCTCCAACTTAGATTTCTTTCCTGAGATAATTTTTATATTCATTTACTTGCTTGATATTTTCACTTGGATGTATAATCATCATCTCAAATTAAAAATCTCTAAAGCAGGACTTTCGATTCATCTTTTTATTCCCGCGTATAGTCTTCCTAATTTCACCAAGTAGTTTTGATCAAGTACCTAAAGGTTATCCTTCATTCATCTCTTTTTTTCCAAACCCAAGTCAAAATGTCCAAAAAGTATCATTGGTTCTACCTTCAAACTGTATTGCAAATCCAACCATTTCTCACCACCTCTGCACTAACCCCACTGTAAGGACCCAATCAAAGACAATCCACTAGGATGTGAGTGTGTGAGTATGTGTGAGTGTGTGTGTGTGTATGTGTGTGTGAATTTAATCTCCCTAAATTGAGGTAGCTGATTAAATAGTCACTCTAAAGGTATTTTCTTTGCATCTGATACAGTAAAACCTCAACAGTTTGAAGTGTACAGTTTAGATAGTAGGCACGAAGGATACATAACATTGGTGATCATGAGGAGATAGACAAGGGTGAAATGAAACCCACGTCTGTTTCCATTGCCTCCAGCTTTGATAATGCGGCATCCTTCCTGAGAAGCTGGTGTCTTTTATCACAAAGTTAAATACATACACCTGGCCCACAGGTCAGATAATTTGAGAAAAACTCAGGGGAAGATCCGGTAGTTGCAGGCTGGTTGCTGCCCAACCAGGTGATCTAGCAAATAAGCATCAATGTGTGTGAGCTACAAACTACTGTGTAAAAAACAAAATGGCTGTAATTTTACTTCTACCCTCCCAATCTTACACAAAAAACTTTTGTGGCTCACATTAACCAGAAACATAGGTAAGAGAAATCTGAGGAACTTAGTTCAGTTAGGCAAGTTGACACACTATAGTACATACTTAGCCAATTTCTTTAAAACATAGCTATACTAATTTCCAAATAATGACAATAACAAGAACATGTTTCCACTTAATGAGGCAGCTAACAAATGAAAACCTGATAACCTTTTCCCCCACATAAAGGATGCAAAGTCACAAATCACTTTTTTTTTGTCATTGAGTTATCTTCAGTCTTCTAACTATTCACATTCCTGTTACTTAAATCTTGAGCATAAAATTAACTAATATTAACAATATATCCTATATTTTATGGCACTAAAATGTAAGAGGAAGAAAACAAGACTATTGGTTAATATATGCATAAACCTACCAAATTAAGGAAAAAATATTCATAACTATTACAATCTTCCTATTTTTTCTTTGTCACGTTGTTGTAACTGGTATTTATAACTGCCTTCCTCTATTACCCACTTCATATTCCTTTTGCACCCAGCAAGCACTTAAGCTGGTCCTGCTCCTTGTTTATCAAAGAATTTGAAGACATGTTTTAAAAGCATTTTGCTCATTTTGATTAGCTCCCATGGATTATTTTAATAGCCTTCTTGTTACAGAAGACCAAAGAAATACCAAGCACACTTCCTAGAGAAAGGGAGGGACCCTGTTTATTAACACTAGTGGAATCCGGGAATAATTTTCCAATCAGAGTGAAGAAACATACAGAGAGCCTGTCTCTATATATCCTGCTGGGGTCTCTGTCTTGCAGATATTCCCTCTGCTCCCTTTGTGGCCCTGCAGGAAGACCCAGTCCTGGTCCTGGCACAGGCATAACAGCCCTCCCCCGCCCCCCCCACAGGGCAGTGCATTGTTCACAGTTCCACAGCCTCTGCATTTAGATAACAAGTTCTGCAAGACCAGTTTCTTCCTCATTCTCACTGTGTTTTTTTTTTTGATCCCTGTGACATCAACTACAGTTTATACCCAACAGCTAAAGTGATTATATAAAATGCAAATCAGATCTCTGATTGTAGCTTCCCAATAGTTTCCCATTACATATCGATAAAATCTAAGTGGTTACCAAAGTCGACAAACCTCAGTGACTTCAATTTCTACCAATTTCATTCTCAAATTCCAGTCTAGAGTTTCTCCACCTCAGTATACTGGCATACTGGGCCAAATATATATTTTGTACTGGGAGTTTGTTGTGTGCATTGCACTATACTTTGCAGTATTCCTAGCCTCTACCCACTAGATGCCAGTAGCACTCTCCAGTTTTGACAAGTATCTCTATGCATTGCTAAAAATCCTTTAGGGGCCAAAATTACTCCTGCTTAAGAACCACTACTCTAGCCATATAGGTCATGTCTATGTTCCTGGGATGTAACAATTTCTTATAATTCTTATTATGTTAACTTGACTACACATTTATTTATTTAAGTTTATTGTCCTCCCCCTCTTACTCTAATACAAATACCATGACAATAGGGTTTTTATCTATTTTGTTAATTCTGGTATCTCCAGTGCCCAGAACATTGCTAAAAATATTTTTATTAAATCATGAATGAACAATTTGGAATTAATTAATGTTCCCGCCTTCCCTTTTCTACTTAAAAAAAAATTACCTGAAAACGCCAACTCAAATGTAACCTCTCCCAGGAATTCTTGCTTCACCCTAAGAAACTAGACTTTATCACGAACAATAGTTAATCACTTGACTTCCAGGAATTTTCATGATTTCATTTGAACTCTCTTTAAATCTCTTAATCTGCATTCTCTGAGAAATGGCTATTATAAAGTGCAGAACACAAAAGTCCTGATAACAGATTTACAAAAAATGTGGCCATCAGGCCAGTGATTCTGCCATTTGTTGAGGTTAATAAGACAGTCTTGCTTTGGATCTTGTTGTTCCATTACTCAGAAATGGCCCCAAGGACAGTTGTAAAACAAAGAGGAACCAAACTAAGCATGAAAACAAATGAGGGACGTGTAAATAAAACATGTCATTCTAGCATCTGGACACAATAATTAAACATCTTGGGACTTGGGGATTCAGTCTTTACAGGCATCAGCTCAACAACGGTATTTCTTTTTTCTCATCACATAACTCAGATTTCTTTTTGATATCAAGAGGGAAAGTGGATTTTGAAAATATATTATTGCATTAAAATAGAAGATGTTGAGAATGAAAATCTAATAATGATAAATGAATGCTAGACATAGGAGGAGACACCCTGCAATATTTGACAGCAAGGATATTAGATCCAGGTGAATTGGCATTTGAGCCCAAGACCTAGCACTTGCTGTCAGTGCTCACTTAGGCAAATTATTGGAACTTTCTTAGCCTCAATTTTTTGACATATGAAATCTGACTAACAATAATAATGGAACCTCTTCAGAGTTTTGCTTGGAAGATTAAATGAGGAAACCAATGTGAACTGCTTATCATAGTTCCTGGTCCAAAACAAATATTCAGTAAGTGATAATTAGTAGTAGTATAACTAATTAATGGCTAACATTAATAAAGTTTTCTTAGCTTGGACTATGTGATATCAAAAACTTCCTCAAGCACTAACATTTTGTGTCTCTGAAAATTTAATAGTCTTGGGTCCTACACTTCAAAGCAGGAGCTGGCAAAAGATTGAAACTATGACTGCATTAGTAGATAGCATTTGTTGAACATACTCAGATGGTGGAGATCCTTGTTCCCATATCTCTTGCCCACTGGGAGGTGGAAGTGAGTGGTGGGAATCTACTTGGTGCAGATTCTACCTAGTGATTGCCTCTAATAGTCATTGCTCTGCTTAATAAATGTGTGGTTCTTTCCTCCTAGGCACATGGAAGTCTGAATTTCATGACCCTATTATCGCTGGAAGAGACCATATGACTATTTCTGGTTAATGAGTTGTGAGCAGAAGTGACACCTGCCCATTTGGGATTAGAATACTTAATTGCCTGTGTAAGACTTCCCAGAGTACATTTTTACTCTGCAATGGCATTTCAAGATGATGGCATCTCCATCAGCATGTATAACAAGACACCAAGAAAAGCTCCCAGCAAAACCAGGTGGATATATAAGCATGATTAAGACCTAAACTCTTTTATGTTTACAAAGTATTTTTTTATTATTATTCACACTATTACAGGTGTCCATATTCCATTCCTAACCTTTGCCCATCTCCACCTAGCCCTTGTCCCTCCTTCTTTCTGGCTACGAAATAGGAATTTTTAGGGCTAAAATACGCAGGTTTAGGACATTTTAAAAATTAAGGGTCCATGGGGAAAAAATATCCCACAGGGCTACAGAGCAGAGGTTACATTTCCATAAGACAATGGAGCTGGGAGAAGGTACATTTCCATAGCACAGGGAAGCCAGGTGCAGTTACAGTTCCATAAGACTAGGAAGAGGCAATAGTTACATTTCCATAAGATAAGGAAACTGGGAGTAGCAAAAAGGTCTATATTCACAAAATAGAGAAGGAGGAAGAAAGCCCAGAGGAAATGGGAGAACAATGAGGGAGGAGGGCCTCACTAGTCCCAGTGATGTTTTGACCTTTGAGCTCAGGAGTTGCTATAGTGACCAAATCAAAGGGAATATTGACCAATCAGAGGGGATATCAGGACACAGGGACTTGCAGCTTTTATAAACCTTGGAAACAGAAACTCAGTGGGACCCTTTCCCCCTCCCCATTTGGGAGTCTGTACTTGTTACTCAATAAATTTCCACCTTTGCTATACCATCTTCCATCCATGGATTCATTCTTCTATTCCCATGGACAAGGACTCTGGGGAACAGTCCTGCCCAGGGGAACACCTCGTGTTCACTCCAAAAATCCTGTATCAGCAAGACATAACCCTTTGTTATTTTAAGCCACTGAAATTTTTGAGGTTGCTCCTTATCACAGCATAATTTAGATGGTCTTCACTGATGCAGAAGTGTGTGTATAGATATGAAGTGACACCAAAAAAAAATAATGTAAAGTATGTGCCAACAGCATAGGAATCAGGAAGGAAACTATTCTGAAGAGTTAGAAGGGTGGCTTAACATATTCTATGGCAAAACATTTGATAGAACTGATATCTACAATAACTTAGGAGGCTAATCATGCACTTTAATGAACTTTTAACAATAGGAAAGTTGAAAAGTAGAATGTTATTTTTATGTATTAGTTGATAGTAACTGTTCAACAAGGTATCAGAAAAAAAGGATAGAGCATAGAAAAGATCTGGCCAGATTTCAAGAAAAATGAAAAAAAAGGGGAGGAGGGGAATCACACACAATGCAATATATATAGCAATGTACAGGGTGGCCCAAAATAAGTTTACAGCTGTGAGTTTGCAAAACACAGTTTATTCTTGTATTATTAATTATTAATGATTGCATTATTTTCCATATGAACAACTGTAAACCTACTTTTGCCCCACCCTATATCATAGAATTTTACAATTGAAGCCTATATAATTTTATCAACCAATGTCACCCCAATAAATTCTATAACAGCTTTAAAAAAATAAACATGAATAAAAATAAACTTATAAGTATGGTGGAGACACTTGCTTTTCAATTCAAATAATTAAAGATAAAATTGAAAGATGTTTAGAGTAAGAAAAGTTTAAAACTCAAATTTGCAGAAGAATCAAATCAAAGGAATGGCATTTACCCTGACTGTTTAAAAACTTCTGGATGGATTGAATAAAATGATTTAGAGGGATTGGTGGGAAGACTAAAAATCTTCATAGGCTCAAAATACCTTCAACTAAATAGAGAGCTAAAAGGCATGGATTCAGCAGGAAAAATATGTATCAGATATGAGAATGGGTCTTGGAAAGAATTTTGAGTGTGATTATGCACAAATGAATAAAGTAAATAAAATATTCATAAGAAACCTAAGTTTTTTTTAGAGAGTTTTTGCCAAAAGAATCATTGGTCTAACGAGACTAAAGGAGACTGTGCTTGCTCAAGAGTTAAAGTAGCCTGTGGGGTCTCAACCTTCTGTGGGAAAGAAGCAGGCTAAGAAATTACTCAGCCCCCAAGAAGGGTGTAGCTCCAACTGCCACTTAATTTTTTTATCATGACACTTCTGGCTTTAATCAAACTGACTTTTTTTTTTCGGGTTCCATATAGCTTTTTGTGCATTATGTATTTTTTATTTTAAATAGTTTTTTAATTGTTTAGCTAGAGTTAACATACAACATTATATTAGTTTCAGGCGTACAAGCTAGAGATAAGATTTTATATAACCTACTAAGTGATCTCCCCTATAAGACACGTATCCTTCTGATACAATACACAGGTATTACAATGTTATTGATTATACTAGAGGCCTGTTGCAGGAAGATTCCTGCAAGAATAGGGCTTCCTTGGGCCTATTCCTGCAAGAATAGGGCTTCCTATGGCCAGAGCGAAGCAGAGAAGGGAGCGCGGGCTTCACTCCCATCTCCGCCACTTCGCTCCCTTCTGCAGCCTTGGCTTCCTTCTAGCTGTCTTCAGTCTTCGCTGGGTGCCTGTGTATGCAAATTAACCACCATCTTTGTTGGGTTAATTTGCATACTCGCTCCTGATTGGCTGGTGGGCGTAGCAGAGGGATGGTCAACTTGCATGTTTCTCTTTTATTAGTGTAGATTCCCTATATTGTACTTTACATCCCCATGACTATTCTGCAACTTCTTAACCCCTTCATCTTTTTCAAACATCCTCCAAACCCCGTCCCATATGAAAACAATCAAAATATTTTTTGTATCTCTGAGTCTGTTTCTGTTCTGCTTGTTTATTGATTTTAATTTTTATATTTCACATATAAGTGAAATCATAAGGCATTTTTGTCTTCCTCTGACTGACTTATTTCACACAGTGCAATACCCTCTAGTTCCATCCATGTTGTTGCAGATGGCAAGATTTTATTCTTTTGTATGTTTGAGTCATATTCAACTATATATAGGTACCACTTCTTTCTTATATATTAATTTATTGTTTGGCACTTAGGTTGCTTCCACATCTTGACTATCTATATCATAAAAGGCCTGTGGTCATGACGCCATAACGGTGGAATGACCAAACAACCTATCACCAGGAGGTGCATGGAGCACCTCTTACGGGCTTGGACTCATGACTCACGCGGGGCTGGCAGGGCTGGCAGGCCTGGTATGGTGGAGGCAGGGTCCATGGCTTACGCAGGGCAGGTCTGGGGTCCCGCCCTCATGGCGGGTCTGAGTCTCATGTGACTTCGCACACTGGGCCTCTAGGTGTAAATAATGGTGCAATGAACATATGAATAAGTATATTTGACTTAATGTTTTCTGTTTATTTGGATAAATACCCAGAAGTAGAATAGCTGGGTCCTTCTTTGTCTCTTATTATATAACCTTGTTTTAAAGTCTGTTTTGTCTGATATAAGTAATGCTAACCAAACTTATTTCTTTGTTTCCATTTTCATGAAGTATCTTTTTCCATCCCTTTAGATTAAGTTTGGGTATCTTTTGACCTGAAGTGAGTCTCTTGTAGACAACATATGTAAGGGTCTTGTTTTGTTATCCATTTAACCTCCATAATGCCTTTTGATTAAATCATTTAGTCCATTTGCATTTAAAGTGATTATTATTATTGCTATTGTTATTATTTGTTCATCCTCACCTGACGATATTTTTTCTATTGCTTTTCAGAGAGAGTAAAAGGGAGGGGGTTGGGAGAAAGAGAGAGAGAAACATTAATGTGAAGGAAACACATCAATTGGTTGCCTCCCACACCTGCCCTGATCCATGGACAGGAATCAAACCCATGATCTTAAGTGCATGGGCCAACACTCTAACCACTGAGAGACACTGGCCAGGGCTAAAGTAATTCTTGATAGAAACGTATTTATTGCCATTTTATTATCCATATTTTATCTTTTTTTTCTTTATCTTCTTGAAGAAAACCCTTTAACATTTCTTGAAATACTGGTTTGGTGGTGATAAACTCATTTACCTATTTCTCTTCTGGGAATCTATTTGTCTTTTGGGTCTAAATGATAGTTTTGCTGGGTAGAGTAATTGCAGTGATAGGACCTTGCTTTTCATAACTTTGAATAATTACTATCAATTCCTTCTGGCCTGCAAAGTTTCTGTTGAGAATTCAGTTGACAGTCTTATGTTTAAATGAAACATTATGAGATAATTAACTGCTTTTCTCTTGCTGCTTTTAAGATTCCCTTTGTCTTTAAAATGTGGCATTTTAAAGATGTGTCTTGGTATGGGCCTCTTTGGGTTCATCCTATTTGGGAATCTCTGCACTTCCTGGACTTGTATGTCTATTTCCTTCACCAGGTAGGGAAGTTTTCCATCATTACTTTTTCAAATAGGTTTTCTATTTCTTGCTCTCTCTCTCATTTTCTGATACCCACATGATGCAAATGTTGATATGATTGAAATTGTCTCAAAGGCTCCTTATACTATTGTCAATTTTTTAAATTCTTTTTTTTTCTTTTTTCTGTTCTGATTGGGTGGTTTCTGCTTTTTTATCTTTCAAACTACTGATTTGCTCCATCTGTTCCAATGTTGATTCTCTATAATGTAGCTTTTTAAAATGTTTTCTATCTCCATTTTTATGTTTCCTTTTTTTTTTTTTTTGCTTTTTCAAAAAGATATGGTTTTATTGATTTTAGAGAGAGAGGAAGGGAGAGGGAAAGAGAAAAAAGAAAAATATCCATCAGTTGCCTCCCACATGCCTGGGACCACAGCTAGAACCCACAACCTGAGAATGTGCCCTGACCTGAAAATAGAACCAGCAACTATTATTTTATAAATATATATATATATATAATATTTAATTTTTTAGCATTTTTTATTGTTTAAAGTATTACATGTAGTAGTACATATATCTCCTTTTTCCCCCCATTGACTTTTACCCAGCCTCCCCTACCCCCCATTGCATACCCTCATCCCACCGCTCCCCTCACCCCCGTGTCTTGTGTCCATTGGTTGTGCTTATTTGCATGCATACAAGTCCATCAGTTGATCTCTTTCCCCTCCTCCCCAAAACTCCCCAGCCTTCCCACTGTTATTCGACAGTCTGTTCGATCCTTTACTGCCACTGTATCTATCTTTTTGTTCATCAGGTTATAATGTTTGTTATTTGCCATAAGTGAGTGAGATTATGTGGTATTTTTCTTTCATTGCCTGGCTTATTTCACTTAGCATAATGCTCTCCAGTTCCATCCATGCTGCTGCAAATGGTAAGAGTTCCTTCTTTTTTATAGCAACATAGTGTTCCATTGTGTAGATGTACCATAGTTTTCTAATCCACTCATCTGCTGATGGGTATATAGGCTGTTTCCAAATCTTAGCTATGGTGAATTGTGCTGCTATGAACATAGAGGTGCATATATGCTTTCTGATGGGTGTTTCTAATTTCTTGGGATACATTCCTAGAAGTGGGATCACTGGGTCAAATGGGAGCTCCATTTTTACTTTTTTAGGAAACTCCATACTGTTCTTCACAGTGGCTGCACCAGTCTGCATTCCCAGCAGCAGTGCAGGAGGGTTCCTTTTTCTCCGCATCCCCGCCAGCACTTGTCATTTGTTGATTTGCTGATGGTTGCCATTCTGATAGGTGTGAGATGGTACCTTATTGTCATTTTGATTTGCATCTCTCGGATAATTAGTGACTTTGAGCATGTTTTCATATGTCTCTTGACCTTCCTTTTGACTTCTTTTGAAAAGTATCTATTTAGGTCCGTTGCCCATTTTTTAATTGGATCATTTATCTTCCTTTTATTGAGTTGTATGAGTTCCCTGTAAATTTTGGAGAATAAACCTTTAGCAGCGAAAACATTTGCAAATATGTTCTCCCATATAGTGAGCTTTCTTGTTGTTTTGTTGATGGTTTCTTTTGCTGTGCAAAAGCTTTTTATTTTGATGTACTCTCATTTGTTTATTTTCTCTTTAGCTTCCATTGCCCAACAAGCATTATCAGTGAAGAAATTGCTTTGGCATATATCTGAGATTTCACTGCCTGTGGATTTCTGTAGTATTTTTATGGTTTCTTGTCTTATGTTTAAGTGCTTTATCCATTTTGAGTTTATTTTTGTGTATGGTGGAAGTTGGTGGTCTAGTTTCATTTCTTTGCATGTGTCTGTCCAATTTTCCCAACACCATTTATTGAAGAGACTGTCTTGACTCCATTGTATGTTCATGCCTCCTTTCTCAAATATTAATTGAGCATAGTGGTTTGGGTCGATATCTGAGTTCTCTATTCTATTCCATTGGACTATATGCCTGTTCTTGTGCCAGTACCAGGCTGTTTTGAGAAGAGTGGCCTTGTAATACTGCTTGAAAACTGGTATTGAGATCCCACCTACTTTGCTCTTCTTTCAAATGATTGCTGTGGCTATTTGGGGTCTTTTTTTATTCCAGATGAATTTTTGGAGAGTTCTTTCTAGGTCTATGAAACATGCCATTGGTATTTTAATGAGGATTGCATTGAATCTGTAGATTGCTTTGGGTAGTATGGATATTTTAATGATGTTGATTCTCCCAATCCATGAACATGGTATGTTCTTTCATCTGTTTATGTTTTCCTCTATCTCTTTTTTCAGTGTCCTGTAGTTTTCCACATAAAGATACTTTACCTCCATAGTTAACTTTATTCCTAGGTATCTTAATTTTTTTGGTGCAATGGTAAATAGAATTGCTTTTTTAGTCTCTCTTTCTGTAAGTTCATTATTGGTGTATAGAAATGCCATAGATTTTTCCTGGCGTTAATTTTGTATCCTGCTACATTGCCGAATTCATTTATTAAGTCTAATAGTTTTCTAGTGGAGTCTTTAGGGTTTTCTATGTACAACATCATGTCATCTGCAAATAAGGACAGTTTTACTTCTTCTTTTCCAATTTGGATGACTTTTATTTCTTCTTCTTGTATAATCGCAATGGCTAATACTTCCAGTACTATGTCAAATAGGAGTGGTGAGAGTGAGCATCGTTGTCTTGTTCTTGTTTTTAGGAGAAATGGTTTTAGTTTTTGCCCATTGAGTATTATGCTGTCTGTGGGTTTTTCATATATGGCTTTTATTATGTTGAGGTATGATCCTTCTATTCCCACCTTGCTGAGAGTTTTTATCAAAAATGGGTGTTGTATTTTGTCAAATGCTTTTTCTGCATCAATTGATATGACTATGTGGTTTTTATCTCTCAATTTGTTTATGTGATTTATCACATTTATTGATTTGCAGATATAGTACCATCCTTGTATCCCTGGGATAAATCCTACTTGGTCATGGTATATGATCTTTCTGATGTAGTGCTGGATCCGATTTGCTAGAATTTTGTTGAGAATTTTGGCATCTATGTTCATGAGGGATATTGGCCTGTAATTCTCTTTCATTTTGTTGTCTTTATCTGGTTTTGGTATTAGGGTGATGCTGGCTTCATAGAATGAGGTTGGAAGTGTTTCTTCTGCTTGAATTTTTTGGAATAGTCTGAGGAGGCTAGGTTTTAGTTCTTCCTTGAATGTTTGGTAAAACTCCCCTGTGAAGCCGTCTGGCCCCAAGCTTTTGTTTGCTGGAAGCTTTTTGATGACTGCTTCAATTTCTTCCATAGTTATCGCCCTATTGAGATGTTTAGTTTCTTCCGGATGGATCTTTGGAAGGTTATATTTTTCTAAGAATATGTCCATATCCTCAAGGTTGTCCAGTTTGTTGGAATAGAGTTGGTCACTGTATTTTTTAACAATCCTTTGAATTTCTGTGGGGTCTGTTGTTATTTCTCCTCTTTCATTTCTGATTTTGTTTATTTGGGCCCTCTCTTTGCTTTTTGGTGAACCTGGCTAGAGGTTCATAAATCTTGTTTATCCTTTCAAAGAATCATCTCTTGTTTTTGTTGATCTTTTGTATTGTTTTTTTGGTCTCTATATCATTTATTTCAGCTCTGATCTTTATTATTTCCTTCCTTCTGTTTACACTGGGCTTTTCTTGTTGCTCCCTTTCTAACTCTTTGAGTTGTAGGGTTAGGTAATTTATTACCATAGATTCTTATTTTTTGCAGTAGGCTTGTAGAGCTATGAATTTCCCTCTCAAGTCTGCTTTCGCTGTGTCCTATAGATTTTGGATTGTTGTGTTTTCATTGTCATTTGTTGCCATGATGTTTTTATTTCTTTTTTGATCTCTCTGGTAACCCAGTCATTGTTTAGTAGCATGCTGTTTCGTCTCCATGTGTTTGATTTATTTGGATTGTTTTCATTTTAGTTGATTTCCAGTTTTATGCCATTGAGATATGAGAAGATGCTTGATATGATTTCTATCTTCTTGAATTTGAAGAGACTTTGCCTGAGACCCAATATATGGTCTATCTTTGAAAATGACCCATGTGCACTTGAGAAGAATGTGTATTCTGTGGCTTTGGGGTGAAATGTTCTGAAGATGTTAATTAATTCTATCTGATCTAGCCAGTCATTTAGGATGAATGTTTCTTTGCTGATTTTTTGATTAGAGGATTTGTGCAATGTTGATAGTGGGGTATTAAAATCCCCCACTATGACTGTATTGCTGTCAATCTCTCCCTTGATATCCTCCAGAAGTTTTTTTTATGTATTTGGGTGCTCCTGTATTGGGTGCGTATATGTTTACCAAAGTTATTTCTTCTTGTTGGATAGCTCCCTTTAGTATTATGAAGTGGCCTTCCTTATCTCAAGTTATGTCCTTCAATTTGAGATCTAATTTGTCAGGTATAAGTATTGCTACCCCAGCTTTTTTTTCATCTCCATTCGCCTGAAAAACCTTTTTCCATCCCTTTACCATCAGTCTGTGTGCATCTCTTTTCCTGAGGTGGGTTTCCTGTAGACCCTAGATAAATGGGTCATGTTTTCTTATCCACTCAGTTACCCTATGTTTTTTTTTTTTAATAAATCTTTATTCAGATTATTACAATTGTTTCTCCTTCCCCCCCCTCCCTTAGCTCCCCTCCACCCGGTTCCCACCCCACCTTCTGCCCTTACCTCCCCCTCACTGTCCTCATCCATAGGTGTACGATTTTTGTCCAGTCCCTTCCTGCACCCCTGCCCATACCCCTTTCCCCTGAGAATTATCAGTCCACTCCCTTTCTATGCCCCTGATTCTATTATATTCAACAGATTATTCTGTCCCACAGGTTTTTAATTCACTTGATTTTTAGATTCACTTGTTGGTAGGTATGTATTTGTTGTTCATAATTTTTATCTTTACTTTTTTCTTCTTCCTCTTCTTAAAGAATACCTTTCAGCATTTCATATAATACTGGTTTGGTGGTGATGAACTCCTTTAGCTTTTCTTATCTGTGAAGCTCTTTATCTGCCCTTCAATTCTGAATGATAGCTTTGCTGGGTAGAGTAATCTTGGTTGTAGGTTCTTGCTATTCATCACTTTGTAGATTTCTTGCCACTCCCTTCTGGCCTGCATAGTTTCTGTTGAGAAATCAGCTGACAATCATATGGGTGCTCCCTTGTAGGTAACTAACTGTTTTTCTCTTGCTGCTTTTAATATTCAGTCTTTGTCTTTTGCTCTTGGCATTTTAATTATGATGTGTCTTGGTGTGGTCCTCTTTGGATTCCTTTTGTTTGGGGTTCTGTGCGCTTCTTGGACATGTAAGTCTATTTCTTTCACCAGGTGGAGGAAGTTTTCAGTCATTATTTCTTCAAATAGGTTTTCAGTATCTTATTCTCTCTCTTCTTCTGGCACCCCCATTATTCTGATGTTGGTACGCTTGAATTTGTCCCAGAGGCTTCTTACACTATCTTCAACTTTTTGGATTTTTTTTTGCTTTTTGCTTTTTGGGTTGAGTGTTTTTTGCTTCTTTGTATTTCAATTCTTTGACTTGATTCTTACGTTCCTCTAGTCTGTTGTTGGGTCTCTGTATAATATTTTTAATTTCAGTCAGTGTATGTTTAATTTCTAGTTGGTCCTTTTTCATATCTTCAAGGGTCTCGTTATATTTATTGGCCTTTTCTAGGATATTCTTGAAAAGCCTTAGAACCGTGGTTTTGAATTCTATATCCAGTCATTTGTTTTCCTCCATTTCTTTCATTTGTGATCTGTTTCTTTGTCGCCGCATTTTCACTGCTTCCCTGAGTTGGTAGGGTAGCTTTGTGTGCTAGGTTTCCTATATGGCCCACTGGTCGGCCTCCCCAGTTAACCTGATGTGGACACTCTTTGTGCACCCCTTTGTGGACTGTGTGTATAGCCTTGTTGTAGTTAAGCCTTGATTGTTATTGGTTTCACTGGGAGCAATTGACCTCCAGGCCAGTTGGCTGTGAGGATCAGCTGTGTCTATGCTGGGAGAAGTTTGGTGCTGGAGACAGCCTTATAGGATTAGACTTGCCAAATTGCAAAAGCCTCTGTGTTCAGCTTGGATGGGGTGGAGTCTCAGGGCGGTGCAGACCTTCTTGGCTTCCTGCCAGCCCTGCCCTTGTGTGCACGTGCATGCCTCCAGACCTCTGCCTTCCCCGGCTCCTGAGCCTCCTCCCAAGAGTCCAGATTTCCCCCCAAGAGCGTGGGTCCCTAGGGGCTCACTTGGAACTGGGGTTCAGTGCAGGCAGAAATGGGGCTCAGTGTAGTCAGGAGCCTCCGACACCCTTCCACTAGGGAAAGCCTGTGGCAACCTCCACAGTCTTTGTGCACACTCGCACGCACACCTCCAGACCCCTGCCCGCTGGGGCTCCCCCAGGTCTCCCCCGGGTCTTCGAGTCCCCAAGTGCCTTTCTCTCCACCTGACAGTCCAGACTCACCCTGTATGAGCTTGGGTCCATGGGGTTTCACCCGGAACTGGGGCTCAGTGCAGTCGGAACTGGGGTTCAGTGCAGTCGGGGGCTTCCTTCCCCATCCCGCCAGAGAAAGTCATCCAGACTCTTAGCCGCCCTTCCTCTCTGCGTGCACAAAGACCCTTTTCCGTTCCTCCAATTCTGTATGAGCTTTTCTCTTTCCTTCTAGTTGTAGAATTTCCACTCAGCCAGCTTTCCTGTGGTTCTGGATGGTGTCTTTTTAGTTGTAGTTTTGAAATTGTTGTGTGAGGCAGCAGTTTAGGTGCTTACCTATCCTGCCATCTTGGTTTCTGACCCCCTATGTCTTTTGATTGGGGCATTTAAACCATTTACATTTAAAGTTATTATTGATAGGTACTTGTTTGTCGCCATTTTTATTCTTTACCCCTGTGTTCCTTCTTCACTTCCTATTTCTTCTTTTCACAGCAGACCCTTTAGCATTTCTTTCATTGATGGTTTGGTGGTAATAAGCTCCCTTAGTTTGTTTTTTTTTTGTCTGTGAAGCTCCTGATTTCACCCTCAATTTTGATTATAGCCTTGCTGGGTACAGTATTCTTACATTCAGACCCTTCCTTTGCATGACTTTGTGTATTTCATTCCATTCCCTTCTGGCCTGATGTGTTTCTATTGAGAAATCAGTCGTTAGTCTGATGGGGGATCCTTTGTAGGTAACTTTCTGTCTCTCTCTTGCCACTTTTAAGATTCTTACTTTGTCTTTGGTGTTTGCCAGTTTAATTATGTTGTGCCTTGGTGTCAGTCTTTTGGGGTTCATTTTGTTTGGGACTCTGTGAGCTTCTTGGATTTATGTGAGTTTTTTCTTGCCCATATCAGGGAATTTTTCTGTCATTATTTCTTCAAACAGGTTTTCTATTCCTTGCTCAGTTTCCTCTCCATCTGGCACTCCTATTATGCAGATGTTGTTTCATTTCGTGTTGTCCTAAAGTTCCCTTAGGCTCTCCTCCTGCTTTTTTTTTTTTTCTAGAAGCTGCCCAGCTTGAGTATTTTTTCCTACCTTGTCTTATAGCTCACTGATGCAGTCCTTTGCTTCTTCTAGTTTACTGTTCATGTTTTCTATTGAGTTCTTTATAGCAGCGATGTCATTTTTTCGTTTATTCTTGGTTCTTCTTCATTCCTCTTGGTTCTTACACATATTGTTTAATTTGTCTTCCATTCTTTTCATCCACCCTATGACAATTTCTCTGAATTCTTTTTCTGACAAGTTGCTTGCCTCCATTTTGTTTACTTCCTTTTTTGGTGATGCCTGCTTTTCTGTCATATGTGGGCTCTTTCTTTTTCTCCCCATGATATATCTTCTACAGGTGTTTGGTTATGTAGTTCTCTCTCTCCTGTGTTGATTTAAGGGCGCAAAATACAACACAACACAACACAACACACAGCACTGAACACAAATGTATTCACAATACTAATAACTCCAAATAAAGGTGACCACCAGAGAAAAGAGAATTAGAGGATAAGAAAGAAAGAAAAATAGAAAAAAAGAAAGATAATAGAGAGGGAAAAAGGAGTCCAAAAATGGAATTGGGAAAAAGGGGGGGGAAAGTAAGAGAAAAGAAAGAGAATAAAAAAGAAGAGGGAAAAATACTATTTATATGGGGGAAAAACTCTAATAAGTAGCCACTAATTCTAACAAATGCCAGCAACAAATACCTAGAGATGAATGCAAACTACAAACAACAACTAATTTCAGGCAAGGTGAGGGAAAACAGAAACAAAAAACAAACAAAAACAAAACAAAAAAAGAGAAAGTGAAACAATCTCACAAACAAGCATAAAAAAAAACAATATAATCAACAATTAAGCAAACAACAACAAAAGGAGAGAGACAAAAAATTTGGATAGTGAAGAAAGAGAAGAGAAAGGTGTATATGGACATCGAGCAGGTGATTGGAAATTAGATATATAAGTATGGTGAAATTTTAACAGGAGGTAAAAAGAATGAATAGGGAAAATCTAAAGCAGAAATAGGATTAGAGAAACAGGACAACAAAAGGGGAAAAGTGAGGAAGAGAGCATTGGTATAAAGGTAAATTTGAGATAGAGTAAAATGGTGCTAATGGAAAGATAAAAATAGAATGTAGAACACTAATCCAAAAATAAAATAAAGAGAAAATAAAATGACACTTTTTAAAAAAGGTAAAATAGTAGTAATAATAATACTGATTAAAAATAAAAGTGTAATAATTAAAAAGGTAAAATCAAGTGAGGAAAAAAGAAAAAAAATGTAGTTTCTCAAGATAAGATGAAAAAAAAAATAAAAATAAAAATGTGCAGTAGTGAAGGTCATTCACTTCCTCTACTGTTCTATTTGGCACTCCTATTTCTAGTCAGGACCATATTGAAGTTCCCTGCATTCCACTGCTCCTTAGTGTTGTAGGCCACAGTCCTGATTTTCAAGCCAGCCGTACTTCTCTGTTTCTTATACTCCTTTATTTGTGTTTACACAAGAGTCAATTTGTGAATCAACCCTTGGGTGGCAGTGTTTTTGGACTGACCTCTGGGTCTATAGGTCCTCTCTAGCTAATGTTTAGATTTTGTTTTCCCTGTGGTATTGAATACTGGTTTGGGGGAATGGGTTGTCCCAGACCTGGTTCTCTGATTGTTATTCCTGCTCTGAACCGCAGGTTCCACAAAAACAACTTTCCTCTGCAGTCTCCCAGAGTGTCCCCAGTTGGGTGATCCTATGTATTGGGCTTAGCAATCAAAAGCAAGATTTAAAGAGGGGGAAAAGAAAGCCAGAGCAAGCGCGAGTGCTCTCCAGCTCTGTGGCGCAAGTCCGCACAGTCTTTTTTTCCCCTTGGTCTAAGCAGCCGGCACACTGTTAAAATCCCTAGGCTGCCCTTTTACACCCAGTTCAGCTATGGGCCACTTTCTAGAGTTCCATTCTGTTAGCATCCTTGTGGGTCCCCTTTCACATTTGAAGATCACGCCAGCCCCAGCGGCCATGGATTCTTTCTGGGCGCAGACTTCCCTGTGTGCGGGTTTCTCTCTCCTGCCAGGAGCACAGACCTCACCTTACCCCAGGCAAAATCTGACCTTTCTGTGAGGAGGCACAGAGCATCTCCAAATCCATGTGCTTGTGCCACCTGGGACCGGTTGTTCCAGAGTTCAACGCTGTTCACTGGGTGCCGGTGTTGTAGATTCTTGGATTTTCAGAATTCCACTTTCTCCTTCAAGATGGTGTAGTCTCTGTGTCAGAGCTGGTTGCTCTGGGAGGATCCCAGCAGCAGTGAAGGCTGCCCATTCAGGGGAACCCCATCCTGCTATCCCTCACTGTCCCTTGGAGTATAGCTGTCCTTCAACTCACAAATAAACACTCCCTGTGCTACTACACACCCTTTCTTCATTCTCTCACTTACGCACTATCTTGCAGTCTGCCTTCCCGTTGGCAGCCATCTTTCTCATCCTCCATTTTTATGTATCCTATCTCTTTGCTGATGTTTTTACTAATTTCATCTACTCTTCTGCTTAGTTCATTGAGCATCCTAATAACAGTGTTTTGAACTCTGCATCTAATAGATTGCTTACCTCTATTTTGTTTGGTTCTTTTTCTGGAATTCTGTCCTGTTCTGTTTTGTTTATTTGTTTTTTCATTTGGGACATGTTTCTTTGTCTCCTCATTTTGGCTGCCTCCCTGTGTTTGATTCCATGTATTAGGTAGAGTTGCTATTTCTCCTAAGCTTGGAAGCTTTATGTAGTAGATGTCCTGTAAGGTCCAGTGGTACAGCCTCCCTGATCACTTGAGTTAGGTAATCCAGGTTGATTCTTGATTGCTGTTGGCATGTCAATGGGAGGAATTTACCCCCAGGCCTATAGGCTTCAAGCTGTGGCTGTAACCTCCTGTGATTTTTGTGGATCTGCAGTGCAGGGGCTGACCTCACAGAGCAGCAGGACTCGCTTCTTCAGCACTCAGGTACCTTCTGAGTTTGTCCCTTGAGTGTGTTGCTTATAGAGATGTTTGGGTGGTGCTCTGGCATGGTCTAAAGCTGTCCATCTGGTGTTCTGGCTCTGGGGACTCCTGGGAAGCACAGGCAAAGGTCAACTGCCACCTGTCCCCTGCCCATGGCCACTAGCATGAGCTACCATGCAATCAGCAGGTGGCTGCTACTTGTGCTGGGAGAGGCCAAGCTCTGAACCAAGCCTAGCTGCCACTAGTGCAAGGCCTAGGGCCATTTAGCAAGAGGTACAGGGCACACTGAGGACTGATGTTTTTTGTTTGAGAGATTTTAGAAAAATATGTGGCATGAGCCAGATAGGACATGTGTATGGAAAAACCACTGGTGAGGATGCGAAGAAAAACGAACCCTTGTGCACTGCTGGTGGGAATGCAGACTGGTGCAGCCACTGTGGAGAACAATATGGAGTTTCCTCAAAAAACTAAAAATGGAACTGCCATTTGACCCAGTCATTCCACTTCTAGGAATATATCCCAAGAAACTAGAAACACAAATCAGAAAGGATATACGCACCCCTATGTTCATAGCAGCACAATTTACCATAGCTAAGATTTGGAAACAGCCTAAGTGCCCATCAGCAGATGAGTGCATTAAAAAACAGTGGTACTATGCTGCTATATAAAAGAAGGAGTTCTTACCATTTGCAGCAGCATGGATGGAACTGGAGAGCATTATGCTAAGAAAAATAAGCCAGTCAGAGAAAGGTAACTATCACATGATCTCACTCATTTGTGGAATATAATGAATAACATAAACTGATGAACAAAAACAGATCCAGAGACAGTGAAGCATCAATCAGACCATCAAACCTCAGAGGGAAGGTAGTGGAGGGTGGGGGGAAGGGATATAGATCAACCAAAGAACTTGTATGCCTACATATAAGCTTAACCAAGGGACAAAGACACCAGGTGGATGAGGGCATGAGTGTGGGGGGAGAAATGATGGGATAAGGACACATATGTAATACCTTAATCAATAAGGGAAAAAAGAAAGAAAGAAATGGCTTCTGTAAGCCCACAAGTTGGGTAAGGCAAGGTCTCAGGGAATTACGAGCGCAGCTGAGCAGTGTTAGACAGATTGAGGAAGACTCACATATGGTGCCACCTGCAGGCTCTAAAGGGGAAGGTTTCTGCCAGCACTTCTGTCTGGAAGAAAGATGCCCCTCCAGCCCTTGCCTTTCTGCCAGACAATTCAGCTGCTCCCTATATGTCCCTGGTGTTTTTCCAGCTGCTGCTACTGTGCTGGAGCTCAGAGGGATCCCTTTCCGGGCCCTTTAAGAACTGCCTGGGACTCCAGCAGCCCTCTGTCTCACTCAGCCACAAGCCCTGCTGGTTTTTAATAGCCAGACATTATGAGGACCTCTTTTACTGGCCCTGGAACCCTGATCTGAGGCCCTGGTATAGGGCTTGGACAGCTTACTCCTCAGGGCTGACCTCTACAGCTGAGATAACCCTCCCAACTTACCCACGCGTTGGACCATCCCGTTCTGCATCTCTGCTCCTCCTACCAGTCTCCCTGTGGCTTATTCTTTATATCCTTAGATGTAGGACTTCTGTTCAGCTAGATTTCAGGTGGTTCCAAGTGATGGTTGTGCTGTAGGTTAGTTGTAATTTTGATGTGGTTGTGGGAGCATTTGAGTAGCACATTTACCTATGCTACCATCTTACCAACTGCCACTTTAAATCTGACTGAAAAGGATTGTGGAAAATAAACATATTCCAGAATGTAGAGACATGGTTCATGTCAGAAACAGACAGGAAGTTCTTTTTTGGAGGAGAATTAGAATTTAATCAAGAAGTAATTCCCTCCTCCATAGAAAGCCCTTAAAATGCCCCCTTCCCCCCAGTGGGATATAGCAGAATTGCCAAGGATTAAAGTCTGCTTTGCATTTCCATTGTTCACATTTCCAAATGGGAGTGTTTTTATTGCAATTATCCTATTCCTGTTCTATCATTGTCCTCTGGGTACATAAAGAAGAAGGGCTGGATAACCTAATACTGTGACTAGAAGGGACTTCTGGGTAATTTTTCTGAGGAAAAGGGTGAGTACATTTTGCATAGAGAAGGCCAGTTAACCAAATATTTGGTAACCAAAAGGGAAAACTATGGTAAAGTGTGATGCTAATTTATATCCAGTCTTCCTCCCCGCCCCCTCCCCCCCCCCCCCCCCAGTACATACAAAATGGAATTTCCTGGCTCCCTTGTTGCTAAGAGGGGTCCTATGACTATTCTAGCCAATGAGTTATCAAAAGAAGTGATATCTGTTGCTTCTAGGCAGGAGATGATACAAATTTAATTATCTGTGTCAACCTCGAGAGTTGTTCCCTTCTGCCAGCAAAAATCACCAGTTTTCAAACAGTCTCATCCTAGTCAAGATGTCACCAAGTATACTATAATCCCAACTTGTGATGTACATGCAGTATTAGTGAGAAAAATAGTGTTTTCTTTTTAAGCCACTGAGATTTAGAGGTTGCTTGAGTGTCCCACCCATATTGCCTTGGCATTAGTTCTTAAGGATACTGACAGCTTTCTACTCTAAGTACCTACATCTTTCTGTCTGAAGTTTTTTTCTCATATGATAGGCCCACACAAAACAGGCTGGAATATCAGTTGGTTGATTCTAAGGAGAACTCAGCCAATGAAATTTGAATGGCAAATACACAAGCTTCCTCATTCCTTTCTATAAATATTCCACGATTCCCTGAAAGATCTGAGCCCCAGTTGCCCACTGTGGTATCTGCCTGTTAATTTAGCTGGATTGGCTTTATTCTCTTCCTTGTCTTACTTCCCCACTCTTATAATATTTCCTATATAAACTACTTACACTCAAATCCTCAGCTCAGGGTATGCTTCTGCAGAGACTCAAGCTGTGACAAGTGGGGCCATTGTAGGGTCTTGGCTCCTAGGAAGTAATTTTATGTAAAGATAAAAGCCCTCTTGTTCTCTGTATGCTACAAAGTATTTTTATTTGTCTATAGGTTTCCTTTAAAACATAAAAATAAAAGAAGTAAAGACATAGTAATATAATATTGAATATTCTTTACTTGACACATTTTACCAATAGATGCTCTTTCTACATAATACCTAAGATTTTTATTCCCATATTTTACTGCTTACCCTATTTCCTCTGTTATCACCCCCCCCCAAAAAGCTATTAATTTCATTAACTGCTTAAAAAGACAGAAGACAACAATCAAAAGAAATGTCAATATTATCTGTGGAATAAAATATAAAATTATGGATTTGTTAGCATAACATAAAATTGATAAATTTAGCAATATCTAGTTATCTCTCTTTTTAAGATTTTTTTAATTGATTTTTTTAGAGAGAGGGGAAAGAGAGAGAGAAACATTGATTGGTTGCTTCCTACATGCCCCCTACAGAGGATGGACCTGCAACTCACAACTCAGGCCTGTGTCCTGACTGGGAATTGAACCAGCAACCTTTTGGTGCATGGGACAATGACCAACCAACTGAGACACACCAGCCAGGGCAAGGCAGTTATGTCTGGAAAGAAAATTGACTTTTCTTGAATGCTATCAGTTTACCTATAAATAGCAACAAGAAAAACAAAACAAAACAAAACCTGAAGCAAAAGGACACAATATTTATATTTAAATTACACATTGGAAAGGAAACAGATCAAGGGCCATACAACTCCAAACATGAGGATAAATGAGAATTTGCATAACTGGTGGTGGGGAGAAAAATTAGAGGGAACATAACCATGAAGGAAGATGCTAGACAAGGGTATACTTCATGGAGCAGAGAGGAATCAGCAACAAGAGACAACCCCAAATCTGTCCACATGGCCGTCATTAATCAAAATGGGAGCCAAGTCAATGTAACAACAGGATTTATGTTGCCAATCACATAAGCATGTGAATTTCCTGAAGGATGGAAACCTATTAACTTACTATAACCACCCCAGCAGTATCTGATTCCTTTTGGAATATTGATGATTGAGTGAGAATGTCATTTGCCTGGGCTAGCCCCACAACAATGATTTAATCACCTGGCTATGCAGAGCAGATGGAGAAAATACAGGAAAGCCTTCACTTCATATCTGTCCTTGAATGGGGACTAAACAGTATCATCTCAAGATTTCCCTCTTCCCCAGGCCAGATGAAAGCCATTAATACTACACATAGGCTGTCTGGGAGTTAGTGAAATACACTGGCATAAACACAATAAAATGAAGACTTAAAATTTACTGATCCCTGATATTTGTTAGCATAACATAAGATTGATAAATTTAGCATATTTTAGTAGATAAATCAAGTGTTGGCCCAGACATGACATAAGAAAAATTTTCCTAACAAATTAAGCAGTCCCTATGGTACAAATTTATCCATTTACTAAATATTTATTGCATAGCTAATGTGCTATTACTGTGTGAGTGATAAGACCTATTTCTGGGTCTAAATAATGTATCAGTCCAGGTGTTTTCTTTGGTCTTCTTTCTTTATCTACACTCATCAATTTGGGGATCAAAATTAAATACATATACTAATTCATCTCTAATCCATATTCCCAGGTATTATATATTTTTCCTCTAATCCTCATACTTAGATGCCTAATGTTTATTAGATGTGTCCATTTGGATGTCTATAAGTCACCTAGAATGGTATCCAAAAGAAATCTGTTCATCATCACTCATCAAACTGGCTCTGTCACAGGTCTTCCTAATCTAGTAAAATGTCAAAATTCTAATGCAGCCTGGAATCCTGTTGTTTGTTCTTTGCTTCACATTGCAGATCCAAACCATCAGGAAGTTCCCTTGGATCATCAATCTGACCACTTTTCCCCACCTCCATTAAATGTATCATCAATCTGACCACCACTTTTCCCCACCCCCATTAAATCCTAGTAGAAGCTATAATCATCTTCTATCTTGATTACTGCACTCGTGTCTTCACTCATCTCTCAGACTCTTCTTGATCCACAGCTATTCATGTTCTGCACAGGGATAAAAAATGATCTTTTAAAAATGTAAACAAGGACATATCACTCCTCTAAAATATAGCTTTCTGATAATTTACAACTACACTTGTATAAATCAATACACCTCTCTTGGCTTATAGTCCTACATAACTGAGCCTCTTGGAGCTCATATCTTACTAAATTTCTTTAAATTTACTGTATTTGAACTATATTTGTTTTTCATTTGTATCTCTGTGTCTATACAATTGCATTTCTCTCTTGTTTAGAAGATTCTTCCCTCATCCCCTCTTATTTCAAATATCAGCTCAAACATTTGTCCATCTCTGCACCCCAACTCAGCCCCTAGTCCTTACTTTAATTACTCCACAGAACTTATCACTATTGAAAATTATGTTTATTATCACTTATTTGTTCATTTTATGTTTATTGTTGGTCACTCTTCACTAAAATTTGAGGGACCTGTTGTTTTCTGCTGTAGCTCTAATATCTAGAACAATAATTGGCACTTAGAAGTCCCTCAAATATTTTTTAATTAATGAAAAAAATGATTTCTTGAGCTGTTTCAAAATTTAAGAGAATGATTGATTGATTTAGTATATGCATATAGCTGGTTTACTATATAAATAGCTACAAAAGCAGAAACCATGTATATAGCAAATAATCTTTTCCCTTCTCTAACTATTCTCTTCCCATTCCAACTCCAGGCAGCTAGAAGTTCACCTTTACTAGGTTTAGTCCAGAATGTGTTTACTTCTCCCCACTATAAAAATGAGAATTGACTCACAAAACATATGTAGGAGCTTTAGTGAAGTTTTATAAAGGTGAAAATAATATCCTTTTTCTTCTTATTTCCTTTCCTTACATGGAAATTGGCATTTCTCTTTGCAAGTTAAAGATCTGTATGTGGTCTTTTAAAACCTTTCTCATGCTGAGATTCTAATGAGAAGAACAAACTTTTATATTTGCCTGTAGGTCTTTATAATAGATAAAGGAATATTGGAATATCATATATCTAATTTCATTTCTTTAATAATTGCCTTAGGTGGCATTATAGGAATTACTATTCTTATTTAATAAATAATGTGATGGAAACTATAGGAAGCTGAGTGTTTTATCCTAGGTTGAACCTTGACAAGTGATGTTGCCAGGACTGGAATCTAGTTTTGTTTTTTGTTTTCATTCCCAAAGTTTTTCATTGCATCTAGGATCATAAATCCAAAGAATATTGGCCTGGAATATGTCTGTCATTAAAGAGATATGGAACTTTACAAAATATAGCCTAATATTAATGAAATGTTCTCAGGAGTCTTTCAGTAAACCCAATGATGCCTTTTATATTTTTAATGAAGAAAGTAATAACAAATTACTTCTTTTCATTTTAGCTTCCTAAATTGTTGAATCTAGGGCTGATATCCCAATGAGTTCCCATCAATGGATTATGTTTAACTGCATGACCATCAAAGGGCTGAATCTGAATAATTAGATAGAATCAGACACACACAAGATGTGTTAAATCCAAATAATAAGAGCTAGAAAAGCTTAGGGATTGTGTGGGCTCTCAGGTTCAACACACATTTATTATATGTTTTCAGGCAATTATATATCTTTGATAACTTTGTATGACTCAATATTATCATGAAAAAAATAGGGATAATAAAACATATTAGTTCCCAATATATAAGACTATGTAACAATAACCTCCAAGTCTTAGTGACTTCAAGTAACACAGGTTTATATCTTGCTCATGTTACACATTAGTTGTAGTTCCTATGTAGTTATACATGACATGAATTATTCTCTCTGAACTACAGGCTAATGAAGTACCTTCATAATACTGGGGAATGAGCAATGGAGAAAGTCAAATGTCCAAGCCTGATACCAATATGTGTTCTCTTTTGAGGAGAACAGAAAATAATTGAAAGTGATAAATTAATCTAATCTACCATTTAATGACCATACTTTATAGTATTATTTTTTGTAAAATACTTAACACAGCTTAGCATGTTCTCAATTTTTATGTAGACATGAAGATGTGGATTAGCTTGAGTCAAATACCTCTCCCCTGGTGCCCTATTCCTTGCAGAGTTATAAAAATTGGCAGTAGAGAAATGACACTGGGGATATTTTGGGCAGCAATGTGTATTGTGCCATGCAGAGACCTGACATCTTTGAGAGATGAGCACTTGTGGGAAATTAGAACTTTATATCAACACTGCAGTTGTTCACAGATAAAAATACTAGAGAAAGCGTGACATGCTCACTGGGAAGATACCATGGTCATAAATGTATACCCCATTCTTGCTTTCCTTGTGTATATCTAAGAGTCTCTGAGACTCATAAAATATTCTTCTCAGAAAAATAGTCTGATTTTATTTGGGACTTCTAGATTTAGGTTATTTTTTTTCTCTTATCACAATTATCACCTGCTCTAGTCCCTTTACTCCTTTCCTCCTGTCATCTCCTTACTCCTACTTACTCCCTTGTGTCTCTTTTAATATTTTCCCTCTTCTCTTGACTCACCTTCTTCAAATATTTTTTGACATTGTGTCCTATTTAATCTATACATAAGTGGGTCTTTTCCCAAGCCCTGATTAGTCTGGATTGTTATTATGTGTTTCTCCTATTGCCTGTTAATTGTAGATAAATTTCTAAGAAGGCACAAGATAGAATTATGGATTTGGAGAGAATGTACTAGAGAAGAAGGAAAATTATATTCTTTCAGGTCAGTTGAATCTGGTTTTATAAATTCTTATGGACAAAAACCCAGTTTCTATTTCTCTGTCAAGCACACTTACATTATCACTAGAATCATTGAAGTCCAACATGCTGAACTCTCTCATTCTAAACCTAATTCCAAAAATTAGGGAGTTGAGGAACTTCTGGATATGGCTAGATGAATCCTCTCCACAAAATAAGCCCTAGAAAGCTAGGGCTCTGGAAATCAACACAAGGCAGACAATGAACTTATCAAAACTGCTATAGCTTCTAATAAGATCAGTGAGAATCTGCAGCCTGCTTAGCTGGGACATTCCAACCATGCCCACTCCCACTTCCCAGCACAAAGAGAGCAGCCATTTTATAATTGTGTCTGGACACCCAGAAAATTTGCTGAGAAAGTGGGTACACTTCATTTGAGGGGCAGGGTAAAAAGGATGAATATGAGATGTATTGGCTAAAAGTGGTACATTTGGTCACAATCCATAGAAAAATTATTTATTGTTCTTAGCCCAAGTTTGTGGTTCTGGTAGAAAAAAATGCAGACCAACTAGGAGTTACCAAGAGTCACAGAAAGGCTGGACAAGCATTCTGCACATCTCTCACTGATTGAGAAACTACATTCTGAAAAGAGCCTATAAAACAGAAGGCTAAGGAAACTTGAAAAGTGGCTAAAATTTGAATGCACTTTCAGACCTATACAAATAAAATGGGCATGGGGTATAGAAGCCTATGGTCTTGGAGAACTTGAGCACAATTTCTGCCTAAATCACTGACTCACCACTAGCTATGCAGATACAGGGGAATCCCTATAATTAAGAATGAAATCTAGTCAGAGATATCAACATCCACATACTGCAGTGAAGACAGATTTTACAGTTCAAGTCCAGGCTACTTTTTTTAAGTATCAGAAAAATAAGTCTGAACTTAATTGTTATATTGTGTTATTGGAAATGTCTAGTTTTCAGCAAAAAAAAAAAAATTATGAGACATACAAAGGTATAAGATTTTGACCCATATTCAGAGTAAAAAAGGCAGTTAATAGAAAATGATACAGAGTGAGCCCAGATGTTCAATTTTTCAGACAAATAATTCAAAAGTGCTATTATATGTTCAAAGAATCTAAGTAAACTATGTTCAAAGAATTAAAGGAAATGTGATGGTAATGACTCAGTTGAGAATCTCAATAGAGGAAGAACAACTATCAAATAAGTTCAAAGTTGATATGTACAATACCTGAAATGAAAATACACTAGGTGGGCTCAATAAAAAATAAGTGAGATGGCAAAAGAAAAAGAATGATATATAGGAAGGAATATAAATACAAATTATATAATACAAAGTCTAGTGAGAAAAAGATTAAAGAAAAATGAAATGAGCTTCCGAAATCTGTGAGATAGAATCAGTCATACCAATATCTGTGTAATGGGGAGTTCCAGAAGGAGGAGGAGGAGAACAAGTGACAGAAAAAAATTATTTGAAAGAATAATGGCTAAAAGTTTTCCAAATTTCATAAGGAATATTAATCTACTGATCCCAAAAGCTCAACAAACACTAGTAGGATAAATATAATGATAATCACAACTAGAAAGATTATAATCAAATTCTGAAAGACAAAGAGAAAAATCTTAAAAGCAGCAAGAGGAAAACAACTCATCATATAAAGGAGTACCATAATACAATTAACAGTGGACTTCTCATCACAAACAATGGGAGCAAGAAGGCAGTGAAAGGACATATTCAGGAGGGAAAAAATCATCCCCAAATTCTATAGTTAGTAAAACTACCCTTCAAAAATGAAAGTTAAATAAAGACATGCAATTTTTTTTTTAAAGTGAAAGAATTTGTTGCTAGCAGATATGCCCTTCAAAAATAATGCCCTTCAGAAATGAAAAGACACCAGATGGGAAATCTAGTCTGTGGGAAGAAATAAAGATCAATAGACATAAACATTGTAAGTATCTGATATATGTCAGAATATAGTGTACATACAATGTTTCATCTAAAATGTTCAGTTTTCATCAAAAAAATTATGAGACACACAAAGTAACAGGAAAGTATGACCAATATTCAGAAAAAAATTAGTCTTTTTTTTTCTCTTTCTTTAGCAAGTATGATTGTTTAAAACAATAATTATATACTTTACTGTTGAGTTATAATATGTATAGGTGCAAAGTATATGCACAAATGAGGGGGAAGAACTGGAGCTGTGACATAGCAAAGTTGACTGTATTTTATTGGAATTGTCAGTTTTTAAAGGAAGTAGATTGCAAAGATTAAATATGCATGTTGTAATCTCTAGAACAGCAGCTGTAAGAAAATAACTTTTTAAAAATATAGCTAAAACAAAAAAACAAGATGCTACACTAACAGTTATTTTTAAACACAAAAAAGGAAGTAAAGAATAAAAAGAGAAACAAAAATGACATGTGATATATAAAAACCAGTCTGCAAAATGTCAAATGAATACCCTACTATATAAAAAATTACACAAAATATGAAGAGATTATTCATTCTAATCAAGTCAGACACTGTCAGACTGAATATAAAAGCAAGAAAACTATATTTCTCTATAAGATGTATGCTTCAGATTCAAAAACACAGGTGAAAATACAAGGATAGTAATAGATATACTGTAAAAATTAATCATAAGGGAGCTGGAGTACCTGTATTAATATCAGACAAAATAAACTTTAGAACAAGAAATATCACTGGAGACAAATTGGATATTTTATAATGATTAAAGAGTAATATACCTGGAATATATAACAGTCATTTATCTATGTGTACATAAGAAAAAGTCTCAAAGTACATGTAAAGTAAATATAAAATAAGCAGACAATATATAGTTATATATTTAAAATCTAGACATAAAGTCAGCAAGAATATGGGATTGAATGGCACTTTAAACTACATCGCCTAACTAACAAATAGAATGTAGCACACAACATCATGGAAACTTCTTCAGTATATTTCAAGACAAACAAGTCTCCATGAACGAAAAAGATTGAACTCATGCAAAGTTTTTTCTTCAACCATAACTGAATCAAATTAGAAATAAACAACCTACGAAATTTAGTAAATCTCCCAATATTTTGGGCTATTCCTTGTAGTTGTCATTGTCAGAATATTCTTTTCATCCTATAAAGAATCCCTCTGGACTTGGTTAATTGTAGTTCCTATTGGGAAATTGTGTCTGCAGTGCTATACGTGTAAGACAGCTTTGCCATCTCCATGATGGAGTCTGCAGTTCCTTGGTTCCTTTCTTGCTGTGTTGGGCTGAGTCTCTGTGAGAAAGAGCTCTCTTATGATCACAGGTTCAGGTGTCCTGGCTCTAGGAAAATTTGTTGAACTGATTTATACCACACTTGTGACTTCCATTCAGAATAATATACAGTTTTTAAAGAAAACTACACCTCTCAATACATGTAAGAATAAAAAGAAGCTATAAGTAATGAATAATAAAAGAAAGATATTGCCTAGTCAGATTTGGAGACAAGTGAGGCATGGAAGAATTCTATCTGTGTTTAATTCCATAGCCTCACTATCTGTAGAGAAGAAAATCAACTGGTTTTCATCTGTAAAGAAATAGTTAACGTTTATAGTTGTATTTTTATTCAAAGTAACTGTAATATAGTTACTTAAATAATGATGTGTTACTTGCAAACCAAACAGATAAAAACCCAAAACTACCTTTCAGTTATTGCCCATGGAATTTTAATTAAATTAGGTTACATTTCAGTACATTTATTAAAATGTATGCCATTTACATTTTAGGGAACAAAAGCCAATATTGAATATAATATAAAAGTTGTTCATCTCAAACAACTTGTCAGCATCTGTTGAGTGGAAGAACCACTGTGGATGCCTGGGAATACAGCTCAGATAAGGCTATAACGGGATCAATGTAACCTTGTAGAAAACACAGAGGAACTGCTCTTTGTAAGCCTAGCAGCTAAGCAAACAATCATTCCACTTCATAAAAGGGATGTGACATAATTGATTCAGGCCCTTCTGAAGTTTATGGAGTCACTGTGTTTGCATAAAGGGCAGACACCTGAGGTCTGTTATAAATGAAACATCGCTTGGGTTTTTGAAAGACTCAGGGCAAACGTGGAGACACAGATAGGCATTAGGGCAGACACTGACCTCTAGTAGCAGCCAGGCTAAATTTGTCTGAACTGATAAGTTGACAATGCTTTCAAGTTTAGAGTGCTTCTTTATCCTCATCTTATTCCTTATCCTTATCCCTATCCTTATCTTATTCATGTCTCTGCCACCATCTGAGCTCAGGCCCTCATTTTCTCTCCTTTGGAATATGGTAATAGTCTTATTCCTATTATTGCTGCCCTCCACACAAATATCGAATTGCCTTGCTAAAGTTCATGTTACGCATCCAATCATGTTCTGTGCTCCCCCCAAACTTTTCATGGCTCCCTCATGCTTCTTTGTATTCTTTCATACAATATTTTCATATTCTCGTCTAATCTCTCACCAACCTACATTCTCCCCAAATTGGAATACCTGCAGCTTCAGTGAAAGTGGAATGTCCTATTCTCCTTTGCAAATCAAAAATCTCTATTCATTCTTTAAAACTCACTTTATCTTTTGCTTATTTCTTTCCCTAACAGATTCCAGAGCCCAACCTACCATACTTCTCCATCTGTAATAAGTGTATTCTACTTTTTTATGTATATGTCTATTTGTACTTCTAAAAGTAAGCATCTTGGATTTATGAACTGCCTCATTTACTGGAATCTCCAGTACCTATCACAGTTCCTATAAAATAGAATGTTAATAAATATTTAATCAAATTAAGAACAATACTGAGTGGACATACCTTTTAAATTTTTCCCTTTATTTTTTATTTTATTTTATTTTTTCATCACCATTGATCCCCTTTATGCCTTCTTCCACCTCCACTCCCTTCCTCCCCTCCCCTACTCACCTACCATCACCACACTGAAGTCCATGTCCATGAGTTCTAGTATTTTGAAGATTTGGGCATTTATACTCATAAAAAATATTCATCTACTATTTTATGTTCTTCTGATATTTTTATCTGGCTTTGATATCAAGGTAGTGCTGGCCTTATAGAATGAGTTCAAAGTATTCCCTTCTCTTCCAATTTTTGAAAGAATTTGAGAGGATTGGTGTTAGTTTGGTAAAATTCACCAGTGAAGTCATCCGGTCTGGACTTTTCTTTGTTAAGAGGTTTTCGTTACCATTTTTATAAATCTGTTAAATGTCTGTTGAAATTTTCTAATTCTTTTATCAGTTTAGGTAATTTGCATGTTATGGGAATTTTTCCATTTCATCTAAGATATCTAATTTGTTGATGTATAAAATTGTTCATAGTATTATCTTAATTATTTTTTATTTCTATAGAGTGGTAGTAATGTCTCCACTTTCACTTCTGATTTTAATTATTTGTGTATCCTCTTTCTAAAAATTTGCTATTTTAGCTAAAGGGTTAGCAATTTTGTTGATATTTTCAAAGAAACAACACTTACTGGATTTTATTTATTTTTCTCTGTTTTTACTTCCCTACTATATTTATCTCTATACTGATCTTTATTATTTTCTTCCTTCTGCTAGCTTTGAGTTTAGTTTATTATTTTTCTTGTTCCTTAAGGTGTAAAGATAGATTGCTGGTTTGAGGGCTTTTTTTTTCAAAATAAGTTTATAGATAGATAATTCAATGTAATTATAATACAATATATATCACAGACACACACATACACATTGTCTTAGCACTTCTTTTAAAATTATGTTGTGTTTTATGACTAAGAATGTGTTCTTTGTTGGTTAATATTCCATGTGAACTCAATATCCAAGTGTATTTTGTTTTGGGAAAGATTATTCTATAAATGTCAATTAGATCAAGTTGTTTGATAGAGTTGACCAGGTTAACTATATACTTAATGATTTTCTGTCTGCTTAATCTATCAATTGCTGAAAAAAAGGACTGTTGATGTTTCTAACTCTGAGAGTGAATTTGTCTATTTCTCCTTTCAGTTCCATCAATTTTTGCCCTCATGCATTTTGACATAATGCTGCTAGGTGCATACACATTTAAAATTGTTATTTCTCCTTGGAGAACTGACCTTTTTTTTGTAATGCACTCCATATTTCTGATAATTTTCCTTATTTTGAAGTCTACTTTGTTAGAATTAAGATAACTGCTCCAAATTTTTTTGTGTTTAAAATGGTACATCTTTCTCCATCCCTTCACTATTAACTTATCTAAGTCTTCATGATTAATCTGAATTTCTTGTAGACAAAACTATGTTATTTTACCTATGCTGATATTATCATTTAATCAATGTATTGATACCA
Source organism: Corynorhinus townsendii (assembly GCA_026230045.1). Taxonomy (NCBI): domain Eukaryota; kingdom Metazoa; phylum Chordata; class Mammalia; order Chiroptera; family Vespertilionidae; genus Corynorhinus; species Corynorhinus townsendii. The sequence continues at coordinate 71,537,974 of JAPDVU010000008.1, forward strand.
TTCATATTTAAGGTGATATTGATATAGTTGGATTAGTACCTACCATATTTGCAACAGTTTCTTGTTTGTGACATTTATTTATTATATCTTTCCCCAATTTTTTCTGATTTTAATTGAGTACTAATCTTTTTTGTTTACTCATGATTGTGAGTCATGTTAAGAAAGTGTTTTCCTACAAAAAGGTAAAATAAGAATTAATCTCTACTTTTTCATAGTGCTTGTAACTTAGTATTGCATATGGTGTCATAGTTGGATCTAATTTTAACTTTTTGCAAATTGCCACCCAATTGTACCAGATTCCTTTATCTAAAAGTTTATCTTTACCATCAGTGATTTCAATCATCTTAATTTTTTAAAGTTTTTTTTTTCTAGAAATAGAATTTTAGCTTGACATTATTTTTTATTCTCAGATCCTTGAAAATGTCATTCCTTTGCCTCTTGGTTTCTATTGTTTCTGGTGAAAAGTCACCCATAATTTGTATTGGCCCTACATGTGCAATATGCTTTATATTTTCTTGTTCTTTTAATATTTGTGCTCTTTTCTTTCTTCTTTTTTTTTTTAAAAAAAAGCAGTTTGCACTATGCCTACAGGTGGTTTTCTTTCTAGTTATCCTTCTTGGGGTCACTGGTCTTTAGTTTGATATCTATATCAGAAAGTTCTTGGGCATTATTTATTCAAATAATTTATTGTTTTTCCTTTCAGGGACTTGAATTACATGCATGTATAACTTTTTAATATTATTCCACAAAACTTGGTCACTGTGTTCTGTTTCCTTTATACTTTGTTTCTATTTATACTTCAACTTACTGTTTTGGCCTGTTTTATTTTCACTGGTTCTTCCCTTTGTTGTATCTAGTCTGCCCATTAAATGAACTCTTTATTTTTGTCATTTTATTTTCAGTTCTAGGATTTCCATTTCATTCTTTTTTTTTCATAGTTTCCATGTCTCTGCTGAAATTTCCCATTGGCTTACACAGTTTGTCCACTTTTTCCACAAGATCATTTAGCAGTTAAAAAAAATGTTTTTTAATTACAGTTATTTTAATTTTTCTGCATCAGCTCTGGGTTTTCTTCAATTGGCCTTTTCTTCTTTTGTTCATGGGTCATATTTTCTTTTTGTTTCATATGTATTTTATTATTTATTTTATGCTAGATCTTTTATATTAAAAAGTAGATAATTATGTGAATAATATTCACCCCCAGAAAAGGGGCACATTCTTTGTGTGAGGCTTCTTGGTTGACTGTGTATTTTTACTCAGTTATTCATTGGCTTCAAGTGTTTTGATTTCTGCATCACTAATATCTGGGCTCTGATACATTTCCAGAGTTCTCATTATGATGTAAAGTTGAGTCACCAGATTTCTTAACCATAAAAGATCTCCTTTTCTGCATTATAGCTGGCGGCCAGCTAATGGGAGTTCTTAATGTTCTCTGTGACCACCATCAACTGTCTATACCTTGAGAATCGTTCTCATCCCTGTTTCTCTGTCCCCAGGCTTTGAGTAGAGAAATCTTGCATTTGATGAAGATCTTTAGTGGCCCTCAGTTGTGCTATCTTTACCCAGACCTTTGGTATGTGAATTCCTAAATGGCCTCCAATGGATTTCTCTCAGCTCTCATGTCCTTTCCCTCTCTTATGAAGACTGGCAGACTTGCATTTGGTGCAAATGCCTTGTGCTTCATAGCATGTCTCTCCCAGCTCTCCTGCCGAGACCCCAGCTTTTAGTTTACTACCCTTGACCACTTGGTGAATTCCTGAAAGTGTTGGAGTGTAGCTTAGATTTACTGTGCAGCTGGGGTGCCTTGGAATTTTAATCTGTCATAATTGTCTTAAAGCTCTTACATTACTTATCATTTTGGCTAGTGTCTTTTTTTCTGTCTATGGCAGATTTTACCTCCCACTGTTTTATCTGAGATGAGAGCAGCCATAAGTTTCATACCTCCTATAAAAGACTTGTCATTTCCTAAAGGCTAGATAATTTAAGTTTCTTTGTATCATATTCTCAGCCCTTTGATTAGTTAGAAAGAAAATATGATTTTGTAGCTCATTCAGATTACTGTAATTCTTAGGATAAAAACAATGGTCTCTTGTGTTTTCTACCTGCCAGGTTAACCTGGGAACCAAAGATAAACCTCCCCATCATGTACCCGCATTTTGTCTCACATTGAAGTACCAGGTATCATATCATAGGAAGAAATGAGGATTACTTTTGGCATTACCCCCCCCCCCCACCACCACCAATACTATGAAATTCTCATTTCCCTGTCAATATATATTATAGGTACTTTTTTAGACATCTATGCTCATCATTTAATTATTTTATTAAAAAATTTAATATTGACATTATTGCAGGTGTCCCCATTTTTCCCCTTTGCCCATCTCCACCCATCCCCGCCTCTGCCTCCCTTCACCATTACCAAACTACTGCCCATGTCCATGGGGTATGCATATGTGTTCTTTAGTTAATCCCTTCACCTTCTTTACCTATTCACTCACACCCTTCTCCCCTCTGGCACTGGCCAGTCTGTTCCATATGTCCATGCTTCCAGTTTCATTTTGTTCATCAGTTTATTTTGTTCATTAGATTCCACATATTAATGAGATCACATGGCATTTGTCTTACTCTGACTGGCTTATTTTGCTTAGCATTATACTCTCTACGTCCATCCATGCTGTCCCAAAGGGTAAGATTTCCTTCTTTTTTATAGCCACATCTTTTTCTTGACATATTTACACATCTTTTTCTTGACATATTTACATGTACAAAGTTCACTTTCTCTGGGGGGTTAATGTATACTGTATGTTAATGATGTAATATGTGAAGCATCACTTCTTTTGTAGAACGAGTTCCCGAAGCCCATAATTATTTGGGATCTTGCTTGAATTAGTTGATCATAACTCTAGCCAATGCTTACTGTAGCATGTAATTGTCTTTATGCTCTCCCAAGAGATATGTTTTTTAGCTCTGTACTTCTAGAGCCAGGCAACTCTAATTAATTACAATATTATCTGTTTATATGTATATCCCTCTCATATTTTCACAGGTGATTCCCATCCATTGTCAGATGTCTGTATTTGTTGCTGGGCCATATAAATCCTGTGGTAGCTTCCTCACAATGTCATGCTGTTGGATAGATATGTTTGTTTGTTTGCTATCCTGTGGTGTTAGAGATACCTATAGAGCTATGTGCATGCTCAATTAGAACACTCAATGCTTCTCTGCCTTGCATTACAGTTACTTGAATGTCTGCCTGTGTCTGTCTTTCCCAATAAGGGTGAAAGTGCTTAAGGTCATGTACTGGTTTCCTTCAACTTTATATTCTGGATTCCCAAAACAGTCACGGCTGCTACATAAGGCCAAGCAGCTGTGTGCTACACAAATGTGTCTGGCAAGTCAGGGTCGAAAATCATTGCCAGCTCTACTAGGAAAACTTTGTGCCCTGATCCAGGGCTTGAAAAATAAGGTATGAGTTAGCATTCCTCTGCCAGACAAAGCCTTTATCTCAAAATTTTTCTTGTAGAGGTAGTTCTTTTATTATATTTTTTTAATTCTATAAGCACACAGTAGCCCTAAGTGCAGTTCATAGCACATAGTAGGTGCTCTCTCCACATAATTTTTAGTTGAATTAAATCCAATTAAAAGTTTTAAATTACTTTGTTAGTGTCCTTAGAAAACAAAAATGATGTCACGAGTCCCTTAATGTGATTTTTCTCAAGAGAACTTTTCATGAACATGTGTACCTCTGTTGTGTTCCCATGCCATCAGAAGAGCTTCTGCCCCCTAGCCATACCAGCAACTTCTCAGAACATAGTATACACGTTCTTGTAGAGAAAATGCTCATAATTCATTCTATACAGTTTTCTGAGTTTCTTGAGATCAGCTGCTAAACAACAAAGATTCTCTCCTACTGACCCTTTCTTCCTGGGCTGTAATGTAATAAACCTATATAAAAGTATATTTGTAGTAGTTCTGTACAATTGTGTCTCAAGAAGAGCTCTGAATATGTCTAATTATAAAGGCTATTAATTCCCAAATTATTCATATAAATTACACATTTACTCACACACTGGATCCATATAAGAAACTGTCACCTTACTGCTTTATAAGAAAGAAAGCACATTTACTAATTATCTACTATGCTTCTTTTACCATACCAGGTATGAGTACATGAGTATATGAAAAAGATGAGACATAGGCCTGCCCACAGAAATGCTTGTAGTTTGGTCAGAATGGCAGTAAAGAGATAGTGTCTGATTTCTTTGCAGCAAAAACTGTATGAAGGTGATCTTCATAACCCATTATCTGCATTAGAGATTCTGACAGTTTCAACTCCATGGAAAAGAGATTCTCCGCCTCTGAAGCTCTAATTCCTGTCTGAGTTCTTGATTTGATTCCCTTCTGACACTTTAGAATTTCAGGCCACCAGTTATCTCCTCTCTCTTTCTACAACCTCTCCCCTCTTCTTGATATGTGCCTTAAAAATATCTCTTTTCTCATCACATGAAAAACTGTAACACACTTCTCTGGACATAGGCATGATTTCCTAGGAAGCCTGGGCCATACCTCCAAAATTCAAATTTGACCACCACATTATTCCCCTCCTCAAGACCTTCAAATTCTCTATAGAATGAAATATTAACTCCTTTGCATAACATATAGGGTTTTATATGATTTGACTCCATTTATATTTCTAGTCCCATTTTCCAACATCTCTCTTTTTTTATACAGCTTTGCTGAGGTATAAGTGGTATACAAAGAATTGTGCATATTTATTGTATACAATTTGATGAGCTTGGACACATACAAATACCCATGATACCATCACCACAATGAAGGTAATAGACATATCAATATCTCCCAGAGTTTCTTGTGCATATTTTTGGGGGGGAGGGGTATTTGTTTGCTTCGGGGTTTTTTTTATGGGTAATAACATCTATATATATAAAAGCCTAAGCAACTGAACAACCAGAATGACCAGAATGACCAGAACGACTGGTCGCTATGACACACACTGACAACCAGGGGGCAGGTGCTCAATGTAGGAGCTGCCCCCCTGGTGGTCAGTGTGCTCCCACAGACAACCTCCCCCTGCTGGCCAACATCCCGCAGTCCTTCCCCCTGTCCAGCAGGCCTCAATCGCTTGATAGGGGCCAGGCCTTGGGCTGGGACAGGGAACCAGGGGTGGGTGGAGGCAGATGTGGCCCCTTTCCCAGCCGGGCCAAGGGCTGCTCCCTCCTCAGGGCTGGTGGCCAACCTCCTGTGCCCCATTCCTACCCCGGGCCAGCAGCCCAGATCTGCCCACCACCCGCCCACCATGGTGGTGGTGTGGTGGTGAGAGAAGAAGGAGGGGGGAGAGGCTGGGAACTGCGTGGTATTAGTGTCCATTCCTTCCGCACCTGGCCTGGCAACTGCCACCTCCTCTCCTGACCCCACCGGGGCCTTCAGGCCCTGGGCTGGGATGCGGAACCAGGAGTGGGTGGCAGCAGACATGACCCCTTTCCCAGGGGGGCTGAGGGCCAGCTCCCTCCTTGGGGCCAGTGACCAACCTCCCATGCCCCATGCCTGTCCCTGTATATTTCCCCAGCTGACAGGCCCTGATTGGCCTGGTCCTGATGGACCCTGATCGTCAGCCAGCCTAAGGACCCCATCCATGTACAAATTTCATGCACCAGGCCTCTAGTTTAACATAAGATTCAACATTTTTTAAAAAGTTTGAAGTACACAGTACCATATGGTTAACTACAGGCATTATGTTGTAGAGCATACAGATCAAATGACAGGATTTTCTTCATTTTTAAGGCTGAATCATATTCCATTACATGTATACAACACAGTTTCTTTATCCATTCATCTATTGGTGGGACACATTGGTTGTTTCCATATCTTGGCTATTGTGAATATTGCTGTAGTGAACATTTCCCATCATCTTTTTGTAATAACCTCTCCTTATCCTTACTTTGCTTGCTACATTTCACTAACTTTTCACTACTAATACACATAATCTCTTGTCTTCCAACATTTTTAAGAAGCATCTTTCTTTTCCTTTACTACCAAGACAACCATATCATTACTTATCTTATAATAATCATCAAGGCATCTCTTTCTCTTTGAAATCTTCCCTGATGACCAAGTCTACATCATCCCTCACACTCTAACAGTTTTCCCTCCTCTGTGGTCCCATAGAATATTACATATACCTTTATAATAATAATGCCTATACCACATTGTAATTATCTGGTTCAGCACCTGCTTCCTTCAAAGACTGTAAATACCTTGAGGTTAGAGACTATGTTTGCTCATCTTCTTATCTCTGAAACTTTTTACAGAGCCTAGAACAGAATAGACTCTCAATAGATATTTGATGAGTAAGTAATAATTAATTAGTTTCTACATTTTATGTGAATCTTATTCTATTCTTTTAAAATCTTACTCTGTTGTACGGAAACTATACAATAGAAAGAGCCAGGGTAGAATTCTTATTTAATCATCTGAAAAATGAAAATGATCATCTATTTTATAATACAATTGAATGATTATCAAACATTCCCAAGTCTATTGCTTAGGCAAGCAACTGGGGATGGAGTATCAGTCAGTTAGTTATAGCCACTGAGAAAACAACTCTACGACTGAGATGGGTATGGAGATTCAATTAGCATGAATAGTATCAGATGCACACACACAAATTCACTTGACACTGTATCTAATATCTATTTTGTCCTATGCTCTTCTTTCCTTCAGTAAATATATATTAATGGTCTTTAGTGTACTAGTGCTGAGCTAAGTGACATAATATAAAGATTAAGAGACCTGGCTTCTACCATTGTGGAAATTTAGTGTTCCTAGAATGCCTTCAATCAATACATTATACTTCCACCTCTTTAGAAATTCAAAACAAGTTTTCTTCTCTGGAGTCCTTGCCTGACTCTTAATGCAAAGGTTGGGTGCTTCCGGGACTGAATACCTCTACTTATAATTGTAATTATCAACCCATTTCTCTTCCCCACTTGACTATCATCTGCAAAAGGAGAGGAAAAGTGTTTTTCAATTTTGTATTATTTCCTCAGTGCTCAAACAGTACCCAATGAAAGGAAAGTACAAAATAAATATTTATTTGAGTAAATAAGCAAGCAGAAAACCACCTGGTGTTAAGCAAGGCAGTACCTGCACTAAAAAGCACACATTTTACCATTAGGAACCACAGTCTATGATATAGTATCCTTCTACTTTAAAGATAATTTTAAAAGAGAAATATTTCACCTCAAAGGGGAGAGGATGCCTTTGTAACTCTTTGAAGCTGCAGCTTTAACATGTTATTTCCTATTTTTTTCTTCAGAATAAGAAGTAGACATAAGATTTATGGCTCTCCTGCTGCTAACTTTCATATTAGATGGTCACCAGCCTACTAAAGCCTGATATCCCATTAGCCCATTAATAACTATGCCATTGATTTATACATCATTTTAATGTATCCTCTTTGTGGTATGTTAATGTTCCTCAATAAAAAGCTAAAAATAATGAATGTCAAACATACAACAGAACCCATTTCCATAGGAGACATGTAGTGAGAAGTTAATAGGAGCAAACCGTTTATCCTAGAAATTTAAATGCTAAGTACTTGGGGGTGGATAAAAAAAACATAAACTCCATAATAGAATCTTGATGTTTCTCTGTTTTGATAGGCTAGATAACAATGCTGGACAGATTTGATACCAATTTTTTATACAAAATTATTTGCAAAATTAAGAAAATATGAAGAGCTGGGTAGTTTTGGGAAACTGATTTTTAAGTGCTAAATAAATTGTGTTTAAGAAAAAGTAGTATGTGCTTAATATATTCTAATAGAATTTGAATGTTTATAGAGGGGATCTCTAAGGATTAGAGAAACCCTTAACTATAGGACCTCAATTGAAACTGAGTCAGTTGGGAATATCTCAGTTTTTCATAAGCCTATTTAGCCTAACAGACCTAGAGAAAAACAATGAGATTAATGATTGTGTTGGAAAATGCAGTTAAATTTTCACTTAATGTTAGTGTGTGTGTGTGTATACAGTGTGTCCCAAAAAATGTATACACACTTTACAGCTGATAGCTCAATTGATATTTCTTTCTTTTCAAATTTAACCCATTGGAATTAATAGTTTATTAGTAATTATTCAGTGTGAATACATTATTTGGGACACCCTGAAACATATATAAAAATATAAATAAATATATATATATGTGTGTGTATATATATATATATATATATGAATTATAAATATATATTAATGAAGTTTTGAGAAAAGAGCAATGCTAAATAAATTATATAAAAATCTATAACATGTAATCTATCTTTGCTCTTTTCTTAAACCTCATTAAAATGACTATAAAGGATTTTTTAAGTAAAAATTAAAGATGTTAAAGCAAACAGAAAAAGATATCAGGTAAGAGAGGATACTTATCAGAAGGACCTTCTTGACCACTCTCGATAAAATAGCAGCCCCACTCCTCATTCCCTAGCTTGAGTACTCTGCTTATTCTCTCTGTAGTACATAACATACCTCAAACCACACTAACATACTTCAAACCACATTATGTATTTATGGATTTATTTTCTGTCTCCCTCCACTGCAGTTTAAACTTTAGAAGGGTAAAGGCTTTATTTCTGATATATTCTTAACACCTAAAGTAGTGCCTGATCTAGTCATATACAAAATATGTGTTGAGAAAAACATCAAAATACATTTGGAAGAAGGAATGCAGATAGAATAATGAAAGCTAATTTACCAGAATGGAGAAGCTAAAACTTAAATGCTTGCAGGGAGAGATTCTGGTAAAATGTAAGTGAATTCCTATAGAAAAATCCCAGAAAAACAGAAGATCAAGACATGGATGCTTTGGAGTAAAGAGATGAGGCACTGGGGAAAATTTAGGGGGGGAAATTATTGAAAATCTGAATAAGGAGGAATTGGACACCTAGATTCTCTTTCCAGCCCTTATTATACCAATAATTACACTAGATGCTAATGGAAGAAACACTGCAACTAAAAGGAGTTTGAGACTAGATTAAAATAAGCAAGGTCCCACTATATTCTGTCTATAAGAGATATAATTTGAATATGAAGATGTAGTGTGAAAGTAAGTGGGTGGAAAAATATTTACTATGAAAACCATAAGAAGACTGGTATAGCCAGATTAATATCAGATAAAATAGATTTCAAGAGGAAAAGTATCACCAGGGATAAAGAGTGCATTTTATAATGAAACATGTAACAATCCTATCTAATAAAAGGGTATCATGCAAATAAACCAAACAGTGGAATGACCGGTCACTATGACTTGCACTGACCACCAGGGGGGCAGACGCTCAACGCAGGAGCTGTCCCCTGGTGATCAGTGCGCTCCCACAGGGGGAGCACCACTCAGCCAGAAGCCAGCTCAAGGCTGGCCAGGGCAGCGGAGGTGGAGGGATATTCCCCTAGGGCTAAGGACATCCCCTGAGGGCTCCCAGACTGCTAGAGGACACAGGCTGGGCTGAGGGACCCCCTGCTCTCCTTCTCATACCCCACCCCCCATACAACAATCTCGTTCACTGGGCCTCTAGTTTTATATATATAATTAATATGCAAGAAGCAAAAATGGAAAGAATCAAACACAGATATCAACACTTAAAGATTTTTGTCTTAATCTTCAATTTTCAGAAAAATTAACTTTGATGTGCTGGGGTTTATTTCTTATTTTTCTTGCTTTAGGTTAACTGAGCTTCTTGAACCTGAAATTTATGTGTTTCACTCCAGAGATAATTCTAATCATTATTACTTAAAACATTTTGGGTCCCATTATCTCTTTCCTCTTCTTCTGAAACTCTAACTATATATATTTTTGCCTTTTCTTTATTATCCACAAGTACCTTGACCCTGTTAAGTGTTCATTTGTTTGTTTGTTGGACAATCTTGTTTTCCCCTCCGCTCTTCAGATTGGATAATTTTCAAGTTCACTGAGTCTTCCTTCTGTTGTGTCCACTCTGCTGTTTGGGCTTGTCCAACAAATTTTTAATTTCAGATATTTTTAATTTTAGTCCAAGAATTTCTATTTAGCTTTCTTTTATGCACATTTTTAAAACCTTATCAAGCATAGTTCTAATAGCTGCTTTGAAGTCCCCATCTGCTATTCCCAACATCCAAGTCACCTAACATATGTTCTCTGTTCACTGTATTTTCTCTCAGGAATGAGTCAACTTTACTAGTCCGAAATGTCAAGTAATTTTGGATGATATCCTAGTCATTGTGAATGTCACATTGTAAAGACTGTGGATTCCATTATATCTATCACAAAAGTGTTGCCATTTTTGTTTTAGAAGGAAATTAACTTAGTTGGACTCAAATGGGAAACTCTATCTCTTAAGGTGACAATTCAAATCTCAGTGAAGTCCTTTGATCCGGCTTGGGTGCTTCGGTCTGCTCTGCGCATGACTATTTCAGTGGTCAGTCTGAGATATGAAGAGAGTTTACACAGAGAATTCAGGATCCGACTCTCTCATACTCTGCTTTCCAGAACTCATCTATTGCCCTTTTCAGCAGCCGTAGCTGTCCTGAATTCTACTGTCTGTCTTGTCAGCCAGAAAATTACAGGCTTTTTTTTATCAGTTTTTGTTCAAGCAGTCTGACTGCAGCTTTCCCTGGTGCGAAAAGCTGCCAAAACAGAAAATTTACTTATGATGCCCTCTTTTTTCCTCTCACGTCTCCAGTCCAAAATTTGTCTACCTCTATTAACTCTCCAGAGACTTCAGGTAGTTGTTTTTGCTTTTGCCCTGAGTTTACAGTTGTAAACTAAAGCACTGTCTGTTAGGAGTTTACTAAGTCATGCTGGAAACAGAACTCTTATCCCATCTTTTCAACTATCAAATTATGTTAAGTGCTGAGGGCATGACAGCGTATTTCAAGGATAAGTGAACAATAGGTCATAATAAAAGCAAGGTGTTTGTGTTGAGTATCTAAGAAAGGCAGTAAGAGGTTCAGAAAACACAGCAAAGAGGAAACTCTCATCAGGTCACCCTTAAAAATCTGGAAAGATGACTCCAAGCTGCAATCAAGAAAAACTTCAGTTTTTAATGAAGCAAGACGAGACCCCATTGATTAAGACTAAGAACCAGACACAGCAAAACAAGACAAAAAAGCCCAGGCAGGCTCAGAAAGAGGGCCTGATACAGAACCAGGTGACGCACAGGTGCATTCATCCTGAGTGAGTCACAGTGTGCTGTCTTGGGTTAGAGTGGAAACCAGGAGCCTCTGGTAGAGGAACACCCTCAGAAAGACATCAAATAGCCTCAATTCTAGAAGCATAGAGACTAAAAATAGGGCCTGGATCCTTCTGTTGTTTAAAATGTTTATAAAGTGCTGAAAGAAAGGAAAAAACAAGAAGGAAAGGAAAGAGGGAAGGAGGGAGAAAAGGCAGGGGGCGGCAAGGAAGGAAGGAAGGAAGGAAGGAGGGAAGGAAGGGAGGAAGGAAGGAAGGAAGGAAGGAAGGAAGGAAGGAAGGAAGGAAGGAAGGAAGGAAGGAAGGAAGGAAGGAAGGAAGGAAGGAAGGGATACTAAGCAATATTTCATGTGAAACTTTTCTTATTTGCAAGTAAATACTTATGTCTGTGGTATTCATCACACTGTATTAAAATTATCAATTTACTTTTCCACTTCTTCCACTATAAATTGAGCTCCTTAAAATAAAACTCTGTTTCTTGAGGGAGGGGGAGATGGCAGAACTGGTTCACATAAGTTTGTATTAAATTCATTTTAGCCCTATTCCTCATTCCTTAAGGAAGAGACCCTGTCTTATACTTTTTGTGTCCTTTATAGCAGTGCTTATCAACCATAATGTGCAATCACCTGGGGACCGTTTTAAAATGAGAATTCTGACTCAGAACCCCTGCAGTAGGGCCTACCACTCTGCATGTCCACAGCTCCCATGTGATACCAGTGTTTCTGGTCTGTGCACCACATTCTGAATGGCAAAATTTTATATGACCTCAGTAACAGAAGGGAACTTGTTTGATCTGTGCACATGCGTTAAAACACAGATAGTGTCTTCTGTGTTCTACTCTACCCATTCTAAATTCTGGAAGAGCTCTGGGGTGGCAGAACACTCTCCAGCGTCTGGTGTGTCCTGACTGCCAGTCAGAGCCTCAGCCACGGGTCTATACAGTCCTCTCTCTTCACTAGCCTTGCATGTTCCTCCTATGTTTTATCTTCCCAACTCTATTCCCTAGTTTGTATTTCCTTTAAGATAGGGGATTGTGCCTTTTTTATTTTTTTACCTAAGTAAGGTCCTTTATATACAAAATGTGGTCAATAAATGTTTGAGTTATAAATCAATGCAATAGATTTGATCATTTATATCCAAACAAAGGCAAACTGAGGATTTTCAATACTTTCAATACTTTCAATACTTGCAGCCTTCCTCATACCTGTACCCATACCCACACCCAGTACTATTCAGTATCTTTAATACACCAATATCCACAGCTCCTATCAGTGACCACAAAGAGCCCTGCTCATGTATCAGATGTGAAGTACGTAGCCATTACTTTGACCAGATATGATGGTACTGATGGGTTCTCAGTACATTGCTGAAAGAAAAATTAACTTTTGTATTAAAATCAATAAACCAAATAAATATTTTGATGTTAAAGTATTTATTTTAATGGATTTGGAAATTATTTCCCCTGGTGTCGCAGCCTAATTCTGTTTCTTTGGAAAACTGATCTTGGATAAAAGTTGGGTAACGTTTACTAGGAAAGGGGTACTTTCCTTTAGGTGATGAATTCTGCAGGAAGTCACCTAATTGAATCTTACCACTGGCCTGTCCTTAATAAATCTCTTGTGGAGCCTAAAAGAATCTCTTTCTCTGTAACCCAGGGGAATTATTTGGCTGTCAGAGATGGAGGAACATGGATCACTGAGGAGCTAATGAATGATGCTCAAGGGAAGGGGAGTCATTGCTGTCACTTTCATGGGGATTCTCATAGACAATTATTTTGGGCCATACACATATCAACCAAAGTCATAATCTGGAGACAGGTTAATTTATTGATAATTACAATAACAATATTAATAATTTACCTTGGGGCAGTGTTTTATAAAGCCCTTTAGTATGTGTTTTCTCATTTGATCACACAATGACTCTGTAAGACTCAAAGCAGGTCTCTTGAGCCAGTTTTGTAAAGAAGAAAAAAAGGGTGCCCAACAGAAAAATGATGCTCACACAAGTGGTAGATGTTAAAATAGGATTCACACTCAGGTCTCCTAATTCTTAGTTCTAGTTTCCCACTACCTATTTTGCTTGACAACTCTGTTAGCCATCAGTAAACAGAGCAACTGTGGGTGTTAAGGGGAAGAGTAATAGAAAATGACATTTTGACAAGAGGATGGTATGGGTCCAAGACTTTAGTCCCTGGACCCAACACATGTTGCTATGTAATGTGGACAGTCTATCTCATGAACTGACCAGACAGTGGAATTGCCTTTTCACCCTCAAACTTTCTTAGATGCAGAGATGCTGCCCAAATGAGATCTGAGAGCAAATTCAGACTTCCTAAGATTAACAGGAAATGTTAGGAGGTACTTAAGGGAGAGATGCTTATATAAGTCTTCCTTGGCAATAGCCTATGACCACCAAGTCCAACAAGCAGTGACACAATTGGGCTGGAGAGGGAGGAAGCAGACTACTAATATACTTTGTGTTACCAACTGGTCAAGAAGTAGGATAAGCATTGATGGACTTTCTCTCATTACAATAGCAGAAATGACAGTAGAACTCTATTACCAACATAATATACATTTTATGGAAATAGAGGAGTGCAATAGTGATTTTGAGGTCTCACTTAGGTCTTCTTTACCAAGCAGAGCACCCATCCCATAGCTGCTGGGAGTATTGGCTGCTAAGAGTTCATAGCTGCATCCTTCTGCTGAGAAGAGTCCCCAGCAAATGAAAGCCACTTCCCCCAAAAATATCTAAGACATTGTGTCTTTCCTTTGCACAGGGACTGGCTGACTGATATCAGGTACATAAGGACTGCCCTTTTTCCTCAAAATGGAATAACTCTGTGGAGCCAGTCACACCCTAAAGCTACTTGGATTAGAGATGAGACTGAGTCTAGATTCAGCTCAATCTCCATCTTTGCTCAGTTACTTTCTCTGCCCAATCCTGCTTTACCACTCTCATGCAGGTTTTACCTGAGACCTCCCCCACAATAAGTCACTTGTACCAGAATACCCACATCAGGCTCTGCTTTGAAGGGACAAGTCCTAAAACCAGGAGCAATGTGATAAGCACTGCTATAAAGCAATGAACCAGGATCATACTTTCCCCCAAAATCTCCACTTATTACTTAGCAGAAAAATATAATACACAGATTTCTGAGTTTACCCATATACAGGCAGTCTTCAGTTTACATAGGACTGACTCAACGTATGTTGTTTTGTGGTTATGTCGCCATCTCCCATTTACTTATTAAAAAAAAAAAAGTTCTGTCATTTCGACGTATGTACATGTGTGCTTTATGTTTTTTATTACTTATTTACCACAAGTAAAGGTCAGGAATTGTTATCTTTCTTTAATTTTTTTTTTTTTACTGTTTTACTTCATTACTGCTGTGTATGTGCTCCATGTGAGTGACGTAGGTGCTTATGTAGGTGGGTTCCGACTTTCAGCGCGCACCATAGGAACAGATCTCCAACGTAACCAAAGGACCTACTGTATGCTTTTCTCTTCCTTAAAATAAGGCATAATATCCTATTTTATATCTTGGGATATACTTTGGCATATTAATGATAGCCTATACTTATTTGGCTATGTATAATGCGTTAGGCTCTATGATAAGAGCTTTAGTATTGTAGAATTTAACTCTCACATGTTTCTGAAGTAGGTCCTGTTATTACCATTCCCATTTTATAGATAAAAGAATTGTGACCTAGAGATAAGGCACCATGCCCCAAGGTCATATACATCGCATGAGACAGAACTGGGATCTGAATACAGTTTTTTGTGACTCCAGGACAAAATCTCCTAACTACCATATTGTACTGCCTCACCATACCAAGCCAAGTTCATACAAAATGATTAATAAAACACTCACATAATTTAAGAAAGTTCTTCCCAAGCTGTCTATTTGGTCTATCCACTTGTATAAACAATGAAATTCTGCACCAATTTAGTTCATTGTAATGCCTGAAGCTCTTCCCACCTGGAGGAACCTGGGTGAGGATCTAGTTTGACTGAGGCCTTTCTGAGGGGACTATGTTAGGAATTAAAGGCTGGCATCTCTTACTCTAGGTCTGAAAGGCAGATAAAAGTTTATGTACTAGAGAGGAAGCTTGTGTCTAAAACTGGGATAGTATTGAGACAAAGACTTAGGAAGGATTTGCTTATTTGGGAGCTGATTCTAGAAAGCACCAGTTGCGCAGGGAAAAAATGAATCTAGAGTCTTTAGGAAATTCTGTTGAACAGATCTCTGCGTCGATCTTAGGGGCAAGGAAGCTGGGGAATCTATCCACTAACTCCCATTTGTCTTTGGTGGTGGTCTCCTCCCAGGGATATTAACTCCCTAGGACTTCTGGCTGCCATGGCAGAAGGCTCAGCATGCTTGTTCTGCAGCCTGAAAAAGCATTCAGGCAGAGACTTACAGTGATTGCAATAAGAAGCCATTCAACTGCAAAGGAATCCACATAATACTCACTGAAGTCAAGGGAATATGGGGGAGGCAGACTGCATCTGCCACAGATAACAAGACTGAAACTGGTCCTGGAGCCAAGTGTTATAAGGGACAGCAGGAGCCGTAATATGCAGCCAACATGGAGTACATTATGAAAGCAAGAAAGAGCAAAGAGAGAAGTAGCAGAGCAATGGGGACAGATGTGGTGGATTGTTAGGGCAGTGAGAGGCGATTCATATTTACCAGGATATCTGCCATTCCTAAGGCCATCTTGGTGAAAGAACAATAGCTCTCTCCCTCCAGAATGGAAGGATAAATATCCTTGATCTAATTTCTGAACAAAGGTATGCCCAACCAGAAAATCAAAAATCTCACTCAATGTGCAATTTGTACTGTGTGCTGGGCATTTTCCAATAACTTTAGAAATGTTAGCTTGTTTTTAATCTTCATAATAATACTATGAGATAAATACTCATATCATTACTATTTTTTGCATAGAAAACTTGAGGCATTAAAAAGTTGAGAAAATTACCCAAGGTCACACAGCTAATGTATGGCAAGCCAAGATTTGAAGACAGGTGGTCTGGTTCATAGTCCACAATCTTAGCCATTGGGCCTCACCATGTTATAGCTTTGAAATTTACTATTGGTTTTACTGTTTGTGGATTGTTTGGGTAATGTTACATATTAACATATCAATGGCTCCAAAGTTTTTAATTGCTAATTTTTTTTTTTACCTAGGAATAAATTTATTTTTTCTAAGTAAATTTTGTTTTTCAATTACAGTTAACATATAATACTATATTAGTCTCAGCTGTACTACCCAGTGATTAGACATTTATATAAGTTACAAAGTGACCAACCTGATAAATCCAGTACCCATCTTACACCATTACAATACTAGAAGCCCGGTTCATGGAATTCATGCACTCAGAGGGGAGGGGGGTCCCTCAGCCAGGACTACAACCTCTCTCAGTCCAGGAGCCCTGGGGGGGTGTCTGACTGATGGCTTAAGCCCGCTCTCTATGGGTCGGACACCCCTAGCACTGCCGCGGAGGCGGAAGAGGCTCCCACCACCACTGCTGCACTAGCCAGCCATGAGCCTGGCTTCTGTCTGAGCGGCGCTCCCCCTGTGGGAGCACACTGACCACCAGGGATCAGCTTCTGCATTGAGCATATGCCCCCTGGTGGTCAGTGTGTGTCATAGGGACCAGTCATTCTGCTGTTCTGTCGATTTACATATCAGCTTTTTATTATATAGGATTATCGACTATATTTTCTATGCTGCACTTTACAGCCCCATGACTATTGTATAACTATCAATTTGTACTTAATTCCTTCACCTTTTTCACCCATCCCCCTGTTTCCTGCCCCCCCCTGCAACCCTCAAAATGTTCTCTGTATTTATGAATCTTTTTATATTCTGCTTGTTCATTTACTTTGTATTTTAGAATCCACATATGAGTAAAATCATCTGGCATTTGTCTTTGACTTATTTCACTCAGCACAGTACCTTCTAGGTCCATACATGTTTTTGCAGATGACAAGATTTCATTCTTTTCCATGTTTGAGTCATATTCCATAGTATATATGCACTGCTTCTTTATCCATTCCTCTATTGATGGATATTTAGATTGCTTTCATCTCTTGTAAATAATGCTGCAGTTAACATATGTAAGCATATGTCTTTTTGACTTAGTGTTTTGTGTTTCTTCAGATAAATATACAGAAGTAGAATTGCTGGACTCTTCTTTGTCCTTGTTATGGCTTTGGTTTAAAATCTATTTTATCTGGTATAATTATTGTTAACTCAGGTTTTTTTTTTCAATTTTCATGCAATATATTTTTCTATCTCTACTTAGAGTCAGTGTGTGTCTTTCCATCTAAAGTGAGTCTCTTGTAGACAGCATATGTAATGGTCTTGTTTTGTTATCCATTCAGCCTCCATATGTCTTTTAATTGGAGCAATTACTCCATTTTCATTTAAAGTAATTGTTGATAATTTACATTTTATTATTCATATTTTTTACATTTTTCTTCTTCTTAAAGAACATCCTTTAACATTTCTTATAATACTAGTTTGGTGGTAATAAGCTCATTTAACTTTTTATTGTCTGGGAAGCTCTTTCATGTCCTTCCACTATTATTTTTTTAAATATATTTTATTGATTTTTTACAGAGAGGAAGGGAAAGGGATAGAGAATTAGAAACATTGATGAGAGAGAAACATCTATCAGCTGCCTCCTGCACACTCCCCACTGGGGATGTGCGCGCAACCAAGGTACATGCCCTTGACCAGAATCAAACCTGGGACCCTTCAGTCTGCAGGCTGATGCTCTATCCACTGAGCCAAACCAGTTAGGGCCATGTCCTTCCATTATAAATGATAGCTTTGTTGGGTAGATTAATCTTGGTTGCAGGCCTTTGCTTTCCACCACTTTGAATATTTCGTGCCAAATACTTGTGGCCTCCAAAGTTTCTGTTGATACATCAGCTGACAATCTGATGGGAGGTCCCTTGTAGGTAACTAATTGCTTTATTTTATTTATTTATTTATTTAATTTTTTTTTTTTTGCTGCTTTTAAAGTTCTCACTTTGGCATTTTAATTATGATGTCTTCACGTGGGCCTCTTTGTGTTCATTTGTTCTGTGCTTACTGGAATTGTATGTTTATTTCCTTCACCAAATTAGGGAAGCTTTCCATTATTATTTTTTTCAAATAGGTTTTCAATTTCTTTCTGTCTTCCCTTACTGGCACTCCCATGATGCAAATGGTGGTACACTTGAAGTTGTCCCAGAGGATTTTTAAACTATTCTCATTTTTTGGATTCTTTTTCTTTTTGCTGTTATGATTGGTGTTTTCTGATTCCTTATCTTCCAAATACTGATACGATCCTATTTCATCTACTGTTGATTCCCTATAATGTGTTCTTCATTTCATTTAGTGTATTATTCATATCTGACAGGTTCTTTTAATGTTTTCTATCTCTATTTTTGTTTCCTATCTCTTTGTTGAAGTTTTCACTAAGTTCATCTACTCATCTCCTAAATTCATTAATTATCCTTATAATGAGTGTTTTTAACTCTGCATCTGGTAGATTTTTTTTCTCCATTTTGTTTAGTTCTCTTTCTGGAGTTCTATTCTGTTTTTTTATTTGGGGTAAGTTTCTTTGTCTCCTCATTTTGGCTGCCTTTCTGTGCTTGTTTCTATGTATCGGGAAGAGCTGATAAGTTTCCCAGTCTTGGTAGAGTGGCCTTATGTTATAGGTGTTCTGTATGGGCCAATGATGTGGCCTCCCTGATTACCAGAGCTGGGTACTTCAGCTGTGCACCCCCTCTGTGGGCTTTGGGCACCCTCATGTTGTAGCTGAGCCTTCATTGCTATTGATATGTTAATGTGACCATCATGGAAGATTAGCTGTGCAGGGGCCAACCCCAGGGGTGCAGTACTCACTTTAGAGGGGCTCTGATGCCAGCTAAGTCCACCCCTTGAGTGTGTTTCCTGTGGAGGTGTTTGTGTAGTGTTCTGGCATGGTCTGAAACTGTCCACCAAGTGCCATGGCTCTAAGGCCTACTGGGAGTTTCAGGTTACATTCATCTCTGCCTGTTCCCTACCCGGGGCCACCCAGCATGAGCTACAAAACAATATTCAGAAGGCTGCTATTTGTGTTGGGCTTGGAGGTGCCCAGGAGAGGCCAAGCTGTGAATCGAGGCCAGCGACCACTAGTGCTAGGCTTGGGGCCCTTTAACAAGGGGCACACTAAGGCCAGATGCCTCTTGTGGGAGAGAATTTAGGAAATTCAACAGCATGAGCCAAAACAGGCCATTTTTATGTAATACTGGTTTGGTGGTGATAAACTCATTTAGCTTTTTTTTTTGTTTGGGAAGCTCTTTTGTATCCTTCTATTATAAATGACAGCTTTGTTGGGTAAATTATCTTGATTGCAGATCCTTACTTTTCACTACTTTGAATATTTTGTGCCAATCACTTCTGGCCTCCAAAGTTTCTGTTGAGAAATCTTGGGTAGGGCCCCAGTTTGGGTGAGGGGGTCTCAGGGAATCACCAGGGTGGGGTGAACATGTTAGACAGGTTGATGGAGACACAGATATAGTGCCCATTTTTGTGGTCTGTGGGAGGAGGACTCAGCAAAGAATAATGGGCTCTGCCAGCACTTCTGTCTGAGAGAAAGCTTCTCTTTCAGCTCTTTTCCAGATGCCAGACAATTCAGTTCTTCCCATATGTCCCTGGCAATTTTCTTGTTGCCACCCCAGTACTATTGCTCAGAGCAAATGGTCCATGTAAGTCTGTGTGAGGGACCTTTAAGAGGAATGCCTGGGACTTTAGTAGCCCTCAGTCTCATGCAGCCACAATCCCTGCTCGTTTTCACAGTGAGAAGTTATGGGTACTTCTCTTCCTAGTACTGGAACCCTGGGTTGCAGAGCGTGGGGTGGGGCTAGGACTTACTCACTCCACATAGGGGACCTCTGCAGCCCAGAAATCCCTCCCAATTTTTTACTGCCACATGTGGATGTTGGTCCAGCCCCTTCCTCATCTCTTCCACTTTTGCCAGTCTCTATGTGGCTTCTTGTTTACACCCTAAACTTGTAGGACTTCTGTTCAAATAGTTTCAGGCCTAGCTGAATGGTGGTTGTTCTGTATTTTAGTTGTAATTTTGATGTGGTTGTAGGAAGCTTCAAGTACCACATTTATCAGTGCTGCCATCTTGATGGAAGCCCCTAATTACCACTCTTTAACAATAACAAACATAACAACAACATCTATTGAGCATTTACTTTGTGCTAGTCATATATTCATTTATTTAACATATTAACTCATTTAATCCTCACTGCAACACTTTCACTCTTTCATTCTCATAGTAGTTTTGGAAAACCAAAGATTAAGGAGTAGAGAGATTAAGTAACTTGCACAAAATCACTTTCACACAGCTCATAAGTCATGGGTACTGCATTTAAACCCTATCACAATTCAAAAATGGGTTATCTGCACCTGCACAGCTCTTTCTCCACCAGAATGTAGAGACAGATGGTATAAATAAGCTGAGAGGGATTTTGAATCCCTTGCTATATGCCATTTTCAGCATTCATGGAGCAGGCAACCACAGAGGAAAAAATTCTCATTTTGGACCAGGCATAATCTGCTGTCAGCAAAGAACCCGGATGGGAATGCAGAGACAACACAGAAATAGGGTGATTCTGACAGAATCGAGGGAAACAGAGCTCCAAGGCCAGACAGGCTCTGCAAGTCACCATGTGGCCTCATCAAGTCACCCACCTTCTCTAAGCCTGGTTTTCTCATCAGTAAATTATGGGTAAGGACAACTCCCAATGCACGGAGTTTTGAGAAGAATTAATAACTCAAAAATGTTAGCATCATTTAAGGCTTAAGTTTTAAGCAGTTCATTATTGAATAAATGATAGCAAAACCTTTCCAATTATTCCATTATTACCATTATTTAATGAACAAGTCAAATCTCCATTTCAAACATTTGATGTCTTGGTCCCACTTTTCATATAGAAGCCCCTTTCCTCATCCCTCCTTTCTCTTAGACATAATTTAAGCTGTTTTCCCTCTGTATCTGACTCATTGGAAAAGAATAATATTAGTGGTTTTGTTATACCACATGATCTTCTTTAGTCTTAAAGGAATGACTGATTATTTTCACCAGTGATGCCAATATAACAATAGCTATATTGGTAGCATTTTATTTCACTATATTTGGAGCTGTTACATACTGCCTCTGGACCACAGCTCTATTTCATACAATCTGGTGAGTGCCCTTAGTTTTTAGGTGTATTTCAGAGGCAATGACTTTGCCAGCTTAATCTGCATAATTGCATTTATTTGTCTTTGGAAGGAGAGACCTTGCCAGATTTATTGATTTTTATAACAGGGTCTGAGGATCACGAGGTTCTTCCATCTCTTCATGGCAACAAAAGGAACAGGGATCAAAAAGCTGGGCCATTCTCCAGTAGAAATGCTACATGTTACTACACAGAGAAATAGTGTTTCTCTTCCACCAGTACCACAAATAATTAGCATATGTCCTCCACAAAATCCTGAAAAATTAGCTGTTTCCCATTCAAATACTGATAAAATATACAGATATTAGATGTCCTTCAAGATCCTCTTTCTTCCTCATTAGGCATCCATCCGAAATGGTTTCAGTGTGTGTTAACATCTTTTTTGTGGGTTTTTCTAAAGATGCAAATTCCTAAGACATCTCCAGCAATTCAGATCTGTAACTGTGGGCAGGGCCCAGGTCTCCAATAGATTTAATAGGCTTCACAATACTCTCTGCTATACACAGACACCCTTCAGATTCTGATGTAAATGGGTCCCTGTACTGCATTTTGAGGCGTGCTCTAATAGGCTGTATATGTTTTTGGTTTGTTATGTCCCTTTGTAATTAAGGGGAGCTTCACAGAGTGCTTAGATAGTCTCACAGAAATAATCTAATTATTTGAAATTGATATGAAAAAGTCACAGGAATACTATTTTGCTCTAGTGACATGGAAAAGAAAGATAAAGGCTTTGGAGTTAGGCAAACCTTAATTTAAATCCAGACTTGATAAATTACTACCTGAGTGATCATGGGGAAATCAATCTCTCTAAGTCTCTGTTTTTCATTTATAAAATGAAATAATAGTCCCTGAAAGTTTATCTCGAAGGTTAACTAATATATCTTGGTTAAATACAAAGCAGGTGTAAATAAAGTCACCCAGTATGAATTTAGATGGAATAGATCATAAGCAGTGCTAAATGAAATTTCCTTTAAATGATATTGATGGATTCCTGTAAGGAAAAAGAACAAAGGTCAACAATGATGCCCTGTTGGGTTGAAATGGGGTCTTTCCTAAGATTTCTCCCTGATATTTTTCTTTCTTCTGCATTCCAGGAAAGGGAATGAAGTCTGGGCAAACTCCACAACAGGTCCACAGGAAGAGTGACTCAGAGGGAGCCTATGTCAGTGATGACTGATGGCCCTGCACCAGCTCCTGTGGAAGTTGTGGCATCCAAAGAGGCAAAGATCCTACTGGTTAAAGGCTGCAAGACTAAGCATGCTCTTATGCTCCACTTAGCCAAGGTGACTCTCAAACCTTAGGGGCAGTGTAGAAAGCAGTGTCAACCAGATATGACAAAACTCTGTGGTCCCAGTGTTTCCTCCCTGCATAGGAGGAACCATATCAGTGTGAATCCAAAAGCACCCCTTCTTTGGGGACTGACACCAGCGGGTATAAAGGTTTGTTGATTAACTTTCCACAGACAGCCCCTCAGTCATGATCCAAGATGTTAGCCTTTACAGAGGTCACATTAAGCTGCCAAGTTACTCTGCTAGGGTCTGTTTGGTGCTAGCTAGATTTTCTATCAGGCAGTCTTAATGTGAAAAAATAAAAACAGTTATTTTAACAAAGCATTAAAATAGTTGCCATGGCAAAACAACAAAACACAACTTTATTCATGGACTTCCTTATTTATTTTACAGCTTTGTATTATCTTTATATTAAATCACAATATGGAAATAAATTGAGAAGTCACACCTTTTTCAAGGCCTGCTGTCCTGGATCTTGCCTGCTGGGGGAAAATTCAGATAGGTGGCTACTCCCTTGGGAGGATGATAAGGGTACTGAGATCAATTCTCCTGAACCCAAAGTTCTCCTTCTCCCAAAACCTTGTATGTTTCTATGAAAATGAGAATGTCATCTAATAATTAATAATTATTAATTATCATTAATAATTATTGTTGGTGATTAATACTAAATATACATGCTCAATATTGTAAAGCGTTCACGTCTAAGAAGGAAAGGAATAAGTCACAGATAATATTATGACAGGAATTTACACTTTCATTTTGAATTGTGAGAGAGACAATCATCTAAGTAGAAAGTATAATTTTAAGAGATGCAGTTTGTGATTTAGAAAAAGATAATATGTTTGGTTATTCAGATGACCAAACATATTTCTCATATATATCTGGTCTTAGTCCAAGTTTCCTGGCTCACACGTCCCAAAACCCTTGAAATTTTCTTAAGGTTTGAGAGTGATATAGGTGCCTTTTGTTATGTTAATGAGGAGGCACCTAAGGATTGTGGCTGGTTGCCAGTAGATTCAACCAGGAGATTAGAAAGTTGGAAATTTTCTTCTCACCTCCTGACCTCCCAGGAGGGGAGAGGGGCTGGCTATAGAGTTGAATAAGCAATGGTAAATTATTAAATCAACCATCCCTCAACCATCCCTGTGTAATAAAGCCCCCACAAAAACCTTAGAGAACAGGGCTCAGATTAGTTTTGGGTTGATGAACACGTGGATATTTGGATAGAGTGGAACACCTGGAGAGATAAGGAGGCTCCATGCCCTTTCCTCAAATTTTGCTCCAGGCCTCTCTCGCATCTGACTATTCCTGAGAGATATTATTTTATAATAAACGAGTGATTTAGTAAGTAAAATATTTCTCTGAGTTCTGTAAGACACTCCAGCAAATTAATCAAACCCAAGGAGAGTTTCATGGGAACCTCTAATTTATAGTCAGTGGTTTAGGAACACAGGTAACAACCCAAACTTCAACTGGCATCTGAAGTAGGGGTGGCACAGTTTTGTGTGACTGAGCCCTTTACCTGTGGAATCTGATGTTATCTCCAGTAGACAGTGTCAGAATTGACTTGAATTATAGGATATCCAGCTGGGATCCAAGAATTGTGCCTCAGTATAAATTGTGCCATACTGTTGGTGTGGGAAACCCCTCCCTCCACACATTGAAATTGAGTCCAGAAACCTCATAAGAAGAGAAACAATCTTCAAGTGGACCTAGAGCACAGAGTGGAACATGGAGCCATACGGAGAGCATTGTGAAGTAGTGGAAGGATTAAAAAGAGGAACAATAGGTTATGGCAATTCTGCCCAGGGCCCGTAGTGTTCATAAAGCTGTACAGGGACAACAACATGCTTTGTAGTCCAAAGGGACAGAGCCTAGGCTTCTCTTAGCCTGAACTCCAAATCTTACTTTCTGACCCAGATTTCTCTGTCTAAAAATAAGTGGAATCTTACTGGTTCTTTTCTGAGCATGAATAATTATACAATGATCAGTTTGTATTCATTCAACTTGGCTTATTATTTAACTGTGATTGCCACTTCAACTTGATTTTGCTTGTGTTGTTTCATTCTGGAAATCTTGTCTCCCTGAGTCAGAATCTCTTTGGAAGGATTGAGTCCTACCTACTTCAGCATTTCCCCCACTGCAGAAGATTTGGTGAATACAGAAAATGCCAGGTGACTGATCACTTACCCGATCCTTTTCCTTCAACAAATTAGGCCTCAGTTCCTATGGTTGACTCACTGTTCCTGTACCAGGGGAGGTGTTAAGACTCAGGTCCTTTGCTGGGCTATGTAGACAAGGATGGAGTAAGGATAGTGTGTGATGGGGAGCACTGTATCTGCAACACATTCTTTGAAGATATAAGTCATTGGAAAATGCCAATGATTCCAATAAAGCTACTGTTATTGCAATCTGGAAATCAAATGAAATTGATGACTATCACAGATATCTTATTGATTTTTGCTTTTCTGCTTCTGGTATGATTCTGGCTAGACTCTTAGAGTGATATCACAATACTTCATCTGGCATGGGTCCATAGAATTTAAATTCATTTATTCACATTTTTATTGAATAACTACCATGTGCCAGGCACTTTCCTACAGACTGGAACACAAAGAATATGAGTTTGCTACCAAAAATCTAACAGAAATCTACCCTCTTCCTCTTCTACCCAATCCACATAAAGGATGAAAATAGGAAGTGCCATACACTCATTGCTCACTATTGGTAGACCTTTGCATTTATTTTCTCATTTAATCCACACAACAAAACTTCATAAAACTGCAGCATGGAAAATTAAAGAATTTTTCCAAAATCTCATGACTACCAAGTGGCAGAACCAAGATTTGACCTGGGGTCTTTTTCCTTTAATCCTAGTTATATTGGTTTTTCAACAAATTCACCAATATCCTAGGATTCCTTCTCAGAAGTATATCAATTCTTATCACTGCCAATGGTATCTATCTGATCATTGCTCCATTCCAATAGAGTCAAGCAGGGTTTATAGTAGATCCTATATAACTTCATAATTCTCTGCAGGCATGTCTCAGAACTACAACACATGGCCTAAAAGCTAATGTCAGAATACACATATTTCTAGATATGTGGAAAACTCCTACAACTTGACAGATGATGAGTATTCATTTAGAAATTACATATTAGTGACGGTACCATTCCTTGAAGTTCAAATGCCAAATTGTAGGCTGCTCCATAGAGCTAAGCTTCACCACAGTCTAAGCATGGCCTGAGTCTAACGCATTCAGGCTGTGCCAGAAAAACCCAAACTCCACTAGTACTCCCTCTTATTAATGATTAACTTTGTACCCAAGTCATGACAGCTAAGCAGGACCCAGGGCACAAAATAGAAAGCATAAATCTATGCTGCCCTTTTCTCCTCTTTCTGCTTTCTCTCTTACACCATGTATCTAGTAATCACCAACTCCATCACTTCCACAACCTAACATGCTGTCAAATATATCCGTATTTTTTCATCCCCGTCCACTTTGGTTCAAACCTTCATCATGTATTGCGAGATTACTGCAGTTGCTTTCTAACTGGTATCTCTACATCCAGTTCTGCAACCACCATTGCATCTATTCTATGCATTGATGCTGCCAGAGTTATCTTTTTAAAAATCCAAATCTATAACTCCATATTCAAAATTCCTCACTGACTCCCCACTGACCACAAAAGACAAATTCTCAAAAGCTACTCTTAAAGGACTAATGATCTGGCTTACTTTTACTTTTCATACTTCTTTTAAGTCTCTCCCAATATGAACATCGTAACATTCCCAAAATATGCACAACACTCTTACCTCTGTGCTTTTGGACATGCTTTTCTTTCTGCCTAAAACACTTTTTTTTTTCTCTTGGTAAACTATTACCCACCCTTTAAAACCCAACTAAAGTATTAACTCCTCTGGAAAACATTTTCTAGATTCCCTTTACACACTTAGTTATTACTTATTTTGTGCTCCCAAAGTACCTTTTACATATAATTATTTACACACTTGAACATAATTGAAATTTATCTGTTAATTCAACTATAAGTTCCTCAAAGTTAGGAGCAGATTTTATCCCTCTTCCCTATTTGGGTAGTCAGTGCTTGACATGTTCATTATTCAGCAAGCATCATTTTTTTTTTCCTTCTCCCTACCAAAATCTCTATTTGCTCATTTGCAGAATTAGGGGTTTGGGTAAAACCAGTTTAACAAATCCTTCTAGTCAAATAATTTTTAATCAACTAACTCATAATGTATGGCTTCTTCAAGTCTTTGCTCAAATATAATTTTTTTCAGTGAGTCCTTTTCTGACCACCCTTTAAAAATTCCAACACTCTCTTCTGGCACACTCTTTATTCTTTTTTTTCCTGCTTTATTGTCTTTTCTCTATATAACATACTCCTTAATTAACTTAAGTGTTTTATTTTTGTCTCTTTTCACTAGAACTAAATCCCCATGACGGCAGAACATTTTACCTATATTGCTCACTGCTATATTTATGGCACCCAAGATGATGGCTGGCTAGCATATACTGGACTCTGAAATGAGTATCTGTTTACTGAATGAACTCTCAAATGTTAGAGGCATAAAAAAGGGATCATCTCATCAACCCAATTTTTTTTTTCTTAATCTAGCAATGACACCTAATCAGTGGTCAATCCAGAATTAGCTATGGAATGTAGCCAAACTGTGAGTACTGCAGGCAATTGTGAAAAGCAGAGCCATATAAATGGAGTAAAGGAGTGGAGTTATGAGTCGATAAATAGGACTAACTCAGTAGACCCTGCAAATAATCCTGCCACACATTCTCACCACACTTTGTGCCCAAGATACACTGTGACTGGTGGAGGGGGTCCAACCCACAAGGCAAAGTTTGAGAAGTGTGACTTCTAGCCTCTCCTGTCTTTGTTCTTCTGATGATGGCTGCCCTTTGGAACTTAAGGACTTACACTTCCTCCAGTCCTTTCTATCACAGGATCTCTAGAAGACTGCTCCATACTGAAGCACAAAATACTGGTGACACTTATGATCTATCTCCAATGTACTTGACAAGGACCTACAACTTAAACCACTGGAACCAAGCTCTTTGTTAGTTAAGAGCTTAGTTGGAACTTTACACAGTGGCAAATAGAAGGGGAAGATGGTGTCTTTCTGATGTCACTGAATTTCTGCCATTCAACTTGAAATAACCACTTATGCATAAACAAGTGTAACTAATAAAATAGTTTGGAAACACCTCCCTATATTTATCATTAGGTCAATCACTTTTTCACACTGTAGTCTCCATTTTAAGACTTAGGTATAAGTTGGAGTGAGGGTATAGGACATGGCATTTAGAAAGCAAAAAGTACAAAACCTACCCCTTCCTGATTGTTTTTTACCAGAGGAGGTCTTTAAGGAGCCACAGAGAAAGTCTATTTTTCCCCAGTCCTGGGTAATTTGGGGGGAGAGCAGAATCAAATAGTGATTAAGGGGGGTAAATTTCAAAGTTCTTGCCTACCCAAAATGCTTGATTCAGGGACAAACAGCAATGAAGGGGGTCCTTTGATAAGCATTCTGATAGGATCAAAGAGCCTGAGAACTTTGAGGCTAGTGGGTGCTTTGGGAAAACTTCCTGGTGACAGGAGGGGGAGCCTTTACAGCAAAGAACTACTGTACTCTCCCTCCTACAGGAAGGCAGTGGCACTGGGACAGTGGGCAATAGGCAACTAGAAGGCTTCTTATTTCCCATTGTCTGAAGAGAATGTACTAAGGGACTCTGAGATTCCTGTTTGTCCCAGTTGAGGGGGAGGAGGGCAGCGAAGCTTAGAACACAGTAAAATAACAAAATCCTACACTTAGAACAAAAAAGCCATTGCAGATTCAAAATTTGGGAATACATTTTAAAATGCCCAGGATTGTAGGCTACAGCGGTGGGTACTAGCTGGAACTTGTTTCCCAGACTGGCCACTCTGCAGCTCAAAACAGAAAGAATCCCTTTAATGCTACACAGTTCTGAGGAACCTTCCTCTTCTTCCCCTCACAGGTAACATAAGTCATCACCAGACACCACCTTGGAAAGGAACAGAGGAAAGAGAGAAAACAGAAAAAGAAGGTGAGTTGTAGGATAACAGAGAAGCCACATTTGCTTTGAATATCTGTATGTGAAAGTGAGTATTGTTGCCACCTTTGTGCATTTGAGAGTGTTTCCCAGAACTCTTTAGAACCTGGGTGTAGCAAATTTTTGCATCATGGAGTGAATATAAACCTCTAGGCTAACATTAAAAATCCTGACTGGCCATGATGAAGAGGGGATTTGCAGATGCAAATAAAGGATGGTGAGCATGAGGTAGAAAAGTTAACACTAGAGCCCCTTTTCTTCTTGGTCTATAAAGGTTGAAAAGTAGAGCCAACTTCTGAGAGGAAGGTTTAAAACTACCAGCACCAATTCAAGATTGGGACATATTTGGAGATGGTATTTGTGCAAGAAGAAATTGGACTTGAACAACTAATCAGAAAGAGAACACCCAGCTAGTATTTTGTCTCCCTAGTCCACCCAGGGAGATCCAAGAGTCAGTCAGTAGCTTCATTGTCAGTCTTATGAGAGCAAGCTAAGTGAATATCCATCTCTCTCTTAAGCCAAATAGGTGAGGTTAGAGAATAGTTACTTTCTGGGAGTTAAAAGGGCCACACTTAGAGATTTGGTTGAGCACTAATCCATACTTCCTACTGCCTTTAGATAGAGATAGTTACTCATCTCCACTCCAGTATTGAACACCCACTAGACATTTATCACAGCTCAAGGAAACATTTTCAACATATAATCTGCAGTTCCTAGAGAGTGGGGGATAGGGTGAAGCGATGGGTCAGTATTGGGAAAAGACTAT
The DNA here is from genome assembly GCA_026230045.1 of Corynorhinus townsendii. NCBI lineage: Eukaryota > Metazoa > Chordata > Mammalia > Chiroptera > Vespertilionidae > Corynorhinus > Corynorhinus townsendii. The sequence continues at coordinate 71,567,644 of JAPDVU010000008.1, forward strand.
ACCCTCTTGTACACCAAATAGTGATATAAAGTAAAAGATTCCATCAGGACCCAGATTTGCTAGCTACCTGGCACACTTGGAGGTATTGGGTATAAATTAAGAGAAAAAAAACAAAAGTAGAAAAAGGGAGGGTAGGACCTTAATCACGTGTACCTGGTCTGCAGGAATACAAAATTTAGTATGGTAGCATTACATGTTTGAAATATCTCCCAATTTAGAATCCCTATCAATAAACTTAACTCTGTCTCCTTACATCCTGCCCACTGCCACTTGTTGGACAGGCTGAAGTTAGAAACAAGGGGACAGAGTCCACTGCAGAAGTAGGATAGTAGAAGGAGTCTCAGGCAGAAAAAAAAGAGGGGGCGGGGACAGGAAAATCTGATTGTTGTAGTCTGGGACAACTTTTATTTAAAAAATGAGACAGAAAAGAAAAACAGGTAGGCTGTTAAGGATTTCATGCTTCTCTTCCTCACACACGTTTAGAAGTCAAGACAAAGGGGGTGGTGTTTCACAAACATCTAAATAGCTTTGGATACGCCCAAAGATTAGGGCTAAGTGGCAACCCTCTCCCCCTGGAATGTATTAGAATGGGGCTACAAAACCTCTGAAGAAATCCTTCATGGCACTATCTGACATGGAGCAAGGCTAGCAGAACTGAAGTGGCAGTGAGAGGCAGATAGATGTCTGATCCTGAGCTAGAACTCATGCCTTGCAAGAGTAAGTCCCTGGTATTCAGGGCACACAGAGGTTCCTATATCTATAAGAAGGGGACAAAATAAAAAAAACCTGGACCTAGAGATTGCAGGGGGAAAGATGTATACATTCCTAAGGATGATGTTTTCTTTTTTCCTTTTGGACAGTTTATTTCTTAGTTCCTCCAGCAATCAGCATAGTATTGGGCAAGTAGTAATTTCTTTTCTTTTTAAAAAAAATTTTTTTTTAATTTTTGTTGTTGAAAGTATTACATATGTTGTCCCCCTTTGTATGAATATAAGCATAACCAATGGACACAGTCAATAGGAGGGTGAAGGCCTGGGCTGGGTGGAGGTAAAAGATGATGACTTTTAGACCAAGACAAAGGTCAGGGGTCCAAGACTGCAACGGTGAATGTCAGCACAAAAGCTGGGTGGACCAACTATGGAGCAGTTCCAATCAGCTGCTTTTCAGCAGGGTTTCACTAAAATCCATAGAAATATATATGAATCTGAGACCCCCTTTCTTCCCCTAACTGCCACAAAATCATGTCAACTATATCCTTTCCCTATACAGCTAGTTACTAGTATATTAGAGAAGTGCAGACAGGGAAAGAGGAAATCTGGGAGACTAAGGATACAACCTAAAGAGCCTGAGCATCTGCCTAAAAGGATTGCTAAATTCTACTGCACTCAGTGTATTGGGTTATACCAAAAGTTAGACACTGCCTGTTTCTCAGATGCAACTGGCTTGTGAAGAAGGTCAGATGAGTGATAGAATTTTAAAAAATAAAAACTAATTCATTTGAGCATCTGAGGGTAATATAGTGAGTACTTTTGTAATCCTTCTATATTATACATTAAGTTAATAAGGAAAGTGTCCAAAAAGCCATTTAACAAGAAAACGTTTTATTGATAGAAAAGCAAAACAAATTTTCCATGAATTCTAATATCTGTTTTATTATTGTTTCTTAGATATATTCAAGTTCAAAAATCAGTTTTTCTGTTGTTGTTCTTATTGTCATCACTATTGTTAATCTCTCTATAAAAACAACCCAATTAAGTCACAAGTCTCTGCCTCACGTAGAACCACTTCATAAGACATTGTCCCCAATTAAAGTTAATTAAATTCTTATTCTTAGCTAAGCATTCCTACATGGCACCAATTGTATTATTGGGTTGGTGACATTAATAAGTATTGATGTTAAGCCATCAAAGTTATTTCTCAAATGTTATCAAATAAAAAAAATCAGAATCAGAATAAATTATTATTCAATCCAATAATTAAATACCCCTCTATAAATAAATCAATTCATTTGAACGAAATGTCTATAAGCCACAATTATTACTTTCAACAGAGGCTGCCCCAGATAAGTGGCTTTTCAGATTCTGATTCAAAGTGGACCTGAGGAGTCTGAGCAGATCAGATGAAAGTTTCTGGTTCTAATTTAACCTACAGGTTCCACATCATATCAGCAGCAATTGCTCAATTGTCACCCACAGAAAAGAATTTAAAGCATATGTCTGCACAATGAAAAAAAAAATAGAATTTTAAACATTACCTAATTAATTCAATTGATATAAATAGAAATGGTGGAAAAGTCAGATGCCAACGTTTTTTAAAGCTAATTTATCCATATTTTCCAAAAACTACTTATCAAACTAAACATATAATGGTCATATTTTTACTTTACCTTTAGCTATGCAGATATGTTTTATTTCCACACAACATATAGATTAAAAATAGAAAATCGAGCAACAATCCAGGTTTGTGGTCTAGGTGGTCCTAAACCTCTTCTAGGTATTTTTTGCTTTCCACCTAGATATTAAGACCACATAGATATGGTCACAGGTTCATTATCATTGCTAATTTGAGTCACTATCTATGAAAGGAAGCTTATCTAATTACCAGTTTCCTGAGCCAACTAGAATTCTCCCCTTTCATTAAATAAAGAGAAAGGCATTCAGATTTGACCCCAGAGAAATAAGTACATGCATATACCTGACTTCTCAGTATCCTCTCTGGATAAGAGGATGGAACAACTATTTGGTTTCCATCTCATTCTTGTAATGGCAGGAAAGAGAATACAAAAAGTCCATTGTAAATTTGTACAAAATGTATGCATATATAAATACATATCTATGGGTGTATATAAATTCTAAAGAAGATTATATCCATTTACATCTTTAAGATTCAGAGTCCCATACAGTTGACATAATGCTTTCTCTCTCCATTTCTTTTCATTTTTAAAAACAATAAGAATCAAGCATGCCACCTTATTAATACGGAATAGCAAGTGCAGAAGTTGAGCTATAGCTATAGGGATTTGAAGCAATTAGTTTGACGGGACATCAGTGAATAAAATCTTTAAAATAAATTTAGCTATTTCCAGATTGTCTTTTGTTTTATATTAATGAAACCCAAGATGCTCTGTTGATAGCATCCCAAACTCCTTAGACTGTCAACTGAGCTTTTATAAGAAGCAATACTCTAAACAGGATCTGTGCAAATTGCTTGGATATGTGCCTATTGCAATAATTTGGTGGGACTGGCATTACTAGACTTCAGGTAATTCTTTCTCATAAAGAGTCTCAAGTGATTTCGCTGGAAGCTTAGGGTTCTGAGAATATTAAACTCAGCATGAAATTTGACTCACAAACCACATCATCTTCACACACAGCAGTATTAAAAATATTAAACTAGAGTCAATTAATGGAAAAAGGCACACATATTTAAAGATGCCCAATAAGAACATGTTATGGATGTGTGCCCATGTTTAGAGATAGCAAGGTATTTTTTAAAAACAATATTCATAATGCTATCATTTCTTCTGTTTCCTCTATTCCTTTGGAGGTAAATTACACAGGACAATTTCATAATTACCCTTGGAGTGTACAGGCTGCTCCTTGGAAGGGGATTATTATTGCATGCCTTGAATGCACTATGATTCATAAGGCAAGAATGTAGGAGTGGCTTCAGCACCAAGGAAATGGAATCATCATCCAGCATTGCTCACAACAGAACATCTTATTGCTTTTAATAAAATGGGAAATTATTCACTATAAAGAGTGCACCAAATAAGGGGTAGAAAGTAATACTCATGCACTTAATGGAGTCAATGGAAATAAGGAAGCTCCCTTCTGAGTCTTTGATTCTATTTAAATTTCAAATCCAAAAGTCATTCTGTAATAAGTTATTAAAGAGCTACAGCCAGATGAGGGTGAACTACAAATATTAATGGACTTTCTTTTTCACAGTGCCTTAGTCCTTCTGATGTACAACGTATAACTCTGATGCAGTAAAGGGTTTCCTAGTGGCCTGAGGGAGTTAATGCACTCTTTTACTTATTACTAGGAAGTGACTAAGGCACTGGAGAGAATCTGGTTCATTGTTTAATATATTGTACCCAAAGATTATGTACCTGGTCTCCCTAATATTAACACATGGCATATTTAAATGATGATCCTCTGTGCTTTAGGAAAGGACTTGAGTGAATATCTAATGGGTGATTAAAGTTAAGCTTATTTAATTATTGTTTATAAAAGATGCAGACTGAGTTTGGGTGATTCAACCTCAGAGGTAATATTTTTCTCTGGGGAAAAAGCACATATGCTTGGAACCAGGACAAAGAATCTGGAACTACTAATTACTTGGGAGAGGGATGCACTTAGGGGCACTGTTGCTTTACACCCTGTAGGTTACTAAGGATTTTTTGGAGCTTTTTGTATAACATTCTCACTCATATATTTTCCAAATGTTTGAATAGCTGTCAAGAAATGGTTTCCAAAAAGGGATGTCACTGAATATAATTAAGATTGCAATATGCTCTGCTCTCACCATCATCAGTCCAAGGGAAACATAGTTGTAAGTAACCATGGGTGGACTCCATTACCAGCATAGATTGCCTTCTCTGGCATCAGGAGAGAGAACAAACAAAAACAAAAACAAAAACCAACAACAATTAATCTTTTTCTCTCACTTTCCTTTTTTTCCCCAACCTTTCTTCATGTATTCATTGAAGTTAGGTAAGCCAGACTCATAAAGAGAAAGAGAACACTTCCTTTGCCACATTTCAGATGCAAGCACAGATTTCTAAGTAAGCAAGCTGCAAATATTTTTATCCTATAATTGGTTACTGGGTTTAACTTCTCTTGAAATTTGCATGTCCTGTCATCCAAATTGCCCAACATCCCCACCAGTCTCACCCCCAAACACATACAGTACAAGCAAGCATACACACTACTGCCTCCAGGTGGTAATTGCATGCAGGGAGGACTACAGGCACTGTTTAAATATTAGCCATGTTTTAATAGATGGCATTCCTGCACATCCATTATTTGTTTTCTATTGTGGTTGTTTCTGTTATTTGCAAAAGAAAAACATATGTGTTATATTTATATAACAGTCTACTACAGAGTAAGATACAAAAGAACACTTCTGGAAACAGCAGAAGCCAGACCTGCACCACTGAATATCTCATCCAGTGATAACCATTATACCAACAGCTGGAAATTAAGAACAAGAATATACAGTTTGGAGGATGTAGAACAGAACTATAGTTTGCTTCTGTATTTTGTACCAATGTAACAAATGTATAACAAAAGTATACTTGTCCTAAAAATTAAACAGAAACATTCTGGTTGGTTAGATACTGCACTTTCAGTACTGAACATCACCTAATACTTTTTTTTTTTTACAAAAAGGGTAACTTATACAATATTAAGTATTAATAAAACCGATAGTACACACAAACTCGGTTGTAGAAAAAGAAGAAAGAAAGCAACAACAACAACAAAAAAAATAGAATAGTCACTTTCCAAAAAGCCCCTCCTTCGCCTGAGCAACCAAAAAAAAAGTAACCAGTTCTGTGAGACTATTTCAGCACCAGACCTGGCTGGACAGCTCCCGGGTCCTTTGTGAGTCCCGAAAAAGGCCACAAGTCAAAGGTGTACAAGTGGGGGTGGGGCAGGGAGCTAAAGCAGTAGATTTTTAAAAACTAACTTAAAGATTTTTAATGTACTTATGCTCGGCCAGCGAGGGGCATATCTAAAAGTAAATTTAAATGCCTGGTCCTGGAAAAGGGAATGGTTAACTAAGGAGAAGAGGAATGACTGGAGAGCAGTACCTGTCATAAACGTTTTTCTGGGACTGTCTCTGCGGCCTCTGGTAGTCCTGGTGCTTAATGTAGACGTTTTCTTCATCATGTACTATTGCCTGAGCCTGGCTGAGGGAGGAAATGAGGAAGGGAGGGAAGCTGACAGGAAAGTGAAAGCTTGGGGGGCAGAGGGTAAGGGAACCTTAACCTGACAGCTATGTACAACACACCGGGCCCCTCCACTCTTGGCTCCAGGGTTAATACCTGTTATATATTTGGTAGCTTGTGCGGTTTCTCCTCCTTATTGTGGGGGGCGCAGGGTGGAGAGGGAAGACGCATCCTTCATTGACAATGAGAAATTACGTGATTTGTCATGCGCTTGGATTGTGTTATTGGTATTATAATAATTACTATAAATATTAATAATAAAGTATTATTATCAGCGTTATTTCTTCTTCCGAGACTTTCCTTACCCAATATTTACAAATACCGCACAGTGCCTCGGCGGAGGAGAAACAGTAAGGGGAGGGCAAAAAGGAAAGAGAGGTCAGAGAAAAGTGAGAGGGAGGACTGAGGGGAAAAGCGAGGACTGCAAAGATGCTGGAAACAAGGAAGGAGGAGGAGAGGGGCTAGACAATCAGGACAGTACCACCGTTTGCAAAAGGGCCTCGCCAGCTGTGTCCAAACAGGAGGAGGTGGCATGTGCTCCTTGCGGACTGGGGGCGGGTGGCGGAGGCGGAGGAGCATAGGGACCCTGGCATGGGAGACCTGGGGACGAGGAGGAGGAGGTGGAGGAGGGGGCCTTGGAGGGGTCGCAGAAGGCGGAGTCCCGGGGCTGCCTCTCCAGCCGGGTTTCTTTTACGTGGCTTGGGACCTGGCCACTGGCCTGGGGCTCTCTGCCTCCGCGGTTGCCGCTGCAGTGATCCCGCTCGTATTCCTCCTGAGCCCTCTGCATCTTCCGCTTCTTCATCCTTCGCTTGTGGATGTGGAAGGTGGAGAGGGACAGCACGATGAGGCAGAAGATGAGGGTGACCAGGACAATCAGCACCAGCGTGGAGGAGAAGGACTGGAAGAGCTGCTGTCCTACCTGCGTAATGCAGGTGCCGCCGCCTGTGCCCTGGCCGCGGGCACTCGCGTTGCCGTTGCCACTGGCGTTGGGGGACGCAAAGGTCCGGTTGAGGAGACAAGGCGGCAGCGCCAGCCTCAGCTCCTTGGGCGCCCTGGCACTCATCGGCGCTGGGCTGGGAGGGGCCGGGCCTACCAGACTTCCTCTCTAGGGCACACCGTTCCCACCGGCCAAGAGAAGACGGAGCCCACGCCAACCGAAACTGCTCGCTGGTGTGGGAGTGGATGCGCAGGAGCAAAGGGCTGAGGGAGTAACTGCGGGCAAGCAAGACGTCAGGAGAGCGAGGGCGCCCAGGAAAGGCTCTCCGGACCCGCCTGGAACGAGTGTCCAAGCGCCCTTTTTCCTTTGCCAAGGCACCGGGCTGCAAAGAGAACAGGCTAGGTTAGGATCCGGTCGTTGCCCAGGGGAGTGCGGGGAAAGGACCCGCACCACTGCAAAGCCCTCTGGGCACGCTGCCTCCGCGGACCTGCCCGTCTGCTCCGCAGCAGGGAGACCCCCGCCTGCCCGCCCCAGGCCGCGCTCCAGAGCCGCCAGTTTAGGGCTCGCTCCGCTGTCAGGGAAGGGGTCAGCGCCCGCACCCCGGAGATGAGGATTACTCAGCAGATAAGGCAGACTCTCCTCGCCCTTCACAACTTTCTAATTAACAGGCACGCAGCCGCCTCGGAACGCGGTCCCTGTTTCCAGATCCATTCCTCTCCTCTTTCCTGCTCCCGCTCAGAGCTTGTCTTCGCCAAGATCCCACCCTTCCCAGCACCCACCCCGGTCGCCGAGCGGGCCCCGGGAATGCAGTTCTCCCTTCCTGTCCCTCCACCTCCGACTCTCCCTTTCCAGGCGGCGTCAGACCCCTTGGGTCCCATACCCAAGGGGTACCGCGGGCACCTCATCCCACTCCGCCTCTGTCCAGGGCTGCGGCTGACGCGCAGGATCGCACTCCATTCTTTCCCCAGCCTTCTTCCTTGGTATCTCCTCCCACCAAAAAAAAAAAAAAAAAAAAAAAAAAAAAAGCAGCTGAAGCACCTCTCAGCTAAAGCACATCCCTGCAAACGCCCCCTCCTCCCCATCTCCATGCGCCCCCCCCATACCCCCCCCCCACACACACACACACACTTGACAGTATCCTGCTTCTTTTTAGAGGGGCTAGAAATGGAAGGGGGAGGCTTCCCGCCTGCAAAGTTTAGGGGACCGACCTTCTCTCTGGCCTTCCCGGACCTAAGGTCCAGAGAACCTTCCCCGGGACCAGCGCCAGGTAGACCCGCAGCAAGCAGCAGAGCCCTTGCCGCTCTCAAGAGGCAGCTGCAAACTGTTGCACTGCGGAGCAGCGAGGCGGCGCGCTGGCCGGGCCGTGCAGGGGGCCGGAGCTGCGGCCAGGGGTGCGGCTCGGGCCGCCGGATCTGTCCTGCCCACTCTCTCCTGGCTGCCCTGCCGCCGGTCGCCCGGAACCTTTAGCCGCACCGAGTCTCTTACCTGGGGTTGCAAGCTGGCTGGAGGGAGGGAGCCCCGCCGCGCGGCTGCAGTGGCAGCTGCAGAAGGCACGGAGTGAAGGGGCCAGACACCGAGGCGCGCTGCCGCCAGTACTGCTGCCGTTTCGGGAGCTGAGCTCGCAGCCTATTGCCAGAGAGGCCGGTGACGTCAGGCAGCCACCTCCAGGGCTCTAAGCCACCCCTCAGGCCCCCACCCAGCCCTCATACCCCAACATCTCCTCCTGGCAGAGCAAGCTTCTGCCACACATGTTCCCAGTTCCACACTTTCCCCTGCCCAGGGGCTATAAGGAGCACCCCTACCCACCCTGTGAGCAACTCACCTTCCGCAGTCCTGTGCCTAGGAAGGGTTGAAGCTTCAGTTCTCTGGCTGCCTGATTCCTCACCCCCACCCCTTTCCCACTTGGTCCCAGGAACATATTTTTATACTCTAGACATCATCTCTTCTCAGGGCCACATCACATTTTTCTCCCTCAGCTGTTGAGGACAACCCCTCTCCCCAGTCTTGCTTATGCTGGCCTGGTTCTGAACAGAAACTGTGTATTTGGGAGAGATGAGAGGGCCAGAACCTGAAAAACAAACTCGAACATATATTTCACATCAAATAATCCAAATGAACCATTTTCCTTTCCATGGAGTCTCCAACTTATCTTTCACTCCTCCTGACCCGTGTACCTCCTCTGTTGCCTCACACACTCATCTTCAGGTCCAATACCCGCTCAGTATATGAAACACTTACATTTGGACAATAAAGACACTGGCTAGCACATACAGCACGCACAAGGCTTACACAGCAGGGGAACGAAAATATCACTCAGAGGAGTGCAGAAATGAACTGCCCTGTGAAAATGCTGAGTATTGTGCCTCTTACAAAGTACCCCCTCTTGACCCTGATGCTGTTAAAGTTCTCAATGCCTTTGCTGTCCTATTAACAACAGCTTTTCAGCACAACTGATAAAACTTCCTGAAATAATTCTATAATCTTGCCTAAATATGGACAAAGACTAATCAACTATTGGTTTAACATTGTGCTAAACCAATAGCTGAAAATGAAGTATCTCATTTTTCCACTGGAGAAGCCAGCTTGGAACAGCACATAAAAACGTTGTAGGGTCTTAGAAGGCACTCGGGTGTCTTATTAAGTATACATTTCATTCTTCTCTCTGGATCTTGTGTTCTTCTTAGGGTTAAGTCTAACACAGTGCCTGCACAATACTCACCTTGCTACATTGAGTGATACAGTACACATTGTTGTTTTAGTCCTGCTTTGCATCAGAATTGAGAGATAGCAGGAATGATTGATGCCCACCTATCTACTTGTATTTGCCAGCAGGAGGTTTTGCAAGAAAGACAGTTTGACATTGGGAGGAAAGGTTGTTTGTTTAGGGTGGGGAGTTCCTTCTGACCCTGTGTTCCTATTTAGTCCTATTCCAACTTCTCCTTTTCCTCTCCTTGCCCAAGACTTATATATGGAGAAAGAAATATATTATTTCTCCAAAAATTCTGTTCCCATTTATTTTAATAAAAGTCATCAGCTTTTTCTTCATAATTGTCTCAATCTTTTTTTAAAAAAAAAAGTATCCCTATTTAAGTGAATAATTCAGTGCATGCTGAATAATGCATGATTGCTCAGAGCACGAATTGATGCCCTTGGCTGCCAAAGTCACAGTTAATGATGGACAATGACCCCAGTGCCGGCTTAGTTTTCCTTCCTGAAATGAGGGCACCCAATGCCCTGTAAAAGCCACCTGCCACATTTGGACATTCCTACTTTGATGGGCTCAGAGATGGGATGGTGAGAGCCTTGTTTTTACTGTGATCACTAAGTTTGACCTAACCATTGACACTTGACATACAGTGTGCTCCATTTCTGTGTACTCTCTTTGCTCTTGAAAAGTTGAGTCTAAACATTTTGCAAAGCAAATCCAATTTTGAATACTCCAAAAAGGGATTTGGCTATTTAAAGAGACACTTTAGAAAAACTGTCTTGTAAAGCAAAAAATCTTTACATAATTAGACTTAACTCTCACTAGTCTATTTTCTAGACTTGGAGAAATGCATTGCAGGGTTTTTCCAGGAGGAACATACTAGTGCATACCTTTACAGGACATTGTAATGGGATTACAATATGTACATAATGGGATTCCTTTTGCAGACCAAGCTTTTAGGACATGTGATGAGTCTGCCATTTTTCTTTTTCTCTAGCCAGAAACGATAACTGTCTGTTATGTACACCAGGAATGATAAAAGTGAATGGGTCATTTTACACAACCTCTGAAATGATAATGACTGATCCTTGGAGGACTTCCATTCTATAGCAGATGAACATGATCCACAAGACAATGATATTTAACTGAAAAGGTCTTGAGCAGATTAAAGACATCAATTTTCAGGTCTTAATCCCAACATGCTTTTCTTTCTTTCTCTCTAAAAAAGAATAGGCTGTAGGTTCATAATTTGTTCTTACCCAGAGAATAAATGTGCTAAATACAAAGACTCGGATGTCACTAGGTAGTGTGATTTAAGCCCCAGGAATAACAATGGCAGCAAGAATTGATCCCACTGAGTTGCTTTATGATTTTGGCACATCTGGCACAGTGGCAAGGCCTCTTCCACATAAGTTGCCACCAGACTTCTCAAGCCACAGTTCTAAGAGCTGAGAACCAAGAAGCCTCTGAGATTCCCAGACTTGTGATGGGAAAGCCCCTCTGGACTCAGGTACATTCCAAATATAAAGCAACATATAATGCTTGCTCTCAAGTTTGATGAGAGATCTCTATCTAACTTAGAGAAAAGTGCTCTCTCTCCTTTGCTCACTTTCTCTCTAGAATCAATTAAAAAAGCAATGCTAACAGCAAGACACCCATGAAAAACACACATGGTGTCAAAACAAGCCAAAGGAAAATCGTTTGGGCAAAAAAATGAAAAAGGACCCCAAGTCAAATTTATAGAAAAGATTTTTTTATTAACTTTTGGTGGAAAATATGTTTGTATATTTTCAGAAAACAACTCCAAGACCATGTGGATTTCTGCAACAGAGAGGAATTGCTCCAGCCATGAAGACAGAAGAGAAACAGTCCAGAGATGGAAGACACTGACAATGCCTTGCCATACTAGCAGTCAGCAGCTGTGCATCGCTGCAGGTTGCCCAGGACCAAACCAGAGTCGGTCAGACCTGCATTACCACCGTTTGGCCACCATCCAGAACTGAAATATCATTGCTGACATGTACACATAAGGAATTGTTTGACTTTGAAATTGGGACTCAAAAGAACTGTTGGCCCAGAAAGAAACTCACTACAGACTGATTCATTTGCCTCTCAGCATAACCATTATTGCTTGTCTCATTTTCGGTTCTTATACGTATATTTCTAGCATCACATGATCTCACTCATCTAGGGGAAATGATGAACAACATAAACTGATGAACAAAAACAGACCCAGAGACAGGGAAGCATTGATCAGACTGTCAAACCTCAGGGAAAGTAGGGGAGAGTGGGGGTAAGGGGGAGAAATCAACCAAAGGACTTGTACACATGCATATAAGCCTAACCAGTGGTCACAGACAACAGGGCGGTGGGGCATGCATGGGGAAGGGTTCGGGAGGGGAATGGGAGGATGAGCACAAATATGTGATACCTTAATAAAGAAATTTTAAAAAAAAACATATCCTCAGATGAGGATTATAAAAAATAACAACAGCAATAAATGTTATTATTGTTATTATTTACAAAATACCTACTATGTACATAGGCTTTACTAAATTCTCCCTATATTAGCATTAATCTTCAAATACCCCTGCAAGGTTATATTTTCTGAAAATAGAAAATTATGTATTTATTCACTTATTTGCTCAAGAAAAATCTTTGAGCACCTGCTGTATGTCAGGTGAGAAAACCAAAACTCAGAGTAGCTAAAGACCAAGCCCAAGTCACTTACTAGGAAGTACTGTATATTACTGGAATCAAACCCAAGCAAACTGATTCCAAAATTAGTATTATTTCAAGGACTAGTGGTTTCTCTCTCTTTCTCTCACATGCACACACATCATTATTTCTATCTCTATTTTGATTTTATCTCTATTTACTTCTGATTGGAAAAGTGTAAACAAATAAAACTAGAGAAAAGCAGAGCCCTTTGGATGAAGCAGAGGAGGGGGAATGAGAAGCCCCTCAAGGGGGTCCTCTGCCCCCCAGCAGCAGTCTACCAGATGCTCCATCTCCCTAGGACTGAGAAGGGTCCAGTTTGGAAATCTCTTCACTGCATGAGTCACTGAGGCAAGCCATTCTTAACCAGAGTGCAGCATGACACATGCCAGCATCCTCTGAGATTTAAGGGACTTTTTCAGAGGATGTTCAGGTGATCCTAACATTTTGTCTAATCATGTATCTCAGCTACTCTGGACCCCTCTCTGCATATGTACTGAGGTGTGCTCCATAAGTTGTCATGTTGCTGTTAAACCAACTACTGGCCCAGCAAGCAAATAATTAATAAACAAGGAACTGAATGAAGCTCTTGATCTTCTTGCTCAAGTTTTCTAGTTTTGTTTGTTTTTTTCAATTCACTTTCTCATCTGTGAAAAGAGAAGAATAATAACAATATTTCAAACACCAAGCATATAGTAAGCATTCAGTGAATTGTAGCTTTTTACATTGTAAAAAAATTAGTAAGATTAATATTTTATCCCTGGCAATAGAAACATTATTCTGAGTTGAACATCAAAATTCAGGAAAATTATATAATTTTGAGTATTGTTATGGCAGGATAACTATCAGAGTGAGGGGCTGAAAACAATAAGAAATAATGAATGATTTAAGGAACTGGGAATATTAACCCTGGAGATGGAATTGTATGCTCACCATGAACCACAAATTGAACTATATTGGGGATGCATCATGATATTGTCAAATAGTTGGGACATCATCAGTAGATAAATTTATCCTACTGTAAGTATTCAAAAGAGAACTGAAATAGAGTGGAACATACATAATATAGTAAATATATTTCAATTCACTATTTCATTGTTGAAAAAGAAGTTTTCTGATCATGTAGCAGGTTATCATCTAAACCAGCCATCTTCACAGTGGGAGACTCATATCCAAGGATTACATTAAGATTTTCCCCCCAAGGTATGTATTGCTATGTGTGGTTCAAATGAATAATTTCACAAATATACAATCTCTATATGTGCTTTTTTTAAAAAAAGCACCTTATCTAAGGTTAAAACATATCCTTCATCACCTCTCCTTGCATTGCTCCTACTTTACAAAAGAAAAGCCTATGTTCACCAATCCTCAATCTTACTGTCATTACTCAGGACATAAAAATCTTTGGAGAACCAAACAAAGGAATGTCCAGGTCCTGAGGAGGTGACAGCAAGGCAAAAGGATGGCAAGAAATATTGATGGGGCAGTGCCTTATTTCATGCAGGTGATAGACTCATTTCAGGCTCAATGTCTATCTATATATCAATTTATCTTAGAATTATAACTTAGAAGTGAGATAGTTGCCACCACTATATAAGTATTTAAATTGAAAAATGAATCTAGGCTTTTTATTTTTCCCCACAGAAAGTAAGTGTGACTTATCTATTTGGATTGACAATTTGGACTGCATTTGCCTGATAGATACAGTATGGAAGACATATACAAATTGAATGAACTAAATCTATCAACTTACGTTTTGACAAAATATACTTAATGTCAAATGGAATATGCCAGAAATCACATTCTTTTCAACTATTAACTGATGATTAAAAAGTTTTAGACATTGAATTAAAATGTGCAAAGGGGTCCATGATTTTTCAAAATTCTTATAGGGAGTATTTAGGTTAAAAAAAACCTTAAAAGATTCCTATTCCCAAGTGTCCAACTCCTGTGACATCATCTGGAAGAATCAAACACAAAGTAGACCCATCAGAGGTGTCATAGAAGAGTTTTCGTACTAGGGTAGGGGTAAAAATAATAAACCTGGTGAATTCTCTTATTTTAAGGAAGGCTTTATATACTCATCAGGGCACTTCTAACTTCTAGAAGTGATTCATCACTTTATATCTCATAAGAAAAACATTCTGCAATCAAGCCTCAGACCCATTTAAATCTGGATATTAGTGCAAAAAGTCAAGATTCCTCTTGCTACATTATCCTTGAGTTGGAAACTCATTCATTCAGCAAACACTCATTGTATGCTCACCATGAACCACAAATTGAACTACGTGAACACTATATCAGTGACCAAGGAAAAGTTTCTGTAATTAGGAACTTGTGTTCCATTTGCACACGGAATGACATTCTGATTATCTTACCAAAGACAGAGAATGCTAATATTTCTTCCTTCTCTTGATATTTTGAAATGAAAATACCACTTGTGTCAAAGAACAAAAGACTGTAAAGTACGTGCATTGATGGATGTGAAGCTAGAGAGGTAGATGCATAAAGATAGATGGACCATCACATGTGAAAGAGTTCATAAGATCTTTGTTACCAATAGCTCTTGGAAAATGAGAGTTCTGAATCATGAACAGAAACCTACCAGCATATGCTTCTTTGAAGCATTGCAGGTTGTGAAGCTGCCTTTTATGAGAAAGATAAACTGAAAATAGTTTCGCCATGAAGAAAAATATATGCCTAGACCAGGGTTTCTCAATCTCAGCAGTTCTGGCATTAGGGGCCAGATAATTCTTTGTTGTGAGAGGATGCCTTGTGCATTAGATTGTGATAAGCAGAATTCTAAAGATGGACCCCCAAAATTAAGTCCTTTAGTTATTCAGTAAAAAACTAATCTAGATACTGCTGTGAAGAGATTTTTGTAAATGTTATTGAAGTCCCAAATAGTTGACTTAGAGTATGGAGATTACTCAGGTAGGCCTGATCCAAATCAAGTGAGCCCTTTAAAAGAAGAGTTTTTGCTGGCTGGTAGCAGAGAGGAAGTCAAAGATTCAAAGCACAAGGGGAATTCAATTGCTGCTGTTGACTTAGAAGATGGAGGGATAGCCTGGCCTGTGTGGCTCAGTGGTTGAGTATTGACCTATCAACCAGGGGGTCTTGGTTCGATTTCTGGCCCAAGTATGAGCTCAATCCATGCAGAAGGCAGACGATCATTGATTCTCTTTCATCATTGATGTTTCTATCTCTCTCTCCCTCTCCCTTCCTCTCTGAAATCAATAAAAACATACTTTCAAAAAAGAAGATGGAGGGGGTACATGAGCAAACAAACTAATGTGGTTTCCCTTTAGGAGCTGAGAATATCTGACAACCAGCCAGGAAATGGGAACTTCAGTCTTATAACTGCAAGGAACTGAATTCTGCTAACAATCTGAATGACAGTAGATGCTTTCCAGGAGTTTCCATATACTAAGGGCCCAGTGTGGGTGACACCTTGGCTTCAGTTCTGTGAGACTCAAAGTTGAGAATCTGGTGGAGTACCCCTCCCAATCCCCTCAACTCATTTCTGACACTAAATTTTAAGACAATAAATGCTGCTATGCTATACAGGAATAGGAAACATACATATGTTTAGCAGCATCCCAGCTCTACCTATTAGATGCCAGTAGCATCCCTCCCCAGTTGTGTCAATCAAAAGTATCTTTAGACATTACCAAATGTCACAAGGGGGTGGGTGCAAAATCACTCCTGATTGAGAACCACTGGCCTAGACGTATCTATAATAATAAAAGGGTAATATGCTAATTAGATTGGAGTCCTTCCAGATGTCATTCTGGACGTCCTTCTGGACAAAACCAGGCTGGGAGGGAAGCCAGCCTGGGTCCTGGTTGCCAGAGGGAAGCCGGTGCTGGCAGCTAGGGGAGGGAAGGCCTACTCTTGCACAAATTTTGTACATCAGGCCTCTAGTAACTTTATAATTACATATCTCTGTATAGTTGGGAAACTATGGTTCAACGGAAGAGAAGAACATCTTGAGCCCTACCCATATTTTACAACAATTTCAATTTCTACTTACTCTGAGTTGTTGAATTTGACAAAGAGAGGCTCTAATGTGGAATGAGAGTATCAAAAATTCTCTGATAAATCAACCTGTAACAAATTGAAAAAACACATTAGTTCCCAGGGATCAATTAAGAGGACTTAGAGGACAGTAAATAGTATCAACAAAATGTTTACCTTCCATGTTAAATGAAGGTTAACGAAAAAAAAAAAAAGTGGGGGGAGTGATCTTGCTTGATTTGAGTGTAAGCTTTGGATTTTGTCTCCTATAACAGAAAAGTTCTCAGCAAGAGAGAAATCCTTGGTTTGGGTCACAGATTTATTGATGGGCACAGTGCTCAATTCTTTGGAAGATTCTGATGAAACACAGATATGTTAAGTAACTTATTCCACATTGTCATTCCTTCTATTTCTCTCTTCCTTATTAAGCCAATGTTACTATATCTATTTTGAGAATCAGAAAAGCCCAATAGACCTTTGGTTTTCAACATTTTATCTCTCACAGTCCTTTTTTTCATTGTCTATATATCATTTTATGCTTGAAAAAGAAAACACAGGAAACAATGTGGATATGGCTTTAAAGCAGCCTGGGGGCTATCAAACATGGAGTGTGACTGACACCGGAAAGGAATATATGAGACAGCTCAGATATCTGCTGCACTCCATGTTACCTTTTCTCTGCATTAGTTGCCATAAACTATGCTTTTTATTACTGTAACAGGAGATATGGGAAGTAAACCATAGTGTTTCTGAGGAAGACAAAGCAACAATGATGGTTGCTGGGATGGTTAATAGGCACATAAATGACACTTAGTTGTTTTTTCATTCGCTTCACCGTACCTTTAAATACTGTCCAGAAATATTTTTTTCTGCTGCTGCATGAAAAATAGATGGGTATCATGACTTTTTGCATCACTTACAGCCCTACATCCTTTTAAATGAGAACACAATGTCAATTTAGTAACTAGAATGTAGTCTAAGACAGAAGAATTAAAAAACTGGTTAATCAGATTTTTTCTCTTTCCTCATAGCGTGGCCTTCCTTTAGACTGAAAGCACAGAGCAATGAAAAGAAATAATATTTGGCTTCTTCTCTGGATTGCATTTCTCCTCCTTTTCTCCTATCACTCACCCCTAGATTGGTAGTTTCTTATCTCTTTGGAGTCAGAGCAAAGAAGAGGGGAAAATGGTAAAGGATAGAAGAGTTTTACTTAGACTGGTTCTGTCCCAAGATGGCTCTTCACCACTGGGACCTGATAGATGTTCGGGTTGACTCAGGATGGAGCATCTCCTCCTTAACCTGTTTATATCCACCCCTTTGCTCAGTTGCTACTGGTGACTATTTCTTCACTCCCTAAGAATCTAATATTTCTTATAGCTTCTTGCTGCTTAATCCTGAGGTAAAACTCTGGGAAAGAGTGTTCAATTCCCACCTGAGGAGTAAGGAGCTGGGTATTTATACACCAATTCCATCTGATTTGCTATAGGTTTAGGAAACTATACCAGGAGCATGATAGAATCACCTACAGAAGTCCTTCCCAGTCCATTATGCTGACACCATGAAAGGTTCCCATTTCAAAAATTCACTCTATCTGTCCTTATAGTCCTCATTTATGGGCTAGTATTCTCAAGCCCATTCTCAGGTATGTTCCTCCTGTTCTGCCAGACATATTAGCCAAGTCTTGCAACACTTTTGTTAGTGATCCCTTTCTTTCTGGAGCAGGTATAGCATTTTCCCATGAGTTTTAGCTGAGTTTTGATCCCAGTTAATGTTCTAGAATCTGTGAGGGGGTAGAGGTAACCCTTGAGAAAGGCAAGTATCATCTCACGAGGTGTCTGCTATTGGTGAGACCTCTTCGTGTTTGCTAGGCAGTGAGACTCTGCTGTCCCCTCTCAATGGGGAGTGAACCAATTCTGGAGGCTTGGGGAATTCAGGAGAATGAGTAAATTTAAAGTCCTCAAGCACATGCCTCAAATACCCTCTTCTCAGGTCTCAGGGCCACACTCCTTGCCTATCAAGGCCCCAACTTGAGCTTGAAAGACTTGCCAGGGCAGAGAATTGAATCTGTGCAATGCTACCTCTCCCATTCAGGTCCAGACCCGATTCTCAGATGATCTGCCCTTTGGCTACAGGAAATATGGTCTCTCTGAATGCTGA
The DNA here is from genome assembly GCA_026230045.1 of Corynorhinus townsendii. Taxonomy (NCBI): domain Eukaryota; kingdom Metazoa; phylum Chordata; class Mammalia; order Chiroptera; family Vespertilionidae; genus Corynorhinus; species Corynorhinus townsendii. The sequence goes on from JAPDVU010000008.1 coordinate 71,586,136, forward strand.
ATTAGAGGTCTCCTGGGACTTCACACTGAGAATAATTTGATGGCTAGCTGAATTGAAACTTAGTTTTTTCCTCCAGTTTCACTATGACAATTAAAAAACAGTCAATTCGCAGTCTTCACAATTACCATTAATGAGAAATGTATCGGTTAAGCCTATATTCTGCTCCAGGCCACCATGGAAGAGAATATTCATAAATGTGATGCCCAGCATGCCAGGCATGATAGCCACCTCTCTCATCACCACCAGAGATGGGGTCCTTTTTGTGATCTGGTTGGCAAGTTCCAGAATCTCACTTATCTTAAGGATATTTTTCCTGGGATCTCTTCTAGTGCCAAAGGTCTCAGTTTGGGTTCCTCCAGAGCAGACCTTCAGGCAAAGATTTGAATGAAGTAATTTACTGGGGAGTGGCAGAGAATACAAGAGGGCAATGAGGAAGTCATACCAGGAAGACAGCTAGTAAAGAGAACACTCAAAGCCTGCTACCAGTAGAGTTAAAGGGGAAACTTTTGGAAATGCTGTCAGAATCATCTCAGCTTAGATACAAGGAAGCTGTAGTATTTGCAGGGGTATAATACATCTCAAATTCACATTTTAAGCCAATCTTGTTCTAAGACTGCTCCAAGGAGGGGTTAATTCTATGACACTTTTGGCAGCAGCATGGCCCCCTTCAGTCCTAGAAAAATCCTTAGGAATAAAGTTCCTAGTAACTAGAAGTCAGTAAGAGCACATGGAAAGGGGAGGTCTAAAGATGTGAGTGAAGCACTGACGACATCAGCTACAAGCTCCTCCATGTGGCCTACATTCACTCCAAGGGAAACATTCATGCCCCTTTGCCCAGAATGAGATCAAGAACTTCAGATCAATGTGATTGGAGCAACCCTTCCCTGGTTCTGCCACCAAAGCCATCTTCAGACTTTTGTCTTTAGATTTCCTGCCTGAGAATCAGACCCAAGTAAGCAGAGCTCCCCTCTGTACCAACTGCAGCCACATATACTTTTAGCTCTTCAAAGGGTCATATAGCAGTGTATCCCCACAGGTAGACACTAAGGAGTAAACTTTTAACACAGAAGTAGCCAACTGCTAGGAAATATTTTTACCAATCTACCCACATCTCCCTATTATGACCCTCTTCTATAACTTGATATGTTTAAGACACCAAGGATCATGAAAGTGGTTATTGAATATTTCTGCTATAAACTAGTACATAAATATGAACATTGGTCTCATACTTTCTTTGGTATTTAGTATCTTTCAATTACATAGCTAAATAGAAATGGAGGCAGGAAGAATTCTAATCTAATATCTTTTTGCGGTAGCAATTGAGACTGTAGCCTCCACTAACACTTTTCTAGGGCCAGAGTTTGGAGCTAAGAGAGCATGTGAAAATTTTTCAAAGAAGTGATTTCGATGATGAGAATGGGAAGGGATTATAGAGGGCACTACTATTTATAAAATACCAAGCACTTTACACATATTTACTTCTAATCTTTATAACAGCTCCATGACCTAGGTTTAGCTAGCCCCATTTTTGTGAAGGAATCAAGCTGAAAGTTTTGTCCAAAGCATAAACTGTAGTAATTGACTTGGCCTGGATTGAAATGCTTGATGGCTCTGGATACAAAGTCAGGATCATTCCATTGTACCAGGGACAGAGATCACAAACTCAAAGTGCTACCAGGGACCAAGAAGGAAAAATGAATGTATGATATATGTGGCAAAGTATAAGAGAGTAAAAATGGCTAAGGGAAACTTGCTGACCAAGCAAAGCAGAACAGCATGACCTTGAGCTGGATCAGACCCATGAGCCCCTAGCTTGCTGATTTGGATCAACTCCAGTGTAGCAGATTTGAAACTAAACAAACTCAGGTATGGAGTCTAGATCAGTCACTACTAATTCTGAAAACTTTGATGAATCATTTAATCTCTGCCAACCTGAATTTCTACCCCTGTAACACGGGGATATCAAACTTCTACTTTATAATATAAAGGTGAAGGCTTTAAAACATATATGGACATTTCCTAGCACAGAAAAGGTACTTTGCAAATGGAAATTCTTACACTCTCCAATTATAGTGGGATTTTAGTCTCATCCTCTCTTTCTCTAAACCTCCCTCTCTATTTCTAATGTTTTTATAACATACAAAGAAGAAATAAATGAGGGGAACATGCAAAACCCATAGGGGTTCTACATTGACCTCATGGATTACATGAAACCATGGAGGCTGGATATCAGGACTAGCGACAGAAAGTCAACTTCATCTGACTCTGATGCTGATTGCTCAGAGGGATCCATGTAGGAGAAATGGCCACTGCACACTCAGATCGGAGGGGACAGTAAGAACTGGAAGCAGGGCTGATTTTTTTTTTTTTTTTTTTGGTCTTTAATGCCAGTTGATCCATATTACTGGAAACACAGTTCTATTTTCTTTCTCAGATTGTCTCTCTGACAGGGTGTGACTTTAAAAATAGAATATATTTTCAAATGATGGCTATGTGATTTATGTAGTAAAATAAACCATTTTCTGGCAACTAAGTAAACAGAGAAGAGCATGTGCTCATTCCTGTTCTAATTTAATCTGAGTACCTGGAGGTCTTTGCAAAGTAAATATTGTTGTCACTCTGACCTTGGTGCTGCATTCCCATTGAATTTGTCTCACTTCATCCTTTTGATGGTATGCTGACACCTCCCTAATAGGTTGAAAGCACTTTGTTGAGAACAGACATTAGTGAGATCTATTTAAAAAGAAGAAAAAAAGAACACTTTATGGCTAACTCTTTGCTTATATCCAAGTTTATTTCCACTGGATTAATTCTTGGGAGTGCAATTGAAGGACCAAAGTCATTTTTAAAAAACATATATATTGTCAAACTGTTCTCCAAAGATTTAAACTAAAGTATACACTCTGCTGGCAGGATCCTGCTATTATGAGTCTGTCTTGAGAAAACTGTGAAATTCTTGATGTTAAGGATTGTGTCATTCATCTTTATATCCAACTTCTTGATGTTTTGGGACATTAAATCACTGAAATATTTGTTGAATAATTTAATGACTCTTTCATTGTTTAAATGAATATGCAATATAAGGCAGACTTGTATAATGCCTTTGGGGATCAGCTTTCTCTTACAAAATGAGGATTTGTGTTATACACTCTAACATTCTATGATTTTACATCTCTTGTTGAAAAGCAATGACCTAGACAGCCCAGAGGAGATTATCCATTATCCATATAAGTGATGGGACTTGCAATCATGTATCACATGTAAGCCTCTTATAATTGCAAAGAAATATACACAGATGTGCAAACTACTCAGTGAGGGTCAGGCTAGCTGACATGATGGGAGGGGGATCCTGAAAGATGATGCTCAGCTAAACACAGATCACCTGGCTTCTTTCTGAATAAAAAGCCCCTTTCCTACTCAGGATTTTATGTTGTATTTGTAACTGAAAAACAGAAGATAGAATTATCCTGATATTTTGCTGCATTAGGTAATTTCATCTAGGACAAGCAAGCTTATCCCATTAGACTTTAGGAACATTTCAGTCACTTTTAAATTACCTAGGATAAAATTGTAGTTGTTGACTTTAGGATGTGTGTGGGTGCAGAGTGGAGGAAGATGGGATTCAAGCGGAGATAAAGCATAGAAAGTCACATAAAGGGAACACAGAATGGTGGTTCATCACCCACTGGCCGTTTTCCTATCAGTCTCTCCCAACCTGTGCTTCTCTCTACCTCATCCCCACAGTTCCCCACAGAGGGTCATCCACCGAGAAGTAGAAGTTCTGACTCAGTCTCCTCTCTGCTGTAGCTCCTGAAAAGGCTCTCGTTGGGCCATCCCCTCCCCCACCCCCCCACCCCACCCCCAACCCCTCCACCCCACCCCCTACCCCCCCCCACCCCAATATGGTCAGCTTTCAGACCACTGCTTCCTTCTGACTGCTTGACTGCTTCTGCTCTTATGTTCTGGGTGAAGCCCAGGAGATCCAGCCTCTATAGCACTATAGATCATTTAGTCTCAAAGTTGTAGCCACCTCACTCTTTTGGTTTAAGATCTGCCCTGTTCTGGGTAAGGGGGCACTTTTAGAGCAATGTCAATCACTATTGCTCTTGGAGAATTTCTTCTACACTCTGAGGCCATGTTTCTGGATGAGGCACACATTTCTCCCATTCCTCTTAGCAGATGACAGATGCAAAAGTCAACCTTGCTTAGCCACTAAATATATCTGAATCCACACCCATCCTTAAAACTTCATCTTCCCAAAATTACTCTCTTCACTTGAGTTCTAAATGAGTCCTTCCCCAATATAGGGAGCATAGAAATCACGTTGAGACCTTGTTAAAAATATAATCCCAGACCCACTGGGCTGAATGCAAATCCCCAACGGTAAAAGTCAGGAATCTATAATTTAACAAGCTCCCTTGCTGTCCACTTCTTTTTGGTAAAGTATCTCATGTCCAAAAAGGGTAAAAAGATATATATATATATATATATATATATATATATATATATATATATATATAGTGTATATCCCAGGTGATCTTATGAAACCAACCAAGCTCTAGTCTGCAGAACAGCATTTGGGATCCATTGTTTTGGATTTCCATACGTGTCTGTCTCTTTAATAACCTTTTAAGAAATTGAGATAGAATTGACATATAACACATAATGATTAGATATGTGTGTATATTGTAAAATGATCAGCCCAATAATTCTACTTAACATCCATCATATCACATATTTACAATTTTTTCTTTTGATGAGAACCTTTAAGATATACTTACCTGGCAACTTTCAAATGTGCAGGACAGTATTATTGACTATAATCACCATGCTGTATGTTATAGCCATGGGATTTATTCATTTTATAACTGGAAGCCTTTATCTTTTGACTACCTTTATCATTTTGCCTATCCCTACCCTAACCTCTCAGCTCTGGCAATCACCAATCTGTTCCCTGTACCTAGGAGTTCAATTTTTTTCTAGATTCCACATATAAGTAAGATTATACAGTATTTATCTTTCTCTGTCTGACTTATTTCATTATGCCCTCAAGATCCATTTATATTGACACAAATGACAAGGTTTCCTTATTTTTGTGGCTGAATAATATTTTGTTGTGTATATACACCATATTTTCTTTCTTTATTGTTGTTGTTTTTGTTAATCCTCACCGAGGATATTTTTTCATTGATTTTTAAAGAAAGTGGAAGAGAAGGAGGGGGAGAGAGGGAGACATTGATGTGAGAGAGACATCAATTGGTTACCTCCTATTCATGCCCTGACCCAGCCGGGGATTGAACCTTGACCGGGAATTGAACCCATGACCCTTCAATGTTTTTACTACTGAGCCACACCACCCAGGGTTACACCACATTTTCTTTATCCATTTATCTACTGATAGACAGTTAGGTTGCTTGTGTCTTCACTGTTGTAAAAATTGAATAAACATTCATTAAACATGGTAATACAGATATCTTTTCAAGATCATAATTTAAATTCTTTTGGATATATACCCAGAAGTAGAATTGTTGGATCACAGGGTACTTCTATTTTTAATTTCTTGAGGAATTACACTGTTTTATGAAATAGCTAAACCAATTTACATTCCCACCAACAGTACACAAGAGTTCCCTTTTCTTTGTAGCCTCACCAACACTTGTTATTATTTTTTCTACTGGCATAATAGCCATACTGACAAGTATGAGATGATAATCTCATTGTGGTTTTAAATTGCATTTCCTTTGCTCATTTAAATTGGATTATGTAGTTTTTTTGCTACTAAGGTGTAGAAGATCCTTAGATGTTTTGGGTTTTTACCTCTTACTGAATAATATATGGTTTGAAAATATTTCATTCCATTCCATTAGCTGTCTTTTCATTCTGTTGACTGTTTCCTGTGCTGTGCAGAAGCTTTTAAAATTTCAGGTAGTTCCACTTGTCTGTTTTTGCTGTTAGAGGTAACCCTAGTTTCCCTTCTGTGCATTGCTGTTAATACTCAATGTTATTAAATAAAAATGATCACTTTGCTAAAAGGAACCTGAGAAAGAGAAGGCATTTGAATATATTAAGACATAGCTTCAAAAGGGGAGGAAGATGAAGAAAAAGAGTAAAGGTATCTAATCTGCTGAAGGTCTGAGATCCTGAAGAAAAATTAAGCCTTCCTTGCCCTTTACTCCACATGCCTTGCCGTCCATCACCTCATCTGCATTATTTTTTTCATGCTAAGGACCAAAAGAATGAGATATATTATGCTTTTCTTGTGCAGTTTACATAAAATACACTGAGTGGCCAGATTATTATGATCTCTAAACGCATAATAATCTGGCTACTCAGTGTGTGTGTGTGTGTGTGTGTGTATACTACACTAATATATACTAATAAATTTTGTGGTCCAGTGCACAAAATTTATGCGTGCGGGGCCAAGGGGGGCTGTCCCTCAGCCAAGCCTGCACCCTCTCCAATCTGGAACCCCTCGAAGGATATCCTACTGCCGGTTTACAGGGATCGGGCCTAAACCGGCAGTCAGACATCTCTCTCGCAATTCAGGACTGCTGGCTCCTAACCGTTCACCTGCCTGGTTTCCCCTAACCACTCTGCCTGCTGGCCTGCTCGCCCTTAACTGCCCCCCGTGTCAGGTGCTCACCCCCAACTGCACTCCCTGCCAGCTTGATCCCCTCCAATGTCCCCCCCATCGGCCTGATCACCCACAACTGCCTTCCCCTCTTGGCCTCTAACTGCCTCTACCTCAGCCTCACCACCATGGCTTTGTCAGAAGAACATCCTGGAAAGTCTCTCAGTCTAATTAGCATATTACCCTTTTATTATTATAGATAGAGGCCTGGTGCACTGGTGGTTTGCCCTGAAGGATGTCCTGGATCAGGGTGGGGGTTCCCTTGGGGCGTGGGGCAGCCTGGGTGAGGGGCTGATGGCTGTTTGTAGGCTGGCCACACCCCCCAGCAGGGACTCTTACTCCATGGGGGCTTGGCCAGCCTGGGTAAGGGGCTGAGGGCCATTTTTAGGCTGGCCACATTCCCTTCAGGGTGGGGGTCCCACTGGGGTGCCTGGCCAGCCTGGGTGAGGGGCTGATGGATGTTTACAGGCTGGCCAAGCCCCCTGGTGACCCAGGCCCCCATCCCCTCCTTGAGCAGAGGCCAGGGCAACCCAAGACCCCAGCCCCTCCTTGAGTGGTGGCCAGGGTGGGTTGGAATCCTGGGTTGTCCCCAGCAACCCAGGCCCCCAGCCCCTCCTTGAGCAGAGGCCAGGACGGGCTGGAAGCCTAGGTTGCCCCTTGTGACCCAAGCCTCCAGCCCCTCTTTGAGTGGCAGCCAGGGCGGGCTGGAAGCTTGGCTTCCTCCGTCACTGGGGGCAACCCAAGCTTCCTGCTCCCTCCAGCTCCATGGCCGCCATCTTTGTTGGGTGAATTTGCATACTCATTCCTGATGGGCTGGTAGGCATAGCAGAGGGATGGTCAATTTGCATGTTTCTCTTTTATTAGTGTAGATATTAGAGGCCTGGTGCATGAATTCGTGCATGGGTGGGATCTGGTCAGCCTGGCCAGGGGGAGGGGACATGAGCAGTTGGCCAGCCTGCCTGCTGGCCAAACTCCTGGTTGAGGGGACAATTTGCACATTATCCTTTTATTATATAGTATATACACTGAGTGGCCAGATTATTATGCATTCAGAGATTATAATAATCTGGCCACTCAGTGTATGTTTAAAATGTGCCATTCTTCTTTACTTATTAGCAAGTTGGAGAACATGGGCATGGTATAAAACTCTGGAGTAAGGGTTGAAGTGGGGAAAAGGAACAAAGAAATTATGCCATTGAAACATTTAAAGGAAACCAAGGCATGCTGTTTATGCCCTTGGGTAGCTAACAAGATCTGGAGTAGAGGCTCAAGGTGGCAGAGAGCCTTGCAAACATTGCAAGAGTTTGAAAGACACATAACAACATATAAAACTCAAATTCTCAGAATTCAAAAGAATTTTAGGAGTCACAGATGACAATATTCTTTATTGCAACAGAAACACTAAGTGGTCATCTGTTGTATGCGTCCCCTACCTGGAGCTGTCCCAAAATCTAGAGAAAGAAAAGGAGTGAAACCAAGATGGAAAAGGTTTTCTTCTTCCTTATAGATACATTGAGGGGCTCCTACCTGAGAGGGAAAATGAGCAGAGGAGAAACTTAAGATAAAAATGCATGTCCTGAAGTATTGATATTTAGTGAAGTGATTAGGCAGTGATATTAAACAAGCTCTGAGGCCATTTCCAAGTGATTTCTGTGGGCACTTGTGTTGCTCAGGAAGGCCAGGTTTAAGGTAGGAAAAAGTGACTCCTTCTTAATTAAAATCTGAGAGTGTTTATCATAGATAGTTCATAAAAGAACTCTTTTGTTTTTTCATCAATATACATTTTTCTTTGGTACAAAGAATTTGTTTTTACCCTAAAGAGTGTACTGAAGAAAAATATTTGGCCAGAATAAGTGGAAGGTATGGTTATGAAGACTACATTAATGATTGTTTCTAGAGTAAAATTGGCCACCTTTGCCTCTTCAGGCAGACCTGTGCTTTTCTTTTTAAATATATTTTTATTGGTTTCAGAGAGGAAGGGAGAGGGAGAGAGAGAGAGATAGAAACATCAATGATGATAGGGAATCATTGATTGCCTCCCTCCTGCACGCCCCCTACTGGGGTTTGCGCCCACAACCCAGGCATTTGCCCTTGACTGGAATCGAACCTGAGACCCTTCAGTCTGCAGGCTGACACTCTATTCACTGAGCCAAACTGGCTAGGGCAGAGACCTGTGCTTTTAACACACTGACTTATACACAATTATTCTTCAGTCTGATGAGTTTATCAAATACTTATTTGTCTACAATCATTCATTGTTCAGTACTTGTAAGATGCAGAAGATGAAAGTTTTCCACCAAGTAATATCTAATTAGTAAACATCCATACACTCCTTCTTTCATAGTCACCACTGCCTCTCACACCTGCTTCTCCCTGCTGATTGTCAGCTGACTTCTATGGTCTCCCATAAGTTTCCATCCAGGACACTGTATATATTCTTGCTTCTCAGTCCTTGGCTATTATATTACTTAAGGGTGGAGTGGGCTCTGCTATCTTCAACACACAACTTTCAAGGTTGCCCTAGCATCAAATTCAGTTGGCAGATATGTGGGAAGATTGTATGGGTCGCCTAAAATGGAAAACATCATTTATTCCCATGCTCCACTGTCCAGCCACAAGGCCACACCTTGCTGCAAAAGAGACTAGAAAATGCAGTCTAGCTGTGAGCTCAAGAAGAAAAGAAAATGGATGTGGTGGACAATAGCTAGACACTGCCACATTATTCCCTCTAGTTTTCAGATTATTTTCCCCTTGATTTTTACTTTCCGACCCCCATCTTGATTTAATTCAGCAAAACCCTGTTATTTAAAAGAATTTCTGGTAAATTAAGCCTGACTCTGGATGATAAACTTCAATTCCTGGACTCACCTTTATCAATTGCCACATGCTACAAAAGATAATTGTGCAAACACCTCAGCCCTCAGAGTACAACTCCAGGGAAATTGATGGGTCATTCCCCAAGCATTAGAGGACAAGCACATGGAAAGCTTAAGTGACGTGTGAGAGGACAGGAAGTTCAGGGCCTGTGTTTGGGTTGTCAGTCCATGTTTGCTTGGTTTATAATTCTAGGTTCCCGGGCAGTTCAAAATAAGATTGTTGTCAGTAATTTTTACCAAGGAATTCTGAGTTATTTACCTTAATCTGTCAACAATGAGAGGAGTAAAGTCCTGCTCCTTACACAGAGTCACTTGGATTTTTACCGAGATAGTTTTAATGTGAATTAATCATTCAGCACCATTAGACATCTCCCTGCCTAATTCAAATTCAGAAAAATTCTTAAAATAAGAGTGAGATTTTGCAAATCCATTTTTCACTTAAACAATCCCCTTTTCCCCAACTGGACTGTGGGATTTCTCTGTCGTGATACCAGTGATATTTAGGGCCAAATAATGCTTTGTGGGAAGGAAACTGTCCCATGCATTGCAGAATATGCAGCAGCATCCCAGAGTTCTACTCACTGGAGGTCAATAGTAACCCTCTCCCAAGTCATGGCAGCAAACTAGACATCCTCAAGTTTTCTGCTGGGGAGAGAAAAATTGTCCCTGACTGAAAACCACTAAGTTGGAGAGAGGTCCAGCTAGATATTTTCAGAATAAGAAATTCCATAAATGTATATTTTCCTATTCTATTGCAAAAGTAAGTACTTATTTATAGGCCCCAGGGTAGGATAAGCCCTCAACATATAAACACCTGTGAAATGATTTTTTTAAATTGGTTGGCTAATCATTTGTTTAAATTTCAACAAAATTAAAGAACTTAAATGTGTAAATGAGCTGATCATGAAAGAAATGGCAGAACAATGTAGGAAATACAAGCTTATAAGAAGTCAGGAATAAGAGAACTGATATGCAATATAAACACCTCATAGTCACCAAGCCTGTCTAATGAAAACATGCATTGTTTCACTTGATCCTTCTAACTACCTTCCCAAGTATATTGCAAATAATAAATATTCTCAACTATACTAACATCAATTATTAAATATAATATCCTAATATTTCAGATAAGGGAACTGAGGCTTAGAATAGTTAATATCTCCAAGGTTAGAGCTGTGATTCAAACTCAGGTCTGCCTTACTTTCAAACCCATGCTCTTTTCTCTTAATTTGGAGATAAAGAGGAAGAGAGGGGTGGGAGAAGATTTGTTGTTCTATTTATTTATGCATTCATTGGTTGATTCTTGTATGTGCCCTGACCAGAGATTGAAAGTGCAACCTTGGCATATCAGGACAATGCTCTAACCAACTGAGCTATCTGGCCAGACCTCAAGCTCTTTTTATAATACCTCTCATCTTTGAATGCCTCTGAAGCCCCCACTACCTTCTCAGTGTGAACAAAAGTCATCAAAGCACTGCATGCTTGCATTAAATCACTCAAGAATTTTCTCAAGAGGGTATTTGGATTCTAAGTTACAAAAAAAGAGAGAGCTATTATTGCCAAAAATATATGGAGGTTATGACCAATATCCTGATATATATTTCTACATATATGAAAATAGACTCAAATGACTCTGAGGAAATTTTTTTTTTTAATCAGGGTTAGGCTTTTGTTCTCCCAATGGACCCAGTAATGTAACATACAGTAAATATACCATCATCTGTCCATCTCAATTAACTATAGTACAGCCACACAGGTACTTAAAATGCCTGGGAATTTAGAAATAGTCACTGACTGCCTACTCTAACCTAACAATACCTCTTGGAACTATTCTCACTGCTTTCATATCTATTTATGGGCTACCTCTTGGTATATGGTGAGTGACAAATGAGTGACAAGTAAGCATATCAAAAGAAGTCATACATCATATGTCATCAGGGAAGCACAAACTTAAATAATAAGGTGATACTACTACATACCTTATTAGAATGACCAGACTCCAGAACATTGACAACACCAAATGCTGGCAAGAATGTAGAGCAGCAGAGAGTCTCATTCACTGCTGGTTGGAGTGAAAAATGGTGCAACCACTTTGGAAGACAATTTGGCAGTTTATTATGAAACTAAACATACTTTTACCATATGGTCCAGCAATTGAACTCTCTGGTATTTACCCAAAGGAGTTGAAAAATTATGTCCACCTAAAAACCTGTATACATGTATTTATAGCAACTTTATTCATGACTGCCAAAATTTAGAAGCTATCAAGATGCTCATGAGTAGAAAAATGAATAAATTGTGTTATAGCCAGATAATGAATATTATTCAGTGCTAAAAAGAAAGAAGCTATTAAGCAATAAGAAGACATGGAGGAAAAGTAAAAGCATATTGCTAAGTGAAAGAAGTCATTCTAAAAAGGCTGCATACAATATGATCCAACTATAAAACATTCTGAAAAAATTTAAACTATGAAGATAGTAAAAAGATTAGTGATAGCCAAAGTTTATGGAAGAGGGAGGGATGAATAGGCAGAGCACAGATTTTTTAGGGCAGTGAAAATACTATGTATGATTCTATAATGGTCATTATAATTTGATTTATTTTTATTTTTAATTATAAGATTTTCCAAACCACCAAGAATGAACTGTAATGTAAATGATAGACTTTGGGTAATTATGTTGTGTCAATGTATGTTCATCAACAGGAACAAATGTACCACTCTGGTGAAAGATATTAATAAAGAGAGAGGCTATTAGGTGAGGGGTAAGGGATTTACATGAAATCTCTATACCTTCTACTCAATTCTGCTATGAATCTAAAACTGGTCTAAAAATAGTCTATTAAAAATATTCAGTGAAAGCAATACATAAACAAATTGAATCCAGTTATCCCTCAGTCATCAGGATAGGTGCTGTAAGGTCACAGGATGAACAAAATGTAGTCCTGCCCTTTAAGCAGAAGCTTATCATCCGTTTGGGTAGATGCAGCATGTTTATATGGGAAAACTGGGATTTTGCAATATATAAAATAAATATTCTGAGAGTTTTCATTCTTTCTCAACAAATATTCACTCTCCTCTCCCTCCCACTACGGGTAAAGTAGACTTCCCTGTCCAATTGACCATGGGCTTGGCCAGATAACTTGATTTGGCATTAGAATTTGGGTTGTGTGTTTGGCATGCCTCTTTTGCACTCTAGTGGTCTTCCATGAGAACATGCCTCAAGTAACCATAGCACCTTCAACTGGGGCACCAGAATTAACATACATGGAACTGACTTGAGCCCAATTTGTCATCTGGAGTTAATCCCAGTAGACCTCAGCATGAATCAGAGCTGGCAGCTGAGCTCTATATAGATCAGTTGAACCACTATTGATCTGCAGATTATTGGGCATAAGGATATATGCTTACTATTTACAGCTATCAATTTTTGCAGTGGTTTATTACACAGCAATTATATATTATCACAAACAACTACAGACCCAGTGCATGAAATTCATGCATGGGGGGGCTGAGGGGTGGGGGCGACGGGCAGGGTCCCTCAGCTCTGCCTGCACCCTCTCACAATCCTGGACTGCTGACTTCTAACCACTCACTTGCCTGCCTGCCTGATCATCCATAACCATTCTGCCTGCCTGCCTGCCTGATCACCCCTAACTGCCTTTGCCTCAGCCTCCACCACCTGGGCTTCATCTGGAAGGATGTCCAGAAGGACATTCAGCTGTCTAGTCTAATTAGCATATTACACTTTTATTATTATAGATGTGTGTGTGTATTTGTATAATCAAAATTGGCTTTAAAAGGAGATAGATATTAAAGTGGAAAACAGGGAGAAAGATTTTGAATAGCATAGAAGACAGATCATCCCAGGTGAAAAGAATGGCATCAGCAAAGATATGTAGTTGGAAATGGTGAGGTGCTTTGGGGGTCCAGTAAACAAACCATTTTGGTTGAAGCAGATGATTTTGGCATTTTTCTTGCTTGGGCATGAACTGTAAAGGTAAGTTGAGATGACTATGTGAAAGGCTTTGAATGATAACTCAAGGAAATTTTATAAATCCTAGGAGAGATGGTTAACAAAAACTGAACAGGCAATTCCAAGAAAAAGCTCTTTGCACATGTTTTAGAAACAGGAGTTGGAGGCAATTCTTAGAGAGAGTGGTTTCAAAATGGAGAGGAAATAAATCATTTTACACATAATAATATGTGTATGGATGAGACAACTTGTTCCACACTCCACCTTTATGTGTTTATTTTAAAAAGGAGGCTCAGTATAGTTCTAATGAAGACATTCACACGGCTCAGAAGATGGACATTTGAATCAAGTTATGGATCAATAAAGGAGGCTGAATTAAACATCCATCTGGAAATTGCCCCAACACTGAACTTGATAGTGATAAAAAAGGGAGCAGGGGGATCCTAGAATGAGATACCTTGAGGCTGGATTATCCTTTGAGGTCTCCAGAGCTGTAGGAGCTGCTGTGTGGAAATGATGTGCTCCCTGAGAGAAATCATCCAGAACAGGTCCTGGAGCTAAAAATCTTAATCCCTTCTGCAATAAACTCCCTAATCCTATAGCAAAGGGAAGCAGTAAAGTTTGAGGGAGGACAAGTCCAGTTTGAGGCAGAATTTCATTAGAAATTTGAAGGGCTGAAGTTTGCAGTTGCAAATAACAATCTCAATCTGTCAGAGGCAGGTAAGAAAGGGCATTTTAAACGGAGTTCTTTCCTGGGGGAAACTGCTAGAGAAAGAAGAACATGCCCAGATGGCCAGCGCCTAAGGGAATATGAGATGGGCCTAAAGGAAGTCAAGCAAAGAAGATAAAATAAATTTCACATGCACTGTTTCTTATCGCCATTTCTTCTTTGTATAGTTGCTATGGGAACTGTGTTTCAGAAGCTTTCTAAGGCTGTGTCTATCCAGTGCAAAGTGATCAAGCATTTGGGCTGAAATGATCAATTACTTTAATTCAACTGATTTAATTGATTTATTTCCAACTCATGCTGCCCCCCACCTTGAGCCAAGTTTGAGTATTTGCTTAACTGAACTTAGTGACATCTTGTAGAAATAAAATTGATTTACCTGTTGTATGTGTTTGTGTTCTAGAATACTCTTTTCCCTACTAGGGCCCTGTTTTGGAATTACAAATAGCTGTAGAAGGGCATGAAAAGTAGCTGTGAAGGCAGCAAAGGACTAGCTGAATAATTCATATAACTGGTGTCAGAAATCTAGGCACATTCATAAACTGAGGAGCAGGAAATAGCTATGCATCAGAGACCAGGTAGCCAAGCAGAAAAGAACCAAGGGAGAATAGTTGCCCAAGGCAAGGCAGAGCGCAGAAAGAGATGGAGGCAGCAGCACCCAGAGGAGACCTGGGTACTAGACCATAGTCATAGAATATTTATCAAGTCATAGAATACTTATCAAACCTTGGCCTAAGTTGTTACCAAATGAGGATTAAACCTAACATCCCCTGCTGCCACCTCTATCCCATCTGCTACTGTTATGAATTGTAATGTAAATATCTGTGTTTTCCAATGGTCTTAGGCAACCCTTCTAGTGGTTCTCAACCTGTGGGTCGCGACCCCTTTCACGGGGGTCGCCTAAGGTCATCGGAAAACACAGATATTTACATTACAATTTATAACAGTAGTAAAATTACAGTTATGAAGTAGCAACGAAAATAATTTTATAGTTGGGGGTCACCACAACATGAGGAATTGTGTTAAAGGGTCGCGGCATTAGGAAGGTTGAGAACCACGGCTGTAGAAGAAGTCCAGCCTCTGGGGCCACAGGCCTGCACTTGTTCCCACCAAACCCAGAAGGAGGGCCAGAACCCAGAGCTGCAGGACCATTAGTCTGGCATCTGAGGCTCCAGTGGTCCAGCATAGTCTCTGTTCCCATCCAGTTTGTGATGGCTGTTCCCTTCAGCCTGACAGGCTGGTAAAGGGAGAGAGCACACACCAGGCATTTGTTAAACTTTGATGATATTTCTTTGGGTTTGGGAAGGGACAGGCTTTCTTTCAAACTATCCAATCCCTTTCCTGGATTTTCTGGGGTTTAATGTCCTCATCCTATCAGGTCTTTTGTCAACATTTTCCCAGCCTAGACTCCTCTCCTTTTTGGTCACCATTTTGACGCTTATTGTGCATGCCTTATAGTTTTGCACCATCATCTGGCTTCTACTGCCTGTTTGCATAATAAAAGGAATTTCCCTCCTACTGTTTGTCTCTCCCTCCGGTAATCCGGGGCACAGGTCATCTGGAGGAACGGCCATTGTTCCCCAGGGAGACTGGAAAGCCAGGCTTTCCTGACTGCTGGGCATTAAGGTCTCTTTGGCAGAGGATACAGCTGTCTCCTGGGGTGTCTGTGAAGCTGTAGCTTCCTTCCCGACTTAATCAGGCTTAGTCAGTTTTGCTCTCTTCTCTTTTGTTAATACCTAACTAGCTGCCTATGCTAACATTCTGCCCCCCACTCAAGAATTCTGGGGCCTTTGTAATCTTGCAAGGGTTAATGGATGGTGGTCTCATTTTCTGTAGCTTCTTCCAGTTCTTAAGGGGGTGTGGTCCTGCTATCTGCCAAAAAGAAGAGAGTCAGGAGGATAGGGGAGTCTTTATGTGGGGGAGAGGGGTTTTATAAAATGCAAGTCAGTCTGTTACTATCCTTGGAAGGTGGCACATGTGGTGTCTAGAGGATTGTGCTGCTGAACAAGTTGGTATCTTTGTGGAGACAAATTTGACAAGAAGGTTAAAAAGGCATAGTCCAAAAATGAATTATTGCAACTGAACATCTGATGAGAGGTAAGAACCAGGTGACAGAGGTTAGGACCAACTTTACATTGTTCCAGATTAAGTTAGAGGAGGGGTTTCCCTGGACAAAGGTGTGTCACCTGACTGAGGCCCTCTTGTTTTACCATACTCAATTCAAATTAAGCTAAAGGGAACATTCTAAGATCCCCTTCCTGAAGCAGGTCCTCTCTGTCTGAACCTCCTGGGCAGGAAAGGCAAAGCAGTTTTAAGTTTGCAGAACTTTGGCCTCTTCAATGTCACCCTTTAAATAATAAAGTTTTACATTCCAAAAGTGGAGCTGATAACCACTCCATACAAGTCAGTGCAGCCAAACCGCTGGATTTTCTGGGGTTTCATGTCCTCATCCTATCAGTTCTTTTGCCAACATTTTCTGGAGATGGCGATGCAGATAGGCCTCCTGCATGTGGCCTATGTTGTGTAAACAAGTAATCAGGTATTTGATAAAGGGCATTCCTATGAAAACAGAAGGAAAAACAACAGTTAATGATAAGAGCAAATTATAAACCAGTTTCTGAGTCTGTAAGGCAAGAACAATTTTAAATGTAAGACTTAAAGTTTCTTTTGCTGGAATGAAAGCAAGCAGTGACATCAGATAGATCCTCCTTGTCCTATAGTTTGAATGTCTCTGGTGATGTCATCAGCTGCTCAGGTAAATTCTGTATGGCCTACGCAGCCTTATGAAAAAATAGCATTAGTTTTCAATAATTCCAAATAAAAGGATGGGAGAAAAATTAAACATTAGTTTGGAGGTTTGAATAAAACTAGAAGAATTCATGATCCAATTCAGTTTATAGGTGAAAAATAAAACTTTGAAGACAATTAATTAGAGTCTAATATCCAAAACTGTGTATTATAGATTCTATTGAAACACAATTTCTCCTAAAATCACCCTCATTTTTATCAAGGCAAATTAAAACCAATTTATTTACTGTATTAAGTCCAGTTTCAATTTGGCCTGATTATTTGCATAAATACAATGAGAATAGCAATTGATCATATAGTCTCTTTTAAATCTCCTTTGTTGGAATCTCCATATGGAGCTCTCATTAGTCCCTCAGAGCAAAGAAGCCAAGACACCCAGTTGCCACCAGGCTTCTCCTGCAACACCTGTAGTTTTGGGCAAATTCCTCAAGTTCTGGAGGTCCCCCAAAATGCCGTGAGGTTCTCTGCCATCCCCCAGGAAAGCAACCTTTGTTCCTTACCTGGAAATATTGTCATGAACCATGTAAATAAACAAAGTACCAGGCTATTTCAGGCTATTTCTCCAAGGAGATTTTATTAGCTTCCAACATCAATCTTAATTCCTTCAAGCTTCCTGGTGACATCCAGAGTCCAGGCATGTCTTTCTCAGGCATGACATTTCAGTCGAATTCTTGATTAATAAAAACCACAATTGGAAACTGGTTTTATGTGTTTTTATTAGGAAGAGAACAGATTCTTATTGGGTTTATGCAAACAAACATATTGCTATGAGTCACTTGTTTATGAGAGCCAAATTCTGGAGGGATCAAGTAGGAAGAGAAATAAAAAGTAAAAGGATAAGCCTTGTCCTTTTAACAGAGTGGAAAAAAACCAAGCTCCAACTCTGTATTTGACAGCTACAAATAAGCAATTAGCATTCTTTACACTGGCAAATACATTTCATAACTTCTAGAAACACAGGGTCCTCTATTGGTAAACATGCACTTTTAAGACACGTACTTCTAATAAGGTATAAGCCATTCATTAACAGCTTCAAATTTATTTTCTAGCTTCTTTGTAATGAAAAGCCAAAGTAGGTGATCTTAAAACTTGTCCCAGAAATTAATGTTTGACAATTGAAATAAATTAAATTGATCTGTTCAGAGGGTTGATGTTTTTCCCTTTTGATAAGAATTATCTCTCAGAAATTTGCATTTTAAAAAGATGGCCCACATAGAAGTTCTTGAAGAAGACCAGGTATTTGCATCTCAAAGGTACAAGGAAAGAAATTCAAACTCCTCCTGGAAGGAATTTGGTTTCATAAAGCCAATTATCTATAAGCCTTTTCCTTGAGAGTGAAGTTTCTTTTGTTTGGTAAGTATGCATCTCAAAAGGGGTCTTTTTGAAGCACTGTGGATGGAGGTGGTATTGTACAATTCTTTGAGGAGAGAGATTTTCTTCCTTGCAAAGGAGAAAGTTAATTGGGTAGATTAGGGAAGCATGAGCATCCTCAGTAGTTTCCAATTCCATCACGTGACCAAAACCCAGGATAGTTTACCACCATGTTGCCAGCCCCTGGTGTCCCAATCCCAAGGGACAATGCCTTCCCAAAGATTGCAATATAGTTTGTCTGGGTGTGGAGTGTTACCGTCTTCTGAGGGCAGGCGTACCAACAATCACAGTAGTAATCAGGCACTGCTTAGTTGGATTCACTCTACTCAGGCAGGTGGCCTTAACTCCACATGGATGATAAGTATGACCCGTTTCCTAAAGTGAGGCATCCCTGCTTGATGGCCTCCAACCTTAGCTAGCCTTACAGGAGATCCCTCGCCCCCTCATGTCTGTCTGTACAAGGGGCACCTCGTACCTCCACTGCCTTAGGTGGAAAACTCATCCTAGAATTCTGGTCTTCGGTAGTTGGGCTAGTGACCTGTTGCCTTGTCTTTCATGTTTCAAGCAACTGTGGTCCTTCAAGGGGCCCTATTAGGCAGCCACCTCTGGAAGGAAAGGGGAGGGGATGTCATTGTTATGTCTTCCTTGAGGTTGTCATAGAAAGATGTTTTAAAAGACAGGGGACTGGAGGGGTCAGAGAAGTTCCCTGGTAACCTACATATATTAGCTAGGCCAGTGGTCGGCAAACTCATTAGTCAACAGAGACAAATATCAACAGTACAACGATTGAAATTTCTTTTGAGAGCCAAATTTTTTAAACTTAAACTTCTTCTAACACCACTTCTTCAAAATAGACTCACCCAGGCCGTGGTATTTTGTGGAAGAGCCACACTCAAGGGGCCAAAGAGCCTCATGTGGCTAGTGAGCCGCAGTTTGCTGACTGTGGAGCTAGGCTGACCAGACAGAGACAGCACCCCAAGTTCTGGTGGCAAATCCTGTCGGCTTTCTCTAGGAAGATCATGAATTGCTGGGTGCCCCAGGATATAGCAGGAGTTGTGAGAAAAATTAACAAACGTTCCATCAGTCCCAAGATTAGTTTTCTCTTGTGGAGGTTCCTCTTTAAAATCATTATTTTTCCAATTGATTTAATATAAACCTTCCCATTTCTGTAAGTACTGAGGCCTTCTATTCATTGTGTACCTGCAGGCATATTAATGAGGCTGGAGTCTGGGAATTTTGGGCCTTGGAGGCACAATTTCCCATATATAACTACACGGCTTAGGCCTGTATGGACTCTGGGCCCAGATAAGCAACAGCTGCAGTAAGGGCAGGGAACGTGTCAGGCATGGGCCCCAGGTAAGCACTCCAGCAGGCGGCCCCCATGGCACCAGGCTGCACTGCCAGGGTGGAGGCAGAAAGGAGCACAAGAGAAGAGGGAGCTGAGTGAGAGTATGAGGGGCATAGGGCTCAGCTGAGCTCAGTGGTTGCCAGTGGCTAGCTGGCCCCTGGGGTGTCTATGAAGCTGTAGCTTCCCGACTTACTCAGGGTTAGCCAATTTTGCTCCTTTTTCTATTGTTAATACCTAACTAGCTGCCTGCACTAGCAGTATGACCTGAGCAGCTTCAGATAGCCACTTCCTTACTTCCCTTATCCAATGGACTGCCCCTATACCTCATTCCATAAGAGACAGTGATAAGAGCAGACATAGAATGTTGGGAACCAGCTAGAATTGTAAGAAATATTAATCATGCTCTGTTAACTCTGATTGTTTTGTTCTGATTAAAGAAGGTACATTCTAACCTAGCTGGCATGGGACCTGGGAGCTCACCTAGAAATGCAGCCCATCCTCCCCATTTGGAGCTGCCTATTATCATGGAAAGATTAACATATTTGCTGTAGAAACCAGAATCACCAACCCTTCCAAGATACCCAGCCCTCTGCTTACCTGTTTACCCATTTGGCTACACTTTGGCTACTTCCGCATGTAATCTTTTGTCCTTTTACCCAATATAAGCAGCTGCTTTATGGGATGCAGAGCAGATTTTTGTAGATGACCTGCTGCTCTCCCATACTGCCGGCAGTATTGGAATAAATGCTCATAATGATTCAATCCTGTCTCTGCTTAATTGGTTCAAATAGCGACAGGCAGCATGGACCCATTATTTGTCCAGTTACAACAGGGCCCTTCAAAAATGTGTGATAATTGGGAAGTTAGGTAAACCACCCTGTCCCAAATTATTCCATGAGCATCCCCATTATTTCAATTGTGGAAGACACTTTAGGGGGAAAAAATAAGAGATTATGTGTTGTAACAGATATTCCTAATAAGTCAGATAGATTGGAGAATTATTTCCATCTTTCAAAAACTGTGCTTGCTGTTCTCTAGAGACTAGAACTCGGCACTCTGATCTAATAAAAATCTGTTTAATGATAAGTATTGAAAAAATGTGATGGTGATGATAAGTAATAACTGATAGACTACTAAAATTTATAAAATACCTTCACATATATTACTCCTTTGATTTCCACTTTAACCTAGAAGGTATATTTGATTTTATGGCTGAGATGCTAAAACATTAAATTCCCATTCTGGGTTTTCTGATTCCAAACTTTATCCTCTTTTTGCTACATTATCATGGAATCTGATTTCCTAAACCTATATTTTTCCCATTGTTTTAGTTGGTGTTTTTGCAGGAATCATTTTTTCCTTTACTTTTTTTATTACTACCTGATAAACTGTGAACTCAGAGTTGAATTTTGCTTCTAAATGATATATTTCATACATTTAATAAATTAATAAATATATTATTTAAATTTTTTCTCAGACAGAGAAAGCAAATACTGATCTCACTTACATGTGGAATCTAAAAAAAAACAAACTCACAGAAACAGTGGTCAAAGGTTATAGACTATCAGTGTTGAGATGAATAAGTTCTGGGGATATAATGTACAACATTGTGACTACTGTTTATAATATAGTATTATATATTTGAAAGTTGCTTAGATCTTAAAAGTTGTCACCACACACAAAAAAAATTATAACTATATGAGGTGATGGATGTGTTAACTAACCTTACTGTGGGAATCATTTCACAATATATACATGGATCAAATCATCATATTGCGCACCTTAAACTTACATAAGGTTATATGTCAATATGTCTCCATAAAGCTGGAAAAAATAGCTTTTAAAAGGTTGTACCTATGCAAATTTGCTTACATTTTATATTACACACATTGAATTTTTTGTCAATAAATATATAAATAAAAAATAAATTTTACTTATGTCTATTGAAGTTTTCTTGTTAATAAAACATCCCTCCCCCATCTTGCCTAGATAATTACTGTAAAATTCTCTGTTTCTCTGCAAGTACAAGACCAGATGCATTATTTGGGATCAGACACCCAGGGCACTGTGAACCAGCTGAACCCAATGATCTCTAATGATGAGCTCTCAGGTCATTATTCAAAATGTGACCAGATTTATGTATTTTGGGTGTTAATTACTTTGATCTGTTCCTACATTGCTAATAAGAGTGTGCTTGTGAGTATAAACATGTATATGTGAGGTATGGGGGTACCTGCCAGAGTACTCACTGAAGGAATGGTAAAGAGGTTGAGGTGTTTGAGAAATATCAGCCTGTCTCTTTACTTGTCAGACATGTTAGAATATTCTAATGTTTCCTAGGTTTGCTTGCTTCCCTTTCACATTACCATAACCTGTAATGATGGAGATTTTAAGAATTTAATTTGGCAGATGACTGATTCATAATTTGGTCCAATCACTTATGGTATTTTCACACCAGAACAATTAATAACAATGGGAAATGTTCTAACTGAAAAACTAATGTTTTCCCAAGAAGAATGCATTTCTCTATGGATTTTTATAATGATTTTATTATGACTAGAATAGGACACGACTGAATACCTAAGTGAATGATAGATTACAAAAGTACCAATTGAATGTATTATGTAAAAGTACATGCTCTTCCACGGGAGAGGGGGACATGGGAAAAGCATCACCCCAATACCTCCTTCAGAAATTAACACCAAAAAGCATTGTCTTCAGGGACTAGAGAGGGAGCAACTTTATAATCCTACTAAGGATAGATCCCATGAGACCCAAGAGCTAGGATTCTGGGCCCTATTTTTCCATAGCTAGCAAGAAATATCTACAGTTTTCTTTCAGAAAAATGAATTGTTATGTGAACAGAAACCATGGGACTTTTAATACACTTGAGCTGATTGTACTGGGTGGTCTAATAAGCTTGCAAATTAAAATGACAAGCTGTTAGATATTGAGTCTGTAAAGACAGGGTTACTGTCAGTGGGGACAAGGATCTAGTTAGTCTCTCACTAAGATAAGCTTTACAAATTGATTAGTACTTTTGCCTTTTCCTCTGAAACAAGGAATGTAGAGAATAGAGGAAGAGGCTTTTATATCCCTTGTTTTCCCAGTAAAGGACTGCAGCCTTGAATATGGCCCCTTATACAACCTTACAGTAAAGGCTTTCTTGATTCTAGGAGTTATAGAGCAAAAGGAACAGGAGCAGCTGCTCCTTGGATTCTGTGATGTGGGGAGGAAGGAAGCAGGGGAAGATAAGTGGGTCCAGAACACTGAGAGAATGGAAGGAACAAAGGATCAATATGAGTTCATTCTGCCTTCCATGGTTCTTCCCCATGTCCTCTGAAAGAGGCCTGTGTAGCCAGCTTCCACCTCTGAGATCATGAGGAGATAAGGAACAACTATCTACCCTCTTCAGCCTGGATTCCCATGTTCTGAATTACCCTGACATGTAAGTAGGAACCAAGGCCCACGATTAGCCACAGTCAGCCATGCACAGTGCAAGGGCTCCACCATCCTCTGTTCAGCTCACCTGACAACTCCACCCAGGATCCAAATTCTTGACACCTCCTAGTAAGTATTTGCTATTCTGAGAGGAAAACCAATGTGGTCTGGTACAGAGGTATCAATGCTCTCCCAATGATTTTCACTACAACTCAACCAGCTTCCACCATGTGCCAGGGTGGGGAACTGGGTGAAAGACGTAAAGGGATTAAACAGTACAAATTGGTAGTTGCAGAATAGCCAGAGAGATTCAGATTGTAGCGTGGGGAATACAGTCAATAATGTTGAGATAACTGGGTATGGAGCCAGGTGGGTGCCTGGGGCAGCAAGGGATGGGGGGGGGGGGCAGGGGCACTGTAGCACCCACTCCTGGTTCTGGCCATCACTGGGAGAAAACTCGCCGTTCTCTTTTTTGCTTGGGGAGAATGAGAAAGGTGACATCATGGAGGCAAAGCAGGAACTTTGAAGTCCACCCTCTGGTCTAATTTCCTACAGATTGACTTTTAACTGCTGCTTCTTTTTGTCCAATTTTAACCCAAATATTTCATATGTTTTTTTCTCTAACTAACCTAAATAACTGGTCCTTCTTTGCTCTTTTGTCCTCCTTATTTTCACCTCTTAGCTCAAATAGAAGCGGCCTTTCAGGATAAAAAGTTAGGAAAGGAGGCCAATGCAGTATTTGTGAAGTTCCCATTTCTGGCAGCAGCAAGACTGGCCCTATGTAGAATTATAAAATAAATCCACTTAATCCCAGGCCTCAAATATCCTTTTAGGGATCCCCTTGTAGCCCCAGACCCAAGGCACTATTGCTCATTATATTAGCACCTTTCTAGGCTCTCCTGCTCACCATATTAGCACCTTGCCCTCTGTACTTTCCTGCCTTCTCTTTTGACCCATTATGTAGACCCTAGTAGGTTCCTAAAAAACCACTTAAATATGGCAATTGGGGTTGTGGTATGACTGCCTCATAGTGATTTTATGTATTATTCCTCCCCAGGGGCATTGTAATTTGTATTTGTGTATCATTTATATTTATACACCAATATTCAGGGCCCAAGAATGTAGGGACAAGCAATGTTGTGGTTTCATGAACACAGAAGCCATTCTGTAAATCACACTAATAAGACAGTTCCCATCACTCATAACTAAACATAAACTCCAGGCAACCTGAACAATGAGCCAAGGACCTCCCCTCTTCCTATCACTCCATGGCAATGCAAAGAGGCCAACTGTTTCTTCCATTCCCATGCATATGACTGTTACTAGACGGTGAACTGAACCAAGAGAAGAAATTTATGAATTCATTTATTGGAAGGAAATCAGACTGATTTGATTAAGCTGACCAGTTTGTTTTTGTGAAAATAAAACTAACTCACTAGTTTTCTTTTCCCTTTTGTTTTCTACATCAACTTCTGCAATGCCTATTCAGCACTCACTATGTGGCTAATTAAAATAAGCTCATAACAACTCAGCAGCAAATAATACCACAGTACAAAGTTTCCTCAGGGGGGTAGAGGGACTGGCCTTTCAAGCAACCCCTGGCATCACCACCCTCAAATCTTTATAAAGCTGTACTCAGCAAAGGCTCTGAGATATAGGTGATCTGAGGGGACAATTGAGGAGATTTAGAGCTGAGAAAGGAAAGAAAGAAAGAAAGAGAAAGAGAGAGAGAGAGAGGGAGGGAGGGAGGGAGGGAGGGAGGGAGGGAGGGAGGGAGGAAGGAAGGAAGGGAGGAAGGAAGGAGAAAGAAAGTAAGAAAGAAAAGGAACAAACATTTATCAGCCTCACAAATAATTGTACTTCTGTTAACCAAAGTTCACAGGGCAACAAACAAGAGAGCAAACAAAGGAAGGAGGGTCTGCAGGGTTGTAAAGCCCCAACATTGTCTCCCAAACTGATCCTGGCCCAAACAATCCCCAGGAAGGGCAAGCTTCAGGGCAGATCTTTCACTGCAGGTTACATGCTTGCTCACATCTGCCCTCAGCCATCTCTGAAAGGACAAACACCCTGGTCCAATTAAGGTGATGAGGCCACTCCGCCTGCAAAATAGTCCCCACAGATCCCAACTGTGGTCTGTGAGAGACACTTGTGATCGCCTTGTTTAATAGTGTTTGAGCTTGTTTTCTCCATTAAGTCTTTTTGTTAGTTAATTGTAACTAACACACATGCAGCTGATCAAGGATGAAACAATCAAAAAGCGTATTGTACCTCTTACCTCCTCCTTCAGAATAGCTTTTTCTTTTACCCTTTTCCTTTAATTATAATGGTATATATATATATATATATATATATATATATATATATATATATATTCAGTGCTCACCATCCATCTTTTGCCAAAAATTTTCCAGTCATCTATGTGTGTTTTTTCTTTTAAGAAGGATTCATGAAACAATTATTTCCCGAGTTCTTCCAAAATGATTTACCTGGAGTCTCTATAATTTGAAGTATGATAGTCTCCTCTGTGATGCTTTCTGTCCCTTTGCTCTTCACCTGTCCCTGTGCATGTGACTACTGCATGACCCTCATCCTGGGTGAGTTTACTTCTCATAGCAGCATCAGCTTAAGTTTCAGGTCTTGCACTTCCAGGTTTGATTTCTCTCCTTAGAGACTGTTTGTGCAAATTCTCCCTGAAGTTTGCTCCCATAAGCTCTCTGAATACCTGGGAACTTCTAACTCAACTTAATCCCAACACCACTTCCTACACAGCTCTGCCTCACAGACTCTTCTGGCCACCATTACAAAATATTTGGAGTTTCCATATTTTATGCTTCCTTGTTTCATTGAAAATGAAGTTCGTGTGCATGCTGTTTACTTCTCTTTGTTGTGTTTTGTTCCCAGGAGAAGAAAGGAGTAGATTCTGAGCTAACTTACTATGTTTGTACCAGAAGTTCTGCCAGGAGTTCTAGAAAAACTCAGTCTGAGACCTTTGCCATAAGAGTCCTCTATCTATAATAATAAGAGCATAATATGCAAATCTACCAAATGGGCGAACAGTGGAACAACTGTCCAGACAACCTTCTGGACAACCTTCCGGAAGAAGCCACAGTTGCGAGGGCCAATGCAGCCTCCCAGGCTGTGAAGGCCTACTCTTGCATGAATTTCGTGCATTGGGCCTCTAGTCTTACATAATAACTACCCAAATCAATCAGCTCCTCTCTTGGAAGGTAGGAATGTGAGTTACACATCAAGAGAGTCAGTCATTCAGAAGAACAATTAGTTAAAGCACACAAATAGAAATTTGGAGAGAGAGAAGTGCTGAGTCAAGAGAAAATGAGCTTCTAGATTCACAGTCTATCTTGAAAAATATCTAATTCTTCCTCTTACCAGCAGAGATGAGCTCGTTAGCTATCTCTTGGACCCAAACTCTTTTATAAAAACTCATTACCTACTATAACTACTGCTGCTCAGAACCTGCAAGAGTTCAGCCTCAATGGCACTGTAATATCCTGGTTCTCTTCCTGTTTTTCTGGTTTTCTTCTCTTCACTTCCTTTTATAAAAGTAAATGAATACTTTTTTCCGAAGTGCATGGCAGCCTTGCCAGTGTGTATGTGTGTTATCCCAAGCAAATGACTTAATACTTTACTCCAGTTCACCTCCACGATCCTCTTGCATTTCCCACTGCTTGCTGGATCTCCCCAAAGAGGTATCTCACCAGCACCACAGGTTATTCCCAATGTTAAGCCCATTGTAACCTGTTATCTCCTTCCTCAGCATCTCAACCTGACTTCCAGTGTCTATTATAAGCATTTTATTTCCCTGTCTCTCAATCCTCATCATGGCCAGATTATTAATGATAACTCTCTGAAGAACAGACTGCTAATGCTCACCAACATCTGTGTTCTCTTCTCCCTACTGGGCATCCACCTAGATTTCCTTTTCCAGCCTTTCTTGTTGGGTGTGACCAAAAAAATATGAGAAAAGTAACGTGCTCCACTGACTCATACAAAAAGGCAAACTATACTTCCACGGGCAATCTTTGTCCTCTTCTCCCATCTGCCAGGTAAATAAAGAGAAGCAAAGAACTCCTGCTGACCCACATTGGACTATGATGACAGCAAAGAAAAAAGTTTTATTGTGTTAGGCCACTGATATTTTGTTAGAGCCATGTAGTCTATCATGTTGAATACACTTTTACATTCTCATATTTTATCTTTCTTTAAACTAAATTTTGATCACATTCTACATACTTGCTTTTGTCATTAAACATTATATAAATTATGTCAAGCCTAATATTATAAAGTTACTTATTCTTGGTAATAAAGGGTAGTATTCCTGTGTGTGTGTGAGTGTGTATTTGTGTGTGTGTGAATTTCAATATAGTATCTTGATCTGTGGTTGGGAATCTATGTATGTGAAAAGTTGATTTAAGTAATACACAGAGTTTTTACTGCACAGCAGGTCAGAACGCCCACGTTGTTCAAGGGTCAACTGTATTCAATATACTTTATATTATAATATGCAATATTATATTCAATATATAATTCAATAATTACCATAGATGAGCATTTCTTTGTTTTCTGATTTTTGATACTATAGATAATGCTTCCATAAACATCCTTATATATCTCCATGTGTGTTATTGATACAGGTTTTTTTTATCATTGAATATATTGGTTTCTCTTGATTTCTCTCTTCAACTTCACACCACTCCAAGTCCAATTTGAAACAACCTCATCAATTCAACATCCATACCATCACTTCCTTCTATCATATCATGCCTATGATGATAGCCCTAGTTTAGACATCTACTATCTCTCACTTGGATGATGGTGGGAGCTTGACTCTTCTTTTAAACATATTTGTTTTGCCAACTGGATTAAAGAATTATTTTTGTCACCAATAACTTATTAAACATTGTGATTTTCCTAGAGGGATTAAATTCTGAGCTTTTTTTTTCTTCAAATTTATTATAGTTTGTTTTTCTCCACAAAGTGTCTTGCATGATTTGTATATACACAGTATGAGAAATGTTGCTCTATATGACTCAGCATAACCAGTTTAGTAGATTTGTTCTACTTTTTACAAGCTAAATTTAGGTCACATAGACATAGTCATAGAATCCCACTTTGCCATTAAGGATCATAATCCTACATATCAACTGAAAACTCTAAACTAGAGAACACAGTGAGTAATCTGAGATAAAATATTGCAATTTCAGGCAATTAGAATGGGAAGCGGCATGGAAAGAAGCATGTAATTATACACAACTAGAGGCCTGGTGCATGAAATCTGTGCATGGATAGGGTCCCTAGGCCTGCCCGGTGATCAGGGCTGATCAGGGCCTCCTGGCTGCCAGCCAGAGCCTTCCTTCCCCAGCTGCTGTCTGCTGTCTGGTGCCTTCCTTCTCTCTACATTGCCCCCTGGTGGGCAGCTAATGGAGTGATAGTCCTCCCTGTTGAACTCCCTGGGGACAATTTGCATATTAGGCTTTTATATAGAGAGATTATATATAGAGATGGGCCATAAATTATTAGCTTTCATATGCTATGTGGATTATAACTCCTAAATAATTAGTAAAACTTATTGAGGATGACTATGTCTATACAATATCAAGTCATTCATTTTAAAAGTGAATAATTCATTCAAGTTAACTATAACATATATTTAAGAGAAAAATTAATTTTTAATGGTACTAGTGAACTATACAAAATTTATCCCTTTCTTTCAAAGAGAATTATCAAGAAGGTCAGTGTGCCACTCATTTGCTTATTTGCTCTCAAATTCACTATCTTCCCTGTCCCTGCCTCCTCCAGATTACAAAAACAAAAAACAAAAAACAACAACCCTACATTATATGTCTTAGGCTTCCTTGACAGCTGGCATCTTGAAATTTTTGGCCAAGGGGGGAACTGGTAGAATACGAGAGAGAGATGAGGAGAAGCCAGGATTTCTTTCTTTGTCTTGCCTACCTTGGCTACCATTAGCAGAAAGTTGTTCTTTCCCCATAAATAGCCCTTTCTTCTGTTCTCCCAGGTCCTTGGGCAGCCCCTCATTATGGCCTAACTCTTACTAAGTGGCCATGCCTTCTGGACCCTAGAAACATTGTCTTTTAGCCCTAGGGGCTGTGGCTTTTCTGCTGTTGCTAATCTCTGATTACCTCACCATTTATTATTTGATTCTTCTCCTTACCCACATCTAACAAATTTCTTTTACTAAATCCCTCTGCATAAAATACCTAAAGGAATCCTTTATTCCTGACTGGATGATGACTGATATAATTTAAAAATGGAGCTATTTTAGGATATTAGTAGAGAGTCAATGACATGGACCATGAAATTTTATCAGTGCCATTAGCTCAATGCAGCTAAGACAATCAAATGATTGTTGAAAACATCTAAAAATAAAGTTAATACATTTGTGAGCAAGGACAGAAAAATCAGTAAAGCTTGTCACTGACTCAGGATGGCCATAGTTTGCATTCTGGTATATGCTTTGAGTACTAATCTAGACAAAGAAAGGTGTCACACCATCAAAATAATATAAAACATAATATAATATAATATAATATAATATAAAACATATAATCAAGTAGCATGGTAAAGAAACCAGAGGACAGAAAGCTAGTAGTTGAGTCAGACTGTTCTTTCTTTACTGTAATAGGCATTAATGTTGTTCCCAAAAATATTTCCAATTTTTTACTATCTCCAGCTTCCCTCGTTATTGGGTAAAGCCATACTACTAAGTTTGACAATGGAGTTCTAAGAGGAAGCAATGTGTTACTTGAGGGTCAGAGTAAGATCCCACTCTGTTCCGGGTTCTTTTTTATCCAGCACCACAGCCAGCAGTGTTGAAAGTGTAGTCTGGGTCCCTGAATAGCCACAATGGAAATGTAGCATGAGGAAGAAATAAACTTTGTTGTGATAAGCCAGTGATATCGAGTTATTTATTACCACACCATAACCTAGTCTACCTTGTTTTATAAATCTATAAACTCAAATGAAATGCAAGAAACATAAGCCAGAGATTATTATTCTAAGAACCATAGAAAATTAATCTCACATTTTATTATTTTTACTACCCAATTCTTTCTCCCAGTGTTAATCAGTAAAGCCTAAAAAGGACCTGTGAGCATGTCTTCAAAGATAGAGGAAAGGAAGGAGTTGGGGATTGTGCCTCATACAGTGGACAGGCCACAAAAAGAAAGACTGAGGAGGCATAGTGAAAGATGGTAGGAAATGGAACCCAGACAGAGGAGCTTTGGGGCAAAAATGATAATTTTTTCCCAGAGAAAAATTTTAAAGGATAAATCATTGTTTTATATGTATACTAGATGAGGAAGTGCATTCAGACAGAGAAAACATATTTTCAAAAGGCAGGGGAAGGAGGGACCAGATAGATTCATTAGTGAATTCTACCAAACATGTAAGAAAGACATTATATAAATTTTCTATGTCTCATGAATATAAATGTGAAAGTCATTAACAAAAATATTAGCAAATTGAATTCAATAATGTATAAAAAGAATTACCTACCACAAACAAGTGAGATTTATTAGGGATATGCAAGGCTGGTTCACACATCAATAGGATAAAGAACAAAAATGACATGAACATATTAATAGATACAGAGAAAGCACTTAATAAAATACAATACTCATTTATGATAAAATTCTCAGAAAACTAGGAACATAGGAGAACTCCCTCAACTTGATAAAATACTATAAAAATCCTACAGCTAGCATTATACTTAATGCTGAGAAAGTAGAAGTTTTTCCACTGAGATCAGCAACAGGCAAGAATTTCCTCTCTCATAACTGCTTTTCAATACTGTACCGGAAACTCTAGCTAATGCAATAACTCAAGAAAATAAATAAAAGATGTACAGATTGGGAAGAAAAAAATAAAACTTTCTTGTTTCTCAGGTGACATGATTGCCTATGTTGAAAATTTAAAAGAATTGGCAAAAAACAAAATTATTGAAACTAATAAACAATTATAGCAATGTTTTAAGATATATATTAGTATAGAAAAGTTAATAATTTTGCAACATACCAACAATAAAAAATGGAATTTGAAATTAATAATGCATTATCATTTACACTGGCAGTCCCCAAAAAAGCAATATTTAGGTATGAATCTAACAACATATACACAAGATCTATATAGGTAAAACTACAAAGCTCTGATGAGAGAAATCAAAGAGCTAAACAAGGAGAGGTAATTCATGTTCATGGATATGAACACTCAATATTGTCAAGATGTCAGCTCTTCCCATCTTGATCCACAGATTTAACATAATTCCAATAAGAATTCCAGCAAGTTACTTTGTAGATATTGGCAGATTGAATCTAAAGTATAGAGGCAAAAAAAGAAATTTACAATAGCCACTCTTCAATTGAAGTTGAAGAATATTGTCAAAGGATTGACTTCAAGACATTCTACTATAAAGCTACAGTAATCAAAACATCACAAGAGACAACAAAGGTTACTACATAATACTAAAGAGATTGATCCAACAAGAGGATCTATCAAACATACATGCACCCAATATAGGAGCACCTAAATATATAAAAAAACTTCTAGAGGACTTCAATGGAGAGATCAAGAACAATACAGTCATAGTAGGGGACATTAATATCCCTCTTACGTCACTGGATAGATCTTCCAGTCAAAAACTTAACAAGAAAACAGAGACTCTAAAGTACACACTGGATCAGATGGATTTCATTGACATTTATAGAATATTTCACCCCAACACAGCAGCATATCCATTCTTCTCAAGTGCACATGGATCTTTCACAAAGATAGACCACATGTCAGGATACAAAACAAGTCTGTATAAGTTCAAGAAGATTGAAATAATATCAAGCATCTTCTTATTTCACAGTGGAATGAAATTAGAAATCAACTACAGTAAAAGCACCCAGAAACATTCAAACACCTAGTGGCTAAATAGTATGTTATTAAACAATGAACGTGTTATCAACCAGATCAAGAAAGAAATCAAAAACTTTCTGGAAACAAATGAAAATGAACACACAACAACCCAAAAATCTCTGGGACACAGCAAAAGCAGTCCTGAGAGGGAAGTTCATAACATTACAGCCATAACTCAAAAAAAAAAAAAAAAAACAAGAAAAATCATCAATAAAATATTTAATCCTACAACCTAAAGAACTAGAAAGAGAACAACAGGAACAGGCCAGACTAAGTAGAAGGAAGGAAATAATAAAGATTAGAGCACAAATAAATAACAGAAAGAAATTAGAGCAGAAAGAAATAAAAAAATATTCAAAGAATAATGAAACCAAGAGCTGATTCTTTGAAAGGATAAACAATATTGATGAACCATTAGTCAGACTCATCAAGAAACAAAGGGAGAGGACCCAAATAAGTAAAATCAGAAAGTGGAGGACTAACCACTGACACCATTATAAGAAAATTCTATAAACAATTATATGCCAACAAGCTGGACAATGTGGATGAAATAGACAAATTCCTAGAAAAATACAGTCCCCAAAAACTGAATCAGGAAGAATAAAAAAACCTGAATAGGCTAATAACAATTGATGAGATAGAAGCAGTATTCAAAAAACTCCCACCACACAAAAGCCCAGGTCCAGACAGCTTACCAGGGGAGTTTTGGCAAACATTCAAAGAGCTAACACCTATACTTCTCAAACTATTTCAGAAAATCCAAGAGGAATGAACACTTCCAAACTCTTTTTCTGAGTCCAGGATTATCCTAATTTCAAAACCAGAGAAAGAAAGAGAATTACAGGCCAATATTCCTGATAAACATAGATGCTAAAATCCTCAACAAAATATTAGCAAATTGCATCCAGCAATATATTAAAAAGATCATACAACATGATCAAGTGGGATTTATTCCATAGATGCAAGGCTGGTACAATATTCACAAATCAATAAATGTGATACATCACATAAACAAATTGAAAGGCAAAAATCACATGATTATATCAACAGATGCAGAGAAAGCATTAGACAATGCTTTCTGGATAAAAACTCTCAGCAAAGTGGGAATAGAGGGAGCATATATTAACATGATAACGGCCATATATGATAAACCTACAGGCAATATTATACTCAATGGGCAAAAACACTAAAACCATTTTCCCTAAGAACAGGAACAGGACAGGGATGCCCACTTTCACCACTCCTGTTCAACATAGTACCTGAAGTGCTACCCATAGCGATCAGACAAGAAGAAGAAATAAAAGGCATCCAAATTGGAAAAGAGAAAGTAAAACTGTCACTATTTGCAGATAACATGATATTCTACATAGAAAACTCCAAAGACTCCATCAAAAACCTACTATACTTAGTAAATGAATTTGGCAATGTAGCAGGATACAAAATTAACATCCAGAAATATATGTCCTTTTTATACACCAACAATGAACTCACAGAAAAAGAAATGAAAAAAAAAATCCCATTTACCATTAAAACAAAAAAAATAAGATACCTAGGAATACACTTATCTAAGGAGGCAAAAGACCTGTACTCAGAAAACTACAGGACATTGAAAAAAGAGATAGAGGAAGACATTAAACAAATGGAAGAATATACCATGTTTGTGTATTGGTAGAATCAACATAATTAAAATGTCCGTTCTACCCAAAGCAATCTATAGATTCAATGCAATCCCCATTAAGATACTGATGGAATATTTCCCAGATCTGGAACAAACTCTCCAAAAATTCATATGGAGTAAAAAAAAGTCCCTGAATAGCCACACCAATCATGAGAAAGAAGAACAAAGTTGGAGGGATCACAATACCAGATATCAAGTTATATTACAAAGCCACTGTTCTCAAAATTGCCTGGTACTAGCACAAGAATAGACATACAGACCAATGGAACAGAACAGGGAACCCAGAAATCAACCCAAGCCATTATGTTCAATTAATATTTGACAAAAGAGGCAAGAGCATACAATGGAGTCAAGATAGTCTCATCAATAAATGGCATTGAAAAAAAATGGGCAGATTTATGCAAAAAAAAAAAAAAATGAACCAACTTACACCATACACAAAAATAAACTTAAAATGGATAAAGGACCTAAATGTAAAATGAAAAACCATAAAAATCTTTTTTTTAATATATATTTTTTTATTTTTTACAGAGAAGAAGGGAGAGGGATAGAGACTTAGAAACATTGATGAGAGAGAAACATTGATCAGCTGCCTTCTGCACACCCTCTACTGGGATGTGCCCACAACCAAGGTACATGCCCTTGACAGGAATCGAACCTGGGACCCTTCACTCTGCAGGCTGATGCTCTATCCACTGAGTCAAACCGATTAAGGCAAAAGCCATAAAAATCTTAGAAGAATCCATAGGCAGCAAAATATCAGACATATGTTGTAGCAATATCTTTACTGATATAGCTCCTAAGGCAATGGAAACTAAGGAGAAAATAAACAAATGGGACTACAATACATCAAAATAAAAAGCTTCAACACAGCAAAAGAAACCATCAACAAAACAAGAAAACCCACTGCATGGGAGAACATATTCATCAATGTTATCTCCAATAAGGGTTTAATCTCCAAAATTTATAGGGAACTCATACAACTTAACAAAAGTAAGATAACCAATCAAAAAATGGGCAAAGGACTTTTATAAAGAGGACATACTGAAGGCCAAGAGATATATGAGAACATGCTCAAAGTCACTAATCATCGGAGAGATGCAAATCAAAACAACAATGAGGTATCATCTCACACCTCTCGGAATGGCTATCATCAACATATCAACAAACAACAAGTGCTGGCAAGGATGCAGAGAAAAGAAACCCTCTTGCCCTGCTGGTGGAAATGCAGACTGGTGCAACCACTGTAAAAAAACAGTATGGAGTTTCCTCAAAAAATTAAAAATGGAACTACCATTTGACCAGTAATCCCACTTCTAGGAATATATTCCAAGAAATCAGAAACACCTATCAGAAAGGATATATGCACCCCTATGTTCATAGCAGCACAATTCACCATAGCTAAGATTTGGAAACAGCTTAAGTGCCCATCAGCAGATGAGTGGTTTAAAAAACAGTGGTACATCTACAAAATAGAATACGATGCTGTTGTGAAAAAGAAAGCACTCTTACCATGTTATTTGCAATAACATGGATAGACCTGGATAACATTATGTTAACTGAAAAAGCCAGTCAGAGAAAGGTAAATATTACATGATCTCACTTATTTGTGGAATATAATAAACAACATAAACTGATGAACAAAAATAAAGCAGAGGAAAAAAAATATTTTAGCATATAATAGAAGTAATCCTGTTATTTTCAGATTTTTAATATTTCCTACACTTTAGTGATATTATTTTAGTAGAGGTTTGGTAATATTTTATATTTTAAATATTTTTTCTTGAAATATTAATGTTTATTGCATGTAACATTATATTTAAAATTGTTTTTCTTAAAAAAAAGAAAATTACTAAATAAAAGATTTTTAATTCATCTAATTTATCTAGATTTTAATGAATATAAATTTTTTTAAATGAACATCAAGTGATGGCAAGGATATAAGAAATATTACCTATTGTGCATTGCTGATACCCATGTAGCACATTAAAGTCATTTTGAAGAGTACTAGTAATTTCAACATCTAAAATTCCACTACTAGGTGCATACTCCAGAGATGTACATTTATACCACAGAAGACATAAAGTATTTAGTATTCATAATAATGAAAAAGTTGAGGAATAAATAAGCTGTGATCAAAATATAATGGGTTACTATTGAGCAGTTACAAATATCCTCTTCAATAAGTTTCAAAATAGAACACCATTTTTTTAAAATATAAAAACAGCCCCAGCCAGTTTTTCTCAGTGGATAGAGCCTTGCCTGCAGACTGAAAGGTTCTAGGATCCATTCCAGTTAAGGGCACATGGCCAGGTTCAGGTTACAGGTTTGATCCCCAGTAGATCCTCTCTCATCATTGATGTTTCTATCTCTCTCTCCCTCTCCCTTCCTTTCTGAAATAAGAAAAAAAGATTGAATGAATATATATATATATATATATATATATATATATATATATATATATTAAATCTAAGCACAGAAAATAAAGAAGTTATTTATCAATATAAGGAAATGTAGGGAAACTATACAAACTTACATGGGAATGAGACATACTATTTGGGGGTAGTGGTTCTGTCTAGTGAGTATGAAGAAGAAAAAAAATATGTTAAAAGTTTTTTTTTATTTCTTTATTGATTAAGGTATTACATATGTGTCCTCATCCCTCCATTAACCCCCCAAGTCCTCACCGCACTGATGCCCTCAACACCCTGGTGTTCGTGTCCATTGATTAGGCTTATATTCATGTATACAAGTCCTTTGGTTGATCTCTCCTCCTTTCCCCACCCTCCCCTCCCTTCCTCTGAGGTCTGGCAGTCTGATTGATGCTTCTCTGCCTCTGGATCTGTCCCTGTTCATCAGTTTATGTTGTTCATTATATTCCACAAATGAGTGAGATCATGTGGTATTTGTCTCTGACTGGCTTATTTCACTTAGCATAATGCTCTCCAGTTCCATCCATGCTGTTGCAAATGGTAAGAACTCCTTTTTTACTGTAGTATAGTATTCCATTGTGTAGATGTACCACAGTTTTTTAAGTCCACTTATCTGCTGATGGGCACTTAGGCTGTTTCCAAACCTTAGCTATGGTGAATTGTGCTGCTATGAACATAAGGGTGCATATATCCTTTCTGATGGGTGTTTCTAGTTTCTTAGGATATATTTCTACAAGTGGGATCACTGGGTCAAATGGGAGTTCCATTTTTAGTTTTTTGAGGAAACTCCATACTGTCTTCCACAGTGGCTACCCCAGTCTGCATTCCCACTAGCAGTGCAAAAGAGTTCCTTTTTCTCCACATCCTCACCAGCACTTGTCCTTTGTTGATTTGTTGATGATAGCCATTCTGACAGGTGTGAGATGATACCGCATTGTTGTTTTGATTTGCATCTCTTGGATAATTAGTGACTTTGAGCATGTTTTCATATGTCTCTTAGCTTTCCTTCTGTCCTCCTTCAAAAAGTGTCTATTTAGGTCTGTTGCCCATTTTTTGATTGGATTGTTTATTCTCCTTTTGTTGAGTTGTATAAGTTCCCTGTAAATGTGGGAGATTAAACCCTAGTCAGTGATGACATTGGCAAATATGTTCTTCCATGCAGTGGGCTTTCTTGTTGTTTTGTTGATGGTTTCTTTTGCTGTGCAAAAGCTTTTTATTTTGATGTAGTCCCATTTGTTTATTTTCTCTTTAGTTTCCATTGCCCTAGGAGCAGTATCAGTGAAGAAGTTCCTTCAGCATATGTCTGAGATTTCTCTGCCTGTGGATTCCTCTAGTATTTTTATGGTTTCCCGTCTTATGTTTAAGTCCTTTATCCATTTTGAGTTTATTTTTGTGTATGGTGTAAGTTGGTGGTCTAATTTCATATTTTTGCATGTATCTGTCCAATTTTCCCAACACCGTTTCTTGAAGAGACTATCTTGACTCCATTTTATGTTAATGCCTCTTTTGTCAAATATTAATTGGGCATAGTGGTTTGGTTCGATTTCTGGGTTCTCTATTCTATTCCATTGATCTATATGTCTGTTCTTGTGCCAGTACCAGGCTATTTTAAGAACAGTGGTTTTATAATACAGCTTGATATCTGGTATTGAGATCCCACCTAATTTGTTCTTCTTTCTCAGGATTGCTGCGGCTATTCGGGGTCTTTTTTTATTCCAGATCAATTTTTGGAAAGTTCGTTGTAGGTCTGTGAAATATGCCATTGGTATTTTAATGGGGATTGCATTGAACCTGTATATTGTTTTGGGTAGTATGGATATTTTGATGATGTTGATTTTACCAATCCGTGTTATTTTGATGATGTTGATTTTACCAATCCATGAACACGGTATGTTCTTCCATCTATTTATGTCTTCCTCTATCTCTTTTCTCAGTGTCCTGTAGTTTTTTGCATATAGGTCTTTTACCTCCTTAGTTAAGTTTATTCATAGGTATCTTAATTTTTTGGTGCAATGGTAAATGGGATTGCTTTTTTAGTCTCTCTTTCTATAAGTTCACTATTGGTGTAAAGAAATGCCATAGATTTTTTTTGGCATTAATTTTGTATCCTGCTACATTGCCAACTTCATTTATTAAGTCTAATAATTTTTTGATGGAGTCTTTAGGGTTTTCTATGTACAATATCATGTCATCTGCAAATAAGGAGAGTTTTACCTCTTCTTTTCCAATTTGGATGCCTTTTATTTCTTCTTCTTGTTCGATTGCAATGGCTAGTACTTCCACCACTATGTTGAACAGGCGTGGTGAGAGTGGGCATCCCTGTCTTGTTCCTGTTCTTAGGGGAAATGGTTTTAGTTTTTGCCCATTGAGTATGATGTTGGCTGTGGGTTTTTCATATATGCTTTTATTATGTTGAGGTATGATCCTTCTATTCCCACCTTGCTGCGTGTTTTGATCAAGAAGGGTGTTGGATTTTGTCAAATGCTTTTTCTGCATCAATTGATATGACTATGTGATTTTTATCTCTCAATTTGTTTATGTAATGTATCACGTTTATTGATTTGTGGATATTGTACCGTCCTTGCATCCCTGGGATAAATCCTACTTGGTCATGGTGTATGATCTTTCTGACGTAATGCTGGATCCAATTTGCTAGAATTTTGTTGAGGATTTTGGCATCTATATTCATGAGGGGTATTGGCCTATAATTCTCTTTCATTGTGTTGTCTTTATCTGGTTTTGGTATTAGGGTGATGTGACTTCATAGAATGAGCTTGGAAGTATTCCTTCCTCTTGAATTTTTTTGGAGTAGTCTGAGGAGGCTAGGTTTTAGTTCTTCCTTGAATGTTTGGTAGAACTCCCCTGTGAAGCCGTCTGGCCCCAGGCTTTTGTTTGCTGGGAGCTTTTTGATGACTGCTTCAATTTCTTCCATAGTTATCGTCTATTGAGATTATTAGAATCTTCCCGATTGAGTTTTGGAAGGTTGTATTTTTCTAGGAATATGTCCATTTCCTCTAGGGTGTCTAGTTTGTTGGAGTAGAGTTGTTCATAGTGTTTTTTTTAACAATCCTTTGTATTTCTGTGGGGTCTGTTCTTATTTTGCCTCTCTCATTTCTGATTTTGTTTATTTGAGTCCTCTCTCTTTGCTTCTTGGTGAGGCTGGCTAGAGGTTCATCAATCTTGTTTATCCTTTCAAGAACCAGCTCTTGGTTTCATTGATCTTTTGTATTGTGTTTTTGTTTGTTTGTTTGTTTGTCTCTATGTCATTTATTTCTGCTCTGACCTTTATTATCTCCTTCTTTCTGCTCACTCTGGGCTTTTCTTGTTGCTCTTTCAAAATTTTTGAGTTGTAGCGTTAGATGATTTACTACCATTTTTTCTTGTTTTTTGAGGTAGAGCTATAAACTTGCCTCACAGGACTGCTTTCATTGTGTACCATAGATTTTGGATTGTTGTGTTTTTGTTGTCATTAGTTTCCAGGATGCTTTTAATTTCTTCTTGATCTCTTTGGTAACCCAGTCATTATTTAATAGCATGGTATTCAGCTTCCAAGTGTTTGAGATTTTTAGATTGTTTTTATTGTAGTTTATTTCTAATTTTATGGCATTGTGGTCTGAGAAGATGCTTGGTATGACTTCAATCTTCTTGAATTTGGGGAGACTTTGCTTGT
This sequence comes from Corynorhinus townsendii, assembly GCA_026230045.1. Classification (NCBI taxonomy): domain Eukaryota; kingdom Metazoa; phylum Chordata; class Mammalia; order Chiroptera; family Vespertilionidae; genus Corynorhinus; species Corynorhinus townsendii. Next base: position 71,626,032 of record JAPDVU010000008.1, read on the forward strand.
GACCCAATATGTGGTCTATTTTTGAAAATGTCCCATGTGCACTTGAGAAGAACGTATATTCTGTGGCTTTGGGGTGAAATGTTCTGAAGATGTCAGTTAAGTCCATCTGATCTAGTGAGTCATTTAGGATTGCTATATCTTTGCTGATTTTTTGTCTAGAGGATTTATCCAGTGATGTCAGTGGTGTATTAAAGTCCCCATACTATGATTGTATTGTCAATCTCTCCCTTGATATCTTCCAGGAGTTTTGTTATGTATTTGGGTGCTCCTGCGTTGGGTGCATATATGTTTATCAGGGTTATATCCTCTTGTTGTATCGATCCCTTTAGTATTATGAAGTGGCCTTCCTTATCTCTTGTTATGGCACTTACTTTGAGGTCTATTTTGTCAGATATAAGTATTGCTACCCCAGCTTTTTTTTCATTTTCATTTGCCTGGTAGATATTTTTCCATCCCTTCACTTTCAATCTGTGTGAGTCTCTTGTTCTGAGGTAGGTCTCTTGTAGACAGTATATATATGGGTTGTGTTTTTTTATCCATTTAGCCACTCGATGTCTTTTGATTGGAGCATTTAGTCTGTTTACGTTTAAAGTTATTACTGAAAGGTATTTGTTTGTAGTCATATCTATTTTTGTGTCTGTGTTCCCTCTTACCCGCTTATTTCTTCTTTTTACAGTATTCCCTTTAGCATTTCTTGCATTGCTGGTTTGGTGGTGATAAATTCCCTCAGCCTTTTTTTGTCTGCGAAGCTCCTGATTTCCCCTTCAATTTTGATTGATAGTCTTGCCGGATAGAGTATTCTTGGATTCAGTCCTTTGCTTTGCAACACTTCATATACCTCCTTCCATTCCCTTCTAGCTTGATGTGTTTCTGTTGAGAAATCATTTGATAATCTGATGGGGGTTCCTTTGTAGGTAACTCTCTGTCTGTCTCTTGCCGCCTTTAAGATTCTCTCTTTGTTGTTGATATTTGCCATTGAAATTATGACATGTCTTGGTGTGGGTCTTTTGGGGCTGATCCTGCTTGGGACTCTCTGTACTTGTGTAACTTTTTTATTCCCCATATCTGGGAAGTTTCCTGTCATTATTTCTTCAGATAGATTTTCTAATCCTTGCTGCTCTTCTTGTCCTTCTGGCAGCCCTATTATACATATGCTACTTCATTTCATGTTGTCCCAAAGCTTCCTTCGGCTTTCCTCCTGCTTTTTAATTTTTTTCTCCAATTGCTGTTCAGATTGAGCTTGTTTCTGTACCTGATCTTCTAACTCACTAATTCAGTCCTCTGCTTCTTCTAGTCTACTGTTGAAACTTTCCATTGTGTTTTTGATTGTAGCTATATCACTTTTCATTTCTTCCTGATTCTTGCATAGGTTGTTAATTTTCTTATCCATCCGATGTATAAATTCCACGTCCATTACTCTGAACTCTTTTTTGATCATGTTGCATGCTTCAATTTCACTAATTTCCTGTCTTGGAAACTCCTCATTTTCTTTCCTCTGGGGATTGTGTTGTCTCCCCATTCTGACTATTACCAGAAGGCTCAAACTTCGAGGTGTGTTGACCTGGGCCGTGTGCCGTGGTTCAAGCCCACAACCCAGGCATGTGCCCTTCACACACCGAGTTTCACTGAAGTGCTCCGACACTAGGATGTGTGGCTGCCCTGGATTGGTGGGAACCAGGCTTGCCCAGGGTTAGTGTTCTCAGCATTCAGTGTGGTCTCATGTGTGCACCTAGAATCAGAGACCCTGCCTGCACCACACTGTTGGCATGTGCTGAAAATGAGTCCCTTAGTGTGTGCCAGGAGTCAGAGTTTCCCTGTGTCTGTACCAAGAATCACGTATCAGAGTTTCTGTTGCCTCGTGCAGCTTCTCGCTAAGAGTCAGGGTCCCCATGTGCACATGCACCAAGAATTGGAGTCACTGGCTCTTAGTGTGAATGGTCTGTGAGTCAGGGATCCCAGGCACACAAGGTAAGAAACAGAGTCAAGTTGGTGGTGCTCAGTGCTGCCTCTTGCCAGGAGAATTTGGGTCCAGGTCACCATGGGAGAATGGGTTGCACAGTAGCTCTGTGGTGTGCCTGCGCTGAGGAAAACTGACTTCTGTGTGTGGTTGCCCAGAATCCAAGTCAGGTGGCACTGCTGCCTTGCGTGGGCTTTGGGTTTGTTTGCCCAATTGCGTTGCAGGGAGAAGATTCCAGTCTCTCAAATTCCAGTAGCAGAGCTGAGGTCCGCACATGTGCATGCTTTCTAGCTAAAATGCCCCATAGGGGAGCTGTGGCCTACAAAGCTCAAATTCCCTGTAGGGGAACTGTGTCCCATGCTAGCTCTCAAGCTCAATTTCCTGTAGGGGCACTGCAGCTGGAGCGAGGGGCGGGTCTATCAGTTACTATGGCCCTATCTGCGAGTCTGAGCAGAGGGGGATAGGCTCTTTGACTCACAGAAATCTGCTGCTGGGAAGTCTGGATTCTTGCTGTGTCTGTTGGTCTGAAACTGTGGTTGCAGTTCTCTGTCCCCAGTGGCTGCAGGATCCTGGTTTGTGTCTGAGACCAGGATCCTAGTCTCAAGCAGCTCTGTTTCTCAAAATGGCGTCGTCACCATGCCCACACCAGCCGCCCAGAAGTGTCCACTTTGTGTGCGGGGCTTCGCCGTCTAAGACTGCCTGGTTTGGCAGCCCCTTCGGGGACCTGCAGAATCTAAGTGTCTCTAGCTCATACACACACACACCACACATTCTTCTCTATCAGTTCCTCACTCTCTCCCTCCCTACCTTCCTGCCAGTCGCCATCTCCCTGCTCCCACCTAGTAGTTTTAACAATTGCTTGGTCTGTATGTGCTTTCTCTCCTTGTTAACCCTGAGGCCCTCTATAGGCAAAAACCAGTGTCACTTCTAACAATGCCAAGCATAAGACTGGGCAGAGAGAGGTTGCTTTTTAAACTTCTTATCACTGACTGTGCTTCTTGAGTTGTATACTTTAAATACATGAAGATGGCCCTAGTTGGTTTGGCTCAGTGGATGGAGTGTTTGCCTGTGGACTGAAGGGTCCTGGGTTTGTTCCGGTCAAGGGCACATGCCTGGGTTGTGGGCTTGATCCCCAGTAGGGAGCGCGCAGGAGGCAGCCAATCAATGATTCTCTCTCATCATTGATGTTTCTAGCTCTATCTCTCCCTCTCCTTTCCTCTCTGAAATCAATAAAAAGAAAAAATATTCTAAAAAATAATGAAGATGTTGGTTGCTGTGTCAGGGGCAGAAATTGTCCCACAGAAATTACTGTTGGCTGCAAGAGAAGAATCCTAGAGAAAACAAACAAGCCAGTGCTTGTACCTCTGGGCAGGTCCCTCTAGAGCAGGAAAGTGTGGTGGCAAAGGCTCCTCTAAATTCACTGCTGTTGGATATTGGGATTGACAGGGGAAAGAAAGAGCTTTGCTATGGCTCATTTATTCATTCAGTGAATATTTACCAGGCATCTACCATATGTCAGACCCTGTCAGACCCTGTGCATGCTGCTGGAATTGGGCGATTCTCACAAAGCCACAGTCCTTGTGGCCATTATAATCTGAGAGAGATGAACATTAATCCAATAATTATGCATTAACCTATTAACAGATAAGTCTAGTTGGATTGTGTGAAAATAAAAAATAGAAAAAAATGAGGCTGAGAGAGTGACTTTTCCAAGGTGAATCAGGAAGATGAGTTAATATTGCATATGGTTAGAAGCATATCCTTTGGAATAAAATGTGATCTGGGTTCAAGTCTTGGCTCTGCTCCTTATTAGCCACAGAATATCATGCAAGTTTCTTTATAAAAATATTTTTATTGATTTCAAAAAGGAAGGGAGACGGAGAGAGATAGAACTATCAATGATGAGAGAGAATCATTGATTGGCTGCCTTCTGCATTCCCCACACTGGGGACTGAGCCCACAATCTGGGCATGTGCCCCGATCAAGAATCAAACTATAACCTCCTATGTCATAGGTGGACACTCAACCACTGAGGCAAGCCAAGTGGGCAAGTTTTCCTTTCTTGTACCATTTTCAGTGTATCTACTTTGGTAAAATGAAGACAGTCGTCCCATATGTCTAGATTTGTAAGCCTTAGAAGAGGTAACATATATAGTGCCCTTGGCACTCAATAAATGTTAGTAGTCCTCTTATTAGTGTTGACAGTTAGGACTGTTGTCCAGATTTCATGACAGCAAATCCAGCCCTTTATCTCTGCACCCCACTACCTCTATATCATTTCATGGATTTTTCTCCTTCTGACCAAAAAAAAAAAAAAGTTTCCTGGAAAGTAGGTCAGACTTGAGCTAACTCTCACTGGTTTTTCAATGGAAGAGGAGGCACAGGAAGCTTTTTAGCAGTTCCCAGTGCCCATCGAGGCTTCCAAAAGGATGACAAATTATTTTCCTGAGGGTTTATTTAATTTTGTCCCCAGGCTTGTTCACAATTCTGACCATCTGGTCCTGGAGGCTTCTCTATTTTTAATATTTCTACTTTGGGTGTTTTGTTTTTTTAACCTATTCTAGAATTAGTCGGCCCCTTATAGCCACCTCCACTCTCTCCACCAACCCCTGGCTTATTTTCCTTGAGCACATTCCTCAGTAGGACAAATGCACTGTAGCCTGTAACTTTGATAAACTCAGAACTAAAAGACAGAGGCATTTCAAGCCATTTTAAAAGGTCACAACAAAACTCACTCTGCATTTGATGCTGGGATGTGATACTGCTCCAAGGGTACATACCACTAGTATAAACAGCATTTAATAGAAGAAAGCTTTCCCAAACTGCGCATAAAGCCACCCCTCCTAAAAAAATATAGATCTCTCTGGCACTGGTCATCTAGTGCTAAAGAGAAACCCGGCTTGAAATGCCCATCCAGCTCCCTTTAGGCCACCTGTCAACACAGTTCGTCAGGGACACAGCAGAAGCATGCCTGCTCCCAACAATCTCTCTGCCAGACTGGCTGCCTGAATCCTCACTGTCAGTATTAGTCCTTCAGGCTGGGGCACTACTCTCAAAAATTTATTTCCTAAAGAAAAACTAAACAACAGCCATTTTTTTTTCCTGTCTCATCCACTCACCTAGCTTGGAGTAGGGTTCCAAAGGGCCAGAGCAACGGACACGTATGATTTTATGGGGAGAGATGGGAAGCTGGTCCCCTCCTTTGGGTCTCCAGTCCCCTGTGCTCACCTCTACCCACCTCTCATCTCATTGCATTGCCAGTATGTCCCCTCAGCTGCTTCCCTCATGGTCTATGGACTCTCTGTATCCACTGATAACATTTTAATAAATGTTTAAATAATTGGTAGGAGAAAAACAGATGTTCAGAATATCAAAGGACACTATGAAGACCAAGGGAGGGAAGGACCATATGGAGACTGGAAATCTTGATGATGAGGATAAATGGAAAATAAAACGTGAGGCTTAACCAAAATTTTAAGATGCAATGTGTGTTGTAGCACCACCTTTATCTTCATAAGACATCCTTTAATGAGACAGTTTTTTTTTTCTTTTATCTGAACATTTTATAAGAACTTGTTGTCTTTTGTTTATGGGCATCCTAATGGCAAGATTGGCAATAAGCAGAGGGGATATTATCCCCATTTTGCCAATAATGAGGCGAAGGATCTGAGAAGTAATAAAAGCTGCTTGAGATCATGTGGTAAATTTATTGAAAAGAATCAAGGCCTTTTGCTTTCTACTATATTGCTCATTGCCTCTCTGCTTCACTGTCTTGTATAAGAGGTTGTGGGTCAGCAGGCACAGTGGAAAACAACATGGGAATTGAAGCCATACGCGTCTTATCTCTGCCAATTTTTATGTTAGAAAAATAATTTTTCTTTTCCAACATGAAATAGCTTATTGTTTTTTTCCCTATTAATATAAGATTTACATTTTCAGGATAAATTCAGAACTCCTATTGCAAAATGCATAGTGAAGCTTGATAAAATATGGCATTTTTTTAAAATAAGAAGTTAATTAAGTTCTTAGGAAAGTAAGAGAATCCTCAGGAGCCAGAAAAACACAGATGAAACTGAAAACCAGAGAGCAGAGCAGCAAATTTGCAAGCGAATGCGGCCACAGTTACAGTGGCAGAGATGATGGGCCATGTGGCATTATGTCATGCTTAGGAGCTAAGAAACTTGAGATTTAATGTCTAAATGAAAACTGTAGATGAGTTCCTGGGCTTGAGTAAGGTGGAAAGTTGAATTTAGAGCCTTATGAGAATGGAGAGGAGGTCGTGACAAGGAAGGACATAATACAGGAAAATAGAAAATGAAGCTCTGGGTGGGGATAAAAGAGATCAAAAGCAAAATGTAAGCCTAAAAGTGAGGGAAGAGACGATGAAAGTGTGTGCTAAGAAAACACACAAACACACACACACACAAAAGATCTGATTACCAGCTCCAGAAAACCAGAGGAAATTTGTGTGTTGCTATTTGTAGAAAAATGGAAAACTTTAAATCCTGAGAAAATTTGCAACAGTGGCTTGTTCTCAAACTCCTTTGGTGATTGAATATAATAAATACCACCTGTATGGTCACAGATGCTTCACACTGAGAAATAGTAGCTAATATTCCCATCAGGTTAGAATGGAAAACTTCTTGGGGAAACAATGCTAGGAAGCCAAATAAGATTCCCTCAGATATGATCCAGGTAATATGAGCAAACGGACTCATCAACAGACAAGAAAATAATCCATCATGAATGAGCCAGAAAATGCAAAAGCAAAAGGAATAAGATTCTCCAAAGCACCAGATGTTCTCAGATCGTCCTGAAAAGAATAACCGAACCCATAAGAGAAAACAAAACAAAAGAGAATATATATATTTAAATGTCCACACACATAAAATATAGAAAAGAATAAAGAAGAGAGTAAAATTAATCTGAATTCTTTTGACCCAGATATCTTATTTGTACCCTCAGGATTTTAATTAATAGAGATAACTGGTAAAGACATGGAAAGACCAAAACCATTGAAAACAACAACGTATTACTTATATTTTCCAGGACAAGAGGAAATGCCAGACCAAGCAGACCCACAGAGGAAGCATCAGGTTTGATCAGAGGGCAGCTACCAGGAGCTAGGGAAACACCTAGACCTAAGACTTTATTGGAATTTTCCCATAAAAGGCAAAGCAGGGCAGAATAAGTGTCTAGGGTTGGTTAGTTTGAATAAATCTGATGGAGTTAAGGGCATAAGGGCTGTCTGGTACTTGGTCTTGGGGCAATTTAGGGCAGGGGAAATACTGATTTACTTTGTGAGACTTAGCGAAAGGGAGTAGTTGGCTTCTTAATGAGATGTGTGCTCCTAAATTTGTTTACTTTCTTTAGAAATCAGCCCAGGGAGGGATGGTCCCTTCACTGGTCTGTAAGGTCCCTCAAGATGTCAAGACATCATGAGACACCGAAAATTAAAAACATGACTAATATGCCTAAGAACTTTTGTTAACATATAATTTGATGTACACTTTCATACACATGAACACATACATATAAGCCTGTGAGGATCTATACATGACCACAAACACACAGATATAAAGGTGGTTGGTTTTTTAATTTAATTTCTTATTTTTCAATTACAGTTGGCATACAATATTAAATTAGTTTCAGGTGTGCAACCCAATCATTATATAATACATAACTTACTAAGTGATCAACCCGATAAACCTATTACCCATCTGACACCACAGTTTTTACAATATTATTGACTATATTTCCTGTTACACTTTACATCTCTGTGACTATTCATTAACTACTAGTTTGTACTTCTTAATCTCTCTCCCTTTTCCACTCATCCCCACAATCATCCTCCCATCTGACAACCATCAAAATGTTCTCTATGAATCTGTTTCTGTTCTGCTTGTTCATTTATTTTTGGGGGTTTTTTTTAGATTCCACATATAAATGAAATCATCTGGCATTTGTCTTTCTCTGTCTGACTCATTTAATTCAGCACAATACCTCTAGGTTCATCCATGCTGTTGCAGATGGCAAGATTTTATTCATTTTTATGCCTAAGTTATATTCCATTGTATATATGCACCACTTCTTTATCCATTCATCTACTGATAGATACTTAGGCTGCTTCCATATCTTGGCTATTGTAAATAATGCTGCAATAAACATATGGATGCATATGTCTTTTTCATTTAGTATTTTGGGTTTCTTCAGATATATACCCAGAAGTAGAACTGCTAGGTCCTTCTTTGTCTCTTGTTATATAACCTTAGTTTTAAAGTCTATTTTATCTAGTATAAGTATTGCTATCCCAGCTTTTGTTTTGTTGTTGTTGTTGTTGTTGTTTTCATTTCATGGAGTATCTTTTTCTATCCCTTTACTTTTATTCTGTGTGTGTCTTTCAATCTGAAGTGAGTCTCTTTTAGACAGCAAATGTAAGAGTCTCATTTTGTTATCCATTCAGTGTCCATATGTCTTTTGATTGAAAAAATTTAATCTATTTGCATTTGAAGCAATTGTTGATAGATATGTGTTTATTGTCATTTTATTGCACACACACACACACACACACATACATATATATATATTTTTTTTTTTCTTCTTTAAGAAAACCCTTCAACATTTCTTGTAATGTTGATTTAGTGGTGATGAACTCCTTTAGCTTTTCCTTGTCTTGGAAGCTCTTTATTTGTCCTTTGATCCCAAATAAGTTTGCCAGATAGAGAAATCTTGAGTGTAGGTCCTCCTTTTTCATCATTTTGAATATTGTCAGTCCCTTCTGGACTGCAACATTTCTATTGAAAAATCATCTGACACTTTTATGGAAGCTCCCCTGTGGGTAACTAATGGTTTTACTCTTGCTGCTTTTAAGTTTCTTTGTCTTTAACCTTTGGCAATTTAATTAGGATGTGTCTTTGTGTGGGTCCCTTTGGGTTCATCTTGTTTGTCTATTGTGCTTCCTGGACTTGTATGTCTATTTCTTTCACCAGGTTAGGAAAGTTTTCTGTCATTATTTTTTCACATAGGTTTTCAATTCCTTGCTTTCTCTCTTCTCTTCCTGGCATCCCCATGATATGAATGTTGATTTGCTTGACGTTGTCCCCTAGGATCCTTATACTGTTCTCAATTTTTTGGATTTTTTTTCTTTTTTTCTGCTCTGAATGCATGTTTTCTGCTTCCATGTCTTTCAAGCTGATCATTTGATCCTTTGTTTCATCTATTCCATTGTTGATTCCCTGTAATATATTTTTCATTTGTGACCAGTTCTTTTTAATGTTTTCTATCTCTTTTTATGTTTCCCATCTCTTTGTTGAAGTTTTCTATCTCTTTTTATGTTTCCCATCTCTTTGTTGAAGTTTTCACTAAGTGCATCTACTCTTCCCATAAGTTCATTAAACATGCTTATAACCAGTATGTTGAACTCTTCATCTGGTAAATTGCTTGTTTCCATGTTAGTTAGCTCTTTTTCTGGAGTTTTGTTCTGTTCTTTCATTTGGGACATGCTTCTTTGTCTCCTCATTTTGGCAGCCTCCCTGTGTTTGCTCCTATGTATGGGAGAGAGTTGTTGTATCTACTGTGCTTGTTAAAGTGTCCATATGTAGGGTTCCTGTAGGGTTCAATGGCATAGCCTCACCAGTCACCCAAGCTATGCACCCCAGGTGCACCCCTCTGCATGGGCTGTGTACACCCTCCTGTTGTAGTTGAGCCTTGATTGCTGTTGGCACATCACTGGGAGGAATTCACCCCCAGGCCAATCAGTTATGAACACTGGCTAGGACCACTGTGGATATCAGCTATGCAGGGACCAGCCTCATGCAGCAGAACTTACTTCAGAAGGGCTCCGGTGCCTGCTGTGTCTACCCCTTGAGTGTGTAGCTTCTGGAGGTGGTTTCATGGTGCTTCAATGTGATCTGAAGCTGTCCATCAATTGTGCTGTCTCTGGGGCCTCCAACAAGGTGCAGGCCAAATCAGCCGCCACTGTGCCCTGCCCAGGACCACCGAGCATGAGCTATAAAGCAATATGTAGATACCATCTATTTGTACTGGGTTTGTAGGTGCCCATGAGAAGCCAAGCTGCAAACCAAGACCAGATCCACTTGTGCTGGGCATGGGATCACTTAGTGAGAGGTACAGGGCATGCCAAAGCCAGATGCTGCTTGTTTGAGAGATGTTAGGTAAGTCCAAAGTATGAGATAAGACAGATAGTTTGAAAACAGCTTGAGTGGGCTCACTAGTTGGATAGGGTGGGGTCTCAGAGAATCACCGGGATAGGGTGAACAATGTTAACCCTGTTGATGGAGACTTAGATATGGCACCCACGTCTCTGGGGGAGGACTCAAAAAAGGAACAATGGCCTCTGTCATCACTTCTGTCTGGGAGAAAGATTCCCCTCCAGCTCTTGCCCTGATGCTAGGCAATTAAGTTCCTCCTTGCAGGTCCCTGGTGCCTTTTGAGCTGTTGCCTCAGTACTGGAGCTTTGAGCAAGTGAAATCAAGTAAGTCTACATGTAGGCCCTTTAAGAGGAATGCCTGGGACTCCGGTAGCCCTCCATTTCACTCAGCCACAATCCCCACTGATTTTTACAGCCACAAGCTATGGGGACTTCTCTTCCCAGCAATGAAACCCTGGGATGGTTGCTGTGGGGCTGGCATCCCTCAATCCTCAGGGAGGGACTTCCACAGCTGAGATATCCCAGATTTTTAGCTACCACACTTGGTTGTGGGAACAGCCAATTCCACATCTCCACCCCTCTACCAGTATCAAGGTGGCTTCTTTTTTATATTCTTAGTTGTAGGACTTCTCTTTTCATCTAGCTCTCAGGCAGTTCTGAATGATGGTTGTTGTGTTTAGTTGTAATTTTGATGTAGTTGTGGGAGAATTCAAGTACCACATTTACCTACAGTGCATCTTGATCTGAACCACCCATAATGGTTTATTAAGCAAAAAGCAATCACGTGACACAAACTATTTTGTAAACTGCTTTCTTGACTTAAAAATATGTCACAGAAACTTTTTTATACTAATATTAAAAGTGTAATTTCTGACAAATATTAACAATTTAATGTCTGAGTGATATTTTAATATATTGATATATGTACATTAACCAATACATACATTGATTAACATTTCTTTTATTGGTGGATTTCTAGTTCACTTCTATTTTCCTTTAGTATAAATAATGCTTTAATGAACACTTCATAAATATGTTGTGAAACTATTTTCTTAAAATAAATGTCTTTAAGCAGAACTACTAGATCAAAAGTTTTACAAAATTTCAAGGAATTTTTAAATATTGAGAAATTGACCTCCAAAAGGTTTTATTAATTTATACTCATACTAAAAGTATACAAGGGTTTTCCATTTTCCTACTTTGTTGTCAGTACTCAATATTGCTCTAATTTTTGCTAACATGGTAAGTGAAAATGGTATATTCTGTTTGATGCACTTTTTATTACTAATAAAATTTAAATGATTTAAATGTATTCATTAATTATTTTTTATTTTTTTGTGAATTGTTTCTTTATGTTATTTTAGACAAGTCATTTACTCTCGTTGAGGTTCAACTTCCATAGTTGTAAAATATCAATAGATTGCACATCTCAAGGTTGAAGTACAGATCAAGTGGACTAATGTCAATGGAAGCACTTTAAAGACAAAATAACAAAACAATGAATATTTATTTCACAAATATTTACTGAGTACCTATTGTACTAAGCTGTGTACAATACTTAGTGGAAGCTATTAAAGAAATGTAGTCCATGGCTTGTCATGCAGGTACACTGGTGGGTCTGAAATGATTGTGGAACCCTCAGTAGGTACCTAGATGTTGTCAAATGATGAAGGGATACCTAAAGACAAGAGCTACACTGACAAGTTTTCTGAATTGCTTCCCTGGCTGACCTAGTCAAGTATATATATTGCCACAATGTTCAATAGCTCTGGACACTGAATTTGAATGGAATAAAAAGTATCCGCAAAAACGTTGTATGTCTTCCCTTCATTTCAATTATAAAAAACTCTTAAAAAACAATTATGTGTTTCAGAAACACTCTTCCTACTGCTGATCAGGCAGTAGGTAGCAGGTAGAACCTCTATATCCTGGAAATTATTATGCTAAACAACAACCACAAAAATAACTCTGCAGTCACCAGGCACTGTACTCAAAAAAAGTCAAAAGACCACAGCAGTACTCAGTTCAATAAAGGCAATTCCAAACACATCAGTGAGTGCCAGGGTAGACTTGGGGCTAGGTAAATTACCTCTCATAGTTTTTTAGTTACTGGCTTATGTTTATTATGTACTTGTGATTGTACAGGCATTTCTCTCATGTGGCTGTGTATTATTCCATCTACTTGGAAAAAATGCAAATAGCCACTATTTTAATCTCTTAGTAAACGGACATTTTCTCCCTCAATAGAAACAAGACTGGCGTTTTCACAGCTTCAGATTGGACTAAATTTTCTAAATAAAAACTTTTTCTTAGTCCCTGTTCTTTTGTGCTTTTAATGATAAACTCAAAATATGAAATAATGGATCAGAGGGAGCAGTGGCTAATGTAAATCAGTCTCCATTTGTTGGTTTATTCCTTCTTGCAGTTTTGAACACAACTTTGTAACCTCTGAGTAGCAATTTATGTTCATTTCCCTGCTAAAATGAACCTTTAAAAAATGCACTTGCCTCCCCCGCCATTCCTAAAAGAGACCTACTTAGCTCTTATTCATCACCTGGGACAATCCATCAGAATATGCCCACCAGCAGGACAGCTGGAGTGTTATAGAAAGAGTTCAGTCTGGGGCTAGAGACTTGGGTTCAAGTCTCAGCTCTGCCACTTACTAGCTGTGTGACCTCAGGAAACTCACTTTGAATTTCAATGTGGAATTCAGTTTTTTGAGCCTTCGGGTTTTTTATCTGTGAAAGAGAATTTGGGAACTTAAAAGATTTCTAAATTCCCTTCAGTGTCCAAGAATGCTATATCCTCTGCACTATAAGACATATAGATGTAGAAGTACTAAAAGACTTGACCTTTTCTATCTCTAATAAATATATAGGCATTCAATACACATTTCTAGAACTTCTCCTATGTGACAAATACTGTGTTCTGTGCTGGAAAAACCTAGAGGAATAAAACAAAGTCACTGCTCTCAAATAAGTCATAACCTAGACTGTGAGACAGGTCAAGAAGAAATTTCAACACAAAGAAATGATGGCTATGAGGAGATCCCTTTAAAGACCCCTTTCATGTAGCAAAAATTTGAGAGTTGCAGAACTTATCACTTCCAAAAAAGAAAAGTTAGTTAGATTTTTGAAGTTCAGAGAAGATAGTGTTAAAGTTGAACTAAAAAGTCTTTATATGTAAAGTATTATTGCACTTCAGATGATAAATAAAAGAAAAAAATTAGCTATCACTATCAGCTATACAAAGTCACACTTGTGAAATAATAGACAGAGTTAGATTGGAAATTTCAAAATAAAAGAAGGAAAGGAAGGAAGGGTGGAAGGAAGAGTGAAAACCACTCAAATAAAGCATATCTGTTTGTATTTTTAAATAGGATAGATTGCTTAGGGTGGGTGTGATAGGGATATGCAGAATGGCGAGCTTGGACTCTCCTTACAGGTTCTTGTCCTATGAAGTTTGAAGAACAAAATTCTCTGACTAAAAGATTTTAAACAAAAATGTGGAAGTTTATTGCAAGTGTATACAAATTTCCCCTGAGGAGGAGTCCCCAAATTGGTACAGCCTCTCTCTACATAAAATGGGAAAAATCTAGTCTTCTGAGTCTCTTTGTTTACAGGTTTATAAATGCTGGAAGCTTCTTTGTCTGTTCTTGACACTTTCTAATTGGACTATTCCTCTTTTTATGTCCCCTGTGCTTTCCTACTTGGCTATTTTCCCTCTTTTCCTTGCATGGTGTCAGTTTCAAAGTTTCAAAGCTCACCTGGTGCTCCCCTCTTCTTCTTCCCCTCATCTTGTAACATTCTTGTAAACAATCAGGTAGCTTGGAGCTATGCATTTCTCTCCCATGGACTCCCCTTCCCTAAAATGGTTTCATTCTGTCTCTAAAGTCCTTTCAGTAGTGGCTTGGAAGAGGGGGGTATAGGGAGAGAATGCGAGATATCTGTAATACTATCAACAAATATATATATATACACACACACACACTAGAGGCCTGGTGCACAAAATTCATGCACAGGGTGTGTGTCCCTCAGCCCAGCCTGCACCCTTTCCAATCTGGGACCCCTCAAGGGATGTCTTATTGCCCGTTTAGGTAGGATCAGGCCTAAACGGGCAGTCAGACATCCCTCTCACAATCTAGGGCTGCTAGCACCCAACTACTCAACTGCCTGCCTTCCTGATTGTCCCTAACCGCTTCTACCTGCCAGCCTGATCACCCCCTAACCACTCCCCTGCCAGCCTGATTGATGCCTAACTGCTCCCCTGCAGGCCTGTTTGTGCCTAACTGCCCTCCCCTGCAGGCCTGGTCCCTCCCAACTGCCCTCCCCCAATGGCCTGATCACCCACAACTGCCCTCCCCTTCTGGCCATCTTGTGGCAGCCATCTTGTGTCCACATGGGGGCAGCCATCTTTGTGTGTTGGAGTGACAGTCAATTTGCATATTAGATAGGATATCTAATAAAAGAGTAATAAGCAAATTATTCTTTTATTAGATATGATAGCTAATAAAAGATTAATATGCAAGTTGACCATCAATCCAACACACAAGATGGCTGCTCCCATGTGGTCAAAGATGGCTGCCTCCATGTGGACACAAGATGGCCACTACAAGATGGCCTTCAGGGGAGGGTGGTTGTGGGCAGGTAAGGGTGACCAGGCCAGCAGAGGAGGGCAGTTGGGGATGACCAGGCTGGCAGAGAAGGACAGTTGGGAGAGACCAGGCTAGCAAGGGAGGGCAGTTGGTGGGGACCTAGGCCTGCAGGGGAAGGCAGTTGGGGTGGGGGGGACCAGGCCTGCAGGGGAGGGCAGTTGTGGGCAATAAGGCCAGCAGGGAGGGCAGTTAGGGATGACCAGGCCAGCAGAGGAGGACAGTTAAGAGCAATCGGGCTGGCCAAGGAGCAGTTAGGCATTGATGAGGCTGGCAGGGGAGTGGTTAGGAGGTGATCAGGCTGGCAGGCAGAAGCGGTTAGGGGAAATCAGGCAGAGGCAGATGAGTGGTTGGGAGCCAGCAGTCCTGGATTGTGAGAGGGATTGTTCTTTGAATAAAGAACAATCCAGCAGTCCTGGATTGTTCTTTATTCAAAGAACAGTATTGACTCTCATAAAAGATGGCAATCTATCCTGTGAGGCCCAGTGCATGAAATTTGTGCACAGGGTGGGGGGTCCCTCAGCCCAGCCTGCACCTTCTCTAATCTGGGATCCACTAAACATGGGCCAGATGCTGGGAAGAAAACAAAGGTGAACCTGACAGGGGACACAGAATTGAACCAGGTAACTGCTTGGGTTCCTACCCTTAAACACTGTTATCGTCTCCAGAAAGCATTGAAATAATATACAAATGAGTGATCCTCTCCTCATATGTGAAAAGAAGGGAGAGACCCAAGCTGATCCTGGCACCAAATGCAAACATGGAAAATAATTGCTGACAGATAAAATCAGTCAATTCAGTCTGTCAGATTTCAGTAGGTAAAATGACATGAAAGCCATTATGGTGCTCTGTTCTCTATTGCACTGTGTATATAATCTTCCTCAGAAAATTATGAGCTCATTTTTTCTTTTTTTATATATATTTTATTGATTTTTTTTTTTATACAGAGGAAGAGAGAGGGATAGAGAGTTAGAAACATCGATGAGAGAGAAACATAGATCAGCTGCCTCCTACATGCCCCCTACTGGGGATTGAGTCCACAACCAAGGTACATGCCTTGGACCAGAATCAAACACCAAAAACTTCAGTTCCCACGGAGCCAAACCGGTTAAGACAAGCTCATTTTTTTCTTAAGAAACTTCACCTTTAGGTCACCCTGGACTTCTTAGTGACACCCAGAGTTTTAAAAAAAAAAAAGTATCATTAATCTATTCTAACTGTGTTGCCTCTACTCTTAGTTTTCTAATCAACTCACTCAAGAAATGTCTTCATTCTGTTGGTTAAGTCTTTGAGGACGAAGTAATTCTTTAATCTTCTATTATTCAGGGCTTTTGGGACATAAACTACTTTGCTCTACGTTCCCCACAGTTCTCCAGTTTATATTCTTTCAATAATTTAAACCAGTTTCTAAAAATAAAGTTGTTGAGTACTTGCTACATGTACTAGTAAGATACTGTTCTGGGCTTTTCCTTCATAGAGCTTCCCCATAGAACCAAGTAAAGGAACAAGCAGAAGCAGAGCAGTTGTGTTCAGGTGAAAAAACAAAAGTAAGTAGTACAGCCAGTATGGAAAACAGCATGAAAGTTCCTCAAAAAATGCAAAATAGAACTACCACATGACTCAGCAATTCCACTTCTGGGTATTTATCCAAAGAAATTCAAAACACTAATTCAAAAAGAGATATCCACCACTATTTCATCATAGCGTTATTTAAAATAGCCAAAATATGGAAGCAAGCTAAGTGACCATCAATAGATGAATAAATAAAGAAGTGGTGCATATATATACAGTGGAATATTACTCAGCCATTAAAAAGAATGAAATTTTGCCTTTTGTGAGGTTTGGATTTTTATTTTACAACAGCCAGTAATACCTTGCCTATTGTAAAGAGTAAACCAAACAAAACAAGGCTGAATGAAGGGGGGAATAGTGTTCAAGCAAAAAGGGCACAGTGACACAAAGGTTAGGATGATGTTCAAGAAACTGAGAATCCAATGTGTTTGGAACATAAAGTAGGAGGAACAGAGAAGTGAGATATCAGGTTTGAAGTGTAAACAGAGCTATAATACTAAACTATTAAAACCACATCGGGGACTTCATATTTCATTTGAAGAATATTAGAGAGACATTAAAGGGGCCCATGAAGTGGAATGCCAGAATCAAATGCATGCTTTAGGAAGCTCCCCTAGCTGTAATATGGACGATAGATTCTGGAAGGTCAAGACTGTACCAAGGGAGGGAGGCATGGAGACTGCTGCAACTGCACAGGGAGAGAATGATAATAGCCTGGCCTCAGGTGGCAGCAATGGAGATGGAGAAGGGTCAACAGATGGGGGAGTTCAAGTTAAAGTCTCTAGGACTGAACAACACAGAATGTAGCTACTCTACAGAGACATAAGACACAGCAGGATTGTGTCCCTTCTACCACAGCAGGCCATTTCCAGAGACAGAATCAACAATATGAACTAGCATTGGCCATAATACAGGTTCTATATCCAGTAGGGTTTTTTTAGCTGCAAATAATACAAGCTAACCCTGGAAAGTTTAAACAGAGTTAAACTGGAAAGTTAAAACAGGAAATAATTTATTAAAGAATATTAAGTCACTCACAGAATTTCTTGAAGAGCCAGAGAAGCATAATAAAGGTTTCTGAACCAGGAATCATGATGACATCACACCATATGCTGCTTCAATTGAAATTATCACTGTCTCCCTGGCTAGCTTAAGGCCTCAACAGCTACCCTCTCCACATGGCCATGGCCATCGGGTATAGGCTCTGTTGCTTCAGAAAATCAGATATAACTACCACCATCCTTACCACAGTGTGTTTTTCCCCAGGTATCTTTTTATTTGTAGCACTAACTTCCAATTTGAAGTTCGGTGACAGTACTTTCCCTGCCTGCAAGCACCAAATACACATACCCAAACCCTGACTACAAGGAAAAGCAAAAAAAAAAGCAATTTTTTGACTTCTATACTGATAGGCAATGATTTACAAGATAGTAAGTTTTTCAAATAGAGAAGAATGTTCAAAGGTGGTCTAAAAGAATACCAGATGTTCACTTGTGAGGTGCTCTTCTAGGAATAATTAGGGCTGAAATCTTAATTAGTCTGCATAAAAGCAAGGAAATCATAGGATCAGAAACCTATAATGGTCACAGGTAAGTAGACTTAAAGCAATCAAGAAACTAAGAAGGGAAAACCAATATCAAGACACAAATCCACTCACAATCTTCAAAATACAGGGTATGCCTTTATTTTATAAATGCATTCTTCAAACTATTTTAAAAATAAACTATTAAAGAACATAATAGGAACTGACTCTCAAAAGCAATCCTGCAGTGAATCCTTATATAAAGCATTATTCCTTAATGTGTTTCATAAACCCTGGTTGACTTTATTGGTTTACTCAAAGTAGGACACAAGTACTAAACAGAAAGAGATACTGGTTATTAATGATACAAGGAATATCAGGTGAAGGATAATGTGTCTGTGGTTGAAACCTATGACCTGGTTATATAAGAAGTCATATGAGGCCCCTCTGGCAAAGTGCAGAGAGTTACAGAGGGCCCAGGAAATCTAATTGTTGAAAAAGAGAACAATGTTATAGAAACTGAGAAGCCACAAATTAACTCCTAATTTACTGAACTATTCAACAAGGAGGTCATATCAACATTCCTGAACCCTTCTCATGGAAATAATATTAGGCTAGGAAGGCAGTAATGGATAGACATTTAACATAGTCCTCACCCTTAAGAAACCCACAGTCTAGTGAAGGAATCTGATCTGTAGACAACAATTATAATAAATAGCAGAGAGACCCAATAGCTATGAATAGAGATCGAAGATGTATTCTGGGTTCAGAAGGAGAAAGCAATTAATTCTGGAATAAATTGAGTTAACTAGAAGGAGAAGGTGACATCTGAGCTGGCTTATAAATATTGCTATAGTCTGAATATTTGTGTCCTCCCAAAATTCATAAGGTGATTTCTAGTTTCCCAGGTGATGGTATTAGGATGTGGGGCTTTGGGGAGGTGATTAAGTCATAAGGTGAAGCCCTTATGAATGGGATTAGTGCTTTTATAAGAGGCAGAAGATGCTCCTTCTGCCATGAGAAGACACAGTTGCAAGGCATATTTAGGACCTACAAAACATGCCCTCATCCGACAACAAAACTACCAGCAACTATATCTTAAACTTCCTATCCTCCAGAACTGTGAGAAATAAATTTGTTGTTTATAAGCCACCCAGTGTATGATTCCCCCCTCACCCTACAGTTTGAAAGACTAAGACAAACATAAACCCAAAGGACAGATGGCTAATGGCTAAGGGAAGTGAGGGATAGACTTAACACCCTTTGAAGAGAGAGCCTAATTCCAGTCACAGGCGCTCAGATGCTCTCTTTGAGTTATTCTTTCCAATGATGGGCAACTTTCTCCTACAGAAAACCTTTTTATGTTTCTTGGGTTTAAACAAGATCATCCACTTTCCACCAGGTCTTGCATAAATGAATAAACAGAAGCCCAAAGAGGGAAATCTGATCACTAACAGGTTTTCAGCCAGTAATAGTTGTATGGCCTTGGGCAATATACTAGTACTTTCTGAGCCAGCACTTTTCAACACAAACACAATGGAAGCAAGCCACAGAGAGAGCCACCTATGTAGCTTACATCTTCTACCAAACACATTAAAAGGATAAAGAAACGTGTGAAATTAAGTTTATAAGTTTATTTGAGTCAAAATATCACTTCAATATGTAATCAATAGAAGTCTTAAAATCCAGGGAGCATTTTATTTACCTTATGATACATTTCAATGCAATCTAGCCATATTTCAAGTTCTCTTTTTTTTTTTAAATTTTTTTCTAAATATATTTTTATGGATTACAGAGAGGAAGAGATAGAAACACCAAAGATGATCCGATGTGTCCTGCATGTCCCATACTGGGGATTGAGCCCGCAACCCAGGAATGTGCCCTTGCCCAAGAATCAAACCCGGGTCCCTTTGGTCCCCAGGCTGACTCTCTATCCACTGACAAACAGTCAGCTTCTCATTAGCCACGTGTGGTTGGTGGGTATAGTACCGGACGGTGCAGTTCTATATCTTAGCTTTCTTATCTGTGAAATGAGGATAAAATTGCCTAGGTCACTGGAAGGAACATGAGAGATCTCTTCCTGGGAAACCCAATAAATCTTGTTTCCCAAGGTCTTTTCTCTCATGGCCCCGCCCTCCTTCAAGTCTCCGCTCCTTTCCCCGCCCCCTTCAAGCTCAGGGAGAAAGCAGCCCTGTCACAAATGCAGTGGGCTTCATAGCAGCACAGCCTTTAACCACAGTGTGGCTGGCTCCTGGGTCTCCCACCCCTTACCTCATTGGCTCTGCGTCGCCGCTCTGGGCTTTGGCAGTGTGGCTGCAGCGCTGCTGAAGGGGCCAGGACTTGGCTGTGAGTGGAGGCAAGGAGCCAGAGTTACCCATGTGAGCTGCGCCTGGAAGCATGGATGTGAGCGAACTGCTCAGCTACCACCCCAACAGGGGCATAAAACGATCCCGGGATGAGGAAGAGGAGGAGCTGAAAAGGCCCAGGAAACAGGCTGGTTCTGGAGAACGTGGCCGCTTTAGGGAAGAGGGAATGACATGGGAAAAGCAGCAGATGACCAAAAAAGGCTGCTTCAGATTATGGACAGAGAGGGTGAGGAGAAAGAGGAAGAGGAGGAAACACTGGATGCAAGCTCAGTGAAGAAAATGATCCTTACATTTGAAAAAAGGTCATACAAAAACCAAGAGCTGCGGATCAAGTTTCCAGACAAGCCGGAGAAGTTTATGGAATCCGAACTGGACCTCAATGACATCATTCAAGAGATGCACGTGGTAGCCACCCGGCCAGACCTGTACCCCCGCCTCGTGGAGCTGAACGCTGTTCAGTCTCTTCTAGGGCTGCTTGGACACAATTATATTGATGTGTCCATAGCTGTGGTCAATCTGCTTCAGGAATTAACAGATGTAGACACCCTCCACGAGAGTGAAGAGGGAGCGGAAGTGCGCACCGAGGCTCTGGTGGCACTGCTCCTGCAGACTCTGGAGCGCCTGCAGCAGTCTGTGAAAGAGGAGGCGCAGGGTGTGCACAACACTCTGGCTCTTGTGGAAAACATGGCTGAGTTCTGGCCCAGAGGTGTGCGGAGGCCACCCAGCAGGGTTTTCTGCGGTGGCTGTTGAAGAGGCTGAAGGCAAAGATGCCTTCTGATGCCGGCCAACAAGCTGTACTGTAGTGAAGTGCTGGCCATCTTGCTGCAGGACAGTGATGCAAACAGGGAATTGCTTGGGGAGCTGGGTGGAATCGATGTGCTTCTTCAGCAGTTAACCGTGTTTGAAAGACAATCGTATCACTGCGGAGGAGCAGGAGATGATGGAGAATCTGTTTGACTCGCTCTCTTCCTGCTTGATGCTCAGTTCCAAACAGGAGCGCTTCCTGAAGGGTGAGGGTCTTCAGCTGATGAATCTCATGCTCAGGGAAAAGAAGATTTCTAGGAGCAGTGCCCTGAAGGTGCTGGACCATGCCGTGATTGGGCCCGAGGGCACAGACAGTTGCCATAAGTTTGTTGGCATTCTGGGCTTAAGAACCATCTTTCCTCTCTTTATGAAATCTCCCAAGAAGATCAAGAAAGTGGGGAGCATTGAGAAGGAACATGAAGAGCATGTCTGTTCGATCCTGGCTTCCCTCCTACGGAACTTGAGAGGGCAACGGCGAACCAGGCTGCTGAGTAAATTCACTGAAAATGGCAGCGAGAAGGTTGACAGACTGATGGAGCTGCATTTTAAATATCTGGATGCGATACAGGTGGCCGACAAGAAGATTGAAGGGGGAAAGCATGACAGGGTCCTGCGAGGGGAAATCCTAGACATCGACTCTGAAGATGAGTTCTGTCTCTGACGCTTGAAGGCAGGGCTCTTTGTCCTCCAGCACATCTGCTACATCATGGCAGAGATCTGCAATGCCAGGGTCCCCAGATTCGGCAGAGTTCACCAGACCTTAAACATGAGAGGAAGCTCCATCAACATGGTCAGGCACATCATCAGGAGTAGGCGGAGAGCATCGGGGATGGCCGGAGTCCGGAGTTCTGGGTGAGCAAGCAAAAGCGCATCCTGGGCCTGCTGGTCAACTTCTAGAGCCCACCCTGGGCAGCACCGACACTCTCAGGGCCTTCCTCCCAGTTTCTACTGGGCTCAATGTGACTTTCTGACAAATTGAACTAGTGTACCCCAGTAAGAACCTTCTAAGGATGGTGCTTTAATCCACTCACCGTCCAATCTATACTTAGCCACTTGCCTCTAAAACAGCATTTACCAACCTTTCCGACCCCACGGACCACCAGTGGTCCATGAACCACTGGTTGGCTACCACTAATCTAAAACATAGGCCAACTGGTTTGATTTAACAACAGAAAACTGTACATTATAGGTAGAGTAATTCATACAATTTGGGTATTAGCCAGAAGGATTTCTTCTGGCAAAGTATCTTTTCCCAGCTGCCAGTCACCTCTACCCAAAATGCCCACATTCAATAATGCATTTTTTTGGATCTTATCATCTGCTTTTGGCTTCAAGCATTTCCAGCTACAATTCCAATGCCCTTGGTTGGAAAGATTCCTTAAAGTCTTATCAGCCCCACTCAATTATACTTCTCTTATCAGTACCTCTCTTATCATACTTAGTTTCTTCCTTGCATTATCCATACTGAACTCTTTGTTCTTTGCCCTCCCTTCCTGGTTTCTAATCTTCTCGAGAGCAGAGATCACATCTTATTTATCTTTGGGGTCTTGGAAACTAATACTGTGCCTGGGTATAATGCACAACAGGTATTCAATGCCAGATTTTCCACTCAAAAGCTGTGAAATCTTGACAAAGTCATTTAGCCTCCTGAGTTTCCTTGTCTAACCTATCTGTGAAATAAAAACATTCTAAACTATTTCCCAAGTTGTTAGAATACTTGCATGGCAACATACCTAGTAATCTATAAATCACTACCCTATATAATCCTATATAATAAAAGCCTAATATGCAAAGCATCCGAATGGTGGAATGACTGGTAGGACAACCAGTGGAATGACCAGTCACTATGACACGCACTGACCACCAGGGGGCAGATGCTCAATGCAGGAGCTGTCCCCAGCCCTCAGGCCCCAGGCCAGCCAAAGTGTGTGCTAGTGGGGGGGTTAGGGGGACAGATTGTCCTGCTGGTTGCCCCACAAATCGGCCCTGATCACTGGCCAGGCCTAGGGACCCTACCTGTGCATGAATTTCATGCACTGGGCCCCCAGAACACATCTAAATCAATATTTTCATGCAACTAGCATAGTTCCAGGCCATTAAGTGTATGCTGATTAAATGAGGAACAAGGGTACAGCTCTTCCATAAACAAGCCATGGGAGAAGGGCCTGAAGTTCAGCCAGAGCCAGAGAGAAGTGTGAGCCACACTGAGGATAAAGATGTTGGCACCAGTGTTTATTAAAATACATTTCACTTTCAAAATTGAGCTATCAGCTGTTAAAGTGTATATACATACTTTGGGGGATATATATATATATATATATATATATATATATATATATATATATTTAATGCTGGGGCAAAGAGGAAATTTCATGTTGCCCTGGCCCCAGAGCCTGTCTCAGCCAGGGACATTGGGACTTTGGGGCTGTTAGGCCCAGCTTCCCAGATAGTCTCTGCTTCCTGGGCTGTCTCATCTGCAACTTCTCCCTGTCAGGATTTCCTATTCATGTATCAGCTGTGTGGCCCAATTGCGATTTCTTTTTATTCGCTGGTTTTTCGTTGTTTACCCAGGTTTATTCATCTGCTTCTCTTTGAATTTGTTATCTAAATATATATCTGCTGAGCATGAATTATTTTTACTTCTTTTCCTTCTAGTTCCCTGGCCAATTTTGAAAGCTGCCTCTCTAAACAGTCAACTTATAAGTGGGTGATTCGGAACATATTTAAGCAAAGCTCAATCTCATTATTTTTATAAACCCCCTCCTTCCTTTCCGCTCTCCTCCCCAAGAAACACCAACTCCATAAAAATCATGCACTGTGTGAGGGACGTGGAGACATAAAGAAGCAAATCCTGGGAAATGTGGTTGGTAGAACTAACCCTGGGAGCAGATGGAGGTTCTGAAGCAAAGGATGCTAGCACCAGAGATGTCTCTTGAGACAGGCAGTGCCCACCCCTGGGGGAAAAAAAAATGCTGTGAAACAGTGATGTGACAGCAGCACCCTTGGGAGGGACATTTGAAGTTTGGGGACAATGAGGCCATGAGGACCACATGTAGTAGCACAGTTGCTTTGGTCACACACCATTTACACTGGGTGCTCTGAGAGGACAGATAGCCCTGCCTCTCAGGGCAGCACCATCTCTCAGAGTATCTATAAACTTAGAGTAGGCTGCAGAGGTGGCCTCATCCTAGCTCAAGTTAGCTCTCAGCCCATCTGTTACCATTTATCTGGGTCAGTGATACTTAAGAATTTAACAAGTTAGAAGAAAAATAGTCTAGCTTGATTTGGGTTGCTTTTTCTTTTTCCTTTTAGAGGATTATCTGTAACCCACCTACATTACATATATCCACTCCTGGATAAGGGTCTGTGGTGATCTATTCAAGTTTAAGAATTCACATTCTTGTGGATATAAAATAGTTGTTTAAAAACCTAATTGTTCATAAATTAAAAAAAAAAAAAAAACCTCTAAAGTTGCGATTGCACTGGGGAAACTAGACTACAGTGAGATATAATATTTTCCAGAGGAAAATATTTGGATCTAAAGTAAGAAACCAGGAAGAACAAACCAGTGAAGGGAAGAGGAAAATCTCTCAGAGAGAGCCACCCACACAGTGAGCAGTGAATAGGCCTTGGCTGTGGGTCTAGGGCTGATACTAGCAATTCATGCATGTCTGTATGAGAGCACAGGGTTCTCTCTACAACAGTGAGATTAATCAGCTTCTCTGCTTGATTCTGAGTTGGAAGGAGGCTTGTTGAACTGGGTGTAAAACTGCCCAAACTATGCACATGTATTAAATAACAAGAAAAAATTTACTTCCCAAAAGTAAAGAAGCAGAATTTAAAATCCTGGCTTTGGTTTTTGTTTATTTGTTTGTTTGTTTGTTTTTTAATAATAGTGGGAAGAGAGGGGGAGCGGAGGGGGTGAGAAGGGGGAGTGGAGTTGGGGGAGAAAAAGAGGGAGCGAGAAATCGCTCTGGCATTACATCCCAGACCTATGGTTGAGCAAAGTTCCTAACTTTCCCTGAATCCCAGTTTCTTCATCTTTAAAGAAAGTAAAATAAGACCTATGAGGATTAAGTGTGAGATGATATTTGTAAAACATCTGGCACATAGAATAAGGGCAATGGGGGAATAATGATGATCATGATGACTAATGACAGCAACAACATTGATGGAATGAAAAAGGGCAAGAGACAAGGTGAAGGAGGAAGGGGGAGGAAAAGAAATCAACCAAATATATCTCTTTAGAAAGAGGGGAAATAACAATCTCTATAAAAGTAAGTCAAAGTCATATACAGAGAAAGGGCAACATAGAAAGACAGGTTCTTTTTAATTCAATTTTCTTCTAGATAACAGAAAAAAAAACCTTAAATGCCCAAACAAGATTGAAAGGTACTGTTTCTAGCTCTTAAGAATTCCACAAAATGTAGACTTGTTTACTTTTTAATAGGAAGTTTGTTCTATTTTATGGATTGTCAAAAGCCTTGGGTACAATTCAATTTCAAAAACACTTAATGAGGTCACACTAAGTCTCAGTTCTTGTACTAAGTGCTAGGCATCCAAAATTATATAAATGGGAAAAAGGAGTTTGTGATTTGGACAGGAAAAAAACCAAATTGATAGACCACAGAAGAGAATGCCAAGTGGTGATGCCACAAAATCACTATCAGAAAGCACAGTTGGAGCACAGATAAGACAGTACTGAACTGTCTGGTGGATATGGGACTCTTCACTGAAAAAGTGACATTTGCATTGGGCCTGGAATATTTATTGCTAGTAGTGGGCAAAGCAGACAATAGAGGGAAACCCACCAGCCAGAGGGAACAGAATGACCAAGACCATAAAGTGAATGTTGATCAGATCTGTATTTTAGGATGATAAACCTGGAGCTGATGTGGAGAATAAACTGAGTTGGGTTTCTAGAAGGAAGCAAAAAGGTTAATAGCACCTGCAATACTTCAGGTGAGAGACAAAGGGGCCAAACTAAGTCAGAGGTAGGAGATGCTGGCTAAATCCAAACAAAAAAATGTTTTTTAAAAAAGTATCATATCACCCAAAGAATGGCATGAGTCTCCAAATTATTGGCCATGGGGTCATCAAATCCATGAGCTAAACTGGTCACAAAGCTTGCTTTTATAATTTTCTCCATCTCTTTATCTGTGTTAGGGGTTCCCCATCTGATGCCCCATTATAGGCACCAGTGTCTGTGCTTTCTTTTGAGTGCTTAGAACCTGCCTTCTCAGGAAACACCCAGGCTTCAGACTTCCCTACTTTCTAATTCTTGAACAATTTTTGAAAAACTGAAGTAACTTGTCTACCTAAGCTTTCATATTCGTATTCTTTTATGAAAAACTAGAGGCCCGATGCATGAAATTTGTGCAAGGGCCTTGGCTTCAGCCCCCACCCACCGCAGCCATGGCCAGGGGCCTCTGCTACCTCTGCCACAGCTCCTGCCCAGTCTAACTAGATTATTACGCTTTTATTATTATAGATTGGCTGGTTCCAATATTTCACACTAAAATGTTCATGATCATTTTGGGTATTTTAGCAGTTACCTCCTAGAAACATAACACATAGGCCCAAAAGGATGACTCCAATAGTGGGAATTTCTAACATGTTGGTATGTCAGAGTCGGGGCAGGGGAAGAGGAGATGGCTAATTCGAGGCAGAAAGCCACATCAGCACCCATCAGATAACCACATTTCCCAGTATTTTCCTGAGTCACAGCTATGTGTGAGCAGCTGCTGTAGGAAAAAGGAAATCCATCATTGATTCTAAACACAAGAAAAGAAAGAAAGGGGTAAAGATTTTTTTTTTTTTTGGCCTGTTTAAATGTATGTTCACAAGTCCCATATGGAGAAGGGAAGGTTGGGTGTGCTTGACGTGCTGCGTGATTTGCAAATGTCTTATTTTCCCTGCTTTGACGAGTAAGGTGTTACTACAACCTGCCTAGTTTGGGGTGGGGTACTTGGTGAAATCATGATGGCAAATGTAGTGATCACAAAAAGTCTGGCAGTCTCGTGAGTGAAGACTCATTGTGATGCCGAAGCTAGAACTGCAAAGTGGAGTGGCAGAACCAAGACACGCAGTCAAAGCTCATGTCTCCACCCAGCACTCGTGCAAGACAACAAGAGGCACCAAATCGCATAATCCCTAGTTCTCTCCCTTAGAGAATTTAAAACTTATTGAAGAGCTCAGGAAATGCAGGAATAAAATAAAAATTAACAAAAGTAGGCATCTTGTTGTAGTGGAAAGAGCACTAGAGCAGAAATCAAGAAACCTTGTTCAGATCATGAGTTTGATACTTAGTTGCTGTGTATCCTCTTAGACAACTCATTAAGTCTATTTTCTCAGACTTCATCAAGAATGGAAAATAGATTTAAAGTTGGGTGCTAACCAATCAATAGCGACTTCCTAGAGCAGTTTGATGTTATGGATTCTAAAATACACCTGGAGTCAGCGGGAAACGTGCCGTTTTTGATTAGCAATGACAATGACTACCATCAGTTTGAAAGGGAGAGAGTTGCCCTGGCCACTGTGCTCAGTGGTTTGAGCATCAGCCCATTCACCAAAGGATCACAGGTTTGATTCTCAGTCAAGGGCACATATCTGGGTCAGGGTGAGTGAAGAGCCAACCAAATCAATAAGTCCCTCTCACATCAATATTTCTCTCTCTTTCCCTCTCTCTCTTCTTCTCTCTCTCTTTTCTCTCCCCCCTCCACTCTCTCTAAAAATTAATGGAAACGCTCCATGAACCACAGCAGGCTGTTGTCTGGGGCAAGTCTTGCACAAGAAAGAGTTTGATAGTATAGAACCAACTGTCTGAAACCACTTCTGTAAATTTTTAAAGATCTTCCAATTTGAGAGAACATCATACATTTTATTTTATTATCCATTTCCTTTCATTTTCTTCATAATCTTAAAAGTAAAGAGACCATATTTCATAGGGTTAGAAACCACCTGTGGAGAGGAAAGTCAAGAAGAACAGCCACAGAAATCAGTGAACATAAGGAATGAGTTGCTAGGGAGTCGACTGCAACAGAGCACATAACCAGTGTGGTTGACAACACCTACAGAATGCTATTTCTAGAGATGCAGGGATGGCGGAAAGTGGTAAGAGGAACAGGAAGCCAAGTGTGGGATGAACCAAAAACACTCAGGAGGTCCTTTCCTGTTCCTGAAATTCCTTCATAGACTCTCAAACTTGGATTTACCTCTTTTTACAATGGTTACTTCTCAGTATATACGCTAGTTTTCATTAACAGTTTCCAAATGTAAATATCTCTGTGCTGTCCCTCAGAATGGCCCATTTGGGAGAAGAGCTTGGGACAGGTGCCTTCATATTTAGCTTCTTAGCAGCACTGAGAGCTGTGTATCCAAAGCCAAAGCTAGCTCATGGAGAGCTCTGAGAGGATAAGAAATATGTATCTATTGAGGGCGTGGGGGGCAGGGAGGTGCCTGGCTTGTCTGAGGAACAGTACCTTTGTAGAAATTATTAAAGGAAATCATTTCTCCAAGCAATAAAACCCTGTGCAAGAGCACATGGCTGATGGGCAGAGCAGAAACTGAGTTTCAGCCCCTGCTCCCCTTGGCAGTCTGTCACCCTTATGTGAGGCACAACCTGAACAATCACATAGGATATCCCTGTCTGTCCCGCTCCTCCCATGCACTTTCCATGGCAGATCCTTTGAAAACAATGGTCTTCCTCTTTCTTCTATTGCAAGGGTCCTGAATCACAAGAGTGTCAGCTGGAGACTGCAAAGCTGTAACCAACCAGCAAAATGTGCTGAACTAAAACGCATACCATTTCTTTCAGCTCCAGCCTTGCCACTTAGTGAACTGAATTTGGGCAAACTATTTCATCTCGAGGGATTTTGTAGATTGCAGCAGTGGCCGTTAATTCTTCACAGTGCCTTCCATATATCCATGGGGTGTGCGCTGAACATGGCAGGCATCAGCTGCGGTGGGATGGTGGAGCAGGTGAGCAGGGGCGCTAGACCAAGGCGGGCGCTGGTCACTGTCATCGGGGTGAGCCTCTGGTGGTTACTGAAAATTCTTTGCTCCTGTGTGCCACAGTACCTCTCCCTCATCCCACCCCCACCCCACCCCCTCCTGAGCACTCGCACCAGCTGCCAGCGCCGGCCCTGCTCACACCTGCTGCTGGCGCCTGGCACTGGCCCTGATCGCTTAGCTCAGCAATTCAGAACCGTGTCAAGGGCAGTAAGACCACATACCCTCTCATCTCCATACTCAGCCCTTCTCCAGTCCAGCCTCTACTTGGATGCATGATTGACCTTCCCAAAGCATGAATCCAGTTACGTCCCACCTCTCTTCAAAGACCTTGAATGTTTTCCCTCCACCTACTCAATGATGTCTAAATTATTTTAGTTAAGGATCAAGACCTCTCTAAACAGGTCCCAATCCAACTTTTCAGCCTTATCTCTCATTATTAACCTCTTATACCTACACCTCATGCATTCATATTATCCTTTATAAGTTCCATTAACTTTTATATAGTACTAAAAAAATAGAACCACACTCTTATGAATACATATGGTGTGATGATGTCTTTTTAAAATTTAATTACCAAAAAAAGTCAATTGCCTTATTTGCAGATCCATGTCAAAAGTGTACAATTTAGAATAGATAGATTATCTTTGACTGTCCAGGGAGAGACATGTTCCAAAGCAGACAAAACAAATACAGCATATATCCTCAGTTGTCCTTCAACCTACAACATAAATTACTAAAGCAAATGAATACACTACGAATATTGAGCTAGAGCGATGCTTGACTAAACAGATGATATGTTTTTAGCATTGCATAGTGTACAGTGTAGGTTAAGGGCATTTTAGGGATGAGTGGGAGGAAAGGTGACAGACTTTCTCAAATATTGTTCAACAAATGCACTTGAAAGTAGTAGACTGCAAGTAGAGCCAGCATCCTTCTAAGGTAGTGTAACACAATTCTTTGTAATAGCTGATCTTTGTTCATACTTATGCAAAAAGGTACTCTTTGAGTACGTAGTCTTCAGTCTGGACACAAAGCAAATGCTCTGAAACAAGTGCTGAATTGAAATCCTTTGATCAGAGTGTGTAAAACAGATAGGAGAATCTTCAACCTGAATACATGACTCTACTAAAACCTTAGAAAATCTAATGAAATTGGAGAATGTGAAACCATAAAATCCTAGAAGTAACTATAAGCAGCAAAATCTCTCATAGCAATATGTTTGTAGATACATCTCCTTGGGCAAGGGAAAATAAACAAATGGGACTATATCAAAATGAAAAGCTTCTGCACAGCAAAAGAAACTATCAACAAAATGAAAAGGGAGCCCACTGTGTGGGAGAGCACATTTGCCAGTGATACATCTGATGAAGAGTTAATATTAAAAAAAAATAAGAAATTCATACAACTTAACAAAAGGAAGGCAAACAATCCAATTAAAAAATGGGAAAAGGACCTAATAGACACTTCTCCTAAGTGGACATACAGATGGCCAAAGGACAATGAAAAAAATGCTCAAAGTCACTGATCATCAGAAAGATGAAAATTAAAATGACAATGAGATATCA
Source organism: Corynorhinus townsendii (assembly GCA_026230045.1). Classification (NCBI taxonomy): domain Eukaryota; kingdom Metazoa; phylum Chordata; class Mammalia; order Chiroptera; family Vespertilionidae; genus Corynorhinus; species Corynorhinus townsendii. Next base: position 71,656,652 of record JAPDVU010000008.1, read on the forward strand.
CCTCATATCTGTCAGAATGGCTACCCTCAACAAATCAACAAATGACAAGTGCTGGCAAGGATGTGGAGAAAAGGGAACCCTAGTGCACTGCTGGTAGGAATGCAGACTGGTACAGCCATTATGAAGAACAGTATGGAGTTTCTTTAAAAAATTAAATATGGAACTGTCATTTGACCCAATGATCCTACTTATAGGAATATATCCTCAGAAACCTGGAATATATCCTAAGAAACCAATCAGAAAGAATATATGCACCTCTATATTCATAGCAGCACAATTTACAATAGTGAAGATCTGAAAAACAGCCCAAGTACCTATCAGTGGATGAGTGGATAAAAATGCTGTGGTACATTTACACCACGGAATACTATGCAGCAGTAAAAAAGAAGGATCTCTTACCCTTTGAGACAGCATGGAGGGACCTGGGAGAGTATCATGCTAAGTGAAATAAGTCAGTCAGAGAAAGACAAGTATCACATGACCTCACTCATATTTGGAATCTAATGAACAAAATAAACTGATGAACAAAATAGATCCAAAGACAGAAGCATGGAACTGACTGTCCAATCTCACATGGAAGGCAGGGGTGGGTGGGTGGGTTGGTGGGAAGAGATGAACCAAAGACCTTGTATGCATGTATGTGTGTGTGTATATATATGCATAACCCATGGACACAGACAATAGTGTGTTGAAGGCCTGGGACTGCGGGCAGGGGTTGCTAGAAAGGGTCAGTGGGGGGTGGGGTGGGGAAGGAGACATATGTAACACTTTTAACAATAAAGATTAAAAAAAAAGAAGAAGAAGAAATTGGAGAATGTGGGACTGGAGAAGAAAATGCCTCTGTTTGATTACTTTCTGCACGCCTTTCTACAAGCTGCTAATAAGACTGCACGCTGGAGTGGTGTCTGTAGTAAACATTCCCTCCAGCGTGCAGTCCTATTAGCAGCTTGTTATTAGCAATTTTATTATGCACTACAAAACCCAAAATGTGGTTGGATGACTGCCAGTGAATGGGTACACTTGGAAGATGGTCCCACCTTTTAGGCCATACAACAGAGCACCTGACAGAAAGGTGTATATATTCTTTACCACTAGTGAAGCTTGGTAGACTGATCCAGCAACTTTAGAACATCCAACCTATCTGCCCTTGGCCCACTTTCTACTGCACCAAAGCAGTGTAAACAAACGAAACATGAAACATTAGCAATTGCCCTACTTGGTCAAATAGAGACCATAGTTAATTCAGGCCTTAGAAATGCTTTTATTCCTTTTAACTGGAATTATAGATTTTATTCTCTGCATTAATATAGCTAACAAATTCACCATTATAGGGCAAAAATGTCATGAAGTATGTTTATAGTACAATCAGTATATTAAGTTCATATGCCCCAGAGAAATCTAGGCTGAAAGTATTTTAGAATAACTTGTATCTCTAACAAGATTTTATAAAACTTTATAATTGACAGATTCTAAATGAAGAAAATTATTGTTTCACCTATGCATGCTGAGTTAGACAGCTCAACATTTCAAAGTTGATAGCATAGTGAGAACCCAGTGATTCCCCAAATGCCCTTTAGTGTCAGAGGTATGGCCATTATTGAAGGACTAGAAGCATAGAGTGCTTTTTCTTTCTGGTGAAGGTCACACTTTACATTGGAGATGAAAGATATGGAAACAGTTGTTGCAAAGAACAAGCTTCCAGACTGTGATTTATGATTCCATAATTGAAGGCTAGGGGCAGACAAAGGACACTTCCCATGGAAAACAAGAAAAAAATGAATTCCCAGCATGACCCTGAACACTCAAAACAAATTGCCTAGAGAGATGAAGATAAGCACCCAGATAATACAGTGGAACCACAGAAAGAAAGAAAACTAATGGAATAGAGACCTCCTTCCCAAAAAACAAAAAGAGAAATCAGCAAGAAATGAGTTTAGGAAGGACACTGTATGTAATTAATTTCCTAGGGCGGCCATAACAAATAACCACAAACTGAGTAGATTTAGAACAGTCATTTCTCTCACAGTTCTGGAGGCAGGAATTCTGAAATCAAGATGCAATCATGTTTGGTTCCTACAGAGGCTCTGAAGGAAAATCTGTTCCGTGTGTCCATGTTCTAGATTCTGGGAGTTACTGACAATCTTTGGCATCCCTTGGCTTGTAGACATGTAACTCCAGTTTCTGCTCCAAACTTCACATGGCCATCTCCTCTGTCCATCTTAACTCAGCATTCACTTCACTTCACTTCCTTGCATGTACATGTGTATCCAAATTTCCCTCTTATTATAAGGACACACATCATATTGGATTTAGGGTCCACTCTAATCTAGTATGACTTCATCTTACCTTGGTTATATCTTCAAAGACCCTATTTCCAAACAGAAATTTTGGGAGACACTATTTAACCCAGTATAGTAAGGCTACATGAAGATGAGGAGACTAGATTTATCCTATTCACATTGAGACCTTAGCATATAGCATTAGCATGTGGTAGGATACACACACACACACTAAACAAATGAATTGTCCTAATATTATTGCATAGATTAAGAAACTGTATATATCAAATATATGTGATATCCTATATAATAAAAGCCTAATATGCAAATAGACTGAACAGTGGAATGACTGGTTGTTATGATGCGCACTGACCACCAGGGGACAGATGCTCAATGCAGGAGCTGCCCCCAGCCCACAGGCCCTAGGCCAGCCAAGGTGGGGCCAGCCAAGGGCCCCTCATTGCCCTGCCAGTCATCTCACAGAGGCAGGTGGCCGGTGGCAGGTGCCAGTGGGGGACCCCGATCACCCAGTCAGTGACCCCACAGATCGGCCCTGATCACCAGACAGGCCTAGGGACCTTACCTGTGCACAAATTTCATGCACCAGGCCTCTAGTTTTCATATAAGATTAAAATATTATTAAGTATTCCCAAGATTTGACTGGATAGAACTTATGACTGGAATTCATCAGGAGACAGTATATAGTATCTAAAAGAAACATTTTATTTTATTACTATTATTTTTTAAATCTTTATTGCTGAAAGCATTACATATGTTCCTTTTGTCCTCCATTGACCCCCTCCAGACTGCCCTGACCCCCACCCTAGGCCTTCACCACCCTATTGTCTGTGTCCATGGGTTATGCATATATGCATATAAGGTCTTTGGTTGATTATCTCCCACCCATCGACACTCCCCTGCCTTCCCTCTGAGATTCCACACTCTGTTCCATGTTCCCATGTCTTTACTCCACTCATCAGTTTATTTTTGTTAATTATATTAAAAGAAACATTTTAAAGATGTATTTAAAAAGAGTATTCTAAATCAAGATGACAAATTCTTTTAACCAAACCTAGAACTTGAATATGGAAATACATGGTGGAGAGATCATTCTCAAAACAAGGTAAGTAACAGAAAAACAGAAATAATATGTTTGTGGCAACATTCCACAAACCATTTGGACACAGGAAAGAAATTAGTATTTCATTCCAAAGACATATCTACTTCACTTATCTCCTCTGGACTTAACATCACAAGAAAAGGGGAAATTATGTGAATCAGTGGAAATTAGAAGAATGCAGTAAAGCTCTCTAGAGAGTTCACAGTAACTGAGAAGTAAACACCAAGTAGACTCAGTCACGTATCTCACTTTAGAATGGCAAATTAAGCAAAGAGCAGAGAAAACATGCCCATTCTTTTGGCTATCTAGAGGAAAAAGAGAATTCAAGAGAGAAGAGCAATAGTGACTCCTCTTAGTGCCTGTCATATACCTGACACTTTATATGTTACTCTATATAATCCCTAATACAAGCCTTTAGGTTACAAAAGAGAATAGTCAGAAACAGACACCAGTCATGTACTATTCCAAACAATTATCAGTTCTTCTGGGCAGAACAGCAGTCCCTAAGCTGGCAAAAGGGCAAAAACAGGGGGGGAAGAAAACAAGGAAGACAATACAGGGAGAGATAAACAAATAGAGGCAGAGAGATGCAGGAAAAAAAGAGAGACTAAGAGATAAGAGAGGAGGAAGTGATAAACACACACACACACACACACACACACACACACACACGAGAGAGAGAGAGAGAGAGAGAGAGAGAGAGAGAGAGAGAGAGAGAGAGAGAGAGAGAGAGAATTATGAATATTTTCTCTGGCTCTGTGGCTTTTCTCTTTATTCTCCATCACAGGTTGGGTTATCCAGGAGGCAAACTCAGGCAAAGTTTAGCATGCAGAATATTTATTAAGGAGTACCTTATGGCTAATAACTGTGGAAGGGAAAAGCTAGAAACAGGATTGAACACAGAAATCAACTTGTGATGCAGGACCAACAGCCTCAACTGAGCCTGCAGGGATTTTTGGAGTAACAATGGCCTTATAGAGTTGTCCCAATTGGTTGGAGATAGCCAGACCTTTATATTCCTGCAACAATCACTCATTGGCTTATGTGCCATCCCCGAAAGAGGCATGCTCGTGGGCAGGGCAGGTCTGTTCAGCAGAGACCATTCCTGAATGACCTGACAGCTTCTGGCTGGCTACCAACAACACTTCCAGCAAGTGAGGCAGTAAGTTCTTCTTCGGAGAGGAATCTTAGTGACACATTAGTGACACCGAACTCTCTTAGTGCTGTTTTTGTGTGTGTGTTTTTTGAGAAACACTGTAGTCCAATTTAGTAATCATTTCCTTCATATTTAGTGAATTTTGTTTTCTACTTAAAAATCTTTCCATACCCAAATCCATGAAGACATTCTGCTGTTTTCTTCACATTCAGATATATAATCTATTTGGAAATTGATTTTTTTGTGTGTAGTGCGAGTCAGGTTTTATTTTTCCACATTGATTTCTAACTCTTCTCAGCTTCAATATATCAGATAAATAAAATTGAATTGGTCACAGTCACCAAGAGAAATCCAAGTGACTCTTATGATTAACTTAGGAAAACAGGAGAGAGTGATGGGGAAGAAATATTAACTAGAATGGATTCCATTTGAGACCCCTTCTCATGTTTAAGTGGGAAGCACAACAGTGTCTGATAAACCAATTGTATAACTTTACTTGTAAGGATTAAATTAAAAGAAATAAATATAAAATGATGAGCATATTCTAGGAGCTCAATAGATGGTAAATCATATTATTCTGGGGCTAACGTCAGCCCCAACACATAGCTATTTAGAACATTATGGGTTATCACATTCTCATTTCAGTAAAACATATTTAATTGTTTCATTTTTCTACAGATAAAAAGCTTAATATTTTCCTCTTTTATCTTATTTTACCAAGGTCCTATAAAATCTGATAAGATTTGACCAGTAGCATGAACAACATTTTCTACACCTGTTCAAAAGCAGATAAACTGTGTGCTACCATTTCTAGGCACAGACAAAAGGCAATTCATTGACTCCAGAGTGGAAAGTGGCCAACATAATGTCCACCATCACACTCACCAACTTGCAAATACTTAGCAAAATAAATTCTAATCAGGTCAGTAATGCAAATGATTAATGAAGACTCTGTGCTCCCAAAGCACATATGCACATAAGGATATTCTCAGTTCAAATGCATTTTCCTTCACTAGAGTAACATTTAATCAAAACATAATCTCTAAAGGGCACAAAACATAAATTATGACACCTCCCTTTTCTGGAAGATTCTGACTGTTCTCCTACTTCCAATAAGAATGGTCTTCAACCTCACAGCCCATGCTTTGTTCAGCACAGTTTTTCAAAAGAACTGTGCATCAGAGAGAATGTGTTCAACAGCAGTAACAACAAAAACTAACACTGCTTGCACCATTTTGACATTTATTATTTATTAACAAGAAGCTGGGTTAGTTAGCCAACTTCACAGTATCATTAAAGAACCAGGTTCCTTTCAACCTCCCACTCCATCATCCTCAGGCTTCATGGTTCCAATTGGATGCTAATCCTTCAGACAAAATATCTTTAAATGTCAACATTCAAAACTTCCTTTGTTTGATTCTACGTTTTTATTTTTTTCAATTACAGTTTGCATTCAATATTACTGTGTGTTAGTTTTAGTTGCACAGCATAGTGGTTAGACAATTATATACTTTATAAAGTGTTTCCCCTGATATTTCCAATATCCAGCTGGCACCATACATAGTTATTACAAAATTATTGACTGTATTCCCTATGCTGTACTTTACCTCCCTGAGACTCTTTTGTAACTACCAATTTGTACTTCTTAATCCCTTCACCCTTTTCACCCAGACCCCCAATCCCAGTTCCCCTCTGGCAACTATCTACTCATTTTTTAAACAGAGATAAAAATCTTGCCCTCGTACCCCATATAGTAGATGTCCTCATGCAGCTCACTGTCCTGGGACACATGCTCACCCTTAGTTCAGTCACTGGTAAAATGGAACAGAATGGTCAAAATTGATTTATATCTATCATGATTATGATTGACCACCTAAGATCAGGCAGACTGTCCCTCAAACAATTTGGGGGTTCTAATAGCAAGGAGGGAAATCTAGTAGCTATTGGGGCAACAACAATATGTGTCTACCAAAAACACCTTATTATAGGAAACAAAATTTTAAGCCTAGGAAAAAAAGTCAAAATTCCAATGGCGATTATCTTTGGATGACAGGTTTGTGTTGTGTGTGTGTATGGGGGGCACGGAGGGGGGAGAGGGAAGAGGGGTTATTTTTATTTCAAGTGTTATATTTATAAATTTTCTATAATAAACATGTATTGCCTTTATAATGAATGAAAATACTTCCTTGGGATAAAAAATGCACCTATAATTTCCACAACCTACCAAAGAAGCTGAAAGGCAAACATTTCAATATCCAACCAACTCAGAATTACTTTGAGACCCCTCAGAAGAGCATAAGAATGAATACAAATGAGAGAGAAACTGTGTGTCCTCTTCAAGGCTCATCACTGTCATCAATGCACACTTGGGAAGTAGAGTCAGGCTGCTTCTAGTAACCCTTCACTGATATCCTTGGAGTCTGTGGATAGCTTATCATCTTAAGTATGTAAGCTGTGGCCATATGCTCAGCACTGGTATCTTTAGAGAACAATTCTGACTGTAATTTTTAGTAAGAACAATAAATTGCCATCTGTCTGCACACCAGAGACCCAGATGGGTTTATTACTGGAATAGCTTTCTATGTGAATGGACAGTGACAAACTAGTCAGAACTATTTTCTGGAGGTACCAACCCTGAAATCTTAAACTCAGCCTTAGAATGACTGGTGCTTTGTCAGTGTACTTATGTTATAGGAACAGAAGAAATGGTAGAGAAGAGAAAGAGAGCACGTGATCTCAAGGGCATGGTTTAGCTCTGACTCCAAAGACCTCTGACTCCTGCTGTCACTGTGGGGGTTTTCAGTGCCAAATAATAAGGGGTCCTCTGGAGAGAATAGCTGGGTATACTTTACCTTGAAAAAGTGACTCTAGAACTAAAAAGGTCTCACAGGCTGTCATGTGAAGGACAGAATCAAAACAAAGCAGCAATTATAACTAAAATATTTGGTGTACTGTTATTTGGAATTTAGCAATACATCTTCACTACTATATTAATAGTAATAATTTCAATGTAGTATTTGATTCATAGTAACATCCCAAACTTTGTGCTAAGAGTTTTATATATATTACTAGAGGTCCAGTGCAAAAACTTCGTGCATGGGGGGGGGGGGTCCCCTCAGCCCAGCCTGAACCCTCTCCAATCTGGGACCTCTCAAGGCATGTCCGACTGCCCATTTAGGCCTGACCCCAGTAGGATCATAATCCAGAACTGCTGGCTCCCAACCGCTCCCCTGCCTGCCTTCCTGACTGCCCCTAACTGCTTCTGCCTGCCAGCCTGATCACCCCCTAACCACTCCCCTGCAAGCCTGATTGATGCCTAACTGCTCCCCCGCTGGCCCAATTGCCCATAACTGCCCTCCCCTGCAGACATGGTCACCCCTAACTGCCCTTCCCTACCAGCCTAGTTGCCCCTAACTGCCCTCCCCTGCAGGCCTGGTCCCCCCCCAAATGCCTTCCCCTGCAGGACTGGTCACCTCCAACTGCCCTCCCCTGCTTGCCTGGTCATACCCAACTGTCCTCCCCTGCAGGCCTGGTTGCCCCCAACTGCTCTCCTCTGCCAGCCTGGTCACCCCTAACTGCCCTCCCCTGCAGGTCTGATCGCCCACAACTGCCCTCCCCTGCTGGCCTGATTGCCCACAACTGCCCTCCCCTGCAGCCATTTTGTGGTGGCCATCTTGTCTCCACATGAGGGCAGCCATCTTGTGTGTTGGAGTGATGGTCAATTTGCATACTACCTCTTTATTATATAGGATTCCACTTAATCCTCAGAAGCTCTATAAAGAAGAAATCCTCATTTAACGAATGAAGAAACAATCCAAGATAGAATTAAATAATTTCCCAAGATCACAGACTTAGAATGTGACTGAACTAAGTTTTGAAATCTTCTCTAACTCCAGATTTCATGCATTTAACCACAACTATATCCTGCAACTGCCATCTCAAAAAGTGAGCAACCAATCAAAAGGCAGAGTAATCTTCAAGAGCTGAGATCACAGTAACTATTACAAATGTAGTAAGATCTTTCTAAGTACATTAGGGGTGAAAGGAAAGAAGACCTGTGGGAATCTAATGCTGAGGCTGCACTATATAGTATCCTTTCCTAGATGCAAATGATTTTAAAATACAACCATATTTCTCATAAGACCAATGGCTAAATCATCTTAGGGCTTTGTGATATCCTTAGTAGTGATAAAAATTATGAGACACACACCCTGGAAATTTAATAAGCATTACATTACCCAAAGATAATAGTGATGGAAAACCCCAGATGCATTCCAGTCTTCCTTATATTTTATACTTACAGTCCAGTCTCTGCAGGAAATAATTATGTCTCTTTTTTTTTTGATATATTAGCTATAGCAGTGAAAGCTGTATTTTTCCTAGAATACCCCAAGGCAATTCAAGAGTAAAGGCCTTAAAGGATGACCAAGCAGAGAACAAATAACAATTTAGAAGCTGCTGCAATGGAGTTAGAAGTAGAAGCAAACAGACTGCCAAGCTGAAGTGGATATGAGTTTAAAATATACCTCTCCTGGATTTATGTTCTGCACAAACATAAATTGATTACTTACAGGAGTTATGACAAACATATATTGAGCACTTACTATATATAAGTCTCTGTTCTGGGCATTGTAAATAGGGAAGATTGTCAAACTGGTTACACTGCTTCCCAAACATAAAGGTCCCAATTTTAGAACTAAAACAAATAAAAAATGTACATTTTAACGTACATACTTTTATTAACTAGAGGCCCAGTGCACAAAATTCATGCACGAGGGCAGGGGGAGGGTGTCCCTCAGCCCAGCCTGAACCCTCTCCAATCTGGGACCCCATGAGGGATGTCCAACTGCCCGTTTAGGCCCAATCCTGGTGGGATGGGACCTAAACGGGCAGTCGGACATCCCTCTCACAATCCAGGACTGCTGCCTCCCAACTGCTCACCTGCCTGCCTTCCTGATTGCCCCTAACAGCTTCTGCCTGCCAGCTATATCACCCCCTAACCACTCCCCTGCCAGCCTGATTGATGCCTAACTGCTCCCCTGCCAGCTGTTTGCCCCTAACTGCTCTCCCCTGCAGGCTTGGTCACCCCTAACTGCCCTCCTCTGCAGGCCTGGTCACCCCTAACTGCTCTTCCCTGCAGGCCCGGTCACCCTCAACTTCCCTCCTTCGCTGGCGTGGTCACCCCTAACTGCCCTCCCTTGCAGGCTTGATCATCCCCAATTGCCCTCCCTTACAGTCCTGGTCCCTCCCAACTGCCCTCCCTTGCAGGCCTGGTCCCTCCCAACTGCCCTCCCCTGTTGGCCTGATCACCCACAACTGCTCTCCCTTGCAGGCCTGGTCCCTCCCAAATACCCTCCCCTAATGGCCATCTTGTGGTGGCCATCTTGTGTCCACATGGGGGCAGGATCTTTGACCACATGGGGGCAGCCATCTTGTGTGTTGGAGTGATGGTCAATCTGCCTACTACTCTTTTATTAGATAGAATAGAGGCCTGGTGCATGGGTGGGGGCCAGCTGGTTTGCCCTGAAGGGTGTCCCGGATCAGGGTGAGGGTTCCCTTGGGGTATGGGGCAGCTTGGGCAAGGGGCCTGTGGTGGTTTGCAGACCAGCCATGGCCCCTGGTGACCCAAGCAGAGGCCCTGGTATCTGGGATTTATTTATCTTCTACCACTGAAACTTTGTAGCCTGGAGCAGAGCCAAGCCTTCTGCTTGCTCCGTGGCCACAGCCATTTCTGTTGGGATTTATTTATCTTCTATAATTGAAACTTTGTAGCAGTGGCCAAGGCAGGCCAGGGCTTCAGAAGCTGGGCTTCCTCCATCACTGGGGGCAACCCTAGCCTCCTGCTCTCTCCAGCTCCTTGGCTGCCGCCATTTTTGTTGGAATTTATTTACCTTCTATAATTGAAACTTTGTAGCCTGGAGTGGGCCAGCCAGGGTGTGTGGAAAGTTTGGCTTCCTCCATTGCCGGGGAAACCCAAGCCTCCCTCCTGCTCTCTCCGTAGCCACAGCCATCTTGGTTGGGTTAATTTGCATACTAGCTCCTGATTAGCTGGTGGGCGTGGCTTGTGGGGGTAGCAGAGGTACGGTCAATTTGCATGTTTCTCTTTTAGGTATCAATCAGGCTGTCAGGGGTGATCAGGCTGGCAGGCAGAGCAGTTAGGGGCAATCAGGAAGGCAGGCAGGCGAGCAGTTGGGAGCCAGCAGTCCTGGATTGTGAGAGGGATCCCAGATTGGAGAGGGTGCAGGTTGGGCTGAGGGACACACATTCCCATGCACGAATTTCGTGCACCGGGCCTCTAGTGTTATAAATTGTACACCTGAAACCTATTTAATTTTATTAACCAACTGAAGCATGATGCAGGAAATTCATGCAAGAGGAGGCCTTCACAGCCGTGGCTGCCTTGATCCCTCCCTTGCAATTGTGGTGCCTGGATCCCTCCCTTGCAGCTGCAGCCCCAGCTTCATCCTAGAAGGACTTCCAGTCTAATTAACATATTATGTTTTTATTATTATAGATGTCACCCAGGACATTCAATTAAAAACAACAACAACAATAAAAAATAGCTTTGGAAATCATCTGGAAATGGTGAGGTTATTCTGTAAGAAAGTTGACGATTTGAGAATGTAAGGGGGTGTTTTTTAATATTCATGTGGCCATGTTTCAGATACTTAACTTTATCCTTAGTCTCCTCATTTGTAAAATAGAGTAAAATATATACCTTGCAGCATTGACAGAATATGAATGTCCTTGGAAGAAGTCCCTTAATAAATACAAATACTTCCACTGAAAAAAACTTTTAAAAGGAAAAAAATTTGAAAAATAGACAAAGAACTTGAACAGACATTTCTCCAAAGAATATATACACATCGTCAATGAGCATATGAAAAAATGTTCAACATCAATAGTTACTAAGAAAATGCAAATTATCAGAGCCCACTGTATGGGAGAACATATTTGCCAATGATACATCTGATAAAGAGTTAATATCCAAAATATACAGTGTAAGGAACTCATACAACTTAACGAAAGGAAGACAAACAATCCAATTTAAAAATGGGTAAAGGATCTAAATAGATACTTCTCCTAAGTGGACATACAGATGGCCAAAGGACATATGAAAAAATGCTCAAAGTCATTGATCATCAGAGAGATGCAAATTAAAATAACAATGAGGTATTACCTCCCAACTGTCAGAATGGCTACCATCAACAAATCAACAAATGACAAGTGCTGGCAAGGATGTGGAGAAAAGGGAACACTAGTACACTGTTGGTGGGAATGCAGACTGGTGCAGCCACTGTGGAAAAGTTAAATATGGAATTGGCATTTTACCCAGTGATCCTACTTCTAGAAATATATCCAAAGAAACCCTAAACATCAATCAGAATAAACGTATGCACCCCTATGTTCATAGTAGGCAATTTACAATAGTTATTTTCTAAAAACAGCCCAAGTGCCCATCAGTAGATTAGTGTTTAAAAAAGCTGTAGTGCATTTACACCATGGGATACTATGTAGCAGTAAACAAGAAGGATCTCTTACCCTTTGAGACAGCATGGAGGGACCTGGAGAGTATCATGCTAAGTGAAATAAGCCAGTCAGAGAAAGACAAGTGTCATATGATCTCACTCATATGTGGAATCTAATGAACAAAATAAACTGATGTACAAAATAGATCCAGAGACACAGAATCATGAAACAGACTGTCTAATCTCAGAGGGAAGGCAGGGGTGGGTATGAAGACATCAAACAATGAACATGTATGCATACTTGTGTATGCATAACCCATGGACACAAACAATAGTGCGATGAAGGTCTGGGGCAGGGGACAGGGGTCAGCTAGAAGGGGTCAATGGGAAAAAAGGGAGACATATGTAATACTTTCAACAATAAATACTTTTTTAAAAGGGAAAATACAAACTAAAAGCACAATGAGATACTACTTCACAGCCATTAACATAGCTATTTTGAATGAAAACAGAAAACATTAAGTATTGGCAAGAATGTGAAAAAATTGTAATTCATGTGCATTGCTGGTAGAGTTATAAAATGGTGCAGTCACTGTGGGAAATAGTTTGTTGGTTCCTCAAAAAGGTAAATATAGAATTGTATATTTATGCCTCAGCAATTACACTTCTAGCTACATATCCAAAATTATTTAAATCAGGGACTTGAACAGAGATTTGTATACCCATGTTCATGACAACACTATTCACAATATCCAAGAAGTTTTAACAATACGAATGTCCAACAAGAGATGAGTAGATAAACAATATATATATATATATATATATATATATATATATATATATATAATGAAATTTTATTTAGCCTTGAAAAAATTCTGATTCATGTTATAATTATAAATAAGTCTTGAAGGTATTATACTATGTGACATAAGCCAGATACAAAGAACAAATATTGTATGATTTCACATACATGAGGCACCTGGAAAATTCAAATTCATAGAGACACAAAGGAAAATGGTGCTTACCAGGAATTGGGAGGGTTACTGTTTAATGGGTACAGAGTTTTGGATGTGTTGATATAAAAGTCCTAAGCAGATAGTAGTGATGGTTGCACAATAGTGTCAATATACTTAATGCTACTGAATTGTTCATTAAAAAAAGGTTAAATTATAAATTTTATTCCCAAAATAAAAATAAAGTTTTAAGTCCTCAAGTGGATGGAGATGATCTAAAAAAAAAATGACTACTAAATCATCCTTTAAAACTCTTTAAAGAGCCCAGCCAGTGTTTCTCACTGAGGACCATGAACCAGGAGGTCACGGTTCAATTTCCAGTCAGGGTACATACCCAGTTGCAGGCTCGATCCTCAGTAGGGGACACGCAGGAGTCATCCCATCAATGTTTCTTGCTCGTCAATGATTATATCTCTCTATCCCTTCCCCTTCTTCTCCCTAAAATCAATAAAAATGTTTTAAGAAAAACTCTTTAAGGAAAGACCAACAACACAGAGACATAATATTGACAATGTCAATCATCTGATCCATTTACTAGGCATGCAATGAAAGCAGGGAAACAGGACCCATTAGCAGGAAAACGTATCAGGAAACATAAGAAAATCAATAAATAACAAAGATTATGTAATTAGCCAACTAGGGCTTTAAAAGCACTCATAATTTTTCTCAAAGATTTAAAAGAAAATCTATATATATATATATTAAAAAATTAAAGAAATAAAAAAGAACTAAATGAAGCATTCAGAGATAAAAATATAATATCTGAAGTGAAAAAGTATTGGATGGTATCAACAGCAGTTTAGATATTACAGAATAAATGATTGATGAACTTGAAGAGATCACAATAGAAACTATTTAAATGGAAGCACAGAGAGAAAAAGGCTGAAAATAGAAATGAATAGAGCTCTGTGGCCTGTGCGACAATTAGTGATCTAACATATATTCATTAAAGTACCAGTAAGCAGAGGCAAAAAACTTGACAAAACAATGGACAAATATTTTCTAAGACTGATGAAAACAATAAAACCACATATCTAGAAAACTCAATAATCCCTGGAAGGATATAAACATAAGAAACCCCACACCAAACATTTATAATCAAATTTTTGAAAACCAAAGATAAGTAGACAATCTTAAAAGCAATTTTAGGAAAACAGAAACATTTGTTATAAGAGAGCAATGATAAATTACAATCATCATTATTATCTCATCAAAAACAATACAAGCCAGAAGATAATGGAACAATATGTACATTATGAAAGGAAAAAAATCAATCTAGAATTCTATATCCAGCAAACAATATACTTCAAAAAAGAAGGGAGGGGCCACCAAGATCTTGGTATCTAAATACTCCACTAAAATGACAAAGCTCCTTTGAAAACTGGTTGATTCTACTTATGGCACAGGGAAAACACATAATTATCCTTTTCATATAAATAAATGACTAAATAAATAAATAAGAGAGAAAAAGCAATGCTTTCTTACAAAAGAATTTGAATTCATATAGGAGGAATAGAAATAGCACCATTAGAAAATCACAGTAATAATTGCTGTAGGCAAGACCCACAAAAGAAAGCTGAAATTAGTGGGTGAAAATTTAAAGAGAAACAGAATATTTGCATATAATTGAGGGTCTCCTCAAAAATATTTATTAATTAAAAAGGAGAAAATATTAACTTTACACTGGAGAAACCTGACAAACACCACATTAACTAAATAATAAAGTTAACCTTAAAGACGTACTAACATCATATCATACACTCATAAGGTCACATCACCTCTGTACTACTGTTGCCAAAAATGTACAATAGCAGTGTAATCATCAGAAAATATCAGATAAGTCCAAATTGAAAAGTATTTTATAAAATACCTGACCAGTAATATTCAAAAGTGCCAATGTCATGAAAGACTGAAGAAAAGGTTATAGTTTGGGAGAATACTATAAAGACATCACAGCTCAATGCAATGTCAGATATAAGATTGGATCTGGAATGGGAAAAATAATATTAGTTTAAAAATTAGGATAATAATATTATACAAATATTAATATCTTCTTTTTGTTAATCCTATGGTTTTGTAAGATGTCAATATTGGAGGAAGTTGGGTGAAGGATATATAGGAGTTAACTGTATAATTTTGGCCAATTTCTGTGGGTTTAAAGCTTTTTAAAAATAGTAAGTTCAAAATAAAGCATGGGCCCTGGAAGCATACTACTTGGATTAAATTATAATTCTGCTCCTTACTAAGTTGTAATGTTAGAAAATTTTCCTGATCTTTTGATGCCATAACTGAGAATGAGAATAACATTTACCTCAAATATTTAGTAAGAAAAATAAATGAGATAGTACTTGTAAGACACACATACAGTATTTAAACCTTAGCTATTATTAAACACTTATTTTGGTCCTGCAGAAATCGTAAATTTTCATGTAGTACTTTCATCTGTGGTTTATTTTATTTTACTTAGATACAACCCCACATCCAAACTATAAAAAGTTGGCCTATATTTTTACCCTGAGACTTTTATAGTTTTTTTTTATGTTTAAAACATTGGTTCATGTGGAATTTATCTAAATGTCAGAAGTGAGTTTCAAGCCCACATTTTTTTTTTTTTTTACAGATGGCCAGCCATTTGTTGTAACATCGCTTATGAAATAATAAATACATTGTTTTTCATGGGCCAATCTTTATGCTCAACAGCACACTAGAACATAAAAATCATTCAGCTACTTCTGCTTGGCCCTGTACCTTCAACCTAAGTTTTGCAAAAATGGCTTATGTTGAACAGTATTAACAAGCAAACTTGAGCAGACCATTGAATCTCATAAATGCTGTTATAAATATCAACTGACCCATAAATACACCATTTCTATAGTAAAATAAGAAACTACTCCTTCTGAGGATACCAGTGAATTGCCCATCTCCACATCTGACAGCCTCTTCTCATATTTATGGGTCAGCTGATATTTATAATAGCATTCATGGGATTCTATGGTCTGCTCAAGTTGCATGTTCCTAAGAGGCAGAGCCTGAGACTAGAATTCTTGTTCAAGTGGTTGATTAGTAACCTGCTTGCATGAGAAAGAAGTAAGGAAAGCAGAACAGGGAAAAGCATGCTAAGTGAGGATATACGTATATTAGGCTGCTAGCTAGTGGTAGCACCTTTACTTGAGGTCACAAGCCTCTTATACCCCAATATTATTCAGTTATTGGCTGCTGGCTTTCCCTGGAGATGAGGCTAGAGATACATCTCTTTCAAAAAATGGTTTCTGTTCAGCAGAGGACAATGATCTGGGGAAAGGGCAGTCCATTTCCAGCCTAGATAACTGCACTTAGGCCAACTCCTCTATCCTTACTCAATCTGGTCCATCTTATCTCTCACTAATCCCTTAAAACTATGCTTCTTACCATTGCTATTTCCTCAGTTCAAGCCCTTATGTGTCTTAACTGTGCTATTGAATAATCTCCTACCATGATCTCTATTTCAATTGTCTTTTCCTTCTAATTTTAACTTTAAAAAGCTTCTTCCAAAAACAAAAATTCGGTCATGTTAATTCATCAATTAAAATCATTTAATAATTACTCATTATCTATAGAATAAAATCTAAACTTGTTAATCCAACTATAAGATCTTTTGCATTCTAACATTCTCCTTTCTTTTTTCAACTCTTACCAGATGGCTTGTTTTTACCCCATCAAGCCATGTACTTTAATACATTTATGCCTTCTCATGTGTCAAAAATGGCCTTCCTTGGGCAATTTCTGCTATAATTTCAAGACACAATTCATAAGTTACTATGATCTGTTGAAGGCTTCGCTCTTTACCTGTACATACCTTTAGTATGGTGTGTCTTTACCTATGCATACCTCTTGTGTTGCATGGTATATATTTTTATATATATTATCCCCTCACTAGTCTGTGAGCTCCTGGAGACTAAGAACTTATGTCTTAAATACAGCCAACCTAGCAGAATCCAGCCTGTAGTGAAATTAGTCAGTTGTATTGTCATGATGTTCTCTAAGATGAAATCTAAAATTCTCAGACAATGAAACCACTAGATCTTAAAGTGAAATTATAATGGATTCTGAAGCCTTTAGTCATGGATCCAACCTCAAATGCATTCAGGGGTCAGGCAGGTCACAGAATGGTGTGAATCAGCTGTAAGTAATGATCAGGGAGTGATGAAACCAGAAACAAATTAATGGTACGATCTGCCCTGCCTAAGAGTAACCACAGAATTATTTAAAACTAGAGGCCTGGTGCACAACATTCGTGCACTGAAAGGGGTTTCCCTCAGCTGGGCCTGTGCTCTCTCGCAGTCCGGGAACTCTCGGGGCGATGTCCAACTGCACTGCCCTGTGGGAGCACACTGCATTGAGCGTCTGCCCCGGTGGTCAGTGTGCGTCATAGTGATTTGTCATTCCTTCATTTGGTCGATTTGCATATTAGGGCTTTATTATACAGGATAAACAGAAGTACATTATACTGATTAATTAAAGCACAAGTACAGCCCTCATGTGTCATGGCGTCCTCAAATGAGAGAGCCCTGCTAGGACTCCTTTATCATGTGCAGTTATGTACAAATGTGTGCATTCATATACTCTGAACATTTTTCAGTCAAATCCAAGTCAGTTTGTGTGACCTGAAATCATATGGCTCATGCCTCATTTAACTCACATATGAAAAACAGAGAGCTATAGAATAGCATGTTCAGTTTATCTCAAGCAGTTACTAATTTTAAGCTGAAAGAGAACTTGAGTTTCATGTCATTTGGGACATTTAAAAGACTTTGTATAGGGCAGTGTGAAACAAATATGAGATCTGAAATCAAATAACATGCATTTTCATCCAGGAACCTGACTCTTACAAAATGTCTTTGACAGACTACATAACTTTTCTGAGCCTCAATTCTCTTACCTATAAAATGGGAATGTTAATATCTATTTCATAGTGTCACTGGGAAAATTACATGAAAGCATCAACTATAAAAGCTATGCAGTATTTGGCCCATGGTAAGTGCTGGATAATTTGTACTTAAGTCTGAACATGAACCTTGTTTATTTACATCCAAAATCTGGAGAAAAGCCCACAATACATGTTTCTTCTGCCAAACATATACAGAATTGGGATGTTATTTGAAAAATTCTTTGAGAGCCTTAGAGAATGTTTTATAGTGAATACTAAGCATGATCCTAGAGAAAATATTTGCAAACCCATCTCTGTGGAAGAATGTTGAAATCCAAAGCCTTTTCTGCTCCTGGACATTCTCCAGGATATCTTCATTTCCTTCATTATCAGAGGAATCGAGACATTCAATCTCATTTCCACCATTCACCATTGATTGATGAGCTTGGATGAGTAACTGGCATCTCATTGGCAGGAACTACCATTTCTCCTCAGCCTTCTCCTCTGAGAGCCAGCTCAACCATTTCTGAATCCAACACTGAGTCACTCCAAAAGTAATTTGCTTAGCAAAAGTGGGCTGTTTTCAGACACTGCACTCACCTTGAGTTCACCTTTCTAACCTTCAAATATTAAAACTTACCCCACAGAGAATGATTATGGGAGCCTAATCAGAATGTTTGCACTCTGCTCTGAGATAGGCTCGTTCTCCTGATCATGCATGGTTTTTTGTTTTTGTTTTTCAGTAGACATTGATCCCAAGTGTGGTTGGCTTCCAGTGATAATTCCATTCCTTATCCCTCTCTTATAAATAAAATTTTAAAAAGGTGTTCCAAAAGTCAGTTCAAGAGAACAGTCCTAACATTTTTAAGTAGAGAGTAAATTATTTTAATAAAGGCATTTAAATCTCTACTGCAGTGGGCTATTTTTAAAACATAACTTCAACAAATTAAAAGGAGGACATTGGTTTTTAAGTTAATAAAAAGGTAAGTTTTTATCTTTATTTTTATGAGTGTAAAAACTAGACAATGAAGTTTAAGCTATAAAAGAAGGGAGTCTGTTAGAGTATGAAGAAGACCTTCCTGGGGGAAAATGACTGAAAGTGGCCTTGTGCCTTGTCTACAAGGTTTTTAAAACCTAGCAACATTTATTTGCATATTTATTAAAATGTGCTACACACTGGTCATTCTGATCAATGAAATGGGGAATACAGTCAATATGTAAGAGTAAAGACCTTGCTGCCCTAGCCGCTTTGGCTCAGTGGATATAGTGTCGGCCGGCAGACTGAAGGGTCCTAGTTCGATTCTGGCCAAGGGCACAAACCTGGGTTGCAGGCTTGATCCTCAGTGTGGGGCATGTAGGAGGCAGCCAATCAATGATTCTCTCTCATCATTGATGTTTCTATCTCTTTCTCCCTCTCCCTTTCTCTCTGAAATCAATAAAAACATGTATTTTTTTTTAAATAAAGACTGTGCTTTCAATAAACTTGAATTAAGATGGAAGTAGAAAACCTAGTATCCATAAAATTAAAATTAAATTAAGCAATTAAGAACATATTTGAGCCATTACCGATGTGACTCAGTTGGTTGAACATCATCCCATACACCCAAAAGTCTCTGGTTTGATTCCCAGTCAGGGCACATTCCAGATTACAGGTTGGATACCTGATCAGGGTGCATATGGGAGACAACCAATTGATGTTTCTCTCTCATATACTGTTTCTCTCTCTCCCACTTCTTTTCTCTCTAAAATCAATGAAAATGTTTTGGGTTTTTTTTTAAAGAACATATTTGGTGTTGACTAAAAGTATAAATGAGGGATTAGTGGAGAGAGAGCACTGTATGGAGATTAGCTGAGGGAAGATTTATTGATTTAGCCCTCAGAGATGAAGATTTCCGGGGATGGAAGAGAGGAGGTAGAGTTGCAAATGGGAGAACAACATGTGCAAATATCCAATGAGATACTGATGAGGAGATCATTATGGCAGCAGCAGAGAGCACATTTGGATGGAGCCAGCGATAGGTCCTACTGGAGAGGTAAAAACCTGACTGAAGAATCTCAACAAAGAAAATTTCAGGTCAATTTTTAATTATTGAATAGAGCAATGAATAATAAATATGGAGTTTTAAAATTATGGACAGAACTTCAGGAAGAGATCTCTGGGTTTATTTGTATATTAGAAGGGGAGGAAGGAGAGACTAGGTAAAAAGGCTTTTGGCATAATTCAAGTGTGAAATGGAAGGATTAGAACAAGAAGAAAAAAAGGGGAAATGTGAAAGGTATTTTTAAGAGAAAAATAATCAAACTAGCACAGAGCACTTAGAGCAGTGGTTCTCAACCTTTCTAATGCCGCTACCCTTTAATACAGTTCCTCATGTTGTGGTGACTTCCAACCATAAAACTATTTTCGTTGCTACTTCATAACTGTAATTTTGCTACTGTTAATGAATCGTAATGTAAATATCTGTGTTTTCCGATGGTCTTAGGCTCTACAGCAGTCAGGACCCACAGGTTGAGAACCGCTAGCAGGGTTGCCTAAGACCATTGGAAAACACAGATATTTACAATTCATAACAGTAGCAAAATTACAGTTATGAAGTAGCAACGAAAATAGTTTTATGGTTGGAGGTCACCACAACATGAGGAACTATATTAAAGGGTCGTGGCATTAGAAAGGTTGAGAACCACTGACTTAGAGGAAAGGATAGAAAGGAATAGAGCCAAGGGTTTCTGAACTTTCAATGATTTCCATGTGTTTTGAACTTGGAAGAAGAAGAAAGGTGATGAAAGGAGAGGAATATGTCAAGTGTAACATTTAGCTTTCTAGCATGAGACACTGGATAAATGTATTATTAACAAAGGGTCATAGTAAGTGGAGACCAGGGATTCTCCTAAGTATTTTACAAGGCAAAGGACAGTCTCCCACAACAAAGAACGATGCAGTCTCAAATGTCAATAATGCCAAGAATGAGATATAAGGATGTAGATGGAAATTAAAGCTGTGAGTTTGAAACTATAGAGTTGGAAAAAAACTTAGTCTTGAGAAATTTTGAATGGCCAGATGGAAGATGAGCCTGAAAAGAAGATCTAAAATAAGAAGAGACCAGAGAAATAAAAGAAAAACAAGTAGGTGGAGGTCACAGCAACCATGTTCAGAGATTTCTGAAGGAGGGAGATAGCAAAAAAAAAAAAAAAAGACTAAAATACAGGGTGGACAAAAGTTGGTTTACAGTTATTCATATGGAAAATAATACAACAATCAATAAACAATAATATAAGAATAAACTGTTTTATATACTCACAACTATAAACCTACTCTTACCCAGTATATCCTCTGGATTTAGAAATATGGATTTAGAAAAGGAAGTTTCTCTGAATTACTAGTGATGAAAGCTAAAATTAAGTGAATGTAAAAGAAAGAAAATGGACATCCTCTGGGCTATGAAGGGACTAGAGATTAGGGGAAAGTGGATTGAAGTAAAGTTTGCTATTGATACTATTTAAGCATGGAAGAGTCATCCTATATAATAAAGAGGCAATATGCAGATTGACCATCACTCCAACACACAAGATGGCCACTCCCATGTAGTCAAAGATGGCCACCCCCATGTGGACACAAGATGGCCACCACAAGATGGCCAGCAGGGGAGGGCAGTTGGGGTTTACCAGGCCTGCACAGGAGGGCAGTTGGGGGTGACCAGGCCAGCAGGGGAAGGCAGTTGGGGGTGACCAGGCCAGCAGGGGAAGGCAGTTACAGGTGACTGGGCCAGCAGAGGAGGGCAGTTGGGGGCAACCAGGCCTGCAGTGGAGAGCAGTTGGGGGGACCAGGCTTGCAGGGGAGGGCAGTTAGGGGCAATTGGGCCAGCAGGGGGACAGTTAGGGGCAACCAGGCTGGCAAGGGAGGGAAGTTAGGGGTGACTGGGCCAGCAGGGAAGGGCAGTTGGGGGCGACCAGGGCAGCAGGGAAGGGCAGCTGGGGGCGACCAGGCCTGCAGGGGAGGGCAGTTGGGGGTGACCAGGCCAGCAAGGGAAGGCAGTTACAGGTGACTGGGCCAGTAGAGGAGGGCAGTTGGGGGCAACCAGGCCTGCAGGGGAGGGTAGTTGGGGGCAACAAGGCCGGCAGGGGGGGCAGTTAGGGGCAATCAGGCCTGCAAGGGAAGACAGTTAGGGGCAATCGGCCTGGCAGGGGAGCAGTTAGGCGTCAATCAGGCTGGCAGGGGAGTGGTTAATGGGTGATCAAGCTGGCAGGCAGAAGCGGTTAGGGGCAATCAGGCAGGCAGGGAGGCGAGCAGTTGGGAGCCAGCAGTCCTGGATTGTGAGAGGAATCCCAGATTGGAGAGGTTGTAGACTAGGCTCAGGGACACCCTGCCCCCATGCACGAATTTCGTGCACCAGGCCTCTAGTACTTAAATAAAAAGAAAAAATCTAGTTGGAAGTAAAAGTTTGAATATATAGAAAAAAGCAGTTTTCAAGAATGAGCAATAAAATATTAGTCAGTCTTACGATCAATTTAGTGGGTTGTAAGTAGCATTTTTTGACACATGAACTATAATAGAATAGGATAGAAATAATAGGGACTATCACATAAAGTATTAATGAAACTATTGTTTCAGTTTTGGCTTGCAAGTATGTGTCTTTTATTTGTAATTTGGGCAACTAAGTGAACATAGAGAAGCGAAAAAAATTATCCTCCAGCTATAGATCTAGGTAACTTGGAGAATAATGGTGTCTATATGGAAACATAATAATAAGGAAATAAAGTAATGGGGCAGAAGTAGAAAATGAAGATGAATTTAAGACAAAAGTAGAAAATTCAGGTGAAGATATACTATATTCAGTTACTCAACCCCCATAGGGCTGGGTTAGATAGTCTTACATATTTCTACTAGAGGCCTGATACACGAAATTCATACAAGGGGATTGGCCCCCCACCGCCGCAGCAGCTGCCTCTGCCTCGGCCTGCACCCACCATGCTTCATCCGGAAGGTCGTCAATCTAATTAGCATATTACATTTTTATTATTATAGATAGTTCACTGTCTTTCACAGTAACAATATGGCAACTCCCCCCACTTTTTTTTTTTTTTTTTGTATGTGTCCCTTCTCAGACAATGAGCATCATGAGACTAGGAGCTATTGGTCAACTCAATTTCTAGCATAATATTTGGTACAGCCCTAGCTGGTTTGGCTCATGGGATAGAGCATCGGCCTGTGGACTGAAAGGTCCCAGGTTCGATTCCCAGTCAAGGGCACATGCCTGGGTTGCAGGCTTGATCCCCAACCTTGCAAGAGGCAGCCGATCAATGATCCTCTCTCATCATTGATGTTTCCCTCTCTCTCTTCTTCTCCCTTCCTCTCTAAGATCCATAAAATTATATAAAAAATATATTTGGTACACAGTAGGTGTTTATTCAATGTTGATTTTGTGAATAACTTAAAGATATGACATTGAAATCACAAAGTTTAAAAGATTATGATAACAAGCTATTTATAAAATAGTTTTAGATCCTTGTAAAGACATATCAGATGTAAGTAAGCCACAGGCCACAAACTTGATTCCAGAAAGCAATTACCATCAGAAACCTGGGTATGTATCCTACAACAGTCTGCTTTATTGAACTCTGACTGACATAAGCAGAAAACGAATTTATTGAAAGACTACTGGATAGTTCAGTTTCCAGGAATGCCAGACTTGGAAAACAGTTAAGGACAAGGGAAGGTAATGCATTCACCTGTACCACAGCCAAAATCCTCATATAACAAAACCAGACCACTGAGGACACTGTCACCTCTGGACCCCAGACACCCCACTACAACCACCACCATTACAGGCACTAACTAGTCAGTGGATTTAGCCACTGTGCTGCTATCACTGTTGCTCCTGAAAACTCATGTCCCTCCATTCTAGCTCCTTGGTACTCCTAGTTCCTGACTCCAGGTTCAGAGCAGCTGCATCTGATTGGTAAAGCCTGTTACATGCCTGTGTCCTTCCTGCAGGGGAGGCTGGGAGGACAATGTGCATCACCGAGAGAGACAGGTTCAGATGATATTTCCAAACAGAGGAAGCTGTCCAAAAAAGTGACATATATCCATTACATAATGAATGACATATAATCCAATAGACTCCATAGTTCTTGCCATTGAGCTGAATGCAAAGAGAAGTCTTTAGCTGCAATGGTGAAAGGCACTCTACATTGCACAGTCAGGGTGCTACCTGTGATTAGATTTACCCCTGAATGATGTAAATCTAATCACAGATGCTTGGTCACTGTGAAATGAGAGGCAGAGGTCACCCTTAGATAGAAACCCCTGACCCTGACATTTATGTCTTCTTTTCTCAAAAGTGGAGTTGCCACCATTGCAGGTTCTTGGTGATGATTCTGGCCTCTTAGTTTAGAGACAGCCAATCACTTCATCAATTGCCTGGGAGTCAGTGTCAAGCATTTCCTGCCACATGTACCCACCACTTGTAGTGACCCTCATGAAAATGCTCTGCCTCTCTCCCATCCACTTGAGATATTCCTGCCCTATGCCAGCCCCATCTTCATCTCTGCCAGTTTTCTGGCAATACACTTGCTACCAGGATCCTGCCTGCACCCTCCACTGGTAATGCCAGTTTATTTCATTTAGGATAAGGGTGGAGCTCCGCCACACAGACAGACATCTATTTAATTTTCCTAACCCATCTTTAGAAAATCTACATGAAGAAAAAAGTGCTTTGCAAATCTCAGCATTCATATAGAATGAACCTATTGCAAGTCACTCAAATTTTTACCATGTAACTTTATCATCCCTCAGTAATCGTCCTTGAATAATTAAGCATGTGATAAAATCTTTGAGAGAACTTGAAGAGCTTCATCAAATGACTGGCCATTACCTCTGTTTTTTCAGGAAAAAAAGAAACTGAGTTGTTTTGCCTTAATAAATCACAGGTGCAAAAAAAAGTAAGAAACAAATATAATTGTTATGTTTAAAAAACAATTTTGCTCTAATAAAACATTACAGACTTCTTCCATATGTTCAACTTAATCTTCAATGCATTTAAAAGATTTTCAGATAAATAAAAACTTTTTATACATTAAAAACATGTGATAAAGCGATCTATGCATCTATTAAGGAAAATTTATATGTGTCCATATGCATTTTTAGGAGTTTCAACCTCAAAAAATGGGTATGTTAGCACTTAAGAACCACCCTAGCTGGTGTGGCTTAGTTGATTGGAACATCATCCTGTACACCAAAAGGTTGCAGGTTCACTTCCTGGTTGGAGCACATACCTAGGCTGTGGGTTTGATCCTTGGTCAGGGCACATATGGGAGGCAACTGCTCAATGTTTCTCTCTCACATCAATGCCTCATCCTCTCTCTCTTTCTCTCTCTCTCTCTCTCTCTATCTCTCTCTCTCTCTCTCTCTCTCTCTCTCTCTCTCTCTCTCTCTCTCTCTCTCTCTCTCATCAATAAAAATATATCCTCAGGTGAGGAAAAAAAGAAAAGAAAAAATATTTGGGAAGATGAATATTTTTTCTAAACTCTCACTACTGGAAAATAGCAAAACAAGAACTTGAACCCAGGCTGTGTGAAATCCACAGCCCACCTTCTTCCACTGCAACCACATTCTTCAACATCCCATGAAGACAAACAATCCTTGAGCCCTGGTTTACCCTTCCTGAGCTTGAGGCCAACGGACCTCTGGGTTCCAGAGCTCTGAAAAAGTATTTTGTTTCCCCATCGAATACAACATGAAGTTCTTATCATAAAAAAATAAAAATATTCTTATCATGCTTGGGAGCAGAGATTAGTTGGGAAAGTGGCTATTTGTAGTAAACTAATTGGCATTCCCCTGACAAAGCCCGATGGATTTAAGTATTGGCCAGTGCTACCTCTTAGCCTGGTGAGAAGCATTGATGTGACTGCAGTGGTCGTGCTGATGCTGTCTGGTGTCTGCAGGCCAAGGGGGATACAATATGTTTCTCCTCATCCATATCTTAGGAGACCACCTAGTAAACAAAGAAGAGCAGGATGTGCCTGGAATTCTCCAAAACATGGAAAACTTGATAGCCTGGTACAAAGCATACCTTTTCTCTACCTCCCATCTCCTAGGCCTTCCCCTCATCTCCAGTCCAGCAGCTCTAGTGAGAGATGTGAAATGGACAGCTACAGGGATCTGGGGCAGGCCAGGGGGAGAGACGCCCAGAACATTAGGTTTGGTAGAAAGTCTCCAGATGACTGACCAATCCTAGCATGATAAGCTCATGACTGTGTATGCTTTGCCAGCCCAAGACATTGAGTAGGGCTCAGTAACTACTCCCACAAACTGGGCAAGTGTGCTATTAATGAGCATTGAGGTTTGTTTTTATGTACTTCAGTCAGAAGGCAAGCATTGATGGGGGCCCACTGGGTGCACTTTAATAGGCAATGAGACAGAGAGGAAAGAAGAAGCAGTTCCTGATCTAAAGATTAGAGACAACTGGGCAAAAAAAAAAAAAAAAAAAGACATAAAATAGGTAGTCACTAAGTAGAGTCATTATAAGCTTGAGTTGAGTGAGAACATAAGTGGAGATGGCAGATCTTGATATGCTACTGGAAAAAGGAGAGATTTGTCATATAAAATAGGAGACATATTATTCCACATATTTAGAAAAACTTGGGCAACAGTACTAAGGCATTGACAGTTCTGAAGTTCAGGCCCAAATCTATCATTTTCTAGCCATGAGACCTGCAGAAGTTGATTTAACCTTTCACAGACTCAGTTTACTGATCAACAAAATGGGGATTCGTTCAGTTGAGGTCAACATACTTTATTTAGCAGAATTCAACAGTGCTAAGACCTGGGGATTCAAAAGCTTCAAGGTGTATTTGATATAGTTTATGCACTCCAGGAATAAATGTAGTTTGAAAGAGAAGTCACATAACAGATACAGCATTTCAATACAAACTGATAAATGTTGGGATGTGGATGGGATACTAAGGGAGTGTGATCTTAGAGCAGGAAGGTGGGCAGAGAATTGGTTTGGAAAAGCTGGCCCTTGAGTTGTATAGGACAACAGGAACTAGACAGATAACAATGGGGAGGGCAGGTGACACTGTGTGAAGGGAAGAGGCAAAGCTCAGAGACACTGTGATGGGTTCTGCAGACTGTGCCTAATTAAATATTACTGAGTCATGTGGTAAAGAGAGGAGACTGAGGAGAAAATGGCTAGAAAGTGGAAAACGGCAAGATCCTATGAACATGAGTAGAGACCGAAAAAGGTTTTAAGCAGGGAGTGATATGGACAGATTTATTTTTTTCTGAAAGATGCCTCTAACAGAAATGAGAAGGAAGAAATTGGAGTGGGCATGTCTGGAGGTAGAAAGACCAATTAGGCAGATGCCTCATGGGTTTGTCGTGAGGAGCCACTGGAATGTCATATGTGAAAGCACATTGTAAATTGAGAAGCAAATGATTATCAAACAGTAGTTTCCTTATGAAAACAAAATGTTCAGGGAGAAATAAAGTGGAAAATAGGAAAACAAGCATACAAGTTTTACTGTAAGGAGGACTGTGCTAGAGATTCTATCACACCAGTATCATAGATTCTCACAGTTGGAAAGATGTGAAGGAAGAAGACATTGACACGTAATCTGAAAAGTCAGTGGGTGCTCCTGAGGGTTGAGAAGGAGTGGCATGCTGTGTGTGGGTGATGGGCAGCCGCAGGCACTGAAGAGTCAGGAGGAGGGTGGAAGTCAGCAAAGAGTTCAAACAATCCAAATATGACTAGGATGAGAAATTCATAATTATTTAAAGTCCTGAACTCTAGCAATTGTGTCTTCCATATAAGAAAGAAAAGAAAAAGCTAGAGCCTTGAAGAAAAGTGGGGAATCTTAACGCTGGAAGGGACTCTAGAGAGGCAGTATAATATGGTGCGTATTAAGTCTGAGGTCCGGAGATGAGCTGTCTCGACTTGAATCTTAGCTCTACCACTTCTAACTGCATGGAAACATTACTTAAACTCTCTATGCCTCAGTTTCTCCATATGTAAAATAGGGATAATAATAACTACTTTCAGAGTTGTGAAGATTAGATAAGTTAACCAAGTGCTTAAATTAGTGCCTGACATATATTAAGTGCTCAATCAATGTTAGAATTTACTAATTCACACAGAGGTCTAGAGAAGTTAGCTTAGCCAGCATCCTAGAATTTTTTTTATAGCCCTCATTGACCTACATATTAATAGCAAAATCATGCTAACTTTTATGTTTGGGTGATCTACACATATGCAACATAAGTTTCTGTACTGGGATTGAAAAGGATCCAAGAGAGAGGAAAAATTATTTTAATTGACAAGACTAGAGATCAGGGAACTAAAGGGTCAAATGGTGGCCTAATTGCTGCTGAGAAGGCAGGCCTTGGTGTGTAAACTCTGAAAAGCACTTCCCCAAAAGGGGCATTGCACACCATCTAAATGTTCACTAGGAAATAATAGAGTTGGAGAAGGCCGAGTGGCAGATGAGGAAAGCTAAACAAGAAACCACCAATTAACTCGCTGTGTTCTGGAGTCTAAGCTGGAGTGGCTGGCTCATACATATCAACTGTGTCCCTCCTTTCCCTCCCCTCTCTCCAGCACTGTTCTTGGCAATGCATTTTATCTTCTAGCTGGCTGCAGCTGCAATGCCAGCATCTGTTGCTGCTCTTTCACCTTCTATCTTTGGCAGGAACAGTTGGCAAGATGAACTTGCAAGGTCTGTCAGCACCCAGTAGTATCACTTGTTTAAAAAAAGTCCCAAGGCAGAGGAAGTGCTGGTGCCACTGGTTGCAATCCCCGAAGCCTGCTTGATTCAAGATTCTGCTCTACTCCGGCTCTTCTCATGAGGTCAGAGGCTGGGAAGGAGGAGCTCAGATGTGCTGATTTCACATGTCACCCATGTTTATGAATGAGACCCACTTGTGATTGGCAAATATGGAAGCCTAGCTGCAAAGAGCAATCGCTGTTAAAGATGGGAGCTACACTGAAAACCAGAGGAGCAATTTTAAGGAAAAAAGGTGACATGCTAGCACTGGCTGGCATGTCTCAATGGTTAGAGCATCAGCAGTGCAGGGAAGGGTCAACAGGTTGTATTCCTAGTCCAGGCAGTTACCTGGGTGGCAGGTTCCATTCCTGGCCTCGTTGGGGCATGTGTGGGGAGGCAACCAATCCATTTGTTTCTCTCACATCAATGATTCTCTCTGTCCTATCTCTTCCCCCCTCCCTCCCTCTTTTCCACTCTCTTTGAAAAGCAGTGGCAAAATTAGACTTGGGTGAGGATTAACAACAACTACAAAAAAAAAGATGACATGCTAATCCCTACCTTGCCCAGCCTTAGCCTGCAGGAAAAACCCCGGCCTGGCTGGAGTCAGTCCTCCTCATGGTGGGAAGTACATTCATAGCCCCATCCCCCTCAGTGAGTGGAATCTAGCTGAGGCCTGGCCAGCCAGTAGCTGTCACTTCCATGCCCTGTAGAAGCAATATTTGACCCATGAACCCCAGACTATTTAGACTGAGCTTTAGATTGCTAATTAGCCCTTGTCAGATCCTTTTTCTGCAGCCTGTCATCCATACCAGAGACCAATCAGAGTGAAGACATATCCATGCCATTGATGATGACTATCATTCCTACATAGCGGCTTTTACTGCCATGCCCACATTAAATGTCAGATATATTGGGTACCCAATGAAGCTGGAATTGAGCCTAATTTTACGATGCCCTCTGAGAATTTTCAATTTTCATGAAAGATTGGTAGCTGTATAAATTATTCCTACTCTCAACCTATACCTTTCTTACCACTTCCTTGCCTCTGCTAAATTACTAGAAGAGGGATCTGAAAGCCATAAATTACTCTCTCAGCCATCACTGGAAATTGGAAGGGACACAGGAGTCACAGATTGGGAGGCCAAGGCTGAGCAAGAGGCTTGTATTTTCCCAGTGACCCAGTACTTGTATCAACTGACCATCCATGAGAGAAATGATGTGATACATTTTGCAGAAAATTGCTTAGATGAAAATACATAAAGAAAATAGAGGGAGACTCTGTATTTAATTTAAATTACTCAAACACCAGTGCCAAATCAGGGCACTATTCTAGAGATTAGACCCTGCAAAGAAGTTAAAGCATGAAGTTCCCAGGAAGAAAAGGAGCGACCTAGTCAGGAAGTAGTGGATAAAGCTAACAGACATTAAGCTAAACTTAAGGACAGAAGATACAGCCTCTTCTTATAGAAAGAGAAAGAGAACTGGAATATATTTCCAGTTCTGTGCATATATTTCTATTGTCTATTTTTTCCTGTTGGGTTTTGGTCATATTGTCTTACCTCATACTTCTAGGTGTTTTTTGTTATGTGATGCATATAGTGCCTTTTAAAAAGTAGAAATAACTAAGGACTAGAGTAATGCTTTCCTTTTCCCAAGAGGATTTCCATTTGTCTCTGACAGTTTCATACATAAGATGATTGGACCCTGGGCAGTAGTTCCTGTGAAAACCTGTTTTTTCTAGTTCATCTGGTTCACCCTTACCTGTAGATTTTAGCCTTTCCTTGCGTAATCCAAAGCAAGAGGGATTCATTGGGCCTTTATGACTTGGCAGTCTGTGTGCTTCAATGTCCATCCCACCAACCTGCAAAGCCTCCAAAAACTCTGGTCAGCTTCTCAGCCTATTGTCGAGCTTCTCAGCCTATTGTTGGGCTTCTCAGGAATTAGTAGACATGTTTAGGAGTAAGAGAGCTTCAAATAGATTTGACTTTTTCCAGATCTTCACCCAGGAATTCTCTATTGCCTTTCTAGTTCATTCATTTCATTAAGTAGATTTTAAAATTCTAGCTCTCCTTGTTATTCTTAGTGGGAAATTTCCTTCAAAGAGCCCACTGCATGTAAGGAGCTCTTTAAACTAGTTTTAAAGTTTTATATGTTAACTACTAATGCTGGACTATAGTAAAAAAAGAGAAAATTCAGTTTAATATTTATGATTTCTATCCCCAAAATTAATAGAAAGATAGGGGATTATCACAGTCAGGGGAACATGTGAAAGTTGTGTTAGAAGTTTCATGTCAGGAATGTATAATGAGAAACGATGGTACCTTCTCTGAAGAAACAATGTTCTAAACAAAAATGTAAGGTTCTTTCTTTAGAAGACTGATTGGTGGCCTACTGTGGCAGATGCCAGGAAGAAAGAAAACAATTTTTTGCTGTTTTCACCAGAAAGTAGTTTTAAAAACAAATATTTCAGGGATACCTTAAGATAATGGAAAAAAAATCAGAAAACATAATTTTATAGCCACTGCCTATAACTTTTATATCATCTCTTCTCTAAGAATATTATATAAATATTAAAGAATCTTTGATACAGGAGCAGGGTGGTAACACACACACATATAACATCCATATTTTACAATATGATAGAAAACAAAAATGAGATATCCAACTATTAGAAAACAGGAGATATATTCATTATAATTGGCATTATAGACTTTTAGAAATGTACTCTTAGAACTAATAAGAGTGTTTAGAAATGTGTCAGTATATAAAATGAATGTATAATTTTTAAGGTTTCATAAATACCACCAATAATTAGTTAAAATAAAATAAAAATACCTATTCTTAATAGCAACTAAAAATATGGGAATGATCCCAATAAGAAATACAAAAACCCTGTATTGCTGGGGATATTATTTTTACATCTGGTCCTAGATTAGGCACAGAACTGTCTTTATGTAGAAAAATATCTTGTTGAGTCACTGGAGAAGAGGGAAAAGTCATGGAGGTCCTGGGAATTAGGAAAAGGAAACAAAGAGATACGTAAACTCTCCTGCACAATAAATAAAGAGGCTTTTGAGGATGGACAATGACTGATTAACAAGGTAGGATTCTTTCAGGGTTTTTAACAAGCTGAGTGATTAAGCTTCATTTTTATGTCCCCTTTATCTTTTAGTCAAACCTTCTGAATCTATAAATGCCTTTGAGAGTAGATTGTATATAGTGAGCACATGAACTTAAATGTGAGTATGTGTGCGTACTCCATAGAATGAGACCTAATTCCACATCCAGGTCAATGGGTACAGACTATGGGCAGTCAAAATATGAATATTCATACCCCTATGTTCATAGCAGCATTATTTACAATAGTTAAGATTTGGAAACATCCCAAATGCACATCAGTAGATGAATAGATAAAAAAGCTGTGGGACATTTATACTATGGAATACTATGAAGCTGTAAAAAAGAGGGATATCTTACCCTTTGGGACAGCATGGATGGACTTGGAAAATATTATGCTAAGTGAAATAAGCCAAATTGGTAAAGACAAATATCACATGATCTCACTTATTTGTGGAATCTATTTAACAAAATGAATTGACCAACAAAATAAGACCCAAAGCAGGGAGTCATGGAACAGACTGACATATCTCGATGTGGGGTTGAGGGGACGAGAAGAAAGAAACCAAAGAAGTTATATACTTATAGGCATAGCCCATGGCCATGAGCAATAGGGTAGTGAAGACCTAAGAGGTGGTTATGGGCTGGGAGGAGGGGGGAGGAGGGAGAAAGGGACGATATCTGTAATACTATCAACAATAAAAAGATACCTTTAAGAAATGGAAAAAAAATAAAAATTAAAAATAAATAAGATGGAAAATGATCATAGACTAATCTTCAGTCAGCTTAGGCATGAGCTCAGAGCCAATTGTGACCACATAAACAATGACTCTGACTGATGACTTATTTATATTTTTAAGGAAAAGGGAGATACTAGGTAAAGTTAGCATTATACTTGCATGGGAAAAATATCTACCAACCTACTGGGAGATATAAGAGGCTAACATAAGTAAGCAAGCCAGCCTCCTGAATGAGAAGACAGCTAGTAAGGAGTGCCAATTCTTTCCAACTTAATTTTAAGATTTAATGTGACCCCAATCAAAATCCCAACTGTTTTTAAATATTTTGACAAAATAATTCCAAAGTTTATCTGGAATATCTAAGAAAAAAAATTCAAAAAAGTAATGGCCTCACTAGATGTTAAAATATTGTGAAGTTAATCAATGTGGCACTTGTATGAAAATAGATGAGCAAATCTATGAAGCTATCATTTCTTATATAAACAGATATGATATATGATATGATGATATGATTCTGGGAAACAGGAACTAGTACATATAAGAAATTAACCTAAAATTACAAATCAAGAAGAAAAGGAAGAGTCCCCCAATATACAGTACTGTGGCCATTTTTTAGCTATTTGGGAAATAATCTGTACAATTATCATTCCATGCTATCCAAATAAATTCCAAATATCAAACTGAAGCCTATTAAAAAATAACAATAACAAAAACAGAAAGAAATGTTGCTGAATATCTGGGTGTTCTCTAAGCAGAAAAGGATATTCTAGGCTAAAAAAAAATCCCCCCAAATCTTAAAATATTGATGTATTCCACAGCATAAAAATATTAAATATCTGTATTTTAGATAAAACTATTTGGAAAGTAATTATTGAAAACTATATACAAATATTTGCATTAAGTATAATGAAATGGTAATATATCTACAGCCCATATAATTCAATAACAAAATGTTAACTTTAGCCTGTTTACCCCCCTACCTCCTAAGAGAAAAGGGATACAGAATATAAACACATAGGCTACAAGAAAAACTGCTAATAAATATCTGGAAAACATTTAAATGCATTATTAACATGACAAGTGTGAAACTTGTAGTGAAGTACCATATTTTTATCTACTGAAAAGAAGTAGTAGGATATTTTTAAATTGAGAATATCTTCCATGGGTGAGACTATAGTAAAATAGACACCAAATAAACAGTTTTGAGGATGTAAGAGGGTTTAACATTTTCAGAAAAATAATTTTGCATTGTGTTGTATAGAAGGAACTTTAAGTTATAACAATTTTAACCCAGTACATTTCACATTAATGGACTTTATATTAAAGGGAAAAAATAAAATACAAAGATTAATGCCATAGATGACATTCATAGTAAAAAAAAAACACCTGAAAAACAGATCTAACTCTCAACAATATAGATACACAAATATTATAGAATATTATGCAGCCTTCAAAATGGATATTTAAAAGAAAATTTAGTGACATTAAAAATGCTAAGAAAAAGTACAAAAATTATATCTACAGTCTAATCACAACTGGATTAAATAATACTCATAGAAGGAAAATATAAAATGTTAACAATTACTAACGCTGAATGAAAGTATCATGGTGATTATTTTATTCTTTTAATGTGCACTGTAGTTTTTTCACACGTTTTGTATAATAAACCAGTATTTCTTTCATAACATTTCATAATTTTTTAGAAGACATGCTGTGTTTTACCAATGCAATTATACACCATTGCAAATGTCTCCCTGTGACAGCGTGTGGAGCCACCCTAAAGAAGCCACCGCAGAAGTCCACTCCAGCAAGAGACTGGTGATGTTTCCAGGTTCTGGTCTTCCGGCCAAGTTGTTCCCTCTCTCTGGACTGCTGCATACTGAACACTCCCTAACCCTGGGCACGGACCCCACACCCCCCAGGAAGAATTAGGCTCCTCTTTCTGCAACCCCGCAGTGCAGTGCCTACCCTGCTTACTCATGCCACATGCTCCCCAATAATTAGGCCTTCTAAGAAAAGTGTTTTCTCTTTCCTTAGACTCTAATCCCCTATAGAAGCTCAGGAAGTGTTTTCTGGATGTTTGAGAACTTTAAGAAAGCAACAGTGTTTAAAACAGGTCTACTCTTGTAGCCATGTTTCCATGTATTCACTTATTAATTTAATAAACCAGTATGAATACCCTACTACGAAGAGATTTAAAGATTAATAGAGTCCAATCTTTGTCTTAGAGGGGCCAGTAGTCTGAGAGAACTCAGATTTGTAAAGAATTAATTATATCGGTTATGTATAAAATTCTTCTTGTCTGCAAAATGCTCCCTTTTGGGGTTTCCGATATCTTTTCTACTAATGATCCCAGGAAATGTATCTGAATAAAACACATGAATTTGTCTAAAACCGTTTTCTTCTTCTGAGCAGAACGTTTAAGGGCAGAGACATGAAAATAAAAGGCAGCACCATTTTTTTTAAAATTGCCCTGGTTAATTAAGAAAGGCTTTGAAGCTCAAAAGGGATTCAAATACAGTGAATTTTTGGAATGTGCTTGGAATTTCTTGGGGGCAAATCAAAACATAATTTTACCTATTCACTGGGAAGTACTACTTTTGTTACTATGCCTAAAGCAGCAGTTTTTCCCTAGGAAGGGTAGAATACTTTAAAACCAATTCATGTCAATGGAGCGAGGGAGAAGCGGGCCTTATCATCATAATAAAAGTACTTTCATTGCCAAGTACTTTCTGCACAATCCTGTGAGGAAAGCAGGCAGACAATATTACAATGCCACCTCCTTTGCAGATGTGAAATCAAAGTGCAAAGTGGTTTACCCAAGGCCTCACCTGAGTGACAGGTAGAAGAAAGAAGGTCCCCAAACCCAGGCTTTTCTCAACCTCAAGATGCTGCTGGAGTGAAGCAATGCCAAATGCAAAAGGAAAAACAAACATTGAGAACATGAACCTTTAACAGCAATAGCATGACCTAGTAAAGTGGCGTCACCTGAGCCAAGACTCCTAAATACCCAGAAGCCTGTGGGGAAAACAAAGTGTGATGAAAGGGAAAGAAATAGTGATGATGACCACCAGGGGATGAGAGTTCAGGAAGACCCTCACTGTTTGCTCCAGACACATAGAATAAACAAGGATAACAGTCTCTCTGCCCAGTCTCCTTCCCGGCCTCGCTGCTTTGTCTCATGACGCTCGGCAGGAGGTCATCACCCTGATCCATGAGACTAGCAATAGAGACTTTAAGTGAACACTGATGGACTCCAACATGCTCGCACGTTCTTTCAGGGCTCACACATGCTCAAGCTGTGGTATGTAGATGGCTCTTTGCAGCAAGAGGAGAAGGGCGTCCAGAGTATCTGCTGCCTTGGCAGACTTGCCTCACAAGGCCATCCTTGGGAGCGTCTTCTTGGCCTCACACGCTGAACCCTGTGGGTCTATGTCTTCACAGAAGGGCTGAATGATTGTCTTGGATTAACTACAAAGATAACCTATAGTAGGGGGTAGGGGTAGAGATACCAGTGTCTGCTATTGACTTGCACCCATATCTTCATTAATTTGCATTGGAACTGGCTGGTAAACATTTCTCTAAGGAGTTTTCGTCATTAGTAAAGTAATTTTTAGCTAATTGCTACAGGCAGGTTTGGCTATTGGAGATCTCTCTCTCTCTCTCTCTCTCTCTCTCTCTCTCTCTCTCTCTCTAACACACACACACACACACACACACACACACACACACACACACACACACACCAGACATATATCTACCCACCTCCAACATTAATAGTCACAACTTCTTTGGGCACAAATGGCAATAAAGTCCTGTATAAAAGGCCACCCTGGAAGAATCCTTGAAGGACACATGTCATAGGATAGGAAGTTAGGCTCATAAAGTACTAAACCATCGATACTCATAACCATCTGGCAACTCTCCTGAGAGCTCTGGAACCAAGGATTAATTCATTATTTTGCCCTAGTCATCCTGAGAATCTGCCATGGGTCAGGTACCATGCCAGGTGCTGAGAAGATGGAGATGAAAGATGGTGTCTGACTTTAAAGAGATCTCAGTCTGGGGATAGGAGATGTAGGATCTCATAGAAGTTAGCCAATGATCACAAAGCTAAAAGCTCTGAAAACAATAGTATACATTTATACTTTTGCTGAGTTACTGTTAGGTACCAAACTATATTAAGTTCTCTCTCTATCCTATATAATAAAAGCCTAGGTGGTGTCATGCCCTCCTACCTCGCACACTGCCGCCACAAGATGGCTGCCACAAGATGGCCGTGCACACAGTGGAAGTGGAGCCCAGTGGCTGCTCTGTGTGGTGAGGCCTGGGGATCCCATGGCTCTGTGCAGCACAGAGGAGGCTGATCCTGCCATCTCCACCACCTCACATGGAGGAGGTGGGTTCCAGTGGAGGAGGTGGGTCATGGCAGGGGAGGGCAGTTGTGGGTGATCAGGCCAGCAGAGGAAGGCAGTTGATAGTGGTCAGGCTGGCAGGGGAGCAGTTAGGCGTCAATCAGGCCGCCAGGGGAGTGGTTAGGGGGAGATCAGGCTGGCAGGCAGAAGCAGTTAGGGGCAATCAGGCAGATAGGCAAGCAAGTGGTTAGGAGCCAGCAGACCCGGATTGTGAGAGGGATGTCCGACTGCCGGTTTAGCAAACCGGCAGTCGGACATCACCCCAGTGGTCCCAGATTGGAGAGGGTGCAGACCGGGTTGAGGGACACCCCCCCCCCATGCACGAATTTCATACACTGCATCATATGAGATATGGAAGCTGAAGGCCTGCTTGAACACCTTTGCTGTCTGCAGTTACCAAGATAAAACGTCACCAATTTACACAGAAACACAAGGGTTGGACAGTCGAGCATTGGAAAAAAGTCATGTGGTCTGATGAATCACGTTTCCAGCTGCATCATGCAGATGGCAGAGTGAGAATGTGGCAGAAACAGCATGAAAGCATGCACCCCACATGCATGAGTATAACCCTTCAAGCTGGTGGGGGCAGTATTATGGTTTAGGGCATGTTTTCCTGACATGATTTGGGTCCTTTAATACATGTGGAACAATGTCTGAATAGCACAGCATACCTAAATATCGGTGCTGATCAAGTTCATTCTATTATGTTGATGGTGTATCCCAATGGAGATGGCTTCTTCCAACAACACAATATGCCATGCCACAGTGCTCGTATTGTGCAGGAGTGGTTTCAAGAACATGAGGGAGACTTTACCTTGCTTAGGTGGCCCCCACAATCACCAAATCTCAATCCAATTGCGCATTTGTGGGACAAAGTTAAAAGAACCATCAGGCAGCTGTTTCCACAACCATCAAATCTCACAGGACTGAACAGTGTTATTCATCAGGCATGGTGTCAGATTCCTCGCATCACCTTTCAACATCTCCTGGAGTCAATGCCAAGAAGAATTATCGCAGTATTGAAGACAAAAGGTGGCCCAACGAAGAACTATTTGGTAGTCATAATAATCTGGCCACTCAGTGTGTGTGTGTGTGTGTGTGTGTGTGTGTGTGTGTGTGTGTGTGTGTGTGTGTATTTTTTTCTTACTGAATCTTTCAGAAATTACTAACCTGTTTTACAGAAGAGGACACTGAGGCACAGACAGGTGAAGTAATTTGTCCATAGTCACACAGCCTGTTCCTAACGGAGCCTAAGTTTGAATCTGGGTAATGTGGCTCTATAACTTGAGCTTCTTACCTGTTTGCTACAATATAGAACAACTACAGGCTAAGAAGAATGCAAATGTATAAGTATATGCAGATTAGAAAGTCAAGAGAAGTTTCCCAGAGCAGTCGTGAAAGATAAGAAGGAATTAGGTAGAACGGGGCGAAAAGGAAGCTGAGAGAGAAAGCAGCAATGGGTAAAGACCCAGAGGTAGGAGCCAGTGTGGAGTTTCCAAAATCTCACTGTCTGAACCATCTTCAAATGTAAGTGGATCCACACACAAAAGCATGCTCTTGTCCTTGGAGACTTAAGTAGGTAGAAACAAAACATAGGATCAAGCAGCTGAAATATTTGTTAGAGCCTTCCATCAAGAGACAGTCAGAACAAGAGTTTCTATCAAGAGAGGCTTCAGAAACAAATCTCTTTGTATGTGTAATCCTTTGTATGTCTTGTTGTATGAATCGCTACTGAGGATGAATTTACTTCTTCATCCAGAAAAGCGTACACATACAGGAGCATCCCCCTCCAAAACAAAGCAAACATGTACAGTGACATCCTAGACATATGAATGTGTAAATATAAAATGGCAAGGTAGGAAACACTGAGCAGAAAGAAGCCTCTACAACCCTAAATTAAGTCACAATTAAAGTGTCCCATGTGCCAGAGGTATAAGTCAAGAACAAACTGCCTGGAACCTCATGGACGAGCACAATCCAAGTGCAGATCCAAGGCCATGAAAAGATGGCTCAGCTCACGCCTGAGAAAGCTGCTGGAGGCATTCCTTTCAATATTCACTTGGAACCAGGTCGGACTGTGCTCATTTTCATCCTAATCCCTCTTATGAGCTACACTTTGGAAATAAATTTCATGTAGTACAAAAATGACCTCAGTCATATTCATATTAACGAGAGAGCTGTGCAGCCTAGTGTGGGCCTAAGGGCCTAAAATATGAAAGGAACTTTTAAGATCCTCATACATTTTGCCAAAAAGAGCACTAACGAAGTGAACTGATAACCAGATGCAGCTCTTCAGAATGCCCCAAGGTGGTCACTTATACTTTTAAACGATAGTATTTACAGCAAATACTTATAGAGATCCTCCCATTCAATTTTCCTGAAATCTTTCTGCTCTAAAACAACAAAATGTTAAATGAATCATTAAAACATATTTTA
The DNA here is from genome assembly GCA_026230045.1 of Corynorhinus townsendii. Classification (NCBI taxonomy): domain Eukaryota; kingdom Metazoa; phylum Chordata; class Mammalia; order Chiroptera; family Vespertilionidae; genus Corynorhinus; species Corynorhinus townsendii. The sequence continues at coordinate 71,696,064 of JAPDVU010000008.1, forward strand.
AATATGTTCTGTTTCTGGTAATAGGTTATTGACATCAATATTTCTGCTGAAAACAAGTATATACTGTTGGGGAGAAAGTTGGAACCCTGAGATGAAAAGTGAATACTTATAGAGCACAAAACTGCTTTTATCCTGAGGACATGTGCAATATCAAGAAACTGGGCTTCAGATGGGATCTAACTTGACAAGGGCAGGCCCAAACAGAGGTGAGGAATCTCATAAGAGCCTGTTCCACTTTAAGTTAGGCTCCCAAATGGTTATAATTTCCAAGTAATTATGAACCAGAATTAAATATGTAGCACCTTCTTCTAAACCCCAACCCAGAGAACTATAGGGAAACTTGCATTGGAGCCAATCAGAGCTCAGAAAGAAAGAAGACAGAAGGAGAGAAGGAGAAGGGAAGGAAAGAATGAAGGAGGGAGAGGAGGGAAAGAAAAGGAAAGAGAATGTAAGAAAGGCAAAAAGAGAAAGACAAAGAATTAAAGGAAGAAAACTTGCTGGGAAAACATGTCTGAAAGATTATATGCACAGCTGACAAAAATTCTAAATAAAATATCAGCAAACCAAAGAACCCAAAAATACATGAATGGTCATATATCATGATCAATTTAGATTTAAAGTAGGAATTCTAGTTTAACATTAGCTTTGCATTAAAAAATTACACAGCACAAATTCACCATATTAACAGATAGAGGGAGATTAATATATGATGCTCTCAATAAAAGCAAAAAACAAAATTCTGAAAAGTTTAAGACCCATCAATTTCTTATAGTAGTTCTTAGCAAATAAGAAAAAATAAATTTCTCCAATCTACAAACATTTATGAGCAACAGATGTGCAACAAGTGAATTAATAAGTAGACATAAAACCTTGTTAGAAACTAGGCAAGGATGACTGTCATCACCAATTTTATTCAATATTGTAACTGGGAATTCTCAGCAACATGGTATTGCAAGAAAAACAAGTAAAATATATAAGAACTAGAAAGGATACAAGGTCATATTTTCAGAGGATATGATCATGTATATGTGACATCTAAATAAATTACAGATACATTATTAAATTTAATAAGAGAGCTCAGCAAGTTTGCATAATGCAAAGTCAACATGTAAAAATCAATTCTATTTCTATGATCTGACAACAAAAATTTTAAACAAATTTTAAATATACTATTTATTATATAATGCAAAATGTCTGGTACATACAAATACAAACTTTTTAAAGAATGTGAAATATATAGGAAAAATTCTGAAAGCTCCTATTGAGATATATGTCAAATATGTCAATTTTCTCTAAATGGATTAATAAATTATCTTCAATTACAATTAAAATTCCACCCTACAATGATAGTCAACGATGCCTCTCTCTTTCTTTCTCTCTCTCTCTCTCTCTCTCTGTCTCACACACAAACACCTAGTATACTCACACACACAAATACACAGAGTAAGAGGTTTTTTGTTATTGTTGTTTTTATTGATTTTAGAGAGGAAGGGAGAGGGAAAGAGAGATGGAAACATCAATGATGAGAGAGAATCATTGATCAGCTGCTTCCTGCAACTGATATGGGGACTGAGCCCGCAACCCAGGCATGTGCCTGGCCAGGAATCAAACTGTGACCTCCTGGTTCATAGGTCAGTGCTCAACCACTGAGGCATGCTGGCTGGGCTGAGTAAGAGTTTTAAGTCAGCTTTTTTGTCTCCCATTACTAAGCATTGTGAAAAGACCAGGACTCTAAGGAACCTCAAAAGAGCTTGTGATATTACAAACAGAGACTAACACACACATACAAAAAATTATAATTTGAAGAAAATGAGGACTGTGTTGTAAGAAGAAAATGTCTACATAATAATACTATCTAGACACCATGTGTGTTTTTAATGGCCGTCTTGCTATTAGCATTACAAATGAAAATTAATTTGGTAAAGTAAAAATTTCCTAGATGTAATTTACTTATAGGATATTTTTCCTTACATGATATTGCCCTACTATCCCCCCTTATTTTTATTAATGGAGGTTTTTGTAAATTTTATAATGCAGTCTTGATAACTTTAAATTTAATTTAATTTAATTTTTTTTTTTTGCCCACACATATGACTGCTTTAGGTTCATTGCATATTCAGGAATTTTACCATGAGATGAACTACCAATAGAAATTTTAGTTATTACTTTAAGAACAGCTTTTTGTCCAGTACAATTAAATTTACTTGAATATTCACTTATTTCAATTAGCCTATTTAAATTAATCTGAAAACTCGATTACTATTTTACTGTCAAATTTAATACTCTACCAACAATCTTAGTTTACCCTGTAAATATTAGTGGGAAGGATTATTTGCATTCTTAAGTGGGCCCTGAGCATTCCAGATGCTAGGCTGAATTTAGATATAGGGCAGATGCTGTCAGCCAAGTCTCTTGTCTGTTACCTGGGTCCCGATCTGAGCTGGACCAAGTCTCTGTCTGTCACCTGTATCTCAAGGTGAGCTGGGCCAAGTCTCTTTCTGTTGCCTGGGTCCCAATCTGAGCTGGGTGTGGGAAGTGCGAAGCAGCCATGGGGGCAGGAGACCTCCTACAGAAGGGGCGAGGGTTCAAGCAAGCCCCTGCAATGTTGGGGGGGGTGAAGGTCTGTGCCCCACTTCTGTTGGACCCCCAAGTTCTCTCCTGATGGCCCCTCTGTGACTGTGCCTGTCTTAGGTTGTTCCTTCCTTGAGGAATCTTACCCGTCTCTGGCTAACCAGCCATCCTCCGGAGCCAAGCAGGGTGGTGTGAGGTTCAGTTCTGTCTCCTTGGTAGCCTTTGCCCCCATGGCCTCCACACCCAGCACCTGCCTTGGGAACCCCTGGCCTGCTGGCAGGGTCCCGGTGCTGATCACATATCTCGGGGAACTCGGGTTTCTTCTCCAGTGAGGGCCCAGCTCACACAATTGGGTGTGAGACAGATCCATGGTATCAGCCCCCACGAGGCTTCAAGCTCAGCATGAACAGAAAGCTCAGGTAACAGCTGAGGGCAATTGGATGCTCAAGTGCCTTCCCAGTGCCTTAATTCCTTCTGCAAGGGATTAAATCCTGTCATGTCCTTTTTTTAAAAAAAAATTGCTGCCAACCATTCAAAGAATTAGTTTGTAAGTTTGTTTGGGATAATTGTAAAATATGCTGTTGTAAAATATCTAAAATTATCATGACATTGTAGAATAATATCAAGGATATTCTTTGCCCTAGGCCCTGGCAATTCCATTTCAGACTGGCTGTCAATTTCTTTTTGTAGCTTTATATAAACTTTGTCAGGGAGGCAAAAACACAAATTACTTACTTTAGTTCAAGAGGCCAAATATATTGACTTTCAATTACAATCCTTATGACTTTTGAAGGAAACTTCTCTTTGTTTCTTTCCAAAATAATTTTCAGTCTACAGAGAGTTTCATTTAAAACTTTTTGTCACATGAAACAATTTCTCTTAAGGGTATGGTGACCACTAGTATTGATTAGATTTAGTATTTTATTTTTATTTTATAATTTTTAAATTAATTTTTTAAATTTTTATTTTTTACATATGTGTCCTTATTTCTCCATAACCCCCCACTCCCTACTTATGCCCCACCCCCTTGTTGTCTGTGTCCATTGATTAGGTTCATATGCATGCATACAAGTCCCTTGGTTGATCTCTCCACCTTACCCCCACCCTCCCCTACCTTACCTGAGGTATGATGTTCTGATCGCAGTTTCTCAGCCTCTAGATCTGTTCTTGTTCATCAGTCTATGCCGTTCATTATATTCCACAAATGAGCGAGATCATGTGATATTTATCTTTCTCTGCCTGGCTTATTTCACTCAACATAATATTCTCCAACTCCATCCATATTGTTGCAAATGGTAGGAACTCTTTCTTTTTTACCGCAGCATAGTATTCCATTGTATAGATATACCACAGTTTTTTAATCCATTCATCTGCTGATGGGCATTTAGGTTGTTTCCAAATCTTGGCTATGGTGAATTGTGCTGCTATGAACATAGGAGTGCATATTTCCTTTCTGATGCGTGTTTCTAGATTCTTGGGATATATTAATTTTCATTTGTAATGCTAACAGCAAGATGGCCATTAAAAACACATGGTGTCTAAATAAGACAAAGGAAAATCGTTTGAACAAAAATAAAAAGGATCCCAAATCAATTATATAGAACAGAGTCCTTTATTAACTTGTGGTCGAGAATATATTTGTATATTTTCAGAAAACAACCCCAAGACCAGGTGGATTCCTGCAACAGAGAGGAATTGACAGGTGTGCTCCAACCACGAAGACAAGAGGAAAAAACAGTCCAGAGATGGAAGACGCTGACAACGCCTTGCCATGCAAGCAGTCAGCAACTGTGCTCCGCTGCAGGTTACCTAGGACCAAACCAGAGAGGGTCAGACCTGCATTGCCACCATGTGCCCACCATCCAGATGTCATTGCTGACATGTACACATAAGGAACTGTTAGACATTGAAACGGGGACTCAGAACTGTTGGACATTGAAATTGGGACTCAAACATTTTTTTGTTTTGTTTTGTTTTGTTATTATATGTTTATTTCTAGTCTGCAAAGGCAAAACTTTTTAAAGGAAAGAAATGGTGGGAAAAAGATACAAGGCAAAGAAGCATTGAACAGACTGTTAAACTACATTGGGAAGCCAGGGGAGGTTGGGCGAGGGGGGCTGTAAGAGACCAACCGAAGGACTTGTACACATGCATATAAGCACAACCAATGGATACAAAACACTGGGGCGGGGGGAAGGGTGGGCAAGTGAAGGCATGTACTGGGGGGTAGGTCAATGGGGAAAAAAAAGGAGACATATGTACTACTATTTATAATACTTAAAACAATAAAAAAATTAATAAAAAAAATAAAAGAAAAAATAAAAAGGAAAGAAAAAAAAAAAACCTCAGAAGGAAGGTAGGGGAGGGTAGGGGTAAGGGAGAGATCAACCAAAGGACTTGTATGCATGCATATAAGCCTAACCAATGAACACAGACACCAGGGGCAGGGGGGGTGGGGGGGGGGCAATGGGAGGATAAGGACACATATGTAATACCTTAATCAATAAAGAAAAATTTAAAAATTTTTTAAAAATAAAAATTTAAAAATGTTTAAAAATGTTTTATTTTTTAAAAATAAAAATTTAAAAATGTTTAAAAATGTTTAAATGAGAAAAAAAAATACTATCATTGAATCCTCACAGTAATGGGAAAATGCACCCTCCATGAAGCAAAAACAGGATACTGTATAAGGAAAACTCTAAAGACAGGAAAACAACACTGCCTATTAAAAATATAATCTATATATATAAGAGGCTAATATGCAGTGTCCCCAGAGTTTGATCGCTCACTATAACATGTGCTGACCACCAGGGGGTGTTGCGGAATGAAGGAAGGCCCCAGTTGGCCCTGATTTCCAGCCAGGCCTAGGGACCCTACCCATGCACGAATTTCATGCACCATGCATCTAGTATAAATATAAAGAATATAAATATAAATATAAATTAAATATAAATATAAATATAAACATGAACATGAACATAAACATAAATATAAATATAAAATGATGTAAATTAAAATCTATTTTAATATAGTTCAAATATGTTGAAAGATAAAGTTTTAGCACAAAAGACATTGAAAATAGAAGCAAGATACAAAAATTAGAGAAGTTCAGCCCAGCTGGTGTGGCTCAGTGGCTGAGCATCAACTTATGAACCAGGAAGTCACAGTTTGATTCCTGGTCAGGGCACATGCCTGGCTTGTGGGCTACATCCCCAGTGTGGGGCATGTAGGAGGCATGCCGATCAATGATTCCCTCTCATCACTGATGCTTCTATCTTTTCTTCCTTCTCCCTTTCTCACTGAAACAATAAAAATATTTTTTTTTAATTTGGAGAAGTTCAGAAGGTCTTACTTCTGATTAACAGGTTGTTCAGAAATAGAGTCATAATAGAATAATACAGAAAAATTTTTTCAGAGAAAATTGAACATGATATTCACCTGGGTCCATGGGAAAAGATTTAGCTTTGGAGTCAAAGATTTACAGTTTCTGAAACTGAGTGAGGCTCAGTTTGCACATGTATATGGTGAGGTCTGACAGCAAGGATTGTTTAAAGATGAAATGAGATCATGGGTGATAAATACTGCAGACACCAAAAAAATGCTGGTTCCCTTCCCTCTCCATAAGAGTCTTCCCCACCCTTTTATATCAGGCTCCATAGTTCTTTGTACCAAGGAACAGTTCTCTGTAATAGAACTTTGAGTTTGTACAGTGTTATTTATTTGAAAGATCTTTTACAAATATTATTGCATTTGTTCTTCAAATGTATACTTCAAAAGTATGAAATAGTATGAAGTGCCAATTTGAAAATTGATGTGCATAGGCATGAAAGACAATAACAATGTCCAAAATTCTGCAAAAGTCCTGGCTGTAACTATTACATCCTTTATTCCCATCCCAATTTTTTTTAAGTCCAGAGAAAAGCTCTAATATTATAACATCTAAGTGACATCTCCCAGATTGTTACCTGACCCCAAAAGTATATCCTACCACATTTTGGGATTTGGAATTATATGGTTACTAGATAAAGTCTTAAAATTATAAAATAAAAAAACAAAATAACCCCAAGATATATCCAAACTTCAAAAAAATAAAGAAATATACACTGAGTGGCCTGATTATTATGATCTCTGTATGCATAATAACCTGGCCACTCAGTGTATAGCCCATATAATAAAAGGCTAATATGCAAATTGTCCCCTCAACCAGGAGTTTGACCAGCAGGCAGGCCGGCCAACCACCCATGTCCTCTCCCCACCTTGGCCAGGTTGGCTGGACCCCACCCATACATGAATTCATGCACCGGCCTATATACACACACACACACACACACACACACACACACACACATATACACACACACACATACACTGAGTGGCCAGATTATTATGCGTTCAGAGATCATAATAATCTGGCCACTCAGTGTATTTTCAGATATACTCAAACCTTTAAGGGGAAAAAACAACCCTCATCTGGAAATAATATAATTTAGCCTCAAAGGCCTACTTTTAGGTAAATTCCCTTGGGATGAACTGCCACATAATTATCAGTCTTATAAATTCAAAAGAATGTTCTGGACAAGCATCATCCCCAGAGTTCCAGGCTCTGCAGAGTTTGGAAGAAAACACATGTGTGATAAGGAATGTATTCCCTTTCAAACAGCTTTGCCTGACCTGGACCTAATGAGGTTTATTCCACTCTTATTTTGTGACTTTATCTACATTGAGTATAAGACACCAACAACCTCAAATGCTGATTATGCAACCCAAGGACATCAAGAGCAAGAAAATGTGCCTATGAGTCATTATCTTCTTTATCTTTCATAGTGAAGAGTGTTTCTGAGAGCAAATCCCATAAAAAGTTCTTTGTCTCCACTAGCATCATTGTGAGCAGCTCCATTCTTACAAGATTGAAAGGATTCTTTCAGAGAATTCATAGAGCCAGGATGACCCAGGGGGAAAAGTCCCTTTCCTACTCAGCAGTAAAGAGTGAGCACCACCAAAGCCTGCACTGAGACCATAGTGGTGATAAGGAGGAGTGTGTGACCAGCCAGGAGCCCCGAGAAATAGTGGTGACCTGGAGTGGCTTTTAATGGCCACTCACAATCCATCTGCATCCACTAGTATATTTCATTTATTCAGGTGACTGCTAAAGGTGAGAAAAAGGAAGCCACCTATTATCCCCAGTATTCTCATTTCTATTTTTATCATTCTTTGAGGCTCTGTTGGTTTCAAGAAAATCTTTTTCCTGGCTGTCAAATAAGATGTTCTGAGTTTTCATCAGCATAAAAAGCCTCTGAAAAAAATGTTAGGACTTTTTATCAATTTATAAATGAGGATAAATTGGCTTTTGTTGAACTCTGAGTACCACCTGCTGAACAAGGCACATAACATGCTGTTTGCTTGAATATTCCCAATAACCAATGGAAGATGGATCAAAATTATACACAACTTCTCATATGTGCAGAAAAAATAAATACCACCCTTTGTGCTGTTCCAATGCTCTCCCCTTGTGCTTAAGCCCCCAGTTCCAGTGATGGCAAAAATTGCAAGGGTGGGGAACTTTACCTTGACAATTCAACATAGCTCTGTTTTGAGCAATTACTCAGTTGTTCTGCATTTCACTCAAGTGTTCTCCAGCTTGTCCTCCTCACAATGGCAGAATGCTTCAGAGAAAACTCTGCCCTTTCTATTGGCCTTCAGAGGAGCACCGGCTCTTCCTGTAGTTGGTGGTTGACATAGGCCTCTCTTTTTATACACAGGTAAGAAGTCAAGGTGAGTGGGGGCTGCCCATACAGTGTTAGGGATCCCCAACTATTGGAACCAACAAGGGGTAATCTGGAAGGTTCTGAGGAGGACTCATAGCATTTCTGAGCTAAATGGGATGTTGACAGTTAGTCCTAAACGAAGGTTTTCCAGAGGGTGGAGAATGGTTTAGCAATAAAGTCAAGGGAGAAACTTTCAGGTTAGGAGTAGAGCAGCATTATCAGTGGCTTACAGGTGAGAGAGGACAGGGGCAAGAGAGAGCAAGTCCATCTGCCTGACGGTAGCAGAGGGCTGGGCTCCATGGCAGGAGGACAATGAGAACCACTGGTTAGGATGCAGTCCTGATTAGAAAAGAATCTTAAAGTCCATATTGAGTTAAGCTAAAGAGTTATCATCAATTCAAGATGCTGAGAAGGTGAAGGATGCAGTTCAAGGGAAATATAAGGGAAATGGCTATAGATGTGACCAAGCATTGTGTCCTAACAACTGTCTGGTCAACACAAGGAGATAGCTCAGGGCTTTCACAAACCAAAGTTTGGAAAGAAAGAGCTTGCTGGAACTAAACAGGCATTATGAAAGGAAGAACATGAATGGGATGAGTGAACCTGCATGGGGGAACCAAAGAAACCAGCTCTGACTGGAGAAACCCTGAGGAAGTCAAGTTTAGACCATGGTACCATGTTTTCTTTTGTGGGATTTAGTTCAGTTGGAGAGAGGCTTGACAGCTAGAACTTTCCCCTTAACAGACAGTAAAGGTAAAACATGAATACCCACTGTTGGAAATAGCTTTGGGGTTACTTACCAGAGCCCGAAGGAAAAAAACTGTGCCTCTCCGCTGATGGGGGTAGGAGTTCATTAAGGGCTTGCCATGTCTGGAAGGAGGAGAACAGGCAAGTCCCAAGCTTTCTGCATTGGGAAGAGAAAATCAGGCTAAGTTTGAAACTAGAAGAGAAAACTAGAACAAAAAATTAATGACAGGTATATCTTACATTGATAAAAGGAACTTGCCTGGTCTTGGGTGTATATTTCTTTTAACTAGTACTTTTAACTTAACTATAGCTATTATTGACAGAAATGTGTCTCTGTGGTTATCTCTATATAGACATATACATGGATTCAGAGTTTGGCAACTTTATCTTGTAAGGAATTTTATTTTGGAGGACAAAATAAAGGCTGGTGATCAAGAGTTTGGTCTCTGATTTAGATTTTAATCTTAGTTCTCCATTTAGTGCCTGTGTAGGTCACTAAAACTATTGAGGCTTCAACTTCTATAACCTATAAATAGAATCATTTCCACATAGTTGTCTATGAAATGTAATGAAAATGGACTTTCTGGTTTATGGTGTCTGCTGATTTCGTATCCTACTTGTTTTCATATGGGCTTTGTCATTTCTGGCTTAGATCACCTTTAGCAAGTTCTTTCCTGTGGGAATTCCATGCAAGCTAAGCTGAGGAGGAGACCCCCACGGGGCAGTTTTGCATTTGTCATTTTTCACTAAATAAATTTTTCTCAGAAAATCATTATTAGGATGAAATAAGTTAATATTTGTGAAGAAATTAAACAGTAAGTTCATGGCTGTTCTTAATAACATAAATACTCAACAAATGAGTATTTGTTGAAAAAAATTTTCTTAGTTCAACTCTCCCATCTCCAGAAGAGGCTTGGGGTTCCATTTTCTCATAGAAAAATTTTTCCAATTGTTACCCAAGGTACCCATTGCGCTTTCTGTGTCCCGGGGCCAATGTACAGAATTGGTCCTGATTAAGTCTGTCCCAGCTTTGGGCATAAGCAGGAGACTCACTTCCAGGCACACAGGGTCCTTGGCCTTGAATCCACCCAACTTCTCTCTCATCTGTAAACCTCTAGCCCCCTAGGCTTGTGTCAAGTTTCAACAGCTCTGTGGGCTTTCAGATTGAACCTGCTCTCATGCCCTGGCTTTGTTTCCTCTTAGTTTCTGGTTGCTCAGAATTTCTCTTCTTTGCCTTTGAGCTGGGTTTTCTAACTTGATTGCATTGTAACAACTCCATGAATTGGGAATGTGCTCTCCACACTTCCCACATCAGCTCAATCTACCATACTGATAGACCAAACCAGTGGAAAAGTGGTAAAAATCATCACCAGTGCCAGAAGTACAATAGCACACACAATATAAACAACTCATAAATCAGGAAATACCCACACCCTTTGCTGAGCAATAGTTTTTAACACCTACATTCAAATGGTTGTTTTAACATTTATCAGCATTAAGTCATTTCATGCAAGATATCTGATCATGTTTGTGGACTTACTGAAAACCAAATGCATTGACCTTTGTAACGTATTTCCATTGTTATTTTAAAATTTGGATTATAACTCTGCGCTCTTTGGGATGAAATTATATTTCATTGTAGGCATTTTCTGGTTTTCCAAAATTATTTTCATATACTCTTAAAAATTAGACTATTGGCTTTCTCATTAAGAATTTATGCTGTTATACGTGAATACCTAATATGCATGTTACAAATAATGTGTGCAAGAGCTAACTCACCCAATCTGTTTTTATCTTTTTGAAGTAGACAAATATTATATTTTAAACTGGTTTAATAATTCTAATAAGCATTCTATAAATTTTAAATAAATCTTAGCAAGTATAATTTCAATGTAATTGTTTCACATATTATGGAAAATTGGATTAATTCTAACTAAAACAAGAACCACCCCAAACTTCACCCAAATACACAGTAGTATTACAACAGGAAGAGCAATATTGAGAAAACAAATGATTTACCTGGTATTTTACTTCCACTCCTGGAAATAGCCATATAGATAGCAATACTTCAGAACTCATGACCAGAGAGTGCTAGGTAATCATCCCTTCTAGTAAGAAATCAACTGCGTGAATTTAACAAATATAAAATACAAGTAGAAAAAAATTATAATTTAACAATAGTACACTCATATGGCAAAAGAAAATACCCTATAAAATATAATTATAAACTATTCAACAGCATGGAAAGATTTTGATAATTTTTAGAAAATGAAATCTAGTAGAATATGACCCTATTTCTCATAAAATTAAATTTACTTGTAAATAAATAATCTGGAAATAAAACTGGATTCTGGTTTTGCACAAAAATAAAGTTTATAAAATATGGGAAAAGATCATTTTAGGAAAAGATGACAAAATGATGAATACAGAATTACCTGGGCTTCTGTTGGAGCCTGGAAAGGATTTGCACAAGCTCATTAGGTCTACATAAATCTGCTCTCTATAAAGTTTCAGCCACAAAATGGTAACAGGTATATATCTAGGTCAGCACTCTTCAACCTTTTTCATCTCATGGTACACATAACTACTTAGTAAAATTCTTCAGCACATCAAAAATATATAACAATTTTTGCAGACCTAACCAAAAAAAAAGTGTCTTTTTTATTCATTCATACTGGACAGCTATTGTTGTGTTGGCTGTTGTCTTTTTTTTTTTTTTTTTTTTTTACAATCTAATGGAAAAGAGGTCAGTGCCCCTGACTAAATAGTCAGGTATTGCATGTTTTAAAAATGCTTGCAGCATATTGGTTGAAAATTGCTGATCTAAGGTATTAGAAATACCACTAATCACATTTATGTCTCCTCTACCATTATTTTGTTAACTTTCCACCATAAAACAAATACTCATTTAATAGGAAAAGATACTTCTTAAGAAAGCTTGTAGGTACAAGGAACCAAGATGGTGGCATAGGTAAACACAGGTACTTGCCACTTCATACAACCACATCAAAATTACAACTAAAATACAGAACAACCATCATTCAAAACCACATGAAAGTAGCTGAATGGAAATCCTATAACTACAGAAGTAAAGAAGAAAATACATTTATACTGGTAGGGGAGCAGAGGTGCAAAACGGCTGGCCCAACACCCCACATGTGGCATTCTTTTAATTGGGAGGGATATCTCCACTGCAGAGGCCTCCCATGAGAAGCAAGGGGTTCCATCCCCATAACAGACTCCCAGCCCAGGATTCCAGAGCTGAGAATTTAGGTCTCTGTAACTTCAGGTTGTAAAAATCAGCAGGGATTGTGGCTGAGTAACACAGAGGCTACTGAAGACCCAACAATTTCTCTTAAAGGACCAGCACATGGACTTGCATGGTCCCACTTCCTCTGAGTTCCATTACTGGGAGGTGGCTTTGGGGGATCCTTGATTGCTGTTGGTATCACTGGGAGGAACTGCATTGTCTGTCATCATGGCAGGAATTCAGGGGCAGCTTTCTCCCAGATGGGGGAGCTTGCAGGGGTCATTGTTCCTGTGCTGGGACATCCCCAATAGCAGAGATGACTGGCAACCACATCTGAGTCTCCATCAGCCTGGAGTACACTGTTTGTTCCACCCTAGTGATTCCTTGAGTCCCTGCCCATGCAATTTGCAGTCTCACCCAAGCTGTTTACAGTATCTTTTCCATATGAATGGCCTATCCTGGCTCAGGCTTCAGACTTTTCTAAAATCACTCAAACAAGTAGCAGATGGTGTCAGCATGCCCCAAACCTATCAATAAAAGGCCCAAGACCTAGCATCAGGATGTCTCAATTCACAGCTGGGCCTCTCCTGGGCACTTCCAAGCCTAATATGAGTAGCAGCCATCTGCAGATTGCACTGAAGCTCCTGCTGGATGGCCACATGCAGTGGATAACTTTGCATTTCTTAGGAGGCCCCAGAGCCAGTGAACAGCTTCAGACCATACCAGATTATAACTCTATAAATCCACAAGCAACACACTCAAGGAGCAGACTAAGTGAGCATCAAAACTCCACTGAAGCAAGTTCTGCTCCATAGGGGTATCTCCTGCACAGCAGTTCTTCCACTGTAGTTGCAGCTGGTCCTCACAGCCAATTGGTCTGGAGGTCAATTCCTCCCAGTGATGCCAACAGCAATCAAGGCTCAACTACAATAAGAGTGTACCCATAGCCCACACAATGGTGTACCTAGAATGCCAAGCTTGGGTGACTGGGGAGGCTGAACCACGGGGCCCTACAGGATATCTACTACACAAAGCCACTCTGCCAATTCCAGGAGCCATAACAGCTTTACTTACTTCATAGAAACAAACACAGGAAAGCAGCCAAAATGTGGAGACAAAGAAACATGTCACAAATGAAAGAAATGTAAGAAAGAAAACTATTGGATACAGAGTTCAAAACAATGGTTATAAGGTTGCTTAAGGATCTTAGTGAAAACTTCAAGGGACTTACTGAGAGCTTCAAGGGACTAAGTGAGACTTTCAAGAATCTTAGTGAGGATATCAAAAACATGAAAAAGGTCCAGTCAGAAATGAAGCATACACTAACTGAAATAAAGAATAGTTTGCAGGGATTCAACAGTAGAGTAGAGTATTCTGAGAATGAAATCAATGATTTGGAATATGAGGAAGTAAAAAACACCCAATCAGAACAGAAAAAAAGAAAAAAGTATCCAAAACTATGAAGATAGTGTAAGGAACCTCTGAAACAACTTCAAGCATACCAACATTCACATTATGGGGGTGCCAGAAGGAAAAGAGAGAGAGAAAGATATTGAAAAACTATTTGAAGAAATAATGACAGAAAACTTCCCCTACCTGGTGAAAGAAATAGACTTACAAGTCCGGGAAGCACAGAGAGTCCCAAACAAGAGGAACCCAAAGAGGACCACATCAAGATACATCAAAATTAAAATGCTAAAGGTGCCAACGGTTAAAGACAAAGAAAGGATCTTAAAAGAAGCAAGAGAAGTACAGTTAGTTACCTACAAGAAAGCACCTATATGAATGTCAGCTGATTTCTCAACAGAAACCTTGTAGGCCAGAAAGAAGTGGCAAGAAATATTCAAATGATGAATATCAAGGACCTATAACCAAGATTACTCTACCCAGCAAAGCTGTCATTTGGAATTGAAGGTTAGATAAAGAGTTTCATAGACAAGAAAAAGCTAAAGGAGTTCATCACCACCAAACCAGCATTACATGAAATGTCGAAGGTATTCTTGGAAGAAAGAAGAAGAACAAGAAGAAGAAGAAGAAGAAGGGAAAATAAAAATAATGAACAATAAAATGGCAATAAATGTATATTTATCAATAATTGATTCTAAAAATCAAAATAAATGAACAAAATTAATTGATGAATAAAATAAAATTACAGGCATGGAATAGACTGATGAATCTCAGAGAGAGGAGAGGAGAGGAGAGATAAGAAATTAACCAAAGATCTTATATGCATATATGCACTACCTATGGGCTCCCTGTAAAGGGAGGCAGTAAGGGAGGAGAACATCTGTAATACTCTCAACAATAAACATTTTTTATTTTTTAAATATGTTTTTATTGATTTTTAGAGAGGGAGGAAGGAAGAAGTATAGAGAGGTAGAAATTACAATGATAGAGAAACATCATCAATCAGCTACCTCCTGCATGTTGCCTACTGAGGATTGAGCCTGCCATTGGGTCATGTGTCCTGACCAGGAATTAAATCTATGACCATTTGGTTACTGGGTAGCCGCTCAATCACTGAGCAACACCCCAGCTTGACAACAATAAAGATTTTTTTAATTCAATAAAGTAATCTTCAGAGGAAGATTTGCACAGCCTGAGCAAAAGCTGATAGATTTTAAATGTCAAAGTGTTCCTACCTAGGCCAAGCATGTCTGCAAGGATTTGTTGACTCAATCCTATATAATAAAAGGATAATATGCAAATCGACTGAACAGCAGAACAACCAGTCTCTATGACACGCATTGACCACCAGGGGGCAGACGCTAAATGCAGGAGCTGCCCCCTGGTGGTCAGTGCGTTCCCACAGGGGGAATGCTGCTCAGCTAGAAGCCGGGCTCACAGCTGGCAAGCGCAGCAGAGGTGGTGGAAGCCTCTCCCACCTCCACGGCAGCGCTAAGGATGTCTGACTGCCAGCTTAGTCCTGCTTGGGCCTAAACTGGCAGTCAGACATCCCCCGAGGGCTCCTGGACTACAAGAGGATGCAGGCTGGGCTGAAGGACCCCCTCCAAGTGCACTAATTTCATTTACCAGGCCTCTAGTATTTTTATAAAACGAAAAATATTTAAGAATGACTGCACTCTGTGATGAGAACTACATGGATTTTACTTTATAGTAACTATAGTAAACATGAAAATAATCAATAGACACAATGTTTTCCTGATATAAAATGGTCAGTTATCCTTTATTTCACTTTTTTATGACACCCTACATAAAAACACAAAGTTCTATTAGTTCTATCTCTATTTTTAAAAAGACCAAACTGTTCCTTCCTCTTCCACAACTCTAGTCTGGGCCATTGTCAGTTCTGGCAGGGACTACTGTGTCAGCCTATCAACAAGTCTCTGCTTCTTGGCCCTACACTCCATTTCAGTCCAGTCTCTGCACAGCAGAGTCATCTATCAGAAAAATAAACCAGATCCTGTTACTCCTGCTTTCAGTGGTTCCCCAGTGTACTAAGAATTAAATGCAAACATGGTCTATGTGCCCTTCAGGGCTCTGTATGTCTAGTCTCCTACCTTCCTCACCAACCTCACCTACAGTTCTCCCCTTGCTTACAATGTTCCAACTGCACTCATTTCCTCCCTGCTCCTTCAGCAACAAGTTTCTTGCTCCACTGTCTTTGTACTTACTATCTCCATCTGGAAAGCTTAACCCTGGGTTTTCGATTGCCTAACCACTCCTTAGCTTGCAGGTTTCTGCTTATTTATCATTGCCCCTAAAAGGTCTTCCCCAAACATCCTCCTAAAGCTGCAACTTCACCCTCCCCCCTCCACAAACCTCCTTAATGCTGCTCCCAAAATATTAACGGGATTTCTCGTTCAGAAGTAGAATTACTGATTCTTCCTTTCCTACTCTATACACTTTTTATTGGTTTCCAGAGCCTTCAAAATTCTGGACCGTCTCCATTTAACATTCCCCAGTGATTCTCTTTCTCTTAGAGTGTAAATGGTTAAGCCTAAGGAAAGGAGAATGACCACCTCCTGCTATGATCAATATTGCTTCATCATTTTAATAGCCACATCATTTTTTTCCACACTAACCAAGTGTCAACCAAGACTCTACGTTTTTACTAACCTGCATGCTTCCTATCCTATATTTGTACAGTTGGTTTTAAGCCCTTTGTGTATAAAACACATTTTTCTTTAATTTCACTTTGGTCCATTTTTCTTGTATCCAAAGCCTTCTTGAATACCAAGGCATTGGTTTCTCTCCCAGCCTTCATATCATTCACAAATGTAATAACCATGCTTTCTACACACTTCCCGTTTTTGTTGTTGTTGTTTGTTTGTTTGTTTTTAGGAAAACGGGGCCAAAGAGAATCAGCATAAAATACCCATTGATAATTGCAGCTAAGGCTAATAGTGTGTAGATATCCAAAATATGATGCTATTATATGTTAAGTGACATAAGGGCATGTCAAAGCAACCAGAAGGAGGAGGAAAAGAACACACTAAGTTGGGGAAGTGAAGAAAGGAAACACAAGTTGAATGAAAAGGAAAAAAGATTAACATAGAAGAGAAAGTATAACAATAGGCAGAGTTATACAAATAAGATAGTCTATCCATGAGAAGTGCATTTACAAAGTTCTGTGGAAGCAAATAACATATTTATTCATTTAAAATTTACTACTGTACTATGTGTCAGGTACTATATTAGGTAAGAGGATGCAATGATGATTGAAAACACACACACTGCCAACCCTGGAACTTACGGTCTAGTGAGTAAGAGAGACAAGCCAACACTCAAACAAATTAAAAATTGCTTGTTTGATACAGGAATATATTTGGATATAAGCAAGTTTCTCAGATAAACAAACATCTTAAAGAATTAGGGGTAATATCAGGGAATAAGTCTGGAACATGTAATGAATAAAAAATGGTTTGTTGTGAATATTTGGCTAACAAGCAATGGAGAACTGTTATAGATTCTTTAATAAAGAAGTGGCCTAACCAGAGATATGCTTTAAGACAAATAATTTGGCAGCAACTTGCAGAATGGGTTGGGAAAAGAAGGGGCTGGTAATTGGGAAGTCTGGTTGTTAAACTAAAGAAAATGTTGAATGAGAGATAATGAGGATCTACATAATGATGGCCATATAATTAGGAATGAAATGTAAGAATTATTATCGACGTAAAATCAGTAATGTATGAACAGTAGTTTGGGGGCAAAAAGGAAGAAGATGCAGTCACAAATGAGAGCAAGGTATAAGCCCAACTGACCAAGAAAATGGGGGTACTTCCTTTAACAACACTACAGACGCCAGGGAACTGACCTGGTTTGTGAGGAAAGAGACACATAGGACATCTAGGAGGCCATAGTCGGTAGGAAGCTGGAAATGAGGGGCTAGAGATCAGGAAAGAAATGAAGGCTGAATGCTGCACAAGGATGGGAAGTGAAACTTTGAGAGTGGATCCTGTTAATGAGTGAGAAACCACAGAGAAATAATATAGGACTTGGACAAAGCCCTCTGGCAAGAAACCAGATGGTTTAAGGCAGCAGCAAAGGAGATTGAAGGAAAACCTTTGGAGAGCCACCTTCACCCTCTACCAACAAGGACAATCTACCAACAAGGAAGGAAAGCAGGCTCAACACTGGGTTCATTGTTCTTGTGTTCACTGTCCTTCTCTCCCCATAGTATTTATGAGGTACCTGTCATTATAACAGTCTTATGTGACACCCAGTCTTCATCGTCTTGGCAGCAGAAATGGCCACTGCCCTGTAGTCAGTCCGCAGAGGGTCACTGGCAGTAGATCCACGTGTAGGTTCACAGTCTGTGCACAAAGGCACTGTGGTTTAATCTGGAGCATGCTAGGAATTATTTACACCACATTGTATTAGATATTGCTTCTGCAAACTCATAGGTAGTGCGGCATTACTTTTCTCTGGTTTGTACTAGCTACTGATCCAGTTTCAGCCTGAAATATAGGCCTGCTAGTTCAAAGGAATCTAATTTAGTGATGCTGGGGCACGTAGGTATGGTTTGCATCTTAGCATTTTATGAGATGTAAGTGAAAGACAGAGCCCAATCCATCATGTGTTTGTCCCACTAGATCAAGATAAAAAGAACTGTAATATTAATTACATCAAAGAACATGTTTCATTGTATAACTTGAGTCATGTGAATTATAAGTGGAGATAAATACTCTGACATACATACATCTCCCTATTTGTCTGTGTACACACACACGCACACGCACACACACTCACATACACATACACACACACACATACACATACACAAAGTGTTAATAGAAAGAGATCATAAGGGGTTGCAGTATTGGCAGAGCTTCACCAAGAAACCCACAGACCAGTGAACATTTCTGAAGCAGCAGCTTACCCTAGATTTGGTTTCCATGGTAATAAGTACTGAATGGAGGTCTGCTACTGCCTTTCCTGAAGAGAGGGGTCAGAAATCAGTAAAATACTTCATTTTATGATTTTAAAAAAAGTAGTCATCAAAAGCAACCACAATAACTTTCATCACTGTCAAAAATAACTGTTTTATGAAATTGAGACTTTTTACACTAATTAAAAACAGAACAAAAGGGGAATTTACAAAGTCACCAAGTAGTATGGTGGTTTTGTGCTGGACCCCAGTGTGTCTGAATTTGAACCTTAAACAGCGCTTAGCCAGAACAGTGCTTAGGCAGAAGGGCTGCATCAATGAGGTCACCTGTGGATGTGGTCTTTAGAATGTCAACATTTCCATGTAAAGAATGACCCCATTAATAGAGGAGTGGGTAAAAAAAATGTGGGACATTTACACTATGGAATACTATGCAGCTGTAAAAAAGAGGGATATCTTACCCTTTGGGACAGCATGGATGGACCTGGAAAATATGCTAAGTGATAATAAGCCAATCTGATAAAGACAAATATCACATGATTTCATTTGTGGAATCTATTGAGCAGAATGAATTGACCAACAAAATAAGACCTAAAGCATGGAGGCATAGAACAGACTGACATACCTCAATGTGGGGTTGGGGAGATGAGAAGAGAGAAACCAAAGAACTTATAAACCTATAGTCATAGCCCATGGCCATGAGCAATTGGGTAGTGAAGATATGGGGGCTGAGTAGGGGCTGGGAGGAGAGGAGTAAAGGGGAGATATCTGTAATACTATCAACTATAAAAAGTTTATTTAAAAGTAATAAAAGGGACTGGATTCTCTGGAAAAACAAACAATTACCTGAAAGGCACAGGGCTTTTATCAACAAATGCTTTAAACAGGGGGTACTTCTGATTTCTTATTATCTTGAACCAAAGTTAAATTGTTGTGAGGAGCAAGCAACAAAAACATCAAGCACACATAGCTGGTAAACATTTTTTTCCCAATAACCTGTAATTTAACTTTCTATACTTTTCTCTTGGCAATAACCTATAATTTAACTTCCTATACTTTTCTCTTAGGGATACAGTGAAGAAGACTATATCCTATAAACATAGTTCTAGAACATCTCAGAAACTCATCCTCCTATCTCTACAAAAATAATTTCCTCTAACATAACCTCATGTGCAAAGGAAGCCTGCAGTTTTTCAGAGGCTGGAACCAGAGAGAGTGGTGATAATGATTTATTATTAATGGTATCATTCATTCAGCATTTAATGTTTCACTGCACACTTAGTCTGTGTCAGGCATGCTGTCGGACACAGTATGAAAATATGGAAAAGATATAGCCTTTCCCTCTAGTAGTGCAGAATCTATCAGGGAGGTACACCATAAGTCAATGAGTATAAAATAATAAGACAAGTGCCACAGAGGGGGCTATTAATCCTTCACTGCCTTATTTTTTATCTTAGGATCAAGTCAGAACATAATCACTTGGCCTTCAAGGCACTCTAATAGAACCTCTGAAACCAGGACTTCTGCCTGGTCCTGAGTCTCCTCTCCCCTAAATCCTCCGAATGCCTATGTTCCAGCCCTCACTGTTCTTGCTGAGGTTTCTCTTGCCTTCAGTTTCCCACATGTTGTTACCTCTGCCTCAAATGACCTTTCCCTGTGCCTTCATCTATGAGGCCTCCTTCAGGTCTCAACTTAAGCATCGCTTCTCATAATTGTTAGGTCCTCCTGTCATATGTTCTTATGACTCCATTTTCTTTCTCTGTCATAAATTCTCACTTTAGTGGTTTTAGTTTTCAATTGTCTATCAAATTCAGTGTGATTAATTCTTGCAAGTTGCCTCATAGCCCCAATTGTAAGCACTGGGCATGGCACATAATAAATCTCAAATGTTTATTGAATGAATAAAATTGAACTGAAGAGCTAGCTAATTAGCATAACATGGAGAAAATTGTATGGCTCATACCAAGTTTATTGTGATGTGGTAATGTAACTAAAGAGATTGCAGATTAACCTGAACGCCTTTATAGAACACAAAAACTTCTACAAAGTTTGTTCTGTGTTTTGTTAACTCATTTTCCATCTAGCAAAAGAGTGCCTGAAACTTAAGATGGCTTAGTGAGACTTATAAGAAAAACACACAATTTTAGATTTCAGACATTTGTAATTCAGGGCAATTCTCATAGTGGGCTGAAGTTTCATGCTTTCTCAAAGGTTTACTAAGCAGATGATGGGTGTGGTAGGTATGCCATGAGGTGGGAGACTTTCATTAGCAGAACACTCCAGGTTCTGAGGTATAGTAGACAGAACACTCAACTAAGAATCAGAAGAGCAGGTTCTTTCACCAACTTTGTCACTAACTAGCTGTCATTGATTTCTCTGGGTCCCAAATTCCTTTCATGTAAGACAAGTAGGTCTGACTAAATGACCTCCATAGTTGCATCCAGCCCAATCCTTTGCTGAGTCAATGAAAAACACACTCAGTTGCATACAAATGATCAATAGGTCAATTATTCTAGCAAAATCAGGTCTTCAAGGGCCTTTAACACCATGAATGTGTTCTGAGGAGTTATTGTTACAATACTACTTTTTAAAAATAAAATTTTCATTATATAAACATTCTCTGATATTCACTAGATCTCTCTAGACTAAATCAGATTAGGAATTTTTGCTAAGTTTTATAACTAGAATATATCTAGGTATCTGTAGAAATGGGGTATGAGGCAAGGGAGTCATGTTCATAAACATACATCATCTGACCTCTGCAGGTTCTGGGGACAACAGGAAGAAATGGACATGACAGGATCAGTTCAAGGGTGAAGGCTTCAACTATTCACTTCCTACAATAAATAAGTTCACCATCACAAAACCTTATAGTATGACAGCCAATAACTTTTTAAATCATTGACTCTATCCAAGAAATGATTTTTAATAAAACAAAGATAACCTTTACCAAAACAAGTAATGTAAAAATATCAACTACATCACCTTAAAAATAACACCAACACCTGCTAAAATATAATAATGCAAAAAAATACTGCCTCAAATTCTGAATAAAAAGAAAAAATCAACCGGTCATTTGGATAACTGAGATTATTAAATATTCTCTAATGAGGTCACTGTCTTTTTGTCTTATTATTTTCTATATCACTAGTATAGGGACACACAACTTCAATGTTCTCTCCTCTTAGTCTAATTATCCTCCAACACTTAACTCCAATCAACATACAAATTGAAAAGTGTAAAATAGAAACACTTTTCTAGAGAGACTATTTCCTTCCTTCATTTACTTATTCATAAGAACCATTATTTGACATCTCTTGTATAACTAAATAGTTTAAGGTTCCAAGGAGGATCTTATTTTTATATAGAAAACACAGATTATGGTCTTAAAACACAATCTATTGAAGAGGTAAGTCAAATATATGAAACAACTAGAAATAACTTCTAAGGATATGAAAGAATAAGAATCCTGTATTATTTGTACATCAGTGTGCTGAAAAATTAAACCATCTTTGGGGCAGAAGTAGTCTTGGATGTTGCCCTGGAAAAGATAACATTTGAACTAGATCTTAAATAACTTGGATTTGTTATACAAGAAAGTAAGGAAGTGCTCAAAAAAAAGAGGGGGGGCAATGATGTGTGGATATCACAAGGACATACAACAATACTGCAGCCAGTTTGGAGGGATGGTCATTGGACAAACCTAGAACATTTCAGCCTCAAAAGTTATGTTCAGTAATAAATTATAAACAATTTAAAAATAAGAATTCTTGAGTCTATACAAATAATAATTGGTTAAGTAAATAAAGAACTGAGAAATTATTTAGATATTAGATAATTGCTTATAATATAATAGTGAAAAATGATGGTGCTGGAGATGAAAAAATCATCATTTCACAGTCATTGTAATAAAGACAGGATAAGCAAGAATCACTGATGGATACTAATTCAAGGGGAAAACTTCATAAGAAACAGTATACTAGTATTTGCAGGTCTCTGTGCAAAGTGCTTATTAGTTGCAAAGGGAGAAAACGAACAAGAATATACAGTGGGGAAATCAGGCAACATTTGGCTGGGTAATCAATATTAACATGACCAATGGGGAACAGATGGACATCATGTGCTTCCAGATGTGACACCCTGAGGACACAACATCACCTGTGCAATATTACAGCCAAGGCAACATAATCTTAATCTGACCATGATTAAAGGAAACACAAGACAAACACAATGTGAGGGATGTTCTTTTCAAGGAGGGAGGAAGAACTATATATATCAATGTCACAAAAGACAAAGAAAAGCTATAAAAATGTTTCAGATTAAAAGAGACCTCTAAAGAGACATGGCCACTAAGTGTAACCTCTGACCCTGGATTGGATCCCTTGCTGGAGGGAGAAAATGCTATAAAGGGCATTATTAGATCAACCAAAAAAAATGAGATAGGAATGGTAAATTAAAATACTGTATCAATGCAAATATATACACATATACATATATGAATACATAAACAGTGATAAAAAAGAGGCACAAGGGATAGGGTGAATGGGGCCTTCTGTAATCTGATAATGCTCTATTTCTTAACTTTGCTGGTGTTTACAAATATATATATTGTATACATTTTTCTCATAGCTCATAATTTTAAAAGTTAAAAATGAGATGAAAATATATGCATACCACATACACAAAATGACAGTGATTTACCCATACAAATGCCAATGAGTTTTATCTATGTTGTTGGCAGTAGGACAAAAATGAAAAGCAAGGGGGCTTCTGTTGGGAATTCTGAATAATGGAAAATTGAAAACTTTCCCCTTCTCTATGGTATGCACCTTTAGATATGACAGTGCCTGCTATTGGATCATTAGCCCCACATAACTGGTAGCAATAGCAGAAAGACATCAGGAATATCAAGCTGATATTTTCTACCACACCACCATCATTTCCCCCCAGTATCTTATTATAGAAAATTGCAGTTCAAAGAAAACTTTAATGAATACTGAATTTTAATCTTGAACTGCTCAACAAAATTATAATATGGGTTAGCCAATATTATTATCCCTTCTGTAGATATGTAGGAATGGGCCAGGAAGGTTAAGTGTTTTGTTGAAGCTCACAGGCTAATAAATGAATGAGCCAGGATTAAAACCCAGATAATATGATTCTAAATCCAGTTCTCTTTTCACTATATTGTGCTCCTTAATCCCTGTGAAAAAAGTAGACAGAATTAGAAACAAGTTTTATCCAAGGATTTTTCAAGAAGGCTCAAATTTACTTTGCTTACAATAATTATGTACTACTTTCTACTGTATACCTTACTAAGAGCCATGAAATATGTTAAGCATTTTGGGTCCATTATATTTTTTCCCCCCAACAATCCCAGAGGGTAGGAATTGTTCTCATTTTACAGGTAGAGACACTGCAGCTTATGGAGGCACAGAAACTTTCTCAAGATCACACAATTAATACATGGAAAGTAGCAGGCTCCACTTCACCAGACTTTCTAAGCAAAAGAACACACTGAGCTATGTTCT
The DNA here is from genome assembly GCA_026230045.1 of Corynorhinus townsendii. Classification (NCBI taxonomy): domain Eukaryota; kingdom Metazoa; phylum Chordata; class Mammalia; order Chiroptera; family Vespertilionidae; genus Corynorhinus; species Corynorhinus townsendii. The sequence continues at coordinate 71,720,280 of JAPDVU010000008.1, forward strand.
AGAATCCTATTGGAACATATGACTCTGTTTTCTGAAGTTTTTTGTTTGTTGTTTTTTTAATTTATTGTTGAAGTTTGTTTTCTCATATTCAATTCTCAGATATTTGAAGGACTGCCAAGGAGAAGAGAAATCAGGCTGAACATGCACATTCCAAAGGAGGAAAATGGGACTAGCACGAAGATGTTCTAAACAGTCAGATTGTACTTCAACATAAGAAGTAATCTAATAAACACATCTCTTTGAAAAAAATGAGGAGATAATATTATATATTTTGTTTGGAGTGTTGATTACACAGGCACACACACTTAACAAAACTCATGGAATTGTAACTTCAGATCTGTGCATTTCAGTATATAAAAATTTAACATAAGTATTTTTTTAATTTTTAATGTATTGCTGACAATATTATAGATATTCCCCATTCCTCCCTGTTGTCCCCCTCCACCTAGCTCTCACCCCATTCCAACCTTCCCTACTCTATTGTCTGTGTCCATGGACTATGCATATATGTATATATGTTCTTTGGTTAATCTCTTCCCATCCTCCCCCATCCCTCATTGTAGGCTAATGAGCTTTCAATCAGAGGTTTAATGATGGCCTGCTAGAGATAAAGAGGCTTCCTGAATTAAGTGGGGAGATGATACTAGCCAGTATCTTAGGATTCTTCCAAACCTAAGACTTTATAGCATTTCCATTGGCATCTATAAGAGACTATGAAGCCACTTCCAAATATAAAATTCTTAGTTGTTTTTAATTGGTTACTTTTTTGTACTCATATTGTCTCTTCAATATGTCATGAGTTTCTAGGTAAGTCACTTTGTGAGCATGTTTCAAGTAAGAAGAGTCAGTGATGAGCTTAGAGTGTCACTTGTCCAACTAGCATGTCACCTCCCTAGAGGCTCCCCAGAGTGGACTTCCCAAATGAATTGAATTGGTCAATAACCTAGTCCTTAGTCTTAAAGACCCAGAAATCTAATTTTTCCTATACATCAAGAGCACAGCATAACAAAGTGTACAAGACTAAGAACAACCTTTATGATTTTTAAATAAGGAATCAAATTTCTAAGGATATCAGATCCATTGGACCTTCCAGGCAATGCATAGCATGCCTCAGAGAGAAATAAACTATAATTAAAGCACTAATTCATAATCATGTAGTCAAAATAAAGGGTGTTATATGACTCAAATTTTGATGACATCTTTTTGGGCAGTTTATAATTCAATCAGGTTATGATTCCTAGGAGCAATCTTAACTTTAATAAAGAATTACATATATTTGTTCTGATTCATTATGGATCAATATTTTAGCTAACTAACCCAGGCAATTTTTCTTTCCTTCATTTTCAAGCTCCCCAAAAAAAACATTGTGATCGTTATGCACTACAAAAGATGAACATAAGTGGAAATGTTATCTATAAAATGTCTAGTAGAAACTTTGTCTGGTCTAGGGAATGTGAAACTATGGATATAATACAGACCTTTTAAGGGCACTTAAAATCTGACAATAAAGACTGAATGGATAACATGTACATCAGTTGTCATTGTTATGAGATAATATCCTACTTGTAATAGAAACATGGAAAATGGAAATAAGGATAGTGTATTATAACTACTTTTGAATTCTATCTATTTTTCTTTTACAGGGATATGTGCTCACATTTTTGTTTGATCTTTTCATTTCCCTTATATTTTCATTCTCATCAGAAGTGATTGAATATTCATTCATTGTTGTCTATGCCAGATTCTCTGCGCCCCACAATATGTTTGCCTGTGAGCAATGACAAACTATAACATGGACACAGGGTACATGTTCTTTGAGATGGAGAGAGTTCTTTATCCTCACATGTCAAAAATAGAGGAGGAATAAAATACATGAATATTTATTAAGTCCTTAATTTGTGACAGACTCCATTGTAGACAGTTTAATCTCATTCAATCCTTATGTAACATTTCAAATAATTATCCCCACTTTATAGAGGCAGGAATTGAGCTAAGAGAGATTACCTGAGTAATGGTTTATAACTAATGAATATTAGGGCTGGAATTTTAACCCAATCTGTCTGACTTGAATGCCTGATTTCTATCTGTATGCTGGTCTATCCTGCAATCCTGGCATTCTTACTATCCTCTAACAGTACAATCTTTTGTTTGTTACAAGGAAAAAGCCCGTTGCTCCTTCAACTCCCTTAAAGCACACAAAAGCAACCAGAATCATCATCCACAACCATTCACCCTCAACCACCCAAAATGCTGGATAATGAGATGGTAAAATTCTAAAATTACATAATATTGAGCAAAATTCCAAAATATAATTAGACAACATTGGGTAAAATTTTGTGAACACTCTCCGCTGTGCCAGAAAACTTTACGAAGCAAAGAAAGAAATAGATCTGAAGTGCAATCTGCTGCCTCTTAAGAAGCTGCCTGCCATCCTCCTTCTCCATGGAGCTTTCCAAGCAAGGACGCCAACCTTGCTGGGGACAATTCAAAGCTGTATCGGTTCAAGGAACAATACACCTGAAAGGCCTCCCAGCGTCTGGGGATGAATCATCCAAAAAATGCATCTACTCAGATATTGCTAAACATCTACTCAGATATTGCTACCCAAAGCTAGTGTTTGTTCTGGGCCCTAAGCTCACGATGAATGAGAGACGATCCCTCCAGCGAAGATGCAGTCAGTTTTAGTTCTTTCACTGCAGTCACACATCCTGCACCTAGCATATTGCCTGCTGACCGACACAGAAGTGAATGAAATAGACACAGATTCCTGCTCCGGTGAAGCTGCATTTTAGAAGGGAAGAACAGAGGAACAAATAAAGAAGCCAAATGTACATTATGTCATATAGAGATTAGGGATTTCACATCTTACTTTCAGCAAATGATAGAACTGCTAGACAGAAAATCAGCAAGGATATAGAATTGAACAACACAATTAACCAAAAGGATCTAATAACATATACAGAGCACTTCAGTTAACAATAAAATTTTTTCCAAATAGTTATGAAACATTCACCATGCTAGACCAGGTCCTTATATGAATTCATATAAGGTTCTCTGATCATAATGGAATCAAACTAGAAATCAATAGTAGAAAGAAACCAGGAAAATCTCTAAATGCTTGGATATTAAACAGCCCATTTCTAAATAATCCCTGGGCGAAATAAGAAATCATAGAAAAAATTTTAAGATATACACAAAACAAAAAAATTAAAATACAACATATCCATATATGTGAGATGCAGCTAAAACAGTGCTAAAAGGGAAATTTATAACACTAAATGCTTTCCTTAGAAAAGAAGAAATGTATGCTATCAAAGACATAAATTCCTACCTCTAAAATCTAGGAACAGAAGAACAAAGTAAACCCAAACCAAGCAGAAGAAAGAAAAAAATAAAGATAAGAGCAGATATTAATGAAATCAGAAACTGAAAAAAATGCATAGAAAATCCATTACACCAAAAGAAATAGTCATGGATTATTAATCATAACTATCTGAATGGCTAAAATAAAAAATAGGAACAACTCCAAATACAGAAAAAAAAATTGCAGAAAAACTGGATCACTCACACATTGCTGTGGGGAATGAAAAAATGATACAGCCACTCTGGCAAATAGATTGGCAATTTCTTATAAAACTAAGCATTCAATTACCAGTTAACACAGCAATTACACATTTAGGCATTGATCACAAAGAAAATCATCTTGACATAAAATCCTGTACACAAATATTCATAGTGGCTTTTTTGTAAAAATAGTCCAAAGCTGGAAACAAATTTTGTGTTTTTCAATAAATGAATGGATAAACAATCTGTGGTATGCCCTACCATGGAATACTACTCAGAAATAAAAAGAATGAACTATGGCTACACATAGCAATCTGGATGAGTCTCCAGGGAATTGGGATGAGTGAGAAAAGCAAATTACACACTGTATGATAACACTTATACAAAATTTTGGAAATCATAAAATTTTCAAGATGATAGCAGATGAGTGATATTAGAAATTCAGGGTGTGGGATAGAAGGGAGCACTCTAACAAGGCACACAAAGACTATCTGTGGGAACAAAAATAGTTTCTATCTCAACTATGATGCAAGGTCAGGAATCTAGACTTGAGATAAAATTATAGAATGAAAAACATATTCACATACCCCACAAGGGAGTCCATGTAAAACCAGGAAAATCTGAATATTATATCAATGTCAATATCCTGATTGTGATATTGTACTATAATTTATCATTGGGGGATGTTGTCATTGGAGAGAAATGAATTAAATGTAGTCAGAATCTTCCTATATTATTTCTCTTAATTGCAGGTAAATTTGTAATTATCTAAAAAAAATTTTTTTAAACTAATGTATCCAAAAGAAAAAGTATTGCAGAAATGACATTGAAATGAGAAAAGGGAAGTTTGCTTTAATGCTACTGTCTAGTATAAGATCAGCTTTAAACATTCTTAGCTATGTAGTTTGGTTTAAATATCTTAAGCACACATTCTTTTTCTGGAATATGCCTCACTTCCCTACACATTAGCCTAAGAGTGCTGGAACTCTCAAGAGAATAAAAAAGTAGACAGATGGTGTTATGAAAAAAAATTCATGGACCTAAATATGAAAAACCTGGCAAGGAAAAAATGTCACCTACCAAAATCAGAATTGTGTTTTAGTGAAATTGAAGATTTATTTTGCCTAGCACACATGAAAGATTACCTAGGAATTATGGAACTGTGCTGTGAAAAGTAAACATTCAGTGTGAAAAATCCTAAAATAAGTAAATAAATAAATAAAGCTACACTTGGCCAAAAAAAAAAAAAAAAAATTTTTTTAATTAAGAAAAGCTGGCCTAGTACATAATTCAGTAAGTCTCTAAACTCAAGACCTGTGAATAATAAAAGAAATATGTACAATTCTAAATGAATTACAAGTATTTTAATAAATCCATGTAGTTCCAAAATAGGTAAAGCACATATAATTATGTTTAAAAACAAACATTAATGGAAAACAACATTCTACATATTTTTAACAAGAGTTATTAAACACAAACAAAAAGCCGTGTTGCCATCTAAGTGCCATGGACCTGACAAGTTCTATGTTGCTATAATTTTAGCACTATAAATTGTTTTTAATATTTCAGTTACTGGGGGTAAAAAAAATGGTGGCAGAATACACAGACGTGTCCCAAGTCTTGTCCCAGAGTAGATAGAACGAACAGCTGAGGGTTGCATGAGGAGTGTCTGTTGGGAAGTTAAGGGACAGCTATACTCCAGGAGAAGGTGGGGTGCTGCTGAACGGGGCTCCCTTGACTGGGCAGCCCCCACTGCTGCTGGGTTCCCTCCCTGAGCCACCGGATCAGATGCAGAGACAACGCCATCTTGAAGGGGAAAGTGGATGTTATCAGAAAATTGAAAATCTACAACTGCAGCACCCACCGAACAGCTGCAAACCCCAGAGCACCAGTCCCCAACTGGCACAAACACGCAGATTCAGAGGAGCTCTACACTCCACCACTGAAAGGTCAGATTTTGCCTGGGATAAGGAGAGAGAGAACTACACAACCAGACACCTGGAGAAGAGAGACCATGGGGAGACAAAGAAACAGCCCACATATGAAAGAAAAGCAGGCATCACCAGTAAAGGAAGTAAATGAAATGGAGGCAAGCAAACTGGCAGAGAAAGATTTCAGAGAAATGGTCATAAGGTGGTTGAAAAGAATGGAAGACAAATTCGACAATATGAGTAAGAACCAAGAGGAAATGAAGAAGAACCAAGAAGAAATGAAAAATAGCATCGCTGCTATAAAGAACTCAATAGAAAGCAGCAAGAGTAGACTAGAAGAGCAGAGGACCACATCAGTGAGCTAGAAGACTAGGTAGGAAAAAAATACCCAAGTAGACCAGCTTCTAGAAAAAAAAATTAAAAAGCAGGAGGAGAGCCTAAGGGAACTTTGGGACAACACAAAACAAAACAGCATCCACATATAGGGGTGCCAGAAGGAGAAGAAAATGAGCAAGGAATAGAAAACCTGTTTGAAGAAATAATGACAGAAAACGTCCCTGATATAGGGAAGAAAAAACCAACACAAATCCAAGAAGTTCACAGAGTCCCAAGCAAAATGAACCCTAAAAGACCAATGCCAAGGCACATTATAATTAAATTGGCAAACACCAAGAACAAAGTAAGAATCTTAAAAGCGGCTAGAGAGAGAGAGAAAGTTACCTACAAAGGAACGCGCATCAGACTAGCAACTGATTTCTCAATGGAAACTCATCAGGCCAGAAGGGAATGGAATGAAATATACAAAGTCATGCAAAGGAAGGCTCTGAATCCAAGAATACTGTACCCAGCAAGGCTATCAATCAAAATTTAAGGTGAAATCAGGAGCTTCACAGACAAAAAAGGACTAAGGGAATTTATTACCACCAAACCAGCAATGCAAGAAATGCTAAAGGGTTTGCTGTCAAAAAGAAGAAAGAAAGAAAGAAAGAAAGAAAGAAAGAAAGAAAGAAAGAAAGAAAGAAAGAAAGAAAGAAAGAAAGAAAGAAAGAAAGAAAGAAAGAAAGAAAGAAAGAAAGAAAGAAAGAAAGAAAGAAAGAAAGAAATAGGAAGTGAAGAAGGAACACAGGGGTAAAGAATAAAAATGGCGACAAGTAAGTACCTATCAATAATAACTTTAAATGTAAATGTATTAAATGCCCCAATCAAAAGACATGGGGTGACGGATCAAATAAGAAAACACGACCCACATATCTGCTGTCTACAAGAAACCCACCTCAGAAAAAAAAAGACACACACAGACTAAGGGTGAAGAGATGGAAAAAGGTTTTTCAGGCAAAGGAAATGAAAAAAAAGCTGGGGTAGCAATACTTATATCTGACAAATTAGATCTCAAAGTGAAGGGCATAACAAGAGGTAAGGAAGGCCACTTCATAATACTAAAGGGAGAAATCCAACAAGAAGAAATAACTCTGGTAAACATATACACACCCAATACAGCAGCACCCAAATACATTAAAAAAAACACACCTCCTGGAAGATATCAAAGGAGAGATTGACATCAATACAATCATAGTAGGAGACTTTAATACCCCACTATCACCATTGGACAAATCCTCTAAACAAAAAATCAGCAAAGAAACATCAATCCTAAATGACTCACTAGACCAGATGGAATTAATTGACATCTTCAGAACATTTCACCCCAAAGCCACAGAATATACATTCTTCTCAAGTGCACATGGGTCATTTTCAAAGATAGACCATATGTAGGAACATAGGCAAAGTCTCTTCAAATTCAAGAAGATAGAAATCATATCAAGCATCTTTTCAGATCACAGTGGCATAAAACTGGAAATCAACTACACTAAAAACAAGCCAAATAAATCAAACACATGGAGACTAAACAGCATGCTATTAAACAATGACTGGGTTACCAGAGAGATCAAAGAAGAAATAAAAAACATCATGGCAACAAATGACAATGAAAGCACAACAATCAAAAATCTATGGGACACAGTGAAAGCTGTCTTGAGAGGGAAGTTCATAGCTCTACAAGCCTACTGCAAAAAACAAGAAACAATGGTAATAAATTATCTAACCTTACAACTCAAAGAGTTAGAAAGGGAGCAACAAGAAAAGCCCACTGTAAGCAGAAGGAAGGAAATAATAAAGATCAGAGCAGAGATAACTGACATTAAGACCAAAAGAATAATACAAAGGATCAACAAAACCAAAAACTAGTTCTTTGAAAGGATAAATAAGATTGATGAACCTAACACCAGGATCACCAAGAAGCAAAGAGAGAGGACCCAAATAAACAAAATCAGAAATGAAAGAGGTGAAATAACAACAGACCCCACCAAAATACAAAGGATTGTTAAAAAATACTATGAACAACTCTATTCCAACAAACTGGACAACCTGGAGGAAATGGATATATTCCTAGAAAAATACAACCTTCCCAAGATCCATCAGGAAGAATTTAAACATCTCAATAGGCCGATACCTATGGAAGAAATAGAAGCAGTCATCAAGAAGCTTCCAGTAAACAAAAGCTCAGGGCCAGATGGCTTCACAGGGGAATCTTATCAAACATTCACAGAAGAACTAAAACCTATCCTCCTCAGACTATTCCAAAAAATTCAACAGGAAGGAACACTTCCAACCTCATTCTATGAAGCCAGCATCACCCTAATACCAAAACCATATAAAGACAACACAATGAAAGAGAATTACAGGCCAGTATCCCTCATGAACATAGATGCCAAATCCTCAACAAAATTCTAGAAAATCGGATCCAGCACTACATCAGAAAGATCATACACCATGACCAAGTAGGATTTATCCCAGGAATGCAAAGATGGTACAATATCCGCAAATCAATAAACGTGATACATCACATAAACAAATTGAGAGATAAAAACCACATAGTCATATCAATTGATGCAGAAAAATCATTTGTCAAAATCCAACACCCTTTCTTGATAAAAACTCTCAACAAGGTGGGAATAGAAGGATCATACCTCAACATAATAAAAGCCATATGTGATAAACCCACAGCTAACATCATACTCAATGGGCAAAAACTAAAACCATTTCCCCTAAGAACAGGAACAAGACAGGGATGCCCATTCTCACCACTCCTGTTCGACATAGTACTGGAAGTATTAGCCATTGCAATTATACAAGAAGAAGAAATAAAAGGCATCCAAATTGGAAAAGAAGAAATAAAGTTCTCCTTATTTGTAGATGACATGATATTGTACATAAAAAATCCGAAAGACTCCATCAAAACACTAATAGACTTAATAAATGAATTCGGCAAAGTAGCAGGATACAAAATTAACGCCGAAAAATCTATGGCATTTCTATACAGCAGTAGTGAACTTACAGAAAGAGAGACTAAAAAAGCAATCCCATTTACCATCACACAATAAATTTAAGATACCTAGGATTAAACTTAAATAAGGAGGTAAAAGACCTACAGGAAAACTACAGGACACTGAAAAAAGAGATAGAGGAAGATGTAAACAGATGGAAGAATATACCATGTTCATGAATTGGGAGAGTCAACATCATTAAATGTCCATACTACCCAAAGCAATCTATAGATTCAATCCACTCCCCATTAAAATACCAATGGCATTGAAAGAAATCTCCAAAAATTCATCTGAAATAAAAAAAGACCCCGAATAGCCACAGCAATCCTGAGAAAGAAGAACAAAGTAGGTGGGATCTCAATACCAGATTTCAAGCTATATTACAAAGCCACTGTTCTCAAAACTGCCTGCTACTGGCACAAGAACAGACATATAGATCAATGGAATAGAATGGAGAACCCAGAAATTGACCCAAACCACTATGCCCAATTAATATTTGACAAAGGAGGCATGAACATACAATGGAGTCAAGACAGTCTCTTCAATAAATGGTGTTGGGAAAATTGGACAGATACATGCAAAAAAATGAAACTAGACCTCCAACTTACACCATACACCAAAATAAACTCAAAATGGTTCAAGGACTTAAACATAAGATGGGAAACCATAAAAATATTAGAGGAATCCACAGGCAGAGAAATCTCAGACATATGCCGGAGGAACTTCACTGATACTGCTCTTAGGGCAATGGAAACTAAAGAGAAAATAAACAAATGGGACTACATAAAAATAAAAAGCTTTTGCACAGCAAAAGAGACCATCAACAAAACAACAAGAAAGCGCACTGTATGGGAGAACATATTTGTCAATGATATCAATGATAAGGGTTTAATCTCCAATATTTACAGGGAACTCATGCAGCTTAACAAAAAGAAGATAAACAACTCAATCAAAAAATGGGCAGCTGATCTAAATAGACACTTTTCAAAAGAAGACAGAAGGAAGGCCAAGAGACATATCAAAACCTGCTCAATGTCACTAATCATCAGAGAGCTGCAAATCAAAACAACAATGCAGTACCATCTCACACCTGTCAGAATGGCTATTATCAACAAATCAACAAAGGACAAGTGCTGGTGAGGATGCAGAGAAAAAGGAACCCTAGTGCACTGCTGGTGGGAATGCAGACTGGGGCAGCCGCTGTGGAGAACAGTATGGAGTTTCCTCAAAAAACTAAAAATGAAACTGCCATTTGACCCAGTGATCCCACTTCTAGGAATATATCCCAAGAAACTAAAAACATGAATCAGAAAGGATATATGCACCCCTATGTTCATAGCAGCACAATTTACCATAGCTAAGATTTGGAAACAGCCTAAGTGCCCATCAGCAGATGAGTGGATTAAAAAACTGTGGTACATCTACACAATGGAATACTGCGGTAAAAAAGAAGGCGTTCTTACCATTTGCAACAACATGGATGGAGATGGAGAGCATTATGCTAAGTGAAATAAGCCAGGCAGAGAAAGATAAATATCACATGATCTCACTCATTTGTGGAATATAATGAACAACATAAACTGATGAACAAAAATAGATCCAGAGACAGAAAAACATCAATCAGAACATGAAACCTCAGGGAAGGTAGGGGAGGGGGGGCAAGTAAAGGGGAGAGAGCGACCAAAGGACTTATATGCATGCATATAAGCCTAATCAATGGACACAGACAACAGGGAGATGGGGTCATGAATGGGAGGTGGAGGGTAATGGGGGAATAAGGACACATATGTAATACTTTAATCAATAAAGAAATTTTAAAAAATATTTCAGTTACCATATTTTGGGTTAATTCTAAGTGATGCAAATTTTTAAAAATAATAAACAAAAGGTAAAATATAGAAGGTGTTGGAATCAATTTATTCTCCCATTATCTTTGTATGTATGCTTTTGAACCTAATGATAAGCAAATAGATTTAAAAACCTCAAATTATTAAACTATGAGTCAAATCCAGGGAACCTTCACAGACTTTTCAGTTTTCCCATACCTTAAAAATTTGTTTCACTAAAATTTATAAATACTGAATTATCATTCAGATATGTGTCCTAATTTACCTTTGACAGGTACCTTTCTGACATGTTAATCACTGTTATGCTGAGCTGTTAGACTTATGAACCATAATTATTCATTTCCCATAGGAATGATAATATCCTGTAGTATAAAGCATGAAAAAAATTAATACAAAAGAGAAAACATTTTATATTGGCAACTCTGACACCAGTTTTAAATTCTAAAGAAAGCTGTGAATAAACTACCCACTTAGAAATTATGCTATTCAGGAAAATAATGGAAACATTCATGAACAGAAGCATGAAGCTCATTAAAGTAAGGTATTATAATAGCTTGAAAAAATGTTTTAAAATAAATAAACAAATTAAACCTATACTTTTAAATCTCAATTTTGCCTAAAGGGCTAGACAAAAGACATTTAAAAAAAAAAAAAAAAAAAAACACTTTCTACCAGAAAAGGAAACTAAAAAAGCAATACTTACTATTCACAATTGCTTCAAAAAGAATAACATACCTAGGAATAAATTTAACCAAGGGTGTAAAAGACTTGTACTCAGAAAATTATAAGACATTAAAGAAAGAAATTGAAAAAAGGTACAAAGACAGTGAATCGACCCATATATCGTGTCCCTGGATAAGAAGAATTAATATCATTAAAATGTCCATACTGCTCAAAGCAATGTACAGATTCAACACAATTCCTATCAAAATACCATTGGCATATTCCACAAAACTAGAACAAATATTCCAAAAATTTATATAAAACCACAAACCCAAAAATAGCAACAGTGATCTTGAGAATGAAAAACAAAGTTGGAGGAATCATTACTATCTGATATCAAGCTATACTACAAGACCATAATAATCAAAACAGTATATTATTGCCCAGCCAGGGTGGTTCAGTGGTTGAGCATTGACTTATGAACCAGGGAGTCATGGTTCTATTCCCAATCAAGGTACATGCCTGGATTGTGGGATCCATTCCCAGTGTGGGGCATGCAGGAGGTAGCCAATCAATGATTCTCTCTCATCATTGATATTTCTATCTCTCTCTCTCTCTCACCCTCTCCCTTCCTCTCTGAAATCAATAAAAATATATATTTTTAAAAATCAGCCAGGTACTGACATAAAACAGATATATAGATCAATTGGACAGAACAGAGAGCCCAGAAATAAACCCACACATTTATACTCAATTAATATTCAACAAAGGAGGCAAGAACATGCAATGGGCTAAAGATAGTCTGTTTAATAAATGGTGTTGGGAAAATTGGACAGATATATGCAAAAAAAATGAAACTAGACCATTTCTTTACACCACACACAAGAATAAACTCAGAATGGATTAAAGTCTTAAATGTTAGACTCAAACACATAAATATGCTAGAAGAAAGGATAGGCAGTAAAATTTTAGACATTTCTCATAGCAATATTTTTTCTGATATCTTTTCAGGTAAGGAAAACAAAAGAAAAAATAAACAAGTGGGAGTACATAAAACTAAAAAGTTCTTGCACAACGAAGGAAACCATTAACAAAATGAAAAGACAACGCACTAAATGGGAGAACATATTCACTAATGGTACATCTAACAAGGAATTAATATCCAAAATTTATAAAGAACTTATAAAATTCAACACCAAAAAAACAAACAATCCAATTTTTAAAAATGGGCAAAGGACCTGAATAGACACTTCTCCAAAGAGGACATACAGATGTGCAATAGACATATGAAAAGATGATCAATATCACTAATTATCAGAGACATGTAGTTAAAACCACAATGAGATATCTCCTCACACCTGTCAGAATGGCTATCATCAATAAGTCAACAAACAACTAGTGCTGGCAAGGATGTGGAGAAAAGCAAACCTTTGTGCATTGTTGTTGGTAATGCAGATTGGTGTAGCCACTGTGGGAAACAGTATGAGTTATCTCAAAAAATTAAAAATAAAACTGCCTCATGACCCAGAGATTCTTCTTCTGGGAATTTATCAGAAGAAACCCAAAAAACTAATTCAAAATAATATATGCACCCCTATGTTCACTGCAGCATTTTTACAACTAGTGGCCTGGTGCATGAAATTCATGCACATTAAAAGGGGATTAATTAGAGAAAATATTTAATATTACTATTTGCCTTTTCTCTATAATACAAGTGTCAGAGATGAAAGAAAATTAGTAAAATTTATATGAAAATCTTCCTCCTGTCAGAGGCTGGGGCACACTACAGGACCCAGAGTCAAGTCCCCACACACCCTTGGCACCTCAAAATCGCACGAGACCCAGACCCAGCTGGCCCCACCCCCATTGGGCGAGATCCAGACCCAGCCGCCCCTACCCCTGTCAAGCCCTGCTAGGCAGAGGGTACAGCCTCAGGTCCCTTGGCCCGGTGCTGGGCAGGAAACACAGTCTCAGGTCCCCCAGTACACTCTCAGGTCACCCAGTCCAGCATTGAGTTGGAGGGTGTGGACTAAGGTCCCTCAGCCCAGCGCCAGGTCGGGCAGTGCAGCCTGAGGTGCTGGGATGGGGGGCGCAGCCTGAGATCCCCTGGGCCAGGGTGGGGGACATTGCCTGAAGTTCCCCAGCCCAGCATCAGGGCGAGGGGAGCACCTTGAGATCCCCCGTCAAGCCCCACCAGGCAGGGGGCGTGGCCTGAGGTCCCCTGTCAAACCCCGCCAGATGGGATCATGGTCTCAGGTTCTCTGGCCCAGAGCTGGGTTAGGGGGCACAGCCTGAGGTCCCCTGGCCTGGTGCTGGGGCAGAGGTGCAGACTGAGGTCCCCTGTCAAGCCCCACCGGGTGGAGGGTGCAGGTTCAGGTCCCATGCCCCAGCCCAGCGCCACACAGCTCAGGTCCCTGATGATTGCTCCTTAAGGATTGTTACAAGAACTTGGCCTCTGCTGTGGGTCCAGCCATCTTGTGTTACAGAAACCCCCACCTCTGCTGTGGGCATAGCCATCTTGGTGATGGTGTGGTGGTCAATTTGCATATTCCCTCTTTATTAGATAGAATAGCCAAGATTTGGAAGCAGCCCAAGTATCCATCAGTAGATGAATGGATAAAACAGCTATGATACATTTACATAATGGAATACTCTCGGCCATAAAAAAGGAAGGAAATCTTACTTTTTGACTACATGGATGGGGCTGGAGAACATGCTAAGTGAAATAAGGCACTCAGAGAAAAACAGGTACCATACAGATTTCACTCATATGTGGAATCTAATGAAAAACCTGAACTAACAAGCAAAATAGAGATAGATTCATACATACTAGTAGAGGGCATGCAGACAGCACTGGTGGAGGGGCTTGGGGGTGAGGTGGAGGGATTGAGCAAAAAATAAAAACAGAGAAAGAATTCATTGACACAGGCAACAATGTGGTGATTGAAGGAAGGATGGGTTGGGTAGAGGTAGAGAGGGGTATAGAGGTGATAAGTAAGTGATTGGGAAAAAATAAAAGAAAATTTTAAAAAATCACTCAAATTGACCATTTATGGTGAAAAAGCCCAGTACCAACTAGATATGTCATCAGGCATTTTCCCCTAAATTTTAAATAAGGACCCTTTAACTGACTAAAATGTTTTTAATCCCATAGATAAGAATGTGTATCAAATTGCTCTCACTGTCCATCCACACTAAGAACCTGGCACTCATCCTTGACTATTCTTTTCTTTTTTGCTCCACATCTGACCAGTAACAAAGGTTTAATGATCTACCTTTTAATGGTCTCTTCTTTCAACCCCACCCTCCTACACTCAACATCTTTTTCCAGGACCTTACTAACTGGTCATCTAAGTTCCTGTCCAGCAGCAGTCTAGGCCATTCTCCGGATCTCTATCAAAGTGACTTGACTGACACCACACAACTGAAACTATGACTTAACTGTTACACTCAACCCCTAGCTTGGCCTTGCACCATCTTGTCTTTGCCCACCTCACCAGCTTCATTTCTCAACACACCAACCCATCACCACTCACACCATTTACATTCTAATCACACCAAGCTACAGATTCTCTCCCAAATGTTGCCTATAGTTTATATGCCTGGGTTTCAAAAAATTATGGCTACTATGGATATTTTTTCTGCAAATATTTTCCTTCTCTTTATATCATGTTCTCTCAATCTCAATATAAGCTTCAAGAGAGCAGGGAGCTGGTCTTCCTGGACTGACTGCCTTATCCCAAGTCCCAGAACAGTGCCTGATTCACAGTAAATGTGTGGAGTTTTCTAAAGCTCGGCCTAATATTAGTGCACATCAGCTCCATTCATATTTCTTTGTCTAGAACTCAGCCAGACTCATGATCATATCTAACTTCAAGGCATGCTGGGACATACAGTAAAGTGTGCACCCAAAGAGAAATAATAGACTTGGATGAGCAGCCAGCAGTCTCAGCCATACCAGATAATTGTCATATAAATATAATGTCAACAGAAAACAAATCCAAATGTGAACAAGTCAAAGAAGAAAAGCTGCTTGTTCTTGAAATGAAAAACCTACTAAAAGCTGAATGTAAGCCAACTAGGAGATAAATGCAGAAATAAATTGATAATGAACATTAAATAAGAGAACCATTAGGTGTCTAGATGTTTCAAGAGAGATTGCATGAATCTTTTATATAGTAATTACAATACTCTTTAAACTATTTCATAACATTCCTTTTTAAGAAGCTAGTGTAATATTGATGCAAAAGATTGCACACACAAAAATCTACTGGCTAATGTTACTTATGAAATATCAATGCAATAGTCCTAAATAAAATATCAATAAATTGAATAAACAAAACATTGAAAGAATAAATCATCATCTCTAAGTGGCATTAACTCAAAGAATGTGAGAATGTTCAATATTGGAAATCTCTTTATATAAATCACTATAATAATAAGTCTAAAAAGAAAGATTACATTACTATCTGCATAGACAAAAAGGCATTTCATACAATACCTAATCCATTCCTCATACATAAATACTTCCTGCTCTGCTAATCCCTATATGTAATAAATCAATTAAAAACTTATATGGTAGGATTCAAAAATGGTGGCAGAGTAAGTGGAAGCTACAGTGACATGATCCCAGAACCAAACTGGAATTAACAGCTAAAATATAGAAAAACCATCCTTAATAATCAACTGAAGACTAGCAAGAGAAAACCCTGGTAACCAAGGACAGAATGTGGAAACCACATAGAGATTGGTAGGAAGTGCAGAGGTGCTAAAGAGCTGGTTAGGTTTCCACAAATAGCACCTAAAGTTCTGGAGGGATATCTCAGCTGTGAGGGGGAGAGGGAGCAGTTCCCACTGAGAACACTGGAGACTAAACCCCAAGCTATGCCCACCAGCCCAGGGCACCATACTGAAAAAGGTGCCCACATAACATCTGGCTGTAAAAAGCAACAAGGTTGCTGTCTACTAGGGAGAGCTGACTCAAAATGCAGGCACCCTCTTAAAGGGCCAACACAAACATGTGCAGCCACTCACTTTGGGCTCCAGCAGAGGGCGGGTAGAGTGGACTAGAGCTGTGTGAGCAGAAGCCAGGATTGGGGGCTCTAAGATTGGAGCTTGGAAGGCAGACACCCTGGTTTCCTGTGCTGAGTTATTCTTTCATACTACAGAGTACATCCTCTTCATGCAGACCTTTACCATCCAGGCAACTTTTGCCTAGTAGGGAAATCCCTTGCCCCATCCTCTGGATTTTCTGAGGCCCATTAAGAGATTGAGAATAACAATCAGCCTTCAGGCAGAAACAATTGACCCACCCAATTGAAAAACCTCTCATCCCACTCTGAGGTCAATACCCTGAGGCTAATCAACACTGAATGATAATCAGACTGTGGGAGGGGGGGGGTGGTGCTCTCTGGAGGCTTTGAGTCTTTGTCTGATCTAATCCCCAGTCTGGGGCTAGGAAAAGCAAACTTTGGAGGACATTTTAATCCTTTCCAGAGCAAGCAAAACTGTGGATTGCTGATAGCTCCAAACACGGGACTCAGGGCCAGTCAGAAACAGTGTCTGACAGTGTCCTGCACTAGAGATTGGGAGTCATAGAAGATCTATCTAATATATAGACACAAACAAACAGGCAGCCAAAATGGAGAGACAAAAAAAATAAAAAGCCCCAAATGAAAGAACAAGAGAATTCTCCAGAAGAAGAGATAAATGAAATAGAGATAAGAAATTTATCAGATATAGCATTCATAATAATGATGGCAAGAATGCTCAACAGTATGAGAAAAGATATAGTCAGAAATATAGAATGACACAGCACTAATAAAGGACACATTGAAAGGAATACACAGCAGATTAGGGGAAGCTGAGGATCAGATCAACAAAATAGAAGACAGAGTAGAGAAAATCACTCAGAGAAACAAAAAGGAAAAACAATTAAAAAACAGGAGGACAGCTTAAGGGAGCGGTGGGACAACATGAAACAACACTATTTGTATAAAAGGAGTTGCAGAAGGGAAAGAAAGTGAGCAAGAGATAGAGAATCTGTTTGAAGAAATAACAGCAGAAAATTTCCTAACCTGGCAAAAGAAAAAGTCACCCAAGTTCAGGAAGCACAGAGACTCCCAATCAAGAAGAACTCAAAAAGGCCCACACCCAGACACATCATAATTAAAATGCCAAAAAGTAAAAACAAACAGAGAATCTTAAGGGCAGTGAAAAAAAAAAAGCCATTTGTTACCTACAAAGGAGCTCCCGTAAGGCTTCAGCTTCATCAGAAACTCTACAGGCCAGAAGAAAAGGGCATAAAGTACTCATATGTAATGAAAAGCAAGGATCTGAAAACAAGATCACTATATCCAGCAAGGCTATCATTCAAAATAGATGTTGAAATAAGGAGCTTCCTAAACAAAAAATAGCCTAAACAAATTTATCACCACCAAACCAGCACTGCAAGAAATGCTAAAGGGGTGGCTGTAATGAGAAGAGAGAGAGAGACTAGGCAGAAAGAATTAAAATGGCAATAAAAAATTACCTATCAATAATAATCTTAAGTGTAATTGGATTAAATGATCCAATCAAAACACATGGGGCTGCTGAATGGATACTAAAACATGACACAAATATATGCTGTCAATAAAAGACCCACTTCAGAACAAAAGACTCACATAGGATGACAGTGAAGGGATAGAAAAAAAATTTCCATGAAAATGGAAACCAAAAGCTGGGGTAGCAATATTCATAACTGACAATATAGACTTCAAAATGATAGCCATGAGAAAGCACAATAAAGGTCACTACATAATACTAAAAGGATCAATCCAACAAGAGGATATAACCGTGCTAAATATATATGCACCCAATATAGGGAGCACCTACATATGTAAAAAACTTCTGGATGACTTTAAGGGAGAAATGGACAGCATTACAGTCATAGAGGGGATTTTAACACTCCACTGACTTCACTGGATAGATCATCCAGACAAAAATTAACAAAGAAACAGTCACTCTAATGATACATGGGATTAGATGGATTTAATTGACATTTATAGAACATTTCACCCCAAAGCTATTGGAGAATATACATTCTCCTCAAGTGCACATGTTAGGACACAAAACAAGTCTCTACAAATTCAAGAAGACTGAAATAATATTAAGCATCTTCTCAGATCACAATGGTATAAAATTATAAAGCAGCTACAGTAATAACACTCAAAAACCTTTAAACATAACAAGCTAAATAGCATGTTATTAAACAAACAATGGATTACCAATGAGATCAAGAAAGAAATCAAAAACTTCTAGGAAACAAATGAAAATGAACACACAAAAGCCCAAAGTCTCTAGGACACAGCAAAAGTAGTCCTGAGAGGAAAGTTCATAGCAAAACAAACAAACAAAAAATTAATAATAAATGATTTAGCCCTACAACTTAAAGAATTAGAGAACAACAAGAAAAGCCCAGAGTATGTAGAAGGAAGGAAATAAGAAAGATTAGAGCAGAAATAAATTACATAGAGAATATATATATATATATATATATATATATATATATATATATATATAGACCAAAAGCTGGTTAATTGAAAAAATAAATAAGATTGATGAACTTTTAGCCAAACTTATCAAGAAGCAAAGAGAGGAGACCCAAATAAATAAAGTCAGAAATGAAAGTGATGAAGTAACAACTGACACCACAGAAATACAAAGGATTGTAAGAAAATACTATGAACAACTATATGCTAACAAGTTGGGACAATGTAGATGAAATGTATAAACTCCTAGAAAAATACAATCTTCCAAAACTCAATCAGGAAGAATAAAAAAAAACAACCTGAATAGGCTGATAACTACTGATGAAATTGAAGCAGTAATAAAAGAGCTTTCAGCAAACAAAAGCCCTAGTCCAAATGGATACACAGGGGAAGTTTTACCAAACATTCAAAGAAGAACTAACACTTATCCTCCTCAAACTATTCCAAAAAACCCAAGAGGAAGAAACACTTTCAAGCTCTTTTTATGAGGTCACCATTATCCTAAATCCAAAACCAGATATAGACACTACAAAGAAAGAGAATTACAGGACAATATCCCTGATGAACATAGATGCTAAAATCCTCAACAAAATTCTAGCAAATCAGATCCAGCAATATATTAGAAAGATCATTCACCATAATTGTGTAGGATTTTCCAGGGAAGTAAGGCTGGTACAATATTCACAAATCAATACTGTGATACATCACATAAACAGATTGCAAGACAAAAATCACATGATCATACCAACTGATGCAAAAAAAAAGCATTCAACAAAACACAACACCTATTTTTAATGAAAACTCTTAGCTAAGTAGGAATATAGGGATCATACCTCAACATAAAAAAAGCCACATATGACAAACCTACAGCCAACATCATACTCAATGGGCAAAAACTAAAAGCATTTCTCCTAAAAACAGGAACAAGACTGGGATGTCCACTTTCACCACTCTTTTCCAACATAGTACTGAAAGTCCTAGCCACAGTGATTACACAAGAAGAAAACATAAAAGGCATCCAAATTGGAAAAGAAGAAGTAAAACTCACATTATTCACAGATGACATCTTATTGTACATTGAAAACCCTAAAGACTCCACCAAAAAGCTACTAGATTTAATAAATGAATTCAGCAATGTAGCAGGATTAACACCAGAAATTGATGGTCTTTTTATACAGAAATAATAAATTCTTAGAAAGAGAAACTAAACAAACAATCCATTTACCATTGCAACAAAAAAGTTAAGATACTTAGCAATAAACTTAACAAAGGAGGTAAAAGACTTAGACTCAGAAAACTACAGGACATTGGAAAAAAATGTAGAAGATATAAACAAGTGGGAAAATATATGGTGTTCATGGTGTAATTGGTAGAATTAACATCATCAAAATGTCATACTGTGCAAAGCAATCTATAGATTCAATGCAATCCCCATTAAAATACCAATGGCATATTTCACAGATCTAAAACAAACACTCCAAAATTTATATGGACCCAAAAAAGACCCCAAATAGCCACAGCAACCTTGAGAAAGAGGAACAAAGTTGGAGAGATAACAATATCAGATATCAAGCTATACTGCAAAGCCACTGTAATCAAGAACAAGCATATAGAACAATGGAACAACAGAGGACCCAGAAATTGACTCCAGCCATTATGCTCAATTAATAATTGACAAAAGAAGCAAGAATATAAAATACATTCAAGATAGTATCTTCAATAAATGGTGTTGGGAAAATGGGACAGATACAAACCAAAAAAAAAAAAAAAAAGAAACTAGACCACCAACTTACACAATACACAAGAATAAACTCAAAATGGAAAAAAGACTTAAACGTAAGTTGTGAAACCATAAAAATCCTAGAAGAAACCAGAGGTACCAAAATCTCAGACATATCTCATAGCAATATATTTGTGGATACATCTCCCACGGCAAGGGAAACTAAGGAGAAAATAAACAAATGAAACTACATGAAAATAAAAACCATCTGCACAGCAAAAGACCCCATCAACAAAATGAAAAGCGAGCCCACTGTATGGGAGAACATATTTGCCAATGATACATGTGATAAAGTGTTAATATACAAAATATATAAAGAACTCATACAACTTAACAAAAGGAAGACAAACAATCCAATCAAAAAATGGGCAAAGTACCTAAATAAACACATATCCAAAGCAGACATACAGATAGCCAAGAGACAAGAAAAAATGCTCAAAGTCGCTGATCATTAGAGAGATGCAAATTAAAATGACAATGAGGTATCACCTCATACCTGTCAGAATGGCTACCATCAACAAATCAACAAATGACAAGTAATGGGGAGGATGTAGAGAAAAGGGAACCCTAGTACACTACTGGTGGAAATGCAGACTGGTGCAGCCACTGTGGAAAACAGTATGGAGTTTCCTCAAAAAATTAAATATGGAACTGCCATTTGAGCCAGTAATCCCACTTCTAGGAATATATCCTAAGAAACTCAAAACACCAATCAAAATGAATATATGCACCCCTATTTTCATAGCAGCACAGTTTACAATAGCTAAGATCTAGAAACAGCCCAAGTGCCCATCAGTAGATGAGTGGATAAAAAAAGCTGTGGTACATTTACTCCATGAAATACTAGGCAGCACTAAAAAGAAGGATTTCTTACCCTTTGAGACAGCATGGAAGGACCTGAAGAGTATTAAGCAAAGCCAGTGGTCGGCAAACTCATTAGTCAACAAAGCCAAATATCAACAGTACAATGATGGAAATTTCTTTTGAGAGCCAAATTTTTTAAACTTAAACTATATAGGTAGGTACATTGTTATTAACTTGATTAGGGTACTCCTAAGCTGGTCTTTGCTTAAAACTCAAAGGGCCAAAGAGCCACATGTGGCTAGTGAGCCGCAGTTTGCCAACCACTGTGCTAAGCAGTATAAACCAGTCTGAGAAAGACAGGTGTCATATGATCTCACTTATATGTGGGATCTAATGAACAAAATAAACTAATGAACAAAATCCTATCTAATAAAAGAGTACTATGCAAATTAACCATCACTCCCCTATACCCACAAGCCATGCCCACCAGCCAATCAGGAGCGAGTATGAAAATTAACCCAACCAAGATGGTTGCAGCCACTGAGTGAGCAGAAGGCTTGAGTTGCTCCCGGCGATGGAGGAAGTCAAGCTTTCCACACACCCTGGCAAACCCAGGCCTCCATTCAAGGCTACAAAGTTTCAATTATAGAAGATAAATAAATCCCAACAGAAATGGCTGCAGCCACAGAGCAAGCAGGAGGCTTGGCTCTGCTCAAGGCTACAAAGTTTCAATTATAGAAGATAAACAAATCCCAATACCAGGGCCTCCACTTGGGTTGCCGGGGTGCATGGCTGGCCTCCAAACCACCACAGACCCCTCACCCAGGCCACCCCACACCCAAAGGGAACCCTCACCTTGATCCAGGACACCCTTCAGGGCAAACCAGCTGGCCCCCACCCATGCGCCAGGCCTCTATTCTATCTAATAAAAGAGTAATATGCAAATTGACCATCTCTCTAACACACAAGATGGCTGCCCCCATGTGGACACAAGATGGCCACCACAAGATGGCCAGCAGGGGAGAGCAGTTGGGAGGAACCAGGCCTGCAAGGGAGGGCAGTTAGGGGTGACAGGCCTGTAGGGGAGGGCAGTTAGGGGTGACCAGGCTGGCAGAGGAGGGAAGTTGGGGGTGACCAGGCCTTCAGGGAAGGGCAGTTAGGGGCAAACAGGCTGGCAGGGGAGCAGTTAGATATCAATCAGGCTGGCAGGGGAGTGGTTAGGGGGTGATCAAGCTGGCAGGCAGAAGCAGTTAGGGGCAATCAGGAAGACAGGCAGACGAGCAATTGGGAGCCAGTGGTCCTGGATTGTGAGAGGGATGTCCGACTGCCTGTTTAGGCCCAGTAGGATCGGGCTTAAACAGGCAGTCGGACATCCCTCGAGGGGTCCCAGATTGGAGAGGGTGCAGGCTGGGCTGAGAGACAAACCCCCCTATGCATGAATATTGTGCACCGGTCCTCTAGTAGATCCATAAACATAGAAGCATGGAACAGACTGTCAAATCTCATAGGGAAGGTGGGAGTGGGTAGGTGAGTGGGAAAAGATCAACCAAAGAACTTATATGCATATATTCATAACTCATGGACAGAGACAATAGCGTGATGAAGGCCTGGGGTGGTGGCTGGGGGGAGGGGAGAAAGAGGGAGTAGATGGGATTGATGGGGAAAAAAGGGGACATATGTAATACTTACAACAATAAAGATTTTCATAACAATTATCTGGTTATGTAACGTAGAAAATTGGGAATATCTATTGAAAATATAATAGTATAGTTTAGTTAACTTAATATGAAATGAATATACAAAAATTTATGTTCATTCTATATACAAAACAAAACAAGTTAGAAAAGATCCTACTTAAACAGCAGCTAAAAGAATTAAGGACCTAATAAATTTAACAAGGTCCCGGCTGGTGTTGCTCAGTGTGAACCAAGAACCAGGAGGTCATGGTTTTATTCCCAATCAGGGCACATGCCTGGGCTCAATCCCCAGTAGGGGGAATGTAGTATGCAGCCAATCAATGATTCTCTCTCATCATTGATGTTTCTATCGTTCTCTTTCTCTCCCCCTTCCTCTCTCAGAAAAGAGAGAGAATTACAGGCCAATATCCCTGATGAACATAGATACTAAAGTCCTCAACAAAATTTTGGCAAATTGGATCCACCAATACATTTAAAATATCATACAGCAGGATAAAGTGGGGTTTATTCCAGGGATGCAAGGTTGGTACAACATTCTCAACTCAATAAACGTGATACACCACATAAACAAACTGAGAGACAAAAATCACATGATCATACCAATTGAAGAAAAAAAAAAGCTTTTGACAAAATCTAACACCTGTCAAAATAGCTATCAACAAACAACAAGTGCTGGTGAGGATACAGGAAAAAGGAACCCTCGTGCACTGCTGGTGGAAATGCAGACTGGTGCAGCCACTGTGGAAACAGTATGGAGTTTCCTCCAACAATTAAAAATGGAACTCCCATTTGACCCAGTAATCTCACTTCTAGGAATATAACCCAAGAAACTAGAAACACCAATCAGAAAGAATATATGCACCCTATGTTTATAGCGTCACCATAGCTAAGATTTGGAAACAGCCTAAGTACCCATCAGCAGATGAGTGGATTAAAAGCCAGTGGTACATCTACATAATGGAATACTACGCTGATCTGAAAAAGAAAGAACTCTTACCATTCGCAACAGCAGGGATGGATGTGGAGAGCATTATGCTAAGCGAAATAAGCCAGTCAGAGAAAGATAAATATCACATGATCTCACTCATTTGTGAAATATAATGAACAACATAAACTGATGAACAAAAATAGAGCCAGAGAAAAAATATTTTAGAATATAATAGAAGTAATCCTGATATTTGCAGATTTTTAATATTTCCTACAACTTTTGTGATATTATACTATGTTAGTACAGTTTTGGTAATATTACCAATCTTTTTTTCTTGAAATATTAATGTTTATTGCATGTAATATTATTATATTTAAAATTATTTTCCTTGAAATATTAATGTTTATTGCATGTAAATGGCTAATTATTTTACATCTACAATCTGGTAATAGAGTTATTTTGTATATTGTGAAAAAAAAAATAAAGAAATAAAAAGAAAAAAAGAAAATCTTCCCCCAAAACAATTCAGTTACTGAAATATTGTGAATCATTTGAATGTTTTATGTGGATTATTTTAAGATTACAACATTATCTAATAACTATGAGAGAGATGAATGAGTACAGGTATACAACCATATTTTAGAGAAAAGAATTAATGAAAGTTACCTTTATTTTGCCATTAGACTAGCTATATGTTAATTAATGAAGTTACTGTATAGATTTCAATGTGGTATGGGATTGTTTTAGCATAAACTGTTTTTCTTTTGAAATATGAAATTTTGTCTTTAAATTAATAGTAAGAAAATCTACTTAGAACTAATTATAGTCATAAAGGGAAGAACTTTCCCATAATAAAGGAAGAACATGCATGGAGAAGGATTGCTTATTCAAAAGAAAGGACAAGTGAGTCGCCATCTACAAACCTGATAAAAATAATATACTTATTTCATTCCTTATTTATCCAAATTAATTCCAGATGAATTAAGGATTTAGATGTAAACATGCAATTTTAAAATCTCCAGAACACATGAGATAAATTTTCGTTATAATCTCAGAGAACATATGCCATGTCTATCTTCTTCACAGTTGTTATACCAGCAATCCAGCCTAACAAATATTTATTGAATTAGAATGAACTGAATATCAGATCTTAAAGGAGTAAGAGGCATATTCTGTAAAGTGTTCATGAAAGGTACAAATAAGAACCTTCTGCCAGAGTCTTTGGGAAACATGCATTGCATCTAGTAGTAACCGCTTAAATAAATTTGAGGAAGAGACACACTCAGAGCCCCATCTGAGAGAAGTCAAGGGTTTCCTGACAGTGGAATGAGTCCTCAGCCAAAATCCCCAGGATAGTGCCTGCCAGCTTTTTCATCAGGGAGCTCCTCCACTCAGCATATCTGTCATCTTCAGCACCTGCCCAGCTGAGTTATAGCCACGAGACTTCCCATTCTGGCTCCCTGGCTGGCCTCCAAAAGGTTGCTCTTGGTGATTCCATCTGCCAGTAGGTATAGAGTATGTCACAGAGGCAGGCTTAGCCATGACTCTGCACAGGAGAGCAGGCAAATGTGTGACAGATGACCTGGAGCAAAGCTTCAAGTGGTGTGGCAAAGCTGTGCACTGCTGAGATACAGCAGCAGGAGTCAGACCAGCTCAGCAGGAAGTTATTAGGGTTAGGGCAGCTTGTTTTGAGCAAAGGAATCTGTCTAATTGAGGCCTAGGCAGCTTTAATGATGGTGGCAGGATTTGTCCCACAGATGCTATAACCAATAAGCAAAGATGAGCTTCAAATGGTCTCAAGAGAGAAGGATCACAGATCCCAAACTGATCTTCTTCAACTCCCCTGGGAAAGTGATTATCATTAATCGGTGCTAACAACCTGAAAATGAAAAAGTGCACAGCGTCTGTGGCAGATTTCAGATTTGCAGCAGAAGTCTTATGCTTGTTCTGAAACTCTAATCTTCTCTAAGAGGAAATTCTACTGGAAATTTCTCCACAATACCAACAGCCCTTGCTCAATGTTCACCGTTCCTAACATTGGTACATAGATGAATCAGCCAGCAAGATTTTTATAAGGACCCACTATGAGCCCAAAATAGTACTAGTCCCTAATGAAGACTTGAAATTTTTAAAGGCACATACTGCAGTCTTCTATGAGTTTAGAAAATTTCATCATAAAAGTAAATTTAAGGCACATTAAATGTTTGGGCAACAATTAAACATGGAAGTATGGTAATCATAATTCTAGTGAACAGAAGCTCAGATAAAGGGGGAATACAAGTAAGGAAGTGATGTGATCTAGGCCTTGGAGGGAAGGGGGGTGGGATGAGTAGGCAGAAGGGAAAGGAAGAACATTGTGAGTGGGAGGAACAGAATGAGTAAGAGCTCAAAAATGGAGGAGAGCTGGCATGAAACGAAGGTCATAGCATCTGATGGAATTCATGAAGCTGTGTCTACAGGGAAGATATTTGGTGATAATGATATTGCCTCAGGTTTTCTTTAAGTTGCCCATTCATTGCACCAGGCTAACTCAAAACTATCCCATTTGAAATGGTTTCTTGAAAATAACAGGCTGGACTATTACTTTGAATCAAATGTTAGAGCTATGAGGGATCACAATACTTACCCAGGCCATCACTTTATTTCAAGGATTCTGGAAGGTTGTCCTACAAAGTCATGTCTAATTAGTGAGAGCTGCCAGGTCTCCAGATAACCTATTCATGGACCTTTTCCTCTAAGCCATATTTCTTCACATTTTAAGCCTGGGAGCTGTTCCTTCTGGTATTATTATTTCACTGAAGATTGTGCTCCTTAAGAGCAGAAATATCCATCAACTTACCTAACACAGAGTAATTATTAAGCACAAACTCTGTGCAAGGCATTGGGGCTAATATGATAAATGTTATAAAAATATGGAGTGGGGGAAGAGTAACAACCATGTTCTTGCTTGCATCCATAGTGCTGAATCTAAATGGGTAGTTTTATTCAAAAGCATGTATATTAAGTGACTTCTGGGCAGAATATGAGGATCTAAAGGAAGATAGAGGAGGAGGCAAAAATACATAGCATTTGTTGCAATATAATATGTTAAGTGAAATGACATCAGTGAGCTGCGGGTGCTGATAAACACTGAGGAGGGGTAATTAATCCAGCTTAGGTTTGGGGCAAGGGGTGACCAGATGTCAGGGAGTCTTCAAAAACAAGATAATATCTGAATTTGGTCTTAAAGAATAAATAGAAATTACCCAGGTGAAGAAAAGGGGATGAAGGAAACAGCAAGAGCAAAGGCATAGAAAAGCAAGACAACACGATGTGTTGAGAGAGCTAGAGCAGGTCAATATTGGTGAAATATGTTGTTAGAGTCTAGAAGAGGAAAGAGGAAACTGTTGAGCAAGCCATGGGCCAGACAATCAGGGTCTTTGCATATCAGGTCACAGAACTTGATTTTTATCACAAAGGCTACAGGGACCATTAGGAAAATCTAAAGTAGAACAGTGACACGATAAGACAGAACACATGGGTAATTGAGGGAGACAAGACTAGAAGCAAAGAGCCCAGTTAGTATCACATCAGGCAAGGCATGATGATGGAATAACAGTAGGGATTAAAAAAATAGAGGGACCAATTTAAAGAATATTTTGGAAGTACGTTTTATAGGATTCGGTATGTGAATAACTGGAGATGATTGAAAGGGAAAGATAATCAAGGATGATCCTAGGTTTCTAATTTGTGTAACTGCCACCACCAAGAGAGAGACTTCTAGAAAAGGAAGACAAGTTCATTTTGAGGTGTACTGAATTTGAGATATCTTTGAAACATCTGCTTGGGGATTCCTAGCCCACAAATAGATTAACAAACTTGAAGTTCAGAGGAGAGAACTGGGCAGGATGTATAGCTCTAGAAGTCACCAACCTGTGAGTAGTAGTTAAAGTTATGAAAGTAGATGAAAATGAAGAAGATCTAGGATGAGAAAACATTTGAGCTTGGAATGGAGCAGGAATATGAGGCTGTAGGGAAAGAAAGATGAACCAGTGAAGGAATGGTCAGAGAAGATGTCCAGGGACACACAGGAGAATACAGGAAAGCATGTCAATAGTTTCAATAAAATACTGAGGTCAAATAAGATAGAGAGGTTTCCATAAACTTTGCAAGTAGTAACTTATTGGTGACTATAACAAGTTCTACTTCAAAAGGAGTGGTAGAAATGAAAGACAATTTGTAATGAGTTACAATAGGGAGGTGTGGAAATGAAGACTATGGATCATCAATTTGGGAATAAAAAGAGGGGGAGAATTGGATGGTACCTTGAAGGGGATGCAATGTCAAAGAAGAGTTTGTTTTTTAAGATAATCTTGTTTCTGTGATAATGAGAAGGACTCAGGTACCACAGAAGCTAAAGATAAAGGAAAGAGGGGAGAATAGCTGATCAAATTAGTTACCAGAAGTGGTAAGAGGAGAAAGAACCAAAGAGAATGCCCTTAAGTTACACTAAGAGTATTTTTTTTTTTGAGGTTGAAAAAAAAATGATATAGATCTGGATACAGATACATTTGTATATGGGGAAAGTAAGCAGGAAGTTTACAGACAAATACACTTGATTTAAGCTTTCTTATTGAAATAGGAAGTAAATTTATCAACTAAGGGGCAAAGAGGACAACATGATATGGAGACATTGTAATTTCTGAGAGTCCCCATAACACTTGCTACAAACCAAATAGATGAGAAAGGGAGAGTAAATGGAAAATAAAATAAGCTTAATAGTTACTGTATAGGAATTAACTGGGATATGATTATGTGTTTTTGGAAGCTGGCAAATCAAGTAGTAAAAGTTAAGTATATTTAAATCTATAAAAACAACATTAATATAATACTGATGTCTAAAATTGAAGCATGGAGTAGACAGTGGAGAAAAGAGGAAATGATTACTAGTTAACCTTAGTACTGGTCATAGTAGAAAACCAATAGGTTATATATCTAAAGAAGAGGTGACTAAAAGTATTCAACAAAAATAGAAATGTGTCTGTTTTAACAAAAATTAAAACTTTGAAATAACAAAAGAAACATTAATAGAAGGCAAAAAAAATAAGTTTAAAGTAAAAACAACATGAAACAATACCAAATATGCCCATCCTATCCGTAAATGCAAGTGAGTTTAACTCACCTAATAAAAAAGTTATTATCACACTGGTTTCTTTTAGTCTCACATCAATTGAATGAATTTAGATCTCAACAACCAATAAGGAAGATCTTACTGATATGTATTGAACCCTGTTTTCTAATAATAGAGAAGACACCTTCTTTAAGAGAGTACATGGGCCCTGGCCAGCTGGCTCAGTTGGTGGGAACATCATCCCACCCACCAAAGGGTTACAGGCTCAATTCCCAGTCAGGCCACATACCTGGGTAGCTGATTTGATACCTGGGGGAATGGGGGAAAGCTGATTGATGTTTCTCCCTTCCTCTCTCTCTAAAATCAATGAAAACATGTCCTCAGATGAGGATTAAAAAGAGAGAGAGAGTACATAGAGCATTTACAAAACTTAACAAAATATTAGGCCACAAAGAAAGTTATAATACATTTTTTAAATGTAAAATATATTTTATTGACTAAAGGGCAATAAAATTAAAAATGAATAAGATCTTTTAAAAGTCCTTCTACTTGGAAATGTAAACAAACACACAAAAACTCATTCAAATCTCATGTCAAGGAGAAAATATAAAAAATAATTGCAGAATTTCCAGAAGGCAACAATAAGTAAAATGCAATATATTGGTCTAGGGCAGTGGTGGGCAAACTCATTAGTCAACAGAGTCAAATATCAACAGTACAATGGCTGAAATTTCTTTTGAGAGCCAAATTTTTTAAACTTAAACTTCTTCTAATGCCGCTTCTTCAAAATAGACTCACCCAGGCCATGGTATTTTGTGGAAGAGCCACATTCAAGGGGCCAAAGAGCCGCATGTGGCTCTCAAGCCACAGTTTGCTGACCACGGGTCTAGGGAATACAGGTAATATAAATGCTCAAATAAAAATTCATAACTTTATCAATTTATCAATAGAAATGAAAAATGTGGGTTAAACACTCAATTCCAAAAGTGAGAAAAAGAACAACAAAGACTATCAAAAGAAAGCAAAATAAAAGAATCTTACCTAATAATAGACAAACATGTAAATTGACCATACCTCCACTACACCCACAGCAATCAGAGTGAGTATGTAAATTAGAAGGCCAAAGATGGTGGCCGCCCAGCTGCTCCAGGCACGGAGTGGCCAGGCGGGGCAGGACATCTGCTATGAGAGGGAGGGTGGGGGTCGAAGGGATCTACAGGAGCAGAGTGCCAGAGCAAAGACAAGACTGCAGACAAAGACAAAGATGGCACATTCCTGCCTGAGTCTGCAGCAAATATGAAGAAGGCAGACTCTGGCCGGAGCGAAGACCTGGGTCCTGGGTGCCAGAGAAAAAACGGTGTTGGAAGCCAAGGGAAGGAAAGCCTATTGCACGAATCTCTTCATCCAACAGGCTATAGTTATTAAATATAAAAGTAGAAATAACTGATAGAGAAAACAGAAATAATAGAGCATTAATAAGTAAATAATCTTATCCTTTGAAAACATTAAAACATTAATAAAATGAACAAATCTGTAGTTATCCTATCTAATAAAAGAGTGATATGCAAATTAACCATCACTCCGCTACACCCACAAGCCACACACACCAGCCAATCAGGAGCAAGTATGCAAATTAACCCAATCAAGATGGCTGTGGCCACAGAGAGCAGGAGGGAGGCTTGGGTTTCCCCGGCAATGGAGGAAGCCAAGCTTTCCGCACACTCTGGCCAGCCCAGGCCTGCACTCCAGGCTACAAAGTTTCAATTATAGAAGATAAATAAATCCCAACAAAAATGGCGGCACCATGGAGCTGGAGAGATTAGGAGGCTAGGGTTGCCACTGGCCATGGAGGAAGCCAAGCTTCTGCAACCCTCGCCTGCTTTGTCCTCCACTTAAGACTACAAAGTTTCAATTGTAGAAGATAAATAAATCCCAGATCCCAAGGCCTCTACTTGGGTCGCTAGGGGGCATGGCCAGCCTGCAAACCACCACAGGCCCCTCGCCCAGGCCGTCCCATGCCCCAAGGGAACCCCCACCCTGATCTGGGACACCCTTCAGGGCACACCAGCTGGCCCCACCCATGCACCAGGCCTCTATTCTATCTAATAAAAGAGTAATATGCAGATTAACCATCACTCCAACACACAAGATGGCTGCTCCTGTGTGGTCAAAGATCCTGCCCCCATATGGCCACCACAAGATGGCCAGCAGGGGAGGGCAGTTGGGAGGGACCAGGCCTGCAAGGATGGGCAGTTGGGGGCAATCAAGCCTGCAGGGGAGGGCAGTTAGGGGTGACCAAGCTGGCAGAGGCGGGAAGTTGGGGGTGACCAGGCCTCCAGGGAAGGGCAGTTGAGGGGAACCCAGGCCTGCAGGGGAGAGCAGTTGCAGGGGGACCAGGCCTGCAGGGGAGGGCATTAAGGGGTGACCAGACCTTCAGGGGAGGGCAGTTAGGGGTGACTAGGCCTACAGGGGAGGGCAATTAGGAGCAAACAGGCTGGCAGGGGAGCAGTTAGGCATCAATCAGGCTGGCAGGGGAGTGGTTAGGGGGTGATCAGGCTGGCAGGCAGAAGCAGTTAGGGGCAATCAGGAAGACAGGCAGACGAGCAATTGGGAGCCAGTGGTCCTGGATTGTGAGAGGGATGTCCGACTGCCCGTTTAGGCCCAGTAGGATCGGGCCTAAACGGGCAGTCGGACATCCCTCAAGGGGTCCCAGATTGGACAGGGTGTAGACTGGGCTGAGAGACACACACCTGCCCCCCACCCCCCATGCTCGAATTTCATGCACCGGGCCTCTAGTTTTTTAATAAATAGGTAGGAAGCACAAATATACAAAATAAACATAATAAAGAAAAATATAACCATCAAAATAAAGAATTTTTTAAAAACCTATGCAATTATATTGGCATAAGTCTTTGCAAATACAGGGATGGGTAAAAGTAGGTTTATAGTTGTGAGTATATGAAACAGAGTTTATTCTTTTATTATTATTTATTACTTATTGTGTTGTTTATTTGTACAACTGTAATCCTACTTTTGCTTACTCCTGCATTTGAAAACCTAGATGGAGTGGGTAACTTCAGTCAAAATAAAATGTTGAGGTAGAAATTCCAAATAGACTGATTACCATACAGGTAACTGAGAGAGTTTTCAAAAAGCTACTCTTTAAACCAGCACCAGGAACAGATGGTTTTACAGTGGAATGCCACCAAAAAAATATACTCTGCTTGCTATGTAAATTGCTCAAAATCATAGAAAAGGAAGAAATATCATTCAAAAATGTTCTTTCAAATATAAAATAGTCATTGACATGAAAGCCATAATAAAGACAGCTATATATTATTATCACTTATAAAAATTAATGTAAAACTCATAAGTAAAATGTGAGGAATAGAATATTATGTCATATTTTTTAATATTTTTATTGTTTAAAATATTACATACATTAGTACATATATCTCCTTTTTTGTTCCCCATTGACCTTCCCCCAGCCTCCCCTACCTCCTGTCGCATGCCCTCATCACACCCCCACAGTGTCTTGTGTCCATTGGTGTGCTTATATGCATGCATACAAGTCCATTGGTTGATCTATATCCCTCCCTCCCCAACACTTCCCAGCCTTCCAGCTGTAATTTGACAGTCTGTTCGGTGCTTTACTGCCTCTGTATCTATCTTTTTATTCATCAGGTTATAATGTTCTTTATTTTCCATAAATGAGTGAGATCATGTGGTACTTTTCTTTCATTGCCTGGCTTATTTCACTGAATATAATGCTCTCCAGGTCCATCCATGCTGCTGCAAATGGTAAGAATTCCTTCTTTTTTATAGCAGCGTAGTATTCCATTGTATAGATGTACCATAGTTTTCTAATCCACTCATCTGCTGATGGGCATTTAGGCTGCTTCCATTGTGCTGCTATAAACATAGGGGTGCATATATCCTTTCTGTTTCGTGTTGCTAGTTTCCTGGGATATATTCCTAGAAGTGGGATCACTGGGTCAAATGGGAGCTCCATTTTTAGTTTTTTGAGGAAACTCCATACTGTTCTCCACAGTGGCTGCACCAGTCTGCATTCCCAACAGCAGTGCACGAGGGTCCCTTTTTCTCCGCATCCTCGCTAGCACTTGTTGTTTGTTGATTTGTTGATGGTTGCCATTCTGACAGGTGTGAGATGGTACCGCATTGTTGTTTTGATTTGCATCTCTCGGATAATTGGTGACTTTGAGCATGTTTTCATATGTCTCTTGGCCTTCCTTCTGTCTTCTTTTAAAAAGATTCTACTTAGGTTCTTGGCCCATTTTTTTATTGGATCATTTATCTTCCTTTTATTAAGTTGTATAAGTTCTCTGTAGATGTTGGAGATTAAACCTTTATCAGTGATAACATTTGCAAATATGTTCTCCCATACAGTGCGTTTTCTTGTTGTTTTGTTGATGGTTTCTTTTGCTGTGCAAAAGCTTTTTATTTGGATGTAGTCCCACTTGTATATTTTCTCTTTAGTTTCTGTTGCCCTAGGAGTGGTATCAGTGAAAAAATTGCTTTGGCATATGTCTGAGATTTCTCTGCCTGTGGATTCCTCTAATATTTTTATGGTTTCCCGTCTTATGTTTAAGTCCTTGATCCATTTTGACTTTATTTTTGTGTATGGTGTAATTTGGTGGTCTAGTTTCATTTTTTTGCATGTATCTGTCCAATTTTCCCAACACCATTTATTGGAGATACTGCCTTGACTCCATTGTATGTTAATGCCTCCTCTGTCAAATATTAATTGGGCATAGTGGTTTGGGTCAATATCTGGATTCACTATTCTATTCCATTGCTCTATATATCTATTCTTGTGCCAGTACTAGGCTGTTTCGAGAACAGTGGCTTTGTAGTACAGCTTAAAATCTGGTATTGAGATGCCTCCTACTTTGTTCTTCTTTCTCTAGATTGCTGTGGCTATTCGGGGTCTTTTTTTATTCCAGATGAATTTTTGGAGAGTTCTTTCTAGGTCTGTGAAATATGCCATTGGTATTTTAATGAGGAGTGGATTGAATCTATAGATTCCTTTGGGTAGTATGGACATTTTAATGATATTGATTCTACCAATCCATGAACATGGTATGTTCTTCCATCTGTTTACATCTTCCTCTATCTCTTTTCTCAGTGTCCTGTAGTTTTCCACTATAGGTCTTTTACCTTCTTAATTAAGTTTATTCGTAGGTATCTTAATTTTTTGGTGTGATGGTAAATGGGATTGCTTTTTTAGTCTCTCTTTCTGTAAGTTCACTATTGCTGTATAGAAATGCCATAGATTCTTGGTGTTAATTTTGTATCCTGCTACATTGCTGAATTCATTTATTAAGTCTATTAGTTTTATGATGGAGTCTTTTGGGTTTTTTATGTACAATATCATGTCATCTGCAAATAAGGACAGCTTTATTTCTTCTTTTCCAATTTGGTTCCTTTTATTTCTTCTTCTTGTCTAATTGCAATGGCTAATACTTCCAGTACTATGTCGAACAGGAGTGGTGAGAGTGGGCGTCTCTGTCTTGTTCCTGTTCTTAGGGGAAATGGTTTTAGTTTTTGCCCATTGAGTATGATGTTAGCTCTGGGTTTATCATACATGGCTTTTATTATGTTGAGGTATGATCCTTCTATTCCCACCTTCTTGAGAGTTTTTATCAAGAAAGGGTGTTGGATTTTGTCAAATGCTTTTTCTGCATCAATTGATATGACTATGTGGTTTTTATCTCTCAATTTGTTTAACAGTTAGAGAAAATGTGATGTATCACGTTTATTGATTTGCGGATATTGTACTATCCTTGCATTCCTGGGATAAATCCTACTTGGTCATGGTGTATGATCTTTCTGATGTAGTGCTGGATCTGATTTGCTAGAATTTTGTTGAGAATTTTGGCATCTATGTTCATGAGGGATACTGGCCTGTAATTCTCTTTCATTGTGTTGTCTTTATATGGTTTTGGTATTAGGGTGATGCTGGCTTAATAGAATGAGGTTGGAAGTGTTCCTTCCTCTTGAATTTTTTGGAATAGTCTGAGGAGGATAGTTTTAGGTATTCCTTGAATGTTTGGTAAAACACCCTGGTGAAGCTGTCTGGCCCTGAGCTTTTGTTTACTGGAAGTTTTTTGATGACTGCTTCAACTTCTTCCATAGGTATCAGCCTATTGAGATGTTTAGATTCTTCGTGATTGAGTTTTGGAATGTTGTATTTTTCTAGGAATATGTCCATTTCCTCCAGGTTGTCCAGTTTGTTGCAATAGAGTTGTTCATAGTATTTTTTAACAATCCTTTGTATTTTGGTGGGATCTGTTGTTATTTCACCTCTTTTATTTCTGATTTTGTTTATTTGCGTCCTTTCTCTTTGCTTCTTGGTGAACCTGACTAAAGGTTCATAAATCTTGTTTATCCTTTCAAAGAACCAGCTCTTGGTTTTGTTGATCTTGTGTATTGTTGTTTCTTTTGTTTTTGTTTTGTCTCATTGTTGTTTATCTCCGCTCTGATCTTTATTATTTCCTTCCTTCTGCTTACACTGGGCTTTTCTTGTTGCTCTCTTTCTAACTCTTTGAGTTGTAGGGTAGGTAATTTATTACCATTGTTTCTTGTTTTTTGCAGTAAGCTTGTAGAGCTATGAACTTCCCTCTGAAGACTGCTTTTGCTGTGTCCCATAGATTTTGGATTGTTGTGCTTTCATTGTCATTTATTGGCATGATGTTTTTTATTTCTTCTTTGATCTCTCTGGTAACCCAGTCATTGTTTAATAGCATGCTGTTTAGTCTCCATGTGTTTGATTTATTTTGTTTGT
The DNA here is from genome assembly GCA_026230045.1 of Corynorhinus townsendii. Taxonomy (NCBI): domain Eukaryota; kingdom Metazoa; phylum Chordata; class Mammalia; order Chiroptera; family Vespertilionidae; genus Corynorhinus; species Corynorhinus townsendii. The sequence goes on from JAPDVU010000008.1 coordinate 71,756,321, forward strand.
TTTTATTGTAGTTGATTTCTGGTTTTATGCCACTGTGATCTGAGAAGATGCTTGATATGATTTCTATCTTCTTGAATTTGAAGAGACTTTACCTATGTCCCAACATATGGTCTATCTTTGAAAATGACACATGTGCACTTGGGAAGAATGTATATTCTGTGGCTTTGGGGTTAATTGTTCTGAAGATGTCAATTAATTCCATCTGGTCTAGTGAATCATTTAGGCTTGATATTTCTTTGCTGATTTTTTGTTTAGAGGATTTGTCCAATGGTGATAGTGGGGTATTAAAGTCTTCTATTATGATTGTATTGCTGTCAATCTCTCCCTTGATATCCTCCAGGAGATTTTTTATGTATTTGGGTGCTCCTGTATTGGGTGTGTATATGATTACCAGAGTTATTTCTTCTTGTAGGATTCCTCCCTTTAGTATTATGAAGTGGCCTTCCTTATTTCTTGTTATCTACTTCACTTTGAGATCTAATTTGTCAGATATAAGTGTTGCTACCCCAGCTTTTTTTTCATTCCATTCGCCTGAAAAACCTTTTCCCATTCTTTCACCCTGAGTCTGTGTGCATCTTTTTTTCTGAGGTGGTTTTCTTGTAGATAGCAAATATATGGGTCGTGTTTTCTTATCTAATCCATTACCCTATGTCTTTTGATTGGGGCATTTAATCCATTTACATTTAAAGTTATTATTGGTAGGTACTTATTTTTCACCATTTTTATTCTTTACCCCTGTGTTCCTTCTTCACTTCCTATTTATATTTTTACAGCAGACCCTTTATCATTTTTTGCATTGCTGGTCTGGTGGTAATAAATTCCCTTAGTCCTTTTTTGTCTGTGAAGCTCCTGATTTCACCTTAAATTTTGATTGATAGCCTTGCTGGGTACAGTATTCTTGGATTCAGAGCCCTTCCTTTGCATGACTTTGTATATTTCATTCCATTCCCTTCTGGCCTAATGAGTTTCCGTTGAGAAATCAGTTGCTAGTCTGATGCACGTTCCTTTGTAGGTAACTTTCTCTCTCTCTGACCGCTTTAAGATTCTTACTTTGTCGTTGGTGTTTGCCAATTTAATTATAATGTGCCTTGGCATTGGTCTTTTGGGGATCATTTTGCTTGGGACTCTGTGAACTTCTTGGGTTTGTGTTGGTTTTTTCTTCCCTTTATCAGGGAAGTTTTCTGTCATTATTTCTTCAAATAGGTTTTCTATTTCTTGCTCATTTTCCTCTCCTCCTGATACCCCTATATGCGGATGTTGTTTTGTTTTGTGTTGTCCCAAAGTTCCCTTAGGCTCTCCTCCTGCTTTTTAATTTTTTTTTCTAGAAGCTGGTCTACTTGGGTATTTTTTTCCTACCCTGTCTTCTAGCTCACTGATGCCCTCCTCTGCTTCTTCTAGTCTACTCTTGATGCTTTCTGTTGAGTTCTTTATAGCAGTGATGTCATTTTTCATTTCTTCTTGGTTCTTCTTCATTTCCTCTTGGTTCTTACTCATATTGTCAAATTTGTCTTCCATTCTTTTCATCCACCTTATGACCATTTCTCTGAATTCTTTCTCTGACAGGTTGCTTGCCTCTATTTTGTTTACTTCCTTTACTGGTGATGCCTGCTTTTCTTTCATATGTGGGCTGTTTCTTTGTCTCCCCATGGTCTCTCTTCTCCAGGTGTCTGGTTATGTAGTTCTCTCTCTCCTGTGTTGATTAAAAGGCACAGAATACAACACAACCAGGTACAATGCACAAGGCACTGAACAGAAATGTATTTACGATATTAATCACCCCAAATAAAGTTGCTTACCAGAGAAAGGCAAATTAGAGGATAGGAGAGAAAGAAGAAGAGAGGGGGGGAAAGAAAGAAAGGAGTGCAAAAATGAAATTGGGAAATGGAAAGAATAATAAAGAGAAAAGAAAGAGAATACGAAATAAGAGGGGAACAAACTGTATATATGGGGAGAAGACTCCAATAGAATAACCACTAATCCCAACGAATGCCAGCAACAAGTATCTGTAAATGAATACAAACTACAAATGACAACTAATATCAAGCAAGGCGAGGGAAAACAGAAGCAAAAAACAAATAAAAACAAAACAAAAAAAGAATAAGCAAAACAATCTCACAACCAAGCATAAAAAATTGATATAATAAACAATCAAGCAAAAACAACAAAATGACAGAGAGAAAAACAATTTTTTGGATAATGAAGACAGAGAACAGAGAGGTGTATATGGACTTGGAGCAGGGAATTGGAAATTAGATATATAAGTAGAGTGAAATTTTAACAGGGGGTAAAAAGAAAGAACAGGGAAAATATAAAACAGGAAAAGGGTAAGAGAAATAGGACAGCAAAAGGGGAAAAGTTAGGAAGAGAGTGATGCCATAAAGATAAAGTTGAGATGGAATAAAATGATGCTAAAGGGAAGATGAAAATAGAATGTATAACACAAATCCCAAAGTAAAATAAAGAGAAAATAAAATACTTTAAAAAAAAAAGATAAAATAGTAGTAGTAATAATACTGATTGAAAATAAAAATGTAATAATTAAAAAGGTAAAATCAAGTGAGGAAAAAGGAAAAAAAATAGTTTCTTAAGTAAAAGATGAAAAAAATAAGAATATGCAATAGGGAAGGTTATTCACTTTCTCTACTGTTCTGTTTGGCACACCTATTTTCTAGTCAGGTCAGTATTGCAGTTCCCTGCATTCTACTGCTCCTCAGTATTGTAAGCTAGTCCTGATTTTTAAGCAGTCAGTGTGTCTTAATTTCTTGTATTCCTTTATTTGTGTTTACACAAGAGTCAATTTGTGATTCAACCCCTGGGTGGCAGTGTTTCTGGATTGACCTCCAGGTCTATAGGTCCTCTCTAGCCAGTGCTTAGATCCTGCTCTCCCTGTGGCATTCAATACTGGTTTGTGGGAGTGGGTTGCCCCAGAGCTGGTTCTCTGATGATTATTCCCTGCTCTGATCCCAGGATTCCAGTAAAACAACTTTCTCCTGAAGTCTCTTAGGTTGTCCCCAATTGGGTGATCCTATGTATTGGGCTTCATAATCAGAAGCAATGATTTAAAGAGGAAAAAGAAAACACAAAAACAAACAAAACAAAAAAAAGAGCCAGCATAAGTGTGTGAACTCAGGGGCTGTGCGCAAGTCTGTGCAGTCTTCTTTCCCCCCTTGGGTCTAAGCAGCTGGCACACTTTTATAATTTTTAGGCTGTCCTTTTGCGTCAGATCAAAATGGGTTGCTTTTTAGAGTTCCTTTCTGTTAGCAGCTCTGAGGACCCCCTTCTACATTCACGGATAACACCAGCCCCAACAGCCACGGATTTTTCTAGGTGCAGACTTCCCACGGTCCTCCAGCTCCCACAATGCAGGTGTTTCTCTCTCCTGCCAGGCCAGAGACCTCACCTTATCCCAGGTGAAATTTGACCTGTGGAGTGTAGAACTCCTCTGAATCTGTGTGTTTGCGCCAATTGGGGACCAGTGTTCTGGGGTTCACAGCTGTTCAGTGGGTGCTGTAGTTGTAGATTTTCAGGCTTCCAATAACATCCACTTTCCCCTTCAAGATGGGGCGGTCTCCCCATTTGAGCAGGTCACTCTGCGAGGGAACTCAGTAGCAGTGGGGGCTGCCTGGTCAGGGAAGCCCCGTCCAGCAGTCCCCCACCATCTCCTGGAGTATAGCTGTCCCTCAACTACCAACAAACACTCCCCATGTGACCCTCAGCTGTTCTTTCTATCTGCTCTGGGACAAGGCTCAGGACATATCTGTCTATTCCACCACCATTTTTTTCTCTCTCCAGTAATAGGATTGATATTATGTCATATTGAAATAAAATACATTATGATCAAAGAGAATTTATTCTGGGAATTCAAGGTGACTTCATAGGAGGAGATCCATTAATATAATTAATCTGTAGCAATAGGTCAAGTGAGAAATCATATGAACATCTCTCACAATGCCAAAAAGCATTTGAAAAAATTCAACATTTATTTTTTATCAGACATACACAGTAGCACATACACACTCATTCACTAAGATAAGAATCAATTAACACATCTTCATATGGAAACACTTAAGGCATTCCAACTAATGTAAGAAAAAATGTAAAGTTGCCTGCCATATCCTTTAATATTTAACATGATACTGGAAAAATTAGTCACTAAAATTAGAAAAGACAAAGCAATTAGGAGTTAAAGCTAGGATCTATATTTAGATAATAAGTGTGCATATTAAGAACACTCAAGTGAATCAATGAAAAAATCTACTACAAAAATCAGGGGTTGTGGTAAATTAACAGGATATTAAATTAATATATGAAAATCAATAGCTTCCATATAGTATACAAACACTGAAATGTTATGCCATATAAAGGAATAAAAGTTCCAGCTTAAATAGGTAAACTACCTAGGAAAAATTTTAAACACTACTGAAAGATGAAAAAAATACACTTAAATAAATGGAAAAACATTCTCTGCTCTTTTATGAAGACTCAGTATCACTGGAGAGGTCAAACTTTCACAAAGAAGCAAACAGATAAATTCAAACTAAGAACATTCCTAAGGATGATTGCCTTCTTCTCTTCAATAAGTTAATGGTATGAGTTTAAAAAAAACAAAAAAGGAAAGTAGGAAGGGGTGCAGGGAAAGAGCAGAGGGGGAAGGAGAATGATCTAGATCAAAGGAAATCTATGACACTATTCAACATAATTTGGGAGGCTTGTGTGGATCCTATTTCAAACACCAACTTTAAAAAGAATTTTGATAGCCTTGGCTGTCGGATGTTGGGCATCATTTAACACTAGTGGTCTTGATCCGGCATGTAGAACCATTCAGCAATCTGGAGACAGGGCCGTGTGTAGATTAAATAAGCATCCAGAGACAAAAGATCATTTTGAAAGGCATATTGGGGGAGGCAGAGGAGGTTGGCTGAAGAAACCAAGTTCCCCCTGTCTCAGGACCCCTTGCTTTTCATTAACACAAATTGTGCTAAGGCAAGGTAGAGATATACACTTCAAAGGGTAGGGTTAACTTACAGAAGCATTGTCAGATTGGTGAATAGCCTACGGCTGTTCAGGTGTTTGGCCAGTAGGAGGCAATAACATGTAGATTAAGATGCCCTGAGCTTTCTGGCAGCAAACAATCAATTTATGCATCCCTTTCAGATTTGGGAAAATGACTTTAGCCATTCCCAACAGGTGACAACATATGTGACTCAATCCTTGTTGAGTCCCCAAGTTCCATCAACCTTTTGATGAAACTCTTGCAATTATGACATGCTGGAACTGGCTTCCGGCACTGGCCAAGTGGCTCAGTTGTTATTTGAGGCGACCAGTGCACATACCTAGGGTTGCAGTTCCAATCCCTGGTCAGGGAGCATATTGGAAGCAACCAATTGATCTCTCTCTCTCCCCCCCACCCCCCTTCCTCTCTCTATAAAAATAATAAAAATATATCCTCAGATTAATCAATAGCTTCCATATAGTATACAAGCACTGAAATGTTATGCTATATAAAGGAATAAAAGTTCCAGCTTAAATAGGATTATTTTTTTTTTATAATTGGGATAGTTGCTAACACCAAAGAATTATTTTTTATTTTGTTAGATGTGATAACAGCATTGTGGTTGTATAAGAAAATTTTCAGAAATGTGTTCTTAATCACATAGTCATAAAATAACACATTTATATTTGGCTTTAAAATAATTCATCAAAGAAATAGAGATGAAGCAAATATGATAAAATCTTTATTGTATATGTATATAAATTTGTGGGGCTTTATTATTACTCTTTACTTTTATGTCTTTTAAAAATATTTATAATAAAATTATTTTATTTTTTAAAAGAATAAGTGGGCTTAACAGAGGAGTGATTTGGAAGAGTTACTGAGGAAAATGAGAGTGGTTTGAAGAAATGCACAAAGGTCCACCTCAGGGTGAAGGTCCTGACTTGGGTAGGACCAGTCTTCCTTGGTGTGAGAAAAGAAAAGATAGATAGGAGCCAGGAGGGAGATTTTGCACCATGAGTGTGGGGAAAAAGAAAGGAGAATCAAACCCTGGCTAGGTAGCTCAGTTGGTTACAGTATCATACTGATACATCAAGGTTCTGGGTTCCATCCCCAGTAAGGGCACATACAAAAATCAACCAATGAGTGCATAAGTAAGTGGAAAAACAAATCAATGTTTCTTTCTTTCTCTCTTTGTCTCTCTCTCTCTCTCTCTTTCTTTCTCTCTCTCTCTCTCTCTCTCATCAATCAATAAATAAATAAGACAGAGGATAATCAGAGCATTACACACCTTCCCAAAACCAAACATCCAATTACATACAGATCAAGCCAAACTCCAGGGACACCTGCTAGAAAATCTAAGATAAGCCTATCAGTAATAGGGAAACCAAGAAATGAGGCATAGTGTGGGGCCTGCACAAGGAGCAGCTGAGGCTTATGCAGCCAGAAGTAGAATAAATATCTCTTCAAAACTTGCACTGAGCTCTACACGGATCCTGTTTTTAGGCCTCCTTCTTCACTGCAGCTAATACTGCTCGATCCCTTTTCTGGTCTCTGAGAACAATAGCTGTGTACCTAGCACTATATGTAATTAATTTATTGGCTGACATTTATTCTAGTAGTTGCCTCATGGCAAGGTAAGCCTGGCTGCACAGGGATTATGTTTTTGAATCCTTATAACAAACGAAAGAGTCTCAGCAATATGAGGTCCAAGTGAGAGAACTCTGATGACCTGACTCCAGGGCTCAACCCCTTAAACAGGAAGCAGTCCCATAATTATAGCCCTTAGCTTCAACCTCTCTCATTTTCTGTCTAAGAAAGCATTTCAGCATGCAAACAAGGGATGTTTTTAGAGATTACACTGTGAAAAATCCATGTGAAATATAAATAATTACCAAATTTTAGGTCTTTAAATATTATTACTAATAAATTACCTGTAAAATATCTCGCGACTCATTATGACACACGTGTATTAATACTGTGATTGAGAGTTGCACTACCAACATATTTATTCTCCAAAACACTTCTTAAATTTTTTCTACAATTAATTAAAGCCCTTAAATTTTCTAATTTATATCATTAATGAATGCCAGATATTCCCAGCAAATTATAACCTTAAGGGGAAGAATTACATTTTAAAAAACTTTTCTTACAAATGTTTTAATTAAAAAATATTTTTAACACTCTCTAAAACATCTAGAACATGCCAAGAACAAAGAAATCACAAACATTTTCTGAGAGAATCAAACTACTACTGAAGTAAGAATAGTGAGAACAGGTAATATTAGGGTGGGGCTTTCCTATTTATAAAACCCTTCCAGCGAGTCATCAGGTTTCTTTCAAAAGTACACAGAAAAGAGTGAGAGACCCCAATCCTAGAGGGGCATATTTCCTGTGATTGAGCTGGATTTTTTTGTCCTATCTCCTCAGAAAGAGAACATGGCTGGAGACATTTTCTAGAATCATGATTATGTAATGACATAGCTGGATCTAGATCATTTTAGCTCTGCAGCCTAGTGCACTCTGTTAGAGCCTCACCAGCCTGTATCTGCCTAAGTAAGATCTTACTACAAGTCACACAGACCGAACTCCATTAACATGTACATGAAATTGATTGTGCACACCAAGAACATGAATGCTTACCTGGTAATATAACTCAATGCTTAAAAAACAAAAAAGATAACTGATGCAAATTTCTCAGTAAGTATTTCGAAGATAAATAAAAATAAAGTAAATAAATAAATAAATAAATAAAAATAAAGTAACTTATCTACCAAGTTGGTCACAATTTAAAAGCTGAGAGCAGAGAAAAAACACTTAAGAGTGAAGTATGATATGATTGAAAACATTCTGCAAGCTTAAAGATAAGAAAAGAAAAGCTCGATTGTGGGGGCGGGGGAGCAAAGTTGGGGGATGTCCAAAGGGAAGTGGGGGAATGGGGACATCTGTAATAGTCTAAATAATAAAAATAAAGTAAAAAGAAAGAAAACATTAGTATGTGCAACATCTAGGATCATTTTCATAAAGGATTCTTGCTTATAGTTTACATCTAAGCAGTTGCAACTTCTTCCTTCTTGGTACTTCCTAGCAGGGCGGTTAAGGACGTGAGATTTGGAGCCAGACAGGCCTGCCTAGGATCGCTCAGTAGATGTTAGCTCCATTTCTACTGTGGGGGAAAGAAACTTTCAGTCCCCTCTCCTGACCCCTCTTCCTCCAGAATGAAGGACCAGCAGGGGCAATAACTTCCTAATGGTAGTAATCCCTCTGTGTTCTGTCACCTCTTTCATAGAATGTGCATTGCTGGTGAATATGCTGCCCAGACATTTGGCCTTATCATCTCCTTCTGGTACTTTTCTATTGTCCACAACCATACAGCTGGATGGTGAATTTCATCCAAGGTCTGTTCCATAAATCAACTAGCTAGCTCTCCCACTTCCTTAACTACTTCCTCCATGTTGCTAGTAAGAGGGTTTCATATCCCAAGACTTAGAAGGAAGTCCGTGCTAATTAGGCTCTAAGCTGAGGCTTCAAAGGGGGAAAATGAAGAATGGATGTCAGACAGCATTTGAGTATTGATATCATTAATAACACCAGAATCCTACTATATCCCAATTGTTGTTGTATTGTTGTTTTCATTGTTGATGTTATCCACTTCAGAGTCAATAATAACAAGTGGATAACATCAATTGACTTACAAAGGTTTCCCATTGTCTTAGAAGTCACCTGCTTCACTTTTACATATCTCACCTGCTGGTTAATATTTCTTATTATTTTAGGTATTCTTTATTATCGGGCATTTTGTACATCCTTCTTTTATCTCAATATTAATTAATTAGTCTTTAATATTCATCCTGAAAATAATTATCTCCATTTTATCTAAGAGTGAACAAGTTAAATAATGTCTAAAAGGACATAGCTTGTGAATGGAAGACCAAGATCTGAAATCCAGATTTGTTTGATACCAGTGATCAAACTTTATACTAATGCCACACTTTTTCATTTCTGCCTTCAACCACTTGAGAACTTCAGCTGCTTGAGTTTGACGGGAATGGTATCAAAGTCAACCTCCATGTATGCTCAAAGTTCCCTCATCTGTTAATTCAATTCCCTTCTCCAAACCATCACAGTGATATTACCCCCTATGCCTAACCCATTGAAAAGCTTTATCAACATATATCAAATATCTTTGCTCCAAAATCAGGGCCTCTGGATTTTCAGATCAGTCATCAATTAGGGCATAAGTCATCCAACTGCCCCTTCCTGTCACTCTGTGTTTACCACCAAAGCTCACAGACACAAGTTTAGGTGTAGAAGGAGTAGAGCTGTCTCATCACTGAGGTCCTAGACTTGATGGGAGGTAGCACTGCTTAAGGCCCAGATCTCCTTTTTTGTGTCAGAAAAGAGAAGAAAAAAATACCCAGTTATCTTCATTTGATATTGGCAAAGGCCCCTTTACCTTTGGCAATTTCTCTGACAATCATCCATTGTTTGTGGTATAAGTAAAAGCTCCAGGCCTTTCTATCATCTTGAGAAAGCCAGAAATGAAAATAGGAGGTTGCAGTTGAGCAAAAGGAAGAAATGTATGCTTGGGGAGCAAGATAGATGATAAGACACTGTATGCTGTGAAACACTGTTAGTTCAGTCTGAAAAGATCAAAGATGGGCCTTTGATTCAAAGAATAACACCAGGCCAGTGAATTTGACTCCATTTTATTAGAACATTTCTTGAACAATTCCCTCTCAACCACCTTAGTAAATAGTCACCTTCTGACCTCAGGTTTCTTGGGTTGAATAGAAATCTTAACAGGAAATCCAACTGACTATTCAAGTTTTTTATTTCATTATAATGCTATGATTTCCTTCACAGAAAAGCACCAGAAGGAGATGATAGGGCCAAATGTCTGGGCAGCGTATTCACCAGCAATGCACATTCTATGAAAGAGGTGACAGAAAAGCAGACTCTCCAGGAGGGTGTCTAACCCTTCCTGATGTACTGGGACTGATTTGGAGGCTTCCTTTCCAAGCCTGTGTGGGATGCACCTCTTCTGTGTGCCCACACATCACGGTGCTTACACTCAGCACAATACCACTGTGTGTTGTAATCACACCTGTCTGTGTCCGCTGTCTTTCCTATTGGAATGTGAGGGGGGAACTGTGGCTTTGTTCTCTATATCTAAAGTGCCCAGCTCAAGCTCTTGTGTTGTCATCACACCTGTCTGTGTCCTTCTGTAGCAGGAAGAGTAGGCCAAGATGATAATATCTACTTACTAATTTCTCTATAGAAGGAAATAAATTCCACTCTTTTCCCCAAATGCCAATATTATCAGCCCCAAAGTTTTCCAAACCTTAGTGTAGCTTCTTCCTCCTCACTCGTTGAGATGTGTCTAGACATAGGCTGTACACCTGCAACACCAGGGCTGCCCGAAGAATCCCACTTCTCTCAGGTCAGAACTCATCACACATCACAAGTTCCCCAACTTCTTCCAGCAGGACCCAAAAACCCACACTTCAACTTCAGAAGCCAGGAGATTAAGGGCAGGAGGAATAAAGAACAGAAATATCTCAGCCCAAAATCCTGGGGCACTCCTTATGCCTCTAGGGGCAGAATGAACCATTGGATGATGCCAGAGTGTTGAGAAGTGTATTCCGGGACAATCTGCAATCTTTCTTGGCTTCAGAACTCAAACCAAAAGCTCATTCAGAACTACTGCACTCCTCTGTGTGCTCTTTATCTAATGCACTGAAAACTGTCTTGCTTTTCATTTCTTCTAAGTTCCCCATTTATGTTTTTACACATGCCACATAGAATGATGCAGCCTTCAGAGAGATGGAGGAAGGGAGAAAAATATGAAGATAACCACCACCACATTGAAAGCATTTGGGGGACGTAATCTCTCTGTGGAAAGATGTGATTACTCAAACCCAGAAGTCACCAATAAACAATTTAAACCTGAAACTAATAAGCCAACTATCAAATCACTTATCCATAGCTGGCCCAAAAGAGAAAGGATACATTAGGAGGAGCACAAACGGAGTCTCACTAATCACTCAGCAGACAAGGATTTTCTATCGTTATTGCTCTTGCCAACATGCTAGGAGCTCCTGAAATGCTTTCAAGATAATCTGAGTCTGCATCTTTCATCCACATATCCCATCAAACAGCTAACATATATAATAAGAACCAAGAAGGCCTTTTCAATCTGACCAAATAATGTTAAAAGAATCGGGTTGACCTATATCCACTGAAAGAGACTGCATTCAATAAAGTTTTGTGAACTCTACTATTTAAATTTTAGGTGCCTCTTAGGGAAATATATTTGAAAGTAAAAGAAAGCAACTCAGAACTGCATCATTTCAGTTTACATTTATTACATGTTAATGGAAGTCTGTGTGTGTGTGTGTGTGTGTGTTTGTGTGTGTTTAGCTGCAGTACTTGAGACAAGTCCATATACAGCATAGTAATATTATGAAATCACACAGATGAGATTCCAAAAAATATCCCTTGTGATCAAACAGAGTCATCACCATACCGTAATGCAGCGCAACAATACACAATACACTAACTAATGCACAGGATATTAGAACAAACTGGGTCATTGCAATCACTCACCCAATGTTCAGTTGAAAAGATCATTACCATGAAGGAGCTGGGGAAGTGATGGATTGATTTCTCAGGACCCAGTCTATAAGCAGAATGTATATTGAAAAGAGAACGAACCTTGGAAAATGGGCTAATATACACTTTCAGGGATTTTGTCTCCTCCCTCCAATCTGAAAGTTAGGAAGCACAGTAATCAGCATTGTGGGACCTCACTGGGCACTGTGCCCTGAAAGGCTCTAGGCACCTGCTTTCTAATTTGATGTCAGGAATGTGAGTACTGCCTCTGCTCCACAGATTGCCCACAAACAGGTTACCTGTACATTTATTGAGTGGTGTATGATTTCAAAGAACTCTGTTTTATCACGTTAACATAACAGTTTATTCTGCTTCCCAAAAAATAAAGACTAGCCCATGTCAATGACATTTCAGATGTGACACCAAAGCATAGGCAACAAAAGCAAAGACGAACAAGTAGAATTGTATCAAACTGAAAAGTTCTGCACAAGAGAGTGAAAAGGCAACATATGGAATGGAAGAAAATATTTGCAAACTATATATCTAATAAGAGATTAATATCCAAAAGATATAAAGAACTCATATAACTTCATAGCAAAAAAACAACACCTAAAAACTCAATTTAAAAATGGCCAAAGGACCTAAATAGATATTTTTCAAAAGAATACATACTAAAGGCCAACATAGAAATGCAAATCAAAACCACAATGACATATCACCTCACACTTGTGAGAATGTTATCATCAGAAAGACAAGGTAACAAGCATTGGTGATGATATAGAGAAAAGGGAACCCTTGCATTTTGTTGTGGTAATATAAATTAGTGTAGGCATCATGGAAAACAGTATGGAGATTCCTCAAATTATTCAAAATAAGACTGTCTTATGATTCAGTAATGCAAAGTAAATAAAATCAAGATCTCGAAGAGATAGTTTTACTCCCATGTCCATTTCACCATTATTCATAATTGTCAATATACAAAAAAAACCCTAAGTATCCATCTACAGAAGAAGAAAATGTAATTGTGTGTGTGTGTGTGTGTGTGTGTGTGGGTGTGTGTGTTGTATACTTGAAATTTGCTGAAAGGGTAGGCCTTGTGTTATCATTACATAAAAAATATGATAACTGTGTGAGGTAATGAATGTGTTAATTAGCTTGATTGTGATGATTATTTCACAATGAATATTTATATCAAATCATCAAGTTGTACACCTGAAATATATACAATTTATAATTATTAATTATACCTCAATAAAGCTGGGGAAAAAAACAGCCCATGTGTTATACCTCTAGCTTACTTTCATTTCAGTTTTCTGAAAACATTTTCTACAGCTAGATAAAGGATGGTAGAACAAGTTTGAGCAATACTGTAAGATTAGAGAAGTTGGTAGAAACTATAAAACTGAAGTTCAAATACAACCTTCACAGCCACATGATTTTTAAACAATTTATATTTTTATTCATTAATAACTTCCTTACAAATAATTCCAGTTAATACAGATGAAATCAGTCCACTCTCCTAAACAGGTATGTTCCTGATCAAACCAGGAGACTGAGAGATGGAAGATATGCAATGTTAGGTGACATCAGCCTGAGTTGCACAAAACCTTACAAGGTTCTAACCACAATTGAGTCACCATGCTCCCAGTCCCACTCAGGCCTGAAAAACTCCCATCAACTAAAACACATACGAGACTGAGTCGTAAGCCCAAATGCCAATTTATCAATTTATAATTAGAAATATTAGCCAACACATTCATATGAGCTCTAACTGCTTAGACGTTTTCTAACCACATGCCCCATGCACTGATAAGAACTCTTCTCCTTAGGATGAGGAACTTACACTTCATAGTCTGCTTCTTTTTTCCCCTTTCCTCTTCATGTAGGGATATCATCGAAATGCAACTGTAGGGACATCAAAAGCTACCACCAAGTGTATAATAGAGCTGAATACTTGTTGCAAGAGCACTTCTTGAATCAGAAGGGATGCAATTGGTTACCTAACTCCTCAAATCTAGTTTTGTATGTTCTTTTTACCAGAAAACAAAGGTTGAGGAGAAATGTTTCTTACACTTATCTGAGAATCACACTATGTTAAAGTAGAAGAGAGACTAGAAGAATTTTGATCAATTCCATTATTGATTCATTTAAACAATTTTATTGAGCACCTAATTGAGCCATGCATGAGTTTAGTCACTTTGAGTATAGTAGTGAGCCAAACTGATGAGGAATCCTGACCTCATAAACTTACACTCTGTCAGGAAAAGATACAAAATAAACATAATAAATAAGTGAATCATAGAGAACTCTAAAATATGTTTTGGGGGAAAATAAAATGTAGAACCAAGCAAAGATGAATAACAAATGTGTATGTAGGGGGTAGGAACAATTTTGGATACAGTATTCAGGGGAAACCTCATTGAGAAAATATCATTTGAACAAAAGCTTAAAGGAGGTGAATAAATTAATCCTGTGGACATCTGTGGAAAGAACATTTCAAGCAAAAAGGAATAGATAGTGCAAAGACCCTAAGGCAGGTATGAGTCCAGAATGTTCAAGGAACAGCAAGAAGGCCAGTACAGCTGGAGAGAATAGGAGATGAGTTCAGAGAAACAAGGAAAGATCAGATCAAGTAGAGGAAACCCACAGGCCATTATGAAGACACTGGCTTTTACTATGAATGAAATGGAATTTTAAGCAGAGAAGTACAATGACCCACATTCCTCCCATTTTAATAGAATCACTCTGGCTTCTCTACTGAGAATAGATGGTGGAAATAGGATGCAAGCTAGGAAAATATTGAAGTAATCCAGAGGAAAAGGAGACAGAGACCAGAGTAGTAATAGGCAAGAGGTGAGACATGGTGAAATTCTGAATCCACATCAAGGACAGACCCAACAAAGCTAGCTGGAGGATGGATGGGAGAGTCAAGGAAGATTTTAAGGTTTGTGGTCTGAACAACTGTGAGAATGGAGTTGACCTTGACCTCTTTTCTTCAGGAGCTCTATCAGCCCTCAAATATCTGAGACAGTTGAAAAATGTCCTCTATTACCTAGAAATTGGAAAGAAAGGTCAGAATATATAGTTCTCATGCTCTCAAGTACCTTTGCTTCTGAATCATTAGTTACAGGCTCCTAAGCTTCTTCTAGGAAATGGTCATTCTCTGTCCAATGATAACAGTGAATTTTTTTGCTTCAGAATTCCCTGGCCCTTGTTTTGGAAACAATGACACTTCAGAGTTAGAGGATGCTATCAGTCTTGGTGACAACTGCACTTTACCTGGACAATGCTATGAAATGTAAAGTCACCCATTATATTGTCGCCTCAACCCTGGCAAGGGCCTTACTGACTATCCCAATTGATTTTGAGTTCTTCCTCTTCTCTCGAAGCCTATGAGAAACCCAGAGAACTAAAAGGCATTCACTGCAGCCTGAACTTACATCAAAGCCTGGCTTGCAGGCTTTCTTAGCAATGAGTTTTTGAGTCACTTGTAAACTAACTACTTCCTTCTACCACAGGCTCTGTCAAAATGGCCATGGTGCATCTAAGGAGTGCTGGATTTAAACAAAGCCACAGCGGTGGCTCAATAATTAAAGCAGAGCTGGTCTGGTTCAGGTATAGGTAGGAGACCAAGAATCCTATCCCATTGGCCTCCCTCCTCCACCATCACTGTTTAGTCTCTCTAGTTACACTGGGGTGTCCTCTGAGTGGCCAATGAAGAGAATTTAAGGTTCTGTAGGACACAATTTGAAAACTAATGGGCTGTGGCTTTCTTCAAGAACAGTCACAGATAAGTAGAGAGTATTCATTCCTTACCAGTTGGCCAGGCTTAAGAAACTGAACCTGCCCTGTCCTACATTTTTCCATATTTCTGAGTGGCTTGTTATGCCCAAACTTTCCATCACAGCAATCCCAGCCCTGTCTGCCAAAACAAAGACACTCCAGTGAGAAGGCATGTAAATGGCCAACATCTCCTTTTATTTCCTGCCAGAGCATGCCTCTCAGAGGCATGTTCAGCCAAGTTTTGTTAAGGCTGAAAGCGAACGCTCCAAAAAAACATTTTGTTTTCTGATCCCATTCTTTTTGCAGAAAGCTGACCAAATTTCCTCACCATATTCCCCACTATAAAAACGGATTTCTCTTGGCCAAGGTGTGGGACTGAAGGATTGATACCTTACAGTCAGAATTGATATAGTCTAACCTATTTTCTTAGAAAGGGTTTTTGTTTTTTGGGTTTTTTTGGATGCTCAATGCCCAAGCAGGCTAGAGATCCCTACCTGTCACCACTTCCCCTGGTAACTCTCTTAAAGAGCCGTCAGCTTCACCAAGCCTAGGAAGGCTTTGGTTGCATTCTGTGTACTTCTGAGCTGCTGCATGTGGTGGATGGAGAGAGTGTCCTTGTCACCCTAGGCTGGACTGTGCCAACTGAGCCCTAAAGGAGCTTTTCCCATGCCCACAGACTCACCAAGACTTTCCCAGAAATAGTTTGTTCAGCTTCTGATTCTAATTTTTCTTTCTATAGAGGCCAAACATGAATACAAGTTATCTGCCCCTCACTGTCTTAATCTTTTCTTGTGCCTCTGTTGTATCCTTAGAGAAATGTGCTTCCTTTCTCTCCTGACTGAGAAGGTGGGAGAGGGTCTCATGAAGGTCACTTCATGAGAGCAGGACAGGTGGAAGTTGTGCTTGGGCTACCAGGACCCCCAGCCCAATCTATGCTTACTTTAGGCTCAGCCAAAGGACACCCCAGCAGCTACATAAAATAAGGAAACTAAGGAGACTTGCATAAGATTACTGAGATTATTAGTGGTAAAGCTGGCATTCTAACTGATGTCTCTTAATTCTCTATTCAAAGGGTATCAACTTTGATAAAAGGTGACAGAGATTTTTCAAAGTTCCAAAATATTTTATTATTTAAAATATTTAAGAAGGATCCATGACAAGTGATGTATTTT
The DNA here is from genome assembly GCA_026230045.1 of Corynorhinus townsendii. NCBI lineage: Eukaryota > Metazoa > Chordata > Mammalia > Chiroptera > Vespertilionidae > Corynorhinus > Corynorhinus townsendii. The sequence continues at coordinate 71,772,884 of JAPDVU010000008.1, forward strand.
CACAAGAAGAAAAAACAAACACTAGTTCTAAAGAAATTCTTTTTCAGCCTGTTAGTGACTTTCATCCTTTATTGTGAATTAGCTCTCTGACATGTCTCTACACTAAAATGCCATAATGTTAGGAGGGGAGTGGACTCCCAAACCTTAAACTGCAAAGGTGAAGGAATGGATGGGCTCTGTTCTCATAAAGTGTATCTGTAGAGCGAAAGGAAACCAGTAGAAAATCGCACATTCACAAGACTTTTGTAAGTTTCTCAAAGGTTAAAAACTGCCCCCTTAGCATTTTCTGAACTCAGCTGCCATGGCTGTAGCTTTTACTTACAGGGTCCTCAAGAAAGGACCTTGTTATCCTTGCCTGGACTTCAGAGCTAAGTGATCTTGTGGTGCACACAGTCAGAAGGCCACTTTCCACCAAATTGTGAACAATCACTTCCCACAGTCATTGTTCTGTGAACTGCCTTGTCCACACAGACAATGGGATCCAGCTCTAGTTCATGTATAAGCCTGGAAGTTACTGTTACAATGGAGCAGCTCTTGGGCTGGGTGTCAGGAAAGGAAAGTGAAGTTATAGCAGAATAAAGTGTGGAGAGTCTGAATGGGTACAGGCCTTTAAATAAAGAGTATTTTACAGGTCTCTGTATTTTAATTTAGTTCTTACAGAAGGCATGGAGGAGGACCAGGATAGAAGTAGGAGGCAAGTGGAATAGAATTAGGATAGAAGGAATAGATCCTTGTGTTTTCTTGTCCTTTGTCTGGTCTGAATCCGTGGAAGAACAAAATATCTGGATGCTAAAGATGAGAAAAATTATTTACTTGTCATACATGGACCACTTACTTACTTAGGGAGACTTTTTTTTATGTAAGACTAGTGTTAGTCTTGCTTTTAAACAATAGCAACAATAATACAGCGCCAATTGGTGACTTATTGTCAGCTACTCCAGTCAATCTGATCCCTTAGGACAGTGGTTCTCAACCTTTCTAATGTCGCGACCTTTTAATACAGTTCCTCATGTGGTGACCCCCAACCATAAAATTATTTTCGTTGCTACTTCATAACTGTAATTTTGCTACTGTTAATGAATCATAATGTAAATATCTGTGTTTCCTGTGTTCCCGTTAGGCTCTACGGCAGTGGTTCTCAACAGCAGCGACCCACAGGTTGAGAACTACTAGCAGGGTCGCCTAAGACCATTGGAAAACACAGATATTTACATTCCGATTCATAACAGTAGCAAAATTACAGTTATGAAATAGCAACGAAAATAGTTTTATGGTTGGGGGTCACCACAACATGAGGAACTGTATTATTAAAGGGTCGCGGCATTAGAAAGGTTGAGAACCACTGCCTTAGGGCCTTTTCTGTCCAAAAGCACCAAGCACTCTCCTTACATTTTCTGTTTCTAGGAAGTTCAATCTTTCGGTCCTTCATTATCTAGAACTTAAATAATAGACTTAGATATGTATACAACCCAAAAAAAGCCTGGGCTCCTCCCAACACCTCCAACAGGGTATTATATGTTTCTGATCACCTCTGTAACCCCAGCACTTCATAGATACTTAACAAAAACTTGTGGAAACAGCACTTGATCCACAGCCTCCCTTTCATCTACCCTGTGTGAAGGAATAGTGATGCCTGTGTGGCCTATTCTGTGTCCGTTTCTGACCTTTCCTCCAACTCACTGAGGCCATTTTGAAGTCCACACTTGTTCTTCATCTATGGCAAACACATTAACCATTCTTAGTGTCACGTTGCTAATCTAAATGAACTGTAGATCCAGCTTATATTCTACCTAGATCATGGAGCCTTAGCTTCCCACACAAGTTCAACATGGCCTTTCTCCTCTGATCTTATCATGCATGCCACTCATTTGATCTCATTTTATTGTGTAGATTTCCAGACATGTTTGCCAATCATATTATAAATGCATTGCAGAAAAGGACTGAATTTTTTTATTTCCCTTGCCTCCTACTCAATGCACAAGCTGAAGCAGGAAGTCAGGAACTGTGTTTTGATATGAATTGATGAGAATGTTTCCTATCTCAGTATTCCTATAGCGTTTAACTGCTGAATGGGTCTTCAACTGGTTTCTAGTAACAGTACTTTACAGGGCCTTAAAAGCAGGAAAAAAAAAAAAAAAAAGACTGTCCTCCTGTTCATCCTAACAGTTGTATGGTCTAGTTAAAATGCTGCTTGTGAAAATATCCTTAGTCAGTACATATAACAAAAAACCCAGGGCCTAAAAGAAATCCAGTTATAGGTACAAAAAATTGGTAATAATGCCAGATGTGCAGTTTGTATTTCTCCCCAACCATCTGACCTCTCAGGTGCCAGCACTGCTTTACAGAGCAAGAAGTGGTCTCTCACTGGGTATGTACTGCCCAGAGAATTTATCTGTCTCCAATCAAAGGCTCTTAAAGGAGATCAGCAGCAGCATCATTATCAATAACAATAACAGGAAGTTGCTCATTGTTCCTGGTAGGACCTGGGAGATCAGAAAAGAAAACAAGGCAGACCTGATTCCTGCTCCCCTTCCAAGGTGAACAACACAGGCATACTGACAGTAGCACTCCTTATAAGGAGAAACAGACAGCCAAACCTCAACCCAAACTTATCTTGTGGTTCAAACATTGGGCCCAGAGTTGTGGAACAAATGGAAAGAGTGATGATATGAAATTGGGTTCTCATTGAAACTATCCCTACACAATTGAGGGACATTATACAAGTCTCTTAGAAGTTCCGGCCTCATATTCTTAACTTTCAAAATGTAAATGTATAGATAATCATTAAGGTCCCTCCAGGCTCTACAGCTTAAACAGAGGTCAGTTCTTTGCCAGATGCTACCCCAGGGCCACCCTTAACAGAATAATGTAATGATGAGAGTCTCCAAACAAAGTGGAGGTAGATGGGCCTGGGTTCAAATTCTGACACTATCACTCACTAATTTTGGGAAAATCATTAACCTCAATGAGCCTCACCCCACTAAAATGTAGAATGCATCTAATGATATTTTTATAGGGATATTGTGAGGATTAAAAAATAAGTTACCTAGCACATACTTGGCATTCAATAAACATAAGCCTTATTGAGGTGTTGTTGTTTTTTCCCCTCTCATGCTTAATACATAAAATAGACTATCAGGATCCTTTAATGGTGAACATATAAAAATCTGTTACACTCAGAGGAGATCTAAAAGACTCTCAGACTCCTGGATGTCAGGGCCCCTTCAATGAGATGGCCAATAATCCACCAGAATGGCAGCTTGGGGACATAAATACTGGGACAATTTGTCACTACAGTGGGCCCTTCTCATATTCCTTCTGAGATATTCAACAGCCACTAAGATTAAGAAATGATGTGCTTTATATCAGGTTTTCATGTGACATGAACCAAGGACGACCAGCAAGTTCCTAATTGTTAAAATATCTCCCCAACGGTCTCCATGATGTTTGAAATTTCAGTTAGAGGCTTGCTTTCTTGCTTCTCAAAAAAAAAAAAAAAAAGGCCTTGCCAGATTTTAACTCTTAAATTCTGAATCCTTTAGAGAGTAAGAAGTAAGTTGTTAATAATTAAGCATACAGGGGCATTACAGGAGTGAGAAGGTAATTGGGGAAACTCGAATGATAAACTTTTATTAGCATCATAGTTCTGACAATTGCTGTACCTGGATGGAGGTGCTGTGTGTAGAAAGCATTGTCCATGGGTGATAGCTGTGGGATGTGGGGTGTGCCAAAGGACCCTACCCACACAATGTCCTCCACTTTCCACCTGACTGGTTCCTCATGTCCAGGCTACATAGCTGTGAGCGCCTGCATCTCCAGCGATTGCAGAAGTGCCTACCTGGCCTTCTGCTTCACAGAACTCACATGGCTTTCTGTAGGCCTGCCTGGGCTCTGTGCCACCTACTGACACAGCAGATCCAGCATCATCTGCCTGACCTCTCCAAAGACAGTGAGAGAAGTCCAGGAGGATGGCCAAGGCAGAAGGCTGATGGCCCAGCCGAGAAGGCCAAACACTCACCAGAGGATTCTGAATGCCACCACTCATTAGAAAAGGCCAAAAGTTCTTCCACAGAAAGAGCACATTGTACAACTCTAATAATTTATACATGGGCTCACTTTCCTTGAATAATTATAGATTATTATCCAGCTAATTACAGTGCATGGTATTAAAAGATCTGGAATTCATTTTCCCCATCTAGGAAATTACTTTGGCACATGTTTTGAAAAGAAAAATGCTAAAAAATAAGTCCAATTCTTGCCAGCATTTTGTACATCACTGATTTCACATTCTTTCCAGCATGAGACAGGCTTATACTGCGTGTATCCTACAGTTGTCCTAACCATGGCTTTCTGCCTCTCAGCCCCTAAGTGTCTTTTCTAAGTAGGGCTGCCAGATGTAGCAAATAAAAACACCAGTGAAGTTTGAATTTTAAACAAACTATAAATCATTTAGTGCAAGTGTGTCCCAAAGGTTGCATGGCACATACTTATATTAAAAATTATTCACTGTTTATGTGAAATTTAACTCAGTGTCCTGTATTTTATCTGACAACCCTATTCCCAAGGGATATTTGAAACAGCAAATCATGCTGAGGAGAGAGAGTAAAAGTAGGTTCAATGAGTAGTATCCAGATGTCAAAAACTGGGGGATCAAACTTCATACAAATATGTGAATCTTTGACAGGAGAATGTTCAACATTAGGAGGAATATAGCAATGGAATTCTCAAATATGAGCCTTTGATTCCAGATCAAAATGACAAGATAGTGAGCTATTCCATTCCTATGTGAATCTTATCCTTGTGGAGGTTCCTGTCTCTCTCCAGTCACCAAGAATCTTTGCAATAAACATAAAACAAGAGGGAGAGGCAAAGGGAGTATGGGCAGCACTCTCATGACATGGTCTGCCTCCATATCCACTCCATCAACTGATACATAAGTCTCCTCAGGATGGCACCCTGATTGAGAGGTTTATGACGCAGGAGACAAAACACAGAGAGTCCAGGCGATTAAAAAGGGTGAGGTTTTAATCTTGCGCTCCTGGGCGAAATTCACTGGTCCGAGGGTGGGCCAGGGGAGTTCGTGCCAAAAGGGGCCATCAGTACTTCTTTTATACAGCTGTTTAGTGCGGGGAGGGCGAGGGCACGAGAGGTGTGGAATTCCCCTAGTCACCTAGGGGACTAGGAAGGCGCCAGTTATCTCTGTCACCATCTACCTTGCAGATGCATGCATTGGCTCTGGACTTCCCCCCTGCCTCGACCTAAAATCGATCTCCTTAAATACGTTAACCATTTCCAACTCCCTCACTAGCTTGGTGGAATCAGAAGTGCGCATGGTGATGCTAATATAGAACTACTGAGGGGCTCAGGGATAGAGAGGGGTAGAAAGGACATTTTCTAGTAATAAAGATAAAAGTGTAAGTTTCTCATTTTTTACCCCAAGCTAACTTAAAACTATAAGTATAAGAAATAATCACTGACTAACACATTTGAAGGGAAATATAGTCTACATACAGGCCAAACTGCATGGTACTGTCTACAAGCAGAGTAAACTTCCAAAGAACAAGTTCAGTATGAGCTGTATGTAATGCAGGTAGTTCGAAGATCCTTCACTCATCAAATACTGAGTGCCTACTATTGAACTAGGCACTGTGCCAGGCACTGGGGCTACCGCAGTGAACAAGACAGGCAACAGCCCATTTTTGAGAGGCTTATATTCAAGGGGAGGATGAATAAGGTAGAGATATAGAAAAATAAACAATAAAGGGACAGATAAAATTATTTCAGGCAATATCAAGTGCTGTGGAGGCAATAAAACAGAATGATATGACACTAGAGATCTAGATAAGACTAACTCATATAACCAATGGCTTCCTAAGGATATCTTAAGTTCAAGGTTTGAGTTGGAGATAACCTAAATTCTCTTGGTTACCTCTACCACAGTTTTATAGAATTCATCCAGCTGAGAAATTGATTCACCTATTGGTCCTGTTTCTTTTCTACCCTGAGTTTCAGCACAGACATAAAATACAGTTCTTTTTCATGATTCATATATTTTCTCTCTCTCTCTCTCCCCCTTTCCCTCTTCCTCTCCCTCTCCCTCTCATATTCCCCTCCTTTCTACACATGTACATACACAGACAGAGCCTTTGTGTGCAGTAGAGTTTATTGACTATTTGCAAGAGGAACATAAAGGGAGTTTACTCTAGCACAACACAAAACTTAAAATTGAATATTGCACATCCCTGTTCTGAACCACCCCGGGCACTCTATCTCATTGCTCCTACCTTTTTTACTTCCTCGTTCCAATATGCTTTTTTCATGTTTTGTTATCTCCTACTAAACAAAAAGTGTCTAACTTTTTGTTTAAGGACCTCATCAAAGTTTTTCCTTAAACAGTCTTCCTTAAGAGAAATTCTGATACCAACTGTTAAGATAATAATTTGTTTCGACTAACTATATAACTGTCAAATATCTATATTTTTCTCTGTCATTTTGGGTGTATGAATTGTCAGAATCTTTTGACTGTAATAACAGTTAATTTAAATGAAACCAACAAATTTTTTCTTGAGCAAAAAGAAATGTATATTTTATTTAACTAAAGAGAATCTGAGAATCTTGATACTAAGTCTTGCTAATAATATATGTAATAGCTTAGACTAAATTTATTTCACACTCTCATCAATAATAGATTCACTACTTTATAGAGAAATAAAGTATAAGTAGTTAAAATCTAAAAAGAATCACTATAAGCTAGAATTTTTTTAAAGACAAATATTTGTTCTCAGCAATATGAAAATAAAAATGTATAAGGAACTGACCCATAGATGACAATATATCTAGCAAAGTTAACATGTTAGACAAAGGTTTATACTTACATGTCTTAGAAATGTATAGCATGTGGAAACCCAAAACAAAATCAGGATCCTTTATGTTATGGTTTATTCTCCTCTCAGTTCTAGGTACTCTCCAAATGGCATTTTTTTATGATAAGTTGACAATTGCTATCCCTTCAGAAGCTACTGACAGTCACAGGTGCTAAAAGTCATTCTCTATCCACAGCAGCTTGTGCTAGGTCACCGGGGACAACACTGCAAAGCAAACTGACACACACAGAATTTTTTAAAATCAGAATCCAGTCTTGCCCTTCAGTCTTTGATTGCCACTTCTCTGTTTGTGCTTTGCAGAACATAGGTTGCCTGCAACATACTCCAGAACACGTTGATGCCATAGTGGACTATGTTTGCATGATTGCTTAGAACTTAGAAAGAGAAAGAGAATACAGTGTTTCTTGCTATGTGTTCATGTATGAAAAATGGAAGACAATTGTCAGTTTTCAAGGTCTTCGGCTAAAATTTCACAAATGAATTGTTAGGTACGTTGGTGCCAAAAAGCATCCTTTTCCTTTGGCTTACCGATGTTCAAATGGTAATATCCACAGGGATTCGATTTCTAGTGTCTAACTCTGCTGATTCCATGGGTATCACATGAGGTTTAATCATGCTACCATTGCAGGTAAACCAACACTCTTCTTGAGTTCAGCTTTCCAGATCTTTTTTGTATCCCATCGACTATGTGTCTGGTGCACAATAGGCTCTCAATAAATGTTTGATGACGTTAATGTAATACAACCCACATGTGCTTCATGGAGAGTGCAGAACTGACATAACAATGAATCAACCTGCAAGAAAAGTAGTAGTTTATTAACAATAATTTGCCACTAGCACTTAGAAGTAGATTACTTTTCATGCTATTTCTTGCTCTTATCATTAAAATATAAAGTACTGAAGCAAGGTCAGGTAGGACATGTGTCTGTTCTCTAAGATTTCACATTTAAAGATGTGTCATGTAGACTGTCTCAGGAGGAAATAGAAAATAAAGGTGATCAAGCCAGCATTGCCTCATTTTAGTCATTACCAGGTCTTATCACTATCTCAAAAGTATTTCTATCTAAACAAAAGTGACCAACATTCTAACTGTCCTGGAATTTTACTGACTTTATTTAATGATTCTTTCTTGCCTTTATAGCATTAATTTGATCTTCAAAACAATTTTTTAAAGCTGTGCTCATTCAGGACATTGTTTTAGTAGTCTATATTGATGTTTGGAAATATTCATACTAGAACCTTGCTTTGGTCTGAAAGTTTGTGTTCTCCAAAAATTCTTATATTGAAATCCTAACCCCCAATATGATGATATTGGGAGATGGGGCCTTTGGAGGTGAGTAGGTCATGACTGTGGAGCCTTCATAAGTGGAATTATTGCCTTTATAAAAGAGACCCCAGAGAAAGCCTTCACCCCTTCCACACAAGATGGCCATCTATGAACCAGGATGAAGGCCCTCACTAGACACCAAATTCACTGATGCCTTGATCTTGAACTCCTCAGCCTCCAGAACTGTGAGAAATAATATTCTGTTGTTTATAAACCTATGGTATTTTGTTATAGCAGCTGAAAAGACTATGGCAAACCTTTCACTCCAACCAAGCCATATATAGTCCAACCTTTGATCTATTGATTACCATGAATCCACTTGGCTTTATGTCAACCATTTCCACCCCAGAGGTAATCACTGCCCTCTCTTTACTCTCCAAATCTTTGTGTATACTTTCATTCTAGCAGTATGAAATTACAGTACATTGTACCTATTCATAGTTAGCTTTCTTCGCTGGATTATAAGCTTTCTGGGGGTAGATGCAGTATCATATTCATACTTAACACAATGCTTGAAACGGAGTTTGCTTGCTTAACAAGTGCTTACTGATTAAGTCAATCTCTTTTTTAGCAACTTTTGCAGAGATGGGAACTGCGGGATGACATTGGAATTCTAACTTTTTAATCTCTAATGTCTACAAAAGACTACTTCAAGTATTTTATAAATCTGTTTAATTCTTACTTTCAAGTTAAAATTTATAGTACATACTCTATTCAGCACAAGGATTGCTCAGTTTGTGGTAGTAAAGTAATTGTTTCACTTTTAGAATTTCTCATGGTAAAATCAATGGTTCAGTTGATAAAGGTTCACTTAGTCTGTTCTTGGTCCATCTGAATTCTACAATAAAGTTTTCCTTAATAAATTAGAATTAGAGACATGAAAAGCTAAAAGTCTGGCAGAGATCTATCTTTGATCTGCCCATTCATCATCTTTATTGCAAAGCAGACAGCCAAAAGAGGAGATCTTAATGAATAACTGCATTAGCATCCCCTCCCTTCCAGAATCTAAAATATTTTGGGAGAAAAGGATGACTTAGGCCAGGGCTATCAGGTAGAGGGGGATAGGAGAGTAGGACAATATGCACTGTTTAACACACCAGTATTATTCCAAGCCATTTCTTAGCAGAGAAGGGAAATTCTTAAGAATCTGAGAATAAATCAATAGCAAATAGTACTTATTAACCTATCAGTTGAACTTGAAGATGGTTGGAAGGTAAATTTCTTTGAAGAGATACCCATATTCGAGGAAAAAATATAGTAGAAGATGAGTGAAAATTCTTCAAATTATAAAGGGACTATCAAGAATCTAGTCTACTTCCAACATGGTACATCCCTATCTCTTCCTGCCCATTTAAATCCTAACCACTCATCCAGTCATAGTGTAAGTTTCACCTGTACCATCTGAACCCCTACAAAATGCATCTGATGCAACACAAAGATCATTAGTTCTAGATTCAGACAATCCTGGGTTATTATCTCAGCTCTCCCAGTCTACTTTAAAGTTAGACTTTCTGAATCTGTACACATCAACCAGAATGTATTATACAGCCTGATACAGTACCAAGTGTTCCTTTTATCAAATTTACTGGATGAACTTGCTGTTCTGAGGATGCTCCTCTACCTGTAAGGATGCTTCTCTACCTGCCAAGTTTGTGTCTTTGGACAATCTCTGAGTCTTAGTTTCCTCACCTGTTAATGGGAATAATTATATAAAAGTTGTTTTGCTTATGTTTAAATGGGATAGCACATGAAAAATGCCTGCATATAGTAACTGCTCAACAAAACCTTACTAACTTGAAGAGTGAATAATTTATAGATTTCTTAACTAGAAAACCGTTTTCCTCCTAAGAAGGATCTGTGAAACTTTCTATCTTGGAGACACTGTTCTTTCTCGGATTCCTAATCCCCTCACAGATCTCATAGTAAAAATATTCTCTGGCAATTCATTATCTGCCTGTCTTGAGATTCCCCCCTAGAATAGTATGTAGGAGTAAAATTACTAATACAAACCACCTATGGTCTGTGCTCAAGCATTTATCATTTTTTTCCATAGAAGAATGAAAAAGCATTTAGATTGCTAAGATATTGAAATGCTCTTTTTCTAAGTGGCTACCCAATAGCTGGCAGAGACTATGATTTTGCCTTGAGTTAAAAAGTGAGACAACAAATAGGAAAAGTGGCTTCATTACTAGTGTCTGAAGCTCACACACACCTGAAGCATTTGTGTTGCCTCCAGTTCATTCACCTGCTGGTATCCACATCAGCCTTGTTCCCATTTCAATTATCAAGAGCAATTTTATACGGACAAAGTATATAGTTGTCCCCAAAGGTACAAGATTAACTACAAGCCTTCTAATTTTTGTAACATTTTATTTTGAAATAGCTTTAAACTTATATATGAGTTGCAAAAATACTAGAGAATTCCAATATACCCTTCACCATGCTCCCTCTAATTAATGTGATAATCTCACATAACCATAGTACAGTTATCAAAACTAGAAATTAACATAGGTACAATATTGTTATGAAACCATAGACTTTATTCAGATTTAGCCAATTTCTCACTAATGCCCTTTTTCTATTCTAGGATCAGTTCAGAATCCCATGTTATGTTTCATTGTTATGACTCCTAAGTCTTCTCCAATCCGGGGCTATTCTTCAGTCTTTCATGACCTTGACGCTCTTGAAGAGAACTAGAACTGGTCAGATGTTTTATAGCATGTCTCTCAGTTTGGGTTTGTCTGATTCCTTCTAGTGATTAGACTGTGTTTATCCATATTTGCAAAGAATGCCACAGATGGGATAGGTCTTTTTCATCCTAAAATAGAGTACATGATGCCTGTGTGAGCTGTTACTGGTGATTTGAACTTTGGTCACTTTGTAGAAAATTTATTCATAATTAGTAAATATTTTCCATTTGTTCTGAGTAAATACTATGCAAAATCTTTTCCCCACAGATTTTATTATGCATCTATGGATTTTGTCTCCAGCAATTATTAATATGGTATTCTATTGGTGATTTTTTTTGTCCCTCATTCTTCCTATATCTATTAATTGAGTTTCCTTTGTAAGGAAGAACATCCCTTTATTTTCCACTCAATTATTTACATAAGTATGCACTTATGTGAATATTTATTTTATTTTTTGAGCTATAGCTCAATACTATTGCTATTTCTTTTGCTTCCCAAATTATTCAGTTGGGACCATTGCTATCTCTTTTAGATCAACTCTTGTGTTCCTTTTAAAATATCCTCTTTTTTTTTTTTTCAGCACTTACTTTCTGACACCACAAGATACTCCAGGCTCAACCACTTCTCCAGAATGGGGGCTATAATTTTCCTAATTAATTCAATAGTAGATGAACTTAATGTTCTTAGACTAATGGTCCTAAAAGAATGGCAATATTAGAGAAACCTAGTTGTACCTTCCAACTTAATCACATAACTCTTTGTATCTTTTTCTATCAGAATATATCTCAAATTATATCAAAATAGTTCACTTATGTTTCTGTCCCTTCACCTAGATTCCTCAAGGGCTGGGACTTACATTCTTTTATTCAAAAGATACTTCTTGAGAATTTGCTATCCAATGGATATATGATGGTAAACAAGACAGGCCGAGCCTCAGCTCTCAGCTTCCTAATACAGTGCCTAAAACATAAGCACTCAGTATACTCTTTGGTTAAGTGTTAGAAGAATTATCAGTGAAAATTAGTACAGTGAGATGACTACTTTGCCCATATTTTGTCAAAAATTAAAGTCACTCTACAGTATAACTCAGGTCCTTATTAACCACAGTCAGAAAATAATGTATTATCATCCATTAAAAACTACTATCTCAATCTCCTCATTCTATTACCATCTGTCAAGGATTTATTATCCATTGAGAGAATTGTTTGCTTAGTAAATAAGTGCTAAATATATACAGATTATAATTCAAGTAGTGACTCCCTAAAAATAGCATTATTTTATTAACTCTATTTAATGTTTCCTTGAGCTACCCTGACTTTCATTATTCAAGAAAACTAGACAATGTCTTGAGGAAGAGCAATAATGTGCTATATCTGTTCATGTTCTTGTACAATTTCTGTAGTGTTCATACACTCCAAACAGGACAGAACCAAAATTAAAAATAATGGTGAAGATTGACTTCCCTTCAAAGGCACAACAAAACTTGTCTACTGCAGAAGAAAAAATTGTTGCAGAAGTTACACAAAAAATGTGTGTGAGCATAAAAAAATGTTTGTTAACAAATGGTTCAAAACACCAGAAAAATTATTATTCCTTTATATATGTAGTAACAGTTGCTTTTGCACATGATGGAATAACTAGCATTAGACTTATTTTTCTGCCATAAACAACTATAAAACTGGACAAAAGATATTTGAGACTACTGTTGTCATGCATTAGAAAATGAGAAGCACAGGACCATAGTCCTGCTGAGATGACTGGATTTTGTGAACAAGATACTAAAATTTGAAATTTTGCCAAGTAGGGGCCTCAGAACATTGTAGAGATGTTTTCCTCAAGTCCTTGGTTAAACACTATGCTGTCTGTATGCAGAATGAAATTCCATAACACTTAGCAGACAGCGGCTCCTGGAGAGTGAAGAATGAATGGAGATACCCACGATTTAAAAATGGCTGGACACATTAGCTGAGCCAAAATAGTGAAACCTGAGTATTTCAAACAGTCATCTGGGACCCAAGAAAGGCCATTCCTTGGGAATAAATACTACATTGAATAAGGATATGCCCTATGACTGAGGACAAAATAAAGATAAACCCACCCTGACAAAATCTAACACCAAGCCTAACAGAATCAAGAAGTTCCTCTAATAATTTAATTATCTGACAAACAAAATTCAATATTATTTAAAAGACTATAACATAATCCAGCCTCCTTTCAACATATTATTCACAATGTGCAGCATATAATTAAAAATACTACATATGCAAAGTGACCCAGAACCAAGAGAAGTAGAAGTCAAAAGAAAATGACCCAAAGATAAGAAAGATATGGGAATTAACAGATAAGAAGTATGAAATAGCTATTAAAAATATGTGCAAGAACCTAAAGAAAAAGATAGGCAGATGAGTTAACAGAGAAGGAATCTTAACAAAAGTGTAGAAACTGAAAGAAACCAAGATGGCGGCATAGGTAAGCACATAAACTGCTGCCTCACACAACAATTTCAAAACTACAACTAAAAGACAGAATGGACACCATCCAGAACCACAAGAAAGCTGGCTGAGTGGAAATTCTACAACTAGAAGGAAAGAGAAAAGCTCACAGAGAATTGGAGGAACAGCAAAGGGTTGAGGTACGGCAAAGGGTCTTTGTGTGCGCAGAGAGGAAGGGTGGCTGAGAGCCTGGCTGACTTTCTCTGGCAGGAGGGGGAAGGAAGCCCCCCCCCGACTGCACTGAACCCCAGTTCCGACTACACTGAACCCCAGTTCCAACTGCACTGAACCCTAGTTCCGGGCGAAACCCCATGGACCCAGGCTCATACAGGGAGAGTCTGGACTGTCAGGTTGAGAGAAAGGCACTCGGAGACTTGGAGACCCGGGGGAGCCCCAGCGGGCAGGGATCTGGAGGTGCACACACAAATGCACAAAAAGACTGTGGAGGTTGTCACAGGCTTTCCCTAGCAGAAGGGAGTCAGAAGCTCCTGACTGCACTGAACGCCAGTTCTGACTCCACTGAACCCCAGTTCCAGGTGAGCCCCTGGGGATCCACACTCTTGCAGTAGGGAACTGGACTCTTGGGTGGAGGCTCGGGAGCCGGGGAAGCCAGAGGTCTGGAGGTGTGCACAAGGGCAGAGTTGATGTGAAGCCAAGATTGTCTGCTCTGCCCTGAGACTCCACCCCATCCAAGCTGAACACAGAGGCTTTTGCAATTTGGCAAGTCTAATCCTATAAGGCTGTCTCCAGCACCTAACTTCTCCCAGCGTAGACACAGCTGATCCTCACAGCCAACTGGCCTGGAGGTCAATTCCTCCCAGTGATACCAACAACAATCAAGACTTAACTACAACAAGGCTGTACACACAGTCCACAAAGGGGTGCACCAAGAGTGTCCACCTCAGGTTAACTGGGGAGGCCAACCCACTGGGCCATATAGGAAACCTAGCACACAAAGCTACCCTTCCAACTCAGGGAAGCAGTGAAAATGCGGCGACAAAGAAACAGATCACAAAAGAAAGAAATGGAGGAAAACAAACGGCTGGATATAGAATTCAAAACCACGGTTATAAGGCTTTTCAAGAATATCCTAGAAAAGACCAATAAATACAAAGAGGCCCTCGAAGATATGAAAAAGGACCAACTAGAAATTAAACATACACTGACTGAAATAAAAAATATTATTCAGAGACCCAACAACAGACTAGAGGAACACAAGAATCAAGTCAAAGAATTGAAATACAAAGAAGCAAAAAACACTCAACCGAAAAAGCAAAAAGAAAAAATAATCCAAAAAGTTTAAGATAGTGTAAGAAGCTTCTGAGACAACTTCAAGTGTACCAACATCAGAATTATGGGGGTGCCAGAAGAAGAGAGAGAGCAAGATACTGAAAACCTATTTGAAGAAATAATGACTGAAAACTTCCCCCACCTGGTGAAAGAAATAGACTTACAAGTCCAGGAAGTGCACAGAACCTCAAACAAAAGGAATCCAAAGAGGACCACACCAAGACACATCATAATTAAAATGCCAAGAGCAAAAGACAAAGAGAGAATATTAAAAGCAGCAAGAGAAAAACAGTTAGTTACCTACAAGGGAGCACCCATAAGATTGTCAGCTGATTTCTCAACAGAAACTATGCAGGCCAGAAGGGAGTGACAAGAAATTTTCAAAGTGACGAATAGCAAGAACCTACAACCAAGATTACTCTACCCAGAAAAGCTATCATTCAGAATTGAAGGTCAGATAAAGAGCTTCACAGATAAGAAAAAGCTAAAGGAGTTCATCACCACCAAACCAGTATTATATGAAATGCTGAAAGGTATTCTTTAAGAAGAGGAAGAAGAAAAAAGTAAAGATAAAAATTATGAACAACAAATACATATGTATCAACAAGTGAACCTAAAAATCAAGTGAATGAAAAACCTGAGGAACAGAATAAACTGGTGAATATAATAGAATCAGGGGCATAGAAAGGGAGTGGATTGATAATTCTCAGGGGGAAAGGGGTATGGGGGTGTGCAGGAAGAGACTGGACAAAAATCATACACCTATGGATGAGGATAGTGGCGGGGAAGTAAGGGCAGAAGGTGGGGTGGGAATGGGGTGGAGGGGAGCTTTGGGGGGGAAAGAAGAAACAATTGTAATAATCTGAATAAAGATTTATTTTTAAAAAGTGTAGAAACTATTTTTTAAAAGAATGAAATGGAAATTCTAAAATTGAAAATTACAATATTTGAAATAAAAATATACCAAATGAACTTAAATCAGATTAGACTATACAGAATAAAGGGTAAATGAACTTTAAGACAAATCAATAGAAATATCCATACTGAGAGAGGAGAAAATATATGCTTCTCATTACCAGATTGTCAGTTATATTTGAAAAAAATGTCAAGTGGTCTAGCATACAAGTAATTGAAATCTCTAGCATACAAGTAGTTGAGTAGAAAAGTTATTTCAAGAAATAATGATTGAAAATCTCTGATAAAATAAGTTAACCAACACATTCAAAAATTTTAGCAAACTTTAAGCAAGATAAATATGAAGAAAAGTCACACAACATTACATAATAGCCAAGCTGCTGAAAACTATAAATAAAGAGAACAATGACAATAATGGCAGCTTTCATCAAAAACAGTGAAAGGCAAAGAAAATATAATTCCTCCTTTACAGTGTTAAAAATAATGCTAATTAAGAATTTCATATCAAGAAAAATAACCCTTTCAAAGACAGGGTTAAAGACATTTTCAGATAAAGAAAAGCTGAAAGAATCTGTTGCCAGTATATCTACACTACAAGAAATACTGTAAAGTTATCAAACTGAAGAGAAATAATTCAAATGAATCTACAGACTAGGGCCAGAAATGACAAATACATGGGTAAATTTAAAAAGTACATTTTCTTCTTTTAATGTTTAAAAAAAACCCACTGACTTGAAAGCAAAAATAATAACATTGTTTTATGCAGAATTTAAAACATATAAGGAAATAAAATCTATGACTACAGAAGACAGTGATAGCTAACCCAACAAACGTAAAATAAATATTATTTTCAGGCACACATAGAATGTTCACCAGGATAAACTATATTACGTACCATGAAGTGTGTTGGCAAATTTCAAAAGATTGAAATCTTACAGAATATGTTCTCTTCTAGAGTATAATATTATAGAGTATACTCACAACAGAAATAAGTTAGAAATTAATACCAAAAACTATCAAATATTTAGAAATTAAGCAACATACTTCAATATAACCCTTGCATCAAAGATTTACAAGCAAAATTTTAAAATATTGTGAACAGAATGAATGTCAAAATACAATATAACAAAATTTATGGGATGCACCTAAAATAATGTTTATCAGTGGGAGTATGTAGATTGAAATTCTTGTATTAGTAAAGGAGAGAACTTTAAAATTGATGACTTAAAATTAAACATAAAATAAGTAGATGGAATAATAAAGATAAGAATAGAAATCTATGAAGTACAAAATAGGAAAACTATAGAGAAAAACAACAAAGCCAAATATTTCTTCTTAAAAATTAATAATAATGCAAAAGTCCAGCAAGAATGATAAAGAAAAGAAAAAGAGAAAACATAAGTGATCAATTTGGGAATGAAAGAGAGGATACAGCTGAAGATGCTATTGATCTGGGTCACAAACTGTGGCCCCTGGGCCCAATCAAGCACCAGCTGTTTTGGTATAGCTTACAAGTTATGAAAGGTCTTTACATTTTTAAATGGTTGAGAAAAAAATCAAAAGAAAAACATAAAATTATATGAAATTTAAATTTTGGTGTCCACAAATAGTTTTATTGAGCCATGCTCATTCATTGATATATTACCTATGGCTGCTTTCACATACAACAGTAAATGTGAGTTGAGACTGGAGGCCCAGTGCACAAAATTTGTGCAAGGGGGGTGTTCTTCAGCCCAATCTGCGCCCTCTCGCAGGGATGTTTGCCTGCCGGCTTAGTCACAATCCCCTAGGGCAGTGGTTGGCAAATTGTTGACTAATGAGTTTGCCAACCACTGACCTAGATTCTTGATTCTAATAATTACAGGCTATTGTTGTTTCTTGTGATTAAGTCCCTATCCCGGTGGTCGGCAAACTCAGTAGTCAACAGAGCGGCAAACGTGGCTTGCTAACTGCAGGTGGCTCACGAGCCGCAGTTTGGCAACCACTGCCCTAGGGGATCCCTCTCACAGTTCGGGGCGCTCGCAGTCCAGGACCCCTTGCTCCTTACCACCCACCTGCAGCAGAGGCGGGAGAGGCTCCTGCCACCACCGCTATGCTCCCCAGCTGTGAGCCCAGCTCCTGGCTGAATGGTGCTCCTCTGTGGGAGCACATTGACCACCAGGGGCAGCTCCTGCATTAAGCATCTGCCCTCTGGTGGTCAGTGCATGTCATAGCGACCTGTCATTTCACTGTTCGGTCAATTTGCATATTAGGGGTTTATTATGTATGATGCTACATAGCTCATAAAGCCTAAAAGATTTACTATTGGGCCCATACAGTAAAAGGTTGCAAGGCCTACTATAAACATTAAAAGGATAACAAAATATTACTTAAAACTTTATGCCAATAAATTCAACAAATTAGGTAAAATAAACACATCCCAAAAAAACACAACTAACCAAACTGACACAATAAAAAATAAAAGATGTGACTATCCATTAGACAGTGAATTTGTAATAAAAACTTTCCCCAAAGAGAAAACTCCAGGTTTAACTGGTTTTGTATACTAAACTTAATTTTAGATAGATTGCATACCTAAATATGGATGGTAAAATAAACAATAAGGAAAACTGAGGACAGTTGAGGTTAGAAAAGACTTTTTAACCAAGATATTAAACATACTAATCCTAAGAAATTAAGCTGATAAATTGGACTTTATTCAAATTATGAAATTCTGTTTAGAAGAAGATTCCTTTAAGAAAATGAAAAGATGCCCTAGCTGGGTCAGTAGATAGAACATTGGCCCTCAGACTAAAGGGTCCTGGGTTTGATTAAGGTCAAGAGCACATATCTCAGTTGCAGGCTCGATCCCTGGCACTAGTGGGACTTGTGTGGGAAGCAACCTATTGATTGATGTGTCTCTCTCACATCGATGTTTCTCTCTCTCTGTCTCTCCCCCTCCCTTCCACTCTCTCTAAAAATTAATGGAAAAATATCCTCAGGTAAAGATTAACACACACCAAAAAAAAAAAATGAAAATGCAAGGCACAGATGAGATGAAATATTTGCAACACATATCACTGGCAAAATATTCATATCTAAAATAAAAAAGAACTTGTACAAATCAATAAGAAAAAAAGCAACACAATTTTTAAAAATTAGCAAAAAACTGAACAGTCACTTCATGAAAGAGGAAAAGCCAATTAAGTATATTAAAATTGCTCACCATCATTATTTATCAGGGAAATGGAAATTGAAAATACAGTGATAACCACCTGTTGATTGCATTTAACATTTATTCCTTGTCCTTCTAGGAGTATCAAGTATTTCTTATAATCAAATTTCCTTTATAAAAACCACCTTCTCTCCATTCTCAGCTCTGTGTGTTGGGTAGGATTCAACTCAACCTTAACTCTAGGGATAGAACTTCACTGAGCCCGGCCAATAACGCACCCCACTTTCCCCACCATGACTGGTATGAACCTAAAACCTGGTCAGAGCCAGTGAAACATGAAGCTTCAGTTTCAGGTAAAGGAAACTAGAAACACCATAAGAGACTTTTCCTTTTTTTTCCCTGTAGGATGGAAATGAACAATCTGAGATTTTGACTCCAGTCAAAAAGGGGAGAGAGAGACTAGAGCATCAAGGAAGCGAAGAGTTGGTAGTGAAGGCAGGTGGGATGGGAGAGATAAATTCTCTCTGGTGCCACTATTAAGAAGGTAGATCAAATCTCACCTGAAGCTACATCTACCCCTGATCTTTTCAACCAACAAATTTCCTTTATGACATAACACAATTTGAGTTGAATTTCCCATGGTTCCAGCATATAGTCCTAAATGATGGTATTGTGATCATTTTAGCACTTGCTAATATACCAGAGAACAGCCTTGGTGCCTTGCATAGTGAAAGGTAAAGAAAATGAAATCACTCCTTCACAGTGCTGAAAATAATTCGCAGAAGTTACACAAAAAAAATGTAAATACAAAAACATGTCTTATGCCCAGCCATCCTCACCCAAGGAAATTTTTCCATTGATTTTTAGAGAGCGTGAAAGGGAGGGGTAGAGACAGAGAGAGAAACAGCAATGTGAGAGAAACCTATAGATTAGTTGCCTCCCACATGCACCCCTGACAAGCAGGGGATCAAGCTGACCCTTCACTTGTTGGGCCAACACTCCATTCAGAGCCAAACCTGTTAGGGTCATCCTTTTAAACACTTTAGGATAAAGTTAAAACAGTCCAGAGAACAAAGCCACCAACTAAAGTTGTTGCACTGCTTTAGTGGTTCAATGAGAAGTATAATCTGCTCCATGATCCACTTAATGTAAAGGACACAGGTAGCAGAGACATAAATTATAGGTTTCTACTGGCTGCCTCACTGCAGGACTGGGAGGAAGAAGATCCCTGTGGCTCCTAGTTCCAGCATTGCCCCACATCACCTTTTTACTTTTATCTGCAGGTCCTTCCAAGCCTCCTCTGAGCTCTGCCCCCTCTTATACCCCCAAGTCATGGCCCAAAGGTGGGTATTCTGATAGTGGCAAGCTATGCAAAAGCTGGTTCTATTATGCAGAGTCAGAAAAAAAGAAAGGTCAATTTTCCTCACTGATTCTGACAATAGCAAAGGAAGTAGGATCTGATTGGTTCATTAAAGTAGGAAGCCTGGCAGTTTTACAAAGTAATAGATTGACATCATTGGAATTTTTTTAAAAATATTTAATCTTTTTTTTACAAGTGATAAAAATAACACTTTTACTGTAGAAAATTTTGAAAATATAAACAAGAAATAAAAAGTAAAAACTGTAAACCCTATAATATCATTATTCAGAGGTAAGTACTGTTATCTGTAAACATTTTCATATATACATGTTTTTCCCTGTTGTTTTTTACAAAAACAAAACAAACAAGCACATGGGAATAATACAGTTTTATAAGTTCCTTGCATTACTTGGCATCTTTTATATCAATAAATAATCTTTATAACATGATAACAATGGCTAGGTGGTCTGTTAAATAAGTATTATAATAATCAATTTAACCAACCTTTTTCTATCTAATATTCAGATCATTTCCATATTTTAAATCTGCCATGTTGAATATTTTATAGTATAATATCTCTAACCTTGCCATATTATTTCCATTGTATAAATGCTTAGAAGTAAAATTTCTTTTTTTTCTCTTTTTTGAAAAAATATGTTTTTATTGATTTCAGAAAGAAGAAGAGAGAGGGAGATGGAGACAAAAACATCACTGATGACAGATAATCATTGCTCAATGCCTCCTGCACGCCCCCTACCAGGGATCAAGCCCACAACCTGGGTATTTGCCCTGACCAGGAATTGAACTGTGAGCTCCTGGTTCATGGGTGGATGCTCAACCACTGAACCACGTGGGCTGGGCTAGAAGTCAAATTTCTGTGTCTAAAATAAACACTTCTAAAGCTTTTGACATGTATTATTATTCATTATCCTGAAAAATGTACAAATTTACATTTACAGACTCCATCTTATCAAGTATTACCTAGTAGTTCACCTAGCCACTTGATGCCTACCTACCTTTAGGTATTTACAACAAGGGTCCGCTTTAGACTGCCTTATCTATAATAATAAAAGCGTAATATGCTAATTAGATGGATGTCCTTCTGGACGTCCTGTCGGACAACCTTCCAGACGAAGCTAGGGCTGCAAGGGAAACCCGGGTCCCAGGTGCCGGAGGGAAGCCTGTGCCGGCAGCCGGGGGAAGGAAGGCCTACTCTTGCACCAATTTTGCGCATTGGGCACTAGTTTCTTAATAAAGGGCACTTGCTGTCTATAAACCCTTTCTTACTTTATTAATAAACTTGACTATCAGAACCCACATATCGGGGCCTTCCTTCATATTTCTTCTCCAGAAAGTGAAAACCCACATTTATGGAACACCTACAAGTATGAAATGTATAGCCATATTAGACATGATCGATTCTCAATAAATATTTTTGAATGAATGAAGAACAACTGAGGTTTAACCCAGATCTGTCTGACTTCAAGACCATTGTTGTAGACATCTCATGGGATGATTGCCTGACTCAGACTGAGTCCTTTTTCTGGAAATGACTTATATGATATTCCTTCTAGAAACTACATACATGGGGAGCCCCACATCTAAGTGGCCCATCACATTCTCTCCTGGGGAATTTGAAATTTGAATAATAGAGAGCTAAGTCTCAGACCTCTACTGTATTGATTTCAGGACTCCAGAGAGATCCAGCACGTCCTGCCTGCTATCCTGCTGAGGTACCTAGAGCTTATTCCCTACTTCATCAACTTCCTTCAGTCTCATGAAATACCCCAGGAATCTTCCTTTTTTTTTTTTTTTTTTTTTTTTGCCTAAGCTAGCCAGCATCTGTTTTCACTGCTTGCATCCAACGAACCTGATGCATTACCCAGAAAGTGGACTTTTTTTTATCATCATCAGCGTAGCTGTAGGCGAGGCAAGGCCTCAGAAAAAGAAAATTAACTCCTTGCCAAACACTTGTAGACCTGGGATGGAGCCCTGCTTCGGAAATAGGGACCAGCTGCTGGTGGCAGACTGCTGATAGCAAGCTTACAGATGTCCTGTTACCAGAAATTCCATGAAAACGTGGGCATAAATTACATAAATTTCAGAGCTCTCAGAGCACTGTGCTTTCATTGTTCTCTTCCCATATGTTACAAAAGAACATTCTGTGTAGCTCTGGATGTGTGGCAAGCTACAACAGTGGCAAAGGGAATTTTCCTATCGAAAAGCTGACAAAAAGGTAAAATGTTTCTTTGAAACACTGCAGGTAGAGCTCATACCTTCTGGAAACTAATTATGAGAACTGGATGTCCTTGAATAAACCTGCAAAAAGTGAAAAGCCTTGGGCTATTACTTCTTTTAATGTTTTAGATTTTTAATAGCTTCAGGTTTATGGAGAATGAAGTTGAAACCATTGGACACTGGAGAGGGAAATCATTTAATTTTTTTTTTAAGTTGCCTCATCTATCATATCCATCTTATGCAACTTCAGTCCTTCTAGTTGTTTCTCGGATATATCCTTCCTTATTCGCATCTCCCAAATCTGGCCCCATATCATCCACTCCTGAAATTAAGGCTCCAGTTTCTGCTCTCTAGCATCTTCCCTCACCAATCCATCAATCACAATTATGCCAACCCAATCTTTCAAAAACTGCTAATTTGTCCAGCCTTCCCCCCATTCAAAAATCTACCACAGAAGACTCAGGTGCAGTGGGAAATGCCAGAGCTTTGAAGTCAAGGACAAAGTTTTAAAATCCTGTTCCATCATCCAAAGCCATTTGAATTTATAAAAGGAATTTAACATCCTGAGGCTTATTTCATTTGTAAAATGGAAATAATGCACACCATGAAGGTTATTACAAATAAATGTACATAATTTGCAAAGTACCTGGCCTCAGAAAGCACTCAGTAAGTGATGCTTCCGTTTCCCCTCTCAATTAAGGTTGAAATCTTACAACCCTAATCAGCACCATCTCTTGGTGGTCAGGACCCACCAAGGCCCTGTGTAATCTGATGCCATCCTCCATATCCAACCATGTGTCTCCCCTGAAAGAGCTCTTTGCCCCAAGGAGACTCCCACCCTCCTTTCCCCCCATTTGTACCTTGCTTCCTTTGCTTATGCTCCATAATCATTTCTGCTTCCCCACAGCCCATTGTCCTGTCCTGCAAATTCTTTAAAATCCAGCCTAAGTCACTCAACTTTCAGCCTCCTTAGTCACAATGATTTCTCCATTTCCAGAAGTTTGCAGTGGGTACAAGTTTCCCAGGCCACAAGCTCTAGGAATGTAATTCTTTTTTTCTCTGTAATTAAATGTGATTTCTAGCTCAAGCCCCTGTTCCAACTAGAGGTAGTAATTTAATATTAGTCACATGTGCTTTTTCTTGCTCAGATCAGAATTTTCTCAGTCATTCCGGGATGTTCAGCTTTCTCTTTTTCTGAGGATTATGTCTAAATTCCAGGTACACTTTCATAATGCTTAGGTTGGGGCATGGGTGGGGAGAATCTTATCACCTTGGCATTGGCCACTCTTTCTTACAGCACCTGCTGAGATATGTTCCCCCCACTGACCCAGCATCAGTCTTCTCTACTTTGGGGTGTCAGTTCCCATGAGGTCTCTGGTTCTACAGACCAACCCAGCATCTTCTGTTGCATCTTACCTTTCTGTCCACAAAGCCTGGTCAGGTCTACTGGTTCACACTCGCAACATCTCTGATAACCAAGGGAGGCTATCTCAGACTTCTTTCTCTAGACATCCCTCATAGCCATCTCTTCACTAATGCCCTCTTGCCCTGGAGAGAGGGAATTCTGATAAGATTGATCACCCCTCTCCCCCTAGACTCCAAATAGGGAAGCAGGACTCAGATCCCCTCTACCCTCAGACCCTCCAATCTATATGGTGATGTTATTATCATCGCCCGGACAGAACTCAGACCAAGTATAGGGTACATGTCCCCTTAGATGCCCACACAAGCTTCTAACACTATCACTCTTCTCCTCCATTATCCTCTCTTCTCCCAGGAAGAATTTATTTCTTCTTGTTTGGAGAAATGCTCTGACAGATTCTCAGTCTTCCAATTCAAATTCTATGTCTGTGTCCTTCAGGGTTTTGACTTTTAAGACTGAAAAAGACTTATGTGTTTTATCTGCTGAGTTTTAAGTTTGCTATAGAACACAAAAGCTGAATATTGACTCATTCCTTCCCTGAAGCTATCATCAGCTCACCCTGCCCTATACAACCCAAAATAAATAGATGGGTTACGGTGCAGAGGGAACTACCAGGAACAAAAATACAACATAAATGGAAGATTTCGGCACAGAAAAGAAATGTGCAAAGCAAAAAGAACATTGGTTGATATCAAATATTATCCCTACCACATTGGTCAGAAATCCTCTTTTCCCATTTTCACTCCATCTTTCTTCACCTGACTAATTTCTATAAAATCTTTAGTTCTCTGCTTAAATGTCACTTCCTTTGAAAAGCTTTCTCCTGCTCTATTTACTCCCATTCCAATCGCAAAACTAGGTGAAGTGTTCATTCTATGTGTCCACAGGCAGAATTCAAGATGACCCCCAGTAACCCTCTCCCACATATAATTCTCTTCCCTGTGAATATGACAGGCCAATACCACTGTGATTATGTTGTATTGGGCGGCAAACAGGATACTGCCAATGTAATCAAAGTTACTAATCAATTGGCTATGAATTGTCTCTCAGAAGAGAGATATCCATGTGCATCTGGGCTAAACACATGCGCCCCTTAAAAGCAGAGTTTTCTCTTGGTGGTTGCAGAAGAGGAAGTAAGAAATTTTAAGCATGAAGGAGTTTTTATGTGCCATTGCTGGATTGAAAATGGAGGAGGAATATGAAAAGAACCTTAGAAAGACACCAAGAAGATGAAAAAGAGTCATAGCTGACAACCAGCAAGAAAATGGGGACCTCAGTCGTACAACTTCAAGGATATAAATTCTACCAACAACCATGATCTTGGAAAGAACCTTGAACCCCAGAGGAGATGCAATCTGATACCATGATTTCAGCCCAATAGAATATGAAAGAGAGAAAAGAATATGGCAATGCAATGCCCATACTTCCCACCTATAAAAATTATGAGATAACTTTCTGTTATGTTAGGCCATTGAATCTGTGGTAATTTGTTACAGTTACATCAAACTAATACCATACCATATGTAATCCATAGCACCATGTGATAAGCCTTGTTACCAAACTGCATCATTATTGCCTTTAACTTTCTGTTTCCCCACCAAAACTGTGAGTCTCATGAGAGCAGACTGTATCTGGTTAACATTTAAATTAAAGTGATATCATTTGATGTTGGAAGCCACCCATTGTCTTCACTAGCAGAGAGGTGTGGACAAGGAACCCGGAAGGCTGGTCAACCTTGAAGCTCTGAAAGGTCAGAGCCAACCACCTACTGTTTAGTTGAGACAATGGTAGTTAAAGCAACTTCCACCTTTGCAATTTGAGTTAGATTAATTATGTGACTTATATGAGCAATTATATGTAAAACCCTTAGAATAGTGTCTAGCACCTATGCTTTAGCTATTCTTATTATTGTTGCCTAAAAGTACCTAAAACAGTGGCTAATCATAGTATAAGATTAATAAATTTTGGTTGAGTGACTGAATGACTGGATTCACTTTGAGTGAGTTCTCAGTGCATTTATAGTCAATACCTCAAAACATCACTAACATGCACTGGTTCTAGAAAGCAGGAAACAAGCAGAAGGAAGGGGTTGCTATTCCAAGCAAAGAGAACATAAAATATGAAACAAAGGTGAGAAAATCTAAGGCCTGAACAAAATATAGTCAATAGACCAATTTGGCTAGAAAAGTAGGTCCCGTAAAAGATAAATGACAGATTGAATTGGGAAGGTGTAGGTCATTTTCATGTAAGACATTGAATGTCACACTCTGAGCACCAGATGTGATCATTTAGGGATTAGGGAAATAGTGATGGCTTTTACACAAAGGATTGAAGTGGTATACATAATGTTTTAGAAAATTGTTAGATAATAATCTTCAGGATGGGTTTGAGAAGGGAGATTTGGAGGAATAGTGGTATGAGATGTTAGAGCCTGCACTATCATGGGGGTTGGAGACAGCAAGATTATAAAAGAAGGGCCTATTGAAAGAGACATTATTACAGAAGAAACAGCTGCCCCATTGTGCCAAGAAATGTACAAATACTTACTGATAACTCTCCAAACATTTATTGAATACCCCTCCTGAACCAACCTTCAAGAACTCACCATTTAGTGAGAAAGGCTGGCTCTGGTCTATCTAAAACAACTGGGAAGCCTTCAAAACTAGAGTTAAAATCAACAGAATGGCCTCCTCTAAAGACATGGATTCTTAACAACAGAGATGCCATTTTTCCAGCTTTTAGACTTTTGAAGTAAATTGAAATAAAATGTATCTGAGTACAACTAGACTTTCCAAGAAACCATATCTTTCCAACAGGGGTAATTTCAAATTTAACACATAACACATTTATTATGGCTGATGATGCTACTGTATGAAGGCAAGATCCTGGGAACTGCTAATCCATTGTCTGCATACTTGGGCTGGAATCCCCTCTGGAAAAGAATCCACCCAGTTGTCTCCTCTCAGAAAAATGAGTTCTCCAAATCAACGTGAGGATTCTGGGAACAGAGCAATCCTAACTTTTGCTCAGGTCAAGAATGTATAAGAAGGAACACTGGAACTTTCTCCTACATCCCATTTGGAACCTGAAACAAAAGTACATCTTTCAGCATGTGTTCTGAGGCCCTGAGTCCACCTGAGACCTCAGCCCCTGCAGCACTGAAACAACCTCAATGAGTATTTCATTTGGAAGGCATGCCAGCATTGTCTCTTTCCCACCATGACCCCTGCCCAAATGCCAGCCAGCCATAATTTATCCTCTCACACCTTTATTCTCTGTGCTTCCTTTACTCCAATTGCAACCCAATACTCCAGTCCTCTCTCACGCTCCCTCCTCCTACTCCTCTCTTCTAAATACCACAATATTCTCAATCTCTTCACAGAATACTCCCTTCATCATGCTCTGACTGAAGCCTGGCTTGTCTACAAAAGTGCTGCTCCTGCTTCAGCCCAGCACACCTCAGCTACCTAACCTGGTCATTCCCTGGGCCTTTTTCTCTATTGCACTTCTGAACAGCAACATTTATCACTTCTGCTCCTAATGTTTAGCCTCATTAAGACATCCAGGCAATGGAACCTCCACTTTTTCCCAAACTGTCACATCCTTCCACAAGCAACTTAGATGTTATGATCCATCATATAAACTACTCTTTGGCTAATATTTGGGCTGTTCACCCTTTATCCTCCCATCCTATCCATCTAATAATCCCTTATCTTGGTTCAACCCAGTGTTGACCTTTTCTGATGAAAGAGAGGAGGATTCTTCCAACAATGTAAGGTGCTTAGCCTGCTTGGCAATACATTTTATTTCCACAGTCGGTTCCTCTTCTAGTTCTAACAACAGCTATTAAAGTGTATCTTTCTACTGGTCTGTTTCTCAGTGAGCTTTAAGTTCATCATGAGTAGAAACTGATTTTTAGTTCTGTATCCTTGGAGCCTCCTGCAGCCTAGTTCATAGGTACCTTTTAAAACATATTCAGTAACTATGAAGCCTCGTGGGTAGGCATTTCCTTTGCCCGGACTTGAAACTACTTCTTGCAGTCCTAAAGTCTACATTTAGAAAAGGCCCTACTTGCAGCAGCAATGTCACTACAAATGATTAGAAATGTCAGGGATACCCCTGCCAGGGGGAGATTCTGCCCACAAAGTGGTGAGAAGATCAAATTAGATGTATTTGAGAATGGAAGCATACTCCTTATAAAGAGTGTGCTACTTTCCACTGTGTTAAATGCCCCACAAATTCCAAGAATATCAGAACCAAACTGTTTGCAGATGATCTTCCCATATTTGCTTCTGTCGGTGAAAGCATTAAAGTTTTAACCAGTCAAGCTGGAAGGATATATTAAGTTACTTGTTGAGAAATAAGTCATATAAAGTTCACAATTTCATTTAGAGAGAAAAATGTAAACTCTGTAGACCTAGTATTTCCAATCCTATTCACTGATATGTAGGGTAGTATTAGTTGTGAAACAAACAAACAAAACACAATTTAGAATCAAAAGACCTGGATTTGAGGCCTGCCTGGGACTCTGGATAACCTACTTAATCTTCCTGAACTTTAATTTCCCTTCTGTCCAGGGGTGGTAGTCACGTACTTCCTGGCAAGTATGGCAGAGGCACTGACCAGTTAGAAGCAACCCAGCTGTCATGCTGGGGGAGCTCCCTGCTGTGCCAAGCACTGACCAGTTAGTTATTGAATTATGGGAGGGCTTGGGGATAATAGGCCAGGTCAAAAGAATAGGGCTTCTTCAGGAGCTCCAGCTTCTTCTCATTGCACTGTTTCTCAAAGATTTGGAAATATTTTGATGTTTTAACAAAGAGTATAGCAACTTTGGTGTGCAGCTGCTGAATATCGGCCCTGCTTTGATCCTTCCTAGGCTGAGGCTGTCTCAAATGAAAAATGGGAACTTTGACAACACTTTTCAAGGTATCTTGAGAACTGAGTGAGATACTGTATATGAAAGAAAAAGCCTATTCCTGCTTGAGACACAGTAGATATTTTGTAAATGACAGCTGGATGAATGATTGAACGAATGAAAAGAATAATATCTGTTCTGCTTTCCTCACAAAGGGGGTTTTTTTGATAGATGGTAAGTTTAATAAAGAACTGACATATGAGACTTGCCTTGGTTGGCCTCAAGGCAAGTAGATCTCTGTACCAGACTCTTAAAAGATCTTAACTGGGTTCAATCATATATTCAGTCCAGATCATTTTTACAACACATTGCTCTCTCAGGATGGCATTGTTGAAAATGGGAACATTCCCAGGACAGGGGAGGGAGTGAGGAGCCGCCAATGGCCAGGCTCTTATAGTCATACATGCTCTCCTCTCCCTCAATGTGTCCTGAGCAGTCAGCAAGGGGATTCACTAGCATGGAAGTGGCTTGTTTGGCAGCCACTTCGAGGCAGTTACTACAGTAGCATACCAGCACATGCAAGAGAAAACACAGATTAAGATAATCATTTCCAAACTAAGTGACAATTTTTCCACCCAAGAGCCCCATGATCCAAACCACTAGTTTATTGAGTCCCTCCCTAGGCTAGGGATCTGATCACTCAGGCCTTTCACTTGTGTCCTCGTGTACTTAAATAAGGATGGTACATGAGCAGACCCATTACAACATTCTGTTGGATACCAGGCACAGGAGCTTCCTTGAGAGTCAGTAATAAGGTCCTGGGCCATCCATTCTGAAGGACAACTTTTCTCATTAGAGACATTTCAGTGTTCAGTGAAGATAGGATTTGCTGGCTATTGTTTAAGACTGTTGGCTCACAAAGGTTTTAGGGAGAATAGCTGAAATATTAGATGTGAAAAATTTTAAATGTCAACCCCATGTCTGTGGACCCTGTGTATTATTTGCTATCTCCTGGAAACATCGCTTCCTAGGAGCTGCCTACAATCTTTCACTGAGACTATCAGCACATAAACTCTAGACCACAAACTTTAGAAAAGAGACAGCACCCTCTAAGCCTGGTGTCTAAGCCCCCAAGTGCCTTTGGATCCACCCATAGCATATTGCTTAATGAGCAACATTTGAGAGCTATTTGTTAAATCTGATCCATATTTCTTCTCCCGGACTCTGTACCCAGTAACGGGATTGATGGCTCTCTCAAGAGCAAGTAACTAGTATCTGACTGCCAAGAGGAAGGCTGAGTGAGTGATCATTAAAATGAGTGTGTCTGCCAGCAGAGAGCCTCCTTGTAGGGAGCAGGCTCACTGTGCACATAAATGTCTCTTACCCTATCTTTCCATAAATTAAGGTAATTTAATACTACCACATCCATGAGTTGATGAGGATTTGGTGAAGTGAATTAAGAGACTCAGCTTCAAGAAGGACCTGTAGCCATTTGACCGATGAGTAAGCTGAGAGGCATCATCTGCCTGAGGCCATATTGCTATTAAGGGGTCTGAGTTTGGCCTCAGAAGGCCCAAACTCTCCCACTACACATCTCAGCAGTCAGATGCAATAAACCGGTAATTAAACATAACAGAGACTATCTGGTTCTTGGGCGAGTAATCCATACAAGTAAAACCCTATATTTGCAGGTAAACTGTAATATTGTTAAAAAGTGACAGTCTAGAACAACTGGGCTGAGCTTCATTCAGCAGAGCAGGAAACTTAGCAACCTATTTAGAGACAAACACTGGCCCCTGTGTTACAAAGAACTCCACGGAAGAGCAGTAACCCCTTGCTGCAATAGTCCTGATGTGCGTGAGTTGAATGGTGAAAACTCCTGGGACCACTGTTGGTCTCTGTTCCATGGTAGGCAGCTCTGTGCCTTTCGGTGGGAAGGTGAAGAGATCTTGGCTGGCACATGGTCACAGTAACAGAGCAGCTGGACCCAGATCCTCTCCCTGGAGCATTTCATGCACCATTGCCTGGGAGAATGAAAATGTATGCAATACTTTTAGGGCCCTTACTCTTGTTCTTTTTGCCTGGAAAACTATTCCCCATATTTTTATGGTTTTTTTATTACTCAATTCCATTTTGTACTCAACCGTCTCCTCCTCAGAGGAGCCATTTGAGATCATCCTATTTAAAAAGACTCCCTGTCACATTCTACCTCCTTTTTCTGCGTTATGTTTCTTTGTAACATTCATGCCATACATTATTTTATGCATGTATATGTGTGTATATGTGTATCTATCTCCTTCTACTGTTGTTTAAGCTCCATGCAGGCAGAGACTGTCGGTTTTATTTATGCCACCTGTGCCTAGAACAGTGTCTGATGCAGAGTGGACACTCAATAACTATTTGCTGAATGAGTAAAAGCAACGTGTATCCAATAACACAATGAATGCAGTACCTGCTTCTGTGACAACACAATGGGGAAAGTGAAGATGTCATAAAGACCAAAGAAGAGTAAATGCCCAAAAACAGCAACCACAAAGCTGTGCATTTATTCATACAACCCTGTCTGTGAAGAATATTTTTGCTATGTTCAGTGTCTTCATGTAAAAATATTTGAGGAGCTAACCATCCCTCATCCTGTCACTCTCAGTACTCAGTGGGCAGAATGTCAACATCCTGTTATAATAAATGCATGCAAGACGAGCAAGCCTGTTGTGCCATCTTGGAGAATACAATCTGCTACAGCAGTTTCTTCTCATTGCATTTTCTAAGGATTAAAGAGCAGAAGAAGTACCAAATTTCAAAACAAATAGCGGCTGTTTGTGAGGTGGTAGAACAACCACTGGCGAAAGATGACAGATTTCTGTGAAATCCAGCCTCTCCCACCAACTCATAAGCCTGCCCTGCACTCAGGTCTCATCTCATGCTGCTTCCCTGCTTCAGATGTTGCTGCTGCCTCTCCTCTTCCATGCGCAGCTGGAAAAGCTGCCCTGATGCCAGCAGGCCCACCTTTAGCTCCCACAGGATGCTTTCAAAGTTTTGTTATGACACTAAGCTCTTTGTATCATCATTCATTCATTCACCACACAATTTATACAGTCAGTCCCAGGCACTATTCTAGGCACCAGGTACCTGGATTTATCATAAAGCTAATGAAGATTAAGCATGACAGCCCCTCACTTACATGTACACCTCCTAACATCCTAGGAGGGGTCATAGAGACATGTGGCCATACATTTCTTCCAGATTTGTACCAGTAAGACACTTTCACCACGCTCAGTTAAAATCACCCTCTCTCTCCATTCTCACCTCTTCTAAGGAGAAGTTGGAGTCGCAGTGGGCAGTCAAGGGATCTGGCCAAGGAAAAGTCAAAGTGGATATGTGTACTTTGAGTTTTTGGGGTATTTTTATGTGGTTCATGGTAACTTTTGTATACAGCTAAGCTAGTATTAGCCTTCTTGAATTAGCTTTCTTGAAGTAGAAATGGCCTCAAGAATTCAAGAATGGCTTCTAGAATTAGCTTTCTTGAAGTAGAAATGGCCTCAAGAAATACTCTTACGATGTACTGTGCCAACGCACCAGCCACTTTGACAGAGAGGTGCTGGGCCAGATGTGATCTAGCCACTGTACCTACTCTGCAGTGCCCAGCACCAGATGTGCGTGGAGGAGATATATGGTTTAAACATACCAACCAGAAACTAGTTTGTCCAAAATCTAATGTGAAACATTGTAAACAGACCATTTTGTTTTCATCAACAGCAAGTGGAAACAAAAATCTTCTCACATCCAACATATATCCAATAATACAATGAAATGCATTCTACATTTATTTTATTTTTTAGAAGAAATTGTTTTTTAGAAGGCCTGTGCGCACAGGGCACAAACCTGTAAGTATCCTATCACAGAGTGAGTATGTCTATGGATGCTCAGATAAAATTAAAATAACAAACTATGAAGATGAAAGAAACTTTTCTAAACTTACAATAATAACAAATTTTATCAACTAGGAAATAATAAAGTATAATTCTATTGTCTTAAATAGAATAAATTGTAAAATTATTATAATAAAAGAGATGATCAAAGAGTATGCAGTGAAAACTTGCATGAAGAATAAGTATAGAATCAATGATGGGCATTTAATTAATGAGAATGGCATGTTATTTTTCTGGAATTTATGATGTTTATGTTATTTGTTAGCTTTGATACATGTGCATTTTTTATTCCAAGCAAATATTCATTTAGAATTAATTTTATGTTAATAATTTTGTAATATTTTTCTTAAATGAAAGTTTCCAAAACTGTATAAACTTTAGGCCCCACAAAACTTAGATTAGATATATCTGCCTCCACTGTGATAGAGGAAAACCATAAACAAACCAAAAAAAAAGAAAACATTATGTAGTGTATTAGATGCTCATAAGTTCTGCAGGCTTGTCCCTACCACTGAATCAAGAGTTCCATGGAAACAAGGATAGCTTCTTACCCACATAGATCTCTGGGACCTAAGAACAGTTTCTGGAACAAAGTAGGTACTTGAGAAATATTGGATGGATGGATGGATGGATGGATGGATGAATGGATAGAACAGTGAGTGGTTAAGGGCTTGAGAAAATCATTTAACCTGTGTACTTCAGTTCCTATACCTGTAATATGGTTAATTTATATGATTATTTTACCCAAGTATCTTATGTAACAATAAATTTTAATTATAGCTGTATAATTTATCATTGTCTTTAGCATATGTTTTATATCATTATTCAATTTTTAGTTCTATGTCTTATTTGTCCAACAAGATTTCAAGTTTCTTAAACTAGGACTCTATATGGTATGTCTTTTAACTACTGATATTTAGCACGGCCCTGCAGAGGTGTGTTTGCTGAAAAACTGCTGCTGAAACCTGCTGGTAAACAATGCTATATTCATCATCCTTCCTTATGTCAAGACAATCATCCAGAAAAGGAATATGAGAAGCAAGATCATGGGGAGGCTAAGCACATGGGTTCTGGAGTCATATTGCCTGGTCAGACCCCTTCTCTGACAAGTTTTCATTTCTAAAAACTGGTCAAGTTCTCTTTCTCTCTTTGACAGTGATAATAATAATACCTAACTTATAGACTTGCTGTGAGAAACTTAAATAATGCCTGACATATAATAATTACTCAAAGTATGTTAGCTGTTTTCACTACTATGGACATGAGGATATATTCACAGGTGTGCCTCTCCCATTTTTTTTTCTGCCATCAAGATCTGCTCTCTTAGGACCCCACTGGAACAGTGGAATAATATTGGTATTAGTCTTCTTAATATGTTAAGTTTTTAAAGGGACTGTGAGTGTGTAGCAATCTCTAGACAAAGCCTGCTGAACCCAGTGTCTGTCTGACTGCCTCTCAGCGCACTTTGGGGACTCATTGCTTTTCCAGTGCTGGTTTGTCTACTCTGGTGTAAGTTCAGTTTCTCCTGCATTCTGTCAATCCCTCAAAAATCCAACATCATTATACATCCATCAGATTCTAGGTACTGAAGAAAAGTACATAGGAAAAGTGAAAAAGACTAAGTCCCTTTTCTTAAGTAACTCAGACTAGCTGGGAAGGCAGACAAGTATGTGGTAAGACATATAATGGGACATGAAAGTGCTTTGGGAACAGGGATGAAGGACCCAAAAGGTCATCATTATAGCCTGCCTTACTTGTTAAGACCTAAAGCTCACAATTTTATAGTCATCTTTAGGCACAGTGACAGAAGGATGAAACATGCAAAATCAAAATATGCTAAAAATTCCAAATTCTAATTATAGCAAGTCAGTATAAAGGTTACTTGGCCAAGGGCTAGACTGTGCACATGCAGGGCAAGACTCCACAAAGCCTGGCAGAGAATGGTGGTTAAAGATACTCGAGTTACACAGTTCTGGAAGACCACTGATACTCTGGCTCAGTCAGAATAGAGAGACTCATCAACAGCAGACATTCACTGAAATTCCAGAAAGATCAATGAGAAAGGACCATAACCTAAAGTGAGGTTTCATTTAGAGTAGCACTGGCCAATACAGTAGCCAAAAAATTTAAAAATTCATTTTTGTCAATGTCATTGGCCATGTTGGAAATGCTCAATAGCTAAATGTTACTAGTGGTTGGCCAGCACAGATACAGACCATTTTCATTATCACAGAAAGGTTCATTGGATAGCCCTACTCTCACAAAGCTGAAAACCAAGTCTAAAGAGATCAAGAAGATACACCAAAAATTATCTATCTCAATACTCTTTAAAGGAAGGCAACATAATCCAGACTCTTTACAGTGTGTCAATATATAACATTCAATAAATAACTTTAGACATACAAAGAAAGAGGAAAATGTAGACCACAATCAAGGGGGAAAATAAGAATGAAAACAGATCCTATGATGATATAGATGTTGGAATTCTCAGACAGTGAATTTAAAATCACTTCCTATATAATAAAAGCCTAATATGTTAAGTGTCCGGGCGTCCAGTCATCCATTCAACCAATCAAAGCATAATATGCTAATGATATGCTAAGGCTGCTCAACTGTACTGACCACCAGGGGGCAGATGCTCTGACCAGTAGGTTAGCTTGCTGCTGGGGTCTGGCTGATTGGGGCTGAGCAAGACAGGCCAGACACACCTTAGAGCCCTCCTGCAGTCCTTCCCCAGCTGGCCAACCTCCCGTGTCTCCTCCGCAGTCTCAAGTGTGCACCAGTGTGGTACCTCGGCCTGGTCTGTGCCCTCTTGTAAGCCAGGATCCCTCAAGAGATGTCAAAGAGCTAGTTTTGGCCCGATCCCTCAGGCCAAGCTGAGGGACCCCACGAATTTGTGCACCGGGCCTCTAGTTTATAATAAATATCCTCAAGGACTTAAAGAAATATGATCTTACTCAGAAAATAGAGATTAGCAGAAAAAAAAATGGAAACTATAAAAAAGAATAAATGGAAAAGTCTATAATTTTAAATTATAATATCTAAAATGAAATATTCTCTCAATGGGCTAAATAACATTGGAAATGACAAGACAATGAATGGGTCAGTAAACTTGAAGTAGATCCTAGAAAGTAAACTAGTATAAAGAACATAGTGGGGGAAAAACTAATCATAACAAATGTGAGTATTCACACTTTCTGACTTTTCCTAAGATTTATTATTAATTAGTTTTAGCTAAACTTGTCAAATTTTCAATGTGTAAACCAAACATGATCTGTCAAGTGTCTTTTTATATATCCAAATACTCCATCATATTACTGCCAACTCATAATAACTAGAAAACTGATTTGCTGAACAAAGTAAAATCTCAGCCAATTTAACCACTCCTGATTTTACATTATCAATATACTAGAGGCCTGGTGCACGAAACTCACGCACAGTGGTTGGGGGAGGCCCCCAGCCTGACCTGCACCCTCTCACAATCCAGGACTGCTGGCTCCTAACCATTTGCCTGCCTGCCTGATCACCCCTAACCACTCTGCCTGCCTGCCTCATTGCCCCTAACCACTTGCCTGCCTGCCTCATTGCCCCTAACCACTCTGCCTGCCTGCCTGATCGCCCCAACTGCTCACCTGCCTGCCTGCCTGTCTGCTTGCCTGATGGCCTCTAACCACTCACCTGCCTGCCAGATCATCCCTAACTGCTTCTGCCTCGGCCCCTGCCACTGCGGCTTCATCCAGAATGACATCTGGAAGGTCGTTCGGCTGTCCAGTCTAATTAGCATATTACGCTTTTATTATTATAGATACCACAGTCACACTAAAAAAATGATGTCAGATTTTCATCAAATTTGAAACCCTTCTAAAAGCTAGCAAGATACTATTGTTTTGATGTATGGGATCATCCTGCATTTTAAAACAGGATAGGAGCTGATAGAATTTTCAACAAGCTGAACTTCTTAATGTGTTTCAATGAAACATGTTGATGGGTAGAAGTTCTAGAAAAAAAAATGTTAATGTTCCTTTATTAAACAAGCATTCATTTCTATAGTAGAAAGTATGCTGATGATGTAGAGATAAATAGACATGTACACTGCCCTAACCGGTTTGGCTCAGTGGATAGAGCATCGGCCTGCAGACTGAAGGGTTCCAGGTTCGATTCCGGTCAAGGGCATGTACCTTGATTGCGGGCACATCCTCAGTAGGGGGTGTGCAAGAGGCAGCTGATCAATGTTTCTAATGCTCTATCCCTCTCCCTTCCTCTTTGTAAAAAAATCAATAAAAAAATATATTAAAAAGAAAAGAAATAGACATATACACTGAGTGGCCAGATTATTATGATCTCTGAACACATAATAATCTGACCACTCAATGTATATCCTATATAATAAAAGGCTAATATGCAAATTGTCCCCTCAACCAGGAGTTCGACCAGCAGGCAGGCCAGCCAACCTCCCATGTCCCCTCCCCCTGGCCAGGCTGGCCAGACCCAACCATGCATGAATTCATACACCATATATATTATTAGAGGTGCATGAATACACACACAAACACACACACACACACACACACACACACACACACTGAGTGGCCAGATTATTATGTATTCAGAGATCATAATAATCTGGCCACTCAGTGTAATTATTATAATAAATGAAGTTCCTTATTGATACAACCACTGTGGATTAAGTAATAATATTTGGCTCCTGTTCATCTTCCAAGGTTGAGGCAGAAGGTAAGTTGCACAAAGTGCCACCAAGGAAAATAGAAAGACAAATTTCATTAACTACAGGGAAGAAGCCTGTAGTTAATTATAGGTAAGACAGGGTTTGACCTATGCCACAAGCACACCTAAGTTTTAAAGTGCTTTTAGATTTACTTTTTGTACCTGATTAGAGATGGAATGAAAGAGCAATAATTGGTTTTAATACAAGGACCAAGTCATTATAAAGTGATTAGCTCATTTGGTTTCTAAGTGACTCAAACAAAATCCAGTATTTTTCCACTGATCTTTGCAGACATTAATTTCTGATTTCCTCTAGAGAAGTTTGAACATAAAAGGAGGGTCTAACTATCAATAATACAGTTACATATTAATACAAAATTTCAATAAAAATAAGTTTACATAATACATTGATAAAAAAATATCAATAGGCCATTCATATAAATAGTTTTTCATTACTTATTCAAGACTATTGTAGTCCATTATACCTCAGTGATGGAAAATATTTTACTTTATGTTACTTCAAGTCTGCCCTAACTTGCTCTAGGAAACCTAGATACATAATTTTTTAATGCCTCCATTAATGAAGTGAAAAAAATCATATCATATAAACATCTTATCATCAAAATTCACTCCACATTTATTCATCTGGTAGGCCCTCTGGACCTTTCATGAAAAGGTATGTGCATCATTTTTAGCCCAGCCTCCATCATTCGAATTTGCAACTCTGCAGAATAAGCCAAGCACCTTTAACTTGAAGCCGGGCCTCTCTTTGGCATTTGGCTGGTGGTGTCTCCTCTTACATCCTAATCAGCCTCTGATGAACAGAGAAGCTTGAAAAGTAGGGGCTCCGTGTGTTCAGTCTCTAAGGGACATTAAAGCATTAGGTAGTAGACCAGAGTTGTGGTGTCAGTTTCCACTCATGACTGCATCGCAAGCACAATGTGGTCCAACTCACATAGAGGAAGTCAGTCCATCATGTGAACATTTCAGACAGTACTCCTCACAGGTGCCCATCTCTATGTTGACTATTTTCATGAGGTACCAATGCACATTTCGTTTTGCAGCTCCAGTGATCTGAAGCAGGCAACCCCAGGCAACATTGGGTAATATCTTTGCTACAAATGAGTGACTTACCACTATCTATATTTTATGACCACAGCTTGTCATATGACTTTGAAGAAGTCGTCTGGTTATTCTTACTTAAATGACTTCTAGCCTTAGTGAGTCTGAGTGTCTAAAGCTATCTAATCATGAGTGCCATAAAAACCTAAAAGTAAAAGATAAACTAAATAACTTAAAACATTAGGTTCATTTGATATAATGCATGTAATTCTGGACATAAAGATAGAGTCATAAGACTTTTATTAGCAAAATATAAATTTGATCCCCTTCTTTATATGTGTTGAACAAATATTTTTAAAATATTGATTTAGAGAGTGACCAAATTATTAGCATGCCTGTAGCACCCACATGGATTAGTCCACCCTGGGTCCTGGCTTATTCTATTTCTCTCTTAAGGTCAGAAAAAAATTGAGAGAAAAATACAAAAATCAGATGCATGAAGATTAAAAGTATCAACTATTTTTTTAAATGATAAAGCTATTGGAGAACATAACTAATTTCTTGACCAGTGGCCTTCCTCACATTTAAGCCTTGAATTAATGCTATGCATTCAGTCACTGGCAGAGATGGACCAACACAGGCAGCATTAAAAACCATAAGGCTTTTGACACTAAGTTTACCTCTTAGCCAGAGGAGATCAGACAGCTTTTTCAGCAGAGCATCCAAAAGAGAGAAAGAGGAGGCAAATGTATGCCCAAACTCAGAATTTGATTCTATTACCTTGAGGGGTGGGGGGCAATGAGTGAGATCAGAAAGTAGCTAGGATTATTAATCTTCAAAATTATCCCACCTGGAAAAAGGAAGAGGGGGAAATAGTATTTCCAACCTAGCACCCATTGGGGTGTCTTCCTTTCTTCCTTTTTTATTCCTTCCTACTTCCTGCCTCCCTTTCCTTTTTTTTTTTTTTTTTTTTTTTTTTACCTTTAAGCAAGTGATCTCAACTCCAGCCACCATTGCAAACACTGGGAGAACTTTAGAAATACTGATATCTGGGTCCCATCCTCCAAAGATTCAGATTAGTAGGTCCGGAAAGTGGTCTGAGTAGTAGGAGTTTTTTATAAGCTTCCCAGGATATTCTAATGAGTAGCCTTAGCTGAGAACCTGTGCATTCATCCCATATTCAAACAGATGAGTGGGGAGAAGGTCAGAAGTCTGTCCCATCTCAATGAGGTCAGTGCAAACCTGTGCTCCTAACTGGATTCTTCTGGGACCACTGGAGGGGGGTGGGGTGCGGGGCGGGGGGGGGGGCGGGGAGGGCGGCGCAGTTTAGCATTTTGCTCTCCACGAGTTCTGAAATGGATTGCTGCAGTTCATTAATTCAACTAACTTCAAAGCTGAAAAATTCACTCTCTATTCCATTTCTCATGCCACATTTTCCCAGCCATCAAATCTAATACAGCTCACCAGATGTTCTGAATGCTATTAAATAATGACATATAAATACTATGCTCTATTGATACCAACCACAGGGCCTTTCTTTGCTTATCTACATACCTAAAACCTCTACATTTTTTTCAGCTTTCTTTTTAGCACTGTGTTTGGGGGTTTGTGGGCAGGTAAATGTAACTTATGAGGGAAGCATCCAAATAAGCTATTACCAGCCCAGACTGAAGGAGTAAGACAAAGGAGCTACAGGAGCAGGAAATGAGCCAGTGAGTAGACACCTCAGCCTCTCTCCAGTACTGCTCTCTGCTCCATACTGGACCTTCCAGTAGCCACACTCAACCAGATCTAGAGGGTAGAGCAGCCTCAGAAAAAAATATGCCCCCAGAAGCACAGAACAGGTCCTGGAAGGATGGACAATGGATCTGGAGGAGTAAGTGGAGAAGACTGAGCACATTTTTATGTTCCATTTCCATCTATTGTTGCCCCATTCCCTTCAGGAAAGCTCATTTGAGTTTCCGACTATTCACACTGCTTCTGATGACATCCTTTATGTTCTAATACAGGTGGTGCCAAACTGTTCCTAGAATCTGCCTATCTTCTTTTATTTTACTTTCCTTTCTGGCCCAGAGGTATGATTTAGTCTTCCACATTTTTCTTTAGCAAAAACTATGAAATCAAAATAATTTGGGTTGACCACCATCCTCACTGTTCAAACCTTCCCACCATCAAAGCCACATCAAGTTGCATAGTCCCATTCACCAAGGACCATCTCCCACCAGATCAACCCAGGCCTGAATTTTATTTATTATTATCTGCCTGCTCCCATTTAATATTCCTTTTTTTCTGTGCTTTCTTTTAGTGTACTAATTCCATACATTTTTTGGGTATATTCCCTCAAGCTACAAGTGCTATCTGTGTCATATTGGAGTTTTCCAAAACATTCCCCTTCTTAATAGTCTCCTGTCAACTTTTCCTTAGTCCCTTGGTATAGCTGCCCCAGCGTGCAAGGATGGGTGCCCCTGCTCTTACTATGGAGTCTCTATTTGTAGCTCTGAAGGAGTGCTTTCCAAACATGTCATAGATTCTAGCACCTTCTGAGGAGTCATTCCGGTTTACTCCCTTAAATATTGCTTCTCTTGCCTTCCTTACAGCCCAGTCACTATCTGACTTAGTAACATACAAAATATATTCCTCCTGTCCAAATCCTATTTAAGAGCAATTACACTTAAGCATATCTCATTTTCCCGTCCATATCCGTAGTTTTCAAATAACTAAATTTCTATTTTATTGGCTTCTAGATTACAACACATCTCCTGGAGAAATCTCTTTATCACAGCTTAACCATACTCTTCCATTATTTTATTTTATTTTCCCCGTGCTCCTATTCTGATAGTAAGACTGAAATATTTTTCTCCAACTACTTTTTTCCTCAATTTCCTGAGTTAATTTGATTTCTAGCAAAAGCTCTGGAGGCCCCATGCCACATTCCCCTCTCCCCACACACACACACCCAAGTCCATGTGATTTCAGCACAGCTGAGGTAGACAGTTCTGGCATGTTCCCTGTGTCCTCTCCCAAGCACTTCCCAATGTTTCTGTGCTTCAGGACTCTCTCTCTGAAACCTCGGAAAGCTGCTCAATGCTATACAGTACATTCCAAAAGATGAGGAGACTGCTCTCCATCCATGGGGAACAGGAGTGGGTGGATGAGCAGCCTGGTTTCCCATGCTGCAGAGAGACAACCATAGCATTTTCTACTTAATTCCCACAGGGCACCATTGCCCATAATGGAAACCATCCCAACAGTCATTTCTCTCCTTCCCTTCCTCACTTGCTCCAGTCCTGCCTGTATAGAAATACCCACTTTCCGGTACAGAAACCTCCTCTTGCCTGCAGACAGAACTGCCATAATCAGAAGTGACCCACCCATTTCATTTCCCACATGGCTCACTTATTAAGCTCAGGGCCTAAAGCCATTTATAAGGCTTCTTAGAAACCAACTACATCTTCTAAAGCCTGCAACACAGCAGAATGTAGGTTACTTGTCGAAAAACCCATGGGGCTCCACCTATTAACCTTAATGACTAGAACAGCCAGCCCAGGATGTACCAGTTTTTTTGATCCCCAAATTCTGCACCTTATCTCCTTCACGAAGTCTCTGGATCATCTACTGTTGTTGGGGTGTGGAGAGCCATAAAGTGTCATCTATTTTTCTGTCAAATTCATAACTGATTGTGGGATACACACAGGGATCAAGCACATAGAAATTAAAATATATCTTCATTACTGACAAATCTGTTGGCAGCATGTGGCTTAGGTTAAGGCCATGTGACCTCCATAATGTTTTACCCTTGAATCAAAAATTAGCCACTTGCAAAGGCAAGGCCATTACACTTACCTGTGACTGTGTGGTAAGGAAAAGACCAGATTGCAGTCAGTAAGCCATGGGTCAGATGATGGAGTAACACCTTTGGCTCAGATGTCCACCCCTGATCCAATGAGCTGTGGCAGAAAAAGAAGAGCAAAGGCTGAGGTTTGTGGTGCCCAGGATAGGTACCTAGGGCGAGGCCTGTGGAAGAAGAACTATTAGACCTTTCCTGATTTCTAAGTGGCCAGAGATCCAGTAAGTCGGGAACCAAAAGGGCACCCAATTTGCTTAAGGATAATAAGGCTAAAACCTCATCACAGATGGCTGCCCAGGTTGGGTTCTGCCAACATTTGCCAGTCGTGGTCAGGTAAGAAGCCTGGTAGAATAGGCTGCACGGGGGAGAAAAATAATTAAAACAGCTTGTCTTTCAACTCAGTATACAAATGATTGTATAGCTGAACCCTATATAATTGTGTTAACCAAAGACACTCCAATAAATATAATTAGAAATAAATTCAATTAAAGAACAGCTTGTCTCTAACTGTTGAAAAACAGTGACGTCAGTCAGTATTGACCCTGAATAAAGAGCACAACACCACTGGTCCCACCTTTCATTTTCCCCCACTCTTGGAACATTTTGGAACTGTCATGTGGACATTGACCTTGTGTTCCTAGGACGAGAGGAAAGTCATTCCCTCATCACAGGAAACCATGCCAGGGAGAGAACACAGGGAAGTAAAGCTTTTCTCATTCCTGCCCCTCCCTACGGCTGCGGGCTCCTAAGCGAAGACCTCAGAGGCAGTAACTGCAGGAGCGTTGTTGGCACAGTGATGCTCACAGCGACAGAGGAAGCTCTGGGCCTGAGACCAGCATATTAAGAGGTTTTGTGAGGGCAGGGCAGTGAGGCAAGGGGCTGTTTGTTCCTCTATGTTGACAACTTTGGGTCACCCTGAACTGACAGCAGCTGGATAACAAGTCTCCTAGCCCTCAGAACCAGACACGCGGGTTAGTCTACAGCCAAGCTTGCAGCCTCCCCAGGGCTCTGCTAACCCCACACAGCTCAGAGCCTGGGTCCTCAAAGTGTGGTCCTCCCAGAAGCAGTGGCATCACCACTGGGATTCTCACCCTGGCCCAGAGATTCAGAATCCACATGTTAATATGATCCCTTGGCTGAGGCTGAGAAATATGGGTGAAGAAGGGGGAAGGACAAAGGAAAAGGCAGCAAGAGAAACAGAGATAGAAAGGTCAGGCATAAAATCCAACTGCTTCTCAGAAGGGCTGTGAGAACATAAAACTTGCTTTCAATCTGATGCTTTATGTCAGAAATCCCCACTTTTGATCAACGTGTGCCTGGGCCTTTGTGTACATTTCATAAACTAGGATTTCTAGACAGTGATCAAAATATTCTACTACGGTCTAAGAAGCCAAACAGAAGCAAGTGAATAATGGTGACTGAGAAATCGCTAAGCAGAACAACCCAGAAAACAGACTTCCATCTCAGGGAGCCTGCCCAGGCCCCCTGCATTTTGCAACCTCAGGCTGCTCTCCTGCCTCCTCCATTGCCTCACTGACCCTGAGTGGGTCCCAGCCCTGATCCCTTCACATATGAGCTGAGGAAATATAGATCACTGCTCTCCCATAAAGCAATCAGTTCATCATAATCAAGAACTTACTCTCCAGTTGGCCCCTTACAACCTAGATTAAATATAAAGATGTTTCTTTCCTTAGTGAAGACATTCTTGATCATTCAAGTTTTGAGGGTGGTGAACAGCTTGTTTATTTGATCTTTTCTATCCAAGGCAACTCCTGATGTCTTTAAGTGAGCATAAACCATGGAAGTCCTGGCTAATCTCCAAGCTGAAGCGTGTCCCAGCAGTCACTGAGCCTGTGCAGTCCTAGGTGGAACCTGTCTTCAGAGGCAAGTGAGAAGGCTGATGAAGAGGTCAGGTGCAGGGTCAAGCCTATAAGGGGCTAGTGAGGTCCCACAGGGGAAATTTCGGGTGGGTGATTCATACTCACCCTCCTCGGAGCTTCACCCAACCCAGTCATGTCATAGCTGGATGGAAATCAGGTCCCAGAGTAGGCAGGGGTCATCCCCACGTGCAAACAGCAAAAAGTGCCTGTCCTGCCAATGTACACAGACAGAGAACCTGGAATCTTTGGAAGTCAGATTTATGCACAATTCTTATTTTATTCCCTGTGGGGTTCTATTAATTTTTATAAGGAATATGTTATTTTGGAATCATATTTAAAACGAGAACTACTTTAAAATGCACAGAGATTTGATTCAGAGAACCTAGATGTTCCCAATCACCTCTTAGCTTTGTAACTTTGGGGAAATCATGTACCCTTTCTAAGCTCCAGATTCCTCAATTTACAATTACTATTTTAATAATTATCTCCTTACCAATTTTCTGGAGGTTTTGAGAGGCTCAAGTAAGATATTGAGTATTTATTAAAATTAACTAAAAATGACTACAAACAAAATAAGTGATGTGACTTTGGATAACCTGCTCGTGCTTTGGAAACCAGTTCCGAGGCTTGGTCTCCATTGACTGTAGAAGAAAAGAGGAGTGGGCAACCTCAGGAGTGGAAAGAACATGGTTTAGAGGCCAGACAGATCTGAGTAGAAGATCCAGCTCTGGCCCTTATTATCGGTATGACTTCAGGCAAATTACTTTACCTCTCTGACCCTGAGTATCTTCATCTATAAACTAGGAACAATATCTGTGTAGGTTGGTGGTGAGAATTAGAATAAGTACATATTATTTGCCTAGTCCTTTGGAGGAAGC
Organism: Corynorhinus townsendii; assembly: GCA_026230045.1. Lineage (NCBI taxonomy): Eukaryota > Metazoa > Chordata > Mammalia > Chiroptera > Vespertilionidae > Corynorhinus > Corynorhinus townsendii. Next base: position 71,817,833 of record JAPDVU010000008.1, read on the forward strand.
TATTATTATTGACTCCTGCTGGTAGGACCAGGAAGTGGAGCTGGAACCATATCATTCTTATGTTGAAAGAATATATAACTAAAGTTTGCCCTAAATCTTCTTGAGTCAATACGTTTTCTCCATCAAGCACGGGTTGGTTGAGGGGAAGGTTTAGCGCTGCCCGTCACCTGCCAGAACAGTGGCTGTGGGAGCCAAGAGCCACGGGCAGTAGCAGGTGGGACAGATCTGTCTGAGATCCTGCTTTCTTGGCCCTAAGGACCTAAGAATGGGATGAAACCAAAAGAATACAAGTTGTTCATAGGAATCAGTTGTTGCTTAGTTGCCTATATACTAAAGGTGGTAAAAGAGACATAAAATGGTAGCCGTGGTGATTATTGTGGCATTAGCGCCACAGGGAGACTGAAGTAGAATTACTGACATCAAAATTAGTGATGACCACAGTGGCAGTGGCTACAAAAAGCAGCAGAACACAGTCCAATATAGTGGCCAGGGGAAGAGCCTGGTCTCAGTGGTAGAAGCATCTGGGACTGTGATTTGAGGAAGCAAGCAGGAGGCACCCAAGTGAGATAGGAAATGTGGTGAAGTAGCTACAATCAATAAAAGCTACAGAAACTGTGAAGAAGGAAGGCCACTCCCCCCCCCCCCCCCCGCCCACTGGATTTATGCCTTAAAACTGGCAAAGACCAGCTGGATCCAGCACAGTGACTAAATTCACCTGAGGGTAACCCCTAGCCTCATTAGAGGCTCATTGTAACACATCAGCATGCTGAGCCACACACCCTGTGCCACCTCGATATGCAATGAACCTAAAGCAGTCATATGTGTGGGGGGGAAAAAAATTTTTTTTTTTAATTTAAAGTTATCAAGACTGCATTATAAAATGTACAAAAACCTCCATTAAAAAAAAAAAGGGGGGGGATAGTAGGGCAATATCATGTAAGGAAAAATATCCTATAAGTAAATTACATCTAGAAAATTTTTACTTTACCAAATTAAGGTTCATTTGCAATGCTAACAGCAAGACGGCCATTAAAAACACACATGGTGTCTAAATAAGACAAAGGAAAATCGTTTGAACAAAAATAAAAAGGATCCCAAATCAATTATATAGAAAAGATTCCTTTATTAACTTGTGGTTGAGAATATATTTGTATATTTTCAGAAAACAACCCCAAGACCAGATGGATTCCTGCAACAGAGAGGAATTGACAGGAGTGCTCCAACCAGGAAGACAAGAGGAAAAAACAGTCCAGAGATGGAAGACGCTGACAACGCCTTGCCATGGGAGCAGTCAGCAGCTGTGCACCGCTGCAGGTTGCCTAGGACCAAACCAGAGAGGGTTGGACCTGCATTGCCACCATGTGCCCACCATCCAGATATCAATGCTGACATGTACACATAAGGAACTGTTGGACATTGAAATTGGGATTCAAACATTTTTTTGTTTTGTCTTGTTTTGTTATTATATGTTTATTTCCAGTCTGCAAAGGCAAAACTTTTTAAAGGAAAGAAATGGTGGGAAAAAGATACAGAGGCAAAGAAGCATTGAACAGACTGTCAAACTACATCGGGAAGACAGGGGAGGTTGGGCGAGGAGGGCTGTAAGAGACCAACCGAAGGACTTGTATGCTTGCATATAAGCACAACCAACGGATATAAGACACTGGGGCGGGGGGGCAGGGTGGGCAGGTGAAGGCATGTCCTGGGAGGTAGGGGAGGTCGGCGGGAGATCAAGGGGGGAAAAAAAGGAGACATATGTACTACTATTTGTAATACTTAAAACAATAAAAATAAAATAAAATTTAAAAAAAATAAAAATAAATAAATAAAAATAAAAATAGAAACGGAGAGCCCATATAAGGACACAGTGTGGCCAAGGGAGCTCCTCAGAAAACTCTCCAGCCCTTTCCTGGGAAGATGCTGAATATTCCTCCTGCTTCGTGAATACCCTGCCTTCCTCCCCGCCCCCCGCCCAAGTTAAATGAACCTCAATAAAGAAAGCAAATTCCACTAAAGGGGGCTATTCTATGTGTGGAGTAGCCACTCTGTCTCACTGCTTCACTAATAAACTCACTGTCACTTTAAACTCCATGCTGCCTCTAGTTTGAATTCTTTCCTGCATGAAGCCAAGAACCCACAGTGGGTCTCAGACCCTCAGGTCTCTGGACCCCCAGAACACCTGCAACACAAGCAAGCAGTGATGTTTTGAAGCTCTGGTTTTTGGCACAATTTCCAGAAACTGAGCCACTGGGGAGCAGGAGGCAAGACTGCAAGAAGCCTCATGACACTCTGAGGGGGTCGCCTGGAGAGTCTCAGACTTTCCTGGGAAAGATTTGGGGATCAGGACTCTCTTGGGGATGCAAGTGGAGCACAAGGTGGTAGGGAGAGCCAGGAAGCCCTACCCTCCAGACTGTTTAAGCTGAGCTGAGTCTCACTCCAGAGTCAAAGAGTTGGCAGGTGGTTAAATTTCCTAAAGAACAGAAACAATCAATCTTCTCTTGAAAACCTCCTCTTCCCACCCTCCCCCCAACAAGAAGCTCCTTGTATAATTTGAATTACATATATAAAAGCACATTGCAACTGCAAAGTGCCATGCATATGTAAGGTGGTTTTATTGCTGTTATTACAGCTAATGGCCTTCCAGAGGCTCCATCCCAGTGTAAAAGGACAAAGCACTCTTAGGGACACAGAATACTTGGATATCCACCCTCATGAAGAAAATGTCATTTACCCCCCCTGCCTTTGTTCTGATATTCAGAGACTTCGTAATCTTTTCTGGCATTTCCGTAAAGCCAAGAAACTGCTCTCTTTTTAAGCTAATTGCCTGGAAAAAGTATTCCCTCCTCCCTGATACGCAGAATATAAATGTCTTCCTGTCTAGCTAAGGCCGAGTCCTAAATACGAGCCACCGAAGGCAAGAGGGATGCATCCATCTCCATCATCATTTCCAGGCCACAGCCTCTGTACTCAGGCCCCCTGATTTACAAAAGTTGGGTTTCTCCTTTCTGTGTACAGCTTACCTGTGAGGCACAATGGTCATCTGACTGCAGGTCCCCTCAAATCCTTCCTATAGCCTCCTTCTGACTGTACAAATAAGTTGAATTTTCTCTTAGAAAAGTGGCATTGGTAATATTTTTCTCTGTTTGAAGAGCCAGAATAATAAAAGACACAAAATGTGAGGAGCCTGTTAGTTGGGTCACCTATTTGTTCATTCTCTTGTCAATATATACTGAGCCCTCTTATGCATAAGGCAGCTGGAAATAAAAAGATGGAGAAGACACAAACCCAACATGAGTTTCCCATTGACTTGACCATCTTGTTTCTCAGGATATGTGTTTGATCTTTAACTGGTTGTATATTCCAGAAGACTCAGTGTCAAGAAGAGAGGGGTGAACCTAAAATCAAGGGGGAGAATGAAGATGGTCAAGATCATTTAAGACGACTACTAAACTCTGGTCCATGCAATAAAATCCACATGGAGTCAAGGCAGAGAGGTTCAGATAATGAGGTAATACACATCTGAGGATGGAAAACACAGAAGGGGCAAATATGAGAATCACTGTCCATGAGCAAATCTCGAGACTAAGGCAACAGGGATTGACAAGGAGGCCTTGCTCATAACTGCCCTCTTTTCCTAAGACAGCCCACCTCCCCAACCCAAATCCACCTTACTCACTCCTATTTGTGCTATGTAACAAGTCTCAGCGTCACTTTCACCAGGAAACTCACCCTCATTGCCATCTCTCCCCCCTGGAGTTTGGTAACCATTCTTGTAATACCTGGTGCTTTTTTATACCACTGCATTCCAAATTTTGGTATATAATTATCTATCTGCATATCTCTCTTCTCCACCACACTGTGAGCTCCTTGAGTGCATGGATTTTTATCTTATTTATTATTTAGCACAGTGCCTGTTACATTTAGCACTCACAATTTTGGAAGGGAAGGAGGCAAGGAGGGAGGGAGGGAGGGAGGAAGGGAGGGAGGGAGGGAGGGAGGGAAGAAGAAGGGCTGGTACATTCTTCTGAAGCCTGATGTTGGCCCTGTGCAGGAATGCCTTCACTGACTTCACTTACACAGGACTTTGCGAATGAAAATATGCAGTACTTACTATGCCTCTCTCCTTTAGGTCAAGGGCAGAAAGTGAGCAATGTCAGTTAAGGTTTTTCAGTGTCTTCCTCTCAGCTGGAAAGACAAGCCATCTACAGCTGGCAAGCTCGTCTTGTCTTTGTGCTTTGGAGAGATTTGGCTCTGGGGCTCTTAACGGATCACACAATTTTATCCTGTCAAAAAGCACTGAAAACCTTTCTGGGGTGATTTATCATGGAAATGCACATGGCAGGGAAGGGGATGGGAATCACAGGAAGCAGAGGAAGTCACTCTCAGCCTGCAGTGCTCAGCTGGCAGGATGCCCGCGGCAGCTGTGTGTCTACCCCTCAGGGATGGGTAGGCTCCTGTGAGAAGACCAACTCCTGGAAATAAATAATCATTGTCGGGACAGTCCCACTCCAAGATGCGTGTTAACGCAGAACAGCCAGCTTGTAAACCCCGCCAAAGAGCATGGCAGGGTAAAGGGAGCCAGATTAATTTGCAGCTGTGGGCAATTCCTGAGAGATCAGCTAAAATATGACTAGCTCAGATGTGCTCCCAGAAATCAAAAGCAGCACCATCACTTATTTAAAGCCAGGGCATCCACAGCTAACTCAAGTCACTGCAAGAGAGAGACAGGGAGAAGAACATAAATAACCCGAAATTTGAGGCTTTCTCCTGTATCCTCAACATACCCGTGACTAGTTTGACTCCTCTCTCTTCACCTCCCTCCCTGGACACAGGGGCTCATTCAGAACACCCCTTGTTCTGTATAAGTGACTGTTTTTACGTTGGTATGTGTGCCAATATGACAGCGTTAACAAATGTGGACTCAAATGGAAAGCTATTGCCGTTTGTCAATGTTGCTTTAAAATAAAAGTGCCAGATTGCTCTATGGAGCCTGTGAGGGCAGAGAGGGGCCGTTGTTCCAAGGCTGAGAGCTTGCTCTTCACAGGGCAGAATGCTGAATCCCAGGAACACAAATATGGAATTCATAAGGCACCTGCCCCCAGGCCCTTGGATCTAGTGGGGGACATGAACCAGAGTCAGAGGTTGAAAATTAGCTAAAAGAAAGACCATTGCACTAATGCACGGTACTTTAAAAGAGGTGAGCCCAGTGTCCTGGGACAGAGAGAAGCCTCCGCAGGGCCTGACCTGAAAACAGTTTGTATAGGATGAAACGATGCCTTGGCTCACAGGCCAATGCGTGGGTTACCCAGCAGACCTCTCCTCAGAAGCTCAGCATGTACCCATTATTTTTAGGGACTTAGCAACACTTGAAACCATGCAATTTTACTTTTTCTATTCTTGTTTGTTCACAAAATTATCCTTTTCAAGGCAAATGTGGGGAGTTTGAAAATCCACTAACAATGAGGGAGTGATTCTTCTTCGCTAGAAGCAAGCAGGAGTGAAGATGGGGTGGTTTTCAATGTTTCAAGTTGTTCTTTTTCTTAAACACATTTTTATTGATTTCAGAGAGGATGGGAGGGGGAGAGAGAGACAGAAACATCAATAATGAGAAGGAGTCATTGATTGGCTGCCTCCTACACACCCTGCACTGGGGATCGAGCCCACAAGCCAGGCATGTGCCCTTGACTGGAGTAGAATCTGGGACCCTTCAGTCCGCAGGCAGACACTCTATACACTGAGCCAAACCAGCTAGGCTATAGCGTTCTATTTAAAAAGGGGCTTGAAGATGGCCTTTTGGGTTTTAGACCAAACAAACAAATAAATAATACAAAGAATTATCAAAACTCATGAAATTTTGCCATTTGTGACAAAATGGATGAACTTTGAGGACATTATGCTAAGCAAAACAAGTCAGACAGAGAAAGACAAATACCGTGGAATCTAAAAAAGATAGAGAGAAACAGAACTGATATATACAGAACAGAATGGCAGTTGCTAGAAGTGAGCTGTGGGGGGTATGCAAATGGTAATGGTACTAAAAAGGTACAGACTTTCAGTTATAAAATAAATAAGTCATGGGGATGTAATACTTGGATTAAATATTTGAAAATTTCTAAGAAAGTAGAACTTTAAAGTTATCACAAGAGAAAAAAAAACTGTAACTACATATGTGTGTTGATGCATGTAAACTAAGTTTACTGTGGTGACCATTTATCTATATATAAATTTATCAAATCATTATGTTGTACACCTAAAACTAGTATAATGTTATAAGTCAATTATATCTTTAAAAAATTAGAAACTTTCCAGAATTTAGAGTCTAGATCACTTTAATTTTACTATTTAATATGTATGCTTCCGCTGATACTAATAAATAACCAGAATTTTTTTTTAATTTATTGAAATCCAGAAAGCACTTTTTTGGTGAATAAAAACTGGGTGACTTAAAACAACAGACATTATTCTCTCATGGTTCTGGAGACTAGAAGTTCAAAATCAGGCATCAGCAGGTGGGTTCCTTTCTTGGAGGTTCTTAAGAAGAATCTGCTCCTGCCTCCCAGGATCTGGCAGCTGCTGGCAACCCCTGATGATCCTTAGCTTGTATGCATCACTCTGATCTCTGCCTCCATCTTCACATGGCTTCCCCCTGTGTGTCTACGTCTCTGCATCCAAATGTCCCTCTTCTTGTGAGGACACCTACTCACTGAGTTAAGTCTACCCTAAGCCAGTATGACCCCACCTTACTTTATTATATTTTTAAAGACTCTCCTTATGAATAAGATCATATTCACAGGTTCTGGGTGTTAATACTTCAACATATTTTTTAGGGGGACACAAGTCAACCCACAACAAATACTCACTAACCTGCTCACTTTCCAACCATTAACTATTTATCAAAGATAAGTTATTCATCTCCCAAAACTCAGTCCATACACATGTCAGCTCCCCCTTTTATCTTATTTTCTCATCTTGAATGTTGCCTGCATACCTCCCAAAACCATTGGGGGGAATTATGCATTTGGCAATAACCAAAGAGGGAAAAAATTCTTTTCTGACTTTTTAGCTGAAGGTCTGTGTGATCTACTCACTGTTCCCCACTCTAAAATGTATGTGTATGTGCATATCCAAGTGTGTTATGCTTGAACATAATATATCTGAAAGGGCTCTTTGTGGTTTCTCTATTTGCACTCTCATTTTTCTTCTTTCTGTAGAGACTTGACATTCTAGAACACTGCACATTCTGAACAAAATGCTTCTCTTATTCAGCACCACATTTTGGTAGATAAATGGTGAATGAAATACTAAAAGTAATCTATAATTTTCTCTTAACAAGTGGCAGAGGAGTAATGGGGTAATGATGTTTTTATAAAGGAAAGACTAATTACAGTGGGAATCAAACATAGCAAAGACGCGATTTTAATCTTTCATAACATAAAATGTCACTAACACATCTGCATATTTTAGCTTTTTCATAATAGTAGCTTGAAATAATCATAGTTGGGGAACACGTTTGTACTAAAGTTGTCCCAAAGTTTGATTTATAGTTGGTCATCTTCCATTTGGTAGCAGATTAGGAAAAAAAGCAGCAGTAGTGAGAAGTCTGGCAGACTTTGCCCTTGAGGTTAACATATTAAACAAAAATGAAAACGAATCTATCTTCAGACGGAAGTGTGGTACTTAAAAGTTGACTGTTTGAGAGACAATCTTGTAAAATATTTTTCTTAAAAGTAATTTTATTAGCCCTAGCTGGTTTGGCTCAGTGATAATGCATCAGACTGCAGACTGAAGGGTACTGGGTTTGATTCTGATCAAGGGCACATGCCCAAGTTGCAGGCTCAATCCCCAGTGTGGGGCATGCAGGAGGCAGCCAATCAATAATTCTCCCTCATCATTGATGTTTCTATCTCTCTCTCCCTCTCCCTTCTTCTCTGAATCAATAAATATATATTTTTAAAATTATTTTATTAGAATTAAAAACTGTAGAAAAATAGTACCATATTTCAAAAGTTGTATAAGAGATCTATTCTAATTTCCCTTGCTTTCTGGAGCTAGATAAATCTATATATAACCATCCCTGGTATATGCTTAACTCATTATCTCTATATATAGATCTGTAGACAGAACATTCACTGTGAACATAGGTCACACTGTATTCACAGGAGGATTGCATCTTAAAACCTTGAATCTACAAAATTCCTTAAATAGAGTTGGCCCTGGGAAGTGAGAAGTCACTAGAAGCCCAGTGCATGAAATTCATGCACTCAGGGGGATCCCTCAGCCTGGCCTGTGCCCTCAGGGGATGTCCAACTGATGGCTTAGCCCCACTTCCCATGGGAAGCAAGCCTAAGCTGGTAGTCAGACATCCTTGCCACTGCCGCTGCACTCGCCAGCCGTGAGCCCAGCTTCTGGTTAACAGACATTCCCCCTGTGGGAGCGCACTGACCACCAAGGGCAGCTCCTGCATTAAGCATCTGTCACCTGGTGGTCAGTGTGCATCATAGCGACTGGTAGTTCCACCGTTCGGTTGATTTGCATATTAGTCTTTTATTATATAGGATATATATATATATATTCATTCGACAAACATTTACTGAGTATCTATTACATGTACACACTTTTGTCCATTGCTGTGAGTTTAACAATAACATCAAAAAGAAAACGTCCCTGTCCTGTCCTCTAGGATCTTATAATAAGGGGAAAAGCCTACAACAATTCCAATGTTGGCATTGTGGCTAACTATGCCACATTTAATATAAGTAAAGGAATCCTTCTGATATAATACAAGTATCCCCTGCAGAAGTAACAAAAGCAAACTTTGAAGCATATTGTTGAGCTTTAAAAAAGTAAGAGAATGCTATAGAGGGGGAAAAGGAACGTGGGATGTAAATCAGATCATGGCCTATCAATCAGAAGCCAGGGATAACAAGGAAGACAAATAAAAGTACAGCATAAAGTTGTAAAAATGAGTTCAAATACATCAGTAACAGTAATAAATGAAAATATAATTTATAGTTAAAAGATTTTGAGATAATTTTTTAAATAAGCAATATGTTATTTCTATGAAACAAACATAAAAAATTAAAACTACAAAAATGGAAAAAGCACACACTGGATAAATACTAATTAACAGAAAACAAATAATTATATCAAATAATTAAATTTTGAGACAAAAAGAATATTTAAAGAGGGTCACTGCTTAATGATAAAAACTTCAATAAATAAGGATCATCATGTGTACCCAATAAAATAACCTCAGGATTTCAAAATAGAGGCCAAATAGGCAGAAGTGTCACATACCTCCTCCTGGAGCCAGGTCAGAAAAGCAACTAAATCGGAGAACATCCACCCAGAATGAACAAATAAGACACAACTGAAAAGGTAATTTTCAATAAGGAAGGGCAGAGGACACTTAGAGAATGCCACTTGCCAGCCATAGCCTTCATGGAACCACCACCGTGCCCTAGCAGTGAGTGGCGCAGTTCCTCCCAGCAGGCTCCCAGACATCTGCAGTGAGCACTCACCAGAGTGACCTCCCACACCAGGAGTCCTCACCAGCCCATGGGGAACCAGCATCCCAAGATCCGGCTCTGGGACCCCACAGTGAGTGCAATCCAGGGGGACCCCTGTGCCCTGCCATGGCCCCAGGCCCCAAACCATGCCACCAGTCTGACCTGGAGCTACCCAGCAACTGCTCCATCCTGGTCCCCAGGACAGTTCTGCTGACCCAAAACAACCCAGTGTGCATCCCCCTCTGGGCCACAGGAAAGCACAGACTGTGCGACTCAGAGAAACCCAAGCCCATTTCACCCAGGGCCCCAGGAGGGGTGACACAGAGCAATCCAGCATGTGCCTCACTCCAGGCCAAAGGAAAGCAAGGACTGTGCAACCCAGAGCAACCCTGAGCCCAGGGACTTGCTGCTACTGTGAGTTGGAGTAACCCAGTGCATGCTCCACTCCAGGCCACAGGAGAGCTTTGACTATGTGACCCAGAGCAACCCACAGTCTCACCAGGCTACCTGGAGCAACCCAGCACGCACCCCACTCCAGGTCACAGTAGAGTACTGCCAGGGCAACCCTGAGCAATATGGTGTGCCCAGCCAGGGACCACAGGACCACGCTGCAAGTGTGCTGCCAGAGGGACCTAGGGTGCCACCCTGCCATGGGTGCCAGAGCCACACAATGAATTGAATGCCAGAAGGCTCTAGATCCTCACAGGGAGTCACACACCAGAGGAACTATGCACATGAACCTACCACCCCAAGCATCTGAGGCAGAAAACTGGGGGAACAGATCTGTGGGAAAAGGGAATACAACTCAGAGCAGAGACAATAAAGGTATGAGACTCAAGGCAGACCCAGACTCTAGGCTAACGATTTCCGGACCATGGGCCTGATAGGGTATTCAACCTCTCAACCCACAAACAAGATGCCCAGGGCCAGAAAAGACAGCAAAAATGGGAAGACAAAGAAACAACCCCCCAGGAAAGAAAAGGCGGAATCTCCAGAAAAAGAACTAAATGAAATGGAGGCAAGCAATATGTCAGAGAAAGAATTCAGAGTAAAGGTCATAAAGTTCCTAAACTGGCTAGATGAGAAAATCAACAACATCTGTAAGATCAAGAGGAAATCAAAAATGACATAGCTCCAGTACAAAACACAAAGGAAGGTTTCAACAGTAGACTAGAAGAAGTGGAGAATCCAATCAGTGAGTTAGAAGACACGGTAGAGGAAAAAATCACAATCTGATTTTTTGGAAGAAAAAAAAAAGCAGGAGGAGAGTTTAAGAGAGCTTTGGGGTAACATTAAAGGAAACAACATCCACATAAGAGGGGTGCCAGAAGTTCAAGAAGAGGAGCAAGGAATAGGAAACCTATTTGAAGAAATAATGACAGAAAACTTCTGTGAGTTGGGGAAGAAAATAGTCACACAAGCACAGAGAGTCCCAAACAAGATGAAACCAAAAAGAACCACACCGAGACATATCCTAATTAAAATGGCAAACGTTAATGACAAAGAAATAAGTTTAAGGACTGCAAGAGAGAGACAGAAAGTTACCTACAAGGGATCTCCCCTTAGACTATCAAAGGATTTCTCAACAGAAACACATCAGGCAAGAAGGGAATGAAATGAAGTATACAAAGTGAAGGAAAATAAGGGATTGAATCCAAGAATATTCTATCAAACAAGGCTATCAATCAAAATTTAAGGTGAAATCAGGAGATTTGCAGACAAAAATAAATAAAAGGCTAAGGGAGTTTACTGCCGCCAAGCCCACAATGCAAGAAATGCTAAAAGGAGTGTTGTAAAAAGAAGAAATAGAAAGGAAAGAAGGAACACAGCCATAAAGAATAAAAATGGCAACAAGCACGTACCTATCAATAGTAATCTTAAACATAAATGGATTAAATGCTTCCATCAAAAGATATAGGGTAGCTAAATGAATAAGAAATTGTGACCCATATACATACTGTCTACAAGAGATCCACCTCAGAACAAAGGATTCACACAGAGTGAAAATGAAGGGATGGAAAAAAAATTTTTTCAGGCAAACTGAAATAAAAAAACAAAAAGCTGCAGTAGCAATACTTATATCTGACTAAATAGACCAAAGTGAAAGCCATAACAAGAGATAAGGAAGGCCACTACATAATACTAAAGGGATCAATACAACAAGAGGATATATCTCTGGTAAACATATATGCACCCATTACAGGCGCACCCAAATATCTATATTTAAAAAAAAAAACTTCTGGAAGATATCAAGGGAGAGATCAACAGCAATACAATCATAGTAGGAGACTTTAATACCTCATTGACATCACTGGATAAATCTTCCAGACAAAAAAGTCAACAAAGAAACAGCAATCCTAAAAGACTCACTAGATCAGATAGAACTAATTGACATCTTCAGAAAATTTCACCAGAAAACAATGGAATATACATTCTTCTCAAGTTCATATGGGTCATTTCCAAAGATAGACCACATATTAGGACACAGGCTTAAATCTCTTCAAATTCAAGAAGATAGAAATCATATCAAGTATCTTCTCAGATCACAATGGCATAAAATTAGAAATCAACTACAATAAAAAAAAAATCAAACACTTGGAAGCTAAATATCATCCTATTAAATAGTGATTGGGTTACCAAAGAGATCAAAGAAGAAACAAAAAGCATCCTTGAAACAAATGACAATGAAAACACAACACTCCAAAATCTATGGGACACAGTGAAATCAGTCCTGAGAGGGAAGTTCATAGCTCTACAGGCGTACCTCAAAAAAAAACAGCAACATAAAAAAACTGGTAATAAATTATCTAATTCTGCACATTAAAGAATTAGAAATAAAGCAACAAGATAAGCTCAGAGTAATCAGAAGGAAGGAAATAATAAAGATCAGAGAGGAAATAAATGGCATAGAGACCAAAAAGCAATATAAAACATCAACAAAACCAAGAGCTGTTTTTTTTTTTTGAAAGGATAAACAAGACTGATGAACCTCTAGCCAGGCTCACCAAGAAACAAAGAGAGAGGACCCAAATAAACAAAATCAGAAATGAAAGAAGTGAAGTAACAACCAACCCCACAGACATAAAAAGGATTGTAAAAAAAAAAAAAAAAAGTTACAAACAACTCTACTCCAAAAAACTGGACAATGTAGATGAAATGGACATATTCTTAGAAAAATACAATCTTCCAAAATTCAATCAGGAAGAATAAAAAAAAAAAAAAGCCTGAATAGGCTGATAACTGCCAATGAAATTGAAGCAGTAATCAATAACCTTCCAGTAAACAAAAGCCTTGGACTGGACAGCTTCACAGGGGGATTTTAACAAACATTTAAAGAAGAACCAAAACTTCTCCTCCTCAGACTATTCCAAAAAATTCAAGAGAAAGGCACACTTCCAAGCTTTTTCTATGAAGCCAGCATTACCCTAATCCCAAAACCAGATAAAGACACTATAAAGAAAGAATTATAGGCCAATATCCCTGATGAACATAGAGGCTAAAATCCTCAACAAAATTCTAGCAAATCAGATCCAGCATTATATTAGAAAGATTATACATCATGACCAAGTGGGATTTACCCTGAGTGGCCAGATTATTATGATCTCTGAACACATAATAATCTGGCCACTCAAAAAATATATATATATATGTATATATATATACTTTTTTTTTTCCACAGGCCCAGTGCATGAATTCATGCATGGGTGGGGTCCGGCCAGCCTGGTCAGGGGGAGGGGACATGGGTGGCTGGCCAACCTGCCTGCTGGTCGAACTCCTGGTTGAGGGGACAATTTGCATGTTAGCCTTTTATTATATAGGATATACACTGAGTGACCAGATTATTATGCGTTCAGAGATCATAATAATCTGGTCACTCAGTGTATTCTGGGAATGCAAGGCTGGTACAATATATGCAAATTAATGAACGTTATATATCACATAAACAAATTGAGAGACAAAAATCACTTAATAATATCACTTGATGCAGAAAAAGTATTTGACAAAATCCAGTACCATTTCTTGATAAAAACTCTCAGCAGAGTGGGAATACATCAACATAATAAAAACCTTATATGACAAATCTATGGCCAACATCATACTCAATAGGCAAGAACTAAAACCATTTCCCCTCAGAAGAGGAACAAGACAGGGATGCCCACATTTACCACTCCTTTTTGATATAGTACTGGAAGTGCTACCATATCAATCAGACAAGAAGAAGAAATAAAAGGCATCCAAATTGGGAGAAAAAAAGAAGTAAAGCTGTCATTATTCGCAGAGGTCATGGTATTATACATAGAAAATTCTAAAGATTCCATCAAAAAACTACTATACTTAATAAATGAATTTGTCAATGTAGCAGGATACAAAATTAATACCCAGAAATCTATGGCTTTTTTAATACACCAATAATGAACACACAGAAAGAGAAACTAAAAAAATCTCATTTACCATTGCAACCAAAAAAATTAAGATACCTAAGAATAAATTTAACTAAGGGGGTAAAGGACCTGTACTCAGAAAACTACAGGACCTTGAAAAAAGAGATAGAGGAAGACATAAATAGATGGAAGAGCAATCTGTGTTCATGGATTGATAGACTCAACATCATTAAAATGCCCATACTACCCAAAGCAATCTATAGATTCAATGCACTCCCCATTAAAATACCAATGGCATATTTCACAAACCTAGAACAAACTCTCCAAAAATTCATATGGAATTAAAAAAGACTCTGAATAGCTGCAGCTATCCTAAAAAGAAGAACAAAGTTGAAGGGATCACAATACCAGATATCAAGCTATATTACAAAGCCACTATTCTCAAAACTGCCTGGTACTGGCACAAGAACAGACATATAGATCAATAGAACAGAACAGAGAACCCAAAAATTGACCCAAACCATTATGCTCAATTAATATTTGACAAAGGAGACAACACAGTCTCTCCAATAAATGGTGTTGAAAAACTGGACAGATTCATGCAAAAAAAAAATGAAACTAGACCACTAACTTACACCATTTATACAAATAAACTCAAAATGGATAAAGACTTAAACATAAGACAGAAATACATAAAAATCTTAGAAGAATTGATAGGCAGCAAAATATCAGATATATGTCATAGCAATATCTTTACCAATATAGCTCCTAGGACAATGGAAACTAAGGAGAAAATAAACAAATGGGACTACATCAAAATTAAAAGCTTCTGCACAGTTAAAGAAACCATCAACAAAACAACAGAACCCACTGCATGGGGAACATATTTGCCAATGTTATATTCAATATGGGCCTCATCTCCAAAATTTACAGGGAACTCATACAATTTAACAAAAGAAAGATAGACATTCCAATTAAAAAATGGGCAAAGGACCTAAATAGACACTTCTCAAAAGAGGACATACAGAAGGCCAAGATACATATGAATACATGCTCCAAGTTACTAATCATCAGAGAGATGCAAATCAAAATGACAATGAGGTAGCATCTTACACTGTCAGCGTGGCTATCATCAACAAATCAACAAACAAGTGCTGACGAGGATGTGGAGAAAAAGAAACCCTCGTGCACTGCTGGTAGGAATGTAGACTGGTGCAGCCACTATGGAAAACAATATGGAGTTTCCTCAAAAAAATGAAAATGTAATTCTCATTTGACCCAGTGATCCCACTTCTAAGAAAACAGAAACACCAGTCAGAAAGGAACATGCACCCCTATGTTCATAGCAGCACAATTTACAATAGCTAAGATCTGGAAACATCCTAAGTGCCCATCAGAAGATGAGTGAATTAAAAAACTGTAGTACATCTGCATAATGTAATACTACACTGCAGTTAACAAGAAAGAACTCTTACCATTTGCAACAGCATGGATAGACCTGGAGAGCATTATGCTAAATAAAAAAGCCAATCAGAGAAAGATAAATATCACATGATCTCATTTATTTCGGGAATATAATGAACAACATAAACTGATGAACAAAAATAGATCCAGAGACATAGAAGCTTCCAACCAAACATCAAACCTCAGAGGGAAGGCAGGGGAAGGTGGTGGTGGGGAAGGGGGATGTTTAAGAGATCAACCAAAGGACTTATATTCATGCATATAAGCATAACCAATGGACACAGATAATAGGGAAGTGAGCGCATGTGCTGGGGGGATGGAAGCGGGAGGGGGGAGGTCAAGGGGGCGTGGGGGAAGGAAACATATATAAAACTTTAAACAATAAAGAATTTAATTTAAAATAAAATAAAAATAACCTCAAAAAATATAGAATGAATGTCAAGTAATGAATACATTTACTATCTTCCAGGAGTTTTCAGCATTTCTCTTTCAATTATTGTAATCAAACAGACAAAATTTTAACTTAAAGCTTGATTTGATAGATATTGATAGGACCATGCATCCAACAATAAGAAATACATATTATCCCCAAGATCCATTGAACATTTACAAAAATCATCTCAATATTAGGCTATAAAATAAGTCTCAACAAATTTCAAATTACCCACATCACACAGAGCAAATTCTTTGACCACAGTTAAATAAGAAGTTAGTAACAAAATAATTTAAGACCCTATGATTGGAAATTAAAATATTTTAAATATGAGTCAATGAAGAAGTAATGTAAATTAAAATATTAGAAGTGACTAGTAATAATGCATACTAAAATTTTGTGTGCTTACCAGAGGAAAAAAGCTAAAATTTTTAAGTTGAATGTCTTTTTTTCTTTTTAATGTCTATCTTTAAAAAAAATTAAAACAGTATAATTTTTCTAGATGAGACTTTCTACTATCTAATAAGCATATGTACTGGTGATTTCTGAAGTAGCATGGAAATGGCTCTTCAAAAAAACTATATTTCACTACTTCATAGGGAATATAGTTAAGAATATTATAATAACTAAGTATGGTGCCAGATGGGTACTTAAAATATTGGGGGAATCACTTTGTGAAGTTTATGATTGTCTAACCACTATACTCTACACCTGAAACTAATACAAAATAATATTGAATGTCAACTGTAATTGTAAAATAAAATTAAAAAATAAATTTAACTGATTTCTACATCATCTTTAGGTCAAAACACAATATGAATATATTAGTAATAAGCAAATTATATCCTTAAAACTTTTCAAGAAACATTTTAAAAGAAACTATGTTTCAGATAAATATCCATGTCTTTTTTTAAAAAAACACAGACAATGGAAAAAGGCCCAAAGAAACTAAAAAGAAAAGAAGAATAATTATAAGAGCAGAAACAAACAACAGAGAGAACATTGCATAGAGTACCAACAAATATTTCTCTGAGGAGACTAATAAAAATGCTAATTCCCTGGTTAGACTAATCAGGTATAAAAGAGTGAAGTATATAATCAAGTATAAAAGAACAAAGACAAATAACAGCAAAAAATAAACAGGGATCACACTATAGATAGAGCAGAAAATTAAAAAGAGAATAACTTCAGCTAAGAAATTTTAAAACACATAAAATTGACACTTTCTTATAAAAAAGCAATTACCAAAACATGACTCATGAAGAAATAGAGAACTTGAAGAGTTCCATAATCATTAAAGAAATTAAATTAGTAGTTAATGATCATCCCACAAAGAAAAAAAAATAAATGGAATTTCAATCTTTTAAAAACTCTTTTAGGGAATAAATACAAAGAATATTCTTCAATTTATTTATTTATTTTTTTATATTCTTCAATTTATATGCAGTTGAACCTTGAAAAACATGGTTTTGAACTGAACATGTCTACTTATCATTTATACACAGATTTTTTTATGTGTGTGTTGTTGTTTTTTTCAATAAATACCTGTACTGTTTCCAATCCAAAATTGGGAGTGAAGGGATGTGGAGGGCTGACTGTATGCATGTATCTGTGCCACTTTATACCAGGAACTTGAGCATCCACAGATTTTAGTATCCAGGGGAGAGTCCTGGAATCAGCCTCCAGTGGATTCTCAGTCAGGGCACATACCCGGGGTCCGAGCTCAATAACCAGTGTTGGGCGTGCAGGAGGTAGCCAATCAATGATTCTCTTGCATCATTGATGCTTCCATCTCTCTCTCCCTCTCCCTTCCTCTCTGAAATCAATAAAAATATTTTTGTAAAAAGAGTCAACTATGTTTCCTGGACATATCTACACATATGTACTAGAAGACAGAGCAGTTAATGGGAATAAAGAGCAATCAAATGAAAACAATTCAAATGTATATCACCGAGAAAGGGAAAAACAATATGGCAATTTAATGCTACAGAATCTTCTAAGTGAAGTGAATGAGCTACAGCTGCATACATCAAGATGGATGACTACCAAAAAAGTGGGGGAACCCCCTTCTAAAGGAGGTCTCCTGCCCCCATGGCTGCTTCGCGCTTCCCACACCCAGCTCAGATAGGGACCCCGGCAACAGAAAGAGACCTGGCCCAGCTCACATTGAGATACAGGGGACAGACAGAGACTTGGCCCAGCTCAGATCGGGACCCAGGTAACAGACAAGAGATTTGGCCGACAGCAGTTGCCCTATATCTAAATTCAGCGAGCATTTGGAATGCTCAGGGCCCACTCAAGAATGCAAATAATCCTTCCCACTAATATTTACAGGGTAAACTAAGATTGTTGGTAGAGTATTAAATTTGACAGTAAAATAGTAATCGAGTTTTCAGATTAATTTAAATAGCCTAATTGAAATAAGTGAATATTCAAGTACTGGACAAAAAGCTGTTCTTAAAGTAATAACTAAAATTTCTATTGGTAGTTCATTTCATGGTAAAATTCCTGAATATGCAATGAACCTAAAGCAGTCATATGTGTGGGGGGGGGGGGAATTTTAAATTTAAAGTTATCAAGACTGCATTATAAAATTTACAAAAACCTCCATTAAAAAAAAAGGGGGGGGGATAGTAGGGCAATATCATGTAAGGAAAAATATCCTATAAGTAAATTACATCTAGAAAATTTTTACTTTACCAAATTAAGGTTCATTTGCAATGCTAACAGCAAGACGGCCATTAAAAACACACATGGTGTCTAAATAAGACAAAGGAAAATCGTTTGAACAAAAATAAAAAGGATCCCAAATCAATTATATAGAAAAGATTCCTTTATTAACTTGTGGTCGAGAATATATTTGTATATTTTCAGAAAACAACCCCAAGACCAGATGGATTCCTGCAACAGAGAGGAATTGACAGGAGTGCTCCAACCAGGAAGACAAGAGGAAAAAACAGTCCAGAGATGGAAGACGCTGACAACGCCTTGCCATGGGAGCAGTCAGCAGCTGTGCACTGCTGCAGGTTGCCTAGGACCAAACCAGAGAGGGTCGGACCTTCATTGCCACCATGTGCCCACCATCCAGATATCAATGCTGACATGTACACATAAGGAACTGTTGGACATTGAAATTGGGACTCAAACATTTTTTTGTTTTGTCTTGTTTTGTTATTATATGTTTATTTCCAGTCTGCAAAGGCAAAACTTTTTAAAGGAAAGAACTGGTGGGAAAAAGATACAGAGGCAAAGAAGCATTGAACAGACTGTCAAACTACATCGGGAAGACAGGGGAGGTTGGGCGAGGAGGGCTGTAAGAGACCAACCGAAGGACTTGTATGCTTGCATATAAGCACAACCAACGGATATAAGACACTGGGGCGGGGGGGCAGGGTGGGCAGGTGAAGGCATGTCCTGGGGGCTGGGGAGGTCGGGGGGAGATCAAGGGGGGAAAAAAAGGAGACATATGTACTACTATTTGTAATACTTAAAACAATAAAAATAAAATAAAATTTAAAAAAAAAAGTGGTCACAGAAAAACTCATACAGTATATCATCCATCTAAATGGAAAGATGTGAAAAATAATAAATACAAGTGATACCAAGTGTCATGGAAGTTCTGAGGAAGAACTTCTGCCTATAGGAATCAGGGAAGTAACATTTGAACTGGACTTTGAGCAACAGAGACAATTTCTGGAAAGAGACAGAGAGGATTGAATACATATAAATGCAGTCCAAGCAAAACAACAGTCTGAGCATGGTACTGAGATTCCCTTATTCTTCAGAAAACAATGTAACTGAAAAATTAGGCATGTCATGGGAAATCATAAGAGCAGAGGTAAGGTGAGAACAGAGACAGGTTGGGGCTAGGGAGCCAAGAGGCCCTGGCCTGCTATATTCGAGGGATCTCTGTTCTTGTCTTCCCCCTTGAGCAGTGCCCTGTCCTGTGAGCTACACCCTCTCACCTTCTCCCAAGTCCTCGCTCTGCTCCTCTTCCCCAACACCACTCCTATTCCCAGCACCTGAAAATAACAGCAGATGATGCTGGCATTATGATGAACAACATCACCTTTAAATGAGTGTGAAGTAACACCAATAATCTGGATGGAAAAAGTCTGCATTGGCCCAAAGCATTCAGCAAACCCCTAAAACCTTGAATCCACCAAGAGAAGGCCCAAGGTGTATACCTGGTGGGGGGTCTGTCCCTTGAGCAAGAATTCTCATACACATACCTAATTTGGGAGACAGCTTCATAAACAAACAATGTGCTTTCCATCTATATTCATTCCTCGTCATTCCCAACAGGAGTTGGGTCTTTCTGGAGCCCTGCAGCTAGTCTCATTATAGCTGCTCCTCCATCCCAGTGGTAGTTTTCAGTGGTAATAGCCAAGTGTTATTAGACATAATCCAGAAGTGATTAGCCACTTATTTTCAGTTTGCAGAAGAGCCATTCAGTGTTCATTCAAGCACTAATGCTTTCTAAAACCAAATGGGAACTGTATTGAGTAAAATACTCTTCATTGTATTGAAAATAGTTTGTTGTTCAAGGTAATGTTTGAAATGTAAACAAAAAAATCATTGGCAGAATATCAATTTGTACTTTTTAAAAAAATTACTTTCTCTTATCATTTCCCTTCTAATTGATCTTAATACATTTAAAAATAAGAACAGAGAAAGTATATTTTGTGTAATATAACTCAAAAGAAGAGCTCTACTTATTTCCAGGAAAACGGTGAGGGGAGGAACTTATTTTTCCTTGCTATCTCTTATTTTGCTCTTAGAAGATTTTACAGCAAGTTGAACTCAGCTGAACATGAATATGAAGGCTACTCTTTGTAAGGAAAATAATGTTATTGACCTCTGATCAAAAGGAGTGATGATGAATTTTAACTGATCCAACCCTATGCTTTAAAATATTTCCTCAGTTCTACCTCAAACAAGGCTTCAGAAATGGAGTAGACAACTGAGTGGGACTTAGGGTGCCAGGTATTACCAATGTATTACACTCACGTGTAAGTGGAGCTGGTTGAGAGCCTTGGCCAACTCAGAGCTCAGACACAGATCCAGCCAGTCAGGGTACCAGACTGAAGTTGGGAGAGCAAGAGCAAAGCTGGTACACACAGCACAGAACATTTTTGTTATCAGTCCAGAGATCTACCAAAGCAAACATTTATGTTATGAATTGAGGGTTTGGAATTCTGGTCTCCCTTTTTAAAGAGGTAGGCCCAAAGCTGAAATTTCTCAGAAAAACAAGACTAACGTTTACAAAACAATAAGCTGAGAAATGGGTGAAATAAGTGAGTGTTGGAACAGAGCCCCTCAATACAATGCAAACCCTTGGCTTCATTAGCATTGAGCTCTAAACACTTAAACTAGCCAGTCTGCTGCAGAACCCAATTCATCAACAATTATTAGGGCTACTCAAAAAATTAAGTGATAAAGTGAGAGCATGAGGGCATTTTGTTTGTAAGTGTGAGAAACAGCCAGGAATAGTTAAGGCAAAGAAAGTGTATTGAGGTGCATCATGGAACCTAAGCCAGGCATATTCGGACCTGAATAAGATCTCAAAGCGGGAACACATTCACCACGAGGATTCCTCTCCCTCCCCAGCCTCTGCTTCTCTGGGTGCCCCTGCTACATTCTCCTCTCCGTGGTGACCAGAAACCCTAGTGTTGTAGGTCTTAAAGGTTCAGCCCTCAGAGACCGACTTACTGCTTTCTCTGATCCCAGTACAGGAGGAACTTGGTGGCCCAGATCCAGTCAGATGCCCAAACATAAACCAGTCAACTCTGGCAAGACAGCAGGCACTTTGGCCCCAGCTGGATCAGATGTCCAACCTTGTATGAGTCAGTGGTGGTCAAAGGGATGAAGTCATGACAAAATACATCCATTCGGGCAGAAATAAGAAAGATGAAGTTGGCAGCTGTCATTTCCAGAAGCAGCAGATGCTGAGCATATAAATAGTATATATTCACAAAACAAGTAAACTAGCCATGAACTACACATCCTCCAATTATCGGGTTAATAGCACAATATTTTATTAGGTCAAGAAGAGAGACTCAGCTGCCCCTGACTATAATCATGTCCTTCATATAATCTTCTTTAAGAATCGTTGCAACTCCTTCTCCCAGATGTAGATGAAACTTCTACACTCCTCAGTTCCTAAGTCTCCCCCCAGAACCCACAGGCAGGTGAAGGTATGGTATGCAGTTCATGCCACACCACCAAAGTCCGCCCAGCTGAAAGGCAGGGTAACCGAGGAGGAAGAACCAGCTTTCCTGACAGATTTGGTTCACATTCTTAATCCCGGTGCACTAGTTTTGTGACTGTGGGCATGTTGCTGAACCTCTCTGAGCCACGGTTTCCTTACCTGCAAGATGTTGGAAAGAATACATACCTTGCAAGGTTGTCTAATGGCTGTATAGGAGCACTATGCCTGACACATGGTAACTATTGAATTATGAATATGAATGACTCCCTCACAACCTCTAAGAGCGAGCACACAGTTGGCCCTGGGAATGTCATGTTCCATTTCATATTAACCTAATTCCTTGTGAAAAGCTCTCTTTTCCTACCCGTATACCCAAAAGACACAGTTAATATAGATTCCAATTAGGGCATACTAAAAAGAATGAGGATGAGATGGGGGAGGGCAGTTTTTACTTTGGCTTTTCCCATAGATTTTCTTACTTTATCTAAAATGATGCTACAAAATATCTCAAATCCAATGATAACTTTCAAATCTGACCTAAGAAACACAATCTAGCAGCACTAATACCCTGAAATGTGTATTTATGTGTGTATGTATATATATATAATTTTATATAGGGAAATAGATAATATACTATATAACATTATATTTTTTGTTTACTATTTAAAATATTATACATTTATAATATTTTATTTTGTAATTTTATTTTTATTTCATTTTTTAAAATGCACTCAAGTAATTTTTAAGTGAAATATTCAGGAAAATAATAGCTAACATTACCTCCAGAGTATAGTTGCCCACCAGGATTTCAGAGTATTAATCCTTTTATTTTACAAATGAGGAAACTAAAATTCAGGGATGTGAACTGACTTGTCTCGGGTCAGCCAGTTTAAATATCAGGGGCAACTTGAAGCCTTATTTCCAGGCCAGTGTCTCCCTCACACATTCCCTGGCATATGTAGCTACAGGAGGAAGGCAGGACCCTCAGCGGGCCCCAGAGGAGAACAGAGAGAGAGCTGCACAGAGATTGGAGCAGATCCCAGATCCCTCAAATGTACTCTCTGATAAAGGGGAGGAAAGCAGGCCTTATACCCCACACTTTATCCTGGCCACTTTCCTTGGCCAGATGTAAGTGACTTGAGAATTATCTATTATTTTGTAATGTCTAAAGCTCTATTACCATAAATAATCAAAAACAGTTTTCAGGCCTGGCTGGTGTTGCTCAGTGGTTAAGCATTGACCAGGAGGTCACAGTTTGATTCCCAGTGAGGGCACATACTTGGGTTGTGGGCTCAGCCCCCAGTAGGGGGCATGCAGGAGGCAGCCTGTCAATAATTATCCCTCATCATTGATGTTTCTATCTCTCTCTCTCCCTTTCTCTTCCTCTTTGAAATCACTAAAAAAAAAAATTTAAATAGCTTTCATTACAGTCCCTCAAATAGCAATAGTAATAGAAGAAATAATGTAACCAGCACATGATAATAAATTATTCCAATATTCCTGTCTCAATCTCTGGCTTTAATTCATGTCAACTAGAAAAATACAAATGCTTGTGACATCTCTGTACACCCTATTCCTTGCTTCCATGCTTTTGCTCCTGCTCACCTGCTGACTGGAATTTCCTTCTGCTCTTTCCTTGGCTCATCATCCTTTGAGATGGGTAACTCAGACATCACCTCCTCCAGGAAGCTTTTCCTCACTCATTTTTGTGCCCTGGTCCATCGTAGGCTTCAGTGAAGGTGTGCTGAGTGCTTTATGTTGAATGGAAGAGGTGTTTTGCTATAACTCAATACCAGAATTCCCCTTTTTCCAATCCCAACCCACAGCAGCCATCCCAACATCTCCTCTAACAACACTTAAAGGCATGTAAATTAGGCCATGTCTGTCACAAGCCACTGAAGCTACAGAAATGTCTGCTAGAAAATGTAGGTTTCCTTTTCTAACAGGGAACAAAGGAAGTAGAAAGCAGTAAAACATAGCAGTGGGGGAGACAGGATGATGTGGGCAGAGAAATCACACAGCAGTACTTGGGGCAGGAAGCAGCCTGTGTAACATGAACACCTATCTGACCTTGTCCAAAACCACAGCTTCTCTTGTGGTTTTTAGCAACCTGCCCTTTGGCCTAGGATTCCTCAGTCTGCAGTCACTCCCAGCAAAAAGCAGAGGGCGTATGACTTGAATTTGGGCAATGGCAGCCTCCACAACCAAGATCATTACCTCTTTAAATGACTCCTACCCCAAATTATACCTGCAACCCAGATGTCCCTACAGCAGGACGAGAGGGACAAGTGGAGGTCCTAAAAAGTATGGGCTCTGCCCTAAGATAGAATTCAAGAAGGCATTACATGATTCAGAGGAGAGACAGCAGGAAAAACAAGTTTGGCCGGCCCAGGTTAAGTGTCCCAGGGCACAGCCATGTTCCTCAGCTACTGAGAAAGTCTACCCAGGACCAAGCCTGGCACAGATGACTAGCTGCAGGACAAAATACAGGCCAGATTTCAAATCTGAATTTCTCTGATTCTGATTCTTATTTGTACAGCTAATAAATCAAGCTTATTCAAGCTCACTTACTTACAAATGTTGGCTGGCATCCAAGTCACCAGTCTGAGACCCTGTAGCTCATTGCATCTTATGGTCTGTGGTCTTCTATAGCCAACAATTAGCTCCAGCATGCAATACAAGCTGCCATTTCCATTCTGTTCATGGTTGTCATGGGGATCACCTTATGCTTCTTTGTAGGAACCAACTATAATGCTTTTGGTAATGGCCCATAGCCTTGACTCTTGGGAGACTAGACACATTAGACAATCAGAGCACTTGTATTTGAAATTCCTCTCCTTCCCTAGGAGCTTAAGTATGGGTGAGAAGGTCAAAGGACATGGGAGAGGAGTGTGCACCTCCTCCATTAGAAAGGTTGTTTCTGCTGCTCCTTTCCTTTGCCAGTGGAGTTTAGATATTTTTTAAATTAAAAAAAAAAAAAAAGAGGAGAGGAAAAATGGTGGCCAAATAGGCAGATCTGTTGTGCACCCTCCCAGGGCCAAACTGGGACTACAACTAAATTGGAGAACATTCACCTGGAATTACCAACTGAAGGACAAAAAACACCTGTAAAACGTGGGGTTCGGGGTGCAGACTTTTCTTCCCATGGGTTCTTGTCTTCATGAAATTTGAAGAATAAACTCATGGACAAAAAGGCTTTTTTGATTTAAAGAAATGTAAAAGTTTATTGGAAAAAGATACTAACTCCATCTGGGCAGGGGTGTCCCCAAAGGGAAGCCCTTGGGAGAGGTCCCCAAATAGGAAAAGCCTGCTCTCTCTCAAAATCAACCTAAAAAAAATGTGTCTCGTGTCTCTTGGAACCTGACCCTCTTTAATTGGTCCCTTTCCTTAATTTTGGACCCCCTCTGCTTTCCTATGATAGAGCTAAAACTAGGTTGACCCCATGGAGTTCTTTTTGTTACTTTTATAATGTTTCTTTTGTTTTGTACCTGCCGTTCTGCAACTCTTCCTGCTGCCCTTCCCTGTAAACAGCAAGTATGTAACATTTTCACAAACCTGCCAATAGGAATGCAGAGAAGTGGACTCAGCCCAAATTAGGCAAACTGCACAGTACCCCTGCGTAACCAGACTCCTGATCCTGCCCCCTGACCAATCGATGGGAGCCAGGAATGTTCCCCCTGCCCACTGCTTTGGACCCCCTATAAAGCCTTTGTTCTCCCAAAGCTCTCTCTCTCTCTCCTGCCACTGCACAGGTGATTGCTGGGAGCTCGTGCTAGCATGAATAAAGGTTCTCTTGCTCTTGCATCGGGCTCGGCTCCTTCCTGGTGGGTTTTTGGGGATCCTGAACACTGGGCATAACATCCTCCTTGGTCATTCTGCTACATAGAATTACTTTCAAAGCTCAAATGCCCCTCTTCTCTCCGCTTTATCTTGCTAGAGTTGCCTTTGATCTCCCATCTGCTCAGGCCAGAGATATCTCTCTCTCTCTCTCTCTCTCTCTCTCTCTCTCTCTCTCTCTCTCTCTCTCTCTCTCTCTCTCTCTCTCTTCCCCCCCCCCCCTTCGTTTATGGCTGTTTTAATGGCTCAGGAATTCCCATCTGCCTGGAGCATTTCTCTATCCTCTAAGTAAGATAAGCACCTGGGTCTTCAAATCTCCATCTATGCATTCCTCTCCCATGAACCCTCCTTATTCCCTAAACCTTCCTAATTAAGCTAGCTAGCTAACCCTTTCACCTGGAGACCAGCAGGAAGGGCAAGGTCATAAGAGGAGCTGACCCAGCTTCCAGGGGCAGCAGGCCAGGAGGCCAAGAGTGAGGAGGGAGCCTCCATCCCTGGGAGGGTCTGTTTCCTCAGAAGATAAAGGCTCCTGAGCCGGAGCACCAGAGCCCATGTAAAATGCAGCTGTAAAAGGCAGCACTGCTGCTGGCCATGGCAGAATCTGGGGCCAGTAGACTAGAGCCGGTCAGAGAAAGCTGCAGTTTCATTTTTTGTTTTGTTATTTTTAAAACCCAGAGCACAGGAGTTTTCAATTGCAACTACTCACCCAAGGCTTTGATACAGGGAGGGAGGCGTAGACTTGAGGTACCTAAGGAGAGGCTGGGGTAGGAAACATTGTGGGAAGATGTGGTTGTAGGCCCCAAACCAAAACAGCTATTACCCCCCTCCGCCCGCCCCCTTCTCCTCCCCCCCTGCGCCCCCCCCCCAAAAGAAGCTAGCTACTCCAAGTAGCCACTGGGCAGGAAAAGAAAAAAAAAAGCCTTAGGTGATACAGCCTGTCCCACCCTCAGGAGCCCTGCATGCCACACCCTGCATTTTGTCCTTTTCAGAGGAAACAAAAGCAGAGGCCAAGCGTACAGGTTTGGACAGTGTTAGAAGCATCGGTGACTGGATTGGAGGAGGGACCATCCCCCCACTATCCTGGGAACCAGACTGGTACTTTCCCACATGGGAGAGCTGATAAAAACTCCAGGTTTCTAGCCAACACCTCAGGTCTCTATACAAGGATCTCTGTCCAGCAGGGTAATATGTTGGGCCACTCATGGAAGAGTAGCTCTGGAACAGAGAAACACACCCACCACATTTCCTGAATGCTAAATAGCATCTCCCCCACCTAAAGCCCTTTCAGAAAAAACTTTTGAGTGATTAAGATTGACAGCTGGCTAGCAGGAAAAGGCAGGCAGAGGCAGAGCCCAGGGAAGAGGGGAAGTTTGCTGAAAGCCAAAGGAGGACAGTTCCTGACAGCGGTTAGCACCTAAGTACCTCACAGGAAGCCCAGAATTGGCAGACAGAAGAGAGGACTAGACTCCAAAGGGAGCCCCTACGGGCACTAAACTGTGCTGAGACAAACACCACTTCTCTTTTATTGTTTCTTTTTTTCTTCTTCTTTTCTCTTCTTCTTCCCTTTTATTTTATTTTCTTGTTTTTATTTTTTGTCTTCCCTTTCTTTTTCCCCATTTTAATTTATCTTTTTTATCCATCTGCTCTTTGATTTTTTATTATTCTAGTTTCTGTGGTTTCATTCATTTATCTGATTTTCCTCTTCCCTTTTCCTAGTCAATTTTTTCTTTTTTCTTTATTTTCTTTTTCTCCTGCTCTCTCATCTTTTTCCCTTATTTTAGGTCTATCTGCTTTCTCCTCTCTTTTCCTTTTCAAAATTTTTTTCTTTTCTTTTTGTATTTTTTCTTCCTCCTTTATTTTAAACTGTTTTCCTCCCTTTCCCCCCTAATTCTTTATTTTCTTTTTTTCAGGTCTGCATCTACATTTTCCTCTCTCCTACCCCATTTTTATTGTGTTTTTTTGTGTGCTTTGTTTGTTTGTTTATTTTGTTTTCTCCTCATATTTTTTCTTTCTATCATTTTTGCTCTCTTTTCTCTTTCCTAATTCTCCCTTCTCTGGTGGTTGCTTCTGTTGGTGCTGTAGGGAGCTTGCTTTTCTTTTGTTTCTTTTGTTTCCTGTTTTGTTATGTTGTATTTTGTTCTGTTCAGTCAGCACCTCCATGACAGCAGGTACGATGTGGTTGGGGGTAAGTCTCATAGTCAGCCAGCCTGAGAGGAGACTCCATCCATGAACAGGACAATAACATTCAAGACTCAACTACAACAGGAGAACCTGGGAGGCCTGGGAGGCCTGGAAAGCACGGGTATGGGGTGGAGGGAAATCAAACAAAGGGGACATCTGTAATACTTTCAACAATAAAGATAAATTAAATTAAAAAAAAAAAAACACACAACACCCTTCAATACCTAACTATTTAGACAGGGACATTGACCTTTTTTTCTTAGATTGCCAAATAAAGAAAACAACCACAGCCAACAACAACAAAAAATAGATACCATAGTTCAAAGTGGGGAGCAAAACACTTGGGTTTTACACTTGACTCAGCCACCAACCCTCTCTGTGAGATAAATTACTAAAATGTTTAGAGCCTGATTCCTTATCAATAAAGTGAAGAGTTTGACTTACACACACACACACACACACACACACACACACACACGCACAAATTTTCAAAGTTTCATCAGCTAATACTTTGATAATTTGTTCTGCTCTCAACTTATAAAATAACTTCTCCCCTACATGGACAATGGTACAAGTGGTCAACTAAAAAGATAAGGAAAAAATCGCAAAACTGAAACTAATTCAGGTCACAGGGCCAGGGGGTAGAGGATTCAACTAGCCAAAAGTTAAAATGAAGCTTGGAGTCTGAAGTCAGGCAAGTGGTCAGTCGTCAAGGATCCCAAAGAGCAGATCCAGATATTCAGAGAGAAGATACCATGGTCAAAGTACAAGGACATCAAGGAAACCTAAAGGAAGAAATCATAACTGAGTGACATGGTGGAGTAGATTGTCTATTCCAAGTCAGAAAATCATGAGTCAAAAGCCAATGAGAGGTCAGAATCTTGAGAAACAGCAAGAGAAAATCAAATCCCAACAACTTGTCCTCTAAAACACTGTCATATGTATCAGGCCATGCATGTCACGGGCCACTATGGGAGCTCTGGAAAATATCTGATGGAAAATGTCAGTTCCATTTCCAGGTATGGGTTCCCAGAATGTAAGTGGACAATGGAAGAAAAAAATCCTAGAACAGTCAGTTCAAAACCTATGGGAGCAAATGAATGGAGGTCTATGTCTGAGATGCAGGCATCCAGAGGCTCATTTTGGAACACAGGTTTTGCTGCCTTGAGGTCCTTTCAAAGCCCCTCGGCTGGACCTCGGTAGGTATGTCCTCTCATCTCTCTGTATCCCCTACTTATAAGAGCTCTATTTCCTCAAAGCTTGGGGCTTGAAGATAAGATCTTATTTATTATTTCAACAAATATTTACTAAGTACCTACTATAAGCCAAATACTGTGGTAGGAACTTAACATAAAGGCATATTGATTGCTACTTAAAAATCCAGATCTTTTGAGGTTAATTTTCTGATCCCATCTGAGTTTCTTGTACTGTACAACCTAAGGAGCTTTACATAGACTCCTAAAGAACATTTCCCCAGGCCTTGGTTCCTCCAAATACAGTGAGAAAATAACTGGGTTCTTATCCAAGCTCTACCACCAACCTGCTTTTGGCTAAGCTTACATCACAAAAACATTCACGCTCTCAGCTTCTGCCACAAGGACTTAATCTTCCCTCCTCTTTCTCTTTCATAAGCAACTGGAGGAGTCAATGAACTAACACCTGTGAAGTAAAATCACTTTGAAATTTGGTTTCATTGGTGACAAGCCAGCACTCAGCAAAGAAGGGGGTTTCATGGGAATCAGGGCTTCTGCTTCAGCCTGGCTTCCTTAGCCATCCCCATGTCAATCAGCTGTCATTGCTCCTTCTCCTCTAACCATGCAAATTTGAAAAGCCTGCAAAGCTCATCTACAGTTCATATGCCCAAGCTTGAAACAGACAAGGACAATCCGAAATTGGAAATCAAGATGATGGCAGGTACTGCTGCTCTCTGTGAAAAATGTGCATGGTAGAAACGGCCCCAAGGCTCCCAAAGATGCCTGATGTTTATGAGTGATTCCAAACTCACTAAAAAGCCCTCATCCCCATGAACACATTTTGAAGACAGAAATCAATCTTACAAGATAGCAGGAGAGCAAATCTATTAAGAAAAATGAAGGGGAGAAAAGCCATCTAATTCTAGAATCCTTTCTACTAAATAAATGAATTCCAGGGAAGTAAGACTGCATCCATATTTTTCCCTCAGTCTTGCCATTTACTAAGCAGCTGCAAGAGGTGAGATTGAAGAGAGAGACTGTCTAGGCCGTCCTTACCAGCCATTACATCACAATAAGTTAGGCTGGATGCCACCAACGAGAGCTTACCTCCTCTGTCATTTCACTTCAGGGAACTCTCACCTCATTCTTGGCATTTTGTACTAGGCCAGGGTTGGTCTATATCAAACAAATACCAAAGATCCAAACACAGCGGTCAGCAAACTGCGGCTCATGAGCCACATGCAGCTCTTTGGCCTCTTGAGTGTGGCTCTTCCACAAAATACCACGGCCTGGGCGAGTTTATTTTGAAGAAGTGGCGTTAGAAGAAGTTTAAGTTTAAAAAATTTGGCTCTCAAAAGAAATTTCAATCGTTGTACTGTTGATATTTGGCTCTGTTGACTAATGAGTTTGCCGACCACTCTCCTAACAGAACCAGTCACACTATACACTACAATATAATGGGAATTAATACACAAGGATAGGCTGCCACCATACCCTGGGGGCATTTGTGATCTTCAAAATAAGACAGCAACACACAGAAGTTTAATTTAACCCCCAGACAGAGATGACTTCTATTTCTCAGATTCTCAGACACTGAAGAATAAGGTCCTGACAGGTGTACTGAAGCCCACAGCTGAAAATCATCATAGAACACATTGCACTGAGAAGCCAACCAGTTTCAGGTAGAGGTAAGTTATCAAATAAGGCGGAAATGAACTAGCAAAGTGAGGGGAAGGAAACAAAAGGTACTGGGGTGGAGGGTGACAGAAAGACATTTCCTGAATAAAAGTGCAAAATTGATGTCCACCAGGGCATGCTTACATACTAAAAAGTCCCTTTAATTCTTTCATTACTCATGTGTCCATAGTCTTTTATGGCATTCCATAATCTGGAGAGTTCCAGGTGCATTGCAAAAGGTTTATAAAAAATAGGTCTCATGCTGAAAAGAGAAAAGGGTTGGTGCCCTAAATAGTTTGGCTCAGTGGATAGAGTGTCAGCCTGTGAACTGAAGGGTCCCAGGTTTGATTCCAATGTGGAGGCAGGAGGCAGCTGATGGATGTTTCTCTCTCATTGATGTTTCTAACTTTCTATCCCTCTCCCTTCCTCTGTAAAAAATCAATAAAATATATTTTTTTAAAAAGAAAAGGGTTGATGTCCAAAATTAGTACTGCCTTCTTCTCTATCTTCTCCCCACACTCCATCTCCCAGCCATCTGCAGAGGAATCATGTGGACAGTAAGCTGTACTCTTTCCCAGGATCTTTCCAACCAGTTGTATATCTTAGGGGCTTCTCTCCTGAAAAAAATTAGTCCATAGCAGGTCTTAGAGAAAAGGATGATGTGAGAGTTCACAGAGCATCAGTAATTCAGTAAAAAACTAGAAAGCTGTTGGCTGAGGGATGACAGAGATGTATGGGAGAATATACACTTGGCACCTGCAGAACTAAGTCTTTGGGGTGGGGCCTCATCACGTGCTCTATTTACCAAGAAGGAAAGGTGCTGAGATTTTGGAATTTCCTCAAAATGCTGTCATGAAAGAGAGAGACAGCCGAGACTGAATGTGAAGGAGATAATGATTTCAAGAAAATATTGTAGGGCCATGTGAGAACATGCTGGCACATCAAACTCAAAATTCATGTAGACGCACAAAGCCTGACATTAATAACTTGAACCTAAGACAAGAAATATTCTATGAAACTCCATTCCAGCCCTTTTAAATTCTACATTCCAATTCTCTAGCTTCTAAGAATCAGAGATAAGTTGAGATAACCCAGCCTGTCTTCACTATAGTGACCTGCACCCTGTGGGTGCTCAATGCATATTAAAGGAATTGAGTGCATGGCTACAAAATTCTAAATCAGCTGTGACTGACTCAGACACTGGAGAAATAACTTCCTATATGTAAGTATAGAGAAACCACAATTTCAGTCATACTCACCTTTTCTAAGTGCCTCTGCTAGTAATATAAATAAGAACTCCAGGTGTCAGTTAAATGTGTTATCTACAATCCTGCAGCTAAGAGGACTTTTCAGTAAGGTGTTATAAAAGACTACTTGAAAGAATTTGAGACCCATATTTAATGTTAGTGAGCTTTGCATTTTAAAGTTATTCTTCCCACAGTCAGCAAATACTCTATAACCAATCCAAAAATAAAGAATAAATCTGGGAAGAATCAAGATGGCTGAATGAGAAAATAACGTATTCCTAAAGAGCAAGATAGGGCAGACACTGAACTCAACCAGAATTGTGACAAAGGTGTCCCATTAGAGAGACTAATCCCTGAAGGCCTTGATGTGGAGGGCAACAATGAAAATGCAGAGGCAAGAATTAGAAAGAGAATAACAAGAAAAGCCCAAAGTAAGTAGAAGGAAGAAAATAATAAAGATCAGAGTGGAAATAAATGACATAAAGATTTAAAAAAATATACAAAACATCAATGAAACAAAGAGTTGGTTCTTTAAAAAATAAATAACATTGATGAATCTTTAGCCAGACTTACCAAGAAATAAAAAGAGAGGACCCAAATAAATAAAATCAGAAATGAAAGGGGCAAAATAACAACTGACATCACAGACATACAACGGATTGTAAGAAAATACTTTGAACATCTATATGCCCACAAACTGGACAACCTGGACTTAATGGACAAATTCCTAGAAATGTACAGTCTTCCAAAACTCAATCAGGAAGAAGCAGAAAACTTGAATAGATTGGTAACAACTGAGGAAAGTAAAGTAGTAATTGAAAAACTCCCAGCAAACAAAAGTCCTGGACCAGATGGCTTCACAGGTAAGTTTTACCAAACATTCAAAGGATAACTAACACTTATCTTCCTCAAATTATTCCAAAGCATTCAAGAGGAGGGAAGACTTGCAAGCTCTTTTTATGAGGCCAGCATTATCCTAATGCCAAAACCAGATAAAGACACTACAAAGAATGAAAA
Organism: Corynorhinus townsendii; assembly: GCA_026230045.1. Taxonomy (NCBI): domain Eukaryota; kingdom Metazoa; phylum Chordata; class Mammalia; order Chiroptera; family Vespertilionidae; genus Corynorhinus; species Corynorhinus townsendii. Next base: position 71,850,984 of record JAPDVU010000008.1, read on the forward strand.
TTATAGGCCAATATCACTGATAATATAGATACTAAAATCCTCAACAAAATATTAGCAAATCAGATCCAACAATACATCTTAAAAAATCATACACCATGACCAAGTGGGACTTATTCCAGGGATGCAAGGGGTTCAGTATTCAAAAATCAATAAACATGATACACCACATAAACAAAATGAAGCATAAAAATCACATGATCACATCAAGGGGCAGAAAAAGCATTCGACAAAATCCAACACTCATTTATGATAAAAACTCTCAGCAAAGTGGGAATAGAGGGACCATACCTCAATGTAATAAAGGCCATATATGACAAACACACAGCCAACATAATCCTCAATGGGCAAAAACTAAAAGCATTTCCCTTAAGATCAGGAACAAGAAAAGGATGTCCATTTTCACCACTCTTATTCAGCATAGTACTGGAAATCCTAGCCACAGCAAGCAGATAAGAATAAATAAAAGGCATCCAAATTGGAAAAGAGGAAGTAAAACTGTCACTATTTGCAGATGACATGATATTGTATATAGAAAACCCTAAAGACTGCAATAAAAACAAAACAAAAAACCCCTGCTAGATTTAATAAATGAATTCAGCAAAGTAGCAGGATACAAAATTAACACCCTGAAATTGATGACAATTTTATATACCAATAGTGAACCCTCAGAAAGGGAAACTAAAAAAAAAAAAATCCCCTTTACCACTGCAACAACAACAACAAAAAAGACACCTAGGAATAAACATAACCAAGGAGGTCAAAGACCTGTACTCAGAAAACTATAGGACATTGAAAAAAGAAATAGAGGAAGAAACAAAAAAGTGGAAGCATATACCATGTTCATAGATTGGAAGAATTAAAATCATTAAAATGTCCGTACTATCCAAATCAATCTACAGATTCAATGTAATACCTATAAAAATACCAATGGCATATTTCAAATATATATGCCAAATATTCCAAAAACTTATATGGAACAAAAAAGACCCTGAATAGCCACAGCAATCTTTATAAAGAAGAACAAAGTTGGAAGGATCACAATACCAGATATCAAACTATACTACAAAGCTATTGTAATCAAAACAGCCTGGTATTGATACAAGAATAGGCATATCGACCTATGAAACAGAACAGAGACCCCAGATGTTGACCCATGCCAATATGGCCAATTAATATTTGACAAAGCTGGTAAGAGCATACAAATGGAGTAAAGATAGTTTGTTCAATAAATGTTGTTGGGATAATTCGACAGGTTCATGCAAAAGAATGAAACTAGATCACCAATTTACACAATACATAAGAATAAACTCAAAATGGATAAAAAACTTAAATGTAAGTTGTGAAACCATAAAAATCCTAGAAGAAGCCATATGCAGCAAAATATCAGACATCTTCCATAGCAATATGTTTGCTAGGGCAAGGGAAACAAAGGAGAAAATTAACAAACGGGACTACATCAAACTAAAAAGCTTATACACAACAAAATAAACCATCAACAAAATAAAAGGGAACCCACTGTATGGGTTTGTTTGCCAACGATACATCTCATAAGGGGTTAATTTCCAAAATATACAAAGAACTCATACACATCAACACCAGGAAGATAAACAATCTAATTAAAAAATTGTTAAAGGGCCTGAATAGACATTTCTCCAAAGAGAACATATAGATGACCTAGAGACATATGAAAAAATGCTCCAAGTCACTAATCATCTGAGAGGTGCAAATTAAACTGACAATGAGGTATTATCTCATACCTGCCAGAATGGCTACCAACAAGTGCTGACAAAGATGCAGAGAAAAGAACCCTAGTACTTTGCTGGTGGGAATGCAGACTGATGCAGCCACAGTAGAAAACAGTGTGAAGGTTCCTCAAAAAATTAAAAATGGATTTGCCATTTGACCCAGTGATCCCACTTCTGGGAATATATCCTAAGAATCCCAAAACACCAATCAGAAAGAATATATACGCCCCTATGTTCATAGCATTATTTACAAAGCTAAGATCTGGAAATAGGCCAAATGCCCATTAGTAGATGAGTGGATAAAAAAGTTGTGGTATATTTACACAATGGAATACTTTGCATCTGTGAAAAAGAAGGATCTTTTACATTTTGAGGCAGCATGGATGAACATGGAGAATATTATGCTAAGCAAAGTAAGCCAGTTAGAGAAAGACAAATATTACATGACCACACTTGTAAGTGAAATATAAAGAATAAAACAAACTGACAGACAAAATAGAGCCAGAGGTATGGATGCAGGAAAAGAATAACAGTCTTCAGTGGGGGTGATAAGGGTGGGCAGGGGAAAGAAGACAGGAAGAGAGTAACCAAAGAACATATATTCATATATGCATAACCCATGGACACTGACGATAGCATGGGGAATACGTAAGGTGGGGCAGGGTTGGGTGGAGGGGACCAAAAAGGGAGAAAATGCAGAGGCAGACAGACCCAGGTTAGAATTTCTGCACAGTATTAATAACAAAAAGACAGTAACACCTGACCCCAGTCCAAAGCCCATCGATTCTTAGGCTCCTGTACTGCAATTTGAAATAAAGTTGTCTGAAAAAGGGAACATGACTTTGGGCATTGTTCCAAACCCCAAATGCATCTGGCTAAGCTGCTTCATTTGCTGAATCTGTTCCCTTCTTAGGCTATCAGTGCCAGTGGCCCTATCTGAAGGGCTAGGATGATGGGCCAATGAGGTAAATATGTATAAGTCCCTTAGCACAGCGTGTACCACATGTTCATTCTCTCTCCCTCACTTCTGAAAACAATGTTTAAGACTGTATATAGGATGGCAGATAAATATCAAAGCCTGTGATATTTAGGGGAAAGAGTACTAGGCTAAGAATTCATTCTTGGGGAGAATCCAAGATGGCGGCATAGGTAAACACCTAAACTGCTGCCTCGCACAACAATTTCAAAACTACAACTAAAAGACAAAACATCTATCACCCAGAACCACTGGAAAGCTGGCTGAGTGGAAGTTCTACAACTAGAAGGAAAGAGAAAAGAGCATTGAGACGTGCACGAGAGCTGAAAAGCTGAGGTACGGAGGCCCGTGATCTGGGCTGGCAACAGGCATTGCTTTTTTCAACCCGAAGGGAGACAAGCCCCCAATTACTCTGAAATCCAGTCTCTGGGGAGACACGGGGGACCCAAACTCCTACGGGGAGAAGCTGGACTGTCTGCCAGTGAGGGTGGCTTGCTTGCAGAGCTGCGTGCAGGAATAATTGTTTACTATACTGGGGCACGGGACTCACGGATGCTGTCGGGGACACAGCCAGCTAACTAGCAGCCATTGCTATTTGCCACGCCCTAGCCTAGTGACACCCTGAGCCCCGCCCTGTACAACCTACAAACCCACCCAAGCCCCAAGCAGCGGATTTAGCCTAAGAAAGGCCTGCCCTATCGCACCTTAACCTAGCAAACTTGCAGCCCAGGTCAGACAGCTCCAAAACCTCCAAACCACAAGCAAAGAGGAGAAAACTGTAGCTCTCACTGTAGCTCCTGCTGGGTGGCCTCAGACAATAGCTGACCTGCACCCCATTGGAGATCCAAAAGCCAGTATACCTAGTGGTCAGTGTGAGACACCAGATTTCAACTCCTCACATCCATAAGTGACACATTCAAGAGGCAGACTCAGTGAGCACCAAAGCCCCACTGAAACAAGTCCTGCCCCATAAGCGTGTCTTCAGCGCAGCAGTTCTTCCATTATAGACACAGCGAGTGCTCACAGCTAATTGGCCTGGAGGTCAATTCCTCCCAGTGTACCAACAGCAATTAAGGCTTAACTACACCAAGACTTTGCACTCAGCCCACAAAGGGGTGTACCAAGAGCATCCACCTCATGTGATTGAGGAGGCTGAGCTACTGCCCCCTATAGATCACCTACCACACAAAGCTACTCCATCAACACAGGGAAGCAGCCAAAATGTGGAGACAAAGAAACATGTCACGAATGAAAGAAACGGAGGAAAGCAAACTACTGGATGACGTAGAGTTCAGAACCACATGTATAAGGTTACTCAAGAATCTTCTTAAAACCGCTGAGAAACTTGATGAGACCTTCAAGGATATTAATGAGAATGCCAAAAAAATGGAAAAGGATCAGTCAGAAATGAAGCATACACTGTCTGAAATAAAGAATATACAGAAACTTAACTGTAGATCAACGTACCCCAAGAATCAAACCAAAGATCTAAAATATGTGGAAACAAAAAACATCCAACCAGAAAAACAAAAAGAAAAAAGAATCCAAAAATATGAAGATAGTGTAAGGAGCCTCTGGGACAACTTTAAGCGAACCAACATCCGAATTTTTGGGGTGCCAGAAGAAGGGAGAGAGCAAAATATTGAAATCATATTAGAAGAAATAATGACAGAAAACTTTCCCTACCTGGTGAAAGAAATAGACTTACAAGTTCAGGAAGCGCACAGAACCCCATACAAGAGGAATCCAAAGAGGACCACACCAAGACACATCATAATTAAAATGCCAAGGGCAAAAGACAAAGAGAGAATATTAAAAGCAGCAAGAGAAAAACAGTTAATTACCTACAAGGGAGTACCCATACGACTGTCAGCTGATTTCTCAACAGAAACTATGCAGGCCAGAAGGGAGTGGCAAGAAATATTCAAAGTGATGAACAGCAAGAACCTACAACCAAGATTACTCTACCCAGCAAAGCTATCATTCAGAGTTGAAGGTCAGATAAAGAGCTTCACAGACAACAAAAAGCTAAAGGAGTTCATCACCACCAAACCAGGATTACATGAAATGCTGAAGGGTATTCTTTAAGAAGAGGAAGAAGAAGAAAAAGGTAAAGATAAAAATTATGAACAACAAAATGACATCAAATACATACCTACCAACAAGTGAATCTAAAAATCAAGCGAATAAAAATTCTGAAGAACTGAATGGACTGGTGAATATAATAGAATCAGGGGCATAGAAAGGGAGTGGACTGATGATTCTCAGGGGAAGGGGGTGTGAGGGGTGCGGGAAGAGATTGGACAAAAATCTTACTCCTATGGATGAAGACAGTGGAGGGGGGTAAGGGCATGGGGTGGGGTGGGGAATCAGGTGGAGGGGAGCTATGGGGGAAAAAAAAGAGGAACACCTGTAATAATCTGAACAATAAAGATTTATTTAAAAAATAAAAAATAAATAAAAAAATTCATTCTCACATCATCCAGCTCTGTGCCTTTGGACAAGTCACCTCACTTTCTGATGAAGCAGCTTTGTCACAAAATGGACAAGATAACCTCTGAGATGTCCTCTGTCAATACAGGGATTATGATTTAAAGATGGGAACAGATCTAAGTGCTAGAAAAAAAATGTTACATCTACGGTTATAGAGACATCAGCTCGGGGTCCCCCAGAATTACTGAATGAGTTTAGAATTGCTATCTCAGGATCTAAAGATTCTGGATCAAACAGAACTACCTTGTATTATACTCATGGTAGTTGGGGTCTGGTAGGGAGGTGGCTGCGAGAGCAGGAGCTAAGAAACAATCCTCCTCCTCATTGAAATCATGGCTGCAAGAGCCTCCTACTCTACCAGGACACACTTGAAACTTTGAGCACCATTGACCCTAGCTGGCTAATCCAGGTTCAACTCTATAATGGAGCTCCTAGGTGTTCCCCACACACATCAGATAGGCAGGGTAGAAGCACCGGAGAAGGAAAAAAAAGTGGAAGCCAGCTTTGGAGGTGTGTTGGCCTCCTACCCACTTTACCCTCACACACACACACACACACACACACACACACACACACACACACACAAACACACCTATGGCCCTCATGAGTCCATGGCCCTGTTTCTTGTATTATGTGTCCCTCCTATCCATCAGCCAGCCTAAACCCTGTCTAAAGCTGCATCTCTCATTGAGGGTCTATGAGAGTTTCATGAGAAACTGGTGGGGATGAGGAGCTGGGGCTAGCTGGGCTGAAGGAGTCACAACATGTTCTTCAAACTGAGTGGGCTGAAAGAATAAACAACCTTAAAGAAAACACAGTTAGCAGCATGCCATAAAGCTTCATATAGAAGTGACTCTCCCTTACACCTTGCACCATTCCACACATAAAAGCACACAAACAACGATCTATTGACCAACAAAAATATCACACTGGGACTGTTTCAGAATAGAGTCTGAGAGTAATAAAGTATCTTCTAAAATACTCTACAAAAAACATAATTCTCACTAGTCATCCTTGATGACCCTCTGCCTCTCTGAAATACCACCAGGTCTCATAGTCTCTCAAGAGCTTCTTAGTAGACAGTACTAAGTTCAGCTCAATGCCTCCCAAGAACCTGGCCATTCTATGCTGCACAAATATAACTGTCTTCACTTTCACCACCCTTTGTACCCACTCTATCCTGACCACTTTTCTGCCTGGCCAATTCTCATTCATCTTTAGATCTCAGTATAAATGTCCTCTTTTTCAAGAAGTCCTTAATGACTCACCAAGGTTGGTTTAGGTGTCCTTTCTATGTACATCTTCATGTATCTTATTAGCTGACTCTACTGCAATTGTATGTCCACTTGTCTATCTTCTCCACTAAACTCTGGGTTCCTTGGGGACAGAAACTGTATCTCTAGCACTTACCACAATGTCGGCATTTAGAAGTGCTCAATAATTATTTGTTGAACAAGTGAATGAATTGTATTAATAATTGTAATTTTAAAAATTACTTGGGTCTACTGAGGATAAACCAATATACTTGGTCAAAAGAAAGTGGAAGTCCCCAGGCATGAAAATGGCTATCTCCCTAGAGTTCACAGTGAGTTAGCTATCTGAGTGAGCCAGGGATTGGTGCGATTGAATGGGCAATGCCAGAGGGCAGAGGAAAGATTAACAAGGTATACCAGCTGTTCCTTGTAAGAAAAGAAGGCAAGGAACAGCCACTTATAGAGCACCTGCATACATCCCATTTAAGTCAAACAAAAGCTTGCAAGCAAAGTATTATCATCATCTTCCTACAGATAAGAAAACCAGTGCTCAGGGAAGCAAATAATGGGTCCAGTAAATAACAACATTGATATGGAAGTTGGACCTGCTGACGCCAAGGTCCACACTTTTTTACTCTCCTTGCATCATAAATGTGATAGGTTTGGATGTTTATTTTCACATTCAGGTTAGTAAAATGATGACTAGGAAGCTGGACATCCCTGAGTGGTAGCATTGAATCAAGAAACAGATGAACAGGCATTCAGACCCAGTATCTATCTATGACCAGCAAAGGGCTCATGTTGCCAAAGACCTTCTTGTCTTTGAAAATAGTTTCAAGTCAGAGAAGAGAATGTAGGGGAGAAAGAAGAGCAGAGAAATGTCATGAAAGGCTCCTTTAGATTGATGAATAATAAAACAAAATTATATAAAAACATCACAATGTACCCTCAAACATCACAGAAAATGTATCTCAAAAAACTGTCATTATCAACAGGGACATTAGTCATAGACACAGGGCTCCACCCAACTATCATCACAGTCTCCTGCTCTACAATCAAAGGTACTACACTGAGAGTCAAGAGAAAAGCTTAGAGAAAATGAAGTGCATCTAATTCCCAGTCAAATGAAAATGCTATGGGCCTAAGTCCAAATACTATTCTTGACCTCATGGTGTTCACCACCCTAAATTTAGTCATCTGGTGAGCTTTTTTTATGGAGCACCTTATTCAACCTTTTGCAAGCCAGAGATTTACTTCCTAATACACAGCTTGCTTCCCCCACAAGCTGGAACACACTGTCCTTGGCTTTGTCATTCATGGAGGAGGAAATGCCAACAAAAGCTCTGCTGTGATCACCCAGCTCTGCTTGTCCAAGCAGTGCCTGAATGAGGTTCTTTAAGGGCAATGCCGAGAGGCCTCCCTTCCCTCAATAACCCAGCCCACCTTCCCCATCTTCCCAGAAATCACCATATAAAATGAGAAAACTTTGGGGAGACTTTGCATATCCACTAACATAACCAAGGTCTATGCAGAGTCTAACATTACTTGCCTCATTTGATCCCTATGCCAACATTGTATCGACTGAGAGGCAGCATGGAAGGTTAAAAGAGCATGAAGCCTTGAAGTCCAACCTGGATTGAAAACCTTGCTCTTTCACCCAGACAAACTCCAGTTGCCTCTTATGAAAAATAAGGATCATGGTAACTACTAGTATCTTTGCTAAACAAATAGAAACTAATGCTATTTTAGGTGGTTATTAATTTTAGGAAATTTTAGAGGTAGAAGAACTGAATGATTAAGTGCATGACCCTGGAGCCAGATGGAGATATCATGGGCTGTGCTGGTCAGAATTTGGGAGAATCAGTGTATAAAAGCAGTATCAACACGCGAGTGAAAAGGATGCCAGATTTATGGAAATCAGTCAGGAGCCCTCAGAGGCCAAAAAGGAAATGGGGACAAGATGAGGGGATGCAGGACCATCCAATTGATCTAGAACCCATCATATTTTAGTTCATCTTGTAGTCACTCCTAACAGCTGGTTTTCTTTGGGCAATCAATTGTTATTCAAATGCTGATCAAGAGAATAGGTTTGGTGCACTTGTGGTTGCAGTAAGTTACATCCAGACTTTGGCAGAGCTTGAACATATCTTAAGAACAAAAGTATGCTCTGGTTTGGCTCAGTGGATAGAGTTTCGGCCTGTGAACTGAAGGGTCCCTGGTTTGATTCTGGTCAAGGGCATGTACCTTGGTTGCGGGCACATCCCCGGTAGGGGGTATGCAGGAGGCAGCTGAATGATGTTTCTCTCTCATCGATGTTTCTAACTCTCTCTCCCTCTCCCGTTCTCTCTGTAAAAAATCAATAAAATGTATTTTTTAAGAAAAGAACAGAAATAATAAAACTCAACATATGAAAGGTGGTGACAGTCATGTACAGCAGTAACTGACCCTGGAAAGCCAATGGTAAATATGTTATCCTAGAAGGAAAGGAGAAAACCAGAGAAGGAAGAGAAACTACACACATACACACACACACACACACACACACACACACACACACACACACACACACTCGAATTTACAAATCCAAAGGACCCTCTGAGTGCCCAGTACAATGAAAGAAAAGTGACCCATACTTAGGTACATTTTCAGAACATTTTAAAGGACTAGAATTGAAGAGAAATGTACTAAACATCCATAAGGTTTCCAAAGAGAAAACGAAGCAGTGCTTTCAAAATTTTGAGGAAAATTATTTCCAACCAAGAATTCTATACCTATCCAAACTAAGTTCAAATGTAGAATAAAGTAAAGGCGTTTTCAGGAAAGTATGACATGAGATTGGGAGGTGAGAGGTAGTTGATGATTTAAATATTTAGATTCTATTCTCATAAATAAGAAGCCACAAGAGAATTCTGACCAGAAGAGTGGCATGGTCTGATTTATATTTTATCGGATAGTCTATTTAATCTGATATTAGCTCTTATAGTATATTTTTCTGATATTTTATCAGTCTGTATCTCTTATGGCTGCTGTTTACAGCATATCGTTTTCCATGCTTTTACTGTCAACCTATTTGTATCTTTGAATCTAAAGTGTCTCCTGAGACACTTAGAGAGTTAGACAATACTTAGTGCAAGCATGTTTGTTGTTTTTTTAATCCAGTCTGACAACCCCTTTCTTTTTATTACAGTCACATTTAATACTATTATTGATTGGTTGGAAAGTCAATCATCATTCTACTTTTTGTTTTTATATGTCACAGAGCTGTGTTGTTTATATATTCATCCTTTACTACCTTCTTTGACTTAAGTGGATATTTCCTAGTGTACCATTTAAATTTCTTTATTGATTTTTAACTATATTTTAATCATTTTCTCACCAGTTTTTCTAGAACATACAAAGTACATTTAACATATTAGAATCTACTTCAGATTTATACACTTTTAATTTTACTAAGACATTAAACTTATCTTTATATTGATCCATTTCCTCTCCCTTTTATGTGCTATTATTATTATAGATATTAATGCCTATATTATGTCACAAACCCAACAATACATGTAATTACTGCTTTTTATAATATTGTCATTTATGTAAGTTAAGAGAAGAAATGACATCACAAATATATTTACAATATTTTTTAAATATATAATCTTATTTACCAATTGTGGTTATCTTTATTTCTTCCTATAGATTTGAGTATCATTTGGTATCATTTACTCAGGTTAATAAAGGTTCATTCCCACTCTCTCCTTTATGGTGTTATTATCAAGTATGTTTTATTTCTATATGCTATACATTCAATAATACCATTGAATAACTACTGTTTTATTTTAAATTAGAAAAAATATGTAATTATACCATCTTTTACCATTACCTGTAATTATTTTACCAGATCTCTTTATTTTTTTATGTAGATTCAAATTACTGTCTGTTGCCATTTCCTTTCAACCTGAAAAACTTCCTTTGGTATTCTTTATAATCTGCCAATAATAAATTCTCTCATTTTTTATTTATCTGAGACTTCCTTTAATTCACTTTCATTTTGAAACTAGATTTATTGGATATAGGATTCTTGGTTGATTTTTTTTAATTTAATAAATCCTTATTGTTCAGATTATTACAATTGTTTCTCTTCCCCCCCCCCTCGTAGCTCCCCCCGACCCAGTTCCCACTCCACCCTCTGCCCTTACATCTCCCCCACTGTCCTCATCCATAGGTATATGCTTTTTGTCCAGTCTCTTCCTGCACCTCCCACACCCCTTTCCCCCCGAGAATCATTAGTCCACTCCCTTTCTATGCCCCTGATTCTATTATATTCACCAGTTTATTCTGTTCATCAGCTTTTTTTATTCACTTGATTTTTAGATTCACTTGTTGATAGACATGTATTTGTTCTTCATAATTTTCATCTTTACCTTTTTCTTCTTCCATATATATATATATATATATATATATATATATATATATATTGATTTTTTACAGAAAGGAAGGGAGAGGAATAGAGTTAGAAACATCAATGAAAGAGAAACATTGATCAGCTGCCTTGTGCACACCTCCTACTGGGGATGTGCCCGCAACCAAGGTACATGCCCTTGACTGGAATTGAACCTGGGACCTTTCAGTCCGCAGGCCAACGCTCTATCCTCTGAGCCAAACCGGTTAGGGCTCTTCGTCCTCTTCTTAAAGAATACCTTTCAGCATTTCATATAATACCAGTTTGGTGGTGATGAACTCCTTTAGCTTTTTCTTACCTGTGAAGCTCTTTATCTGACCTTCAATTCTGTATGATAGCTTTGCTGGGTAGAGTAATCTTGATTGTAGGTTCTTGCTACTCATCACTTTGAATATTTCTTGACACTCCTGTCTGGCCTGCATAGTTTCTGTTGAGAAATCAGCTGACATTCATATGGGTACTCCCTTGTAGGTAACTGTTTTTCTCTTGCTGCTTTTAATAGTCTCTCTTTGTCTTTTGCTCTTGGAATTTTAATTATGATGTGTCTTGGTGTGGTCCTCTTTGGATTTCTTTTGTTTGGGGTTCTCTGCAATTCCTGGACTTGTAAGTCTATTTCTTTCACCAGGTGGGGGAAGTTTTGAGTCATTATTTCTTCAAATAGGTTTTCAGTATCTTGCTCTCTCTCTTCTTCTGACACCCTCATAATTCGGATGTTGGTATGCTTGAGGTTGTCCCAGAGGCAGCTTACACTACCTTCAAATTTTTGAATTCTTTTTTCTCTTTGCTTTTCCGGCTGAATGTTTTTTGCTTCTTTGTATTTCAACACTTTGACTTGATTCTTGTGGTCCTCTAGTCTGCTGTTAGGTCTCTGTATAATATTTTTTATTTCAGTCAGTGTATGTTTAATTTCTAGTTGGTCCTTTTTCATATCCTTGAGGGTCTCGCTAAATTTATTGGCCTTTTCTAGGAAATTCTTGAAAAACCTTATAACCATGGTTTTGAACTCTATATCCAGTCGTTTGTTTTCCTCCATTTCTTTCATTTGTGATCTGTTTCTTTGTCTCCTCATTTTTGCTGCTTCCCTGAGTTGGTAGAGTAGCTTTGTGTGGTAGGTGTCCTCTAGGGCACAGTGGCTCAGCCTCCCCAGTTATCTGAGGTGTACACTCTTGGTGCACCCCTTTGTGGACTGTGTGCTCAGCCTTGTTGTAGTTAAATCTTGATTGTTGTTGGTATCACTGGGAGGAATTGACCTCCAGGCCAGTTGGCTGTGAGGATCAGCTGTGTCTATGCTGGGAGAACTTCTGTGCTGAAGACACCTTTATGAGACAAGACTTGCAAAATTGCAAAAGCTTCTGTGCTCAGCTTGGATGGGGCGGAGTCTCAGGGCAGAGCGACAGCCTTGGTTTCCTGTCAGCCCTGCCCTATGAGGCCCCTGGGTCTCAGTGTCCCTCGGTAATCACTTCAAGTACCTCTGAGAGAAAGCCACCCTCGAGTTTCGCCTGCTGCTAGATAGTCCAGTTTCTCCCTGAATGAGTCGGGGTTCCCAGAAACTTGCCCGGAACTGGAGTTCAGCACAGTCGGGAACTTCCGTCTCCCTCCTGCTTTAGAAAGCCAGCCGTGCACTCAGCCTCCCTTGCATTCAGCAGTCAGTCCTCTCTGTGTGCGAGTGCCTCTGGACCTCTGCCTTCCACAGCTCCTGAGTCTTTGTGCTTTCTCTTTTTCTAACAGTCCACATTCCCCCGAATTAGTCTGGTTTCCCAGCATCTCGCCCGGGACTGGAGTTCAGTCAAGTCGGGAGCTTCTTTCTCCCTCCTGCTTTAGAAAGCCAGCCATGCACTCAGCCACCTGTCCTCTCTGCATGCAAGTCTCCGTACCTCAGCCTTTTGCAGCTTCTCTGAGTCTCCATGGGCTTTCCTCTTTTCTTCTAGTTGTAGAATTTCCACTCAGCCAGCTTTCCTGTGGTTCTGGATGGTGTCCATTTTGTCTGTTAGTTGTAGTTTTGATATTGTTGTGCGAGGCAGCAGTTTAGATGTTTACCTATGCCACCATCTTGGTTTCTCTAATTTTTTTTCTTTCAGAACTCTGAATATATTGTCACACTGCTGTCTGGCCTCTATTGTTTTTGATGCGAATTAAGCTGTTACTCTTACTGCGGTGAGTTATTTTTCTCTTACTATTTTCAAGATTTTTGTCTTTATCTTTAATTTTCAACATTTTGAGTATGATGTTTCTGAGTGTGGATTTTTTTGTGTTTATCCTGCTAAGAGTTCATTCATCTGCTTAAATGTGTATATTACTGTTTTTCACTAAATTTTGGAAGTTCTTAGTCGTGATTTTTTAAAATATTTTTTCTGAACCTCTTTCTTCTCTCCTTCTGATTCCACCAATCCATATATGTTGGTGCATGATATGGTGTTTCACATTTCTCTGAGGCTCTGTTCATTTTTTTTTATTCTTCTTACTTTCTGCACTTCAAATTATATAATCTTTATTGATCTATTTTTAAGTTATCTAAATATTTTCCCCCACTCAAATGTACTGTTGAGTCCCTTTAGTGAATATTTCCTTTCAGTTATTATACCTTTCAATTCCAGAATTTATGTTCAGTCTTTTTTATTTCTCTCCTTTTTATAGTCTCTATTTGATGAGTCATTGTTACACTTTCCTCTAAATCTTTGGTTTCCTTTACCTCTTTTTTTTTTAAATAAATCTTTATTGTTCAGATTATTACAGGTGTTCTTCTTTTTATTCCCCCATAGCTCCCCTCCACCTGATTCCCCACCCCACCCCATGCCCTGACCCCCCCGCCACTGTCTTCATCCATAGGAGTAAGATTTTTGTCCAATCTCTTCCCGCACCTCTCACACCTGCTTCCCCTGAGAATCGTCAGTCCACTCCCTTTCTATGTCCCTGATTCTATTATATTCACCAGTCCATTCTGTTCTTCAGATTTTTTATTCACTTGATTTTTAGATTCACTTGTTGGTAGGTATGTATTTGATGTCCATAATTTTTATCTTTACCTTTTTCTTCTTCTTCCTCTTCTTAAAGAATACCCTTCAGCATTTCATGTAATCCTGGTTTGGTGGTGATGAACTCCTTTAGCTTTTTCTTGTCTGTGAAGCTCTTTATCTGACCTTCAACTCTGAATGATAGCTTTGCTGGGTAGAGTAATCTTGGTTGTAGGTTCTTGCTGTTCATCACTTTGAATATTTCTTGCCACTCCCTTCTGGCCTGCATAGTTTCTGTTGAGAAATCAGCTGACAGTCGTATGGGTACTCCCTTGTAGGTAATTAACTGTTTTTCTCTTGCTGCTTTTAATATTCTCTCTTTGTCTTTTGCCCTTGGCATTTTAATTATGATGTGTCTTGGTGTGGTCCTCTTTGGATTCCTCTTGTATGGGGTTCTGTGCGCTTCCTGAACTTGTAAGTCTATTTCTTTCACCAGGTAGGGAAAGTTTTCTGTCATTATTTCTTCTAATATGTTTTCAATATTTTGCTCTCTCCCTTCTTCTGGCACCCCAAAAATTCGGATGTTGGTTCGCTTAAAGTTGTCCCAGAGGCTCCTTACACTATCTTCATATTTTTGGATTCTTTTTTCTTTTTGTTTTTCTGGTTGGATGTTTTTTGTTTCCACATATTTCAGATCTTTGGTTTGATTCTTGGGGTACGTTGATCTACAGTTGAGTTTCTGTATATTCTTTATTTCAGACAGTGTATGCTTCATTTCTGACTGATCCTTTTCCATTTTTTTGGCATTCTCATTAAGATCCTTAAAGGACTCATCAAGTTTCTCAGCGGTTTTAAGAAGATTCTTGAGTAACCTTATAAATGTGGTTCTGAACTCTACTTCATCCAGTAGTTTGCTTTCCTCCGTTTCTTTCATTCGTGACATGTTTCTTTGTCTCCACATTTTGGCTGCTTCCCTGTGTTGATGGAGTAGCTTTGTGTGGTAGGTGATCTATAGAGGGCAGTAGCTCAGCCTCCTCAATCACATGAGGTGGATGCTCTTGGTACACCCCTTTGTGGGCTGAGTGCAAAGTCTTGGTGTTGTTAAGCCTTAATTGCTGTTGGTACACTGGGAGGAATTGACCTCCAGGCCAATTAGCTGTGAGCACTCGCTGTGTCTATAATGGAAGAACTGCTGCGCTGAAGACACGCTTATGGGGTAGGACTTGTTTCAGTGGGGCTTTGGTGCTCACTGAGTCTGCCTCTTGAATGTGTCACTTATGGATGTGAGGAGTTGAAATCTGGTGTCTTACACTGACCACTAGGTACACTGGCTTCTGGATCTCCAATGGGGTGCAGGTCAGCTACTGTCTGAGGCCACCCAGCAGGAGCTACAGTGAGAGCTACAGTTTTCTCCTCTTTGCTTGTGGTTTGGAGGTTTTGGAGCTGTCTGACCCGGGCTGCAAGTTTGCTAGTTAAGCTGCAATAGAGCAGGGCTTTCTTATGCTAAATCCGCTGCTTGGAGCTTGGGTAGGTTTGTAGGTTGTGCAGGGCGGGGTCTCAGGGTGTCACTAGACTAGGGCATGGCAAACAGCAATGGCTTCTAGTTAGCCGGCTCTGCTTCCCGATGGCATCCCGTGCCACAGTGCAGTAAACAATTATTCCTGCACGCAGCTCTGCAAGCAAGCCACCCTCACTGGCAGACAGTCCAGCTTCTCCCCGTAGGAGTTTGGGTCCCCCGTGTCTCCCCAGAAACTGTATTTCAGAGTAATCGGGGGCTTGTCTCCCTTTGGGTTGAAAAAAGCAATGCCCGCCGCCAGCCCGGATCACGCGCCACTGTACCTCAGCTTTTCAGCGCTCGTGCACGTCTCAATGCTCTTTTCTCTTTCCTTCTAGTTGTAGAACTTCCACTCAGCCAGCTTTCCAGTGGTTCTGGGTGATAGACATCTTGTCTTTTAGTTGTGTTTTTGAAATTGTTGCACGAGGCAGCAGTTTAGGTGTTTACCTACGCCGCCATCTTGGATTCTCTCCCTTTACCTCTTTGAATATATGTATAATATCTGCCTTAAAGTTTCTGTTAGCTAAATCTATCATCTGGGTGCCCTCAAAATTAATTATTATCACCTGCTCTTTTGTCCTGTATATATGACACTTTCCTGTTTCTTTGCATAGCTCATAATTTTTTTGTCGAAAACTGTGCGTTTTAGATAATATATTATAGCAATTCAATATTGATCTGTCCCTCTTTGGCAAGTGTTTGGGAACTTGTTTGCTTTATCAAGTTTTTTAGTGACTTAGCTGGACCAACTCTTTTTTTTTCATGAAAGCATTTTTTATTATATTTTTATTGCTATATTTTGAGAGAGAGAGAGGAAGGGAGAGACATAGAGAGATAGAAACATCAGTGAGAGAAAAATGATCAATTGGGTGTCTCCTGCATGACCCCTACTAGGGATCGAGCCCACAACCCAGGCATGTGCCCTGACCGGGAATAGAACCAGTGACCTCTTGGTTCATGGGTCAATGCTCAACCACTGAGCCACACTGGCTAGGCTGCTGAACTAATTATTGAAAGTTGTTTCCCCACAGTGTACTTAGTTTTGTTTAGCCTACTTAGTTTTGTTTTGTTTTTTTCCTTGCTTTTTACTTTTTTCCTGGCTTTTAGGGGTTACTCTTAGATCTGTATGAGCCACTTTTTTGGTCAATGTTTGTACATAAGCCCCCTGAGCAAGTTAGATATACACTCTTACTATTAGATATATCTGTGGCTAGAGACTCCTTTATTGGTTCAGGGAGTTTGTAATTTTTCCTCATATTCAGCCTTGTGCTAGTAGCTCAGTTTTCCTCACCAGTCTTGTGTACACATATAGTCTTACAGACTGCTAGGGAAGTGCAATTGTATGTTGAAGCTTGGCTTCCTAGGAATCACTCCTGGGTCAGAGTAGCTTGTTGTTCAGCTAGTGTTTAGGCAGAGGATGTGCTTACTTCCCTTGAGCCAGTAAGGCTTCCATATTTTGCTGATGGGTCTGTATGTGGCTTAAGTCATGCTTTCAAGTCAGCCCCACATTCTGCTCTGATTGCTCCTACATGGGAATAAACACATATGTACAGCCTTCTGGAGCCCCAGGGATGAGAATGACACAGGAGGTCTCCTCTTGGGTCTTCTTTTCTATTTCTTCCCTACTATATCATAAAATGACCAGGTCCTCTTCATTGCTCACCATCAAGGTGTGTATTGTTTTCAACAAAATCCTAAGCATAAACTTGTCCATATTCTGTTACAAATAAGTTCAACCCCCTCAGGCAAAATTGTGGGACTATCTTTAAGGCCTAAATTCTTTGCTTGGAGAAAAACCTCTGTCCCTCCTTCATAGGAGCTGGGTAGTGACAGCCCTTGCCATACAAATGGGAGAGAAGGGAGCACCAGTCCTCTCAGCTGTACCTGCCTGAAATAGTGCTTTTGTGACACAGACTAAGGGGAGGTGGTAGGTAAGAGACACTGGCCTGCCCCTACTGGATGAACCAGTAGTCCTAGATGCTGGCCGGAGGGAAAGCCCCCTTCTTCTTGGCTACACCATTCAAAGTAGATGTCCAAATTAGAGCTCCTGCCACATGGACTTGGGGGAGGGAGAAATGGGTGTTCAAATGCCACAGATTCATTGTTCTTACTGAGATTTGGGAGATGTTCTTGAATATAATATTTCTCCACTAGTTGTGTGCTCTAAAGACAATTTCCAGTGGCTTTAAATGGTCTTTTTATATATGTCATTTTCATCAGTTAAATGATTATTTTGCTGGGGAAAGGGCCCACCAAACTCCTCCCACCACCATTACAGAAATCCTAACTCTGACTCATATTTTAAAATAACCCTGTTTCCTGCTGTGTGGAGAATGGGAACAGAGTAGAAGCAGTACACTCTATATTAAAAATATCCATCATTACCATTTATATGTGCAATGTCTTTAATACAGCCTGATGCACAGCAGTGCTCATAAATGTTAGCGTCCTTCATCAGAAACTGGGTCCTTTGCAAGGAGGACTGTTCCACAGTGAAAAGGGCCCATATGCTCAAAGATGCCCTCCAAAACAGTTCTTGCTTGTCAACTTCCAATTCTCAACCAAGATTTTCCAACCCCATGCTACCCGGCCCACTAGACTTCCTCAAACTAGCCTACTCCTCCTGTAAAAAGGACCCCTGAACTTCTTGTCCAATCTAGACCCATGATCTCACCTTCCTTCCAATCCCACAATTTTCTCTCTTTGATTCAGATTTCCCAGTCTCAATACTCAATCTGTTTGCATAAGCACTTTCCAGTTCCAACTTAGGTTTTCCTGCCTTCCCTTATGCAACCTCCTCCCGTATTTATTGCTTATCCGTATAAGCGTCATCTCACTTGCCCAGACAACCTGGTCCTCACTCCCAGATAATGCCTATTCCAGCTACCTCTGTCCTCTTCTCTTTCAGTTTCTACTAATCTCTGGCTATTTCCCCAGTACACTTGACCTTGTGCTATACCCTATTGTTTACTTATACTTGTTGCTGACGCACACGCCTGAGTATTATTGGTTATTTATACCTCTTCTGTTTCCCTACCCAATTCTGGTTCAGGGACATCTTCATGGGCCTTCAGTATCAAGCTTCCTTCCCCACCAACTCTATATGTCTCACTTAGTTCCCGCTGCCAGTTTCTGGCACTCCCCTCAAATCACTACTATCCTGTTATCTGTGCTTTTTACCTGGTCTTTTTGTCCTATTTATCCTACACCCAGTCTCTGTCCTAGTTGCTTGCCCTGCTGCCAACATTCCAAAAACAAAAATTTACCTCTATAGCTCTCTTTGTACTAGCATTGACTGACTTGCACTTAACACACATTGTATCTAGCATTAAATATAGCACAGAATAACCCAAAACAAAGAGATTCTTAGTAGATCACAGTGGCTTTAAAATAAACCAAAGTATCTGAAAAAGTGTGGAATCAGATTAATAAATGGAACTATTATCTAATAAGTACAAGACCCATGAGGGCAAGGATATTATTTTATTTATCACTGTATCCCCAGCACCTAAAATAGTGCTTGACATAAAATAAGCTCTCAATAATACTTGTAGAATGAATGAAAAGTAAGTTTAATAGAGTTTAGCTAACTGTAACATTAGAAACAAAGCATGTTTGCATTTTACCCCAACTGCCCAAGGCTCCTCAATGTACAATTACAACCTTATGGTGTCATATATCATTTCTAAGACATTGTCTCTGTGATCTTAGAACCTTGTGATATGCATTCATTTAATCTTTCTCCAATGTCTACTCCCAACTTAAAGTTTGTTTGTTTTGTTTCAAACTCTACCCAAATCTCTGATATCTTAAAATTTTGTTCAGCATGCTAGATAAAACTACTCCAACCCTGGTCATAAGTTCCCCACTTAAAATATCATGACTGTCTGCCTATTGAACTTAAAAGCAAGATGGAAGGGGTTGGATGGGGATTATGTTCCTTTGTAAATGGTGGTAAAGGTAAGAGGAGCACTTGTGTCAAGTTCTATCTGATCCTCCTGATGTGGACAGGAATCTACTTGGCATCTCTCTGAATTTATAATGTTTTTATCATTTTTCACCTAAGTGTAAAGCTTAGGTAAAGTGTAGGAAGCTAGAGAAAATGGCAGAAATGATCACTCTCTGTATAAATAGCATTAAAAGAAAGGTAGCTAGTTTCAGTTATTTTAAATTTCTGATCACTAGTGTAAATAACTTCCATTTTCTTCCCGAATGATTTACAAAAATTGATTGATGTTAGCCTGGTCTGGTGGGAGACCAGAGTACATTTCTTTAATAGGTCATATTATCATAATTTAAATTAATACTCTTCCATGGGTTTTAATTTAGCCATTTTTATCCCTTATGATCTTTGCAGTAACTTTCAAAAGGCTGAGATTTAGGATTTAGGGATCCCTGAAGAAAAGAGGTACTAAGTTTGATTAATTTTGTGTCATGCTTTTGGGTATATGATATTCTTCAATTTTATTTTACTCAAGAAAGGCACCAAGATTACAGATGCTACCACCGCTCATCAGACATGCATGGTCCTCAGATCTCCACAGGCCTTTTGAGAAACTTTTCTTTATAAAAGTATCTAAATGAAGAGAACAACAATAATAAGCAATTGTCATCAACAACACTTCTTATCACTTTTTGCCCAAATAACTAAGACCTCATGGTAATATAAGTCACTCCATGCACAAGCACATGGGAGGGAGGTTAAACCTGGCAACATTTCCCTCACCCACTACCTCCCCACATTCTTCCTTAATCTGTTTCTAAGTGGCATCCATATTTGTAGCTATGACTAGATGTAATTCTGTATTTAAGTCTTCCTTAATTGTGACCTATGAACTTAAGGGTACTGGTACCAGTGGTGGCCCTCCTCCATGGCTCAAAATGAAGAGTGATAGAGATCAAAAGAGTTGCAAAAGAAATGAATAGCTCAAAAGACCTAGGAGGTCACCTAATATAATAGTTTCCTGAGATTTGAATCTACTATATAATTCCCCAACATTACTGGGACTTGTGCACAAAACACCTCCAATCAAACACACCTAATTCATTAGAAGCATTAATTAATTTAACATCCAGTTACAAATAACAACACAGAGTGGCTTCCCAAGGCCACAATGTAAAAGCATAGTCCCAGAGAACAGGTTCCTTGGAACTTATGCAGTTACAGCAGTCCTTCCTTATCTTCAGGGGATGCCACCCAAGACCCCCAGTGGTTACCTGAAACCCTGGGTAGTACCAAACCTTATATGTAATATGCTTTTTCCTATGCATACATACCATTTATAAAGTTTAGTTTATAAATTAGGCACTCTAAGTGATTAACAACAAAATCTACTAATAAAATAGAACTATTATTACAATACTTATAATAAAAGTTATGTTAATGTGCTCTCTCTCTCTGTCTCTCTCTCTCTTTCTCTCACTCTCTCGTAACAAATCTTATAACAGAGAAGACTAATAAGTGACTAATGTGCAGGTAGCATATACAGTGTGGATACACTGGACAAAGGATGATTCATGTCTGGGGCAGGACCATGCAGAATAGCATGAGATCTCATCGTGGTACTCAGAACAATACACAATTTAAAACTTATAAAATATTTATTTCACGAATTTTCCATTTAATATTTTCAGATCACGGGTAATTGAAACCACAGAAAATGGGACTATAGCTAAGGGAAGACTACTGTACCAGGATGGGCCAGGCTAGGAACATCTGAGTCTTCACTGAAGCCCAATAGCATTGACCAACATGATTAGGGGAAGGAGTCTGGAAGTAGAAATGAAACAAAAATCCCCAAGAAGTACAGGAGGCTTACATCTGGGGAAAGGTGCTGAAGCCAGTGCATAAAAACATGTGTAGGCAGATTGCTCGTGAATGGCAGATGGTGTCTAAGTGAAAAAGACAACAGGCTAGGAAGAGAAGAAATCAAGGCAGATGATAGAGATCTATGCCAACCAGTCTACAGCTTGAGAACAAATACCTGAGATGAAAGGAAGTTCATGCTGAATCAAATTTGCAACTAATTTTATTGAGAGAGGAACCTGCCCTTAGAAAACTCTTCTCCTCTGTTTACTTTACTTTTCTTTGTTTCACTTTTTCTTTTAACTTTTCAAGTTCCTCAGACCCGTCTCCTGAATCTCCCTCAATATCCTATGCCAGCTTTCCACTAGAATAAATTGCAACTCCCTAAATCTAATATCTGAGATAAGGAGCAGGCAGGCTTAGGTGGAGTATACTATTATACCCACCCCACTCTGTTTCATGTAAGTCAGAGGACAGCTAAGGAAACTTTGTTCAGTCTTTTATTTCATAAGCAGAAACTACCAACAATACAAGCTCAATGAGCTAACTCCAGATGTCAGTCAAATGCTCCCTCAGTATCTTCAGGGAACTGCAACCTTAAGCCCAGCCAGTGTGACTCAGCAGTTGAGCGTTGACCGTTGACCCAGGAACCAAGAGTTCGTTCACCTGTTCGATTCCAGTCAGTCACTTGCCCAGGTTGCAGACTTGATCCCCAGTAGGGGGCAGGCAGGAGGCAGCCGATTGATAATGTTCCTCTCTCATCCATGTTTCTATCTCTCTTTTCCCTCTTTCTTCCTCTCTCTAAAAATCAATAAAAATATTTTTTTAAAAGAAAAAAGAAAGAAATGCAGCCTCAAGAATCAGAATAAATGGGAAAGAAAGGATTCGTAACAGAGAAGTTTCACTTGAATATCAGTATCAAGTAATGCCGTAGTTTCCAACATGTTCCAACCACTTGCACCAGAAAAGTCTTCTGCAGGACCTCCATTTATAAAAGAGATAAAGACATAGATGTTCTGGTTGAAGTGGCCCCCAGGGACCCACAATTTCATAGAGTTTGTTTCCCCCTCATCACCACCTCCTCCTGCTCCTTCCTTTACAGCTGCTTGTAAGGCATAACTGTAGAAGCCCAGGGCTATATAACACAATTCAAAAAGTCCTGCCTAGTTGTTAAACATACACTCTTAAGAATCAGAAGATCCTAGTTCAAAATCCCAATTCTCCCATTTATCACCCATGTGAATTTGAGATATTTACTGAAACTTCTATATATGAATTCCTCATCTATAAATGCAAATAGCAACCTCAACGACTGTTTTGAAGGTTACATAAGATTATGCATGCAAAATACTTAGCATTGCCTATCTGTAATAAGAATTCAATAAATGTCAGATATTACTATTATTAAAATGTAATAATAGTAATATTCAGATATTACATTTTAATATTAGTAATATCTGAATATTACTATTATTACATTTTAATAATAGTAATATCTGACATTTATAAAATTATATTTTATAATCAAATATAGAATCTTTTAAAGGCGGAGGCAATAATTTGTAACTCCTGCCCCTAAATTCTTCTCAATTATTGTTTCCCAAATTGTGTTCAGCAGAACATATTCCTGTGAAATATTTCATTAACAAAGCCTTATGGTCAAGTCTATTAGGAAAGTATTGTGTCTCCTAAAGCCTCCTAGAGGTTCACAATGCATAACAAAGACCAGGTGTCTGGGACAGCAGCCAGTGAGTCACATGATGAAATTTCACTTTAGAAAGATCACTCTTGCTTAACTATGGAGAAGTGAAGAGGCAGGCACTAGTTAGGAAGCTAATGCAATAATCCAGGGAGGTTATGGCAGTCTGAACTAGGGTGGGATAAAGAAAAGTGATCAGATCCAAGAGGAAAAGGGGGAGAGGGGAAAGAAAATAAAAGTCAATGATGAAACCCAGATATTTGGCCTAGATAATGGGATGGAAGGGGGTATCACTAATGACGTGGAATGCAGAGCAGGGCCAGACTGGGAAAGATGAACTTCATTTTGCATTAGTGAGTTTTCTAGTAAGATGCATATTTTCCAGACATATTCCATTGCAAGTGACAGAAAACTATTAAAATGACTAGAGTAAAAAAGGAATGCATTAACTCATGTAATGGGGGAAGGGACGGGTGACTTAGTCTTGGACTTTGAGCAAGGGACAATGTCCCTTGTCCCTGTGGCCGGTGTCATTTTCTTTCAGCTTGGCAAGAGAGAGCCTGTACCAACCTGATTAAGTGGGAATATTTCTGATTCTAGAGAATCCTCTCAGATATGACTATGCCTCCCATTGCCTTGACCTGGAAAACCTACTTTGCAACTCTTGCTCAAAGCCACTTCACCCCCTAAGAGACCCGCACCTATGGACAACCTCTTAGCTGGATTCTCAGCAAAGTCTGGGACCTATCTGTGCCACAGGGGACTTATGGGATGTTTAGAAAAACTAAAGTTTAAAGCTTCTCATCCTAAACATATAGCAATACCAAATTCTCTTCCAGTTCCATTCCATCCTCAGTTGGTGTAGTAGGTATAGGCCAACCTAAGAGATGATCACCACACAGAGCTGCAAATAGGAGTGTGGGTGAGAGAACCCTGTGTCATTCTCACTCCTCAAACTCCTTCCATTTCTGAGCTAAAGCTTTGAGAAGAGAAAAGTAGAAACATACATCTCTCATGCCTCTTTCCTCCATCCTCCCAAATGCCTTGGATTGAAAAGTGTGATGTCCTCTATCAATGGTTCTCTTAGTGTGTATCAGAAATGCCCAGAAAGCTTGTTAAAAAATGCATTGCTGAGCCCTGTCCCTAGAGTTTCTGTTTAGTAAATCTGATATGGGACCAGGGAATTTCCCAAAAGATGCTGGTACTGCTGATCTGGAACCACCCTTTGAGTACTGTAAGTCATTCTTCCTGTCTAATCAAATGGCTAAACTTCATTGCAAACAAAGAGGTCTTTTTTCTACACATTGAAAGAACTCTATGACCTGAATCATCTCTTGAATAAGGTTGCTTTATCTACATAACAGGAGATGAATCTTACCAGCTTAGCCCTTGATTTGTTAGGTAGCACCTAGATTAATTTAATAAATACTTTATCGCTCTAAAATGCCTGGTTTTCAAGCCTATTGTCTTACTGACTCCTGTTTTGCGTGCCAGAAGCTGAATATTAATCTGTACCTTCTCTTTTCATTCCTTCTGTAACATTTCTAACATACCTACAAGCAGATGGATATCCTTAGCTGAGGAGTAAGTCATGAACACAGAGAGGCAAATATATATATATTTTATATATATATATATATTTATAAAATATAAAAGTTATGTTAATGTGCTCTCTCTCTGTCTCTCTCTTTCACCCTGAAGGGTGAAAAAGAAAGGTGTCTGTGTCCAAGCTCCAGAGCAGGGCCCTACCCAGAGTGAGGTGATGTCAGGGATAATGAAAGGAGAGGCCCTGACCTCAAGTGAGAGAATGAGAAAACAGAAAAGGATGTTTGGAGACTAACTGGGCAACTAATTCTCCCATAGGTAAAGCAAGCCAAGGGGAGGGAGGGAGCTGAGAGGGATAGTTTGAAAGCTTCCTCCAAAGGACCTCTGCTACCCAAATGTTCCTACTCCCAACACCATGGAAAATGTTTCCTTCAGGCTATTCATCTCCAGATATTCCCTTGTAAACACCCACCGTCCTGGTAGGGAAGCACATCCAAGACAAGAACATTTCATAGGATGAAGGGGTAGAGGAGGGTCAGCTCATGATTGCTACCCAGAAGGGGAGAACCCTGCTGCGGGTTCCCTGGAAGCCAGAAGACAGCACAACCCCACATGAGAGGGGGCAAAGCTGGAGCTGAAATCCCAACAGAAGCAGAGAGAAGTGGGGCACCTTAGTCATTAGGGAACATCAGAGACAGTCAGGACCAGAGTCCCAACACTGGGGTTCCATTTACATCCTAGGATGGTGACTCTGGAGGCCATGTGTGCAGCCTAAGTCCTGTGGAAGCCAAAATAAATTACCACCAGGAGGCCCTGACTGGTTTGGCTCAGTGGATAGAGCGTTGACCTGCAGACTGAAGGGTCCCAGGTTCGATTCCGGTCAAGGGCATGTCCTTGGTTGCAGGCACATCCCCAGTAGAGGGTGTGCAAGAGGCAGCTGATCAATGTCTTCTTGATGTTTCTAACTCTCTATCCCTCTCCCTTCCTCTCTGTTAAAAATCAATAAAACATATATATTTTTAAAAATTACCACCAAGCCGAAACCTGTATGGCTCAGTGGATAGAGCGTCGGCCTGCGGACTGAAGGGTCCCAGGTTCAATTCCAGTCAAGGGCACGTACCTTGGTTGTGGGCACATCCCTAGTAGGGGGTGTGCAGGAGGCAGCTGATCGATGTTTCTCTCTCATCGATGTTTCTAGCGCTCTATCCCTCTTCCTTCCTCTCTGTAAAAAATCAATAAAATATATTTAAAAAATAAAAAATTAATTAAAAAAATAAAATAAAATAAAAAATTACCATCAAGAAAAGACAGTGCTCCCAGCCCTCGCTCTATGTCATTCTCTACTGAGTGAAGCTCCCTGGGAAAATGCTGAATCTCAAGATTTGCCAAGTTTGACAAAAACAGGCGTGCTCTTTTTCAAAGGACTCTATTTATGAGGTTAACTACCAAAACTGTACATTGCCTTCAGGCTAAACAAGGAGAAAAATATCCACTGCTGCTCTTTAAAAATGAATCAAAAGAAGAGCCAAAGACCAGTAGGAAAAATAAAAAGGTTTTTCCATTGAAACCTAAAAAGGTCCACAGGAGGGAAGGACCCCAATCAGAGGTAGCTGTGCCCCATCCCAATCTGTGTATGATTGCCTCCTTCAAAAGGAGGCAATCATATACAGCTTTTCCCTCTTCTCCAGGTGCCACTGAACTCTCACCTGGCACCTGGGCACCCTGCTGTAACTCGCCAATAGGCTAGTCCCTGTCCACAGAAGACCACCTGTGATTTATTTTGTTCAAAAACAGTATCAGCAAAATTGTCATTAAGGGTCTTATATAAGCCCTGGCCAGTTTGGCTCAGTGGATAGATTGTAAGCCTGCAGACTAGATAGTTCCGGGCATGTATCTCTGTTTCAGGCTCATCCCCAGCCCTGGTCAGGGGCTCCTGTAAAAGGCAACCAATCAAAGTGTCTCTCTCACATGGATGTTTTTCTCTCTGTGCCTCTCCCCCTCCATTCCACTCTCTCTAAAAAAATCAAAGGAAAAATATCTTTGGGTGAGGATTAAATCACAAAAAATAATAAGAGCCTATAGAAGACAAATGTGTCAGCAGGTGAATTACCCCAACTATGTTGTAAACTAGCATTAATTAGCCAGGTGAACTTGGACTTGATGCTCCCTAAGATTCCTTCCAGCTGTAACACTGCAGCCTATGCCTGACTCTCTATGGTTCTTTCAGCGTCTTTCCCAGGATAAGATATACAAGCCTATCATTGTTATTTGATGAAGGCAAGGCCCTGTAGTGTTTCTCAAGAAGCTTTTCAAAGACAGGAAAAATAGGAAGAAATACACCTGCTTTTCACAGTCTCCTTTAGCATTTCTTCATAAAGACCATCTTCAATGACTTTTGCTAAGCATCAGGCATCAAACTACATGTAAAGAGGTAAATCAATTGTCTATCAATCATTGAGACTCTTTTGAGCTGAAGCGATTTGCTCATCCCCATCCCTTGCGCGTGAGACCTCTCTGTGAGGCTCTCCCACAGACAGGCCCGGAAAGAGGATGCTTCTTCTCCTTTACCTCAACTCACCCAGGCATGTGGCAATAACCCCCACCCACCCTTTGTATTCAAACAGGAGTTAACAAGCACTTCACCCTGTGGCAGGGCCCACCGCCACAGCTTGCCAAGAGGAAAATGGACAAAAGTAGAAAGAAATTGTGCTTTTGGTTCTGAGAAGAAACAGAAACAATGGGAAGCTCTTTCAGTGTCTCAGGCCTGACCTTGTACATTTTCCAGTCAGTCTGGGATGAGCTGGGGCTGCTCCACCAAGGGGTCTGCTCTTTACATATTCCTTTCTGGGCTCTTCTTTTCCTGGAAGCTTCTAAGGGCACTCATGGAACTCCCACCCCATCCTGCTTTTTCTGTGACAGCGCCACCCCCAAACTATTGAGCTAGCTGTCTCATACAAAATAACAATAACAGCAGCAGTAATATATAATAACATTTATCCATCACTTCTTACGTTTCCGACATGTGCCTGCTATACTCTCAAGTTATTGCTGGAGGACGTGACCCAGGCAATAGGTAGTTCCTCCCCCTCCCCCGTTTCCATGGATGTACCAGTAAGTGCGCCCACATTCTGAAGCCTGAACCACTTCAAGAATGCGCCCTTGAGACAGGTGTTGTTGAGCCCACCTGGACGGTATGCAGGACTGCACCCAGTTAAGAACTGTGCGTAAACGTTCGAGATTCTGTGGGCACGTGCAGAGATCTGGTCCTCTTGCGGCTGCTGAAGGCAAGCCCCCTATGTAAGCTCCCGTGTCTATTAGACCTGCCGTCTACCAACCTGGAGCGCCTCCTTCTGTCTCTCCCTGCTTCATATTTCACCTGGGAAGCTCCTGAGTAGTGAACCAACAGTTATCCTCACAATAGCCTGTGAGGCCAAACTGCGCTTAACCCACTTTATCCAAGATGACACTGAAAGTCGGGGAAGTCAACTTGCCTGGTGGCTCACAGCTCGTGAGCAGAATCGGGATTGGAAGCCAGGCAGTTTGCAGGCAGAGCCTGTGCTCACTACTCCTCTACCGCATCATTTAAGCCAGACCTGTCCCCTTAACCGGGGTCTCCTAACTTTTACCTGCTGGCTTCAAAGAATCCAGACCAAATCCTCATCTCAGACAGAAGGTGGGAAAGGGATCTTAGTGGCTTTGTACAGATACGTAGGACCAAGAAACCCTTTTCGGTGGCGCCAGCCTTGATTATGTACCCTTCATGAATACCTAGCTCTCTCATACAAAATAATTTGTACCCTGGGTCTGAGACCCTGTGTGGATTGTTTACTATTTGCATAGTCCTTCACTCATTCATTGCACAAATATTTTTTTTTATTATCTACTACAAACCAATTATAAAATAAAGAGAATGCAACCAATTACCAAATATGTTATTATGCCCATGTTACTGATGGGAAAACAGAAATCCCTGTTTTCTGCCCCACATCTAGTAAATAGCAGAACTCGTATTGGATTCTGGGCCTTCCTTTTTCTGAGATTTGGGTTCCTGCATTGCTCCTGCCAATACCTTCCTCCCTTTGACTCCTCCATTGCTTTCCAAACAGCAACCAATTCTCTAATTTTCTGACTGTGTCCTACAATTCAATACAGTTCTTACGCTAAGTATCAGAGTTAACACAGACCCCACAGGACACCAACTGTAAATGGGGTCCCAAGGATAGCTTACACATTTTCCCAAACAATTATAAATTCAGGAGTTACCATGGATCATCCTCAGGTTTGATAATTCACTAAAACTTCTCATGGAACTCAAGAAAGCTCTATACTTAGGATTGCAGTTTCATCATAAAGGACACAACTCAGCAACAGCCAGTGGAAGAGATGCATAGGAGGGCATGGGGTGTGGGGAGGGCCGAGCTTCCATGGCCTCTGTGGGTGAGCCACCATCCCAGCAGGGCAAGGGTATCACAAACTTGGAAGCTCCCCAAAGCCTGTTGTTCAAAAGTTTTTAATAGACTTTCTTACATAGACATGATTGATTATGTCATTGGCCATTGGTGATTGAATGCAATCTCCAACCCTCCTCCACTCTCCAGATATTGAAGAATGGACTGGAAGTTCCAACTCTAATAGCGGTGTGGAGCCAGCCCCTCTCTTGCAACTATCTGAGGGGCCACCTTGAGTCATCTCTTTAGCATACACTCAGGTATGATAGAAAGGGTCTCTTTATGAATAACAAATGACACACCCATCACTCAGGAAATTCACAGGGTTTCTGAAACCCTGTGTCAGGAACTGGGGGCAAGATATTATAACCTCAAGCCCCAGGAACCAGAGCCAAGGACTGAAACTATGTTACCTGCCATCAAACTTCCCTTAAGAGAACCACCTGCCTGGATTTCTTCCTGGCTCCCCATCACTGTACTCAGCACACCTGTCAAAGCAGCCTGTCTGCTTACCTGGAAACGCTCCCTCCTTCCAGGTTCTGCGCTCTGCATCAGCCACAGCCATCTCTTCCCATCCCTTCCATCCCAAGCCTGCCTCACTCCAGAGATCTGGTCTCCGTCCAAAACTTCTCCCACCCTCAAGTCTGTGCCTATAGGAATCAACTGCCATGCTCTGCCAGACACCACAGGCTTTGCCAGTCATGGCAGACCACAGGCTTTGACATTGAAGAAGTTAAAGAAAGAATTGGGTCAGTACGAATCACAGCAAGGGAAAAATCTATAGAGTATTAGATTTAGAGAATATTACTCTCCAGTATTATTAGAACACCTCTCTGGCCACACTAGCTAAGCCTGCATCAGCGGTTCCATTATAAATCCTATTTCCAAGGGTTTATGACTTGCCGTAAAAATTCAATCGAGGCTGAAAAGCAGCAGTGAGTTTGCAGTACAGGAAGCACTTTGATTCAAAGAAAGGATAAGAAGTTAAGACAAAACAAACAAAGAGAAAAAGGAAACAGGTTGTTTAAAAGGGAGAAAGCTAGAGTGTGGCCCTGCTTCTCTGCCCTCATGTGATTTAAAGATGAATTTGTTTTTAAATTTGAGTTTTCACAGGTTATTAACTCCCGTGTGCAAACAGGCCTCTGAGGACACTGAAGCCAAATGCATTTAGCTCCATGATGTGTTTTCCGATTGGAAAAGCTGTGGTAGCAGAATGTGTTAACCCTTGCTCTACAGGGGGTGCTCTGGGGAGTAATGCCCCCCCAGCAAAGACTGCATTCAGAAAAGCTCTTGGGGACATGTACCAAATCTTTGCTGGTTCAGTAAAAGGCAAGTAGGGAGCTTATGCTCTGATGAGTTAAAGGCAAGTTATGATTCAATGATTTCCTGAAAAGGAAACAACTATCTATATCTCTCTCTGTATACTTTGAGGCAGGCACCCAGGACTTCTACTCATCTGTAACTGTTTACCTACTTATAATTTCCCTAGAGGCCCATGGGGGTGTGTCCCTCAGCCCAGCCTGCACCCTCTCCAACCTGGGACCCCTTGAGGGATGTCCAACTGCCGTTTTAGGCCTGATAACCCCCCAACTGCCCTTCCCTGTAGGCCTGGTCACCCCCAACTTCCCTCCTCTGCCAGCCTGGTCACCCCAACTGCCGTCCCTTGCAGGCTTGATCGCCCCCAACTGCCCTCCCTTGCAGGCCTGGTCCCTCCCAACTACCCTCCCCTGCTGGCCATCTTGTGGCAGCCATCTTGTGTCCACATGGGGGCAGCCATCTTGTGTGTTGGAGTGATGGTCAATTTGCATATTATTCTAAATGAGCAGTCAGACATCCCTCTCACAATCCAGGACTGCTGGCTCCCAACTACTTGACTGCCTGCCTTCCTGATTGACCCTAACTGCTTCTGCCTGCCAGCCTGATCACCCCCTAACCACTCCCCTGCCAGCCTGATTGATGCCTAACTGCTCCCCTGCCAGCCTGTTTGCCCCTAACTGCCCTCCCCTGCAGACCTGATCACCCCTAACTGCCCTCCCCTGCAGGCCTGGGTCCCCCCCGCCCCCCCGCAACTGCCCTTCCCTGTAGGCCCGGTCACCCCAACTTCCCTCCTCTGCCAGTCTGGTCACCCCTAACTGCCCTCCCCTGCAGGCTTGATCGCCCTCAACTGCCCTCCCTTGCAGGCCTGGTCCCTCCTAACTGCCCTCCCCTGCTGGCCATCTTGTGGTGGCCATCTTGTGTCCACATGGGAGCAGGACTTTTGACCACATGGGGGCAGCCATCTTGTGTGTTGGAGTGATGGTCAATCTGCATATTACTCTTTTATTAGATAGGAGGCTTGAGGTCTGGTGCACGGGTGGGGGCCAGCTGGTTTGCCCTGAAGGGTGTCCCGGATCAGGGTGGGGATTCCCTTAGGGCGTGGGGTGGCCTGGGCGAGGGGCCTGTGGTGGTTTGCAGGCCGGCCATGCCCCCCGGCGACCCAAGCAGAGGCCCTGGTATCTGGGATTTATTTATCTTCTATAATTGAAACTCTGTAGCCTGGAGCGGAGCCAAGCCTTCTGCTTGCTCCGTGGTGGCAGCCATTTCTATTGGGATTTATTCATCTTCTATAATTGAAACTTTGTAGCCTGGAGTGGAGGCCTGGGCTGGCAAGGGCAGGCAGAGAGCTTGGATTCCTCCATTGCCGGGGAAACTGAAGCCTCCCTCCTGCTCTCTGTGGCCGCAGCCATCTTGATTGGGTCTATTTGCATATTTGCTTCTGATTGGCTGGTGGGCATGGCTAGTGGGTGTAGCGGAGGTAAGACTGCCAATTTGCATATTACTCTTTTATTAGATAAGATTATAAAGTGGCCCAACAAATACCTGGCACTCTTGCCAGCATTACCCCAGCCTACTTCCTAAGGAGAGGATGTTTCTGTTAATTCAGAAACACCATTTTCCAAACCTTGGAAGTGCATGCTTGGAATGCACAAGTAACCCTATTCCACCCTGTCTAGTTTGAAGATGTGTCTTTGCCCCAGTTTTCAATAAAGAAATCTTGGGGCAGTTCAAGGGAACAAGGAGAAGACAACAACCAGTTTTGGGGTCCAAACTTTCTAAGTAGGGGAAACACAAGGTTGGTTATCTAATTGGAGGGGTGAAATAGGGAAGTTGGCTTGGCTGTGATTTCACAGGTGATCTTACTGTTTGCTTTAAGAGAGAACTAATGGAAATTATATGGGGGACACTACTGCCTGTCCAATTTTCATTTGCTGCTGCAGAAGTAAGAGTCTGTATTCAGGGAGGTGATTTGTCTGAAGTTTATAATTTGATCATAAGTAGAGGGTTGAGTAAAAGGAATAGGAATGGAATTTATTTTTATTAAGCTTCATTGATAAGCTGTGCCAGAGAGCATGCCAGTTGTTTTTTTTATACATTATACCATGTAAACCTTATAAAAACCCTATGATATTGATGTATATTGTTCATGCCCCTTTAATAAAGATGAGAAAATTAAAACTAACTTAACCAAGGTTAAACCACAAGCTAAGTGGTAGAGGCAAGATTAAATCTACACCTTTCTGATTTCAAAGCCCTTGTCTTTCCACATCAGCTCCTAACAATACTTCAAAGGATAAAGTGCAGAATGGAAATGAATTTGAGATGGTCTGAAAGTTTCAGAAATGATGTTCTCTAGGGTAGAACTGGGGAGAGGCCTGGCAATCATCTGCACAAAGGAAGACAGATGTTAATTATGTTAATTCCTTAAATCTACAAAAGTAAGTTTAAGTTCAGAAAATAAAAGGTTTCTGGGATTGTAAAAGAAAAATTTAGCCATCTTTCTAATTTATGAACAGTCTACTGTGGACTCTGAAAGATAAGAGCTTTCCACTTTTAAAGGCAGTAGTTTCAAGTCTTACATTTTAGTCTTTAATCCACTTTGAGCTTATTCTTGTGTATGGTGTAAAAAGGTGGTCTAGTTTAATTTTTTTTTTTGCACCTATCTGCCCAGTTTTTCCAGCACCATTTATTGAAGAGACTGTCTTTACCCCATTGTATGTTCTTGCCTCCTTTGTCAAATATTAATTGACCATTAAAATGTGGGTTTATTTCTGGGCTCTCGATTCTATTCTGTTGATCTATATGTGTATTTTTATGCCAGTACCATGCTGTTTTGATTACTATGGTCTTGTAGTGTAGTTTGATATCAGGTAATATGATTCTTCCAACTTTGTTCTTCCTTCTCAAGATTGCTGTGGCTATTTGAGGTCTTTTGTGGTTCCATGTAAATTTTTGGAATATTTGTTCTAGTTCTGTGAAATGTACCATTGGTATGCCAGGCAGAGAAAGACACAAATACCATATGATTTCACTTATATATGGAGTCTAATGAACGAAATAAACTAACAAACAAAATAGAAACAGACTCACAGATACAGAGAACAGACTGACAGCTGTCAAAAGGAAAGAGGGTTGGGGGCTGGGTGTAAAAGGTGAAGGGATTAAGCACAAAAAAGCACCTCATAAACACAGACAACAGTATGGTGATTGCAAGATGCAAAGAGAGTTGGGGGAGGTAGAAGAGTATAAAGGGGGATAAACAGTGACAGAAAGAGACTTGACTTTGGATGGTGAACACAATACAGACATGGTATTATGGAAATCTACACTTGAAACCTATATAATTTTATTAACCAGTATCACACTAATAAATGCAATAAAATGTTTGAAAATAAAGAAAATATTATTTCAATTCAAAAATAAATAAATAAAAGCAGTAGAGTTGGTGATTAACATGTTAAGCGCCATGTCAGTCACCAGTGACTGAAATGGAAAGGAAGACAAAACAGGCTTGGCACTTAACGTGTTAAGCTACTGTCTCTCAGCTCCCAACCCACCCTGCTATAACCTGCTTTGTGATGCTAAAGCTGGGACCCTGAAAAACCATATTTCTGCTTTGCCAGCTGGTGCCCTGTTAGACTCTGCCAACAGGGGATGCCAGAGGGAGGTTGCCAGGCTGCAGGGGGCACTCTATCTCCTTTCATGCTGTCAGTACCTACAGCGGTAATGGAGTAAGTTCTAGTTTCAAATGCTACCAACACTCCCAGGACCAGCATTATTGCATCTCTTTATTTATTTTTAAACATATTTTATTGATTTTTCAGAGAGGAAAGAAGAGGGATAGAGAGTTAGAAACATCAATGAGAGAGAAACATCGATCAGCTGCCTCCTATACACCCCACCACTGGGGATGTGCCTGCAACCAAGGTACATGCCCTTGACCGGAATCGAACCTGGGACCCTTTAGTCCAAAGGCCGATGCTCGGTCCACTAAGCCAAACCATTTAGGGCTATTGCATCTCTTTAGAGATAGCAGCACAGCCAGCTGTCTGGAATCTTCTACATTCTAGATTCTTTAACCCCAACCTCTTGCCTCTGTTCCCAGTTGTAGAGGTAGCAGCTCCTTCCTGAAGCTGCTATACTTATATTACCTTCATGTTCCCTTTTGCCTTTAACTATTTAAAAATCTATTTAACAAATTCTGTTTATTAAATTCTCTATTCAAATAACTGGTGAGGCTCATTTTCCTGACTAGGCCCTGGCTGATACAATGTCACAAGGGAGCTCCTTTAACCTCTTTCTGGAGTTCAGTTCTCCTTGCTGCCTGAAAACTCTACACTATGTCATATTAAAAATTAACCTAAATAAGTTATTTACATAGATAGATAAATATATACACACATACATATGTGTATATACATTTGATACAAATCACTATGTTGTAGACTAATACAATGCTATATGCCAATTATATTTTAATTTTTTTAAAATGACCTATTCTACCTCCAGCACTTACTTATTATGTGACTTTGAGCATAGTAACTTCACTTTTCTAAGCCTCAGTTTTGTCATACATGGGCAAATAGTTGCATATCAATATCTATGCAGTAGGGTTATTTTGAGACTAAATGGAAGAATCTCTATGCAGGCACATAGCTAGTCCATACAGATGCTTGTGATAAAAATAAAACATCCCTTTATTTGACAGTCACCTCCTCAATTCCATAGTAATCCTAATCCAACCCTATTTTTTCAAAAAAGAAGCTAACCCTTCAACTCAAGGTGAACACATGCTTAACCACTTCAAAGAAATTCATCTCTCTGGCCACAGAGAGTCCAGGGTGGACACGTGTTTAAAGTCAAGCCAATCAGAATGGCTGAACAGTCACCATGACTGGTCTAGGATTATGGGGATTATGCTATTTCTTCCTCTGGTGCCTAAACTGTAAAATCATATAATCCCAAGATTCCAGGAGCCATCTTTCCCTCCACTTGGGCCACCTACTCAGCTGGTTTGCCTGGAACTTTCTTGGTTTTAAATCTGAAAGTTCTGCATTCCAGGATACACCCAAGGCCCAGGATATTTGAGTTGATTGTCACCTTCCCATAGTGAAAGGCTGAAGGAGAATGCAGCTCCTATGAGAGAAAGTAGGCATTTCTCCAAAGAATATACACAGGTGGCTAATAAGCACATGAAAAGGTACTCAACATCATTAGTCATCAGGGAAATGCAAATCAAAACCACAATGAGGTGCCACTTCACAACCACTAGGATGGCTATAATTTATTTAGGGTGGGAGAAATTGTGTTGGTGAGGATGTGGAGGAAATTAGACGGTTGTATATTGCTCGTGGAAATGTAAAATGGTTTAGCCACTGTGCAAATCAGTTTTGTGGTTTCTCATAGAGCTAAAATGCAATTGCCATATGATCCTGCAATTTTACTTCAAAGTATGTACCCTAAAGAAATAAAAATAGGTATTCAAACAAGTACATGTACATACATACTCACAGCAGCACTATTCACAATAGCCAGAAGGTGGAAACAAGTCAAATGTCCATCAAGGGATAAATAGAGAAGCAAATTGTGGTCTACACATACAATGGAATATTATTCAGCCATAAAAAGTAAAGTACTGATATATACTACAATATGAATGGAACTCCAAAACATGATGCTAAGTGAAAGAAGCCAGACATAAAATGTCACATATCATATGATTCCATTTATATGAAATATTCAGAATAGATACATCAGTAGAGACAGAACACAGATTGGTGGTTGCCAGGGACTGTTGGGAGGGAGAAACTGTTTAATGGCTATGGGCTTTTACTTTGGAGTGATGGAAATGGTTTGGTACTACAGAGAGGTGGGGGTTGCACAACATTGTAAATGTACTGAAACCGTTCACTTAAAATTGTTAATTTTATGTTATGTTAATTTCAATTCAATAAATTATTTTGGGAGGGAGGGAGAAAGAAAGGAAAAAAGGGAAGGGAAGGCAGGGCAGGAGATGGAGAAGGAAGCATGATGTCCTAATGACGTGACTGAGACCTTGGATCAACATGTTCCTGAAGTGGACAACTCATGATATTGTCAGTTAAAAACAAATAAACAAAAAAAATTATTACTTTTTTGTTTGAGTAAATCTGGATTGGGTTTCTCTCCTTTTCAACCAAGAATTCTGAATAATATTGCCCTCAGTTAATGGTAATTAATTTTTAACCCAGAATCTACTAAGATCTAATCTCGTTTCCACCTGGCTTCAGTAGAAGTAAAGAAGAGCTTGTTTCTGGCTTATCTGGAAAGGCTGCATGCAGCAGACAACTCACGCCCTCCTCAGCTGTCACTTCTCCAGGCGGCACGGTCCCAGCTGTCTTTTTGAACTGGTATCTAAACCAGAATAGCACATTATATTTTAGAAAATTCCTTGGCAGAAGTCAAAGATAAGAGATACAGAACTCTCCATTCTTAGCAACAAAAGAAACAGCCCATGGGTCTCACCAAAGAAATTCTGCCATGTCATCCATTAGAGCGAATGCTGAACAAATAATCTGAAAATTCATCCTCTTACAACTCAGACTTGCTCACTCCTCCCTCATCATCACCTTGTTGTTTCTTCCGTATTATCAGGGAAGAACTAATCACATTTTAATGGTGTAGACTGAAGTTTGATTGCTAGTTTATAATTGAATAGCCCTAAGTTGAGGGAACTAATTGCCTCCATAAAATTTGATGTAATTCTGTCAAGTGTCCATCTGGATCTGAGAATACCCCTACAGCCAATGAGTTCATCCATTCACTGATTTTCTACAAGAGATTGGATTTTATTAACTGTCCTTGCCCTCGATGGCTAGCTTACTCACCCGGATACTGGCACAGAGCTTGAGATAACAAACTCCACCACCTGCAGGAATTCTTAGATGTGGTGCTATTTGTAGGAAACCTGAGAAAATGTTGATAATGGTGAATAGTAACAGGAGCTGATGCAGGCTGCATAGAGAGGGCTTTTTTCTCTATGACAGTTAACATAGGCAAGTCGTTTAACTTCTGGCCTCAGATGTGCCTTCTGTAAAAGGAAGCATTTGGCATGGGTATCTATGGTCTTTTCAGCACCGAAATTTTGTGTTCTCCATATAAGAATGAGATTGGTTATCAGCTGAGTTCACCCATTACTAAGAAACATGGTATCAATCATTATCCCCATTATACAGCTGTGTAAATCTGAGCAGCAGCTCAAGGTTCATACGAGAGCCCAACTAGTGTTCAGTCAGTCAGACCGTACTTACCTGGACTACTTCGGTGGGAATGCTCCATGGTGCTATTCCAGAACCTCCCAGTAGAGACAAAACCTGGAAGAGCATTTCAGAACATCATAGTTAACTGTCACCAATTGCTAGAATAATAAAACCAATACCATATACCCAAAACCAGTGAAGGCCAAAATTATTAAGTCCTTTCAATATATAATCCTATTCAGATTATATATTCCCATGCAATAAATAAAGTCATACATTTGTAAGATACTTTTCTTGGCCCAGAGTTCAACTACTTCCCAAGCCAGAGGATTTGATATAAGTCCAGCTCATTTCACAATTATGGAAATACCAGGAAAATACAGAGAGAGAAGCAGTGAATTCTGTATTTTTTAGATTGTGATATGGTGAAGCTAAATGTGAGTCAATATTAAGGTGACATCAGCTGGGATGTCAATCAACAATGGATGCTAAGACATCATTGGAGATTTCATGAGAAGGAACAAAGATTTTTACAAGAGCTTTTCAGGGCATTTGACTATGTGGTTGGAAGACATTTTTAAAAACCACTTGGGATTGAAGGAACCCTTCACCCACCCTAGGAACATGTTCAAATAACATGAGATGGCACGTTCATGAGCTGCTCTGATTGGGTTTATGTCGAGATTTCTCTTTTCTAAGTTGGGCACACACGTTTGGGGCTGATATAAACTGCTTAGAGTTATAATCTGCATCTTTCCCCCATGAAATAGGTTCTCGGCCTCTGATGAATATCAGATTGCTAGGACATCAAGTTATTGGCATATTCCTGGGATATGCCCAGCCCTTACACCACACTTCTTGGGTCTGGAAGAAGCCGAGTATGCAGGGAAGGAATCGCACAAAATTAGATCCCAGGCAGTCAAGGAGATTTCTTTCTCAGTCCATCCGATTAGCCATGTGCCTGCTCAAGCAGTGGAAAGAGAAACAGCCTGCAAAGCACAGTGAGTACTTGGTGAAAGCTTGGAGGTTCTTAGAGTTAAATCTTTTCTATTTTGCTTTGAGTGATTTATGATAAATAGTTCATATAGTTACAACCTCATTCATTGACATTAAAGGTTACATATTAAAACATAAATAATTCACTAAGTTTAAAATATTCAACATCAAGCTGCTAAAAAATAAAATGAATGTGAGAAGTCTGTTACCAATGTGGAGCCTGGCATCTCCTCTGTGTGCACTATGATGCTGGACTCTGGGGATCCACAAATGAGCAAGCACAGCTGCTCTTTGGCCCTCCCTGCAAAGTGCTTTCAATGCTTGATTTCAGCAATGGCTCCACCATGGTTTAATTTATCCCTAGATCTTTCTTCTCTTCACATAGTAGAGAATATACCAGAAGCTCTCCAAGCCAAGGAGATTTAATTGTTCAACAAACATTTATTGTGCATCGCTCTGTGATGGATACTGCAGTAGCTGCTGGAGATACCGTGGGATGGGTAAAATGAAATGCTTGCCCTTGGGAAGCTCAAAGGTAGGAGCAGCCTCAAACAGTTCAGCTGTCAGTGCTGGAATGGAGGTAGCCACACAGACCCAGAGAGAGGGGATAAAAATTACATGATCTGATTCCATTCAATGATGATGATGACAAATGACTCAGTGCTCAGTCCACTATGTTCACTATTTCCTTTAATCTTCTCTGCAACCTTGTGAAGTATTAATAACCCCATTTTATGAGTAAAGATATGCAGAAATGTTTATCTTTTTGTTAATAGCAGTTGGCCAGAGAATCCTTCTCTAAGGAGAAAGCTGGCTTTGTTGAAAAGCTATTTTAAAAAAATTAAAATTCAAAGCTGTTGACACTTATCCATGTCTAGAAGAATGAACTTCCCAGGCAAGGGCACTGGATTGTACTCTAGATTCCCTTCAGGGAGCAAAAGGCTATTTTATATAATAAAGACAGGAAACAGTGAATGCCCAGAAAATTGGGAAGAATTGTTTGGGGGAAGTAACAGCAGAAAAGCAGAAACCCGGCTCAGGCATAGGAAGGAGGGAAAACGGAAGAGGAGACAAGACCAAGATTTTCTGAGAGAAATGCTATGTGCCTCGTGAGGGGACCTCTTCTGTGACTCCAGAGACATTCAGTAAACCTACTTGAATTTCCTGTAGAAACCAATCGAAGTGCTGAATCTTACCTCAAAGCTAAGAAAAGTGCTGGGTATGGTGCACACAACTGATGAAAGGATGGAGAGCATTGTTTTTATAATAAAAATGGGGAAACTGGGATGTAAAGATTTAAGCTCAAAATCCAGGCTCTGCCCCCTTTTGAGATACAGAAATGTTGAGAGACCAGAGAACTGTCTTTGCGTCTTAGGGAGACCAGGGCCTGGTTTCTGGTCATGTGCCCACAAGGCCACACTTGCCAGAGGCTAGGTCCCAACTCCAAAAATGACAGATTGGGAGTCAGAAGGTTAAGACCATAGAAGCAGATCATATGAGCAAAAGGCTGTTAGGAAGGAAGTATTTCTGGGTCCTTGTAACAAGAAAAAATAAATAAAGAAAGAAGATTTATGATCCTGCCACAATGAGTCTGTGAAGCAGAAATGCTGATGTAAATCACCATGCAAAAGTGGAAAAGCCAAGAAGAGGAAAAAGAATGGAGACTTAAAGGCATATGGGCCATGAACCAGGCAAAGTATTAGAGCTGAAACTCAGGGTGGGAAAACAGAGGTCTTAGCCCTGGGAAATAATTGTAGGAAACTCTTCTACATAAATACCTTGAATAACATATTTTTTAAAATGGGTAGAAATGAGTTTTACTTTCAGGAAGGGATATGAATGTGTAGCTGGGACTCAGAGGTTGAACAGGAAACCCAATTCTATCTCCATGGCCTCTACGGCTTTTCTGTGGGAATCAAGTTTGGAGAAATTGGCAGTTATCATTGAAAGAAGCTCTCCTGTCTGTCACCCTGAAGCTTGGAGGAAAGAACATGTAGCCCCCCATCCACATTTCTGCTGGACAGCCCTGCTTCCTGCCTGTCCAGTGGTTAACCTTGTCTCGGATGTGCAGAACACTTGTTCTTACTCCTCACTAATGGTCCGGGCTCCGTCAGGGTAAATGTTTTCCTGTGCCAGTGTAAATGCCTTCCCAGGTTTTTGTAGCTTAAATCCTACAATCTCTTTGAATATGACCTTTCCATTTCACAAGGATTTTATTAATTTGCAACTCGGCAGTGGTCTCCAGGCCCTGCATTGCAATTAAGAGCATCCACTGTGTAATTTTAGGACTGCTCATTGGTGTTCCCGAAACTTCAATATTGAAATGGGAGTTCATTTGACTGGAAGGAAACAAAGCTCCCACAGCCACAATGTCAACAAATACTGAGTAATAGCTCTCGCTCACCAGATAACTGAAACCAACAGTATGATTTTTTTAAAGCAGCGACTGACAGTCATGAAATAGTCAAATTATTTTATACTATAAAATAAAGAGAGTCTACTAGTGGATCTGAAGGAAGGGGGGAAACACAGGGATTATAAATAATGCATTATGTAGATTCATTTTAGAATATGAAAAACTGAAATTGTTAATATGGCATATTCTCCAAACCAAAATTCTTGCCATTGAATAAAGTAATTATCATTCATTAATCTTTGCAAAGATTAAGAAAATGTGCTTATGATCAGGCTCCTGAGAGTCTGCATCCATGATCAGAATAGATTTGTCATCTCAAATAAGCAAATAATCTTCTTGTTTAATGATCCTCTCTTCTTAGAGATCGAAATAATGCATCATTGCAGGAACTTCAAGAAAATGATGCTCCAAACACTATTTGTTACTTCTAAGTTTGTTCAATGTGATTAAACCTTTTAAAAAAAAATAAAAAAGCACTTCTTATACTTCATCGTCCTCTCTCCCCTTGAATTTCTTACTCATGAATTTATTTCAAGCCATGCCTTTAATGTCAAACAGAGCTCTCAGTTTATTGTTTCTCATCATTTTCCTTGCTATGATTAACAATGTGCTTCAGCCTGCCACAGCACACCAAGGAAGCTGATACTAAGGCTGGGCAACAGAAAAAAGCAAGGACTTTGGATTAAATATTCATGGGTTTGAATCCCTCCTTCTATCATTATTACTGGACAGTTATTTCATCTTAGCCATAGTTTCCTCACCTATAAAATGGGGGTAGGATGGTTTAAATGATACAGTAGATGTAAAATATGGGTGCTCATCAATGAGAGCGCCACCTGCCCAGGTCTCCTCATGCCTTTGTTTCCTGGAGAATGACTAGGATCAGCAGACACAGAACACACCTATCACAGGTATAGAATGCACCTGTCCCAGTCCAACCTGTACCACCTTGACTATAGCCACTGTAGGGCTCCCGGCCGTGACAAATGCACTGTCAGTGATCCAGCAAAGGATGCAAGATATCTTTAGTTGGTACACCATTACTCAGAATTCCTACCACACTCAGAGTCTGTACACTCTGTTTTGTATCAGAGGCAAATTGCTTTGTATGAGTCTGTACTTATATAAAGTTTCTAGCCAGTATGAATTGAGTCTTAGACTGCTCCATTCCTTTAGAAAACTGACATCTCAACAGCCCATAAATATATTTGTATATGTATAGTGTTTCCTTTGTTTATTTTAATTGTAAGTTGGTTGCATTACTTAGGAGATTGGCCCTGCTGCTTTATTAGAGACCAAATAACAGTGGGTTAAGTGAGATGTAAACTGGTAAGCAGTCCACCAGTGTAGAAAATTCCACTTCTACCTGGTTGCTCCCAGCTGTCCCTACAAACAACAAATCCATCCATGTGGTTGAAACAGACTCACCAACTGTAAGAAGACGGGGGAAAGAAGTGGAATTCAAAGACCTTCTTTTTAAGGACATGACCATGAACTTGCACATGTCACTCACTTTAATGCTCTGTTGAACAAAACTTGGTCAATGGCCACACTTAGCTGCAAGGGAAGCTAGAAAATATGCTGTTTAGCTGCTGGAGAGAGAGAAGGGGGAGACCATGTGCTTAACTGAAACCTGAGGTTCTAATACAAAGGGAAATCAAAGGATTTCCTATAAAATTCTAGCTTACTAGTTTCCTTTTTATAATAAGGATCTGACAGCAGAAGGATAAAATTGCAGTGTAACAATAATTTGATAGCTCTGAGGAGTAGCTGCTCCTTTTAGGAAACACATGCAACATCTATTTTGCCCTATCTCTTAGGACCTTCAGCTCTTACTGTCGACTCTGGGAAAGCTATTCTCACCTATTCCTCCTATCTCATTCATTCCTCCAAACAAGATAGCAAGACGGCACTGCTAAGCTAAATGCTGACAGAGCAAATCCTCAATAAATCTACCTGACTGATTAATGTTGTCAGATTTGAGTATCCCATTTTTTTAAAGAATCAAATAAAAAAAAAATCTATATTCTTGGTTTAGTGCCTTTTGTTTACATCTTCATAAATAGCCATTTCTCCTTTTTTTTCTAATAACTTAATGGTCACCGTGGGTTGGGAAGCAGTGTAAAAGGAGTAAAACAAGCACTTGCCTACAAATCATAGGTATAAGTCTTTGGTCCTGACTCTCCTTTCATTCATTCATTCATTCATTCATTCATTCTCCATTATGGGCATGTACTATGTGCCAGGCTTTGAAATGAACACTAGAGACTCAAAAATGAATAAGATGGATTTCATTCTGGTGGGAGAAGGACACAAGAAAAAACAAATTACATTACAGGGTAGAAAGTGTTGTGGAGCGAACGCAAGTGAACGACCACTGGAGTCCAGACCAAATTAAAATTTAGGGAGCCTTGAATAGCTGGCTGGTGACTGCTCTCTCTCCACACAGGGAGTCCAGAGAGCAGCCCCGAGCCTTTGTGCAGGACTACTTTTAAGCACATTAACCACATCCTGCTTGGCAGAACAAGTAACCCAAGACAAAACAGTTTTTCCTAAGCAACGTCAGGATCATGCCATTGACGACCATGTTATTTATAGGATCATCCTGTTCTTCAGAAAGCTGACAGTGATCTATGAAAGAAGGTCTACATGCTGGGAAGGGGCCATAAGACCATATCTCAAGGCCTGGCCTGGTGTCAGCACTGACAACTCTATCTGGGGCATAGTCCACGGTCTCTCTGGAATGAGCAAAAATTTCCACTCTCCAACAAAAGGGCTTGAGCACAGAGAGAAAATATCAAAACCAAGCCATGTGAAAGAGACTCTATTCCACGGTGCCTCCATTTTCTTACAAATCAAAGCACAAATAACTGTTCTACCTTTGCTAGGCTTCATGCAATCAAATGAAGCCCAGTATTGCATTTTTAAGATGTCATTATGGATTTTCAGTTTTGTTCTTCCCTAGTCTTGATGACCTTTATTAATCTTTTTAGTTCTTTGCCTTGTTTACAAAAAAAAAATAGTGACTCAGAGCTACATTATAATTAGAGATAAAGTTAATTAAAATCCAGATTTCTTCATTGTTCTTTAGCAATTGCTCACTGTTTAATGTGAAAGATCACTTTGAGTGAGAGAAAAATAGAAGCAGAAACCCTCTGGCAGAGGACTGAAACCATGTATGTACAAAGGATTCCCACTTATTTTTACCTATTAAGTTTGGGATAAGAGCACTTTTAGTCAGGAGGATGGGATACCAAACAGCAGCAGTGTCCCGGCCATTTCAGGGGACTTCTCCCAGGTTCTGGTGCCATGGAGGATGGTGGCACGAAGGGCAGCAGGTGTAGAAGGATGAATCCTGCGCACTTGCTCATTTACCTTTCTCTACATAGAGATAGTGGTGAGTATCTGC
The DNA here is from genome assembly GCA_026230045.1 of Corynorhinus townsendii. Taxonomy (NCBI): domain Eukaryota; kingdom Metazoa; phylum Chordata; class Mammalia; order Chiroptera; family Vespertilionidae; genus Corynorhinus; species Corynorhinus townsendii. Next base: position 71,895,284 of record JAPDVU010000008.1, read on the forward strand.
AGAGTTTTCAAAAAATTAATAATAGCTAACTTTTCCTGAGCACTTACTAAGTCACACAATATTCTAAGTGCTTTACATACATATTCTTATTTAGTTTCTTATTTATTCCTCACAATAACCTCATGAAATGTGTTCTATTATTAACCTCATTTTACAGAGGAGGAAACAAAGGCATCTTGATTAGAGGAAACTCTGCTAGCTAACATCATCATTGTTTGAAGCATCCTTCTCTCCAAAAAAATGGAGGATGGGGAGAAGGAGGATTATTTAGGAAGCAATTATGTCCATGGATTTTTCTCCTCAAAATGTGGAACACGGAGAAAATGTAAATAAGAACTTCTGAGCAAATACAATAGAAACTTCCCTTACCCATCACCCTAAGCACCCTGCACCTCAGTGTACACCCCAGTGAGGATAGCGAGGAATGAGCAGCCAGCATATTATCAGGCTCACAGGAGAATGGAAGCACAGACCCGAGAGAAATGTTCCTGCCAATCACAACCAACTCATGGAAAGAAGGGAAAATGTGAGCTCTTGGGTGCCAATTATGTATTGTTGAAAACTAGAAGCTAACAATGGCATTCACTCAAAAATCCAAAAGGACCATGAGTCAGTTCTACAAGCATAACAAGTCCTGGCTAAATGCTTTGTAAAAACTTTATATTTGAAAAAATTATAATTTAAATCAAACCTAGATACTGTTTACTGTTCTGTGACTCACTCAAACTGTACTTTGGGCAAATTTTATTTTACTTATTTTCCTCTCAATAAAGTACAAATCTTGAGTCCATTGTGTGGCACTTGGCATAAATAGGGAGGGAAATAACGAATAATGGAGTAATTAGAAGAGAGCTACCTCTGTCTTGAGCCTCCCTTTTCGGAAGGAAAACCCAAAGATTCAACAAAGCAACAAAGCCATCAAACTAATGGTCTGATCTGTCTTTTGTGTAATAAAAACAGCTGTGAAGAATTTCCCACTGGGACAATTGAGGGCTCTCAATTACTGCTTTCACGGGCTGCTGACTAATTCCTCCAACTCCTGTTCAAAATTAATAGTTTGTGTGTCCATGGTAGCCCTACCCTCCCAAGAGATGCCAAGCCCTTTACTCTGGTACATGTATCTGTGCAGTCGTCCCTCATCAACCTTACACCTTGGAGGAAATAGAGGCCAGTGAGCCTTACTCTTTCCTAAAGGAGAGCAGTTCTTTCAATCAAGCACATAACCTTGGGCCAACTTCTCTGAATCCAAAGGCTATCTCTTTCTCCAAGAATGTACAGACTACTGAGACAGAGCATGGAAATGATATATGATTACAACAATAGAATGGAACCACAAGGAATAAAGAGAGAGAGGGTAATACCAGCCAAGTTGTACGATTGGAGACAGGGAGAGGGACTTTTCCACTCATGTGAGTGATACTTGAACTGCATTATAAAGGATAAGCAGGAGTTTTCCTAAACTGTATTCTCTGCTCATCTATAAAATCTCTGAGATAGGGGTCAGGTTTTGTTCAGAGCTGTATTTCTAACAACTAGCATTTTGCCTGAGACATTTACTAAATGTGTGAACAAAGGAAGGAAGGAGGAATGAAGGTAGGAAGAAAGGAAATCTATTTCATAGATGTGGAGAAGGAGTATAGCAGACATCCTTTGACTTGCCCACCCATTTTCTCTGGAATCTGTCCATCTTGGCCATAGGCATAGTATTAATAGTACATTACATTTCTACTACTTGATCCCGGACTCTACAGGTATTGGTCCAGAAATGGACCATTGACACAAATTGGACCAATCAGAATCCCTTCCTTGGAATTGGGATTGGGACCTGCGAGTGTCCCCCCACGTCCCGCGTGGTTCAGGGTTCAGGTTCAGGGTTCAGGGTTCTGGAGGAGGGCACACACAAATGAAAGAGACTAGAAAATATTAATTTGGAAATATTGCGGGCCAGGCTGGAGCCCAACTCAAGGGGAAGGACTCCACCCTACTCTGGCCTTGCAATCCCTTTTATTCAGACTATGGGATACACCCATAGCCTTTAGGCGGGCAATTCAATAATAGCCAATCAGCAAGAATTTACATAAAACTAGAAGGTGGAAGTTGCTTCAGCTACCATTGTCTCAACTAAACAGTGGGTGGAGGCTCTGACCTTTCAGAGCTTCAAGGTTGACCAGCCTTGTCCACACCTGTCTGCTAGTGAGGGCAATGTGCGGCTTCCACCAGGGACCCAGAAATAAAGAGATCTTTAGCCTTTCTGAGTCACTGAGTCTGTAGCTTAGAAAACTTGGAGGCTGGGGAAGGCCATGTCTTCTACCATGTAAACAGAGGGCAAAGAAGTCCATCAACAAAAAGCAAAGAATGAAGTGGGTGTGCAAAGAAAAGCAGAGATAAAAACCCAGGAGAAATGCAGGAAGGGAAATACTATCTGAATTTCTACTGCCCCCCATTTCCTGGTTCCTGAGGCCCAGTTATATCACTGCCTTTGGGTTCCTTGAATCTTGCATCTGTCCTTCCAGTAAATTTTTTATTTAAGCCAGGTTTACTTGTTTTCTGATATTTAAAACCCAAAGCATTTTATCTAATGACAGTGAGAGTTGACATGGGTGAAGTCCAGACAGAGTTTTGCCTGAGCAAAAGAACTGAGGTCCAAAAGGCTTAGTTGCTTGAAGAATAGGAGAAGAAATATGGCTCTCCATTAGCTTAGACAAAAGCATGGGGGTTTGGGATGCTAGAAAATCTCAAGAAAAAGGGAACCAGATATGATGGAAACAGATCTATCTTTCTCTGGAAATTCCTACATTTGGAATATGGTTAGGAATCATGGTCAAAGGTCTGAGAGAAAGGTTCAAGTTCCATCTGGCAAAGGGGTCTAAATAAAAACCTTCCAGCATTGTGTTCTACATAGGCTTTGGGGAATGATAAAGTACTAGAATAAAAATTTAGAAAGGGACATAGAATTGATATTAGACTGAAGAGAAACTGGTACAATGATCACAGGCCCAGGAACACATACAGTTTGTGCAGGACATTCCATGCTAGCTGACCATAGGATCACAATGTCCTTATGCATACTAATGAGAATTTACCCATATGCACCCCTCCATTCTCTGCACAAAGATTAATTTCTCAGCATTCTCTTCTGAGTCTCCTTAGTCATGTTTCAAGTCATTAAAGCAGCTCCTGATACATTTCCACCCTTTGTTTACTAGTGGGGCAGCCATGCACCAAGATACAGGGAAAAAAATGTTGCAATGTCCTCCTACCCATTCATACTATGGAGGTACAGAAACTATAACTCACTAAACAGATATGTAGGGTAGAGTTTATTAGCATTACAAATAGCATTACAAACTGAGCCTTTTCTTTGCAAAGGATTAGCCTTCAAGGTTGCTTTAACTTGCCTGCTTCTCTAGTGCAATTAAAACATGATGTGATTTTGCCAAATAGCACTTACACACACCCTCCTCAGAATACAATTACTGTATTAGATGCATTTGGCCTAAGTTGAACTTAAGATCTTTGACAAAAGTAATTCCAAATAACAGCACTGGGAAGTTTTTCAAGGAAGTCAAGAGTATAGAAGTTGTTTTTTGCAGCATCAATACAGGAAAAGATGTGAACCAAGCAAGCCTCTCTTGGTTTTAATAATTCACTGTTTGGTGTTATCTATGCCCATGTGACAAAGATCGGGGTGTTGCATGCACTCAATAACATCCCAGGCACATACATAAACCATCTTCTGCTCTCAGTCCAGGAAGTAGTTATTGATCTAGGCTGTGATCTTTTCCTACCTGGCTTTCTGAAGATTTCTAAAATAGCTCACCTTAGGGAAATTAGAGACTCAAGCATTTTTATTTTTTCCTTTGACCAATAAAAAAAATCACTAACACCTTGCAAAAGATGAATTCTGACAGAAGAAACACCAGCATTTGTTGAGATGGCCATGTAACTGATCTGGTATCTTAGCCTGTAAGCTAAGAGATGAAATGGAAAGTTGGTAATCCCTTGGCCTATCCTTGGCCCATAAAGAATCAGGCTTCAAATTACAGTGTTGGGATCTTGATCAGCTAAATATCAGGCCATGTGTTCTCTGTAGGTCAAATGGGAAGAAGAGATGTACTGATACAAAAATTCCCCTCTCCACATACTTGCCCATTTTGGATACCCAGCTGAAAATGTAGATTTGAGTCCTACATCCTATTTTCTATGTGACCTCAGAAAAAAAATGTGACTGTTTCTCAGGACCTTACCATCTCCATTGGTCAGGTGCCAATGACTAGTCACCCAGCAGGCTTTGTCGGCCCCCTTCTTTCTGATTGTCTCTAACTAAAGAAGCTACAAATGCTGCTTTCTGACCTTCGTAGACTTCCTGGTAGTCATCATCCTAGGAGATATGTGAGGAAATCAGTTGGGGCATTCTGGGTAAGAATTTCATCCCTGAAAAATGGAGACAATCTGATAAAGAACTATTATTAAAATGTTAAAAGAACTCTTAATAACAAGAAAAAAAACATAATTTAAAAATAGGCTTGAGATCTTAACAGACACCTCACCAAAGAAGGTATACTGATGGAAAATTCACATATGAAAGAACACTTCACATCACATGTCATCAGAGAAACACATTGAAACAACAGTGAGATACCATTACAAAGTATTAGAATGGCCCAAATCCAAAACATGGACAACATCAAATGCTGATGAGGATGTGGAGCAACAGGAACTTTCATTCACTGCTGGTGGGAATGCAAAATGGTGCAGCCACTTTGGAAGACAGTTGGGCACTTTCTTTCAAAACTGAACATACTCTTTTCATATGATCCAGCAACTTTGATTCATTTTCAAAGGAAATGAAAACTATGTCCACACAAAAACCTGCACACAAATGTTTATTAGCATCTTTAACCATAATTGTAAAAAAATTGTCATAAAATATTAACCAACATATCCTACAGTAAATGAATATATAAATAAGCTGTGGTAAACCCAGATAATGGAATATTATTATTCAACACTAACAAAACACAGCTATCAATCCATGAAAGACAGAGAGAAACTTTAAATGCAATCTGAAAAGAATACATATCATATGATTTCAACTATATGATGTTCTGGAAAAGACAAAACTATGGAGACAGTAAAAAGGTCAGTGCTTGTCAGGGGTTGGGGAGGTCAGGAAAGGGATTGTTACAGAAAACCAAAGAAGAACAAAGCAATACTTAGAGAGATGGAGTTACATATATTATGCGCGGGTCCAGAGGAAAAATGTCTCTCAAATTCTGGGCCCCAACATGCAAGAACCTTCCCTATTTATATGTTTCCACCTTCTTTGTCTCTCAAATATGGGGTGTTTCCGGCTCCTTTTACAAGTTCCCAAAGAGCCCGTATGTGCCGGGGTCTTGAGACCTCAACCAGAGGCCTGGCCTGGCACCAGCACTGATAACCTTGTCTGGGAAAGGTTCAGTGGCCTCTCTGAAGTGGAAGTAGTCTTAGCAAGCAAGAATTTACAGAAGCCAACTAGCAGGGTTAATATTTCAAACAGCAGTATTTGTATAAGATGGATGCTTCAGGATGAATAGGCAGAGCATAGGGACTTGTAGAGCAGGGAAAATGTCCTGTATGATACCATAATGATAGGTATATGTCATTATACATTTGTCTAAAAGCAAAGTACCACACTAAGAGTGAACTGTAATGTAGACTGTGGACTTTGGGTAATTATGACATGTTAATGTAGGTTCATCAATTGTAACAAATGCACCACTCTGTTGAGTGATGTAGATAATGTGGGAGAGGCCATGTTTGTGTGAGTCTGGGAGTATATAGGAAATCTCTGTACCTTTCCCTTAATTCTGCTGTGAACCTAAGACTGCTCTAAAAAAGTTTTGTTTTTAAAAAAAAAAAAAAAAGACAAAAGAGAAAAATACCCATTCCCTAGTCAGATAGCAAGAGTGAACCCCACACAAAGCCTCAGCATGTGCTGCCTCCCAACCTTACCAGTTGTTCATGCCAGGTACATGCCGCCACAGGCTCCATGGAGATGAGACATGAGGATGAGTGCAAAGCTTTACAGTGAAGACAGAAGCTCCTTCCTGACCAACACTGCCCGCTCAGGTCCCTGGCTGAGTGGCCTTTACAGCAAATCCCTATCCTCAGCTGCAGAATACAATCCTCCAAAATGCATCATTGCTCCTGCCAGACTCCCTGTCATGGAACAAAATAGATCCAGAGATATGGAAGCATGGAACAGACAGTCGAATCTGGGGGAAGGCAAGGGTGGGTGGAAGGAAAGAGATCAACCAAAGAACTTGTATGCATATATGCATAACCCATGGACACAGATAATAGGGTGGTGAAGGCCTGGGGTGGGGAGCAGGTGTGGGCTAGAAGGGGTCGATGGGGGAAAAAAGAGGACAATCTGTAATACTTTCAACAATAAAGATAAGTTAAAAAAAAAACAAAAAACACAGGGCAGTGCTAAAGTGGCTGGCAGAGGCTCCTTGGGAACCTCAGTCAAGGCAAGCACAGCCCCAAAGGAAACTGGGTGTCTCTCCTGAGAGCTCAGCCCAGCTTCCACACAGGAAGCCAGCGCTGCAGCCCACCCAGATCTGGGCCTCCAGGCATCCCTCCTACCAGAGCAGTGGAGCAGAGGTCCTTGCTCTTCCGGCTGTGGGAAACGACTGAGTCAGCATAACCTCCCCTGCAAGACCACAAGCCCAAGTAAACGTCTTTGTCTTTGGACTTAACATGTAATGACTTATCTGTTTCTCCCATTAGACTGTAAACTCCTGGAGCACAGGAGCTTCTTCATATTCATTTTTCTCTTTCCAGGCACTGGCATTGTTAGTGTTGATTAACTTAAACCATTGAATTGACAAATCCTAAACTGCATTACCCACATTTTTAGGGTGCTTCAATATAAGGAAAGTTCAACAAAATGCTCTTAAGATACTTTCACACATGTGTTAGCTTATCACTAGCCTCTCTTCATTCACCCACCAGTGGCCCTATTGCAGAGAAAGAGCCAAAAAGCAGGACAGTAGGCAAAGGAGGCTCAGAAAAGCCATCCCTTCAACCACATTCTTGTCAATGTTACTAGTAGAAGCTCCATGCACCCACCTGGCAAAGCTATTGTAGAATAATCCAGCTTCTACCTTCTCATGCCTACACGTCTGAGCTCTGGGGGGTCTTGGAGACCAAGGCCATGTCTTCCAGTCCCAACTGGGCCCAAAAAGCCAGCCAACTTGAGTATTTCCCTGGTGAGAAGGCTCTTCTGCAAAACTGCTCTTCCAAATCTCCCTGCTCTTCTGAAACCCTCAGGACATTATCTCTCATTCCACCAAGAAATAGAAGCTACTGACAACTCTCACAACTCCCTGCCCACTTACTAACCTTCCTTCCTATATCCCACCTTGCCTTTCCTGCCTTCCCTCCAGTTACATCCAATAAGAAATTCCTCTCCCATCTGAAAATAATCACTGTACTATGTCCTGGCCCCTTCCTCAGGAACTCGGGATCTCTAGTATCTGCAACATCCTTGAAACCTCAGCTTCTCTTATTCTAATGGGTCCTTTCCAGTGGTGGGAAGGGGGGGGAGGCGGGGGGAGGGGGCTAATAATAACACAGACCAACCAACAAGAATTCCCATTCCCCTTGTTATTTACCCAGATACATTGAGAACTTATGGCCACACATAAACCTGTATGTGGATGTTTATGGCTGCTTTATTCATAATTGCCAAAACTTAGAAGAAACCAAAATGTCATTCAGTAGGTGAATAGATTAATACACTGTGGAACATCCAGACAATGAAATATTATTCAGTGTTAAAATGAAATGAGCTATCAACTCATGAAAAGACATGAGGAAAACTTAAATACATGTTACTAAGAGAAAGAAGCCAAAGAGTAAGAATATCAGTGGTTACCAGGAGCTAGGGGAGAGGGAGAGATGAGTAGGCAGAGCACAGAGGATTTTTAGGATGGTTCAACCACTCTGTATGACTCTATAATGGTGAATACATGTCATTACACATTTGTCCAAGCTCATAGGATGTACAATATCAGAGTGAATCCTAGTGTAAACTATGGACTCTGAGTGATGATAATGTGTCAGTGTAGGTTCATCATCTATAACAAACATATCACTCTGGTGTTGATAATGGAGGGTGGTATGCATAGGAGGTATCAGGGGATATATGGGAAATCTCTGTACCTGCCCCTCAGTATTACTGTGAATCTAAAATTGCTTTAAAAAAGAAAGCCTATTAAAACTATTGTAATGCCCTTGTTGAACCCTCAATTGCAATTACCAGATAAGCAGGCATTAAAATAATTACAAATTTTGACAGGTTATGTTATAAAGAATAAAAAATAAGAAGGGCTGAGATAACAGAGAGAGAATATGCTCATGGTTTAGATTCCCAATAGCCTGGGTCCTTTGGCAGGTATCCTTTGTTGTAAATGAAGTGTTACTAAACTGTCAGAGACATAAGACTTCAGTGAATTCATTAGTCTGAGCCAGTATCTTAAGTCTGATTTCCTTTTGTCCCTATCAAGAGTGATTTTCTGGACTTCCAAAGTTGGAAGTTAAATTCTGGAATTGGTAATATAATATGGATTACTAGATATTCTCTTAACCTATTTCTACTAGTTGAGTTGACAGAACTAATGTGCTCCAGTGCTCCTGTAAAACATACAGACTGAGGTACTCATACTTAAAGGCTTTGGTTTTGTGTCAAAATATCAGCAAATAAATTCACATTTATATATTTCTAGGGAACCTATGAATCACATTGTATGCTTCTTCAATTTAGTCACTTTTTCAATCAACCAACCAACTGCTGATCCTGAATGTGTAGGACCAGTACCTATAGTGTGGTGCTAGATCCAGCCCTGGAGCAGACTTCCTTCCAATAGGACCACCAGCTTCACCAAATTTCTACAGCTAGGTCAAGAAGCTTCTATAATTACATACAGGCCTCCAATTATGCTACAGCAGTGAGTCAGTTGTGACATGAAATAGAGATGCAATCAATGACTGAGGGGGAATCCATGATTGCTGGATTAATGAATAACAGAATAAGAATCTAGAGGTTCTTCCAACATCTAGCTCATCTAGTTCCCTAAACTAGCTCATGTAAATGTTAGTGTTTTCTTTGTAAAACTCCACTAGAGAATAAAAGAGTTGTAAGTTATCCTTGCTTCGGAGGTACAAGGACCTGTCTCTCACCTAACATAAATGATCAGTTCTAAGATGCTGGTTTCTTTCTGCTTGCCTGCTCTAAAAGACATGGTAGCCCCATCCGGTTTGGCTCAGTAAATAAAGCATTGGCCTGCAGACTGAAGGGTCCCAGGTTCGATTCCAGTCAAGGGCAGGTACCTTGGTTGCCAGCACATCCCCCGTAAGAGGTGTGCAGGAGGCAGCTGATCGATGTTTCTCTCTCATCGATGTTTCTAACTCTCTATCCTTCTCCCTTCCTCTCTGTAAAAATTCAATAAAATATATATTTTTAAAAATAAATAAAATAAAAGACATGGTGAGTACTCCTTATTGCTCAGTCTGCTTTGCTTCCTCTAGATCCTGCTAATTCACTCAACATACACTCATTAGGGCTGACAGTGTGCCAGGCACTGTGCTGGGTGTTGGGAATATGGTAGGAAACACAACAGGCACAATCCTATCTCTCAAAAACTCCTAGTCACAGAGACATACTAAATATAAGAAGGTTATTTTAGGTTTTGAAACAACAAATCCATAGGCAAGGCCAAGACTAGGGTGAGAGAAGTAAGATATCTAGTGGAAGAAGTTTTGGGGGTAAAATAGGAATTTTGGAGGTGAAATAGGCAGGTTTAGGAAATTTTAAAAAATAAAGGGGTCCATGGAAAAAGCACAAGGCTACAGAGCTGCAGAGGGTACATTTCCATAGAATAAGGGAGCTGGAAACAGCAGAAGGCACATTTCCATAGAATAAGGGGACTGGGCACTGCAGAAGGGTGTACATTTATAGAGGAAAGGGAAAGAATCCCCTCATTCACAGAGAGAAGAGGAAAGCCCAGAGGGAAGAGGAAGACAATGAGGGAGGAGGGGAGGAGAGCCTCACATGTCCCGTGTGAGGTTCACCTTTGAGCCCAGGAGTTACTATAATAACCAAATCAGAAAGGGATGGTGACCAATCAGAGGGGATGTCAATATAAACCACAGGAAAGGTGGACTCAGTGGGATTCTTTCCCCCTCCCCACATGGGGGTCTGTATTTGTTCTTCAATAAATTTCCACCTTTACTATACCATCTTTGTCCGTGGTTTCTTTCTTTGACTCCAGTGGACAAAGAGCCCAGGAAAAACCATCCTCCCCAGGGGAACACCGCGTATTCCAATCCAAAAATTCCTGTTTCACTAGGTAGCATGACCTCGAGTGATGTCTCCTTTCACCTCGAACTCTAAGCACCTTGCTTGCCCGGTCTGTAGGTCCTCCCCCACATTGGCAGCTTCCCTGTTCTCCTCCTGAATACATTTAGTTTTCTGTAGCCAAGCTTCCAGAAGCCGTTCCTTCGATTCATTCGTAGCCCACTACAAATCTCAGGGCCCTTTTTTTCACAAACGTGTTTGGTATATTTTAACATAGTTGGAACCTGAAAATAGATCTTAAAGATGTGTTTAACCATAAAATTATCTATCAACCTTACTACTCTTCAGTAAGAAAAAATCACTGTGTATGTAACCTTTCAAATAAGAAATTAGCAAGCAAACCTGAGAGTAATGAATAACTGTTTTACTCTGAGGTATATAGATAGGTTTCAGCAAATAAAGATGCCAATTCTTTTTTGAGTTTAGAGATGCTAGAAAAAAATATCTCTTTTTAAAAAAATATATTTTTTTATTGATTTCAGAGAGGAAGGGAGGGGGAGAGAGAGATAGAAACATCAATGATGAGAGAGAATCATTGATTGGCTGCCTCCTTGCATGCCCCCCAGTGGGGATGTGCTCTTGACCAGGAATTGAACCTGGGACCAACCCCTCAACCCCCAACCCCGGCCAATGCTCTATCCAGTGAGCCAAACCGGCTAGGGCTAGGAAAAATCTCTTGCTGGGAAAAAAAAAAAAAACCTACTGGGAGACAGGATAAAGCAGTGGTAGAATTTAGTAGTAAAAATGTGAGTTCAATTTCAAGTTCTGATATTTGCTAGTTGGATTAAAAAATGAGTAAGATATAATCCCTGCCATCAAGGGACAGACATCTAAAAGGGACAATAAATAGATGATTACCACACAGTGAGACAAGCCCAGCACTGGAGACTGGAGACATTCACAGTCTCAGGAGCACAGAGGATGGGGCCTGAGGGGAGAGAAGGAGATGACAAAAGAAGGAGGAGCATCAGAACAGAGCTATAAAGTAAGAATAGAGGTTAGCCAGGGAAAGGGGGGAAAGAGCAATCTAGGCAAAGGGGACCTCAGACCTATGTTAAATTTTTCCAGATTGAAAGACTAAAAGGTTGCCTCAGTTACTGGGAATCCTATATAATAAAAGCTTAATATGCAAATTAACCTAATGGCAGAATGACCAGTGGAACGACTGGTCACTGTGATGCACACTAGCCACCAGGGAGCAGCTATGCTCAATGCAGGAGCTACCCCAGCCCGCAGGCCCCAGGCCAGCCAAGGCAGGTGCCAGCAGGCCCTCCCTTCCTGCCCCCAGCCATCGCCCTGCAGGTTGCCCCACAGTCCCTGATTGCTGGCCAGGCCTAGGGACCATACCCAAGCACGAATTTCGTGCACCGGGCCTCTGATATAAAGATGCACAGAGAAATAAGGGACATGAAACCATCTCTTCAACTAGACAGTTGTACGTCATTTGGAACATTCAAGAATCAACACAGTTCTTAGTGCTCAGTTATCCTGTGTTCTCTTATAAGTAATCCATTGCCCCTTATTCTAGAGACCATCACAATGGTGATTAAGTCTCTCTCTCTCTCTCCCTCTCTCTCTCTCCTACACTAGCTTCTGTCTACCACCTTTTTCTTACCTTCTTCCCATGCTGATTTTCTGCTCGTTGCATTTAAACTTGCCAAGAATGGGATGCTATTTGCCAACCCCGTCCAGTATACAGCAGCTCTACTGAGCCAAGGTCTCAAGCCAGGTCACCTGAGGCTGCTTGTCTGTGGTGTCTGTGTGTCCTTCTATTCCTGGTTGTTATCTCATGCAGAGCGATGGGGTGAAGAGGTAACCCACACGACACACAAACGTGCACATACATGGCTTTGTTCAGATGTTTCCTCTCAGGGCCTGAGCAAAGGCACTGAGGTGGAAAGACAGTTCTGCTTAGAACTGCAAGCAGCTTGGCCACTCTTCAAAGTAAAACTGGAAGAGGGAGTGTTCAGGGATGAGACTGGCCCAGGTCCTGGGACAGGGAGGGTATGTTCAGCTTTAGAATAAGCAGGGAGGAATCTCAGTCTACAAACTCAGATATGCATGAATATCACACTTCTGCATGGACTTTAAATCCAGTGCTGAGGCCCCCTTCAAAATGCTGACCAAATGCAATAGCAGTTGAGGCCTTGTTCTGGGGGTTGTGCAGACATCCTAGGGTCTTCTGAAAAAACCAATGTCTAGAGGAGGCTCCTCCCGACTCTGGTCCTTGGTCCACACCTTTGCTTGTCAGGGCAAAGCTCCACGCTCTTGCTGCTGAAGGAGGCCCTGATTCCTCCTCACCTAGCGGGTCATGGAGTATGAAAAGGAACCCAGCTCCAAGTGCATAGCATTGCTCTTTCGCATACAGGCAGGCTTGTAAATGGGTGCTCCTCTCGCAGAGCTCCAGCTCGCACCACCACACACCTCTGCCCCCTCCGCCAACCAGGCAAGGTTACAGAATGGAACTGGCGTTTTATAGGACTCCTCTGTCCCATTACAGAATTCATTTATGACACAGCGTGGCTAAATGTAATGAATCAGGGGATAACACATCTCAAGGGGTGGGGGTGAGAGCTGGGTATTCAAGCAGAAATGTAAGCATCATGACAGGGCACAGCACATCCCTCTGAGGCAGGCTGCATGCGGTGGCCCAGACGCAAATCCATCACTGACAGGCATGAGATGGGGACTGGAAGGGAGTGACTGGCCCAAGGGACACAAGAGGAGATCGACTAGGCAGGAGTGTGTCTTTCAGGCTGATTTGGCAGAAACTGAGACAGCGGTAGTTCATGGGAGCCATAGAGCAAACAAAAATCAGCTTCCTATCTGAAACAGATGCAGCAAAACTGCGTATCTGGAATACATTTTCCCAGAAGGAAAGAAAAAATCCTAGAAAGCAAGGACAGAAAAAAGCCTACAGAACAGGTCAACAAGGAGTCACCGTCATCGGAGCCTTTTTCTGCCTGCACCGTGAGGCCTCCTGGTGGAAGAGCATCGCATACTGGGGAGCACCCTTGCCTGCTGTGTGGCCTCCTGGAGCAACCTGACACCACTGAGCTCAGTGTCTGGGCTATGAAAGAGGGATAGGAACACCTGCCTCACACGGTTGTGTAAATGCTATGCTCCTCTGCAAGGGCCTAAAAACAAGGCCACTACGTACTGTATCAATCCAACTATGTAACATTCTGAAAAAGGCAAAACTATAGAGACAGTAAAAAGATCCATGGTTGCCCAATGTTGGGTGGAAGGGAGGGATGAATAGAAGGAACTTTGAGGCAGGGAAACTATAACAGATATATGTCTTTATACACATGTCCAAGCCCATGGGATGTACAATACCAAGAGTGAATTCTAATGTAAATGATGGACCTTGAGCGATAAAGATGTGCCAATGTAGGCTCCATGATTGTAACAACTGTACCACTCTGGTGAGCGATGCTGATAATGGGAGGCTGTGCATGAGTGAGGGCCACAGGTATATGGGAAATCTGTTTTCCTCTCAATTTTGTTGTGAACCTAAAACTGCTCTAAAAATAAGGTCTATTAATAAACAAAGCCTGCTTTTAAAAAAAAGAAGCCAAAGTTAGTGTCACCAGTGTGCATGCACTCATGTCTGACACAGTCCCACTCCCTGGAGCCCCATTGCAAACCTGCACAGCACTGCACAGGCTACACACCACTTTCACGTGCCTCTCCGGTGGCTTCCTCAAGGTCACACAGCTCCTTTGCTGGTTCCGGTGCAAGGAGCAACCTAAGGCAGCCGCAGGCCCCTGCTCCTTCCACCATGTCATATTTGCAGCTGTCTCAGAAATGGCTTCTCTCCACACCAGCCTGGTGCCCACCTTGTGCCTCCCTTCCCAGTGTCGCCAGGATGTGCTGGACCTTCTTTTGCGAATGTCTCCCTATCCTTCCTCCCAATCCTTGCCACTGACAACTGCCTCAGAGACCACACACCCTCCCCTGATCGCTCTGCCTATGCTCACAAGTGTGGCCAGATGGGCCAGACTCCAATGAACCTTTATCAACCCAGGGTTTCTGCTGTCAGCTCTTCCTTAATAAATTCCCTGATGAAAAAGCAATAGTAGCTTCACTGTTGAACATCTACATATATATATTTTACCATCGAATTCTCACTATAGTTTTTTCACTTAAGCTATATGTAAAAAACCAGTATCCCTGTTTTTCAAATGAGAAAATTAAGGCCCAGGAGACTGACTTATACAGGAGTACATACAGGAGTCAGGGTTCAAAGCAGATCAGTCTGACTCCAGAGCCCATGTTCCAGTCCACCCTGCAAGTGCTTATCATGGAAACACTGTTCTGCTGGCTCTGCCTTCCCCGCCAGTCCTGTGGTGAAAAGACTTCTCCTCACACCCACACATAGGAGACGGGCACTCCTGTTTCCCATTCTCCATTTTTGGGTCGATCTTTAACTTCCTTCCCTCAACAGACAATGCCAAGGCCATCAGCCTACAGATTTCCTCTGGACTTCATCACAGCCTACCTTCCTCTATCTATGATGTCCCCTGTCATCATCATCAAAGTTTTCAACACCCCTGTTGACAATCCTCTTAATTCCTTAGCCTTTGGTTTATTTACAAAGCTAGTAAACTCCATATCTGCTCATACACAGAAGCTGCAGAGACATAAGAGTTCCATAGACATATTGTTATGGGGAAAACCCCTGGTTGGGCTCGGGCTGCCTGTGGCTGTGTCCAATAATGAAGGCAGGATTGAATAATATTAGGCATTTATTGAGAAGGCTAACCAACCAAGAAGACAGGGCACTTCCAAAGCATTTAAATCCTGTCCTCCCAGCAAGGTATAGGGGACAGGATTATAGAGGGGAGTGGGGGTGAGGAATGGAAGTCAGGTGATGAGATGATGTTGATGAGATGATGTTTTGACTCCTGATGGGTCAGTCTGACCATGCTTATCTGTTCTGCTTACTAGATACACAGCTAAGTCACCTCCCTAATCACTTCGCACAGGCCTTGCAAAGGAAACTTAAGAAAGACTTAACCCCCTATGCACATATAAGAAACTTAACCCCTTATGCACATAAGTATGTGTGTTCTAAGATTTAAAATAATATGATTATTTTTCAGATTAATTCAGGTGCTCTATCAGATTTTATGTCCCCCTTATCAATATCATCCCTCATAACTGCTGTAAAGCATCATATCATGTCTATAAACCCCTCCCACCCACCCCTGATCCTTTACTTCACCTCTAGCAGCTTGTGATCTCCATTTACTCACCTATATTAGCTTCCTAGTCTGCCAACCCCTCCCAGTGTTCATTCACCCACATCCCATAGGTAGTCACTTCAACAGTGCACTCACTTCCATCCTAGGATACCATTTGCCATCCAAATGCAGCCCTTCCACAGCTAAGCAACCCCCTCTTTCACAAGACTTTCTCCAAAACATTGGGAGTTGGCAAAGTGGGGATAGATTAATAACATGACCCTGAGCCCTTTTCAAGGTAAAATCAAATACATGCTACCAATTCCAGCAGGGCCCTTATTTCCATGGAGAACCCTTTCATTGGACTCAGCTCTCTCCTTGGAGTGGTACTTTTCATAACAGCCACTTGCCCGCTTCCCTTAACCTCAATTCAAAATGTGCCACCTCACTTTCTATAGATAATTTCATTTTTACTGGGAAGATTATAACAATTTAATGTGATTTAATTCCCTCAGCTATCACAGTCTCTCCTTAAAATATCTCTGAACTTCCTTCACTTTTTATCTGAGAAGTATCCAGCTTCTTTGCCAATACTAACACTTCCACCTGCTCTTGATCCCATTCATTCTTATCTCCTCCAGCAGCTCACTTTAACTACAGTCTAACCTCTCTCTCCATCCTTCCCTCCGCTACGTGGCTCCTTGCACTATGTCCACAAACAATATGGTTTCCCTCTGTTAAGTCAGCACTTCCGGAAGGACCATAGGTATACCATTAATGACTACTATGAAGCCGGCACTGTGTTTGATGCTGGAGAGACCAAGAGAAATTGGTAACTTCCACTCTTAAGAAGCTCAAATCCGAGGCTGAGAAATAGATAAATGAAGATAAATTCTAAACGAGAAGTAAATACAGGATTATGCAGGATAACAGATGAATGACAGGGATGTTCCCAGAAGGGCTTATACCTGAGCTTGGTCTGTGTCAGTTCCATAGAAATCAAAGAAAACTGATCAATAACTCCCCAAAATACAGTTTATTTCTCAAGCAGAAGCCCAGGAGAGGCAAGTCCAGGGTTGGCATGGCAGATCTCTTTCTATTTTCCAGAAAGAAGAAATGGACATGAGGGAAGGAACAAAAGACTCCCTGTACAAACTTGGCCTTTTTATTGGGGAATAGGTGCCTTGTCCAGTGACTTCTGCCAAGAACATATTGTTCAGAGCAGTATCCCATGGACACAGGTAGCTTCAAGGACAGTAAGAAAGCACAATGGTAATGGGACAGAAAAGACAAGAGTGGGCAAAGAGTCGGGAAGTAGAGAAGAGAGAATGATAGACCCAGATGAATCACTTCATGAGATAAAAGTGTTTGGAGATTGTCAAGCAGGGGGAATCTGAAGGGGCAATGGAGAGGTGAGGTGGAAAAGGCAGGCAGGTCTGGGACATGCAACACCTCAATGCCATGCAATGGCTTAGGACTTTGTCCCAAAGACCCTTGTAATAGTGATGATTCGATTTATATTTTAGAAAGACACTGTTTCTAAGGATCACTGAAGAATGGAGAATGAATTTTAGGAGTGTCAGATTGGAGAAAGAAAAACCTCCAAAGAGTCTGTTTCAAGAATGATAGTAAAGAATAGTAACATATGCTTGGGGGAACAGAATCTGGGGATGTTACAGGCCCTGACTCCTCTCAAAGGACTGTTTTCACCACCCTACCCTAAATAGCAGCTGTATTGAATTGTCTGTTAGCAATTCCCCCATCTCGTTCTCACTTGCATCACAGGGCTACAAGACTGGGAACTACATTTTCCAGACTAACTTTGCAATTAAAGTTGCAAGGTTATACCCGAACCCAGTTCCTCACCTCTTCATTCCCAGATATAGCAAACATTCTTCTGGATGGTCACATGATTTCAAATCATCTTCTAATCCAACCTTCACAACACTTGAAGTATAAAAATCACTTCATAACAGATACTTCAATGGTAAATACTGCTCACCAACTCAAGATGCAAAAATGGCTCACCTGACCTACACAGCAATGGAAGAAGCTATTGTAAAGTAGACAGTTCTCACCAGTACTGCTAATACCACTTTCTTTGTATTTACTTTGTTGCCTCTCATTACTTATATTTCCATTTGTATGACTTGTTTTCTCTACTAAACTTTCATTTCCTTGAGGGAAATGTTGCAGATGGAGGAGTTCTTTATCTTTTCCTATTGAGTCATGCAATGTCTCAGTTCCTTATCCGGCTAGAAAGTAAAAGGCAAGAGATATATCAAGAAATATTTGTGGCATATATGACACATTCAGATCTTATGTACCTTTTATATAAAGAGTTCTCATAGATCCAGCCCTGGCTGGTGTGCTCAGTGGTTGGAACATCGGCTCATACACTGAAGGATCACAGGTTTGATTTCAGGTCAAGGGCATGAATATGAGTTGCAGGTTCAATCCCACCCCTGTAGATCTCTCTCTCTCTCTCTCCTTTTCTCTCTCTCTTCCACTTACTCCCTTCCTTCTACTCTTCCTAAAAAATCAATGGAAAAAATATCCTCGGATGAGGATTAACAACAACAAAAAAAGAGTTCTCATAAATCAAAAAAAAACCAAACCCCTCAATAGAAATATGGTCAATAAACATAAATAATCATTTTGCAAAAGAAATAAAAGTGGCTACTATATGTAATTTTTTAAATGGTTTAACCTTACTGGTGATCAAAGAAATGCAAATTAAATTAAACACTTTTTTAAATGTAAGCCAGATAAAGATGAAACAAATTAACAACAACTATGATCCAGGTTCTCTTTTAAATACTTTGCATGAATTTATTCATTTAATCTTCACACAAGCCAGGGAGGAAGTTACTGTTATATTCCCCTACATTTTACAGATAAGGGAATAAGGCACAGAGGGGCTAGCTTACCCTGAGTCATACAATTGAATAATGTATGACACGAGGGGCAAACAAAGGACTCCCTGGACAAAAATCTGAAGACAGAATTTTAATTCAGATACGTGGGCTCCAAAACTATGCTCTTGACTATTTCACCTTTATGTCTCCTCCAGAAGACTCCAGATTTATTGGATGTCTTCTACTTGCCAAGTGCAAAGCTAAGTGTGTGCATAAATCATCTTATATGACCCTTATAATGGCCCTAGAAAAGATTTAAATTTCTTGTTTCTACTTTACAGACTAACAAAACTAGTCACTATACACAAAGAGTCTTCTATAAAGATGTGTAATAACCACTACTTACAATTTAACTGGAGCAATAGTTAATGGTGTATCTTCATAAAGGAATATAATGCAGTCATTAAAAATGATGCTATAGTATGAAATTTTTATGACATGAAAATGTTAATGATATGTTGACTAGAGAGAAAAAGTAGATCACCAAATAGCAGTAATATATGGCCTCATTTTTATGAAAAAAAAAGTAATATAAATAGACTCAACTAACTAGATAGCTAAATAGAGGTAGTTTGCTAAATAGTTAGATACATGGAGTTATCTAGACAGATAGCTACAGTTAGATTTTTTTTAATTAAGAAAATGTTTAAAGTGGTCGCCTTCCTATGGTAGAATTTTAGGTGATTTTTTTTCTTGTACTTTTCTGTAATTTCCAATTTTCTGTTTTTCCCCTTGTAATAGGGAAATATACCAATTTTTGTATTTGGTTCTACAAAATAAACTAAAGAAGGTGTCTCTCTTATATAAGTAAAATGTCTACCTAGAGTTCACAGTCAAGAGCAGGGATTACAGTAAACCAGGAATAATGATTAATGTTCTCCATAGGACAGTCACAGAAAGGTTAGTCCTTCCTCCCAAATCCAACAAGAAAATTCTCTAGACTCTGGATCCCTTTACATCAGGGTAATCCAGACAATTTTCTTGTGCCCTAAAATATTGGGTTTTCATTTGATGATGTTCCCCATGGACCTCCCCTCCCACCCACTCCAGTCCTAATGTATCTTCTTGGCTGATGAATGAATCAGGTGCTTTGTTTAGAACTCTATTTGCTGACTACAGAAATCAAATTAAAAAGCTTACGTAGAAATGAATTTATCAGAGATACCAGGTGCTTCTCCCAAGTGCAGACTGAGAAAGGCCATAGGTGGCTTCTATTGCAACACCTGCTTCATCCCTGTGTCCCCCCAGACTGGCGCTCTCTGTTTCTCCACCCACAGTAGAAGATGGCCTGAGTCCACGGCCTCAGGATCAGCCCACAGACTCACTGGAGAAAAGCCAGTTGGCTCATTAGGCTCAGGCATCCATTCTGGTTGTCACAGCTGGGCTGCCATGAGGATTCCAGGGCACACCTGCAGAATCACCTGGTGACCCTGTGGATGGAGTTGCAGTTCCCAGAAATGGGGCCTGGGGGGAAGCTGCTAAGAGTAGAGCAGACCTTCCCAAGAAGTATCGTCTCCCTTGGCTGCTCCACCACTTTGTCTGCAGTTCGGATCCCACAGGTCAGCATCCAGCAGCTCTTATTTCGAGTCTGTGAGCCAGTTCCAGATAAGAACAGTGATCAACATCTCTGTTCTTCTATATCTTCCTCGTGCAGCACATCCGAGGCTTTGAATAAGTGAAAATGCTAAAACCAGCTTTCAAGTGATAAGCCAAACAAGCAATTCTGCTCCAGAATCAGGACCACGAACAAGGGGTGGGTTTTAAACTCTGGGGTTTAAAACGATATTTAAGTGGAACTGAATGTATCTATGCATTTGGGTGCATGCATACACCCAAGCATGAGGGCATTTCCTCCTCACTGGCAAAATGACGAGATGAGAGACTAGAAATCACCTCCATTTCAACAGCACACAGTTTTCCTTGCTGGGAGCCAATTAGAAAGATATTTTGGTCCGTGGAAATAAAATGGTGATGTTTGCATAATAATACAAATGAAATAAAATTTAGATCCCATCTCCACAGAACTACCTGATACCCAGCTCAGACTCATTAGGAGAACTCCATTTGGGATCTTGTTTTAATTGAATTTTCTAATCTTCCATATGTTCTAATGAGCTTGGGGGAAATCATCAGTGTTTAGGATATAGCTTCTATCAAGAATATCCAATTTTTCCTCTGTAGGCTGCTCTGTGTTGGGGATTTGGGTGAGAGGGATTTAGCATGAATTTCAATCACCTGAGTGAATTTCCCAGCCTTCAAAAGGTCCCAGCCCTTTATTTTGGTTTCCAGGGAGCCATATATTATGAAAGAAAGACCCAAAGGCCTTCAGCAAAACAACTCCCTCAGGGCACTCACTGCAGTTTAATATGTTGTGCTTGATGATGACTTAACAAGGACCTACAAATCCAACAGCAGCCAGAGGTCAGTGGGCTACCGACTGGAAGGGCAGAGGGCTCTGCCAGCCACCCCAATGGCACATCACCCAAGTAATCTCTGACTGTCCACCCAAACCAGAAGGGCAGGGATGCCCAGCTCCTTAGCAACACTGTCTAGGAAAACAAAGTTGGGCACGACCCTCACCAACTCTGACCATCTGTATTAGTTTGTTAGGTCTGTCGTAAAAAGTAGCCGACTGTGTCGCTTAAACAATGGAATTTTCTTTTCACGCATTCTGGAGGCTGTAAATCCAAGACCAAGGTGCTGGTAGGGTTGGTTCCTCCTGAGCCTCTTGGTGTCTAATAGACTGCTCTCCTTTCCCTCATGTGGTCCTCCCTCCATACATGTCTATGTCCAAATTTCCTCTTCTTTTAAGGACACTGTCATATTGGATTAGGACCCACCCTAATGACCTTATTTTAATTTAATCACCTCTTCAAAGGCCTAATCTCCAAATGTAGATTTGAGGGAGCACAATTCAGCCCATAGCACCACCATGGGGCAAGCTGGCAGTGTGCAGGTTGCCTCCAAACCTCTCTGACCCTGCTGGATTGTCAGACAGCACTGTTCGCACAGGTGCAAACTCTGCACAGAAGGCCCAGATCCCACTGCTGCACATCCAGACACACGCTGTGAGACCTTAGGTGAGTTCCGGGTCCTCTCTGGGCCCCAGTTCCTCAGATGCAAAATGGGAATGACTATAATAGTCCTATAACATAGGGTTACCATGACAAGTAAATGAGTTCACACATGTAAAGGCCCCTTAGAATAGCCCCTGGCACAAAGCAATTCCTAGTAAATATTAATAAGTATTATTATTAATTGAACCACTGCTAGCTAATTGCACCCTAGCTGATTGCTGGCCTAACCTGGGTGAGGATCTGTTGGATGCACCCAAAGCATCATTGAAGGTGCCCCCAAGGGACACTAACTGAGGATACTCTTCAACCCATAGCGAGTCTGACCACAACCTGTCAGCCATGAATTTCAGAACAAATACCCATTCACTTTTCAGAAGGCTCTGCCAGTTTGCTCTTTTAACTTAGGCCCCTGAGTACTTGAGGCATCTGCTTGTATGTAGTAAGTGAGTTTGCATCCACTTGTGCATCCCTTTGTAAAGGCTGAATTGGAAGGCAATGAATGTTTTCCTTTGCTTTCTTGTTCTCACTGCAGAATATAAAGAAAGGCTTAAACTAATCCTTGGGAGATAAAAGTGTTCAAGTGACTCTTCTCCAAGCCTATGTAGTCTTGCCTGTAATTAATCAGCTTGCTCATTAAAGCAGACCCTAGATCTGCTGGAAATTCATAACTTGCAGCAACCTATACAGATGGCGACATCTGCTCTGTATGCTGTGTGTTTGCCATTTGAGGCTGCCAGGTCCCCAGCTGTACAGGAACTGCACCGTGTCAGTGGAACCTTGTTCCCATTGCAGATGTGGAGTGACCTCAAACAACAAGCATTTTTTTTAAGAACCTACTATGTGCATATCTCTGTTCAGAGGTGGGCAATAAAGAAAATGCAGTAAGGAATAAGTAAGCCCCCTGCACAGTCAACCATTAGACGACACGGTAAATGCTGGAAGAAGCGTAACCACATTGCTTGGGACCACACAAGGCCCATGGTTGTACCTGGTGACGGGGAAGGCTGCATTTGAAGTGGGCTTTGAAGCATGAGTAGACAGGATGAAGACCTTCACCACAGAGTGAACAGGATAAGCAAAAGGGACAGGGGCATGAAGACGCTTACGGTAATAAAGTAACATCATTAGGGAAGGTGCAGGGGGTGGTGAGAGAAGAGAGTGGAACTCACAAAGACCACCTATGGGAATCCCATTGCTTATCGGGACAGGCCTCTCTGCACATGTACATGGAGACCAAGCTTACCTACCTCTCTCACTTTATACCTGCCCCCACCTTCATTCCCATTTGCTGCTTGTTTTCCTAGGCTTGGCTTCCTGGAATATTTCCATCACTACAGAAATACCTATTGGACAGTGCTGTCTTAGAGAGTATTGTTCAAGAGAGCTAATGGGTTTGAAACAAAGCAATTCCATAGCCATTGCTTAGGGAAGTTAGAAACCAGGAACATCATGGTAATTTATTTAATGCACCATTATTTTTGCTTTTGCTAACAGAACACCCAAACATTTAAACCACGTTATAAGCATCTTCAATCTCAAATATTTCTCCCCAGTTTTGTGTAGCCCTTGAGAAATTACCTGTTATTTAGAACCTAGCCATCTCAGTGATGATGATGTCATTTCTGTGCTCCTTGTGTATGTGCACAAACTCATCTTACAAGATTTTAAGTTCCTTAAGTGCAAGGATTTGCTGTTTTAACTCCTGGTATCCCTATTGCCCAGCACAGTGCTTTGTTCATAGGATATGCTCAAAAGCCATATGTTGGTTGATAACGTCACACAAGGTTCTCTCTGACTTGGTCCTGCTTTCTTCCCAGACTCATCACACCCCTCCCAGACCTGCTGAGCTCCATGCAGTTCCCCCGAATGTTCCAGCTTTTATATGCTCCCAGGGCTTCGTGCACACTGATTCCCGGGAATCAGCTTCAACTCCCTGTCCTTCACCTTGTCTGACCTTGGCCAGCTGGCAGCCCCTCCCAGGGGCTCCCTCAGTGGGCCTCTGTATGTGCTGTGTTCTCCTAGACTATTTCATGAACCCTGTGAGGCCTGGAACTATGGCTGCTTCCTGGTACTAGCCCCAGAACTGAGTAATGTCTGGCACATGGAAATCACACAAGTATTTATGAAATGAATGAATGGATTAACGAGCCGTTGAAATGATTGCTTATCAGATAAGTTCAATTGAAGATTTGTAGAAATGATGTGAACCCATATTAATCACATTATGGTATTTCTTCGTCTCTATCATTTAAAATAGCAATGATGAACCCAAAACTCAAGAGAACACTTACCTCAGAGACGGAGACAGGGACTTGGGAGGGAGAAAGAGCACATAGATGAAACTACAGTTGAGCTGTGAATGACACGGGTTTGAGTCTCTCTCTCTCTCTCTCTCTCTCTCTCTCTCTCTCTCTCTCTATATATATATATATATATATATATATATATATGCAGATTTTTTAAAAATAAAAAACCCTCTGTCTGAGGGTTTCACATCCATGGGTTCAACTGCAGATTCCCAACCCCAGATTCCCAACTTGAGGATGTTAGAGTCTGCAGATTTGAAAGGTTTAAGTTAAGCATGAATTTTCAACATGGTGTGGCTGCCTAATAGCCCTCCTTGTTCAAGAGTCAACTATATATTTTTTATATTTAGTTTTTAAGCTGGGTGGTGAGTTCATGGTGGTTATTTTATTAATATGTCTTATAACATATACGTGTTATATATTTCAGGTATCAAATATTGCAGAATATAAAATAATTAAAAACTTTTTCAGTTTTATTGGTTTTTAATGACAAATTAATTTTAACTGTTTTATCTTTTACTTCTTATAAAATTTTACTTCTTTTGCTGTCTTTCATAAATATTTCAGCAATTATTTTTATATTCTTTCAAATAAGGAACCAAGGCTATTAGCTTGAAGTGTAATGGTAAGATGCTCAATCCTTTTCCCACTTATGAGAAAATACATGTCAATCTCTATGTCAGACCCTTGAGACATCTTTAAAAGATTGTTTTCCAGCTCAGGTGGTCATGGTGATCCTAAGATAGCCCGTACCACGCCTATGCCTAAAAGCCCTATTCCAACATTGTTGCTGGGTGATGCTTTCTTCAAGGAGTGATGAAAGAGATCCTGCTGAGCTGTGGCGCAGGCTTGCTATCTCCTCAATGTGGTAACATCCATCTAGTGGCTGCTATGTGCTCAGCATTGTGATGGGCACTGAGGTCACAGTGAAAACTAAGACAAAAGGACACAGTGCTGATCTGCAGGAACTCACCTTCTCATGTTGGCTAGTAAACACAAGGGCACAATGTCAAAGAAACACGGGGGAGGAGGGAGGTGGATGGTGAACTAGAAAAAACTTCTAAAGGTGGGGGAAAAGGCATTTCAGGGAGAGGAAACAGCATGTGTAAACAGGTACATATCACTGAGGTAGTACTAAAGGGCATTTCATCTCTAAACTGCTCTCAAGTTCCATTAAAATAAGAAAATTATGCAGCATGGGAACAAGAAGAGACCTTCAGCACCCCAGGAATTTTGAGAATTTCATAAATGTACCCACCCACCCTTAACGGGGAGCCCTTGGCTTCTAAAACTGGAGATGCACAGGTTATATTAAAAATTATTTAAATTTTGCTCTGCAAGACTTAATACCTAATTATATTTTACTTTGATCAATGTTAAAAATGATTGTACAACTGAGCATTCTGCAAGCTAAAAGGGGGAAAAATACTGGCTCAGCATCATTAAAGAATAAAAACAAACTACAAAAGCAAACCAGAGCTGAAAATGGTTTAAATAAAGCAATAACAAAAACCCAGATCACTGAACATTCTCTAACATTAAGCCTTCAGCTGCCTCTGTGAAGAGGTGGCTCTGCAAGACCTGGGCTGTGGCTTTCTTGCCCAAAGCCCCTTCCATAGACATATTCATTCTCCTTTTCCAAGAATCTTTTCCAAGAAATGGAGAGCTCTTCCTGCCAGATCTTCATGTATAATTGCGTGATATTTCTTCAACAACCCAGTCAGAACAAGACTTAAATTACTCACTGGACTGTGTGTGTGGGGGGGGTGGGGGTGGGGAGGGGGGGCGCGGGGGCGGTGGTTACAAGCTGATAGTCTTGAGTTCCCAGTCCTCCTGACAGAAGACAGCAAACTGCAAGTACTTGACGCTCCTTTCAAATGGCTGGTTCTTTTCTGGTTTCTTTTGGGCTCTCCCATTTCCATTCTGGTTGGCAAGCTCTGCTGGCAGGGATGGTAATTAGGTGTGATTTAAGTGCTGCATAATGTGTACAGTGCTATAAAATGCCAATGCAAAATCAAGGGAGTTTGATCAAGAGGAAAATTTATTTTGGAAAAGAAGAGGAGAGGGGAGCAGGTGGCACTAGGCCGTCTGCTTCAGAAGGGACAATTAGGATTCTGGTTTTGCTGGGAACATTTTTAGAAAAAGCATTTGCAAGGGTTGCTGAGAAGTAGCATCGATTCTGAGAAGGAAGTGGAATGAGGGAGCAAAGGCTGAGCCGCTGAGTTCTCCAGATTAAACCAGTGGCAACTCAACCTTTGACTTGACAATGAAAACTTTCCAGACAGACCCAGCCCAAAGGAAATCCTGCAAGCTAAAAAGTAGCCATCAGAGTGGACAGGATGCCCCAGCTCTGAAGAGTTGTTGTCTCTTTTATCCCTGGTATTTCAAGATGTTTTTAAAATGAGACGATTTTCTTCATTCTCAATCTCTGGCTTCTGATTATGTGGCCATTTCTTAGTGCCTCTACCCCTGCAAGGCAAAGAGTTTGGGCATATAACTCCTCAGGTGTAAATACCCAGGAAGAGAGAGACAAGCTCTTAAAGGCCTCAGGAAAGAAGAATGGGAGGGAGGAAGGAGAGAACAGAAGAAAGTGCAAAGAAGAGTATGTTGTTGTGTTCTAGTTTTAGATGGTATTGATTTGTGACCCAAGGTCATGAATTTACATCAATAAACATGGAGATGGTTTCTATAAAATTGCTAATTCAAAGTATTTGTGCTATGAACTTTAAGAAAATAATTGCACAGTTAGAATTTAATGCTTCAGTTCTAGTAGTTTCTGTAATGTGAAATTAATTACTCGATGTACTGCAATATTTGCCAGCATCTATTATAATCACTGTAATTACCTTCATCTGTCTATTAAAGGACAGTTTCTACTTCATGTCATTATCCTCCCACTAAAATAGCACAACACAAATTAGAAATTATATATAGACAAATTGAAGATCCCTACCAGAATTTGTGTTTCTCATGTGAAAATTTCACTGATAGAATCCAAGATTGGTTAGAAGAGTTTAAATTTAACTCATAATCTGGCATGAAATGAAGTGGAAAATAATGGATAATATGGAAGAGAGAAAGTTCATGAATTCAGACTTAATGTAAACTTTGCCATGCTTATCTTTGTTATATCCATAAAAACATAGTTTCCTAGCAAATTGCTGTTATAAATTCAACTACACCAAGAAGAAGCTCCTTAATGCTATTTGTAAGAGTCTTGAGGCCTGTAAAAGCCAGAACTTAACAATGTTTTCTATACTACTATAGAGTATACCCAGTCACAAGGTTGCAAGAGTCCAGCTTACTCTTTTTTGAAACTCAAATATTATCTCTAGTTTCATTTAATACATTGGGAGAAACACACCCCACTAAAAGCTAATATCTTTATTCCTTCCTTTACTTGAAAATATTCTTATTAAAAGGTTACAAAGGGTTAATTGAAAGAAAAACATGTAGTAGTGTCTTCATGTACATAATAAAATAGTCTACTTTTTTACATATTAAGACAGAGTTTTTGCCAAGTCTCAACACTTCAACAGTGTCTGTCAGGGTACCTCCTTTTGGAAAGGGGATAAATGTGAAAGCCCTCTTTTGTCCCCAACTTGGACTTCTTGATGCCATTGGTCAGCTTGAAATCTACTTCTAGCAAATGCCTGACCCATTGACCTCTGGATAATGGCTGAAATGTTCTAAATCTGTTTGAACTTGAAGCAGAAATGTGTCTCCTCTCTTCCTAATGCCACTATATCCCACTCCTCTCCTAAGGAGTCTCCTAAGTCTCCCTCTGACCCTTTACACACCAAGCAGTCAGTGCGTGTACTTCTCCAGAGAACTAGAGTGGAGAATGGAGTGAATCCTCCTAACTCAGCCTGGCCTGTGCAACTGTAAATATTTCCAAGTCATAGGGCCATAAAATCTTAGCATCAGAAAGGATAGCATCCAATTCAAAACTTTCGTTTTACAACTGAGGAAAATGAGTTCTAGGGAGGTGAAGGTCACCTATCTATAAAAACATAGCTGCCCAAGGTCACCTATCTCTTCTTGATAGTATTGTTAAGAACTATGGAAATTCACTAGGGAAAATGATGGCAATTAGAGTACTAGTTCTTGTTGTGAAAATAATGTAATAACATCAATTTATTTTTCTACTTTAGGCTTCACATTAACTTAAATGAGCTTTATCCTTAATTTGTGAACATATAAGCCTTTAGTCTATGAATGTTAAGAAGGGAAATTCTCAACTTATTTCCCCACATTTTGGTCTTGGCCCATGGTACAGAAAGAAAGGTTTTAAAAGTGCTCATACACTGGCCTTCTCTCCACTTACTTCCTAGCCCTGTCCTCAAGAGAAGGGGTTGTCTCTCTAATTGCTCAGAGCCTGAAGTTCATTAGGCTACATTTCACCAGAAGGTGAGTTACTATGCCATAAACAGGAATGATATTACTTTTTGGTTTTTACTTCCTACACAGGGGCCAGAGGGCTCAGCTTATGGCCCTTTGCACACCCTAGTGCTCATCCATCTCCTCTCCTCTCTCACTAAGCAGCTTGACGTGCGCTGCTGACCTAGCCTTGAGCCAAAACCACTTTGGGCCACACACTGACAACAAACATGTCCCTTGGTGATGTCGGGCATCTTTTCTCCTAGTGTTAATAGGTGTATTTTGGATTAGCTTATCCTTGATTCACAATTCAAAGATCTCCTCTTCCGGTTGGGGATGTTGGGGGTAAGGGTGAGAATAAGCAGATATTCAGAGGGAAGGAAGCAGAAGATAGCATTTCAGCTCAAGTTTAAGGCAAGCAGCCTGACAACTCAGTTCTACCAGAGAAGCCCTGCCCAAGGGTCAGGAGGGGAGCAGTGGCTGGTTATTGTGTCTTTGCCGAGTTCTATCACTACTACTAATGCTGAGAATGTGTTTCCTTTGTCCTTGGTCCTTGTATTTGTGTGTATAGATTCCCTAGAAGAAACCCCAAAGCAAAGAGGAGTGAATGGTAGGATTCAATGATCAATTCCTACTCCAAACCCCCCAAACAAGTACCTAACTCATCATCACAGAAGAAAAAAAGATCCAGGTCCTCTTCCAGGGGGAAACTTAGCTCAGTTCCTGAATGAAGGCTATCTACAAGGTGCCTCCACCTCAAGACTTCTGCTCATTGTTTCCTAAAGCCATGTAAGAAAGCATGGAGATAAATGCCCATGTTCCCATTTGACCTATCTCTGGTCCTTTCTCCAACAGAAGGATTCAAGTGGCTTGGGCTCATTTGTCATTTTACCAGAAGGAAAAAATACCTGATCATGCCTGCCTTAGGCAAGACTGACCCCAGAAAGAGAAAAACCATTCTACTTGTGGTGAGACCACATTGAGAAGTTTACCTAGCTGATCCCTAAGGTGCTACCAACAATAATCAATTTTCTAATTCTGGTTCAATCTATGCCCAATTAAATTTATATTTACATGTGTAAATAAAGACGTTTTTAAGGCAAGGAAATATAAACAGAAGTGATGCTTGTAAATGTCAAAATGTGGAGTCCTTGGAAGATTGCACCAATGGAGCAGAGCCACAGCAGCTCTTGACTGTACTGAAAACCATGGCTTCAAGGTAAGGAATCCGATTGGCCAATGTGCTCTTTAGTGCCCTACAGCGAAGTGGAAAGAGTACCAGACAATAAGGACACTCAGGTGATAGTCTTGAATACCATTTAACTAGCTGTGAGACCTGTGGCCAGCACAGTATCTCTGAACATTTTTATATGCATCATCTATATATGCAGTACTCACATCCTTCCACAACCACAACCACATTAAAATCACAACTAAACTACAGAGCAACCATCATTCAAAACCTACTGAAATCTACCTAAACACAAGTCCTACAACTAAGGATATAAAAAATAAGCCACATTGACACTGGTAGGAGGAGTGAAGATGCAGAATGGGCTGGTCCCACACCCACGAGTGGTATGTGGCAGATAAAAACTGGGAGGGATATCTTGGTTGCAGAGATCCCCCCTGAGAAGCGAGGATTCCCAGACCCACACTAGGCCCCCAGCCCAGGGTTCCAATGCCAGAAAGAGATATTCTCATAAGTTCTGGCTATAAAAACCAGTAGGGATTGTGGCTGAGTGAGATGGAAGGCTGATGAAGTCCTAGGTTATCTTCTTAAAGGGCCCATACACAAACTTACTCAGATTCACTGTCTCCGAGCTCCAGCACTGGGGCAGCAGCTCAAAAGGTACCAGGGACATACGGGAAGGAACTAAATTGCCAGGCATCAGGGCAAGAGCTGGAAGGCAGCTTTCTGCCAGACAAGAGTGTTGGCAGAGGCCATTGTTCCTTTTCTGAAACACCCTGCACCCCCACCCCCAGACACACAGAGCTGGCTGGCAGGAGCCATATCTAAGTCTTCATCAACCTGGCTTACATTGTTCACCACACCCTGATAATTGCCTGAGATCTCATTCCACCCAACCTCTGGGCCCACCCAAGCTGTTTCCAGTAGCTTTTCCAAATGAATGGCCTGCCTTGGCTCATGCTCAGACTTTCTTAAAATCCTCTCAAACAAGCAGCATCTTGCCTCAGCATGCCCCATACCTCTCACTAAGTGGCCTCTCACTAAGTGGCCCCAGTAGCAGCAGCCAGCCTTGGGTCACAGCTTGGCCTCACCTGGGCACCTCCAAGCCCAGCACAAGTAGCAGATTTTTGTTTTGTTTTGTTTTGCTTAATCCTCACCCTAGGATATTTTTCCATCGATTTTTAGAGAGAGTAGAAGAGAAGGAGGAGGGGGGAGAAAGAGAGACACATCAATTGATTGCCTCCCATATGCACTCTGACCCAAGTGTGGAACCTGCAACTGAGGTATGTGCCGTTGACTGGGAATCAAATTCACAAACCTTCGGTCTGTGGGCCATGCTGTAGCCACTTAGCCAAACTGGCTACAGCTGAAGATTGTTTTGTAGCTCATGCTGGGTGGCTCTGGGAAGAACATAAGTTGTGGCTGACCTTGGCCTGCACCTCCCAGGAGGCCCCAGAACCAGCACAATTGGTGGACAGCTTCAGGCTGTCCAAGCTACCACCCAGCCACCTCCACAAGTGACACATACAAGGTGTTGCCTCAGCAGACACCAGAGCCCTGCTGAAGTAAGTCCTGCTCCATGGGGTAGGCCCTACACAGCTGACCCTCCGTGGTGGTTGGTGGTCACAGCTAGTCCTTGCAGCCATTGTCCTGGAGATAGATCCCTCCCATTGATGTGCCAACAGCAATCAAGACTCAAATACAATGGAGGGTGTATGCAGTCCACATGGAGTGGTGGGAGGGAGCACACCTGGATTGCCCAGCTCAGGTGAACAGGGAAGTTATGCCATTAGACCCACCAGAACACTCTATCAAGCCTACGAGATATACCAACTCTACCTAATACATGGGAACAAACACAGAGATGAAGAGTTAAAGAAACATGTCTCAAATAAAAGAATGTAACGAAACTCCAGGAAAAGAACTAAGCAAAATGGAGACAAACAATCTATTAGATGCAGAGTCCAAAACACTGATAATGACAAGCTCAATGAACTTAGCAAGAACTTAAACAGCATAAAAAAGACATGGAAACCATAAGAACCAGTCAGAAATGAAGAATACACTAACTGAAATGAAGAATAATTTACAGGGAATCAATAGTAAAGTAGATGAAGCCAAGAGTCAAATCAGCGATTTAGAATGTAAGGAAGAAAAACAAAACAAAGAAACAAACAGAACAATCAGAATATCAAAAAGAAAAAGGAATTTAAAAAAAAAAATGAGGATTGTGTAAGAAGCCACTGGGACAACTTCAAGAATAACAACAGGAGAAGAGAGAGAGTGAGAAATTGAAAATCTATTTGAAAAAATAATAATAAAAAACTTCCCTAACCTGGTGAAGTACAGGAAGCAGTAAGAGTTCCAAACAAGATGAATCCAAAAAGACCCCCACCAAGACACATCATAATTAAAATGCCAAAGGTTAAGGACAAAAAGAGAATCTAAAAACAGCAAGAGAAAAGCAGTTCGTGATCTAGAATGGAGCTCCCAGAAGGTTGTCAGCTGATTTCCCAACAGAAACATTTCAGGCCAGAAGGGATTGGCACGAAATAATCAAAGTGAAGAAAAGCAAGAATCTATACTGCCAAGCAGGGCTATCATTTAAAATTAAAACAGACATAAAGAGAAAAAGTTAAAGGAGTTCATCACCACCAAATCAGTATCAGATGAAATGTTAAAGGGTCTTCTTTAAGAAGAAGATAAAAAAATATGAACAATAAAGTGGCAATAAACACATATCTATCAACAATTGAATCTACAAACAAAATGAACAAGCAGAACAGAAAGAGACTCTTAGATACAGAGAACTTTTTGTTGGTTGCCAGACGCAAGGGGGCTGTGGGATGGGCGAAAAGGTGAAGGAATTAAAAAGTACAAATTGGTTGTTACAGAATAGTCATGGGGATGTAAAATACAGCATAGGAAATATAATCAACAATCTATACATATAAAAGCCTAAGCAACTGGTAAGACCAAACGACTGGAATGACCAGAATGACTGGTCAACCAGTCGCTATGATGCACACTGACCACCAGGGGTCAGACGCTCAATGCAGGAGCTTCCCCTGGTGGTCAGTGCACTCCCACAGCCAACCTCCTGCAGCCCCTCCCCCAGGCCAGCCCAGCCCCAATGGGCCCTGATCGCTGGCCAGGCCGAGGGACCCCACCTGTGCACAAATTTGTGTACCGGGCCTCTAGTATTCTAATAACTATGTAAGGTATCAGATGGAAACAAGATTTATAGGGATGATCATTTAGTAGGTTATATAATGTCAAATCAATCACTAGGTTGTACACCTGAAACTAATATAATATTGTATGTCAACTCTAATTGAAAAATAAAAAATTAATTTAAAAAATCTTTTTTAATCCTAAAAGAATAAAATTAAATTAAATTAAGGAGATGAATAATATGATTACTGGGTCCCTTCCAGCTGTAGGACTTCATGTTATTAATGAAATGCCCCTTCACTAGAGATAATAAGAGGATAATACCTATTTTTTTAACTATGAAATTAAGGGTGGAGCAAAAGTAGGTTCATAATTGTTCAAATGGAAAATGCAATATTTAATAAATAATACTACAAGAATAAACTCTGTTTCACATACTCACAACTATAGACCTACTTTTGCCCCACCCTGTATATACACCTAAAAATGGCATTATTTGCTCCCAATTTTTGAAAGAACCAAACTCAATAAAAATAGTTTTTCAGAAGAGGTTGGAATTCAATCCATTAAAATAATTGCTTCCCGGACTCCAAATTCAAAATAGATTGTTTCAGTCTACTATGAGTGATTTTGAGAAATATTACATTAAAAACAATTTGGCCCTTTTCCTGAAAAATCCTGGTGGCTTATGTTTCTGTTCTGTAAGAGCAATTACCACTCTGTCAGTGGGAACATGAGGAGCAACTTGGAACCAGAAGTAAACCAAAAGTCCATTTTCATTTCCAAGAGCACTAAAGACAAAAACCCAGGGGTTACGCAGAAGCTGTAAAATAGCAAAGATGTTGACTGTGTTTTTAAAATTCCAATTTCATTTTCAAGTGCAGAATGTACCCAGAAGCAAGACTCAACACAGCAACCTACAGTAAATGTCCTTAATTACTTATTTCCCAGAAACTTCCAGCATTAGCAATCTGGAGGCTTGGTCTGTAAAACGGGTTGGAAATTGTTTCAAAACATTTCTAATCATTTACTAGGGAAGTAGGCAGAAGGTAGACCATGATGTGATTCCCCTGCATAATAATTCAACAGAGTGAAGCTCTGGCCTCTGGAAGCCTCTAGGGCCAAGGGCATTTCAGAGGCAGCAATAAATTAACAATTTGTTTCCCTTGAGAGCTAAATGGCATAGTTCTCTCTGCTTCCCTTGTTTTATACACCAAGATGGAGTTCTCATTGCCTTCTAAGTTCTGAAACAGACATAAAATGGTCTGCCTTATTGCCTCCACTATTACAAATATATTTTCCAGACTATGGGTCCCAATTTGTAGCCTGAAAAATTGGATATCCTAAAGACTTGTCCTCTGTGAGCTCGTGTGCTCTTTCTTGCTCTCACTTCTCTTATCCAATCAAATGGCCTGCTTTTCTCCAAATAAAATGCACATTGCCCAACACCCCATTTGGTTTTGGTCAAAAGATTCCTTCAAATACTAATCAATAACACACAAAAACTATAAGAATTTATTTTGTCTCCAGGAGTCAGTCTGAGATGCCTATCACTGGTGTGGAAGCAAACATCTCCTGGAGAAGTAAATAAACGTCCTGTCCAGGGATGTCAAGCACTGCAGTGTGGAGGGGGCAGGGGGAGCCTGCACAAAGATGCAGGATGAAAAGGTAAACAGAGAACAGAGTGGTGCTGGTTATCTTGGATAGAAGAGATTTTCTCATTGAATTTATTGGGGAGACATCTATATACTGTATATAAAAGCCTAAGTGACCAAATGACAGAGCGACTGGAATGACCGGTCACTATGATGCACACTGACCACCAGGTGGCGGATGCTCAATGTAAGAGCTGCCCCCTGGTGGTCAGTGTGCTCCCACAGCGGGAACACTGCTCAGCTGACAGACCCATCCCAGCAGCCCAGCGGCCTGGTGGCAGCCACTCCCTCAGTAGTCCTGCAGGTCCAATATCTGGAGAACAGGCCAGGCACCGATGGACCAGCACCACCAGCAAGATCCTGACAGCACTGCCCGCCTCCTGGAAGTCCTCCTTGGGCACCGCAGCCGCTTCCCCTTCCTAGATGCACCCCAAGGAAGAAAGGCTATAAAAGCAGCTGCCAGGTGGCTCCTGACAGCGGGATGGATCTGGATCCCAGGCCAGCAAGGGCATTCCACCACCCACCCAGAGGGCCAATCGCATCCCGCCTCCCCTCCCCCCTACATCCCTCTCAGGCTCTCACCCATGCACAAATTTCTGCACCAGGCTTCTAGTTGGTCAATAAAATCATATAGGTTTTAAGTGTACAATTCCATCACACATCATCTGTATATTATGTGTTCACCACCCAAAGTCAAATCTCCTTCCATCATTATTTATCCCCACTTTACCTTCATCTACCTCCCCCTCCTTTCTCTCTGATAATCACCATACTGTTGCCTGTGTCTATGAGGGGTTTTGTTTGTTTGTTTGTTTCGTTTTTAACTCCCCACTTTTTATTTTATTTTATATTTTCACCACCCCCCCCAGCCCTCTGATAGTTGTCAGTCTCTTCTCTTTATCTATGAGTCTATTTCTATTTTGTTTGTTAGTTTATTTTGTTCATTAGATTCCACATGTAAGTGAAATCATATGATACTTATCTTTTTCTCTGACTGGCTAATTTTATTTAGCATAATACTCTCTAGGTCCACCCATACTATTTCCTTCTTTTTTATGGCTGAGTAGTATTCCATTGTGTAAATGTACCACTGCTTTTTTATCCACTCATCTACTGATGGGTATTTGGGCTGCTTCCAAATCTTGGCACTGTAAATAATGCTGCAATGAACATAGAGGTGCATGTATTCTTTTGAGTCAGTGTTTTAGGTTTCTTCGGATATATTCCCAGAAGTGGAATTACTGGGTAATAGAGCAGTTCCATGTTGAATTTTTTGAGGTAACTTGATTCTGCTTTCTACAGTGACTGCACCTCATCTGCATGAGGGTTCCCTTTTCTCCACATCCTCACCAGCTCTGTTGTTCGTTGATATATTGATGATAGCCATTCTGACAGGTGTGAGTTGATATTTTACCAAGGTTTTAATTTGCATCTCTCTGATGATTATTGACATTGAACATTTTTTCATGTCTATTGGCCATTTGTATGTTCTCTTTGAAGAAGTGTCTATTCAGGTCCTTTGCCCATTTTTTAAAATTGGATTGTTTGGTGGTTTTTTTTTTGGTGTTGAGTTTTGTAAGTTCTTTCTAAATTTTGGATATTAACCCCTCATCAGATATATCATTGGCAAATATTTTCTCCCATTCAGTGTGTTGTTGTTTTTATTTTTGTTGATGGTTTCCTTTGCTGTGCAAAAACTTTTTAGTTTGATACAATCCCATTTGTTATTTTTTCTTTTGTTTTCCTTACCTGAGAGACATATCAGAAAAAAAATATTGCTATGAGAAATGTCTGAGATTTCACTGCCTATGTTTTCTTCTAGGATTTTTTATGGTTTGGGGTCTAACATTTAAGTCTTTAATTCATTTTGAGTTTATTCTTGTGTGTGGTGTAAGAAGGTGGTCTAGTTTCCTTTCTTTTCTTTTCTTTCTTGCACATATCAGACAGAAGAGATTTTTTAAAACCCTCATATGTTTCATCAAACATCATGAAAGAACAAGATCACCATAGAGGAGAAAATTGACCAGTCTATGCTGATGTACTTGGCAGAAGCAAAATAAGAAATTTACCTTGAGGGAACCCTGTGCCCTCCTGAGACAGGTGGCATGTGCAGGATACCTGCAGGATGATGTCTGAGTGATGCCCATTCAGACAGCTTCCTCATCAGAGAGGCAATTCTGCAGTTGCAACGTGCTGACCCCATACTGCACAGTCCCTTGAGCTTTAGAAGGCTGGATCGGTTCACTAACAATGTAGCAAGAGCCACTTGACCCCTGATTCAGAACTTCCTTCCTTCCCAGCAACCCCCAGCAAAACAGCCTTCCTGCAAGTGCTCAGGGCGGGCAGCAGTAATTACTGGGAGGGCAGATGTGCCTCCCCTCCTGACTACCCAAGGCAACCTGTCACAGTGGTGAGCAGTTGTAAGTAGCAGGCATAACAGAGACAAAGAGATGGATTCTC
Source organism: Corynorhinus townsendii (assembly GCA_026230045.1). Taxonomy (NCBI): domain Eukaryota; kingdom Metazoa; phylum Chordata; class Mammalia; order Chiroptera; family Vespertilionidae; genus Corynorhinus; species Corynorhinus townsendii. Next base: position 71,932,040 of record JAPDVU010000008.1, read on the forward strand.
TTTCTGTAAATAAACACAGACATCTGTTCTGGGATTCTATTTTTAAAGTCATAAAGGTGCAATAGACACACCTTTTCCCCTTTACCCACCAAGAAAACCTTGGCATTATAGAACAATTTGTTGGTGCATACACAGAAGACAACTTGAAGACACTTTTAAATGTAAGTGAATGTTAATGGAACAGTTCAGGAATGTGTATTTTAGTCTGAGACGAGGAAGCAGAGGAACTTTCTAGGCTTTTTGAGTTTTCATACATTTACAAACACTTTCAGACCTACCCTAACAGTAACCTGATTACTTTAAAATAACGCAGAATCCTCTTATGTGCCAATCTGGCCTATTCACATCAGGGATATCCAACTCTGAATTGAGCTTTAAATCTGACCCCAAAATAGTTTGTGGTTTTGGTGAAACCAAACTTGTCAAGTGGCTTATCTTGTATGATGAACAAACCACCCGTGATGGAGCCGGTCAGGTCAGCGCCACGGAGATACATCCTGACCAGCATCAACTCCATCTTGCCGACCAGGCTAGATGTGCAAAGCCCCTAGCTGCCCCATCCACCAGAACTGTTTCTCTTTTTTTCCCCCCTTTTATATATTTCATTTTATAGCTTATACCTAAACATGTATAATTGTATGCCCAAGTGTATCATATCGGCGATGATGGTTATTTTGTTTTGTTTTGCAGCCTTGCTCTCCTCCCTCATGGCTCCACCCACATCATAGCCTCTTTCCCCAAACAGCAATCTTCTGCTAATAGCCTAACATGCGTCCTTCCATACTTTTCCCTGTGCTCATATAATAATGTACAAACACATACACATGGACATATCTGAACATATACATGGAGAAGAGATATGGAATTGTTTGTTTCACAAAAATGGAATTCTACTTTAAACCCTTTTCTGCATCTTGCTTTTCTCACTACAGCCCACCTCATGGAAATTTCTCCATGTCAGGCAACGGAGTTAGAGGTGATTTTGTTTTGTTTTGCTTTTACTTTTAAATACCTGCACAAGATGCCTTGGTATGCATGAAAATACAAAAACTGATGAAACCACTCCTCTCCCATCAGACAGTCACTTTATCTTTCATGTGTAAATCTGCGTTGGTCGAGGATCTCCAAAGAAACAGGACCAAGAGGAGGCATGTGTACAGAGAAAAAGTTATTATACAGAACTGGCTCTTGCAGTTATGGAAGCAGAGAAGTCCCCAGATCTGCAGTCGCCAGGCTGGAGACCCACGAAGGCCAATGCTGTCATTTCAGTCCAAGTGAAAAGTCCTGAGAATCAGGGGCGCCCAAGTTCTGGTGGCTTAAGTTCCAGTCCAAAAGCCAGCAGGCTCAAGACCCAAGCAGAACTGCTGTTTCAGTTTGAGTCTGTAGGCAAGCAAAATTCACTGTCCAGTTCAAGGCAGTCAGGCAGAAGAGTTTCCTCTTACTCTCAGGAGGGGCAGCCTTTTTCTCTCATTTACTTCTTCAACTGATTGTACAAGGCCCACCACACTGGGGAGAGCAATCTGCCTTATTCAATCTGATTCAAATGGCAATCCCATCCAAAAACATTTTCACAAACCCAGAATGTTTAAATATCTAGACAAGTTAACATAAAATTAACTATCACAATCTCTACATATTATTTGGGTGTTTGGGGGAAGTCATTTTGTGTGTGTGTGTGTGTGTGTGTGTGTGTGTGTGTGTGTGTGTGTGTGTTAATCCTAACCTAAGGATTTTTTTCCTATTGATTTCTAGAGAGAGAGTGGAAGGGAGGGAGGAGGGGGAGAGAGAGAGAGAGAGAGAGAAGCTTCAATTGGTTGCCTCCTGCATGCGCCCCTACCGAGGCTGGGGAACTTGCAACTGAAGTATGTGCCCTTGACTGGGAATCAAACCCATGACCCTTTGGACCTTGGGTTGTCGCTCTAATCCAGTGGTTCTCAACCTTTCTAATGCTGCGACCCTTCAATACAGTTCTTCATGGTGTGGTGACCCCCAACCATAAAATTATTTTCGTTGCTACTTCATAGCTATAATTTTGCTACTGTTACGAATCGTAATGTAAATATCTGTGTTTTCCAATGGTCTTAGGTGACCCTGTGGGTCTTAACCCACAGTTGAGAACCGCTGCTGTAGAGCCTAAGATCATTGGAAAACACAGATATTTTCATTACGATTCGTAACAGTAGCAAAATCACAGCTATGAAGTAGCAACGAAAATAATTTTATGGTTGGGGGTCACCACACCATGAGGAACTGTATTAAAGGGTCGCAGCATTAGAAAGGTTGAGAACCACTGGATTAGAGCGACAACCCAAGGTCCGAAGGGTTTGATTCCCAGTCAAGGGCACATACTTCAGTTGCAAGTTCCCCAGCCTCAGTAGGGGCGCATGCAGGAGGCAACCAATCGAAGCTTCTCTCTCTCTTGGGATTCCTGGTTTCCCAACTAGAAGAATCAACAAAAATAATGAAGTAGCAATGAAAATAATTTTATGGTTGTGGGTCACCACACCATGAGGAACTGTATTAAAGGGTCACAGCATTAGAAAGGTTGAGAACCACTGCTCTAACCACTGAGAAAAACTGTCCAGGGCAGAGGTGATTAGGAGTTTTGTTTTGTTTTTTTATAAAGTCCCAGTACTGAGATGACTGAACCAAAAGAAAGATGTAATTAATTTTAAAGGCTTTAACGGTTTGCTTTCCACATAGACTATAAAAATTTACATTTTGCCAGCATTGTATAAGAGGATTATTCTCCATATCCACCCCACCCCCAGGAATGGATGTTCTTGCTCTTTTAAAGTTGTCCAGTTTATGTCTCACTCTTATTTAAAATTGGATTCCCTGAATACCAGTGACTTTTAATATCTTCTCATAAAGTTTTGGCCATTTGGAGTTGTTTTTATGCCAGCAGCCTCTGCATATTATTTGTTCATTTTTCTACTACGTAGTTTGTCCCTTTTTGACAATTTTCAAGAATTGTTTGTATATATATATATTTTTTTAGATATATGGCTATTGGTCCTGTTTTTTTCATTGATTTTTTTCCTATGGCTATCATTCACTTACTTTTGTTTCATTTTGTTTAGTGAAATCTTTTTTTTTTTTTTTTAAAGCTAGTGGGTTTCTAGTCTTGGTTAAGAACTCTCCTGCCACCAGGTTGCACAAGTGAAGGGGCAAGATTTACATTAGTGTGCCTATGAAAGTGATCCAATTTTACTTTCTTCTACTTGGGAAACCAGGAATCCCAAGGCCATGTTATTAAATCCAGCCTTTTCCTGTTAAATTAAAATGTCATTTCTGAAGTACATTATATTCTCACACAAATCAAGCTCTATTTCTGGATTATTTATTTTGTTTTGCTAGCCTCTTTGTCTACCCACGCCAGGAATATATTGATGTAATCTCACAGTCTTAAAGTGGGTGGCGATATCTGCTGAGGGCAGTCTCTCTGCCATTGCATTTTTCTTTTACATAAATGTATTCTTCCATATACTCTGTACCATTATTTTCTTTAACTCCCCAGACAAACACTTCCTGTTAGAATACTGACAGGAATTTCTAAATTTTGTATATGAATTTGTATTAAATTTTTTTAAAAATAAAGTCCAAATGTTCAGAGATTGTTGTATATCCCTCAATAAAGCTTTATAGTTCTCTTCATATAGATTCTGCATATTTCTTAATTTTCTTTCTTATAAATATGTCATAGTACTTAAAGCTATGATGAATAAATTTTTAAATTTCCATTTCTAACTGCTTACTTGTAGAAAAAGACTTTTTGGTATTTGTATATAAATCTTAATTCAGCTACCTTACAAAATGATCTTATTAACTTGAGTATTTTTTAATAACTAAAGGTAGAGATTGAGTTATAAAAGGTTAAAGAAAAGCATATCACCAGTAATCATTTTAATATCAATTTTTTGTTTTCATATTTCATCCACTAAAAACTTCAATACAATGTTGTATAATGATAGTAAGAATATTTCTCTTTAGTTCCTGACTTTAACAAAACACCTGATTTTGTGTTTTGCCACTAAGGATTATATTTGCTGGTAAGTTTTGGTGAATGGTCCTTAATGTATTTAAATTGTTTACTTCTGCCCTAACTGGTCTGGCTCAATGGATAGAGCGTCGGCCTGCGGACTGAATGGTCCCAGGTTCTATTCTGGTCAAGGGCATGAACCTTGGTTGCAGGCACATCCCCAGTAGGAGGTCTACAGGAGGCAGCTGATGGATGTTTCTAGCTACCTCTCTCCCTTCCTCTCTGTAAAAAAAATCAATAAAATATTTTTTAAAAATAAAAAATAAATTGTTTACTTCTATTTCTCTATTACTTAGCTTTCTTTTATAAAATATTTATACAATGAATGCTTAAAATCTATTAATCTAATAATATTATTTTTTCTCTTTTAATTTGCTAATGTAATGAATTATATTAATAGATCCTCATTTTTATTTATTTTTGTCATCCCTAAAATAAATCTTACTAGGTCACAGTGTACTGTTTTAAAACTTCACTAGATTCTAATTGCTATTTATTTTATTTTATTTTTTGCATTAACCATCACCAGTTAGACTGGTTTGCCATTTTAAATTTCCAATTATACCTCCTTTATGAGTTGAGTATTAAAATTAGGTTGGCTCCATTAATGAATCCAACTCTTTTTTGTATTTTTCTATGGCTGAGAATAGTTTAAATAACACTGCTACTGTCTTTCTTTAAATATTAGACAAATCTGAGTCATGGCACCTGATTTCACTGGGAATTCTTTCATCAAGATTTACTCTCTGCTCTGCTCCTGACGCTGCTGGCCCCAGGGCTGGAGATGGCTCAGTCTTTCAGAACCTATGGCCAGAGAGAACAAGGTTCTTTTTGCTCAACACTGTTTCCAGTTAGTCATCTTCTGGCTCAATTGACTTCACCTTTGTTTAGAGTCCTTTTCAAGCATCTTGCTGAGATGGTGAATGTGAGTGAAACACGCCAGAGTGTTACATGTCTTCAAATCACTTTTTTCTCCTGGCCTTGACAGGCGAATGATGTCTTGGCTAGGAATAGGATTCTTGTGTTGTGTGTTTTCTGTACATTTTGTTCCAATATCCTCTAGCTTCCAGATGAGAAGTCTCATGCCAGCCTTATTCTTATTCCCTTGCAAATAACTTGTTCTTCCTGTCGAAAATGTACAAGATTTTATTCTTAGCATTCAGGAATTTTTACCAGAATAAATTGGGTCTCACTTTTCTCATTAATCTGGCCTGGAACTTGGCTCATCCCTTCACTATAGAGTCAGGTACTTCCAGAAAATTTTCTCCTACTGTATGTTTAATTACTTCATCTGCGGCTGTTCCTTTTTCCTTCTGTAAGCCCCATTTCTTGCAAGTTAGGTCTCCTGGTTCTATCCCCCGACTCTTTTTTTTTTTTTTTCTTATGCTTTTCCTCTCCTTGTGCTTTCCCTCTTATCGTTTGGTCTTCCAAGCCACCAATGTGGGTCTCCATAGTGACTCTTAACTCTTTTCAATTACATTTACGGAATTGATTAATGAGGATATTTTTCACATTATAATGTTTGGTTGTAGTGCATGAACTCACGTTGGGTTCTCCCCCTGCATTTCTGTCCACTTCCCCCAGCAGCTCTCTTTTGCTGAGATTGTGTGCGGTTGCTTCTGACTCATCTTCCTCTCTAGCTGCGGGGGTCTCCCACCTGCATGCTCTTTCTCTCTGGCTCGGTGGGGTCAGGTCTGGTTGGTGGTGGCCAGGAAGGGGTCTCTTCCTCCAAGGCTGACAGTAAGAAAGCAGGTCCCGCTGAGGCTGCCGGAGCAAAGTACTCAACACATCAGATTCAGGAGACAGAGTCCCAGCCCGCTGCTCTTCATTGGCCTGTTATGCACCGAGGGGGTGAGAAGTTCCCGCAGCCTATGCCATCCTTCTTCTGGGTACCAAGATTTCACGGGGCCAGGCCCTCTGAAGAACCACACGCTTCCCAATCTCCACAGAATGCCGATGGTTGTCCAGAACTCCTGCTAAACTGGTGTCTAGTTCTGACATCAGCGTCCTGTGGCGTTCTCCCCTCCCACAGCCTCCACAAGCCGAACCCAGCGTGCTTTGACTCCAGCTGCCACTTAGGCACAGAGACGCGGGCACATTGAAATTGGGAGTTCAATGAAATTAACCTACTCACAGGTTCATGAAACACGAAAACCTAAAAAAATACATCATATGCCTCTCCCCCTCCCCTCAGCCTAGCTCCAACTAGAAAATCACATGAGTGCCTGTACCCAGGCCTGCTGAGGGGGGAGGGGGAGGAAATAGGAGCAATCCAATTTCAGAAACACTTTAGATGATATTTTTCTTCATTCCTGCAGGCCTGCCCTGATTCTGCGGAGGCCTACAGCATGTGGGTCAATTCTTATGTTCGCCACTGTGTTCATTAAATACAGGAAACTGGGCCAAGAGGCAGATCCTAAGGAGAGGCGATGCCCCCCCTCCGCTCCCCTCCAGCTCCCACTGGTCTTCATTTAATTCAGCTGCAGCGCCAAGAGAATGAAACATTACAAAGCAATAATCCTTGCGTGAGCACTAAGTTAGGAAATGAAGAAAAATATCCCTGGCTCACGCCCTAATAAAACGGAGCTATCGAAAAGGCTGAGGATTTACGGCAAAACTCCCCTCTGCGGAGCCTAATGGCCATTCCGCTTCTCTGTTCCCTTTTTACCGACGATTGAAGTATGTTTGTGCAGCCTGGAGCCGCTCCCCAATCTCAGCCCAACTCACTTCAAATCAAGCACACGGGGAAATCACAGGCTCCAGAGGTCTCAGGCAGCATCCTCGGTGGCTGCAAGAAATGAGCCTGAGTGCACCAATGCCAGGCACATGTCCACCTGGGCCCAGAGGGCCTGTGATGGGAGGAGAACGTTCTGGACTAGGAAGCTGCCCGGTTTTCTCACCTGGAGGTAGAGGCCAAAATGTCTACCTCACAGGGCTCTCCAAAGGTAAAGGCAAGCCATTCGAAAGCGGGTGATGGAGTGGTGATCATCACCTGTCATCCCAAAAGCTTTTATAGCTTCACTTTTTATTTTTTAAATATATTTTATTGATTTTTTTACAGAGAGGAAGAGAGATAGAGAGTTAGAAACATCGATGAGAGAGAACATCTATCAGCTGCCTCCTGCACACCCCCTACTGGGTATGTGCCCGCAATCAAGGTACATGCCCTTGACCGGAATTGAACCTGGGACCCTTGAGTCCGCAGGCCAATGCTCTATCCACTGAGCCAAACCGGTCAGGGCTTTTCAGCTTTACTTTTTAGATCTCTGCTTTTGCTCCCTCCAAGCCTGGCAGGTTTCAGACAACACATTTCTTCACACTTCCATCTATTTTTATAATCCCCATTAGCAACAAGAGGCCTCCGTGTGAGGAAGCCAGTGTTACTATGAACAGTCACTCAATGATTTATGACAGCACAAACAGGAGAAGCAGCGTCCGGGTATAGTTAACTGGATACAGTAACTGTGCAATAAAAGATAATATTTCTAAGTAATAAACATAAGTCAGTCCTGACTCTTCAAGAAGGAAATACCTTGACTAGGCCAAATCCTTAAGAAAGCATAGTTTTTTGTTTTGGTAGTCTTCTCTGCTTTTGTTTGTTTTGTTTTTGTTTTTGTAAAATGGGCCTCCTCTCTAGTTCTTTTGGCAGAGAAATAACCAGAATTTTTCTTCACTCAGAGTGCTCAGCGCTCATGGGGTATCAGCTTTGACTTGCTGCCCTCCCACTAATAGCAAAAGAGGAAGTCTTATCTCCAAAGGCAAAAAGGAGCCAAGAAATTCCGGAATCATCACTAACCTCATAGACTAGCAGCCGTGCGTAGTGGTTCAGTGACAGGCTTCCTTCCACGGGCAGAGACACCTGGGCCCAACCATATCCCTCACTTGAAATCCTTCCTCAGACAATCTCCAACCTCTTTTAGCTTCACCTCCCTTCACTCTCTAGAACATGAGGATGATCTGTGGCTCATCAGTGAGGACTATGCTAAGGTAAGTAAAACAATTCTTGGAAAGTCCCTATCCCAGCGTCTGGCAATAGCAGGTAGTCAGTGACTTAATATTAGTTTTTGTTAACAAAACATTATTTACTTCTACCCTAAAATGCCCATCTTCTTCTTCAGAGAAAATACAATGCCGATGTAGCCAAAGCTGGGTTGTAAGTCAGAAAAAACATGACTCAGGTAGGTGATTCCCACACCTGGGTGCTCATCGGAATTTTCCGATGAACTTGACATGCAGTCACCTCAGCCCCAGTGTGTCAGAAGCTCCTGGAGGAGGGGTCACGGCAGGAAGCCGTATCTACTGAAGGCATCTCGGTCATCTTGACAAGCAGTTGTATGTGGAAACCACCAGCTTAAACAATAAGGACCCAAGAAAAGTTCGTTTTAATGCCGCGAAAGCTAACATAAATTCATCTCAATTTCATTTCAAATTGCTTCTCTGGGTTCCCTTTTTAAAAAATGATTTTAGAGAACGCCTGTACAAATGTGACAAGATAAATATAAACATGTAAGGAAACAATATTCACAGAAGGAAAACATCCATGGAAGCCAGCAAAGTTACACATTGCCTCAAATGAGCTTCATAAAACACAGGCACATTGTGGGATGGAAAAATGAATCTAATCATCCATCAGTCTTCACACTAGAATCAGTGGAAGTTCAGTAAAGAGTCCTGAGGGCGACTGCAAACTGTGTCCTGCAGATGTGGCCCAGAAAAGCCTCCCTGACGCTGTGAAGCATCTCAAGACAGGGTGGTGTGGAAGGACCCAAGCTTCCTTCGTAGCTATCCCTAAGGCTGGTCCTTTCCTGCACTTGCTGCCTACCCAGTAGCCCAAGAAGAAAACCTGGGGACATCCTAGACTCCTCCCTTCCCCTCACCTGTCTCACCCAAACAGTGAGCAACCCTTCCTGTCTGTGCCACTCTCTAGTCATTTTTCCATTGTCTCCCTCTACATGGTTACTGCTGGCCTAGGAGAGCCCTTCATTTTCCCGCCCCCACTGCTCTTGTCAGACTGGGCTCTGCCCAGGGCCAGGGCCTCAACAAGGAAGGATACAGGAATGCACAGACACTGAGGATGGACAAGCAGAGATGAGACAAATGGACACAAAGGTCTTTGAGCCTGATTTGAGGTCTCACAGAGAGACCTATAAAGAGCATGCAGGTCTGAAGGGCCTTGTACCTTTTTATTAGATGAGAAGGGAGGGTCACCACCTCTAGGGTCAAGGCCTTTGGTCAGATGCCCCCAAAATTCTTATCCCCAGAGTAGAGAAAATCCTATATAATAAAAGGCTAATATGCAAATAGACAGCATGGTGGAACAACCAAACAACTGGTCGCTATGATGTGCACTGAACAACAGGGGGTGTGCACAGAACATGGCAGGTGTTGGCAGCAGGCTGCAGAGCACAAAACATGGTGGGCATCGGCCGCGGTGGGATGGTGGAACAGGTGAGTGGGGGCACCAGACCGAGGCAGGGCGCCAGGTGCTGGCAGTGGTTGCAGTTTCTGGTGGTTACTGAAAATTCTTTGCTCCCATGCGCTGCGGTCCTGCCCAGCACTTGATCTGTTGCCAGCATTGGCCCCACTCCCACCCACTGCCAGCCCCAAAGCCGCCGCTCACACCCGCTGCCAGCACCCAGTGCAGGTCCCAATTGCTCGGTGCTAACAGTGGGTGCGAGCGGCTACTGTCCCTGATTGCCCCTCAGGGCTTCTCCACCTCCCCTTGCTCCTGAGGGGCAATCACCTGCTGCCAGCAATGGCCCCCCTTGCACCCACAACTGGTGCCAGAACCACCACTTGTACCCGCTGCTGGTGCCAGCCCCAATCTCTCCGCACCATCAGTGGGTGCAAGCAGCGGCAGCAGGAGCGGGGCTGCAGGCAAATGGGACCGGGGGCCATGGCAGGAGGGGCCAGGCAGGGGTGTGGAGGATGGGTCAAGACTCGCTCCTGTGCCCACCACAGCCTCCTGGCCCACAGTTCCTTTCAAGGTGCACCAATTCGTGCACTGGGCCCCTAGTGTATTGTATAATATAACAGGCAAGATCTGGGATAGAACAGGTATGGATTTGAACCCCATCACTACTATGTCATCTTAGACAAATTAACTTCTTTGAACCTCTGTTTCTCTATTTAAAAATGGTAAGACTAATGTCCATTCTATAGGGCTGCTGTGAAAATGAGAAAACTTTAAAAGTGCATCTCATGCAATGATCTCTCAACAATTCTAGCTAGCCCTTTTATCAATACCTGGATGTATATGTGTATGTTAGTCTATTACTAGAAAGAAACTGAAAATATATATTCAAAAGAGAACTATTATTTAGGGTTACACAGTCCTCAGTTTTAATTTTCAGATTTCTGTAAATTTTCCCACAGCTTAAAAGTCTCAGATTCTGCAGATTTTTCTTGGACACACAAACACGATGCATTTTGACAACAGTCTGGTTCCCCAAACAGGAATCTCCTGGTAACAGCCTAACATGTGTCCTTCCATACTTTTTCCTTTGCTCATATAATAATGTCTCGTGGAATAGGTAACAATAACAACTGATTATTAAAATCCAGTTTGTTCTCAGGTCTTCTGATAAAGCAGCTTTACATGTAATTCTCATGATAACTTTTTGAGGTAGATTCTTCTATTACTCCCATTTTAAACAGGAGGGAACTGGGCCTTGCTGGGGTTCAGCCACTTGAACAGGCACCCCAGCTAGCAGGGGCCGCCAGGGACTCGCCTCTCTGTCTCCAAGCCTAAGGAGGGAGCCATTACAATGTGCCTTCTGCACACCTCTGAGCAGGCTCCGGTGTTTTTAGGGCATTGACCAGCAGGGAGAGCTGGCCTAAAGGGCTACGCTCCTTACCTTGAAAGCATTCCCTCTACTTGTCCTCCCATGTCCGTCTCAGTGGAGGAGGGCATCAGAGGGGGTACTGGCCAGTGCTGCTGTGCTTGCTGCCACACCCACCCATCCGCCACACCTTTCCCACTCCCTCCCTGCAAATTCACAAATGAGTCTTCCCCCTCACATTTTGGTGATTTTTGCTCCCTGATCCCTAAACATCTAGGAGACAGAATGAGACCTGGTGACTATTCCAATAATACCTAGTCAACCCCCCACCCCCGCCCTCCAGAGACACTTGAGGGAGGGAAAGGGAAGAGGCATAGGACCTTATTTGTCCCATCACATGTGATGCTTTATGTAAATGTCCCTAATTTTTAAGTCATGCGGAGGGGGGAAGGCCATTCAGCTCAAGGCTACATAGATAATTCCTGAGACAGTCAAAGGGTGGAGAGGCATCGGGCATGTGTCCATGGAGAGGGAGGGGGGGACCCATGGTCCCAGGCAGCATGCACCTAGCCCAGGTTATGGATACAGAAGCCAGAGAAGTACTTTGAGGTCAGAACAAAACAGATTTCTTTTTCCTGCTTTTCTTCATGAGTGACTCCTAGAAGTGGGTCACAGTGTCCCCATCCCACCCAGTCTCAGCTGATTGGTAAGTGCTTGGCAGGCCCTCATTAGGATCCCAACTGAACACGCTCCACACACTTAGTACCTAATGTGGCGCTCAGTGCAGACAGATGTTAGAAATTACTTCTAAATGAGCATGTTGCACGTGACCTCTCTTCTCTCTCTGCAAGAAAAGGTTGAAATAAAGATAAGGACAATAGTAACTCAGTAACCTTGTTATAGCACTATTTGTTCTCCTGAGGACCCATCCTGGGACCTGTGCAAAGGGATGTGGTCATCAAAATACCTAAAAAATACATTGCAAGGTGGTTTCACCAAAAACACAGTTGAGGTACATCAATTTTTTTTAAACAAATTAAATGTCTTGCTCTACCTTCATTCTTCACTCTGTCTCCTAGATGTTTAGGGATCAGAGAGGGGAGAGGAGGTGGCAGCTGATGCTTTTAAACTTCCCAGCGGTTTAGCTGTGTGTGTGGAAGTGGAACAAGAGAGAGAATCCTATTTCCCCAATCCACTTAAGCAGCCTACTTAGCTACTTCAAGTCTCCAAAACCTCCAGCTGTAATAGAGAGATTGGGACTAGACACAAATCCCCACACCCCTTTATTCTTTCAGTATGAATTGATTGCTGTGGTGTACCAGGCATTCTGCTGTGCAAGATGGAGACAATGGTAGAAAAGAACAGCACGGACTTGCCCTCGTGAGCTCCAGTCTAGGGAGGGAAGCAGGAACATCTCACCCACGTGTCACACGCCTCTTGGCCTCATCTCGTATCCTCTAAGCCCAGCTTTACTCCAGCTTCCCACGGCCACACCACAACAGCTGCTCAACATGTTTCTCACTTTCTGTCTTCTCTGCAGCTGTTGTGTGGGATGTCAGCAGGACCACTGGGCACTCACACAGGTCTAATCTGGAAGAACAGGAGAGTTTACACCCTGGGGACATGAGAAAAAAGACACCTACTAGGAAGAGCTCTTGGTGGCTAACTGGGATCAAATTTTGAAAAACAGAGCCTAGCAGTCATTTCTACACAAGGAACTCTCTCCCAAACTGTGCTTCAGAGAGAAGCAGTTGGTGGATTTCCTGCCTCTGCACTGAGCTGCCTGCCTGTGCGCACTGTGTTTCTGCCACCTGAGCCAGCCCATAATTATAAAGGAGTTTCTGGAATCATATTTCAACCAGTAGGACTGAGGCTTTCCCTATCCAATCAGAGCAGCCCTATTCTGAACTAATCAAACTTGGAGGATTTGGAGTCCTCATTTACATGAGGATGGACCAATCAGGGACCAGGGGTGGGGACATCTGTTCATGTCAGCCAGTCCCCCTCTGGGTCCCAAAGCTCACTTTCCCTTTCCACTAAATGCAGAAGGTATGCCAGCAGAGTAGAATGGAGCAGACCAAATAGACCAACATGGAGCAGAGAGGAGCCTGGCCCCAGGGCCACCTGGCCTAGAGCTATTTTCTTTTCTTTTTTTAAAATATATTTTATTGATTTTTTACAGAGAGGAAGGGAGAGGGATAGAGAGTTAGAAACATCAATGGGAGAGAAACATTGATCAGCTGCCGCCTGCACACCTCCTACTGAGGATGTGCCTGCAACCAAGGTACATGCCCTTGACTGGAATCGAACATGGGACTCTTCAGTCCGCAGGCTGATGCTCTATTCACTGAGCCAAACCGGACAGGGCGTCCTAGAGCTATTTTCATGGCCATGCTGTAGCACAGTTGAGCTGTTTTGCACAGAATAAAGTATCCTTCTTCATCACACTCAAAACCAGGGATTCCTGTTGGCATTGAATTGGACATATGATGGGTTAAATTGTGTCCTCCAAAAAGGCGATGAAGTCCTAACCCCTCGTACCTCTTTGAAAATGTGACCTTTTTGAAAAGTCTTTGCAGATGATCATGTTAGATGAAGTCATTAGAGTGGGCCCTAATCCAACATGACTGGTGTCCTCATAAAATAAGGACATTTGGACACAGAGACAGATGCACACACAGAGAACGCCATGTGACCATGAAGGATGATATGGGCGATGCTTCCACAAGCCAAGGGCACCAAGGTTGCCGGCAAAGCACTGAGAGCTGGGAGAGAGGCCTAGCGCACATCCTCGCGCACCACCTTCAGAGAGAGCCAGCCCTGCCAACCCCTGATCTCAGCCTCCCAGCCTCCAGGAATGTGAGGCAACAAATTTCTGTTGTTTAAGCCACCCATGCTGTGGTGTTTTGTTACATCTGCCCTAGGAAACCAGTACACTGCACCTCCAAATGTCCCAGTGAGATGGTGCCTCCGTTTCCCATGGTGAGGACCAGCTTGATAACCCTCCCTTGATCATGGGAGCGGGAGAACTAGGGAGGCTCTTCTGCCTGGCCTTGCCACTGACCGTGAGCACAATCGGAGTGTTGCTCCCACCTCCCCAGCCCACCCTGCACATGTTATAATCAAACAGCAACAGCCCATCACATGTTTAAGGGCTTGGTAAGGGAGCCAGAAAAATTAAAGACAATCTCTTGCCACAAAGCTCCCACCTGCAGCAGGGCTGTGAGAACCATCCTATTTTTAGTGTGGAATAATCGCATCAGGTACTGGGAGGAGAAACCGGGGGTGGGGCTGGAATGAACCAAAAGTTCTACACACTCTCGCCTCGCGCTTCCTCTCTGCCATGGGCACCTTCCCAAACACACTTGCTGCTGGTTGCACATAAAGATCATAACATGTGTAAGAGAAACTGGCAGCACAGAATACTACATGCTACAAACAAGTGAACTCTGTGGGGCACTTATATGCTCAGAATTGATGTGTGCCTGCAACTATTTGGGCAAGGTTTGAATGGCATCGGTGCGAAGGGTGGGGAGAGAGGTTAAGGTAAGGCAACCTGGCATTGCACTCTGAGTGCAGAGAGGGCTGCCTGCACTGTGCAGAGGAGAGCCTCCGGGGACATGGGTCTGCCCCAGTTTCCACATCCTAGAAAGCTCCTAGTCTCCCCAGTGACGCTGGCAAAGCAAAGTAGGCCCAGAAAGTGGTGAGTCAGTGGCTGGTCACTGTGCAGAGGACACTGGACCAGAGTCTAACGCATGCAGCTCAGCTGCACTAAGCCAGTCACAGCACCTGCGAGCATCTCGTACTTGCTGGGCCTCCCCGGTGCTTGTGGAGACAGACGCTCACTCCCATGTGACTTGCACAGAAGCAGCACAGGTCAGGGGCTGTTTCTTTGGGATCCAAATGTCAGAGGTGTTTTCCTGTTGATCTCACATGTGTCTCATTTCTAATCACTTTGGGGAAACATCACACATCCTCTTGCCAACAAAAATAAATTGTTAACCCCAGAAGCAATCCAGCCTATAGCAATGAGGGTGTTACGCACTAACAATGAAGAATGCCCTCGGCCCCGCAGGTGCAGTAAAATTGATCTGATGGCATGAGGTGAGCACCTGACCAATTTATTTCCCTGACAAAGGAATCGATATGCCAATTATTAAAATAGCACTAGTCATTAGGCGAAACATATTGGTTCTGCAGAAATCTTTATACGTTTAGGAACAGGGGTTTCTCTCTCAAAACTGTCACTGTGAGATTTCTTTATCTGCAGATGCGACATTTCAACACTCGGGCCCACAGAGGACAGTGAACAGGAAGCAATCCCAGGCTCGGAGGCCTGCGTTCTTCCCAGGACCAATGACCTCAGACAATGCCTTAAACATCTGGGAAGCAGAAGGAAGAATGAGCATTCACTGTCAAGCCTGGGATCAGAGAAAACACATGTGGCTTCTTGTCCCCACCCCACTTTGCTCAACAGTTGGTCCCCTGTGGTTCTCCAGACCAAAAGCTCTGAGTTAGGTGGGTGGCTGGCTGGCGAGTGCATCTGGGAGGCGGCAGGCAGGGTCAGAGAATAGAAGGCCTACCTGGGGGCCAGAGGCCCGGCCAGGCCAGGCAGCAATGTAATTAATTGTACCAGGGTCCTTCCAAGATCATGCTTGTTTAAAGGAAACACAAATAGGTGAACAGAGGTCTCAGCCCTGGGGAAATGGCTTGGGAGGAAAAGGCTGAGTATTATTAGAGACGGGCAGCACCTGAGAACTAGCATTCCTCAGGTCCACAGGCACCTACTCCAGACCTGACAGCAGCTCATGCCAGTGATGTCAGCAGGCTTTGTGCTTCCATAATAAAGGGCAACTCCAGGAAAGCCTGTGCAGTCAAAGCATGGAGACTCAGGAGTCTCTTTCTGATGTCTGTCCAGAGAGTACTTTCCCCCAAAGGGCCAGTTTTGCCGGTAGAGAAGCACACAGGCTGAGCCTCCTGATGAGTGTTGGCCATGGACACCTTGCGGAATGCAGGGCATTGGCTTCCCCAATGGGAAACCAGGCCTCTCCTCAGGCAGGAGGTGACAAATGGGGCTTTCCTAAGGGGGAAGGGGACACCAAGTTATTGGGGCAAAGTGGAGCCTGGAAGAAGCAGGCCCTAAAGGGGGTGCCAGGGATTGCTCCAGAGGGGCAGGGCACACACAGGACTGAAGGGATTGCAGTCTGTCACTGGTGATTACTTGGCCTGGTCCTGGAAGTTTGAAAACACACCTTTCCTCTCTGCCCCACCCTCTCCAGAGTTCCTATCCAGTCAGTCAGCACTGACTGATGAGCCACAGTGCTGCTCCTCGGACTAGCCGTTTCTATGGTGACAACAGCTCTTTGGGGTCAAAAGTGTATGCATGTGTACATGTCCGTTCATCGATTATAAATCTTATGGATCTAACAGGTGCATAACATACAAATGACAACCAATAATAACATCTACCATACTCTCTATTGTAAATGTCATATAACTAATTGATTCTTGATGATTTTTGTCAAAGCCCTCTAATTGATGGAGTGACCACGTGAAGATTATCACCTCATGGGGACAGCATTCAGACAAAGCAGCAGACAAGCAGAAATTTCAGGGATCGATTCACTTTTTTTTCCTGAAGTTCCAAATTCCTCAGCCATGATGTTAAACATGGCCCAGCAGTTCCACTCGTAGGTACATCCTCAAGAGAAAGGGAAACCTGTCTACATCAGCACTGGTAAGTGAGTGATGTTCACAGAGCATTATTCCTATAGCCAAAAAGCGAAACAACCCAGATGTCCAACAATGATGAGTGAATGAGCAAACTGTGGTGTGCTCGTCATACAACAGAGTAGATAAATAAAACAGAAATTCAGATAATGCCTCAACATGGAAGAGCCTTGAAAACATTGTGCTAAGTGAAAGAAGTCAGACACAAAAGGTCACATGTTTATGATTGCATTTATATAAAACTAGAGGCCTGGTACATGAATTCGTGCACCAGTGGGGTCCCTTGGCCTGGCCTGCGGGATCAGGCAGAAACTGGCTCTCCAACATCCCCTCGAGGGGTCCCAGATTGTGAGAGGGCTCAGGCCAGGCTGAGGGACTCCACTGGTGCATGATCGGGGCTGGGGAGGAACACAGCAGGTTGACCAGCCAGGAAGGGACTGTGGGAGGGCTCCAGGGTGTGTCCGGCCCATCTTGCTCAGTCCTGATCAGTTGGACCCCAGCAGCAAGCTAACCTACCGGTTAGAGCATCTGCCCCCTGGCGGTCAGTACATGTCATAGTGAGCAGTTGAGCATCCTTAGCATATAATCAGCATATTACACTTTGATTGGTTGAACAGACGAACAGATGACCAGATGGCTGGACACTTAGCATATTAGGCTTTTATTATATAGGATGTGCAGAATAGGCAAAGTTATAGAGAGTGGTTTGATTAGTGGTTTCCTAGGGCTGGGTAAGTTAGGGATAATGGGGTGTAACTAACAAATATGAGGTTTTTGCAGGGGAGAGGAAAATGTTCAAACACTGATTGTGGTGATGGTTGCACAGATCTGTGAACATACTAGAAATCACTTAATTATAATTTTAAAATGGTGAGTTGTATGGTACATGTACCATATGCTACATGTACAATTTTTTAAAATCCTGAGCCATGGCCGAGCTGTACATTAGTTTGACCCTACGAATGCACTAATAACTCTGCTAATGGTTTGGAGAAGAGCATTACAGATGACTTGGCCTCATTTTCTGATTGAATTCCCACAGCTACCCTGTGTGGTTGGCAGAGCAGAAAAGATGACGCTCATTTACAGAAGACTGGGCCCAAACTGTTAGGTGACTTGCTTAGGGCCACACAGCCATCTTGGCAGGAAAGGTGGAAACAGGAAATCTGCCTCTTGGCGTTTCGGGTCTTCTCCTCCTCGTGCTGACACAGTTCAACCGAGTGCAAATGAGGAGCTAACGCCCTGAGTGGTCACACAACAAGGCCAGGAGGGAGCCCAGCGGATGGCTAGCTCCACGTGGAGAAGTGGAATGGAGGGTTGAGGTGCTGGCTTACAGGAGGAGGCTGAGGAGCAGGGGAGATCAGGTCTCCACAAATCCAATGTCAGGGATGCCTTGTCTGTCTATCTATCCATTCAGTAAGCACTCAGTGGGCATGTGTGATAAGCAAGACACTGCGAGGTCCCAAGGATTCAGTGAGAAAACTCCCCGTCATCTCCAAGCTGCCATTGTGGGAGACACAGATGTTAAACAGATAATCCCATGAACAAGTAACTATGATTGTGGAAGGGGCTTCAAGGGAGGGAAAAAAAGGCCAAGAGACATATAATGGGACCCAGCCTGCTCTGGATTAAAAACAAATTGAGAGGGAAAATCTAATATTTTGCCAGTTTCTAGCTTATCAGTTCCAAGTATGTCTTTGCCTTGCAAAGTCAAATCCAATAACCTGTGTCTGGTTTTCTGTGTTAGCATAGGATGTTTACTCCTCTACTCTCAGGCTCTCACAGAAGAAACTTCTGCAAATGCTTCCACCCTCTCGTATGTCCTCCAGAGAGAGGTTTGTCTGATTGGTGATGAGCGGCTGGCACCACTGGGCCGTTTGCCAGGCCAGGTCAGCGCCCGGCACAGGGACACGGGCTCCTTGCTCAGCTCACGCCCTCCCAGACCCCGGGCTCTGCTTGGGTCCCTGCCTTGTCTAGCCAGTGCGGTGTAGCTGGTCCTGCAATGCCAACCTCTGCTATCAGTGTCCCGGCGTCTCCAGCAGGGGCTAGTTAGTGATTGCTGAGAAGCAAACTACTCCAACGCACAGTGGCTTAAAACAACAGCCATTTTATTACAGATCTTGATTTCATAGGTCAGGAATTTGGGCCATTCTGGTCCCCCTGGCATTGACAGGGTTCATCCACTGTATTTGGCTGAGGGCTGGGTTGGGCTGGGTTGGGGATCCCCAAACAGCTTTCCTCAGATGCCTGGCACCAAAGCAGGGATGGCTGGAAGGCTGGGCTCCACTGGGCCTCCCCCTCTCATGAGGCTCTCCACTGGGCCTCAACCACCCTCATGGAGTCACAGGGCCCTGCTGCTCGCTGCTCATGCCAGCAGGATGGTTGGACGATGTGCACGTGCCACTCGAGGCTCTGAGAGTGAGTGCTCCAGAGACCAAGGCAACGGCACTGGACACCTGAAGCAGCATCACTTCCACCCACGTTCTCTTGGTCAAAGATCCTCCACATTTCAGACCCTCACCACATTTCAGACCCTCACCACATTTCAGACCCTCACCACATTTCAGACCCTCACCACATTTCAGACCCTCACCACAATTCAGATCCTCACATTTCAGACCCTCACCACATTTCAGACCCTCACCACAATTCAGATCCTCACCACAATTCAGACCCTCACCACAATTCAGATCCTCACCACATTTCAGACCCTCACCGCAATTCAGACCCTCACATTTCAGACCCTCACCACATTTCAGACCCTCACCACAATTCAGACCCTCACCACAATTCAGATCCTCACATTTCAGACCCTCACCACAATTCAGACCCTCACCACAATTCAGACCCTCACCACATTTCAGATCCTCACCACATTTCAGACCCTCACCACAATTCAGACCCTCACCACATTTCAGATCCTCACCACATTTCAGACCCTCACCACATTTCAGACCCTCACCACAATTCAGACCCTCACATTTCAGACCCTCACCACAATTCAGACCCTCACATTTCAGACCCTCACCACAATTCAGACCCTCACCACAATTCAGATCCTCACATTTCAGACCCTCACCACATTTCAGACCCTCACCACAATTCAGACCCTCACCACAATTCAGATCCTCACCACATTTCAGACCCTCACCACATTTCAGACCCTCACCACATTTCAGACCCTCACCACAATTCAGACCCTCACCACAATTCAGACCCTCACCACATTTCAGACCCTCACCACAATTCAGACCCTCACATTTCAGACCCTCACCACATTTCAGACCCTCACCACAATTCAGACCCTCACATTTCAGACCCTCACCACATTTCAGACCCTCACCACAATTCAGACCCTCACCACAATTCAGATCCTCACATTTCAGACCCTCACCACATTTCAGACCCTCACCACAATTCAGACCCTCACCACAATTCAGACCCTCACCACATTTCAGACCCTCACCACAATTCAGACCCTCACATTTCAGACCCTCACCACATTTCAGACCCTCACCACAATTCAGACCCTCACATTTCAGACCCTCACCACATTTCAGACCCTCACCACAATTCAGACCCTCACCACAATTCAGATCCTCACATTTCAGACCCTCACCACATTTCAGACCCTCACCACAATTCAGACCCTCACCACATTTCAGACCCTCACCACATTTCAGACCCTCACCACAATTCAGACCCTCACCACATTTCAGACCCTCACCACAATTCAGACCCTCACCACAATTCAGACCCTCACCACATTTCAGACCCTCACCGCAATTCAGACCCTCACCACAATTCAGACCCTCACCACAATTCAGACCCTCACCACAATTCAGATCCTCACATTTCAGACCCTCACCACATTTCAGACCCTCACATTTCAGACCCTCACCACAATTCAGACCCTCACCACAATTCAGACCCTCACCACAATTCAGACCCTCACCACATTTCAGACCCTCACCACAATTCAGACCCTCACCACAATTCAGACCCTCACCACATTTCAGACCCTCACCACAATTCAGACCCTCACCACAATTCAGACCCTCACCACATTTCAGACCCTCACCACAATTCAGACCCTCACCGCAATTCAGACCCTCACCGCAATTCAGACCCTCACCACAATTCAGACCCTCACCACAATTCAGATCCTCACATTTCAGACCCTCACCACATTTCAGACCCTCACATTTCAGACCCTCACCACAATTCAGACCCTCACCACAATTCAGACCCTCACCACAATTCAGATCCTCACATTTCAGACCCTCACCACAATTCAGACCCTCACCACAATTCAGACCCTCACCACATTTCAGACCCTCACATTTCAGACCCTCACCACATTTCAGACCCTCACCACAATTCAGACCCTCACATTTCAGACCCTCACCACATTTCAGACCCTCACCACAATTCAGATCCTCACCACAATTCAGACCCTCACCACAATTCAGACCCTCACCACAATTCAGACCCTCACCACATTTCAGATCCTCACCACATTTCAGACCCTCACCACATTTCAGACCCTCACCACAATTCAGACCCTCACATTTCAGACCCTCACCACATTTCAGACCCTCACCACAATTCAGACCCTCACATTTCAGACCCTCACCACAATTCAGACCCTCACATTTCAGACCCTCACCACAATTCAGACCCTCACCACAATTCAGACCCTCACCACAATTCAGATCCTCACATTTCAGACCCTCACCACATTTCAGACCCTCACATTTCAGACCCTCACCACAATTCAGACCCTCACCACAATTCAGACCCTCACCACATTTCAGACCCTCACCACAATTCAGATCCTCACCACAATTCAGATCCTCACATTTCAGATCCTCACCACAATTCAGACCCTCACATTTCAGACCCTCACCACAATTCAGACCCTCACCACAATTCAGATCCTCACATTTCAGATCCTCACCACAATTCAGACCCTCACATTTCAGACCCTCACCACATTTCAGACCCTCACCACAATTCAGATCCTCACCACAATTCAGATCCTCACATTTCAGATCCTCACCACAATTCAGACCCTCACATTTCAGACCCTCACCACATTTCAGACCCTCACCACAATTCAGATCCTCACCACAATTCAGACCCTCACCACAATTCAGACCCTCACCACAATTCAGACCCTCACCACAATTCAGACCCTCACCACATTTCAGACCCTCACCACAATTCAGACCCTCACCACATTTCAGACCCTCACCGCAATTCAGACCCTCACCACATTTCAGACCCTCACCACAATTCAGACCCTCACATTTCAGACCCTCACCACATTTCAGACCCTCACCACAATTCAGATCCTCACCACAATTCAGACCCTCACCACAATTCAGACCCTCACCACAATTCAGACCCTCACCACAATTCAGACCCTCACCACAATTCAGATCCTCACATTTCAGACCCTCACCACATTTCAGACCCTCACATTTCAGACCCTCACCACAATTCAGACCCTCACCACAATTCAGACCCTCACCACAATTCAGACCCTCACCACATTTCAGACCCTCACCACAATTCAGACCCTCACCACAATTCAGACCCTCACCACAATTCAGATCCTCACATTTCAGACCCTCACCACAATTCAGACCCTCACCACAATTCAGACCCTCACCACAATTCAGATCCTCACATTTCAGACCCTCACCACATTTCAGACCCTCACATTTCAGACCCTCACCACATTTCAGACCCTCACCACAATTCAGACCCTCACATTTCAGACCCTCACCACAATTCAGACCCTCACATTTCAGACCCTCACCACATTTCAGACCCTCACCACAATTCAGACCCTCACCACAATTCAGACCCTCACCACAATTCAGATCCTCACATTTCAGACCCTCACCACAATTCAGACCCTCACCACAATTCAGACCCTCACCACAATTCAGATCCTCACATTTGAGACCCTCACCACATTTCAGACCCTCACATTTCAGACCCTCACCACATTTCAGACCCTCACCACAATTCAGACCCTCACATTTCAGACCCTCACCACAATTCAGACCCTCACCACAATTCAGACCCTCACATTTCAGACCCTCACCACATTTCAGATCCTCACCACATTTCAGACCCTCACCACATTTCAGACCCTCACCACATTTCAGACCCTCACCACAATTCAGACCCTCACATTTCAGACCCTCACCACAATTCAGACCCTCACCACATTTCAGACCCTCACCACAATTCAGATCCTCACCACAATTCAGATCCTCACCACAATTCAGACCCTCACCACAATTCAGATCCTCACCACAATTCAGACCCTCACATTTCAGACCCTCACCACATTTCAGATCCTCACCACATTTCAGACCCTCACCACATTTCAGACCCTCACCACATTTCAGACCCTCACCACAATTCAGACCCTCACATTTCAGACCCTCACCACAATTCAGACCCTCACCACAATTCAGACCCTCACCTAAATTCAGACCCTCACCACAATTCAGACCCTCACCACATTTCAGACCCTCACCACAATTCAGACCCTCACATTTCAGACCCTCACCACAATTCAGACCCTCACCACAATTCAGACCCTCACCACAATTCAGACCCTCACCACATTTCAGACCCTCACCACAATTCAGACCCTCACATTTCAGACCCTCACCACAATTCAGACCCTCACCACAATTCAGACCCTCACCACAATTCAGACCCTCACCACAATTCAGACCCTCATCACAATTCAGATCCTCACATTTCAGACCCTCACCACATTTCAGACCCTCACCACATTTCAGACCCTCACCACAATTCAGACCCTCACATTTCAGACCCTCACCACAATTCAGACCCTCACCACAATTCAGACCCTCACCACATTTCAGATCCTCACCACATTTCAGACCCTCACCACAATTCAGACCCTCACCACAATTCAGACCCTCACATTTCAGACCCTCACCACAATTCAGACCCTCACCACAATTCAGACCCTCACCACATTTCAGATCCTCACCACATTTCAGACCCTCACCACATTTCAGACCCTCACCACAATTCAGATCCTCACATTTCAGACCCTCACCACATTTCAGATCCTCACCACATTTCAGACCCTCACCACATTTCAGACCCTCACCACAATTCAGACCCTCACATTTCAGACCCTCACCACATTTCAGACCCTCACCACAATTCAGACCCTCACCACAATTCAGACCCTCATCACAATTCAGATCCTCACATTTCAGACCCTCACCACATTTCAGACCCTCACCACAATTCAGACCCTCACATTTCAGACCCTCACCACAATTCAGACCCTCACCACATTTCAGACCCTCACCACAATTCAGACCCTCACCACAATTCAGACCCTCACCACAATTCAGACCCTCACCACATTTCAGACCCTCACCACAATTCAGACCCTCACCACAATTCAGACCCTCACCACATTTCAGACCCTCACCACAATTCAGATCCTCACATTTCAGACCCTCACATTTCAGACCCTCACCACATTTCAGACCCTCACCACAATTCAGACCCTCACCACATTTCAGACCCTCACCACATTTCAGATCCTCACCACAATTCAGACCCTCACAATTCAGACCCTCACCACAATTCAGACCCTCACATTTCAGACCCTCACCACAATTCAGACCCTCACCACATTTCAGACCCTCACCACATTTCAGATCCTCACCACAATTCAGACCCTCACATTTCAGACCCTCACCACATTTCAGACCCTCACCACATTTCAGATCCTCACCACATTTCAGACCCTCACCACAATTCAGACCCTCACCACAATTCAGACCCTCACCACATTTCAGACCCTCACCGCAATTCAGACCCTCACCACAATTCAGACCCTCACCACAATTCAGACCCTCACCACAATTCAGATCCTCACATTTCAGACCCTCACCACATTTCAGACCCTCACCACATTTCAGACCCTCACCACAATTCAGACCCTCACCACAATTCAGATCCTCACATTTCAGACCCTCACCACAATTCAGATCCTCACCACAATTCAGATCCTCACATTTCAGACCCTCACCACATTTCAGACCCTCACCACATTTCAGACCCTCACCACAATTCAGACCCTCACATTTCAGACCCTCACCACAATTCAGACCCTCACCACAATTCAGACCCTCACCACAATTCAGACCCTCACCACATTTCAGACCCTCACCACATTTCAGACCCTCACCACAATTCAGATCCTCACATTTCAGACCCTCACCACAATTCAGACCCTCACCGCAATTCAGACCCTCACCACAATTCAGATCCTCACATTTCAGACCCTCACCACAATTCAGACCCTCACCACAATTCAGACCCTCACCACATTTCAGACCCTCACCACATTTCAGATCCTCACCACATTTCAGACCCTCACCACATTTCAGACCCTCACATTTCAGACCCTCACCACATTTCAGACCCTCACCACATTTCAGATCCTCACCACATTTCAGACCCTCACCACAATTCAGACCCTCACATTTCAGACCCTCACCACATTTCATACCCTCACCACAATTCAGACCCTCACCACAATTCAGACCCTCACCACATTTCAGACCCTCACCACATTTCAGACCCTCACCACAATTCAGACCCTCACCACAATTCAGATCCTCACATTTCAGACCCTCACCACATTTCAGACCCTCACCGCAATTCAGACCCTCACCACAATTCAGACCCTCACCACAATTCAGACCCTCACCACATTTCAGACCCTCACCACAATTCAGATCCTCACATTTCAGACCCTCACCACAATTCAGATCCTCACATTTCAGACCCTCACCACATTTCAGACCCTCACCACAATTCAGACCCTCACCACATTTCAGACCCTCACCACAATTCAGACCCTCACCACAATTCAGACCCTCACCACAATTCAGACCCTCACCACATTTCAGACCCTCACCACAATTCAGACCCTCACCACAATTCAGACCCTCACCACATTTCAGACCCTCACCACATTTCAGACCCTCACCACATTTCAGACCCTCACCACAATTCAGACCCTCACCACAATTCAGACCCTCACCACATTTAAGAATGGGGCCACAGATCCTACTGGCAATGAAAGGAGGGTCGAAGGATTTGTGGCCATCCTCAGCTACAAGGATGGGAGATCGATTTTAAGATGGGGGAAGAGGCAAAATTTCACATCTTTTTTTACCTCACACCTGCATAATTTCCTGGGGAGCCCTGACTTCGGGAAATGAAGACTGCATGTGGAGCCCTGCTTGGCTCATTTCTGTGGGTTTATGTTCCCTACACCTGACCCTGATGGGTAGAAGGGATGGTTGCCTCTCAGACCTGAAGAGCCTGTATCAGAGAAGTCAGGAGCCTGAGGCAGCCAGGGCTGGCTCAGAGGGTGAGGAGCCCAGACAACACTTCAAATCCTTCTCAGTCTCCTGCTGCCAGCAGGAAGCTTGGTGCTGCTGTGCTTGCCAGCTGCTGTCCTGGGACCCGGGGGACAAGCCAACCTGGGAAAGAGGCTCCAAATGATGCTCTTGGAGCTCTGCCCAGATCCCCGCACTGAAACGGGCCCAGTGGGCCTGGAGGTGCGATTCCTCTGCATTGCTTGGCAGCTGGCACCACCTTTTCTAGAGCAAACAACCTGGCTCTTGGGAACCGCACCATCCAAAGTGCGCAGGGCTCTGGGGCAGCAGAGCCCTGCAGGGGTGCATGCAGACCGGATCGGAGATGCACACCAGTGTTCAGTCAGCCTTAGGCCTGTGTATCTGTGCGTGGAGCGCCCACCCCTGCCCTCACCCCAGGGCCCTGTGCACGTAGCATGGGTATGGGCGCTGAGCACGCAGTGCACAAAGGCAGGGACGTTCCTAGTTGGAGCGGGTGGCGGGGGGTGGAGGGGTAGCGGGGGGAGAGAGAAGTTGTGAAGGGCCCTGATCCCAAACCCAAGGGAATGATGCCTTCATTGACAACAGTGGTAACAGCAACCACTGCTCTAAATGCTGATGGACTTCAACTCAATTTATCCTCCAAACAACCCTCTGAAGCAGGGACCAGCATGAACCACATCGTACAGGTAAGCATTCCCAGGCAGGAGCCCAAGGTCACACAGTGAGTGCGTGGTGGAGCAAGGACTTGAAGGCCAGAGTCCCTGGCCTGTCTTCTGTCTGGTTAACTCAGTAACGGGGCAGAGGACTCCCCACAAAGCCAGGCGAGCACGGAGCACCTTGGCTTCCAGTTTCTTAGCCTCCCTGGCACTGGTTTCCCGGGGTTGCCATAAAAATGGCCACAAACTGGGTGGCTTAAGATAACAGAGATGTACTCTCTCACAGCCTGGAGGCCGAAAGTCCTAGGCCAGGGTGCTGGCCGGCAGGACACCCCCTCTGAAGCCTGGGGTGGCAGGGAGAAGCCTCCCTCGCCTCTTGCAGTTTCTGGGTTGCCAGCACTGCTTGCTTGCAGGTGCCTCACTCCACCCTCTGCAGCCCCCGCCGCAGGGCATCCCACGTTCTTCCGTCTTCTCTGCAGGCATCTGTCTGTTTCCCTCTTAGCACAGGACACCAGTCAGGGTGCATTTTCAGACCACTGCACCCCGGAACGACCTCAGTGTCACTGAGCACATCTCTAAGACCCTCCTCCCAAACATGGTCACACTCTGAGGTCCGGGGGGCCACGAGCTGTAAGGGGACACAAAGCGGTCTATCTGGGAACAAAAACAGGGTCATTTCACTGCGAAGAGGCAAAGGCAGTCCAGATTTGGACACGCCAACTTGATGTCAAGTTAAAAGATGCATTTGTTTGTCCAGGTGAGCTCTGCTGTCGGGAACCTCTTCTAGGACTGAACTCAGCCTGGTTCTCCTCCCGCAGCAGCTCCAGCGTTTCATTGGCTAGCTCGTGAGCTTTGCTGGTTAAGGAGACTCCACGTGGGGGTGCAGCACCCCGTTTTCTGCCTCTCTCGACATCTAGCACATCCAGTCTGCACATGGCTCTCAGAATGTACTTTCTGAAACAGTCTGAATGGGTCATTTCCAAATGAACAGGTCCTTCCCAAACCCTCCTCCCCCCTCAGGAGCTTCGCATGGCACGCAGTCTCCCTGACAGTGAGGACCAGCCCCGAGCTGCCAGGGTGCACTGGCGCTCAGTTGCCTCGGCTCAAACCCTGGCTCTGCCACCAGGAGGCTGAGATGACGTGGGTAACGCACTACGGCTGGGCTCCCGGCACACTGCACGCTAGTTTTTCACTATGGCCTAAACACTCAGGGATTTGTCAAGTTCATGCTAGTGCCTTTTCTGGAATGCCTTTTTTTCCTCCTTTCTTTTTTGATTGGAAAGTTGCAGTTTTCTTTAAAGCCTGGCTCAAAGTCACCCTCCTGGGGACACCTTCTATCACCTGGCTTTGGCACATTATTGTTTTCTCCTCTGCAGATCTTGAGCTTCCAATCCTCTGTCCCCCATTACCTGCCCCCCACCCCATCTCTGAAAGTTTCTAGCACAGTACCTGGCACATTGGTAAGTCGCCAAAAACCATTTGTTCAATGGATGTACAAAATAGTGACTAGCTGACGCTTTTTTTCATTCTTTCCCCTCCTCTCTCTCAACCTCGCATAGACTCGCGGTTGTCCTACAGTCCACCTGCCTACTCACACCCCCCCTCCCCCAGCTACTTTATAAATAGGAAATGACAGCTGCGTACAAATATATCCCAGAAGCCAGGAATGTTCTGAAGACAAGGTCAGACTTATTTATTTCTTGCATCTTCTAAAATATCTGATTCCTACCTATTCCAGCTTCTTCAACATCTAAAACTCAGGCATCTCCCTCAAGGTCAGTGAATGCTTTGCTCACCTTTCAACATTCGTCCTGGGGAGCCTTTCTCCTCAGGCTGACAGCCCTTCCCCAAGGTCACCTACCTGGCACTAAATTGCTTCATTTGAAAGGACTACACAGTGCTCAGAGAATCCAAATGCTTTATTGATTCACCCAATTTAACAGGGAATCTAACAAGAGAGGTAGATATGGATCCTCCCTGTCCTCAGGGTTCACTTTGTCCAATGAGGACGATATTGTTACATAAATAGTTACACCCTATATAATAAGAGAGGAATATGCTAATTATCCGCTAAGCCTTGAGGCGTAACAACCAACAGATCTGCAGGAGGGTGGGACAGGGAACTACAAGAGGCGAAAAGCTACAGGAGGGGGCAGGGCAGCAAGCTATGAGGGGAGGGAGTGGGGAGAGGGGCAGGGGGAGCTCCAGGAGGGCGGGGCAGTGAGCTATGAGCAGCAGAGAGCTACCAGTGGTGGTGGGCGGGTAGCCAGCTGAGGCAAGAGGCAGCAAGCTACTCCCACACGGATTCGTGCGCAGGGCTACTAGGGTTTTATAAGAGATGTGAATGTGCCAGGGGGTATGAGAGTGAGTATGAAACAGGAAAGTACCTGAGAAAGTGATATTTATTCAAAGATCTTGAAGGATGAGAAGGTGTGGCCAAGAAGAGCAAAAAGAAGAGTGCTCTAGGCCGAGAGAGGAGCAGGTGAAAGGCCCTGAGGTGGGAGAGAAAGGTTCTTTACGCTCAAGAGCAGACACAGCCAGTGTGGCTGGGGAACAGCAAAGCCACGGAGCAGAGGCCGCCTTGCAGAACACACCTGGACTGAGACAAAGGTTTTAAACCCTATCCTGAGAAAACTGGAAAGCAGGGACATGACGTGCTTTTGTCTGGTTTCAGAAAGTCTCTCTGGCGGTGGAAGGGAAAATGGATTGGGGGTGGCAAGAACAAGGCTGAAATGAAGACCCTTGTGTCCCCGGCATAGATTGCTGAAACTGGAATTGTTGGGTAAAAGAAACACATAATTCACAGCTTTGGGTGTATATTGCCAAACACATCTAGAAACAGCAAACTCATTTCAGGCAGGTTGGTTTCCTAACCACTGATATTCCATATTGCCCTGTGCATGTGTGAGGCCTCAGCCCCACACCCCCCTCGTGGCAGTGGGAGCCCCACACGCCCTGGCAGGTGCCGGAACCCCATCTCCCCACAAGGTCGGACAGCACTCCCACCTACACAGTGGCAGCCCCTGTGATGGACTAAAGCTGAGCAGGCAGGAAACCCTAAGGCAGTGGTCGGCAAACTCATTAGTCAACAGAGCCAAATACCAACAGTACAACGATTGAAATTTTTTTGAGAGTCAAATTTTTTAAACTTAAACTTCTTCTAACGCCATTCTTCAAAATAGACTTGCCCAGGCCGTGGTATTTTGTGGAAGAGCCACACTCAAGGGGCCAAAGAGCCGCATGTAGCTTGTGAGCTGCAGTTTGCCGACCACTGCCCTAAGTTATTTTAAATGCAGCTTCTTGAGCCTCTCTGAACAGGACTAATTTCCATTTTCTGAGAACTCAATAGCCCTCTCCAACATAGAGAAAAAAATCACACCAAAACACAAAACCCTCAGGGGTCTCTTCTCAGATCTCTGCGAAGATTTAATGGCCTGCAATTCTACTGCAAAAACTACCTCAACAGCTCCACCACCCAACACACACATGCTTTCCTTGGTGAAGGTGAAACAGGTGCATCTGTCCAAATAAACACCGACCCTCCCGCGGTGACGGTGCCTGCTGGCCGTTCTCTGTCCCTGGAGTTGTTCACAGTTACAAAGCGGCATGAAGATAATGCTATCCAACATCCTACAGCGAATGCTAATGGTTCTCCTCACGGAGACCAGTCGTGACGCTCGTGTGCTGCATCTGTTCTCTGAGCATCTACATCGCAGCCTTCCGAAGCCCAGAGAGCACACAGCCTGGAATATTAAGTTTGCCCTTGGAATCGGCTCATCCTTTCCTAACCATCTTTCACTGCTAGCCCCTCGCTAGATTCCTGTTTCCTCTGGTCCTTCTCCTCCCAGGAGCCGTCCTCCGAGTCTGTGCTGGCTGCTGTCCAGAGGTGCTCAGAAGGGCACCCTGCTCCGGCAGCGTGGCGTGTGTCCCCTCGGCATCCCCGTCTCCTGACACCCAGGCCTCCATCTGACCTGCCTATCCCTGGGAATACCACAGATACATTTATCGCAGTGAATCTTGAGCGAGGGAGTAATTTCCAGCAGATCTTCAGAGTTGTCTCAGTAATGTTGAAAGTGTTTACTTTGTTCAGCTGGGCATCCATGGAAAGAGATGGGCTTGCTCATAAGACCCACAGATTGTCATGGGCCCCGAAGTACGCTGATGTCACACTGGAGGACAGCAGTTTGAATATTTCTAGGCTAGAAGTGGGAAAAATGGAAGGGAAAATTTTATTCTTATCATGTAGGACATTGGACAAGGTGCACTTCTGTAGGAAAAAATCACAGTTGTTATTTCTCTCTTCCTACTCTCTGTGCCGATGGCTCCTCACATCCCCAGCTTAGACTCCGGCCTCACCAAAACTCCCAGTTCCACAGCCACAGTCCTGTGGCTCCTAATGCAAAGTCCCCTGAGAGACACTCTGGGTGACCAGCTCATTTGTTCTCTCTCAGGGCAGCCAGGTCAGGGCTTTGTGGGCCCACGGCCGGGCCTCGGCCATTAGTGGGAGGGAGTCATTAGTGAACTCTGTGAGCAGGTGCCAGAAAGACCTCTGTCTCTGGACTGACATTCTCACAGGGAGGAGAGCAGAGGAACACTAATAACCCGGACGGCCCAGGCTGGGGCCAATCCAGCCACACAAGCTCTGCTGTCAGGTGTGGGAGGCACATCAAGAGAAGGTGGAGGAGGAGAAGGGTTTTAAGGAAACAAAAGCCTCCCCAGTGAGAAATCCAAGCTTGGGTTTATGAAACCTTAAATGTGTTTGGACCATTTTCACGATTCGTCGGGGAGCCTCTAGACAAAAGGAGCCCCTCCTCTCACCTGTGCGTGTTGTCTTCCAGAACATCTGGAGGCGTGCGCCTGGGAAGAGGGTGGATGGGAGCGTGACTCGCCTGGAGAGGCCTGGCACGGCTGGTGTGCAGGCGGCTGACGGTGGCAGGGCCTTTGTCCCCACAGGACACCCCGCAGGAGTGCAGGCTCTAGGAGAGGCAACCTGAAACCAGCCCTCCTCTCCCTGTCCCTTCGCAGGAGTGCAGCTCCCCCTCCCTCTGGGCACTAGCCTGCCCTGTCTGCCCTGGCATTCACCAGGACTTCTGAGAAGGAACTGGCTGTGAAGCTTAGGGAGCGGTCAGAAACAGTGGCTCAGGGTCCTTGCTCAGCAGCCAGATTGCCAGCTACATGCCTCAGCCCACCGGAGTGAGGCCAGGCTGCGGCAGTGCTGGGCAGCAAGGCATGGGCCAGGCGCTGGCTGGCACTGGGGACCCTCCAGGCCATTCTCTCACCAAGTGGTGCAAGCTGAGGACGTCTGTGTCATCAGCAAGAAGGGCACATCCTCTGGGCGGGGGCGGGGAGGGGGCTGCACTCCTCTCCACCACAAACCAAGACCCCAGGCATAGCCCACAGAGCCCCACAGCTCAGCGCCCTGGGGAGACCTTCCGTTCCCATGGCAGCAGGCAGGCAGCTGCCCAGCCAGCCATGCCAGCATGCCCCTGAGGCAGTGTACGCGGTGGTGGAGGGCCCAGCCCTGGAACTGGACAGGCCAGATTCAAATCCTGCCTCAGTCAGTTTTCTTATCTGTGAATGAGAAAAACAATCCTCTCCTCTCAGAATCGTTGCCTGGATTAAATGAGATCATGGATGCAAATGGCTTAGCATAGTGCTTGACACAGTTAGGCTGAATAAGTAGCACCCATTCATCATTCATCCATTCCAACACACAGACCTGTCTTAGGCATTCCTACGTAGCAGGCATTGGGCTAGGTGTTAGAATATGAGAGATCACACTTATAAACAATTACTTATACAGTAGCCCATATAAGCACTAGGTGCCACGGAGAGGAGGTGGCAGCAATGAGCCAGGAAAAGAAGGGCTGATGGAAAGAGCGTGCTAGGCGGAGGAAGCAGCATATTCCAAAGCCCAGGGCTACAGGAGTCTGCTGTGCAGGGACCCGCAAGGCCCCAGGCCCTGGCAGCTGTCTGACCTCCCTTCAGCCAGCTGCTTCTTCACGGAGCTCAAGGCTGTTGATGTATCCGTGCATATGATTTCTGCTATAAACACATGTGTAATGCTATTAGGTTCAAATGCTTCCAAGCTGGTGCCTCGCAGGGGAAGTATTTGTTGGCAGTGAACATCTGTGGCTTAGAGGAATCCAGTGCTGGTGATGGGGATGCAGTCTCAGATTTAATAACAATTTTACTTCCTGGTGTATGGGTTTCTGTTATGAACCGGGGCCTCCAGAACCTGGCTAATTTGCACACCGCAGAGACACGCAGGTTTGTTTTTATTCAGAGCAGAAGCTAATGAA
The DNA here is from genome assembly GCA_026230045.1 of Corynorhinus townsendii. Taxonomy (NCBI): domain Eukaryota; kingdom Metazoa; phylum Chordata; class Mammalia; order Chiroptera; family Vespertilionidae; genus Corynorhinus; species Corynorhinus townsendii. The sequence goes on from JAPDVU010000008.1 coordinate 71,965,004, forward strand.
TAGATGAGGATGAAAATTCCGATTGGATAAAGGTAGTTTGACTGAGGGAGAAAATAAAAGCCCTGTGCATCACCCAGCTGAACAGGTTGCAGGGCAATGCACCCTGTGGAGCACCCAGCCAATCACTCATAGCAACGGACAGGCTGATTGAAACAATGACTCATCTTTGCAACAGCAGGGTCAAGGCTAGAGGTGGAGACACTTTTAATTTAATAAACCATCTGTGAGAAACGCAAGGTTTTCAGTGTGGTGTATTTGGCCTCCCTATATAAATGCTTCTACATTAAGGTCCAAACACATCTCTAATTAAAATCTGAATTGCAGTCAAGACATTTACATCTAAAGAACGCCATTCTGTTCAGCAAAGACCTCGACTGCTGGATTGTGAGTTATTATTTGAAAGCCTTTTAACTCTTTCTTCTCCGATGTACCATTTTCCATTTTCACCTGGTGCCAGTAAGCTTGCCATGAATATAACTAGACTCATTTCTCCTGCTGGCAGATATAACAACTGACACTTCATAAAAAACAGCCAGAAATCTTCAAATGATTCATCCCAGCAGCAGCATAACAATAGCTTAGAAACACACTGGCTTTTCAGACACGACGCTTACATGTCAGAGAATGGGCAACATTCACTATACAGCCAATTACGTCCTCATATAGAATGCTAACCGTAGGGCTCCACTGCCCAACCCAGCAGTTCCCACCCCGGCTGCACATTAAAATCACTGGGAAAATATTAATGGACACCAAGAAGATGGAGCAACTGAAATGATCCAAAATTGCAACTGATGAAATTTGAATAAGGGCTGTAGATTAGTGAATAGTATTGCACAATAAAATATCCTGTCTTTGACAATTACATGGTGGTTATATAAGACGTTAACATTTGGAAAAGGACATACAGTACTTCTTTGTACTAGTTTGAAGCTTTTTTATTTCTGAAATTATTTCAAAATGAAAAGTTAAAGAAAATACAAAAAAAGAAGGTAATTGAAAAAATACTGATGCCTGGGTGCTACCTCAGACCAATTAAATCAAATCTCTGGGTATGGATCCTGAACATCAGTATTTTTCAAAAGCCCCTTCCCCCGGTGGTTTTAACGTGTAGCTGGGATTGAGAGCCGCTGTTTGAGGGAGGCCAGGGCAGGTGGACGGAGGCTGAGCCGTTGAACACATCCTCTCTATGGCTTCAGGCAGGCCACTTCCCCTCCGATGCCTTGGTGGCCTTATCTCTGACACGAAGAGACGCGGCTGTACCGGGGATAGGGACAGGGTGAAGGTAAAGGGAGCGTGCAGGGAGGAAAGCTTCACAAAGTTTCAAGAACTCTGGACACTTGAGGTCCTGATGAGTCATTCCTCCTGAAGAGACGCTTCCACACTCAGAGCCAGGGACCTTCGGAACAGTGACCTGCTGGTGACAGAGCGAGGGGCAGCCTAGAGGTCAGAAGGTGAGCAGTACCATTATAACCGGGGCCTCCTTTCCTTCAGCCATCTCAGCCCAGCCTGTCTCCGCACCTCTAACCACAGCAACCAGTCCATGGGCCACTCACCATCAGAGCTCTCTGCCCAGTTCCCTCCTCTTCTTAGTTCTTCCTTTTCCTTCAAGGATAAATGGTGCTCCCTACTTACTAAAATACTGTATCTTGTTAGCTCTTGTCCCCCCTCATCTATGACAGAGGTTACCAAACCACAGTGCGCACTAAATTAACTGGAGGGCTCATGAACACATGAAGTATAGTCCTGCTACATGGGTGGGCCTAGAAGACATGATACTAAGTGAAAGAAGCCAGACAGAAAAGGCTAAATAGTACATGCTTCCATTTATATGAACAGGCAAATGTGCAGAAAGTAGATTAATTGTTGTGGAGAGCTCGAGGGATACGAGGTGATAGCTAAAGGGTACATACAAGGTTTCTCTTTGAGGTAATAATAATTTTAAAATTGATTGGGTGATGATGGCACAAATCTGAACATACTAAAAACTGCAGAATTGTATACATTAAATGGGTGAATTGTATGGTATGTGAATTGCATCTTAATAGAACTCTTAAAAAATGTAAGTGTATATATTCTCAAAAGTATTTATTTTGCTGAGCCCCTACCCCAGATGCAGATCCAGCGGATGTGGCTGGAGCTAAGAATGTGCATTTCTAACAAGCTTCCTGGCGATGCTACTGGTTCCAGGACCACACTTTGAGAACCACTGATGTACAGTATTCTTCTTAGTCTGATTGCCTGATAAAACCTAGGCAGGCTCTGTCCATGTCGCCTGGATATTTAGAGATATGCATTTATTTTTCTGATTTCTTTCCTTTCTTTTTTTTTTTGTACTGGGTTGGTTGAACAGCAAGAAGAAGTGAAGTCTTCTGACAAGCTGATGCCTTAATAGGCTCATTTATCTGTTATGCAGGCTGCAGACACCCAATGCAAGCTGCATCGGGTATTTTGCCTTTAAGTAAAAAGTCCCTCCTATCTGGCTGCACTGCCTTGCTCTGAGGCTGCCTTCCAGCAGCAGAGCTGTGGCCAGGAAAGCGCCGGTTGTGCAGGAGCCGTCAGCTGTTTGTTGCTTCAGCTCTGGCCAAGTCTGCGACGTACTGTAACTTTGTCACATTTAAGAAGCAGGTGTGTGGCATTTTCAGAAGGTAGCATGATCCTCAAGTGAGTTATTGGTATTTTATCTCAGCAAAAGAATTCAATTTTATAGATTGCAATCAAAATAAAAGCTGTTTATCTTTATGCATTTTATTCTTTTAGAATAAGTACATGCTGCTGTAATAAAACTCTTTAATCACTTAATAAGCCTAACCTTGACTCAAGCAGTGAATGCCTATAAACATAATGAATAAAAAATGCTGGTATTTTTAGCTTATCAATAGTATATTGTTCAGCAAAACAAAAAGCCCAGTGGAGAGTTACCTTCATACAAAGCATTCAATAGCAATGATGGAGGCTGTTTTTGTTAAGACTGTCGGAATTCACTGACCACAATCATGACATATACTCCAAAGAATGCAGTAACCTCCTCATCGTGTTAACTACTTGTTCTATTTTGAAACTCTGGTGTATTGACTGATTGAACAATAATTTAAGTAGAGTGTCCCAGAAAAAAACCGCTCGGGCTCGCTCTTCAGAGCCTGGCTGGGTGCTCTGAGCATCGGCAATAATGGCCCGACTCCCCTGACGTTGTGTCCTCTTCCAGGGGCCCCACATGCTGTGCAGCTTCACTATCAGTGCCCTGAAGACAGCCTGGGGGTGAGTGTTGTGCTTTGCCAAGTCTACCTTTTCAAAAAAGATGCACCCCTGAACATAGGCCTGTTGTTGCAAGTTACTTTCTCAGGGAGTTGCAGTTGATGTGACTGGCCTGGCCAAGAAGAATATCCCACATTTCTCCCCAAGAGTGATCAGCCCTCATCACAGGCTATGGTTTGGAGTTAATATGCTTCAGTTGAGTATCTTGTATCAAAATCCTTAATACCGTTATAATACGTACACCCATTACTCCACAATTACTTCACCTCTACAAAAATTATTCTACAGGAAATAATAACAGATGCGTGCAAAGATTTAATTGTAAGGATGTTCATTCTAAATGTGTTCAAAAGCAAAATTTTAGAAACTACTTAAATGTCCAATTATAAAAGACTAGAGGCCCAGTACACGAAATTTGTGCACTGGAGAGGGGGTTGTCCCTCAGCCCAGCTTGCACCCTCTCCAATCTGTGGGATCAGGCCTAAACTGGCAGTAGGACATCGCTCTCACAATCTGGGATTGCTAGCTCCCAACCGCTCGCCTGCCTGCCAGCCTGATCACCATCTAACCACTCCTCTGCCAGACTGATCGACACCTACTGCTTTCCTGCCAGCCCGATTGCCCCCAACTTCCCTCCCCTGCAGGCCTGGTCCCCCCCAACTGCCTTTCCCTGCAGGCCCAGTCCCCCCCAACTGCCTTTCCCTGCAGGCCTGGTCACCCTAAACTGCCCTCCCTTGCAGGCCTGGTAGCCCCCAACTTCCCTCCCCTGCAGGCCTGGTCACCCCCAACTGCCCTCCCTTGCAGGCCTGATTGCTCACAACTGCCCTCCCCTGCAGGCCTGATCCCCCCCAACTGCCCTCCCCTGCCAGCCATCTCGTGGAGGCCATTTTTGACCACATGGGAGCAGCCATCTTGTGTGAGGGTGTGAGGGTCAATTTGCATATTGCCTCTTTATTATATAGGATTAGATTAAATGTGTTGCATCTGTTGTGTGTCATTTCTAAAATAAATGTTTCATTTCAAACTGTTAGACTTACAGAGTCATTGTTAAGGTAGCACAAAGAGTTCCCATGTACCCTGCACCCAGTTTCCCTATGATTAATATCTTACATTGTTATGGTACATTTCTCACACTCAATGAACCAGTACTGATAAATTAATACTAACTAAACCCCATGCTTTATTCAAATTTCCTTAGTGTTACTTGCTGTTTGATTTCTGTTCTAGGATCCCATCAGGACACCACATTACATTTGGTCATGATGCCTCCTCAAGCTCCTCTTGGCTGTGACTGTTTCTCAGACTTCCCTTTTTTCTGTGACCTTGCGAGTTTTGAGAAGCGCTGGTCAGGTATGTTGTAGAATGTCTCTCAACGTGGCCTTGCCTGTTTTTCTCATTCATTGACTGCGTTTGGGAAGATCACACAAGTAAAGGCATTCTTGTCACATGACAAGAGCAAACACCATGACTTTGCACTGTTGATGTTGACCTGGACCACCTGGCTAAGGTTGTGTTCGTCAGGTTTTTCCACAGTAAAATTATTTCCTTCTTCTTTCACGCTATCCTCTTGGGAAGAAAGTCACTGCACTGAAGGGTAGTTATGGCCCACCTCCCTGAGGGCAGAGTATCCACAGGAATTATTTCCAATTCTTCTGCCTAGTTTGTCTCTTCTCCCATATTTATTTATGTAGCCAATCATTTACTTATGTCAACAAGGACTAGCAGGTATTTATTATATCTACTGGGTTGTAATTCAATGCTGCTTTATCTTCTTGCTCCAACACTTTCAGCTTTGGCCATTGCGAACTCTCTCAGTTGGCGCTGGCACCCCTGCGGCATACCCCCACATTGTGGGTTTTTCTTCTCTTTTCTTTATTTCTTTTTTCAGAGTATTTTCTTACTTTCTGGCATGACAAGATGTTCCAGGCTCATCTTATACATTTTCCGCCCTCATCCTAGAATCAGCCATTTCTCCAAGGAGCCTGATTCCTTTTAGAAACAGAGATCCAGGTGCTGCATATGCTCACTGCTACCAGGGTCTTCCATGGAATTTCAATATATTATTGAAAATTGTGTTAAATGGGTATTTAACATCTGCTAAATATTAAAAGAAAAATGTACTTTACAAAAACAATATAATCCCATCGATTCTTTCATATATATGGAGGAAAATACATGAGAATATTAACAATGGTTATCTCTGAACATTCAATGCTAGGTAAGTTTTATTTCTCCACTTTGTACAACTATCATTTTAAAGTTTCTACAACAAAATCTTATTCATTAATAAGAGGAGCCTATGCAGTTCCTGTGCAAGACTGGCTGAAGCCACAGAGGCACTGCTTGCCCCACTGCCCCCCGGCCGGCATGTAGCTCTAAGGGAGCAGACACACACTGAATGAAGTCTCACCCTGGATGAGTCGAGTTGGGATTCAGACCTTTGATGATCACCAAAAAAAAAAATGTGGTGCAATCTCCCTTCCTCAAATGAATGAAAAATAAAAATAGTACTAAATTGTAAAAAAAAAAAAAAAAAAAAAAAGTTTATATGTTTAAATAAAAATGTCCATATTTTTTTAAATTGCAAAATGCTAAAGTCCATTGAATCCAAATCTTTCACACTTTTTTAGAACCTGCCATTGCATGGCAGAGCAAAACACTGAGTGGGGCGGGGGGGGGTGGCGCGCAGCCACAGGGCGGTGCAGGTCTTCCCCCAGTGCTGCCAGTCATGCCCCACTGGCTCCTACAAAGGCCACAAGCAGCACCTCCTTCCTGCAGAGAAAAGTTTGAATAGCAAAGCCTTAGGTCAGGGGTGGGGGACCTTTTTTCTGCCAAGGGCCATTTAGATATCTAAAACATCATTCCTGGGCCATACAAAATTATCAACTTAGGAATTAGCCTGCTATATTTGGTCAGACATTTAATTACCTCACTCCTAATGCCTTGGCAGGACCAGACCAAATGATTATGAGGGCTTTTATATGGCCCGTGGGCCAGACATTCCCCACCCTGCCTTAGGTAGTCAGTCCCATGGAGGCTACACTGGCCTTTGGGACAAGTGGAAATAATCATTTTCTGTAGAATTCGGATAGAAGGTCTCAAAGGTGCTTCTCCAGAATCAATGCCCATAGATAGATTAATTTTAATTTTATAACTCAATGTCACACTGATATTCCATTGTTCCTATTAGATTAGTTACAACAAATCAACTAACACCCCGGACACTGACAAGAACACAGATTCTCCAGCTAGCGATTCACTTTTTGGTAATTTGCAGAGTAAGCTCTCTTGGAAGACTTTATGCAGTAGTTGGTTAATATTCGTTGTTTATTAATAGTACATCCATCTATCCATGTTACATTGCTCATGGCAACTCTATTCTTAATGGACTCAACCTGGAAACAACTCAAATGTCTGTCCACAGGAAAATGGATCAACAAATTGTGGTATAATTAAGCTTTTGCAGTTTTCAATTGGCACATGACGAACTATGGCAAAACTTAAAGGCTTACAAAATAACTTTTTTTTCTCAGAATTTTGTGGGTTTGATGTGTTCACCTGGGCAGTTCTTTAGTACCGTGTGGTGGTGACCAGGGTTACTTATGGCTACATTTAGCTGGGAGCGTGGCTGGGCTTGGAACATCCTAGATGGTTTCTTTCACGTTAGTGCCTCAGCTGGGATGGCTGGAATGGCTGATGGTGGCCAAGCCCCTTTCTCTATGTGGTCTCTCATGATTCAGTACTCTAGCTGGATCTCAAGAAGAGGTTTTAGTTTCATTAGTGAAATTTTCTTGAGCACATACCCTGTCCCACATATACTGTCTCACTGAATACTCAAAAGAGTTGTTGAGGGTGAGCATTAGCATTAGACTTTACAGTAGATTAATTCAAGGCTCAGCAAGGACAAATATCATGTCACATTTATCAGTTAAGTAGCAGAGACCAACTAACCAGCAGTAGGAGGTTAAGCTGGGTATAGTTGAGGTCAGAAATAGGAAAAAATATGGAGTCTTAGAGGCCATGGGAGACAGTAGATTTTATTGGAAGTGAGATAGGAAGCCATAGAATTTGGAGAAGAGTCACATGATTCAGTTTGTGATTTAAAAGGATCATTTTAAGTTGTATGAGTTCCTTATATATTTTGGATATTAACCCCTTATCAGATGAATCCTAGCCAAATATGTTTTTCCATATAGTGGGCTCCCTTTTCCTTTTGTTGATGGTTTCTTTTGCTGTGCAAAAGCTTTTGATTTGTATGTAGTCCCATTTGTTTATTTTCTCCTTAGTTTCCTTTGCCTTAGGAGATGTACCTGTAAACATATTGCTACGAGACATGTCTGAGATTTTGTTTGCCTATGTTTTTTCTGGGATTTTTATGGTTTCACAACTTATATTTAAGTCCTTTACTCATTTTGCATTTATTCTTGTGTATGGTGTAAGTTGGTGGTCTCATTTCATTTTTTTTTTTTTTTTGCTTGTATCTGTCCAATTTTCCCAACACCATTTACTGAAGAGAAACTTTCTTGACTCCATTGTATGCTCTTGCCTCCTTTGTCAAATACTAATTGAGAATAATGCCTTGGGTCAATTTCTGGGTTCTTTGTTTTATTCCATTGGCCTATGCCTGTTCTTGTGCCTGTACCAAGCTGTTTTGATTACAGTGGCTTTGTAGTATAACTTGAAATCTGGTATTGTGATTCCTCCAACTTTGTGCTCTTTCTCAAGATTGCCATAGCTATTTGGGGTCTTTTTTGGATCCATATAAATTTTTAGAGTATTTGTTTTAGATCTTTATCTGTTTTGTAGTATCTGTTTTAGATTTGGAGTATTTGTTTTAGATGCTGTTGGTATTTGAATCTGTAGATTGCCTTGGGTAGTATAGACACTTTAATGATGTTAATGCTACCAATCCATGAACACGGTGTATTCTTCCACTTGTTTATATCTTCTTCTATCTCTTTTTTCAATGTTCTGTAGTTTTCCAAATACAGGTCTTTTGCCTCCTTGGTTAACTTTATTCCTAAGTATTTTAATTTTTTGTACTCATTACTCTGCATGTATGTTACTAATTGGATCCTCACCATTTGCTCTGTTATCGTTTGGCCAGTGTTTGTTCACTTACAGCTTGGTCTAACTCTGAATCTTTTTGCTTATCATGTGCTCCCTGTTCTGTCTCAGAGCCTATTTTGCTGACTCCCTAAATTTCATTTTCTGAGAGTAAAATGTATTTGCCCAATATATCCGTGTTTGGGAAGAGCTTTCTGCACCAGCCTCTCTCAAAGGTTAATGGGCAGTCTTAATGTTGGCTGCCAATTCCTGACTCAGCAGGCGCTGGGTAATATGGTATAAACATGTCTGCTGGCCGTCTGCTCAGCACTATGGTCACACGTCCAGTTAAAATAGTCTTCAAAGACATGAAACAGGGTTTCAAACCTTGGCTGCAGGCTCTCCCCCTTTACGTCCACTGCTATCCTTCCCCCTTCTCTCCCCCTCCCCCCCCCCCCACCCCGCTTCTCAGCAAATTGCATCCTCTGGCAGACCCTGACAGTTGTGGAGATGAGTTTTCATGTTCAGGGTGCTCCAAACGTTGTGTAACAAAATTAATTACATTTAATTAAATGTATCCACTTTTTACAGCCCCAAACAAATCGAAAATGCCATGTTAAGCTTATGAGATGGCAGTCCTCCAAAGGGCTCTGTTGCTGGGTGTATCCACTCTGAGACCAGGCAATTTTAGAGATCATCTCACCCGAGTGAATCTGATGAACAGCCTTCCAGCCTCGGTGAAGCCCTCAGGCAAGAACTCACCCCTAGTCCTGGATCCCAGGACAAGCACCTACCCTGTCCTCCCTTCTTCCCGCATTCCAGCAACAGCTTTCTCCCTCAGACAACTATCTTCCTCTTTCTGCCTCTTCATTATATAATAATGAATTTATCAATTTGCTTTTCTCTTTCCTCCACTATGTTAGGAGAGGGAACTTTTGTATTCTTACAAGTACAGGGCCTGGAAGATAGCTGCTGAATTTATTGATGTTTATGGGATGAATGAATGAATGCTGTTTCTCTCCCCTTCTGTACTAATCAGGCTCTTCTGTGATGACTCCCCAAGTCTCAGTGGATTTCTTGCTTCACAGGTTTGGGAGGGGACCGTGGGAGCTGCACCACTGTGTCAGTGGGTTTCTCCTGTGCCCAGACTGAAGCAGTGTCCTCTCTTTGGTCCATGCTGGTCCCAAGATGGAAGGCAAAAGCGTGGGAGCTGATGGAAATGTCAGTGCACCTGAAAGCCTCTGCTGAACCCGGCACACGTCCCAAGGCCTAAGGTAAGTCACACAGTCAGTCCAGTATCAGCAGCAATGGGAAAAATATGCTTCCCAAAGAGAGGGAGGGGGTTGGAGTGAATATTTGCTAAACAGCAGTATAATCTACCATGTGTTGTGAGGAGCTTTCTATTCTGGTGTTTTCAAAATCAGCAAACTAAAATCCCCTACAATGTGTATAGTAGTCAAGATCCATTCAGTTTTAGGGACAGAATATAATTGGAAGTAGTTTACGCAAAAAAGAAATTTATACCCCAGCCCTGGGGGCTGCATGTGAATCCCCCAGTGCCCCAGGGCCGAGGCAGCTGGTGGACAATGGGGTCAGGACTATCAGGCCCAAGGGCTGTGCATCGTGTACAAGTGACAGAGCCATGCTCACCTTTCCTTTTGCAAGCAAAACAAAGGGAAACTGTGAAAACAGAAATTAAAAGGTTTTAATTAAAAAGTACTGAGCCCTGACATATAGAGGGAAAGGTAAGTAGATGAGTGAAGCCCAGTGGCTCATAGGACGATGTCAGCATCTCTCCCATCCCTTCACCGGCTCACCTCCATGCGGGATCTTACTCTCCTGACTTCTCCCAGGCGGCTGCATCTGCTGGAGGAAATGGCTGAGGAGGTACTTGCAGAACCTACAAGCTACTACTAAGAGATGAGGTTCTAGATCATGTTTTAGATTCAGGATAATCTATCCTATCCAATAAAGAGGGAATATGCTAATTGACCCTCACGCCATCACAAATATGCAGGTGCCCAAGCCAATAAGGAGGGAATATGCTAATTGACTGCCCCGCACTCAAAGATGGTGCCTGCCTCTGGAGTCCCCCAGTGCCCTCAGCCCCCCAGCCGCCTAGGGCAGGCCCAAGGCCCAGGCAAGCCTTGGATGTCGGCTGCCCAGCCGCCCAGGGCCAGCCCGAGGCGCAGGCAAGCCTTGGATGTCGGCTGCCCAGCCGCCCAGGGCCAGCCCGAGGCGCAGGCAAGCCTTGGATGTCGGCTGCCCAGCCGCCCAGGGCCAGCCCGAGGCGCAGGCAAGCCTTGGATGTCGGCTGCCCAGGCTCAGGTAACCAGGGCCGGCCAAGACTTACGTTGCCAGCAGTGGCAGCAGCAGAGGTGTGATGGGGCGTTGCCTTCCCCTGATCACTGGGTCGCCTCCTGCCCCTGAGGGCTCCCGGACTGTGAGAAAGGGCAGGCTGGGCTGAGGGACCCTCTCCAGTGCATGAATTTTCATGCACTGGGCTTCTAGATTTTATAAATGAGAGCTAGCAAATCTGCCAAGTGAAAGTTAAATTACATCATTGAGGAGGTTAATTTAAGAATATGGTAAATTTGCTGTTTCAGGAATAGGCCAAACATTTTAATCTTAAGGACCTTCCCTTGAGAATGCATTCATATTACTGCACACAACGAAAACAATAATTTTATAGGAAATATGTTTATTATTAATCATCTCAATTCAAAAATACTCAGTCTTTCTTAGGGCTGGTCCATTGTATTCTGTCTCTTTAAAGATATTAAATAATCAAAACTGTGAGCAATTTTATTTAACAGCATAGACACTTTTGTAAAATAAGAAGAAAGGAATTCCTAACAATGAAACAAGTTCTCCAGAACTTGCTATTAAAACAAAGAAAGCATTTCCAATGACAAGATGTCACAGGATAAAGCCCAAGAAAACAATCTACCAGAGCACATGCTGGAAAAGGGATCAAGACGTTTAGAATCCACCCTCACTCGGAGTTTGCTGTGAAAGCGGCTTAGGTACTTTCACTTCTGCCTGGAATGCGTCCTTTGGGGCTGGGACTCATGTTATCTAACTTCCCCAAAGCCGACCGACAGCTTTTCAACTTCTTGTCCACATAACCGTGACCAGAGGTTTTGAGGAGAAGATGAAGCAGGAAGTATTAGCTTTGACTTTTGAGCAGATGTAACACCAGTTCTTCATCCTCTGCCAAAGACAGGCCCGTATCCAACGGCTCTAAGACTTCCCACTTGGCCTTCTTTCTGTTACGACTTGTAAGTCCTGTGTTCTCCACTTCACTGTTGTTCCTTTTCTTCATCCCCTGCTTCTTCTTGGTGTCACTGGTGAGAACAAACCCAATGATTTACTTTGTAAGTACATAATTAAATTCATTTTTATGAAATCAAGCACTTACAACATGACAAAATTACCAATAACAGATAGCTGGTAAAGTGATATTATTATTCAAGAGGGAAAGACTCTGTAACAACGTCAGGATATCTGTGTCATAAGTTAAGTATCTTCCCAGCAGTGGGTGGGAGGGAGGGCCCATCATGCACCAGGCACATGCAGGGGGTCTGCATATACTGTCTCATCCAATCCTTACAATAACTCTAGAAAACTAGATGTATCATCCACAATTTGGGGACGCTGAGAGGTCTACAGTCTGGCTCCAGGCCAGCTCCAATCTGTGCTTGTGCTACCCCGTCCACCTCCCTCTATTAAAGCTGGGCCATCCTTTCGGAGCAGTCTGTGGGCTAACAGATATCAGGATACCTGGTGCTAATCCTGTTTTCTGTTGCATTAAGTTGTGATATACAGACCATGACTAAAATGTCAAATTAAGATAGCAAGTAAATTTCCCCATTTAAAATCCGCATCCAAGGCCCACACAAAGTCTTAAGGAAGCATAAACATTACTGCTGTATTCTTCACACACCTGAGGCATAGACTATAAAAATAAAGCTAATTTCTGAAGATAGTCAATCACATGATACATTAAAAATTAAGAAAGCAAAACATCCTCAAAGGATTGTAAGATACCATCATCATGTTCCAAGATGACCCAATTACTGGATACAAAATTACCAAAATAAAAACTAAGCAATGGCAGTAGGAACCATTTATTCAAGGGTCTGGCTCTGTACTATATTTTTTACACAGATTAAATTTATCATCATGAAAACCCTTGGTGTGAAATCCTCACACTCATTCCACAGCGAGGTTAGAGAGGTTAAATGACTGGACCCACAGTATACCCGTGGGATTCACACCCAGATTTGAATGACTCTAAATTCAGCCCAAAGCAATTTGAATTGGTCAACATCTTTAGTCAACATCTGGAGAATAGTAACAGAAAGAATTAGCCGTGGAAAGAACACTGGTTTTGACATCAACACAATCAGACCTTGGCCAATCAACTAACATTTCTAAACCTCAGTTTCCTTATCTGAAAGATGGGGATTATATAATTTACTTAGCAGAACTGCTATAAGAATTAAATAAAATAATATAACTGTAAGAACATAATAGTACTCAATACATGTTAGCTGCCTATAAACTACTCCCTTTCAAATAAATTCTTACATTATTATAATATAGAGGGGGAAAAAAATCACAGAAATTACATTAATCACCCAAGCATATGATGTATTCCAAAAGAGGACAAACTGCTCAAGTTTCAATGGAACCTATTACTCCATAAGATAGCCTGGCTATCAAAGTGAATGTGCCTAGTAAGCATATCTAGTTATGACCAGCTTAAAGCAAAACTAATTTCCCTATTTACCTCCCAGAAATGCCCAATGCTAACTCAGCAGCCGTACTCTCTCACCACTGGAGAAAAGAGAAACCAGACAACACTGATGTAACCCACAAATAACTGCATTTTAAATAGTGCCTGGAAAGGTGAAAATGAGTGTCCCCTGTGATGGGAATTTAGTTAGCAGAGTAATTCTTAGCAGAAAGGGGCCTTTATAAAAAGTCCCTGAGTATGGCCAGTTCTGTGCTGATTCCACTGGGCCATGATTTATTTCATATGATATTCCTGATTTCACCATTTTAATTTTTAAGGTACTTGTAGTTACCTAGTTACCCAGGACAAGAATGTAGTCTGTTACATGTATGAGAAACAGAAAAAGGAGGGATGCCTGGAGTTAACACATGAGGGTCAGCCTTCCTCCTGGCCCCTCTTCTGGGCACTTCTCATACATGGCTCTTACTCATGAGGTCAGAGACACTTCTTGTGTGTTCCCACCTGTGCCCCTCTGTGAGCATGGCACTTCCTCCCTCCCTCTGGGTACTCTCTGATTCAAGACTCATCTTCAATTCCTCATCTTCTATGAAAAGCACCCAAGCTCCCTATTAAAAGTGATTTCTTTCCTCTGAATTTCTACAGCTCTAATTGTTTATTAGCCATTTTGCACCTAGCCTTGCTACTTCCTAATACTAAAGTGACTTTTTCCCCACCGGAAAGCATCTTAACTCTCAATCAGAAAGTAAACTCCTGGGTGAGAATGTATATTACTACAAGCACTTTTCAAAAGTCATTCACGTATGCATGCCCAGCAATTCCTCTTCTGGGAATCTATCCCCAGGAAATAATTAAGGATGTGTATAAAGATTCAGTTACTGGATATTCAAGGCAAAGCTATTTGTAATTTCAGAAAGTTGGAAACCCAAACATCCAATCATAAAGGATTGATCTGTTAAATGTTATAAAATTTCAAATGAAACACGATGCGGCTATTAAAAACAATGTTGCAGGAATTTCTTTATTGACACTGAAAATAGTAATAAAACCAATATAGAATGAGAGTCCTTGTTTAAATAAGGCAGCATGTATATTTGCATTGAAAAAGACTTGGGAGATTTTTTTTTTATGTTCTTTCTGCTGGACATTTATCTTTTGTTTTTGTTTTTCTATAATAAACTTGTATTGCTCTTTGCAATAAAAAAAATAAAGAAACTTAAATTTGAAGGAAAACGTAGTTCTGGGCAGCTAGGTATGTGTCAATTATTCTTCATAATTCCACAAAGCTCAGAAGCATAAAGAGTAAGTGTTCTACTTAAGTGTCAACCTGGGTCCCAGGACCCATATAAGTATGGGGAAAGGTAAGGCTTCTTAGCTCAGGACAGATGTGTCATGGGTTATTTTCAGTATTTCAAAACACCTGCGACTATGTGCCACAGACTAAATTCTGGTATTTGTTTTCTTTTGGCCAGAATTATATTAACTGAGCTTTGTACATACTTGACACTTCAGAAGCTTGAGTGGAATGAAAAAATTATCTCTTTATTAATAAAATAAATGTGAAAGATAAATCTTTCAAAATATAGGGACCATTAGTGTTGAAAGCAGATGTTCTCTGTGATGATGAAAAGGTTAGAAGTCAGTTTTCTAGATTTGATAACAGTGCTCCACAAACCACATGGAGAAATTTGTGGGAGTTTTGGCTAGTTTTACATTTCAGTTTTACATACTAGCAGGCTTCTAAAGAAGTTGTATAATAGTGGTTTCCATTCCTACTATCCACCAAGAAAATATTAAAAAGCAGTCTTCTTAAATGCTGGCTACTAACTCCTTGACATGCTGAAAGGAGAATTCTTTGTAAAAATCACCCTGGCTCTTATAAATCTTCATAAACATTTCAGTGACTGCTTCTAGTATTATTTATAACAAGAGACCCAGTGCACAAATTCCTGCATGGGTGGGGTCCCTCAGCCTGGCCGGCAATCACGGCCGATCGGGACCAGCCAGCCGTGGGGAGGGACCATGGGAGGTTGGCCCGCTGCAGAAGGTTGGCTATGGGAGCACTATGACCACCAGAGGGCAGCTCCCGTGTTGAGCATCTGCCCCTTGGTAGTCAGTGTGTCATCATAGCAACCAGTCAACCAGTCGTTCGGTCGACCAGTTGTAATATCCGCTTAAGATTTCATATATATAGACTAGAGGCCCGGTGCATGAAATTCATGCACTGGCAGGGGTCCCTCAGCCTGGCATGCACCCTCTCGCAGTCCAGGAACCCTCGCTCATTACCACCGTCTGCTTACTGCTCCTTACTGCTCGGCTCACTGGTCCTTAGCACTGCCGCAGAGGTGGGAGAGGCTCCCGCCACCATCGCTGCACTTGTCAGCCATGAGCCTGGCTGCCCCCTAGTGATCAGTATGCACCATAGTGACCAGTCATTCTGGTTGTTCCGCCCTAATGGTCACTTAGGCTTTTATTATATAGATAATTTTTAAGGACTCTCATGATCTGGCTTAGGCCTGCCTCTATAACCTATTCTGTTCTTTAGGACTACTTGTTATTCCCTAAACATACTTTATGTTCTCACCTTCTTTTGTCTCCTTTTGGAATTCCCTCTTTCTGTTTTATAACTATTTAAATCCTCCATATCCTTCAAAACCCAGTTTAAATGTCACCTCATCCTCAATGACTCCATCCTACGTGATTGCACCACTTTATGCACTGTCTGTGCTCTCCCATGGCACTCATTCTGAGAATAAGACCTCTTCCCTTTGCCTACTAAATTCTTAGCTTTTTGAAGCCTGGGGCTGTTTGTTACCTTCATCTATAAAGATAACCTGAATAAAAGTCATTCAATAAATGGCCACACATGTGAATGGTAGAAATCATGTCCTGTTGGGGTTGTTCTAAGCTGTAAGAACTACTGCCACTGCAATGAAGGAGGCTATGTTTCAAGAGACGTTTCTAATTCAATTTCCAACACAGCCGTGGAGGAGCACATTGCCATGGTAGCACCTCAGAGCACTCAGTCCAGTGTGTGAGGGCGGAGGCTCCTGTCTCCTCAGCAATCCTGCTGTTAATAGCACATGTTCCTGGTGTTCTAAACTTTGGCTTTGCATATATTTTTCAAAATTAAATAAATAGTCATATTATGGCTATATTCAGTACTCATTTTTTTAAACAAATGACTTCTATTGAGTTAACACTCAGCCAGGGGACAGTTAAAATGATACCATTACTGCAGCTTCCATAAGAGATGCAATGGAAAGTCATCTAAGTTTTAAGTACCTAAATGTTGACTAATACCTCTTTGATTGCACCTTCCTAGCTTCCTCTTCCTCTGTCCATTGCTTAAATGTCCGTATTTCTAGGCTGCATCCTTGGTCTATTCTCATTTTACATATTCACTCTGAGTATTCTCATGCAGTTCAGTATTTCAAGCAGCTCCCATAATTCTGATGACTTTAAAAACAGGCATCTTTAGCCTAGAGTTTTTTCCTCTTCATTAGGTCAGCCTATTCAACCAGTTCCTAGGTTTATATAATTTGCAAAATCTCAGCAACAATAGTCTTTAGTGCTTTTATTAAAATTAAGTCTATTGCCCTGGCCAATGTGGTTATGTTGGTTGAAGTATTGTCCCATGCACAGGAAGGTCGCGGGTTTAATTCCCAGTCAGAGTACATACCCAGGTTGCACGTTCAATCCCTGTTTGGGGTGCAAGTGGCCAACAAATAGAAGTTTCTCACATTGATGTTTCTCTCTCTCCTCCTTCTTCCCTCGAAAATTAATTAAAAATAATTAAGTCTATTATTATTAGTCTTATCTTTGACAAGAAACCTTAGCTTTGAGAGGTTGCAAATGTTAACAAAATATTGATAATAGGAAAGGCTGGGGTGGGGAGGGGAAGAGGCAAAAATTTCATTCAATTTTTACTGTAAAAGCTAAAATTGCTAAAAAGTCTATTAATGAAAAGATTTACATAGTTCAAGAATTTATATACCATCAACAAATTAGAACTTAAATTATTAAGCACAAAATACATTAGTGTTTTCTCCTCTTATCCCCAAAGAATGACATGTCACTTTAATTCAGAACTTGTATATGTTTCCAGCCTTCAACTGGAGTGCTCGGACCATCTTAACTCCACTCCCTATTATCAGAAACGTCAGGATGGCATATGCCTTTCTAATGAGTTGCCACCTGTGGACTAGAATAGCAGCTGTTTCTTACCCTCAACACTTTCCATGAAGCCAACTAGAATCACCATTGGATAGACACATGGTTGAAGGATGATGAGATGAAAAGAGGCTGAGAAATCACCTCTGGCAGGAATATACATAATTGTACAGTCATGATTTTGCTGTTAGGGTAAATACTTAAAATTTTAATAAATGTCAAAGAAATTAATGGTTAGTACGTTAGCATGTATCATTCTTTCTTTACCTAAAAAGAAGGCTTTCAATAATTCTTCAGGTATCACCCCGAAGAGGTTTGTACTAAACACCTCATATAAAGTGAGCTCTCCCAACCTCTCTCATTATCCTATAGTTACCATTTTCATGGCCCTTATCACCATCTCTTTTCTACTTTTTGTTTACTTCTTTATGGTCTCCCTCACCAGAGTGTAAGCTTTAAGAGGGCTGGGAGCTAGTCTCTCTTCTTTATTGCACTATACCAGGCACACAGTACACCTTTCCATTTACTGAATGCCTGAATATTTCCAATTTGGTGATACAGACTCTACCCATATGTTGAACGCAGTACATTACATGACATTATTTTTACTATATCATTCACTAGTTCAACCTAGTCTGGAAGATATTTTTGCAGACTGTTTTGAGTTGAGGGCCTGCCATGTTACATGTGGCTCAACGAATAATTTTAATGAGGAAGAAAATGGAAAATAGATTTCTGAGAGGACACTGAATTCTAGTTTTGTAAATGTATATACTTATTTAAAAACTCCTAACACTGCTTTACTTTTAGTAATTAAATTTATCAGTGTAGATTAATGACCCTATTAGCATCATACTCTGCTTTCTTTTTACCTTATTAGATCTTCATGATAACCTTGCCACATAAGAATTATCTTCGAAAGAAAATGGCGGTGGAATAGACAGATGTGTCCTGAGCCTTATCCCGGAGTAGATAGAAAGAACCGCTGAGGATCACACGGGGAGGGTTTGTTGGTGAGTTAAGGGACAGCTATGCTCCAGGAGAAGGTAGGGGACTGCTGGACAGGGCTCCCCTGACCGGGCAGGCACTACTGCTGCTGGGTTCCCTCCCAGAGCCACCAGATCAGACATGGAAACCATGCCATCTTGAAGGGGAAAGTGGATGTTATCGGAAGCCTGAAAATCTACAACTGCAGCACCCACCGAACAGCTGCAAACCCCAGAGCAACGGTCCCCAATTGGCGCAAACACACGGATTCAGAGGAGCTCTACACTCCACCACAGAAAGGTCAGATTTCTTCTGGGATAAGGTGAGGTCTCTGGTCCTGGCAGGACAGAGAAACGTGCTCACTGTGGGAGCTGGAGGACCAGGGGAAGTCTGCACCTAGAAAAATCCATGGCTGTTGGGGCTGGCGTGATCCATGAATGTGGAAGGGGGTCCTCAGAGCTGCTAACAGAGGGGATCTCTAAAAAGCAACCCATTTTGATCAGACGCAGAAGGACAGCCTAAAATTTTTAAAAGTGTGCTGGCTGCTTGGACACGGAGGGGAAGGACTGTGCAGACTTACGCGCATCCCCGGAGTATACACACTTGAGCTTTCTCATCTTTAAATTCTTGCTTCTGATTGCTGAGCCCAGTGCATGGGATCACCCAGTTGGGGACACCCTAAGAGACTGCAGGGTAAAGTTGTTTTTCTGGAACCTGGGGATCGGAGCAGGGAATGACTGTCGGAGAACCAGCTCTGGGGCAGCCCACTCCCACAAACCGGTATTGAGTGCCACAGGGAAAGCAGGATCTAAGCACAGGCTAGAGAGAACCTATAGACCCAGAGGTCAATCCAGAAACACTGCCACCCAGGGGGTGAATCACAAGTTGACTCTTGTGTAATCACAAATAAAGGAATACAAGAGATTAAGACACACTGCCAGCTTAAAAATCAGGACTGGCTTATAACACTGAGGAGCAGTGGAATGCAGGGAACTGCAATACTGTCCTGACTGGGAAACAGGCGTGCCAAACAGAACAATAGAGGAAGTGAATGACCTGCACATTTTATTATTATTTTTATTTTTTTATGTTTTCATTTTTTACTTAAGAAACTAATTTTTTTCATTTTTCTTCATGTGATTTTACCTTTTTAATTATTACATTTTTATTTTCCATCAGTATTATTTCTACTACTATTTTACCTTTTTTTTAAAAAAAGTGTCATTTTATTTTCTCTTTATTTGACTTTGAGATTAGTGTTCTACATTCTATTTTCATGATTCCTTTAGCAGCATTCTACTCTATCTCAACTCTACCTTTATGCCATCACTCTCTTCCTAACTTTTCCACTTTTGTTGTCCTGTTTCTCTTACCTTCTCCTGCTTTAGAGTCTCCCTATTCTTTCTTTTTACCACCTGTTAAAATTTCACCCTACTTATGTATCTAATTTCCAATCCCTGGCTCCGAGTTCATACACACCTCTCTCTTCTCTGTCTTCACTATCCAAAAAATTGTTTTTCTCTCTGTCCTTTGTTGTTGTTTGTTGAATGTTGATTATATTGATTTTTTATACTTGTTTGAGAGATTGTTTTGCTTATTCTTGTTTTCATTGTGTTTTTTTGTTTTGTTTTTGTTTGTTTTTTTGCTTCTGTTTTCCCTCGACTCACTTGATATTAGTTGTTGCTTGTAGTTTATATTCATCTCCATGTACTTGTTGCTGGAATTTGCTGGGATTATGGCTGTTCTATTGGAGTTTTCTCCCCAAATATATAGGTTGTTCCCCTTTTCTTTCTTATTCTCTTTCTTTTCTCTCTTACTTTTTTTTCCCTTTTCCCAATTTCATTTTGGCACTCCTCCTTCCATCCCTCCATCCCCTTCTTCTTTATCTCCTATCCCTTAATTTGCCTTTCTCTGGTGGTCACCTTTATTTGGGGTTATTAATATTGTGAATACATTTCTGTTCAGTGCCTTGTGTGTTGTACCTGGTTGTGTTGTATTTTGTGCCTTTAAATCAATGCAGGAGAGAGCGAACTACATAACCAGACACCCGGAGAAGAGAGACCATGGGGAGACATAGAAACAGCCCACATATGAAAGAAAAGCAGGCATCACCAGAAAAGGAAGTAAACAAAATGGAGGCAAGCAATCTGTCAGAGAAAGAATTCAGAGAAATGGTCATAAGGTGTCTGAAAAGAATGGAAGGCAAATTTAACAATATGTGTAAGAACCAAGAAGAAATGAAAGAGAACCAAGAAGAAATAAAAAATGACATCGCTGCTGTAAAGATGTCAATAGAAAGCATCAAGAGTAGACTAGAAGAAGCAGAGGACCGCATCAGTGAGCTAGAAGACATGGTAGGAAAAAATACCCAAGTAGAACAGCTTCTAGAAAAAAGAAAAAATTAAAAAGCAGGAGGAGAGCCTAAGGGAACTTTGGGACAACACAAAACAAAACAACATCCGCATAATAGGGGTTACAGAAGGAAAGGAAACTGAGCAAGGAATAGAAAACCTGTTTGAAGAAATAATGACAGAAAACTTCCCTGATATAGGGAAGAAAAAACCCACACAAATCCAAGAAGCTCACAGAGTCCCAGGCAAAATGAACCCTAAAAGACTGACGCCAAGGCACATTATAATTAAATTGGCAAACACCAACGACAAAGTAGGAATCTTAAAAGCAGCCAGAGAGAGACAGAAAGTTACCTACAAAGGAACCCCCATCAGACTAGCAACTGATTTCTCAACAGAAACTCATCAGGCCAGAAGGGAATGGAATGAAATATACAAAGTCATGCAAAGGAAGGGTCTGAATCCAAGAATACTGTACCCAGCAAGGCTATCAAATCAAAATTGAAGGTGAAATCAGGAGCTTTAGAGACAAAAAGGACTAAAGCAATTTATTACCACCAAACCAGCAATGCAAGAAATGCTAAAGAGTCTGCTGTAAAAAAAAAAATAAAAGAAATATGAATCAAAGAAGGAACACAGGGGTAAAGAATAAAAATGGCCACAAGTAAGTACCTATCAATAATAACTTTAAATGTAAATGGATTAAATGCCCCAATCAAAAGACAAGGTAACGGATTGGATAAGAAAACATGACCCATATATCTGCTGTCTACAAGAAACCCACCTCAGAAAAAAAGACGCACACAGACTGAGGGTGAAGGGATGGAAAAACATTTTTCAGGCGAATGGAAATGAAAAAACAAACTGGGGTAGCAATACTTGTATCTGACAAATTAGATCTCAAAGTGAAGGACATAACAAGAGATAAGGAAGGCCACTTCATAATTCTAAAGGGAACAATCCAACAAGAAGAAATAACTCTGGTAAACATATACGCACCCAATACAGGAGCACCCAAATACATAAAAAAATCCTGGAGGATATCAAGGGAGAGATTGACAGCAATACAATCATAGTAGGAGACTTTACTACCCCACTATCACCATTGGACAAATCCTCTAAACAAAAAATCAGCAAAGAAACATCAATCCTAAATGACTCACTAGACCAGATGGAATTAATTGACATCTTCAGAACATTTCACCCCAAAGCCACAGAAAATACATTCTTCTCAAGTGCACATGAGTCATTTTCAAAGATAGACCGTATGTAGGGACATAGGCAAAGTCTCTTCAAATTCAAGAAGATAGAAATCATATCAAGTATCTTCTCAGATCACAATGCCATAAAACTGGAAGTCAACTACAATAAAAACAATCCAAAAAAATCAAACAAATGGAGACTAAACAGCATGCTATTAAACAATCACTGGGTTACCAGAGAGGTCAAGGAAGAAATAAAAAACATCATGGCATCAAATGACAATGAAAGCACAATAATCCAAAATCTATGGGACACAGCGAAAGCAGTCTTGAGAGGGAAGTTCATAGCTCTACAAGCCTACTGCAAAAAACAAGTAACAATGGCAATAAATTACCTAACCCTACAACTCAAAGAGTTAGAAAGAGAGCTACAAGAAAAGCCCAGTGTAAGCAGAAGGAAGGAAATAATAAAGATCAGAGTGGAGATAAACGACACATAGACCAACAAAACAATACAAAAGATCAACAAAACCAAGAGCTCGTTCTTGGTTTTTTTTTTAAAGGATAAACAAGATTGATGAACCTCTAGCCAGGCTCACCATAAAGCAAAGAGAGAGGACCCAAATAAACAAAATCAGAAATGAAAGAGGTGAAATAACAGCAGACCCCACCAAAATACAAAGGACTGTTAAAAAATACTATGAACAACTCTATTCCAACAAACTGGACAACCTGGAGGAAGTGGACATATTCCTAGAAAAATATGACCTTCCAAAATTCAATCAGGAACAATCTAAACATCTCAATAGGCCAATAACTATGGAAGAAATTGAAGCAGTCATCAAAAAGCTTCCAGCAAACAAAAGCTCAGGGCCAGACGGCTTCACAGGGGAGAACTAAAATCTATTCACCTCAGACTATTCCAAAAAATTCAAGAGGAAGGAACAATTCCAAGCTCCTTCTATGAAGCCAGCATCACCCTAATACCAAAACCAGATAAAGACAACACAATGAAAGAGAATTACAGGCCAGTATCCCTCATGAACATAGATGCCAAAATCCTCAACAAAATTCTAGCAAATTGGATCCAGCACTGCATCAGAAAGATCATACACCATGACCAAGTAGGATTTATCCCAGGAATGCAAGGATGGTACAATATCCGCAAGTCAATAAATGTGATACATCACATAAACAGATTGAGAGATAAAAATCACAGTCATATCAATTGATGCAGAAAAAGCATTTGACAAAATCCAACACCCTTTCTTGATAAAAACTCTCAACAAGGTGGGAATAGAAGGATCAACATAATGAAAGCTATATATGATAAACCCAGAGCTAACATCATACTCAATGGGCAAAAATTAAAACCATTTCCCCTAAGAACAGGAACAAGACTGGGATGCCCACTCTCACCACTCCTGTTTTACATGGAAATATTAGCCATTGAAATTAGATAAGAAGAAGAAATAAAAGGCATCCAAATTGGAAAAGAAGAAGTAAAGCTGTCCTTATTCGCAGATGACATGATATTATAGATAAAAAACCCAAAAGAATCCATCAAAAAACTAATAGACTTAATAAATGAATTTGGCAATGTAGCAGGATACAAAGTTAACGCCAAGAAATCTACGGCATTTCTATACACCAACAGTGAACTTACAGAAAGAGAGACTAAAAAAAAATCCCATTTACCATCACACCAAAAAATTAAGATACCTAGGAATAAACTTAACTAAGGAGGTAAAAGACCTATACGCAGAAAACTACAGGACACTGAAAAAAGAGATAGAGGAAGACATAAATAGATGGAAGAATATACCATGTTCATGGATTGGGAGAATCAACATCATTAAAATGTCCATATTATCCAAAGCAATCTATAGATTCAATGCACTCCCCATTAAAATACCAACGGCATATTTCACAGACCTAGAAAGAACTCTCCAAAATTTCATCTGGAATAAAAAAAGACCCCGAATAGCCACAGCAATCCTGAGAAAGAAGAACAAAGTAGGTGGGATCTCAATACCAGATATCAAGCTGTATTACAAAGCCACTGTTCTCAAAACTGCCTGCTACTGGCACAAGAACAGACATATAGATCAATGGAATAGAATAGAGAACCCAGAAATCTACCCAAATCACTATGCTCAATTAATATTTGACAAAGGAGGCATGAACTTCCAATGGAGTCAAGACAGTCTCTTCAATAAATGGTGTTGGGAAAATTGGACAGATACATGCAAAAAAATGAAACTAGACCACCAACTTACACCATACACAAAAATAAACTCAAAATGGATCAAGGACTTAAGCATATGTCAAGAAACCATAAAAATACTAGAGGAATCCACTGCCAGAAAAATCTCTGACATATGCCTAAGCAATTTCTTCACTGATACTGTTTCTAGGGCAATGGAAACTAAAGAGACAATAAACAAATGGGACTACATCAAAATAAAAGGCTTTTGCACAGCAAAGGAGACCATCAATAAAACAACAAGATAGCCCACTGCATGGGAGAACATATTTGCCAATGATATCAACGATAAGGGTTTAATCTCCAACATTTACAGGGAACTCATGCAGCTTAACAAAAAGAGGATAAACAACCCAATCAAAAAATGGGCAACTGATCTAAATAGACACTTTTCAAAAGAAGACAGAAGGAAGGCCAAGAGATATATGAAAACCTGCTCAAAGTCACTAATCATCAGAGAGATACAAATCAGAACAACAATGCGGTACCATCTCACACCTGTAAGAATGGCTATTATCAACAAATCCACAAACCACAAGTGCTGGTGAGGATGGGGAGAAAAAGGAACCCTCGTGCACTACTGGTGGAAATGCAGACTGGTGCAGCCATTGTGGAGAACAGTATGCAGTTTCCTCAAAAAACTAAAAATGGAATTCCCATTTGACCCAGTGATCCCAGTTCTAGGAATATATCCCAAGAAACTAGAAACACGAATCAGAAAGGATATATGCACCCCTATGTTCATAGCAGCACAATTCACCATAGCTAAGATTTGGAAACAGCCTAAGTGCCAACCAGCAGATGAGTGGATTAAAAAACTGTGGTACATCTACACAATGGAATACTATGCTGCAGTAAAAAAGAAGGAATTCCTACCATTTGCAACAACATGGATGGAGATGGAGAGCATTATGCTAAGTGAAATAAGCCAGGCAGAGAAAGATAAATATCACATGATCTCACTCATTTGTGAAATATAATGAACAACATAAACTGATGAACAAAAATAGATCCAGAGACAGAAAAACATCTATTAGAATGTGAAACCTCAGGGAAGGTGGGGGGAGGGGGGTGGTAAGGGGAAGAGATCAACCAAAGGACTTATGTGCATGCATATAAGCCTAATCAATGGACACAGACACCAGGGGGATGGGGTCATGAATGGGAGGTGGGGGGTAATGGAGGAATAAGGACACATATGTAATACCTTAACCAATAAAGAAATTTTTAAAAAGTTAAATAAATAAAAGAATTATCTTCACTTGACTGGTGATTAAAAGTGGGATCAAGAGATTAAAAAGCTTGTCATTAAGCAGTTAACTGCCACGTGTCCAAAATGGAAACCATCCCTACACGCCACAATATTTTGAATTTATGGCGTACAGAGGGTTAAGTAACTTGTAAAAGAAACATTCAGGTCTTAAGATTCAGGTCTGTTTATCTGACCCCAAAAGCCAGTTTCCCCACAGGATCAAGTAGCCTGCCTTTGTTCTAACACAGACTTAATTTTCCAAACTCCTACATCTCCCCATATTGCAAAGTTTATGATAACACAGCATAACTTATTTACAAATTACATGCAGTAGTGAATGTGGGCAAGGCATTCAGTCTGTTGGTTCATAGAAGCTCATGCAACGCCTATCTTACACCTGCTATAGCAACTATTTTTGTAATACAGATGCTCCTGAGATCATTCTGCCAGGAACAGATATGGTTTACATTCCTATGTGCTGATACAGAAAGGCAAACTAAGGTAGACTGATTCACTGATACCATATTTTTCTAGATAGAGGAAATTACTAGCTCTTATTCCCCTTAATTTTTTAGAATTCTCTTTCTCCTTAGGAAGCTTTAGCCAAGGCTTAGAGACATGGAAAGGGAGGAGACAAATGATACACTGCACCAAGAAGAACGTAATCATTAGTACCTGCTGTGAACAGGCATGGGCTTATTGATAAAGAGCATACTTTAAATAAACAATGTGTGAATTAACGCCAATAAAAAGGGGCCAGAGCATCTGTAACACATTCCCCAGGCTACAATGCTGCACTGAGGACCACTCCTTCAAGCCTTGAGAATGTTCCAAGCACTGTCTGATATGATTGTGGTCAAGGCACCATAGAAGAAAAAGATCTGCTGGGAAACCTATCGACTTCTTCCCTGGTATATGCAGAGCTTTACAGAAACACAGTGCCACAGAGTGAGCACTAAACTTCCAAGGACACGGGACAAGTAGTTCCAATATGAAGTTATAAAAAGGCAATCGAAATCACGGGAGACTCCAAGCCTGACACTGGAAAGAGGCTGTGCAGCCAGGTGTCATGATGCCTCGTGTTACAGCTCCAACCTCTGAAGCGGCTGTTTTTAGGGGGGTGTGTTTGTGTGTTACACCACAAAAACGGAAGAGTAACATCACTATACAAGCCTATTCAGAAATCTAGGCCCTGGCCGGGTAGCTCAGTTAGTTAGAGCATTGTCCTGATACACCAAGGTTGCAAGTTTGATCCTGGGTCAGGGCACATAGAACAATCAACCAATGAATGCATCAATAAGTGGAACAACAAATGAATCTCTATCTCTCTCTCTATCGCTCTCTCTCAATAAATAACATTTAAAAAAGTTTTAAGAAAGCACAATACCTTTACTGTAATGTCTGCACAACTTTTGAAACTCTTGCTTTTCTCTCTTTTTTGGAACACGAAGAAAAGAAATCAAGGAAATTGTGGAATGTTCTAGCTGCACACTAGCTGAGGACAGAGGTGGAGAACAGTGGATATTCGGCCACACAGAAACCTTTGGGTGTCCTTTTCCAACATGCTGCCAAATTGTGTGTGGAAAGCTACCAAGAGCACAGCACCTGAATGTCTAGTTTGTGCCTTATTTGTATAAAACTCCCCCTCTTGCATTCATATCAATAAATGTAGCTTAGACATTTTCCTAAAGAACTTTAAGCTAATAATAAATGATCCTGAGACCACTAAAAATTCTCAGAAATCTTTATACATGTCTTTTAAGTATTGGCACTCTGGTATTCCAATATGTTGTGCCAGAGACCTTTCCCCTCATCATAAATTTTAATTTCCAAGGCTGTGGCAACAGTCCTAATGAAGATTAATTACTGCAGTACATTCCATAAAATCTGCCCTGCTTCATTCTGATGGTAAAGGCATACAGAAATGGAACTGAAAATGTATCATGTCCTTTAACGTCTTTTCTAACACTTGGTACTAAAAACAATTTAGTCAAAGAAAAGATTTATTGGCTCAGAGTTCATTACAAACATAACCATAAGAGCAGAAGATGTCCTCTTAGATAAGAATTCTAACAATCAGAAAACGCTGGGGGTGGTGAGGATAAAGAAGGCAGAGGACTGCAATCATACTACTGATCCATGTACGTTTCCTTCTAAAAAATGCCCATGTCATTTGGGATTGGCACAACATCTTGGTACCCAATCTTTTTGGTTCACAAACACACTTGAGAACTGGATAAAAATTCATGACCCTTTTCATAGATAAGTGAGGGGGAGTGTTTATGCTGCCTATACACCCACAGCATCACTTTGGGAACAATTTCAAGATGTTTGAGATGCCCCTAAAGCTCATCCACAGACTCCAGGTTAAGAATCCCTGCTCTGCAGCAATACAGAAAATATACATAATTATTTCTCTTCTCCCAGATTTATAAAAACAAAACTCGTAAAGGTTGCATTACGTATTTTTTTTGTTACTAATCTGTGTGTAAACCATTTTGTGTTCCCCAGGAGCACATTGGCTTCTCTCCTCAACTATTTTCACTGATTAGTTTTCAATATTCAAGATCATCACCTACCCAAGCACGTCCCCAGTGTTCCAGCTACCTGAAAAATTAAGTTTAGTACTATAGTCTTACTCTTTATTAGTCCTTCCAATGATTTCATCAAGAGAGAAATTACCCGATTTTCAACAAAAGTTGTCCTTTAAAAAATTACTTATAATGGCAGAAACAAAACCAAACAACAGAACCAAAAACCTAAACCTCGGTTCAACCTAAAATCCTAAAGGGGAGTAGACAGGGAAATTATATGGTCATTGGTCTGAATGCATTCCACATGAAGGAAAGGGAAAGGAAAAGGAGGGTCCAGAGAATGTCATCCTTGAAGGTGTTTCAGTGAAACAAAGTTGCCTGCACCAGAATCAGGGCAGCAGCCAGGAGAACCCCACAAGTGGTTCATCACCCTTGCTGGATGGCTCATCCTGGCCTCATCATCCAAGCCATTCGTCCATCTTAGCGATCCTAGCACTTCTGAAACATAACAAACTCATAACTGTCATTGAGTGACAGTCATTCAATGGGTCCCTAAATGACAGAGGAATAGAGAGTGCAGAGCAATAACTGAAGCTGCCAAGTAAGATCAAGCTGCAAGCTTTCAAAAGCCCAATTTCACAAAATACAACTTCCCCTTCCCAACCCTCACCCTGGGAAATAACACCTTCCTTCTTCTATGGGTAGCAACCTTTCCCCTAAAAGTGCCAAGCATATAATACTCCACCCCAACAATCTTCCTTGGAAGTTTCTCCATTCATGCTACATATCACACAGGATATTCTTGTTTTATTTTTAGGGCATTAGCATAAGAGAGAAAGACCAAAGGAATACAATGTAAAGAAAGTCAAGTAAATTAATTCCTCCTTTTACCGACAATTCATATTAAGTTCTGATAAAAGCTCTATGAAATTTGGTAATTCGTGGAACTCTGTATGTTACCAATAAAGAGAATGATCGAGATTTTCGCTTGGAAGCTGCTAGGCATATTGGAATCAGGGATAAATCTCCTTAAGTTAAAAAGAGTAAAAGGAAAGAATGGCAGGCACACAATAAAGTCAATATAGCATTAAGCTAAGCCGACTTCTTTCAACGCATCTAAGCCATTCGTCCATCTTAGCAATCTGCCCCCCTCAACTAAATTCACCAATGAACAAGATTCAAGTCAGGGGAAATATAGTCAGTAAGTATTTTTCTTTTAACAGTACCAAGACTCTAAAAAGAAAATTTTTTTAAAAAATCACCCCCTATATTTGGCACCAATAATTCCACTAAAATTTATATAAAATATTTAATGTAACATACTAGCTCCCAAAATAGTTAAGAAGGAAATGAAAATGCTTTCTAGGAACTTCCTTCCTCAGAAATTCATTTTTGACTCATTTCTTTTCCAGGCAAAAAGCCTTCGATGTATTACAAACTTGCTGTAAAATCTTTGGAAGAATAGTTACTGGGCCAAAATTTACATTAACATTAGGTGAAACCACAGAGATTAAAGTGGTTCATCTCCTTTATGTAAGAGATACCTTTCAAAGATAAGCAAGTTCACCCCAAAACAGAAAAGTATATGGAACAGATTTTAAAAACAAAACAAAACGAAAATCTCAGAAAGAAAAAACAGACAAAAATCCTTGACCAGTCTTCTGGCTCAGAGCTGTGTCAGACAGACTAGGCAAAAAGAACAGCTAAATGTATTAAGATGTGAAACATTTACTCTGAACAGCCATACAGAATTTATCATGGCTAAATGATGCCCATAGTATTAGTACAAATTATAGATGTAATTGATTGGTCTTATGCCACCTACTAAATACTCCACAATGTAGCAGTTCGCAACCTGGTTTCCTTAGCCAAAGACTGTGGTCTGTGAAGAAAAAATTGATATAAGTCAGTAAGCATCTAACCACAACCTTTTTCTTTTTCTTTTTTTTTGTTAGAAAAAAGTTAAGATTATAAATATTAAAAACTTAATTTGACTGGATAATGAATATCTGGATCATCCAGCTGCTTCTTTTTCATCAAATTCAATACTTTGCAAATTTTCACATCATTAGCAATTCACATGAAGATGGCCATAAACCAAGCATGATGAATGCTACTAGATATACAAAAATCAATCTCATATTCCATGCTCAGAACCAAACTTCTCAGCTTGCAAGGCACAGCTAAAAGGAACAATTTCATTGAAAACAGAGTTTAATTGAAATATGGTTAGATACTCTTGTCTCAAATTCTAGAAGGGTAAGTCCTCAACTTACTTCAGACTTAGTTTTGATGTCACCTCCCTTTAGGAAGCTCTTCTGGATTCCCATCAAGCCCAGGTTAGGGTCACACTAGCCTGATCTCCAAGTCCATTCCCTACCTTCCACCCTCCCCACTGCCTCCCTCAGGGCCAAAACCCTGCTTAATGTTTTATTCTCTGTACCTGCACTCACTATTCCTGGCACATGACAGCTATTAAAAATTTTTTTTTATTTGAAAGAATGGATGGAGGAAATATTACAACAAGCTAGGGACTAACAGATCAAGTGGGTATTTTTAACTCTTAAGTAGAATGTGATTTAAATAACGTTGAAGGTTCTTACTCCAGTTCTTGGCAACACATGTAGAAAGTTGTCTAAATATTTTTTGTGAAAGCAGTATAACTATATTGTATGGAGTATTTGGAAGATAGAGAAATGAAAAATCATTTATGAGCAAAAAGACCACTGCAATATTTGAGGTCATTTTCCCTCAAAAGGTATAAAAGTCTACATGAAAACTCACCGGAGATAAGAATACATAATTCTGTGTAGTTCCTAGCAGACTAGTGAATTTTGTGATGTCATAAAGTCAACTGCAACAAAGAGCTACGTTTCCTACCAAACTTTTGTGTCTCCATTTTAGTAACAATAACAACAAATCCTAACATCCTGTATTAATTCTACCTATGCTCATTCCCCAGTTCCGAGGGAGGAACCAAAGTGAAAGCCAGAATAAAGCCCATCCTGGACCAATCTGTAACAAGGATGAAGACAGGACAAGAAACAAGAGAGCACCAAAACTCTATACTTGTTTTGCAAAATAGCACACACCAAAGCTTAGAGCCTCCGACTGGGTCAGCCATCTGCTGTTGACGAGCCAGCTGACACCCCTCTGCACCCATATTTCACAATTTTATATCTGATAATAAATAGAGCTATTAATGACGACATTCTTAAAATTCCTTAAAAGGAACTCAAGGTGACATTATTTTCATTGTCCCTGGGACCATAATGAAAACAAGAGTCTCTTTTTGTCATGCTAACTATGGGACCTGAATCTTGCATGTCAGAATCCCTTTGGAATCTCAGTGGTAGAGATGACAATTCTGATCACTGTACAGAGGGTGGAGGATGGTTTAAATCGACTGTGGCTGTGCACTGAGTTGAGGAGGAAAGAGGTATAAAATCCTATCAGACCTCCCTGAGGAGAAATTATTGACTCCAGATTCAGCCATTCTCCATTAAGGCTCTCTTTTGCCTATTTCCTACTAAGTGTCTTTCCATGTAGAGAGACAAAAGTGTTACCCATATTGAATATTTATGAATGTCACAAAAGTGAAGGGGAAAAAAATACACAAAGAAAACTTCCAAAGAAACTAGCTATGCTATTACCTTGGTAATAGCCATTTTCCATTTGGTGTATTTAGTTCCTTAAGAGTACATTCATTTCTGAAAATGCAAAGTTAATACTCAGAGAATAACCTTTAGGGCAAAAGAAGATGACCAAGAGCTAGAACACTCACTGTTCCTAAAACTACTGAGTGGAGGTTAGAAACAATGCAGCAAATAAAACCTGTGAGCACGCCTTGAGGACACTCTAATCTGACACCATACAATCATAGCATGGAAGGCAAAGAAAACAGATGTACCCAAACTGCAACAACCCAGGAAACTGTACTGGTGCTCTGTTATAATTAGCAATACCAGCAGCAATTACCACCGACAAAAATCTAGTGTGTATGGATTTAATTGTGAATATGTTTTCTTAACTAAAACAATTTTGGATTTAGTTTCTATATATCATTATTCATTGCCATTGAGATGATTTTAAGAGGCAAAAGGAGAAAAATGGAATTTAGACTACAAATACAAATTTCCCATGTAACTTACCCTAAAATCCTGCCTTCTAGCCCAGGAATGGTAAACAGGTTTTATCTTGTGTTCCAATCCCAACTGATTAATAGAGGCTGTACTGAGAAGGATTGCTTGGGCCAAGTGGAAAGTAATGGATGAAGGATGGGGAAATTAAACACCAGAAATATGTATCTGCCATTCTGGGTCTAGTCCAGTGATTCTCAACTGTGGGCATTTGCTCCCCAAGGGATATCTGCAATGTCTGAAGATATTTCTGGTTGTCCCAACTGGGGAGGTGCTGGTGGTAGAGGCCAGGGATGATGCCAAACAGCCAACAATCATTTCCAAGCACTCTCCCCTACCCCCAAAGAATCATCTGGGCCAGAATGTCAGTAATGTATTAATGCTGGGGAACCATGTTCTGGTCTAATCTATCCTATAATCCATGGATCAGGTTTTCAGCCAAATGAAAACCAACTTGTCTTCAGGAAGTTTCCAGAACTACCTCTCCTAATGCTAGAGCAATTCCATATGACTTGACTGGAGTACTAGAACTAGGGAATCTGTTTGATCTGGGCAGTTCACACTGTCCCTCACTTGTATTGTGATCACAGACAAATTACTATTTTATTTGAATAGAATAAGAAGGAGTTTGACTGGACAATCACTGTTGGTAGGCAAAAGACAAACTGCTAAAGAAGCCCTTTAAATGGCTAAAGGAATAAAGCCCTTGCTAATATTCTCTTCTACAAAAGAATTTTTCTTCAGCTTAAGGTAAATTTACCAATTCCTTTCAATTTCCACGAATGCAGAGTTACTACTAGCTGTGCCTGAATTAAAACTAATTTTCATGTAATGCTTAAATATTTTGTCTGAACACATCTTTTTAAATTTTTTTATTTGTTTACTTTACTTTACTTAAAGAGAGGGAGGGAGTGGGGAGGGAGGGAGGGGGGAGTAAAGGGAGGGAGACAATCAGTTGCCTCTCGCACATGCCCCAATCAGGGACTGATCCTGCAACCTTGGGACCTGGGTATGTGCCCTGACTGGGAAGGGAATCCATCACCTTTTGATGTATG
Organism: Corynorhinus townsendii; assembly: GCA_026230045.1. Taxonomy (NCBI): domain Eukaryota; kingdom Metazoa; phylum Chordata; class Mammalia; order Chiroptera; family Vespertilionidae; genus Corynorhinus; species Corynorhinus townsendii. Next base: position 71,998,023 of record JAPDVU010000008.1, read on the forward strand.
GGATGATGCTTGAAACAACCAAATCACACCAGACAGGGCTAAACCTTTATCTTTAAGTCAGAATACTTTGGCATCTCAAGGTACTTCTATCTCCACGTTCATCACCATTATAACATCTGAACTTGGCTTCTTCCAATTCTCCACCCATCTATTCTGTCATCTCCTGTATCATTTAAGCTATTAGGACCAACTGCATAGCTGTTTATTACTATATATCTTTTTACTCTATAAATATTTTTATCAATCAATTCAAATTATTTCAGGGTCTTCTTTGTGCCTATGACATTAATGTTAAGAATAGCAGTAGAGACTGGAGGAGCTGGAGGTGTTGGTACAAAAAGACTGAGTTTCTAGCTACAAAGCATTTACAAGCTAATTAAGAGGCTAACACACATAAAGCTATTAAACAACCAATCATATTAACTAGGTGGTAGCAAGGAAATGTCAATCTGAGAGTAAGAAATGCCAGAGAGTGAAATGAAATGTCTGCTATACACAGATTAAGGTTGACCCAGAAACTATTATATAAAATGTTAGGAAAAATTCCTTATGAATCAGATACAGAAGGGATACTTAAAAGGCTGGTTCTCTGTGTTAGAGGTATTAGACAGATGTGCAAAGTATGCCTGCATGACAAACTGGAAGACCGATTGATGTTTCCTCCAGAGAGTAAACATACACAGACACATTTGGAAGTTAATGATATAAAGCCATATGTGTAAGTTAGATTACATCTATCAGAATGGAGATCCCTTAAACCACTCTCACAGAGAGACATTTACATAAGCATAAAGGAGCAGCAAACTTAACCATAGTGTAGTTCAGGTTTCAACATGTGCACTAAGGAACTTTCTGAAGCAAAGTATGTATGTTTACTCTTAAAAGTCAATTTCTAAAGATTAGGAATATGACCTGGAACTAAATTATTTAAGCCCATGTCATACATTTATACATTTTTCTAAACCCTAATTAAATTATTTTCATCTATGGTGCCTCCTGTGGTAGTAAAGCTAATATTCCCTTGTCAGCAAATACACTAGATCGCTATTATAGCCACTACCTAAGTCCAATAGCAAATGTCTTGAGTTTCTAGCATTATTTGGTAAGACTGCATTTTGGACATTTTCACTATTACAGAATAATTTAAATGAGCACAACATTAAAATGAAGAGTAACTGAAGTTATCTCCCTACAGCATTTTCTTCTTGGGAGATAATCTTTTTAAGACAGTTTCTTAATGTTGTTCTTACTTAAAACCAGATTATAGCTCTCTGTAGCCTATTTCTCCAACTCTACCTGAGCTAGCTTTTAGGGGTCCCATCAAGCTTTCTCTTCCCTTCAATAACATTAATTTCATCTGTCATTAGAACCTACCTTCTGCCTAAATAGACACATTGGTTTAGAATGCCCATGAGTGCAGTGTCCTCAACTTTTAAATCAATAGACTTTCAATGTAATCTAATACATAGTATTCTGAAAACAAATGCTGAACAAGCCACACTTTTCACATTTCATCTATTTTGGACAGGAAGCAAATAAGTCCATATTACAAATGAACAGATTTTAAAATGAGCAAATTTGCCAAGGGCTTTTTATGTATAAGCTTTCCATTATATTATGCATATGTTACTTAATTTTATATCACAGAATGTGAAAGTATAATGGCTCTCTTTTTAAAACTCAGAGACAATTTTTAACAACATTTTCAAGAGTTCTTTGACAGTGAATCAAAATAAAATCCTGCTTCTGTTTGCATTAAATATACCCTAGTGCAGTGGTCGGCAAACTCATTAGTCAACAGAGCCAAATATCAACAGTACAACAATTGAAATTTCTTTTGAGAGCCAAATTTTTTAAATTTAAACTTCTTCTAATGCCACTTCTTCAAAATAAACTCGCCCAGGCTGTGGTATTTTGTGGAAGAGCCACACTCAAGGGGCCAAAGAGCCGCATGTGGCTTGCGAGCCATGGTTTGCCGACCAGTGCCCTAGTGCATCAAATAATTTAGCATAATGAATTCCCAAAGAAAGAGACAAGAGGAAAAAAAAATAGAGAAAGAAAAAAAAAATACAACTTTTATAACACCCTTACATTTGTTGACAGGGATTACAGAAAGAGTAAGAGAGCCCTTAAAATGATGAGAAGAGCATGAGACATTTGTTTCTACATCTTTTGAATTAAACAGAGAAGACTCATATACTTAATGCTACCAATGGTAGAAACATACCTAATATTATTTTCCATTTCTTCACTATCTGATTCTTCAGAGCTTCTGTACTTATCTGGATCTGGAAGTGTGCTTGGATCAAATCCATCATCGTCATCATCACTCCAATCCAGAAAGGCTTCTTCTTCATCTTTGGCCTAAGAAAACACAAAGGAAATTGTGGTGTAAGAAAACAGCTAATAAATACTCAGGTCTTATTTCTAGACACAACTAAATACTCCTCTAACTGAGATCCTCAAATTAGAATCCTTCTTTTCTGGTGAAAGCATCTATATGATTTTCAGAACCATAATCATTTGCAAAGAGAAAGAAAACAAGTCATTACAAAAATAAAATACGGGTTTGAAAGTAAATCATTATTAAGTCTCTCAAATGGGGGAAAACAGTCAGTTCTGTTACTTCCATATAACACAACTATCAAAAAATCCAATATAATAAAAGGGTAATATGCAAATCGACCAAACAGCAGAACAACCTGTCACTATGATGCACACTGACCACCAGGGGGCAGACGCTCAATGCAGGAGCTGCCCCCTGGTGGTCAGTGCACTCCCACAGAAGCCCTGAGCTGAGCTCACGGCTGGTGAGTGCAGCGGTGATGGTAGTGGGAGCCTCTTGCGCCTCCGCAGTAGTTCTGAGGATGTCCAACTGCTGGCTTAGGCCCGCCAGACATCCCCCGAGGGCTCCCAGACTGCAAGAGAGTGCAGGCTGGGCTGAGGGACCCGAACAAGTGCACAAATGTCATTCACCGGGCCTCTAAGTTGTCAGTGCTCCCGTCCACACATATGTAAATGTTAAAACTACCCAAATTATTAGGTGAAAATATAAAAGGCCAGGAGTGAGAGTACAGACACCCTTTTTGCCTGATGATTTTGATCATTTTATAACCATAATAATGTAAGTTTTAAAATAATCAGATGAGTACAAATTCATTAACAGTACGGGTTCTTCTAAATTCAAGTGTAAGTATAAAGTCAATAAGAACAATGGGAAAAGGAAAGAAATAGCAAGAGATAAGAAAAGCACCAACATGGATGAACTTGGGAACTCTATCCAGTTTTGTACAAGTAAGTAGGTAGGTGGGCCATTTTTATTTTTGTTTCATGGTAGTTTATTTTTGTCAAAGAATAAAGGATACAATGTCAAAATAAACTTACTACACATTTATGTAATAAACATCCGTTATAACAAGTTTATTTCTGGCATACTAGTTTTGTCACCTAGTAGTTAAGAAATACAAATAAGCATTTGTACATGTATTTAACACATTATAATTTCTCTCTGCTGACATTTTTATAATTCTTCTTCATACCACATGAAACAAACTTCAGTGATTATTTTCAAATACTCTTTTCCAGAAACTAAAAACTCAAACTAGCACAGCAATGGAATATGCAGGCTACTACAGAAGTCCTCTAACACTTTGAACAGCTCTCCTTTGGTAAGTCTACACATAACAAAAGAAAGAAGATGTAAGAAAATAAGGATTAGTCACCTGTGCTTAAGTTCATTATTGCTTTTTGGTGAAGCTCCCTGCTAAAAATAAAGGTCTAGAGACAAATATCAGAGGGGACAAGGTTGCCACCAGGAGCAATAAGCAGCACACCTGACAGCAGACTACACGGTCCACTTGGAAATAATCAAGGATGTCAACAAAAACTGAATATCATCATATACTCATGAACCCTAATCTCCTGGGCTACCAGATACTTCTAATTTTCCAGCCTGATGATCTCAGAGGAACGTGCTGTCTGAAGGTGGAGACCTAGAACGATTCTCAACATGCTTGGTCTCGGATAACCTTTACACTTATGAAGTACAAACTCACTGCAGTAGGTAGAGGAAACCATTTAAGAGTAATTAAATTTGCACCTCAGAGATGCTGGCAGCAATGGGAAGGGCGGTTAAGGAAACAAGATTTGAAGGTAGTATTATTAAAAACACAATAATCCAGGTGAGCAGAGGACCCAATAAAGACTTTGGCAGTGGAGATGGAGGTTGGGGGCATGCATGAAAGATGTTAAGGAAAGAGAATCAACTAGACTGTGGACCAATATATCATGGGTACATAATATATTCCAGAGCAGGGGTCCTCAAACTTTTTAAACAGGGGGCCAGTTCACTGTCCCTCAGACCGTTGGAGGGCCGGACTATAGTTTAAAGAAAAAACAACTATGAACAAATTCCTATGTGCACTGTGGGCCCGGAACGAGTCGGCTGTTAAGCAGGACAGGCAGCGGCACCCGGCGAGCCGGATAAATGTCCTCGGCGGGCCGCATGTGGCCCACAGGCCGTAGTTTGAGGACCTCTGTTCCAGAGAATCAGTGTGCACAGAAGGATAACCGTGCATGTTAAATATGGTCTAAGAAAGCAGTTTAGTAAATACTGTGAAGATGCCTTAGGAAAAATGCCATTATTCAGCTATTACATGTGCTGGACACACTACTAGGTTCTGGAGGTGCAGCCATGAATAAGACATAGTCCTGCCCTGATGATAAACTGTCCTGAGATAGTTACCCATACAAACACTAACATGAAATCCACGTTTTGCTAATTCTGATGAATAGCCAATGATAGCGAACTGACTCCACTAGCCCTGCTCAATGCCTAACATCTGCTAGAATGGTCTTCCACTTGTGGACCCCTAACATGTAGCTGACATGAACCCTCCCCTCCAGTATGCCTCTTTCTCTTGGGTACTTGGGCACTGCTGAGTTGGAAGGGCAACCACTTCTCTCGGACTAATCATTCTCCCATCTCTCTCCACCCACCCAGCTAAAACAAAACAAGAACCTAGAAGCCCTGCTTTCACACTCACACTCCTCTTGAAGCCCTGAGGAGGTTGGGGGGAAGTAGCTCACACACACACAAAGATCAGGGTCACCTCTATGAACTGCTGTTCCTGAAACATAGTTTCAGAACTTCTGAGGAAAATACTTCACCTAAAATAGGAATGGTTTTTTCTAAAATAGTTATTTGGAAGATTCAATTACAAGAACAAGTAGGGCAGATGAAAATATCTGGAAAAGAAATGTAACCTGGCTAGTTTTTACTTTGTTTTCAGTTCTGATGACAGAAGAAACAGTTGAGAAGTAGCATTCATTCTCCTGTAACAAATTTACTAAGTGCTCTGACACACATTATCTTACTTGATCTTCAAACCCTATAAAGTAGGAAGAAAAAGGATTCTTGTTCCCATTTTCAAAATTGAGAAACTGAGTTAGATGACTACATAACTTAACCAAGGTCATGCAAACCTAGGCATACACCAGGTCTTCTCCTACATCACCCTGAATCTCAACTTTGATCATTAAAGCTTTGAATTTGCTGCTTATACTATTCTCCAGAATCAAGCATCTTTCCTTATAATAGAGAAACATGTAAATTGACCATACCTCCGCTACGCCCACAGCCAATCAGAGTGAATATGCAAATTAACCCAATAAAGATGGCGGTTAATTTGCATACATACCTGGGTCCCAGGAACTTCCACAGCACCCAGGTCACTCCCAGGCAGCCATCCTGTGGAGGCTTTAGGCTTGGGGGATGGGGGTACCCGCTTCCCAAGCCTAAAGCCTGGGGCAGAGGCTGTAGGCTTGGGAAGGGGCCGGGCCTGCCATCAGAGGGGCGAGGGGTGCCCACTTCCTAAGCCTACAGCCTGGGGTCGAGGCTGTAGGCTTGAGAAGGAGCCGAGCCTGGGATCAGAGGGGCAGGGATGCTCGCTTCCCAAGCCCACAGCCTGGGGTGGAGGCTGTAGGCTTGGGAAGGGGCCGAGCCTGGGATTGGAGGGGGGGGGGGGGTTCCCGCTTCCCAAGCCTACAGCCTGGGGCGGAGGCTGTAGTCTTGGGAAGTGGCCGATCCTGGAATCAGAGAGAAGGGGAAAAAATCAATGGAAATATATCCTCAGGTGAGGATAAAAAGAAAAATAAAGAAAGAAATGTCATATCTTATGAAATGCACATCTTGAAAATGCCTAAAGAAAGTTATCATTTTTTCATGGTGAATGGACTGGAGTCCATGTTGATGAAAATACCTTGGTGGCTGTGGTGACTGGCAGTGGCTGCAGTAGTGAAGTGATGGGGTTGGTGCCTTCCCCTGATCAGCCCGGGTGCCTCCTGCAAAAGGAGGCCAGACTGCTCCAACAGGGAGCAGGCCTAAGCCATCAGCAGGACATCCCCTAAGGGCTCCCAGTATGTGAGAAGGGGCAGGCTGGGCTGAGAGACCCCTCCCCAGTGCATGAAATTCATGAAACACATCCTGGTGCTTTCTATGTTAACTTGTATATGCCCATTTCACTCCCAGTTCTCCCAAACCTCTGTTCTCTCGTGTGAATATTGCACCAGCTACCTAACGAGTCTCCCTGTACCCCCTCGCTACCCCCCCCCATCACTCCAATTCTCTGCTGTAATTAGAATATTAGTTTTGTATTTTTTCAATAAATTTCTATTCTAATTGTGTCTATCACCTGCTTCCAACCTTTTAAGCCACACTCTCTTTCAGGGGCTGGAACAAGTCAAGCCCCTTGACACCCAGGAGTCTCCACACCTGCTGTTTCTCTACTTGAAATCCTCCTCTACTTCCTCTTGCCTGGTCTGTGGTGTTTTCTTGACACCAAACACGTTGTGTCTTTGACATCAATTCTCCAGCACCAAATGAGTCTCCAACAATTCAATTCTGACACTAAGCAGAGTTAACCCAGACCCCATGGGTAAAAGGACTCAGTCCCACAAGAATACCCACACTTCAGATGCCACCTGTAAATAGGGTCTCCAAGACACCTTCACTTCTACCTGGCTGACTACAAATTCAGGGGCTCTCACACACCCTCCTCAGATTTGATAATTCTCTAAATGACTCAGAACTTGGGAAAGTGCTATAGTGCTATAGTTATGATTACCAGTTTAATTATTAAAGGGTGCAACTCAGAAAGAGCCAAACAGAAGAGATGCATAGGGCAAGGTATGGAGTGAGGACGGGTGCAACACTTCCATGGCCTCTCAGATGAGCCAACTTCCCAGACCATCAAGGCATTCACCAACATGGAAATTCTTGGAATCTTATTGTTCAAGAGTTCTTTTCATGAAGTAATATTAATTAAAAAGCAGAATGTCAACTTTGACACCTCAAAACTTCATGAGGAAAAATTTCAAAATTCATGATAAACTCTGATACTGAGAATCAATGTAAAGACTGTGAAGAAAATTTTAGAGAAAAATTAGTTATTCAAAATATTTTTTCTCACTAATATAGAACTTCATAACAACTTTCTAAAAAAGAATTGAAAACATGATACTTCATACTTTTCAAATTTAAAAGTTCTGACTGCTATAGCTAGCCAACCATCTTCAGTAGTAAGAGATGGACAGATTTTTGAGATTTACCTAACCTATAAATCCCAGGTACGAAGTTGCTTAGAGGAAAAATTACTGACACTTTATTTCTGGATTATAAACACAAAAAGTTAATGATATTATTAAATGTGCCTGTTGAAAGTAAGCATCTATCTTCTAAGGCAAATGTGCAGAACAGTAAACACAGGAGCAGCTGATAGTGCTGAGAAATCACTGCTCCTTCTAATAATATTGTAATACTAATTGAAATACCATAAAATATTTCCAGCGTATTTCTGTCTCCTAGAAATGTATTCCATAATGGTGATGTTGGACCTAACGCTGATTTGTATACTTGGTGTATAAATCAGAGTATATTTTGTGCACTTGTTCTGGCTGAATTGCCACTGATCAAGGGCCCTGGCCTCTTCAATTGTGGGGATTCTGCTCAGAAACATCTGTGTCCTTCCTAACATCCAGCATTTATGATAACAGGCAAAGCGAATGAGAGGAAGGCAACACATTTCAGCTCTACGCCCAACTATAAAGGCATCTGAGAAGACAAAAGGGATGCAAAATATTGGGGAATGCTAAAAGCAATATCCAGGGGAACAAATAGAATTTAGGCAAAGGACACCTCATTACAGAATTTCCCTCTTAAATCTAGTAGAATTTAACTGAATTTCACTCAGTGACTTCTTTATTTTTTCCAAGCATCCCAAAATCATAGGAATATTTGATTGAAGGACTATGAAGAGGCACTATAAATACATAAGAAGTAAGCATAGTTAAGTATGGCAGACAAAGGGCTGGCACATGAATATTCAAAGCCTCAAAGAGCAAGTCCCAAATCTGGAAGATCTTCAGAATCAAGTATCCAACAACCGCTGACTGCACACTCACTGAGCACTGCTATTAAAGAAGGTGCAGTATGCAACAGCATGGCAGAAGAGACTATGATTCAGCATTTTAACATTAGTAAGACTTTCAGCAAAATACAATTTCTTCTAAAACTGCTTTGTACAAAATTCATTATTCTTCCTATGTCGCTTACTCATTTGGTTATTTGATACATGAATATCTCCCAGAGCTCAACGGAGTACTGAGAATGCTAAAATTTCATAACACCCTATTCAATAATACTGAATTTCATTGTTGATCATCTTTGTTTCTCATTCTCTGCTTTCCAGAGGAAAGTTACACTAAATATTAAATAATACAAATTACAAGCCCAGTTTTCCATTCTTCTCAAAATAATGAAAACTTTAATATGAGTCACAAGACTCTGATTGGATCGTTCTACCAGTGGCTAGCTGTGTCACCTTGAGACAATTTACTAACTCAGGGAGCCTGTTTCCTCATCTGTATGTAACCTAAACACTGCCATCTACCAGTCAATGATGCTGTGCGCACTAAATAAGAAGTGTTTGAAGAAGTCCACAATAACGGTTATCATCATTATTAACAACTGTGCAAACTAAAAAGATATTCCAGCAATTTGGTGGTCTTATCCTTCTTAAGTACTCTAATGCTTTCTCCAAACCAAATTTTAACTTGGGCAGAAAAGTGCAATTTGTGCAATAGATTTAAATCTCCTTAGAGAAACATGTTAGGAAAACAAAAGGTTACACACAAAAGAGAATATAATTGGAATTATAAAAATAATCTATATATATAAAACCCTGATATGCAAATAGACCTAAAGGCGGAACAACTGAACAACCTGTTGCTATGATGTGCATTGACCACCAGGGAGAGCACACAGAACATGGCATGTGTCTGCAGCAGGTGGCAGAGCGTGGAACATGGTGGGCATCGGCTGTGGAGGATTGGTGGAGCAGGTGAGCAGGGATGCCAGACCAAGGCAGGGCGCCGGTTGCTGTCATAGGGGTGAGCCTCTGGTGGTTACTGAAAATTCTTTGCTCCTGTGCACCATGGTCCCGCCAGGCACTTGCACCCACAGCTGGCTCCCAATGCTGGTCCTGATTGCTCGGCACCGTGGGTGCAAGAAGGGCCAGTGCCGTTAGCGAGCGTGTGTGGCAGCTGCCAGCCCTGATTGCCCCTGAGGGCTTCTCCACCTTTCCCTGCTCCTGAGGGGCGACTGAGGCAGCAGTCGCTGCTCACACCCACTAACGGCGCTGGCCCTGCTTGCACCCACTGCTGGCACCAGCCCCAACCGCTCCGTGCCATCAGCGGGTGCGAGCAGGGCTGGTGCCTTCAGTGTGTGGGAGCGGCAGTGGCGGCGGCCCTGCTGCCAGTCAGGGGACCAGGGGCCAACACACGAGGGGCTGGGTGGGCACACAGAGGATGGGCTAAGACCCGCCCCTGTGCCCACTGAAGCCTTGTGGTCTACAGTTCCCCTTCAAGGTGCACAAATTCGTGCACTGGGCCCCTAGTTAAGGTAATAAAAGGTGAAAGTAGTCAATGTTAGAATGAACCAGAGTACTTGTGGAAGGTGGTTCAAGCATAAATAAAAGCACTAGTTGGTAAATCAACCAGTGAATAGTCTGATGAATGGAGTATTACTCAACAACAACAATTCTGATACATGCAACATCATGGATGAATCTCAATGTATCTTATTAAGTAAGAAAGGGCAAACCCCAAAGGCTACATACTCAACTGCTCTATTTACATAAAATTCTGGAAAAGGTATATCTATCAGGAAAGAAGACAGATCAGTGATTGCCAGGCGCTAAGGTTGGGAGGAGACAGCAAGAAATAAGTTTTTGAGATGATGGAATTATTCTGTGCCTTTAATGGTGGAAGATGCACAACTCCCATGTAATTGTCAAAACCCTAGAAGTGAATACCACAAATAGTGAATTTTACTATATGTAAGTTAATAAATATAGGACCTCCTCCTAGAATATTTTGATATTTAAAAGTGTGTCCATAATGCAACATAATTACTCCCACATGCTTCACACTTCATTTATAAAAATGTGTGATACTGTGTTTCATCCACAGAATATCCATAATTATTTCACTTGAATATATCATTCTGGCACTGGGTCAGGTTTGGATGGAATGACTGCCATGAGTTATATACTCCTATGATGAAGTTTTTGATTATCCCAACTAACATATGATTCATGTAGGCACTGGTGACTTCACCCTGTGACTCTCACCTGCAGTAAATAATACCTTTTCAATCCACAACACATAGACTAACTCCGTTCAACTTTACGTCAGCTAACCACTGCTGTAACTGTGTACATTTTAGCTGAGAGGGAAGGCAAATTATGTATAACTATCATAACTGGGCAGCATACCCTGGAGGGCTCACGTACATAGAGACTGCTGCCTTAGAGCTATTATTCTCAAAGCAAGTATGGTTTTCACAATGAAAATAAAGTCTAAATTGTCCCTAAGTTCCTGTAAAATTTCACAATTATATAATTGGAAAAAAAAAAGACATCATGAGGTAATAAATATATATCAAACTGCTGAATAAATACTTGTTTTATGAATCCATTTAAAAAAAGTCACAGTTGTTCTTAACTAGAAGTTTAAAATTTTTAAATATAAAGTATTTTAAAAAAGAGTATATCTAAATAAGCAAAATACTACTTTCTAAGAAGTTCTGTATTTTGAATCACTAATTTTGTTATATCCCACATATTTTGGTAACAAAATGAAGTTTTTATTTACAAAATTTAATAAATTAGCTTTAAGATAAGCCATGATAATATGTCTTAAATTCACTCCATTATTTGTTTTAGGCTTCTAGTTTCAAGTTTAGTTAAAATAAATTGTAAATTAAAATTAGAAAAAAATCACCCTAGCTGGTTTGGCTCAGTGGACTGAAGGGTCCCGGGTTCGATTCCGGTCAAGGGCACATGCCCAGTTTGCAGGCTTAATCAATGATTCTCTCTCATCATTGATGTTTTTATCTCTCTCTCCCTCTCCCTTCCTCTCTGAAATCAATTAAAATATATTTTTAAAAATTAGAAAAAAAATCATGATTTCTAGCACATAATAAGCAATGGCTTATCATGAAAAATGATTGATAACTCTCATTTTAAATTGTATAGATACATCTTTTAAAATTCTACATAACAATCTCCATCTATAATATAAATGGGTTATATTACAGAAAGAATAAAAATCTCAGTTACTATCGATTTCCTGTATCTTTACCATCTTCACCTTAAATAAAGACAGTAAGGATGAATCAGGATGCTTCAAGTTCATGTACTATTTCCTAATTCTCACTCTCCGGCTATAAAACTTCACAGCACCAACTGAGGACCTCTTCTGCTAAAGTGTATTATAATGTATTATCCTCTTGCTCTCACGAGCTTTCCTTTTACTTTTTTTTTTTTTTTTAATATATCCTTATTGATTTCAGAGAGGAAGGAAGAGTGAGAGAGAGAGATACATCAATGATGAGAGAGAATCATTGATTGGCTGCCTCCTGCACACCCCACACTGGCGATTGAGCCTAGGTTGCCGGCCCTGACCAAGAATCAAGCAGTTACCTTCTGGTTCATAGGTTGATGCTCAACCACTGTACCATGCCAGCCGGGCTCCTTTAACTTTTTTCAACCAAGAAATCAATTAACGAGTTCACATGATTTTAATATTCAAGTTAGATTTTCATCAAGTTCACTTGTGCAGTGAAAACCTTCACACGCTGAAACTGTCTATTCTGTCTCTATCCAGTTTGCCACACAGTCCTGTATATGTGGGTTTGAATAGAGGTACAATTAAGACAATCAATTTTCCATTCAGCAAAAGCAAAGAAAATGTTTTATATATACATGAGAAACATATTTTGAGGAGATGAATACCTGGAAATCATAGCTAACTCATTGACTGCATAAATTTACATGCAATTTCTTATATTACTTTCTCTGTTTGGAAAAAAATAGTTAATCTTGCATATCAATCTCTTTAATATTCTATTAGCAACCAATGCTTCCCTGATAAGGGGCTGACAAAAAGCAATTTCTGCATATCATTCAGGTGTTGAGCTAACATTAAATCATCTATTAATATATAATTATTTAGAGATAAAGAGTTGAGACTACAACCCCTAGTGACCATATATTTGAAAAACAATTTATTCTGTGCAGTTTTCCAAAAGAAAAGGGTAGGCAGCCCTGACCAGTTTGGCTCAGTGGATAGAGCCTGTGTACTGAAGGGTCCCAGGTTCAATTCTGGTCAAGGGCATGTACCTTGGTTGCGGGCACGTCCCCAGTAGGGGGTGTGAAGTAGGCAGCTGATCGATGTTTCTCTCTCATCGATGTTTCTAACTCTCTATCTCTCTCACTTCCTCTCTGTAAAAAAAATCAATAAATATATTTAAAAAAAGAAAGAAAAGAAAAAGGTAGGCAGCCCTGCCTGGTGTGGCTCAGTTGGTTAAGTATCGTCCCATGTACAAAATGACTGCCAGTTCAATTCCTGATCAGGGCACATGCCCAGGTTGAAGGTTCGATCCTCAGTTGGGTGAGTGCAGGAGGCAACTGGTCAATACTTCTCTCTCTTTCTCTCTCTCTAAAATCAATAAAAATATATTTTTAAAAAAGAAAAAGGTAGGCAAATAAGCTGCTAACAGGAAAATAATAAAACAAACATTTTGGTGTATTTTCTAAAGGTATAGGCAATACATAGAAAAACCTATATAATTATTTAAAGATTAAAATTTAAACATAGAAATAACAATGTCTAGAACATAAATATTTGTATAATGAACAAACGTACAAATGGATGAGAATGTGTCAGAATTCCATATTTTACAGATAAGGAAATAGGATTAGAGAATTTAGGTATCATTAGTGGTAGAGCTAGAACCCAAATCTTTGGGTTTTAATACAAAATTAATATAAAAGAACCAAATATTGCTCCCCTTCATCCATAATAGAAACTATTACTAAGTCAATGATGTTAATAATCTTTAAATACCAACGTAAGTCCGAAATAATCACTATACCAAGAAGCTACATACAAATTTGTGAACTCTCATGTGCACATCTTTTCCTTCCTTCCTTCAGCAAGCATTTATTGACAATCTAGTACAGTGGTCCGCAAACTCATTAGTCAACAGAGCCAAATATCAACAGTACAACGATTAAAATTTCTTTTGAGAGCCAAATTTTTTAAACTTAAACTTCTTCTAATGCCACTTTTTCAAAATAGACTCGCCCAGGCCGTGGTATTTTGTGGAAGAGCCACATTCAAGGGGCCAAAGAGCCACATGTGGCTCGCAAGCCACAGTTTGCAGACCACGGATCTAGTATATGCCAGTTTAGTAATAGTTCTATATTGTAAAGCATCTGCTCATAGAATTACCTAATTAATGCCAAGACACACAAATATATACACAAAAGAAACCCAAGAAGACAGTGAAGACTTCACAGAAGATATCAAAAATAGTCCTGAGGATGAGTTAGAATGTGGAGGGCAATGGGAAAGGTAGAGGGGAAAAAAGGAGAGTTTTCAGTGCAGTGAAGGACAGGAGAATAGTAGGAGCCCAGGCTAGAGAGTACACAAGGGCTACCTTGGGGAAGGCCTTGAAGACATGCTAGGGGAATCTGGAATAAATTCTAGAACCCAAGGGTATATAAAAACAAGGACTTCTTTTATCATAAAAAAAAAAATAGTGTAGATCCCTCCATCGTCATCTCCCCTCAAATGATAGTAACTGTACTTTCATCATCTTCAAGACTACACGTAATGACAAAAATTACTATAGATTTAAAGACCCTTTTGAAATATGCATTTTTACTAATTCTAAAGTAACAACATATTTTCAAGTTAGTACAGGCATACCTTGTAGATATTGCTGGTTAGGTTCCAGACCACCCACAATGAAGCTAGTATCTTAATAAAGCAAGTTGCAATATTTTGCCTGGTGGGGGTCTGGCTTTCAACTTGCTAAAAAAGAAGATGCCATATCTGTGAAGGGCAATGAAATGAAGTACAATCAAATGAGGTGTGCCTGTGGTATGTATATAGGAGAATTATTCAGTTTTGTCTTTTCAGTTGAGGTGTGTTTTTAAAAAAGCTGGTTGCACAGCATTACTATAGGATGATAATACAAATGAAGGAAAACACAAATATAAAAATGGCAAAGCATATGGAACTACATCTGTTCTGACTACTACAGAAAGTACGAGACAGTGTGGCATTTCCCAGCTAGAGGGGCAGGCCTCCCAGGACTGCAGAAGGTCTGCCTGGAGACCTGCAGAACTACTTGAACAGACTATGGATACAACCGGGTGTGTGACACTCATCTTTGCCAATTTTATAGGAGTTTTTGTATCATCCTGGTAGCTCGTCACCTCTTTGCCCCATGCTCCCCCATCCCCAAAATGTTCTGCAGATTTCTGCTGCTCACCAAATCCAAGTAACTAGTAGCACAATCCTGAGTGTAAATTATTCCAACATTGGGTGAGCGCAAGGTAAATTGTAGAGGGTAAGAATGTTTAGGGTTGGGGCCTATCCAAGGTTCATTCCAGAACCACAGTATGAACTTAAGGTCAGGAGTATAGGCATTATGAAGGGGACTGACTCACAACTGCACTTTAAGGTAAAAAAAAAGTGCAGAATTGTAACACTTTTCTATAAAGTTAACTTTTTTTGGGGAGAGTTGTTGAGCTGTATATCTGAACGGGCCACAGTGGAGACTCCAATTATTAAAGCTTTTTGCCATACACTGCACAGACTTAATTACCTGCCAGTTGATCCTGATTTCACTGGCTATGTTATAACCTCAGCTCTGTGCAGGCTCCAATGAAGGATTCAGGAGAGTGATCATGATCTCTCGAGGGCCTGGTGACACAGGCACCACTACAGGATGATGCGAATGAAGGGAGCCACCAAGAGACTAGTTCAGAAATACAAAATCTCTCAGAATACTTAAAATCTATTCTGCTGACCACAAAATATGGGTCGTGAAAGGCTCACACTACTGTACAGTGAGCATAGCTGCTATAGGAGTCAAAGAAGGAGTTCCAAGAGGGCTGGGATGCGTGGAGGGGCTTCATGGAAGGCGGGAAATGGGTGTGAGCTGAATGCTGATAAAGGACAGTGTATGGAAAGATGGTAAGTAAACACTCAGAAATGCTACTGAACACGGCACAGTACGGAGAAGTTTATACTAGAGTAGATGTGTTTTGGAGGGGATAGAATAGGTGATAGCTAGCACTCAGAGCTAATTCTTAACCTAAATTACAGCAGGTCTGACCTGTACATAGGAGTTCCTTTCCCTAGTCTCAATCTTCTGCTTGTTATTTCTTTCCATGGTTCCTCCCTCCTTTCTAAATACATATATTATTCCATTATTTTATAATAAGCATTTTCATGGGATCCCTCAATCCTCTGTGGAATGAAACTTGGTATAATGAACAAGTAAATCTGTGGTGGCATCAGGTTATGGAGGACCCAGAGTGCTGAAAAAAAGGAGTTTAATGAATGAGGAGGTCTACATAGGTTCGTAGGCAGGGAAGTGGCATAAAAACAAGTGATACTTGAAAAACTTCATTATAGTCATAAGATCCATGCTGAAGTGATACATTTTGTTTTATTCTTTATTAAAAAGCAGAAGTTGGCGAGGGTGCTAGAGCACTCCAGGTACCAGGTGACCATCAGAAGACACTGAGAACAAAGCAGCAGATCTAGAACAGCTGAGGACCTTGCAACACGGTCTGTAGATCCCACACAGGTCCCTCTTGTCATTCCTGACAAGCTCCTAGTCTCTCTCTCAGTAGCAGTTATCAGACTGCTGTGGATTGATCATCTCTAAACTGATGGCCTATTTACAGGCTGTTATCTTCCAGACACAGAACAAGGTTACCATATAGGTCTTATTCTTTCCTCATTCTTACTTTTCTATCAAATTATATTTACCTTTGTGAAAGAATTATAAATCTACCAAATACTCAGAATAGTAAAATCACGAAGACAGCCATGCAACTACATTTTAACAAGTACATAAGATCTGTCTAGTCTGTAAAATCTAATCCTATGTTAAGAGTCATGTATTCTTAGCATTTTAAGGAGATTCAATACACCTTTTTGGAAATCTCTGCTACAGAAGAAATAAAATTGCTATTCCTTAATCTATTTAATTATTAAGTAGGCTATTTACAAATAATTAAAACTTTTATTTATTAAGGACCTGGTACATTATGCCTTAAATTTTCTTTAATATGCCTCATGGTCAGAACAATCAAACAACCTTCTTCTTTCTGAAGCTTCTCTTTTTCATTTTGGCTCTGCTGATATTGTGTGTTGCTTTTAAGTCTTGGTTTACTTGTTTTACAGCAACCATGAAAGTACACAGTAAATTACTATTGCTAGAATTCAAGTTAGGCTAATATCAGCTACTGAATTTAGCATATTTTATATGGTTAACTGTGCTCTGGCTCAAGTTTTATAACCTGTAAGTACTTTAAGGTCATAAATAAACTAAATCCCCCATTATTCAAACAAAACTGTGATATTCAATTAAGTAAAAATTGGGGGACAATGAACTTTTAGTTAAAGAAGCATTGTGTGGTATGAATCATACAGATTCGACTCCATCTCCTGTCACTCTGAGATCTATCTACACTAATAAAAGAAAAATATGCAAATTGACCATACCTCCGCAACACCCACAAGAAAATCAGGAGTATGCAAATTAACCAAACAAATATGGTGGGTTAATTTGCATATGCAGGCGCAGAGCAGCCAGGATGCCTGCTATGAGGGGGAGGGCAGGGAGTGAAGGGAGCTACAGGAGCGGTGTTCTGGCCAGAGCAAAGATGGAAGGCGGTGGCCAGAGTGAAGGCCTGGGTCCTGGGTGCCAGAGGAAAACCAGTGCTGGCAGCCAGGAGAAAAAAGGCCTATGGCAAGAATCTTCATGCAACAGGCCTCTAGTCAATTATGTAATCACTAGAGGCCCAGTGCACGAATGAGGTCCCTCTGGGTTGCCTGCAAGGATCGGGCCGAAACCCACAATCCAACACCGCCTGCAGCTCCTACCTGCCACTCCCGTTCATCCTGGCTCCACTGTGCCAACCACAGGCTCACGCCCAATCAGTCCTGAGCCCTGCATCTGGCACCCTCCCAAGGGAAGTGGCCTGTGGGTTCGGGCTGAAACTAGCTTTCCGACATCCCCCAAGGGGTCCTGAATTGTGAGAGGGCACAGGCCAGGCTGAGGAACCCCACCAGTGCACAATATGGCCAGGGAGGGACTACGGGAGGGCTCCAGGGCATGTCCGGCCCATCTCGCTCAGTCCCAATGGACTGGACCCCAGCAGCAAGCTAACATACCAGTTGAAGTATCTGCCCCTTGGTGGTAAATGCACGTCATAGTGACTGGTCAACCAGTTGACAGTCTGCCCCCTGGTGGTCAGTGCACATCATAGTGAGCAGTTGAGCAGCTTTAGAATGTCATTA
This sequence comes from Corynorhinus townsendii, assembly GCA_026230045.1. Classification (NCBI taxonomy): domain Eukaryota; kingdom Metazoa; phylum Chordata; class Mammalia; order Chiroptera; family Vespertilionidae; genus Corynorhinus; species Corynorhinus townsendii. Next base: position 72,015,972 of record JAPDVU010000008.1, read on the forward strand.
GCATATTACGCTCTGAATGGTTGTTTGGTTGTTCTGCCGTTCGGTCTATTTGCGTATTACCCTTTTATTATATAGGATATAGGACTAGAGGCCCGGTGCACGAAATTCATGCATGGGGTGGGAGGGTCCTCTCAGCCCAGCCTGCACCCTCTCCAATCCAGGAACTCAGAGATCAGGCCTAAACTGGCAGTCGGACATACGTCTCACAATCCAGGACCGCTGGCTCCTAACTGCTCACCTGCCTGCCTGCCTGATCATCCCTAGCTGGCCCCCCTGCCAGCCTGATCACCCCTAACCACCTCTGCCTGATGACCTAATGGCCCCTAACTGCCCCTCCCCCCGCCAGCCTGGTCACCGCTAACTGCCCCCCCCCCCCCGCCACATGGTCGCCCCTTACTGCCACCCCTGCTGGCCTGGTCGCCCCCAACAGCCCCCCTCTGCCAACCTGGTCAACCCTAACCGCCCCCCTACCAGCCTAGTTGCCCCCAGCTGCACCCCTAGCCAGCCTGATAGCCCCTCACTGGCCCCCCTGCCAGCCTAGTGACCCCCAACTGCCCCCCTGCTGGCCTGGTCGCCCCCAACTGTACCCCCCCACTTGGCCTGGTTGCCCCCAACTGCCCCCCCTGCCAGCCTGGTCGTCCCTCACTGCCCCCCTCTGCCAGCCTGGTCATCCCACACAGCCTGCTGCTCAGTCATTTGGTCATCCCTCACTAACTCCCCTGCTGGCCTTGTCGCTCCACTCAGCCTGTTCGGTTGTCCGTTTGGTTGTTTCAGATGTGATGGCCTCTAGCTCTTTATATATATAGATGTATAGATAGATTATAAAAGCTGATGAAGGTAAGATACTGAATTATTAAGGAAAGATATCTATAAGGATTCTGGTATTTGTATTATCAATATGTTTACAAAGTACATTTTTTTAAAAATAGATTTTTTATTTATTTCAGAGAGAAAGGGAGAGGGAAAGAGAGACAGAAACATCAATGATGACAGAGAATCATTGATCGGCTGCTTCCTGCACACCCGACACTGGGGATTGAGCCTGTGATCCAGACATGTGCCCTGACTGGGAATCAAACTGTGACCTTCTGGTTCATAGGTCAATGTTCAATCACTGCGCCATGCTGACCAGGCTCACAGCATATTTTTATATGTTGACTCTTTTTGTTGTTGTTCATCCTCACCCGAGGATATTTTTCCACCGATTTTTTTTAAAGAGAGAGTGGAAGGGAGGGGAAGAGACAGAGAGAGAAACATCAATGTGGGAGAGACACATGGATTGAATAATGCCTCCCAAACATGCCCTGATAGGGGCTGGGGATCGAACCTGCAACTCAGGTACATGCCCTTGACCAGGAATCAAACCTTGATGTGCAGGCTGGTGGTCTAACCACTGAGCATACCAGCCAGAGCTACTATGTTGACTAATTCTCAAACAAATCTATTTGATGGGCTTTTTTGCTCTTTTATAGACTAAATAAATAAATAAGACTCAGAGATCTTAAATATCTTGGCTGAGGCCACAATATTGGTAAATGGCAGGGTCTGGACTGGAAGTGGATCTTCTAACTACAAACTCTATGTTCTTATCACCAAATCACAACAGCTTATATTGTAGAAACCTAGATTTTAACCATAGAGATGGATACCAAGAAAATCGACTGGTTCAGCTTCAAAATAAAAAATGTTACAGGAGGTTGGATTTGATCGATCTTATCAGATATATCAACATCTACATCTCATTTCTGACATATTACCAGTAGAGCATATCCAATTTCCCTGGTATAATGCTCTGGCTTAAGCAAATTTCACCAGATTCGGTACAGTGAGCAGGGTTTCTGCGGCATAATCCTGGTCAGGGATAAAGGTACAACTGTTCAGCCTTTCATGAGTCATGGGTGCAGACGGCAGTTCTGCGGAGCATATACAGAAACAGTCAAGACGTGGCAATATTAATAACTATACTCGACTACAGAAAGCAAAATGATATATGACCTTTACAACCAGAAGACAGTATACTTTACTTATTTAGGTCCTTATTGGATTTTGGTATAAAGAAGTTCACTGGCCTCTTGGCCCATATAACTACAATGCTAAGGCAGTGGAGGCACATATAATGAACATGTGTAAGTATTTTAAGATAACTGGAGCCATGCATGGTGATGCAGATATCAATAAAATCACATTATCGGATAGCATCGTCACCCTTACTTGAATTTAATTTGACATTTCATACAGACAGATGACTTTTACAGTTCAGGGCCTACAACATAAATGGTTTGGTGTCTTTATTTTCATTCTAATCATTATCCCTCTACTGAGGCGACATGTTTATAAAGTGACTGACAGGGCTATTAAAATCCATGACTCATCTCATCTTACAAATAAGGCTTATAAGCACAAAAACACTATCTCAAACAAAGCGATATGCATTTCCTCTTGGTTGAAAATGTTATAAAAACCAAGACTAATTTAATAACTATAAAGAATGAAAAAAATCTTTAATATTTCTAGCCAATGTCACTAGCAGACTGATTTTCAGGTTACTTAACATGTGAGTTCATTCTTTGCATCAAGAGAATTCACTAATGATCTGCTCAGAGCCTAATAAACTTCCTGTACCACAGTTTTTCTTAGGGGAAAATAACCCAAAATTGAAAAAAATAGAACAAAAACAAAAATAAGAACAACCTTTTTTCTAAGTATCTAATTTGCTACACGGAGACAAATATGAGGGGGGAAAAATACTTCTATGATTTCAAGAAATGCTTTGCCATTTTTCTGTTTGGAAATAAGTATAAAGATCAACTAGTTCTTTTGTGATCAATAGCCTTGACTTTTGTATTGGGTAAAGCAATACAGTACATGATACCTATACCGCCTATCTTATCTAATAAAAGAGTAATATGCAAACTGACCGGCACTCCAAGACACAAGATGGCCGCCCCCATGTGGACACCAGATGGCCACCACAAGATGGCCTGCAGGGAGAGCAGTTGTGGGCAGTTAGGGGTAACCAGGCCAGCAGCGGAGGGCAGTTGGGGGTGACCAGGCCAGTAGAGGAGGGCAGTTGGGGGGGACCAGGTCAGCAGGGGAGGGCAGTTGGGGGGACCAGGCCTGCAGGGAAGGACAGTTTGGGGGGGACCCAGGCCTGCAGTGGAGAACAGTTGGGGGGGACCCAGGCCTGCAGGGGAAGGCAGTTGGGGGAACCAGGCCTGCAGGGGAGGGCAGTTGAGGGAGAAAGGTCTGCAGGGGAGGGCATTGTGGGCTATCAGGCCAGAAGGGAGGGCAGTTAGGGGTGACTGGGCCAGCAGAGGAGGGCATTTGGGGGCGACCAGGCTGGCAAGGGAGGGCAGTTAGGGGTGACAAGGCCAGCAGGGGAGCAGTTAGGCGTCGATCAGGCTGGCAGAGGAGTGGTTAGGCAGTGATCAGGCTAGCAGGCACAAGCGGTTAGGGGCAATCAGGCAGAGGCAGGAGAGCTGTTGGGAGCCAGCAGTCCTGGATTGTGAGAGGAATGTCCGACCACCCGTTTAGGCCTGATCCCGGATCGGGCCTAAACGGGCGGTCGGATATCGCACTGAGGTCCCCGATTGGAGAGGGTGCAGGCTGGGCTGAGGGACACCTGCCCTCCTGTGCACGAATTTCATGCACCGGGCCTCTAGTGTATAATATAACAGTAAAGTATTCTCACATTCAGAAGCTAAAATAAATAAATAAATAAATAAACCTTCTATTTCCCCATGAATATAAAAACTTGCTAATTTGTAGATATTTCCAAAACTATAACACATTTAAGTAACTAGTTATTCTAATGTTTCTAAGCAATATATAATTTCCCAAAAGTTATATATTCAATGAAGGAAAAAAAGGAAGATGGTGACTAAGGGTAACCCACAAGATAAAAATGGGAATGTTTCATTAAGCTAAAGTATTGGTAATAAAAGGGATAGCCTCTAAATGTCCAGGGTAGCAGGTGTATTTTCATCTGCTGAGATTAGTTTTGTGTGGCTAATGGAATAATGTTTGCTAGTAAAAAATAACAACAAAATCAAGAATACAGATTCAAAGAAAGATCACCTTAATAACCTGATGGCTATACAACTAAAAATGTTTGTTTGTCTTGAATAAAACATATCTCTTAATTGCTATCTTGTGGTTTTGATTTGTTTCATTCCAAATAAAGAAAAGCTACTTTGTTTTTTGTGTCTGATATCCTGATCAACATCACTGATATTTTTAGATGTCAAAGGAGACAAAGCAATGTTATAAATAGCATTCTAATGAGAATGAATTTTCATTGGCACCATTTAGCAGTCACTTCAGAAGAGCTCATAATTTAAAGGGGATTAATGGAAGCTTTTCACCAAAAACTTGGCAATAAAGAATGAATTTGTCTTAAAAAATTTATATAATTTTTCAGAGGATTCATCACTAGAACAGGAAGACAGACAAAGGAGAAGGGAATTGGGAGATGAAAGGGAAAGGGAAAGGGAGAGGGGGAGGAAGTAAAAGGGGAGGGCGAGAGGAAGAAGGGAAGAGGAAGAGTTGGGGGGAGAGGGAGAAAAGGGGGGAAGGGAGAGGAGAAAAGGTGGGAAGCGAAGGAAGAGAGGGGGAGAGATAGAAAGGAAGAACTATTACGTGGATCTGGGGAAGGAACGAGCATTCTCAGAAGAGGGACCATCAAGTGTAAAGCCTAGAGGTAGCAATGAACTTGGTGATTAAAAGGAACTCCTACGATTTTCACCCAATCAAATGAGTAAATGATGATGCCATAAACTATGATGGAAGACTTGGAGAGATGCAGATTTAGCAGAAATGGAGACAGGGATTTGTAAAGTAACAGTTTGTTTAGCTTGCATTTTCAACTTGAAATGGCTTGCCTTTCCAGTTTCTCATCTAACTGCAATGGGTGTCATCGGTTAAATGATTGCAAGGTGCAGTATGTTTCTAAATTGTTAGGAAGGATAGATTCTCTTGGTCATTGAGTCTGTTTTAAAATGACTCACCAAACACGCAGGAGAGATTACAGAATACCTTAGGAATTTCCCATAAATGAAGATGAATTGACAAGCTACACATTACATAACATCCACTGTGCTTTCTCAAGAATAGAGATCATTTAAATTTTTAATCATTCCCTTTGATTTGTTGACCTTAAAAGCATGCCAATTTCCTTACTCAGCATGGAAAAAAAGTTTGTTTAGCTATGACAAATTTGAAATGCCTAACAGCTGCACAAATAGAAATATTAAGTAGGCAGTTAAATATATGAAGCAGGAGCTCAGGAGAGAGATGAAGGCTAAAGATACAACTTTAGGATTCATCAAGATTGGAATGATATATAAAGTGCTGAGAATGGATGCGATCACCTGAGGATGAGTGAAAACAGAGAAGTGCAAAGGTTCAAGGATTGAGCCCAGAGCATTACAATTAGAAGCCCAGAAGTAAAAGAGAAATTAGTAAAAGAGATGAGAGGTTTCCAGAGAGATTTTCAAAACGTGATGTTCTGAAAAGTTTAAAGTAGAAAAGAATGAAAAAGTGTGGTAACAAAAGCATAGAAAAAAATCTGTGTCAGAATGGCTATCATCAACAAATCAACAAACCAGAGCTGGTGAGAATGCGAAGAAAAAGGAACCCTCGTGCACTGCTGGTAGGATTGCAGACTGGTGCAGCCACTGTGGAGAAAAGTATGGAGTTTCCTCAAAAAACTAAAGATGAAACTCCCGTTTGACCCAGTGATCTCACTTCTAGGACTATATCCCCAGAAACTAGAAACACCATTTAGAAAGGATATATGCACCCCTATGTTCATAGCAGCACAATTTACCATAGCTAAGATTTGGAAACATTCTAAGTGCCCATCAGCAGATGAGTGGATTAAAAAACTGTGATACATCTACACAATGGAATACTACGCTGCGGTGAAAAAGACGGGATACCATTTGCAACAGCATGGATGGAACTGGAGAGCATTATGCTAAGTGAAATAAGCCAGTCAGAGAAAGATAAATATCACATGATCTCACTCATTTGTGGAATATAATGAACAACATAAGCTGATGAATAAAAACAGATCCAGAGACAGAGAAGCATCGATCAGACTGTCAAACCTCAGAGGGAAGGTAGGGGAGGGTGGGGGTAAGGGGAGAGATCAACCAAAGGTCTTATATGCATGCATATAAGCCTAACCAATGGACACAGACACCAGGGGGGTGAGGACAGGAGTGGGAGGTGGGGGGCGGGGGGGAATGGGGGGATAAGGACACATATGTAATAACTTAATCAAGAAAGAAAAAAAAGTAGAAAGTAGCCCTAGCTGGTTTGGCTCAATGGATAGAGCGTCTGCCTGTGGACTAAGGGTCCCAGGTTTGATTCTGGCCAAGGGTACATGCCTGGGTTGCAGGCTTGATCCCCAGTAGGGGGCGTGCAGGAGGCAGCCGATGAATGATTCTCTCTCATCATTGATGTTTCTCTCTCTCCCTCTCCCTTCCTCTCTGAAATCAATAAAATATTTTTTAAAAAGTAAAAATAAAAGAAAAATCAATAAATGTGACAAAACAAGGGAGAATGTAGAAGCTAGGAAGGGATTTTTCCCCCCCTTATGATGGGAGATACAACATGTTTGCATGCTAATAAGAATAGAGGAAGAAATCAATGTTACAGAAGAGTCATGGGAAAATCCAAGAGCAAAGTTTCTGAATAGAAGGGAAGGGGTGGGATTCAGATCCCAAGTGGAGAGGCGGGCCTTGGATGGAAGCTAAGACAATTTATTCATGGTAGCAGAGGTACAGATGCAAGGAGTGTTGATACTTTTTTTTTTTCTCCCAATCTTTTTTTTTTTTTAATAAATCTTTATTGTTCAGATTATTACAGGTGTTCCTCTATTTTTTCCCCCATAGCTCCCATCCACCTGATTCCCCACCCCAACCCATGCCCTTACCCCCCGCCACTGTCTTCATACATAGGAGTAAGATTTTTGTCCAATCTCTTCCCACACCCCTCACACCTGCTTCCCCTGAGAATCATCAGTCCACTCCCTTTCTATGTCCCTGATTCTATTATATTCACCAGTCCATTCTATTCTTCAGATTTTTTATTCACTTGATTTTTAGATTCACTTGTTGGTAGGTATGTATTTGATGTCATTTTGTTGTTCATAATTTTTATCTTTACCTTTTTCTTCTTCTTCCTCTTCTTAAAGAATACCCTTCAGCATTTCATGTAATCCTGGTTTGGTGGTGATGAACTCCTTTAGCTTTTTGTTGTCTGTGAAGCTCTTTATCTGACCTTCAACTCTGAATGATAGCTTTGCTGGGTAGAGTAATCTTGGTTGTAGGTTCTTGCTGTTCATCACTTTGAATATTTCTTGCCACTCCCTTCTGGCCTGCATAGTTTCTGTTGAGAAATCAGCTGACAGTCGTATGGGTACTCCCTTGTAGGTAATTAACTGTTTTTCTCTTGCTGCTTTTAATATTCTCTCTTTGTCTTTTGCCCTTGGCATTTTAATTATGATGTGTCTTGGTGTGGTCCTCTTTGGATTCCTCTTGTATGGGGTTCTGTGCACTTCCCGAACTTGTACATCTATTTCTTTCACCAGGTAGGGAAAGTTTTCTGTCATTATTTCTTCTAATAGGTTTTCAATATTTTGCTCTCTCCCTTCTTCTGGCACCCCAAAAATTTGGATATTGGTTCGCTTAAAGTTGTCCCAGATGCTCCTTACACTATCTTTATATTTTTGGATTCTTTTTTCTTTTTGTTTTTCTGGTTGGATGTTTTTTGTTTCCACATATTTCAGATCTTTGGTTTGATTCTTGGGGTACGTTGATCTACAGTTGAGTTTCTGTATATTCTTTATTTCAGACAGTGTATGCTTCATTTCTGACTGATCCTTTTCCATTTTTTGGGCATTCTCATTAAGCTCCTTGAAGGTCTCATCAAGTTTCTCAGCGGTTTTAAGAAGATTGTTGAGTAACCTTATAAATGTGGTTCTGAACTCTACGTCATCCAGTAGTTTGCTTTCCTCCGTTTCTTTCATTCGTGACATGTTTCTTTGTCTCCACATTTTGGCTGCTTCCCTGTGTTGATGGAGTAGCTTTGTGTGGTAGGTGACCTATAGGGGGCAGTAGCTCAGCCTCCCCAATCACCTGATGTGGACGCTCTTGGTACACCCCTTTGTGGGCTGAGTGCAAAGACTTGGTGTAGTTAAGCCTTAATTGCTGTTGGTATACTGGGAGGAATTGACCTCCAAGCCAATTAGCTGTGAGCACTCACTGTGTCTATAATGGAAGAACTGCTGTGCTGAAGACACACTTATGGGGCAGGACTTGTTTCAGTGGGGCTTTGGTGCTCACTGAGTCTGCCTCTTGAATGTGTCACTTATGGATGTGAGGAGTTGAAATCTGGTGTCTCACTCTGACCACTAGGTACACTGGCTTCTGGATCTCCAATGGGGTGCAGGTCAGCTACTGTCTGAGGCCACCCAGCAGGAGCTACACTGAGAGCTACAGTTTTCTCCTCTTTGCTTGTGGTTTGGAGGTTTTGGAGCTGTCTGACCCGGGCTGCAAGTTTGCTAGGTTAAGCTGCGATAGGGCAGGGCTTTCTTATGCTAAATCCACTGCTTGGAGCTTGGGTGGGTTTGTAGGTTGTGCAGGGCGGGGTATCAGGGTGTCACTAGGCTAGGGCGGGGCAAACAGCAATGGCTGCTAGTTAGCTGGCTCTGTGTCCCTGATGGCGTCCCGGAGTCCCGTGCCCCAGTGCAGTAAACAATTATTCCTGCGCGCAGCTCTGCAAGCAAGCCACCCTCACTGGCAGACAGTCCAGCTTCTCCCCGTAGGAGTTTGGGTCCTCCGCGTCTCCCCAGAAACTGGATTTCAGAGTAGTCGGGGGCTTGTCCCTTTGGGTTGAAAAAAGCAACGCCTGCCGCCAGCCCGGATCCCGCACCTCCGTACCTCAGCTTTTCAGCGCTCATGCACGTCTCAATGCTCTTTTCTCTTTCCTTCTAGTTGCAGAACTTCCACTCAGCCAGCTTTCCCGTGGTTCTGGGTGATAGACGTTTTGTCTTTTAGTTGAATTTTTGAAATTGTTGCGCAAGGCAGCAGTTTAGGTGTTTACCTACGCCGCCATCTTGGATTCTCCTTTTCTCCCAATCTCTAAAAGCAACCATTGAAGATATAGGGCCTATTGAAAACAGAACCAGCTAGGAAGCGGCTTCCAGGAAGTTCAGTTTACCACCAAAATACCACCAGCCAAATCTCCTTTCTCACCTGTATAATACCTCAGTTGCCCAATTTACTTTATAGAGTGTTCTGAATGCAAGTACAATTTTAAAGTTATATAGAAAGAACATTAAGTGTCACAAATATACACAGTGGTATGGTGTGGGCTGTAGAAAATTTACAAAGGAATGCTTAGTAGCTTATATGAGCAGTATCTTAAAAATTGAAATGTGATTTAAGGTAGATACTTCTGAATTAGAAATTCATAGGATCATGGACTGTTGATGTAGGAAGGCTGTGTAATTGAAGTGGTCAAATCATGAGCTTTAGAGGTGGTGGGTGAGGGTGATGTTGGTTGAATACCATCCCTGCAAGACACTACTAGACCTCAGTTTCTTTACCTTTTAAATGCCTCATCAGCCTGCACATTTGTGCAAGACACATTAGCAATTGTGATATCTACCAAAAATAATCTAGTTAAGCCTCCCCCTAGTACAGAATTGATGTGTGGAGATCTGCCATAAAATCAGCCACACAGCCCACCACTACAGAGTTACAACATTTATTTATTCAGCGCTTGCCTTTGAAACAACACTTGTTTAAATAAAGCAAGCCTCAATATTGAAGGTGTGATCTGCATAGATTACTACATTAGTGAAAAACTGCAAAATTATTCATAACATGAATATGTATTCACTCCAAGTCTATGTATTCCCTGAAAGTAAAAAAGAAAGCAGTATGCATGATATCTGATATTTCATTCCATTATAGTCAGGTCTGAAGGCAAAGAACGCTTATGTTTCCCATAAATCTCATAATTACTATTATTACGAAGAAAAAGAGATACTTGAATCTTCAATTTTCTTTGTTATTCCAACCAACCATAATGAGCAACCTGCTAAAATACAATTCAAGTTTTAATGAAACTATTACAAGTGTCCTTAAACAGAGAGCATGTAAGGAAAACATGGACACACAATATATCTACTCATGATTTTTAAAATCAGTGTTTAAGGATTTTATCGATAACCTTTTTCTGTCTTTTCCACTGATTAAAAAAAAAATCTTCATTGTTGAAAGTATTACATATGCCCCTTCTTCCCCCATTAACCTCTTCTAGCCGATCCCCGCCCCCCACCCGCCCCAAGCCTTCACTACCCTATTGTCTGTGTCCAATGATACACATTTTATTTATTTTATTTTATTGTTTAAGGTATTACAAATAGTAGTACATATGTCTCTTTTTCCCCCCCCACTGACCTCCCAAATGGTAGTTGCAACCAAGAGGAATGAACAAATCATACAATTTTAGATGTGAAAGCAACATTTTAAAAATAAATGAGTAAATGTTAAAGACCCAGAGATTTTAAATGATTTGTCAAAGATCATTTCACTGGCCCAGAACAAACAAGCTTCGTGTCCTAATTACAGCCTACTGCTTCAAATCCTTTTTTATTAAAATAAGTTTGTACAATATTAATTAAAACACATTTTCTGTAATTTCCTAAAGCACTAAGAGAACTAGAAACCAAAGCTAACAAAGACACACACACATACAAAACCAGAAATCTGGCTCCTATACATCAATGAAAGGCCACAAATTTTACACATTAACTACATAATAGTTTTAAAGAATGTTTCAAATTACCTTATTACTCAAACAATTGAGAATTCCCCTGGACTAGGGCCTGCTCTTTTCTAACCATTGCCTCCATTTCTGAGTTACATGAGGAATTAGAACATGAATCGAACACCCTGAGATCATAATGGTTAAGAATTATCTTTTTAAGTTAGCACCAAAAAATGAGACTAGTTATGCCTGCCCCCAGATTTTGAAAAACAAGAGGGAAAAAATTTTGAGCAAACACTTCTTCAAAGGCACAATATAGAAAATATAGAAAAGCCAAAAAATGACTTCAGAGAATTCTTGAGTAATTTGTACTGTTTCATCAAGTTTAAAAAGATCAAGATGCTTTTAGTTTACTTTCTTCCCCACAATTCATAATTACCTCAGGGTTAGACAACCTTCAAGATGCTCAGTTCTTTACCAAGAAGTTAATAAAATAAATTGGTTTCAGACTTGACAATTTCGACCACTTGTGATTCTCAATGGTTTGTTCTTGAAGGATATTCTATCACAGGATAAAATGATAAATACATAGATTTTATTTATCTGAGTTACACTTATTATTACAAAAGGACTACTTTATATTACTGAATTGAAAGGGTTAACACTATTCAAACTATAACCCTGTTGTGAGACAGAGACAAAGAGAGAGACAGTAGAGAAATGTTCCCAATAACCTAAGTGAGAAAGCAGAAAGCCTTCCATCTGGGAGTTGCCTTAGACCACATTTTCATATAAAATAAATAAAACTGGAAAATATATAACCTGGCATACTGCTAAATAAAAACTAATATACTAAGGAGACAGAGAAATTCTAGCATTAGGCAAACCCAACTTCAAAACCCAACTCCCATGGTTGCATAAGTTCAGTTAAATGATTTAATATCTCTGAAGTTATTTTCTCCTTTGTCAAGTTGGGATGTTACTACCTAGGATGCCATACATTTAGAGAAAGGATTGAGGTGGTGTATAGGGCAGCCCCTGACCCATACAGTACACAGTACACACATTTTAGTTCCCTTTCGCTCCCCTCTCCCTCACCATATTTAAAGTGTGTGTGTGTGTGTAAGAGAGTGTGTGTGTGTGTGTGTGTGTGTGTGTATAGCAAGCAAGGTCTTTACAGACCAGGTAGATCTTTGGAAATGAAGTTCAAGGTCTGAAATGTTGAGAAAAATAAGCACCCCTCAGATTGGGGCTGGGCACAAAATGGAGTGAAATCATCCATAAGAGATGTGGCTAGAGTTCTAATTTCAGCTAGTAAGCAAAAGCAAAATATGAAGATTGTTAAACAACAGACTAACAGAGTGAGAGCAGCACACTGTCGGATTAATTTTATAGAACTATGCAGGACTGGTGAAGGGGGTATCAGGGCTGCAATGCGATGCATTATATTGTGTGTAAATTATACCCCTGTAAAATAATTGTTAAGAGTTTGAAGCCATTCAGAAAGCTTTTGTAGCAGTTTGATGCAATAGAAATGTCAAACTGGAGTGAATGTAAATGGGAAAGATGACTGAAAAGGAAATGTCTCATATACTTAAGAAAGGAAGCTAGGTGGTTTCAATGAATTTCTTGAAAATAAAACTAATGAAATGTTCTCTACACCTGAAAGTAATACATAGAATCTTTGTTTCTTTCTGATAGGTGATATGTAAAAAAAAAAAAGTTTGTTGGTGATTCTAACCTGTTTGTCATTAATGGTAAGATAAAGACAATTTTTAAATTATCATTGAAAAATGACCCTGCCTAAAAGCAGAAATAAAAAGTTGCAACAAAGCTAATTATTTATAGTTCTGCTCTCTAACCAGCAAAAACAACCTTTCCTCCTTTCTATCAAGCATAGGTTTTATTCAGAATATAAATTATGATTCTGTAAAACCCACAATATCTTAAAATAGCACATACACATAAAATTTAAAAATATATCTACTCAACCCTTTCCCATAAAAGATGGTGCCTGACCCACCTCCTTCTCTTGAAATTTCCCAACTCCACAGCTCTTGCAGTAAGCCGTTTCAAGGTGTCTAACCCAATTCCTTCTGACAACAGTTTAGGCTCACGTATTTCTATCCTATACTAAAAGAAAATGAAATTATCATGATCACCTGAAAAATAAACTTTTATAAAATTCCAGATTGTTTTTAAATAATCTCAAGGTCTTTTCTACTCTAGGCTAGACTCTACTAATTTCTTTAACCTTATTTTATAAGGTATATTTTCCCAGATGTTTTACCTCAAATATCAGGCTTGCCACTATAATCAGACTGTGCTTATTATCTTTAATTCATACCTAAGGTTTCCACATCACCAAAGTGATCTATTTAAAAATATCTGACAAAGCCAATCTTTCTACCGGAAGCAGTAATGACACCTAAGAGCCTCTTTTAGGAGAGGGGAAAACTACCATTAAGCTCCCAGTCTGACCATTCACAGAGCTTTCTAAAAGAAATAAATACTGGATCCTTTTTTTGGTGCTATACCATATGCATTTGTGCTCATAATTCATGTGGTACATCAAGAAAGTGAGAGTTTAAAGAGCACTTCAAAAATTATTTTTAAACACAATACATATGGCTTAGTTCAGAGAAAGCAAAAAGGTGCATACGAATCTATAAATACAGTGCTGGTGATAAAAATGAAGGTGTTTTGAGTTTTTTTAAGGTCAAAGAAGACAGCAATGTAAAAATGCTTTAAACTACATAAGGAAAATTCAAGGTCAACATTAGAAAAGACTCACAAATCACATGGTAGAAGAAAGCTCTTCCAAGAAATATAGTGAGAAGTACTACTTAGAAACAGCTTTGATTAAGTGCTTTCAAGAATTAGGGAGTTGTAATCTGGAGACTGGGCCAGATGGTCACTACTATCTTTCTAAAATATGTATCAGATTGTCACTTTCTTGTTTAAAACTCTGCAATGTTCACTATTAACTACAGCTCAACCCTGGAATGGGATGTTATGCAATTCCTTTCCCCAAAATGCCTATATTTTATCTGTTCATAGCAAAGCCTACAATTTTTTTATTATCCAGCTAAAATAATACTGTCTTTTGAATATATCTATCTTAATTACTAGATTATATACAGATAATTTTTATATGTTGAGCTCTTTAAAGATTATGATGAGATCTAATTCATGTTTTAACATATCCAATGCTTAATGCAATGCTGTTATAAACTAAATATCTCCCCTCCCAAAATCATATTGTAAACCCCTAAGTGACTGTATTTGGAGACAGGGCCTTTAATGAGGTAATTAAGGTTAAAAGATGTCAGAAGGGTGGGACCCTAATCTAACAGGACTGGTGTCCTCCTCACACGAGGAAGACACACCAGAGATCTCTCTCCTGCAACACATTCACACTGAGGAAAGCCATGTGATGACACAACGAGAAAGCAAATTCCAAACCTAAAAGAAAGACCTCACTAGACACCAATCCTGATCTTGGACTTATAGCTTCCAGAATTGTGAGAAAATACATTTCTGCTGTTTAAGCCTCCCAGTCTGTGGTACTCTGTTATGGAAGCTTGCACTGACCACTGTAAATGCCAAAAAAAAAAAAAAGTATTATGTCAAGTGGAGTGTTTTTTCAAAGTTAATCTTAAGAGGTCCACAAATTAGTAAATTTTCTTCAATTATTAGCACATATTTTTGAATGTCTTATAAAGTTGGAAAAAGTATGCAATAATACCCACAAAAACTTGATCCTGATAAGAATACCTTGAAATAAGGGACATCATGACAAGACTAATTTGATGAAGTCATGTCAGAGTGACCCCATTAGAAGGCAAAATCAATTTTTTTAAATTAACAAGTATTATGTACAGAGATAGCAATGACTCAATCTATTCCTGCCTGTCACCTATCCCGAGATGGTACAAGTAGTCAGGTTAGGTGCATGGTTACCTATTTTATTGCCCTTAACTCAATAACAAAACAGGTGAAAGTCATAGATTTTCATTTGTCTTTTTTTGTACTTCAGCATGTATCTGTATCAAATAGCCATACCAACTGCAACAAAACCATGTGTTTCTAACTGCTTATAAAGCCATTGTGTTTCTTATTTCACACATAATTGGTAGGAGCAATGCAGAAGCTACTATTTCAGGATAATTATATAGTTGACCCTTGAACAATGGGGGTTTAGTCACTGACTGTCCTGCACAGTCAAAAATCCCCATATAACTTCTGACTCCCCCAAAACTTAACTACTAATAGCCTACTATTGACCTTATCAATAACATAACAGTCGATTAACATACATTAAGTCTGTTACATGTGTTATATACTGTATTCTTACAATAAAGTAAGCCAGAAAAAAGAAAATGTTAAGAAAATTATAAGGAAGAGAAAATGTTTACTGAAAAATAATCCACATGTTAGTGAACTCGCACAGTTCAAGCCTGTGTGGTTCAAGGCTCAACTCTTTTTAACCATAGCAGTTCATGCTGAAATGATCCAAAGCAGTCCTCAAGACAGATAATCCCACTATAGCAATATCCTATATAATAAAAGCCTAATATGCTAAGTGTCCAGTCTTCCAGTAATCCATTCAACCAATCAAAGCACAATATGCTAATGATATGCTAAGGTTGCTCAACTGCTTGCTATGATGTGCACTGACCACCAGGGGGCAGACGCTCCAACTGGTAAGTTAGCTTGCTGCTGGGGTCCAGCAGATCAGGACTGAGTGAGACGGGCTGGACATACCCTGGAGTCCTCCAGCAGTCCCTCCCTAGCTGGCCAACCTCCTGTGTCCTTCCCTGGCCACGATCATGCACCGGTGGGGTCCTCAGCCTGGCCCGTGCCCTCTCACAACCCGGGACCCCTCAGGGGATGTCAGAGAGCCGATTTCAGCCCGATCCTGCAGGCTAGGCCGAGGGACCCCCTGGTGCACAAATTCGTGCACCAGGCCTCTAATGTCAAATAAAGACCTTCATCAGAAAGAAACAAAGCAAAACATTCTAGGAAGTTCTATTGACTTGATGGGCTATTGTGGGGAAAAGAATGATTTTCAAGTATCATACTTTCATCCCAAAAGAAAACAGGAATATCATATGGGGGGAGGGGAGCAAGAAAAGAGAACAAGTATGGAGGTCATACATACTTCAGTAAAAGTATATCATAGTAGCTACCCAGATGAGGGTAAAAAAAAAAAAGATATAAGCGCTCTCTGGAGCAGTAGTGTGATATACATCTATACCCACAAAAGCTTTCGACATGCATCCAAAAGTTCATTTAGACAACTCGTTCTTTATAAAAGGACTAGTGGCCCAGTGCACACAATTCGTGCACGTTAAAAGGGGATTAATTAGAGGAAATATTTTAATATTGCTATTTGCCCTTTCTCTATAATAGAAATATCAGAGATTAAAGAAACTTAGTAAAATGTATATGAAAATCTTCCACCTGTCAGAGTCTGGGGTGCACCACGAGACCCAGAGTCAAGTCCCCGTCCACCCACATGCGCCTCAAAATCGCATGAGACCCAGACCCGGCCAGCCCTCCCCCCCACATTGGGCTAGATCCAGATCCGGCCGGTCCCACCCTGTCAAGCCCCGTCAAGCGGGGGGCATGGCCTCAGGTCCCCCTGCCTGGCACTGGGGTAGGGGGCGGGGCCTCAGGTTCTCCATCAAGCCCTGCCTAGTTGGGGCCATAGCCTGAGTTCCCTTGGCCTGGCTCCAGGGTGGGGGACATGGCCTGAGGTCCCCCGTCAAGCCCTGCTGGGCAGGGGGCACAGCCTGAGGTCTCCCAGCCTGGTGCCAAGGCGGGGGGCGCAGCTTCAGGTCCCCTGTCAAGTCCCACTGGGCGGGGGCATGGCCTAAGTTCCCCCGACCCAGAACTGGGGGTGCACCTTGAGGTTCCCTGTCAAGCCCCGCTGAGTGGGGGGCATGGCCTGAGGTCCTCTGTCAAGCCCCACCTGGTGAGGAGCACAGCCTGAGATCCCCCCTGGTGGGGGGCGCAGCTGGGGCGGGGGGAGCACCTTGAGGTCCCCTAGCCCAGCACCAGGACGGGAAGCGCACCTTGAGGTACCCCGTCAAGCCCTGCCAGGCGGGGGGGCATGGCCTTAGGTCTCCTGGCCTGGCACCAGGGTGGGGGGTGCGGCCTGAGGTCTCCTGTCAAGCCCCACGGGGGTAGGGGAGGGCGTAGCCTCAGGTCCCTGCTGATTGGTCATTAAGGCTCCTTATGGTAACGTGGCCTCAACTGTGGGTGCAGCCATCTTTGTGATGAAGTGATGGTTAATTAGCATATTCCCTCTTTACTAGATAGGATGTCTCAATGCATCTCAGTTTAGTTGACTTTTCTTCCAAAAAGAAAGAAAGCAAATAAAAACCAACCAAACAAACAAACAAAACCAAAAAAAACAGCAAACGAGAATTTCTGTCCAATCTTTTTTTTTGTTTTTTTGGCTTTAAAATATTTCCATATGTGGAGATGAAAAAATCATTACACTGACTCTAACAACAACAACAAAAAAGTCCTGTTCTATAAACAAATCCAATATGTCTAACTTTGAATAACGGGGAGGTTCAAAGACAGTCAAATCTGGTAATGTGTCTTGAATATTACTTTCAACTAGTGACCCAGTGCATGGATTCATACACATTGAAAGGAAATTAATTAGAAGGTGGCTGGCAGGGTGGAACTGGGCGAGATGGGTTGGACACACCCTGGAGCCAACCTTCCATGGTTCCTCCCGGTATCTGCGGTGTGAGTGGAGTCCCTCCAGCAGGTAGGGTCCCTTGGCCTGGCCTATGGGGATAGGGCCAAAACTGGCTCTCCAACATCCCCCGACTGGTCCCGGAGTGCAAGAGGGCACTCTGCAAAGTTGCTATGGTACAGGGTGTGGAAGGAAAACACAAGTGTGCAGTAAACCAGATTCGAGGCCGACAGTGCCCCAGCAACAACATAACCCATGGTTGTAGGTGGAATCACACAGCCCCATGAGGAATTGGGCTCCCTCCTCTCTGGTTTCAGGGTGCGTCACCTGAGAACTGCCACTGCCAAGTCACTGCAGCTCAACAGCTCCTGAGTTGAGCATCTGCCCCCTAGTGGTCAGTGTGCATTATAGTGACTGGCTGGACAGGTGGAGGGACACTTAGCATATTAGCCTTTTTATAGATAGACTAGTGGCCAAGTGCACAAATTCGTGCACACTAAAAGGAAATTAGAAGAAATATTTTATTATTGCTATTCGCCCTTTCTCTATAATGGAAGTGTCAACCAAATTCACAATTGACAATAACAGATCAAAACACATATGTGCAATTGGTGCCAGTGAGAGCTTTATATGTATCATGTATGCATGAGTCAACTTAGCCTTTTATATATACAGAATAAACTTGCTTAATTAGACCTGCTTTCTGATTTAGCTCAACTTTTTCCAGCCCAGTGAAGCACCCCAACTTCTCTTTCAGGTAATTGTCAGCAACACCGCAGTAAATATCAACACGAAGCACATTATTATTGTAGATCACCCACGGAGAATAAAGGGTAAAATATTTAACACATTAAGTGCTAAGCCTGTTTTGTCTTCCTTTCTGTTTAGCCCACGATATACGATTTCACTGATATGCTGGCACCACCAGTGACTGACCGGTCCAGATGGAAAGTATAATGTCAGTCACCGGTGACTGACATGGCACTTAATGTGTTAACTGTAGCAATGCTTGAATATATTCTGCACAACGAGAAAACCTGAAGTCATTTTCTAGGTCCACCATTTCTTACTTATTTTCAGTTGGGTCAAGTTTCTAAGCTTTCTAAATCTCCATTTTTTGGCTAATGAAAAAAAAAATAGGATTCCACCGAGTCTCCTATCTACCTACTCCAGGACTTCTGTGTGGATCAAATGAGATGAGGCACGGGAAAACACAGACATTTGGGTAAAGTGTAAATGTTTCCACCTGGCTATAAAGCAAGTTGTGTTCCTGGGCTGAAGAAACTGCAAGGAGGCTAGTCACTAGGGAGAGGAAGCTGGGTGTTGCTACGTAACATCATTACCTGGCGCCCACAGCCAACATTTCTGGGCTGGGCTGGGCTGGGCTGTGGGCCGCATTTTGCGCCATGGTAGTGCCAGCTGCGATTTGGTGGGCTGTCACTCCAGGATGGTGGCGGGGCCTGTGTCCCACTTGAAGGAAGCCAAGTGTTGCTTTGTCAGTGCCAGGTCCGTGCTGCTGTTTCTCTGTAAATGGCCAGTGTGCATCACAGCAGCTCCTGCATTGAGTGTCTGCCCCCTGGTGGTCAGTGCATGTCATAGCGACCGGTTGGATGGTGGGAGGGACACTTAGCATATTAGCCTTTTATACATATATAAATAATAAGTACAAATGTTAAAACCTTCCTTTAAATAGCTTTCTTCCTTCTGAAATAAAGGAGGGAAAGAAAAGGAGGAAGAGAAAAAAGGAAGTAAGAAGTGAAAAAAATCACCAAAGTACAAATTGAAGCAAGATAAGGAAAAAGAAACCTTAGCATCATCTGGCTGTGCCTTAATAAACTTCTGGGTGCAAAGTTAATTTTCCTTTCACTAGATTGTCTCACTTCAAATAACCAGATGAATTCTGCCAAATCTGTACAGTTACAACAAATGGCAAGTCAAATGGGAACTGTGTTTTCTACTTTCTATTATTAAGACAAACTCTCTGAGCCAGAGAGCTATACAAGTATCTCTCACAGGATTCCCACAGGAATGTTTATGTTTACCCAGGTCCATGAGTTTAGAATCTAAACCTTTTAGATATCAAATGTGGACAATGTAAGTTCCATTCAGAAGGCACCTCCCCCTTCCTACAAATCAACCATGTATGACCAAGGCGCTTCAGTTGTTAGTAACAGAATACATATCTAATACAAGTATGCTTCATACAAATATTTGAGAAACTCAGTAACATTCTTCATTGCAACAATGATATAACAACGGGCTTCAAAATGTGACTGAGATTTGGATACAACATATAACACCTGTAAAATTTCATCAGGTCACTAAAATTAGATTTCACCTGTGGTATCTATAGCTAAGAGTTACATAAATATAAGAACTATAAATACACATAACTTACTAGACTTCCCCCCTACCAGAATAACTTCTAGATTATAATGACGTTCAAAGAATCATGAAAATAAAGCAACCAAATAAATTATTTATATTCAAGTTTGCACCATGCTTTAACCTGAGAACATTCTTTTAAAAACTTAAATATAGTACATAAAAATAGTCACAAGACAACCATGACTTCATCCATTCAGGCTTTCCACAATGGGGGCTAGATATTTTCCAGTTTTATGGGAAAAAACAATCTTAAACGTGTATCAAAATTTTAAATGTTCCAGAATATTTTGATGGTTTATGAAGACAACATAACAAGTGTTGCCCTCCATGCTTGTGATTCTTTCCAAAGACCTGAAACCTAGGAAAATTTTTGGACATCAATAGACTATTATTGAACCAACAATCCTCTATAACAAAAGAGACTCTTGACTTTTATTTGGATACAACTAGTGGTGGTGATACCACTGTAATTGAAATCTCTAAAAATTTGCAGTGAAATCTGCTACATTTTAATATCCATAAAATGATCTTTAATGTGATTTTCCACAGTAATAATTTTTTTTTAAAAAAAGGCTGTGTTTCTCTCTTCTGAATGAGAAGTGATATGAAAGGGAACTAATTTGTAGGGAAGCCCTTAGTGCCAAGCATTAACAGGCACTTCACAAATGTTATAGCACTTATTTTCCTCGATTATCCTAGCATTCACCTGTCAATAGCTTCACAGAGAGTTTCAGAAACTTTCCAGCATGGCTACCCTAGCTGGTATGGCTCAGTAGATAGAGCAACCGCCCGCAGGCTGAAGGGTCCTGGGTTTGATTTTGAGCAAGGGCACATCCCTTAGTTGTAGGCTCAATCCCCAGACATGGTTGGAGGTGTGTGTGGGAGGCAACCAATCAATGTGTCTCTCTCTTATTAATGTTTCTCTCTGTGTCTCTCCCCCTCCTTTCCACTCTTTAAAAATCAATGGAAAACTATCCTCAGATGAGGATTAACATGCACAAAAAAAGATTACATGCTAAGTGTTTTCTCAGACAAGTTAAGTACACACAGTTCCTCTGTAACAGTTTCTCATATCTCATGGCTCCAAAGTCCCCTCACCATTCTGGCATAAAAGGAAAAAAGTTTGGAGTATGAGGATTTATTTACCTGGTACATAACCTGTGTAACTTTAGACAAATCATTTAAACTTTCTGACCCTCAGGATCCTCATTTAATGAATGAAAATAATAAATGTCAGGTAAGACACAGTAACGACAGGAAGGTAGTACCCCCAAAGAACCTAAAAACAACAATCTCCTAAGACTCAAATGACAAAAATAACATAAAATGAATCAGAAAAGAGATACACAGACATAGCTAGTTAGCAACATTGAGTAAAGTATTAGGTTGAACCATATCAAATTGTTCCTGTTCTCAATGAAAGATTATCACTTATCAGTAATTTTTAAAATTCAACCTAATATTTAACCTCTCCAAGGCTTGGTTTTCCTCATGTACAAAACTGGGAGACAAAGATACCTACATCATAGGTTAAAAACATTTTATAATCTACTGCACATAATGACTTTAGCCACTTGCTCTGAGTTAATTATCCTAATATGCAAATGGTCGTTACAACGTGAAGTGTAACAACCCACCGCTTAATGACCAGATCTTGTATCAGCAGGAGGGTGGGGCAGCGAGCTACAAGCTGGCGGCGCAGCAAGCTATGAGGGGGGAGGGAGGAGCTACAGGAGGGCGGGGCAGCGGGCAGAGAGCTACTGGAGGGCAGCAGCGAGCTACTGGCACGATACTAGTATAAAAATAAATAGTAAAACTCAGATGCCTCCTGGAAATCAATCATTTGGCCTCTCCAACTCACACAGTCCCCCTCCAGTTCCTATCAATACAATAGTAATCCCTACCTATGTATTGCAAAGGCCAGTAGTGAGAAGCTAACCCACAAGAACATGCCATGAGGCAGACTTCCAGGTCCTGGGAGGCCAGTGCAGACCTCAGCCACTGTTGCTACAGGGAACATCTGGCTCTGGACTCTCCCTGTGGAAATGAAGACTCTCCCTTCTTCTGTCTAATCTCCTGGCTACCTGGTCATTTATTCTGGGTGAGCATGCAAATGTTACAGGCACTATTCTATCTCTGTCCTTAACACACCAGCAGCTGCAAAAGGCATTCCAATGGGAGCTTAAAAACTGGAACAACCACCCAGCTAGTGTGGCTCAGTGGCTGAGCATCAACCCATGAACCAAAAGGTCACTGGTTCAATTCCTGGTCAGGGCACATGCCTGGATCTCGAGCTTGATCCCCAGTAGCAGGTGTGCAAGAGGCAGCTAATTGGTGATGTTTCTCTCTCATCAATGTTTCTATCTATCCCTCTCCCTTCCTCTAAAGTCAATAAAAACACATTAAAAAACAAACACAAAAAACAACTGGAGCAATAAATCTCTTGCTGAGAGACCCTTCTGAGTTGACAACCCCTGAGATTGTTATTCTATGATGACCGAAAAAGGGCCACCAGGAATTCTAAAAATGGGATCAGAAGAATTTGCAATTTTTTTTTAAAGCTTATGAGACATAAGGTTTCCACCAGGATCTGCACTTTCAAACCATGACTCAGGTTCTATGACACAATAAATCTAATTTTAAAAATACACATATTAAAAGTTTAGAAAACATTTGTGTGCCCGTAGACAACCAGCACAGACTGACTAATGTTGGCCGCTATCCTTTCATTTAAATCAATTAAAATGTTGTCAATAATTAAGTCTTCATAGAAACTTTATGTCCTTTCTTGGTTTAAAGTTATTCCTTAAAATAAGCAAAAACTACTTGCCCTAAAACCTCTTCCTGCCTCCACAACAACCTTTTGTTAACTGTTTAATTTTCATTGTGGTAACTTTATATGCACTATCTTACGTTATCCCCCAAACTATTGTTATCTTCATGTTAGAAATGGAAAGTGCTCTAAGGATTTCAATAACTTTTCCAAAAATTCACACCCAGGCATTCTGATTCCAGAGCCAGCCCTCCTTACCACTCTGCTCTGCTGCCATAGATAAGCTGAGGAGAACTGTAATACTTCATTAATTTAGGCCCCATCTAAAAAGGTACAGCTGGGATTAACTGTTAAACTATCAGGTAATACTGGATTTGTTAGGATGTTAGATGGTATGAGCTATTAAGATAGGAAAGTATTTTAAAGTACCTCCAAATATCTCAGAGTACCTATTTGTCCTTACCTCCCCCCCCCCCCCCCCCCGCATGGTCGCAGCCCGTCCACCCCCGTTCATGCCCTCACCCCCTGGTGCTTGTATCCATTGATTACGCTTATACTAGTATGCATGCATACAAGTCCTTTGGTTGATCTCTCCCCCTTAGGCCCACCCTCTTAAAGCAACTACCACTCTAACCGACAGCTCTCTGCTGGACAATATGTTTGCCTCCTCTGATTATTCTCAAAGTAGAATCAACAGAATTATGAGTTTCTAAGTGTCCTGACAGGCCTTAGAAGCTGTCTCGTTCAAACTCTCACGGAGGGCAGAAGTCCGCTGCTTCAATGAGAAGGATGTCTGAAAAGTGGAGGGCACAACCTTCTCCCTCATGAGAGAGCTCTTCCCATTTCTCAACAGTTCTAATTGTCCTGAAGTTCTTCCAAAAGGCAACTTTTAGTCCTCATCATATACAGGATTTTTTAATTCATTTCTTTTTCATAAGCCATGTCATCTTGCAGCAATCACCAATTTTGCTGCATTTCCTGTAGCTGTAAAACACTGGAATTTATTCTGCTGCTGTGAAAACACAATACTGTCACCTAAAGCAATATCCCTCCTGCCTCTCAGCAATCTTGCAGATTAAACAGAATGTGCTCTCCTTCAGGTCAGGCAGGGCCACCGACTGTGGATAGCTAAACAGCCAAACAAAACAGACCCCTTGCGGTTATTGGAATGAAACGACTCAGGAACTGTTTGGTCCAATTTAGTCTAATACCAAGAAGGATAAAAGATTAATAAAGTAACTTATTTGAAGTTGATGCTATATAATCTGTTTGATAAAACTAGAACAACATCGAAACTTTCACACGAGGCAGCTTTGCATCGCGGACAATACTTTGCAGGGATGCTGAGGGTCAAACAAAATGTACAGGCAGTGCAGATGTCACAGGACATGAAGTCCAAGTTCTCCTTCTTAGCCAATCAATCATTGGAAAGTGGTTTTATGAAAGGAATTTAAAATTCTTCTAAAGGGAAAAAAGAGAAGCAGATCCAAATCCTTAAAGAATTTGTCCCAAAAAGGTGTTCTCAGGTAAATAAAAATGTCTTGGTTGGAACACCCAGGACAATGTTATAAGATAAAAGCAACCATAGACTAGAAGAAAGTAGGGATTCACTCCTATATAAAAGGGGTGTTTGGTCAATCTTTAGGATAAAAAAATATGTATCTGCCTGAACTATCAGCCATACATATGGAGATCTGTAGCTGACAGTGAAAAGGAGGAAGGGAAAGAGACTGTAAATCTTTTTCCATGGGACTGAGCCAACACGCTCATTCCTGATAAATTACGCTATTCAGGGACAGAGTATCAAAATCTCCTCAAATTTGACCTTCAGACAATTAAGACAGCCTTGTATAGCTACTCAGAAGAACAATACACCATGGTTCCATTTTCCAACTGAAAGAAAATACCATAATGTGGTATTAAATGCCATAATAATTATGCTACCACAAGATGACAATGCTAAATCTCATGGTAACCTTCCACTGATTCATGAGACCCCTATAATGATTAATGTAAGTACTTGGGGGATGATTTAACTATGAATTGCGCCTAGGGTGCTTACTATACAAATATTTACTCAGAGAATTCATTCCAAGCCTTCTTTTGGGCAGTGGTTCCTGGTCTCAAATCACAGCATATTTCATATTTACTGAGAGCAATTCCTAGTTTTCATATATTTTATAATATGGGAGAAATAGGGATGAAAGAATGAAAGATAGAATGGGAAGGAGAATGAGAAAAATAGGACTGAGAAAGAGAAATGGGTGAGTGGGGGAATAGACAGGAGAAATTAACATCTTTATTTTTGAGATAAACAACACACTTATATTTGCACCAGAAAACACTACTGAAGGGACATATCAAGTACTTCCACAAATTCAAACACACACACCCAACCAGACACCACTGAGTACCACACAGTTCTTCTAAAAGAAACAGAATGGTGGTGGCGACAGAAATAATAGTCAGTTGAGAAGATAGCACACTGAATCAAAATGGGCTCATATTTTTGCTGTCAAAACAAGTTTGTTTTGTAAACCAAAGCTGTCTTAACCTGGAGAGAATATTATCTCAAACCATCCCTGGTTTTGTGCAACTCACATACTTTTAATAGGCTACATATCGATCCGTCTACCCCCTACACTAACTTATAAAGTGCTAATTTTAAGGAAATGAGGAATGTTCTCTTAAGTATGGTATGCTTACTAGTATACCAATTTGCTTATCTCTGAAAGAGCTGAACACAGTGAAGAAAGTGCTTGTTTTACAGACACTAAAATGGAACACAATGATCTTAAAGGATATTTAATGCAATAACCACCTAATGGCAAGTCAATTATGTAAAATCAACTTTGATTGCAATTAATCATCTATCTCTTTTATATATTTGTGAACTATCTTGTTGATATAGCATTATACCAGTTTGGTAGTCACAGGAACATTTGACAAGATGTGTTTTCAAGAACACATTGTACAAAAGTAAGAATCAAGGAAACTGCAAAATTGTTACCTCACAGGACAATTTGAGAATGTTGCAATGGATGTTATTTGTTAACTTTTAAAATTCTTAGCACTAAAACAAAAAAATTCTTATTACTTCACTGAAATTCCTTTATACATAAACAAGGGGGAGACATTCATCTACCAAAAGAGTTCAATCTTTAAAAAAATAAATTGGGTGGGGGGGGGGGAGGGACTGGTAGAGAAGATGAATGGAGTTTGGATGTGGGCAAATAGATGGATACAGGGGAAGAAATGCTGAAATTAATTCTAGACTCTAGAACAGCAGAGCGAAAAGATTCCCCCCTTCCCCTGTACAGGGCAAAGGTAACAAGTAGAGCATGCTGGGCTGAGAAAGAAAGGGGAAAGATGAAACAAAATGTGGCATTATATTACAAATCGTATTTTCTACAAGCAAAAGCCTATTTTTCCACAGTTCCAAGCCTCCAGGAGCACTTAGGATGGCCTTTCTAGTGGGTTAGGGTAACTGCATGTTTGAGTTAAAATAAAGGTGACCATATGACGAAGGGTTTGCCAAGGACAGTCTTACGATTGTCCAAGACCAGTGACCAGGTGTAGTTATTCATTTCACCTATTTTCACTCTCTATCGTGTCCTGTTTGTATGGAACTTTATATGGTCACTCTAAGTAACAATGGAAATCGACCTCAGTGTAAAACATCTTTCCTATAGGGGAAAAAAATGCTCCATCTGACAACTGAAAATGGAGACACAAAATGTTCAATTAGAGATTGCCTATCCTAATATATAAAAACCCTGGGTCCATCACATCCACAACGACCGGAGGCTCAACCAACCGGAAGTCAGTCCTGCAGTTAGTGCTGGGTTGCTGTGGCGACCCAGCACTGACTGCTAAGGGGGCTGCAAATCAGGCCTGGAGAGAGGCCTGAAGAGAGAAGCAGGGTCTGATCCGTAGCTTCTGTGGCAACTGTTGATCAGCACTTACCTCTCTCTTTCTCTCCAGCAGCCGTGCCTCCATTTCTCTCTAGGCCTCCACCGGGGTTGCTGATCAGCCCTGACTTTCTGATCAGGCTCCGTTGATAGGCCCAGAGATGCTGACTGGCATAGAAACTGACCAATCAGAACCAAATCTGGGTCAACTGTGAGGAGCCAATAGCTGCCTAGGAGGTGGAGCTTTTGACGCTGACTGGCATAGAAACCAACCAATCAGAACCAAATTAGCCCAGCAGAGGAAGGAAGTTAGGGGCAAGATTAGGCCTGCAGGGGAGGGCAGTTGGGGGCAAGATCAGGCTAGCAGGAGAGGGCAGTTGGGGGTGACCAAGCTGACAGGGGAGAGCAGTTGGGGGCAATTGGGCCAACAGGGGAGCAGTTAGGTGTTAATCAGGCCAGCAGGGGAGTAGTTGGGGGTGATCAGGCTGGCAGGCAGAAGCAGTTAGGGGCAATTAGGCAGGCAGGCAGACAAGCAGTTAGGAGTCAGCAGTCCCGGATTGTGAGAGGGATGTCTGACTGCTGGTTTAGGCCTGATTGCTCAGGCCTAAACTGCCAGTCGGACATCCCCCGGGGGGTCCCAGATTGGAGAGGGTGCAGGCTGGGCAAGGGACCCCCCCCGCTCACCTTGCACAAATTTCACGCACCAGGCCTCTAGTCTATAATAATAAAAGCGTAATATGCTAAATAGACCAGATGTCCTCTGGACGAAGCCGGGGCTGAGAGGGAAGCCTGGGTCCCAGGTGCCAGAGGGAAGTCGGTGCCAGCAGCCAGGGGAAAGAAGGCCTACTCTTGCATGAATTTTGTGCATCGTGCTTCTAGTATCTAGTAATACCTATTTGGTCCAGCAATACTGCTTTGGAGTCGTCTCACCAACTTTGTTTTGTTGTTTTTCCTCTGAAATCAACCTAAAATATCACCCAAGTTACGTCTTCCAATAAATGTCATGCTATAATTGTTTTTTAAGTGTCACAGTGAAAATAAGTAACTACATTAAAAAGTTACTACTGCCCTGGCCAGTATTGCTCAATGATTGGAGCATCACCCCAGGCAGTGAAGGATCCCAGGTTCAATTCCTGGTAAGGGCACATATTCAGTTTTTGGATTTGATCCCCAGTTGGGGTGTGTATGGGAGGCAACTAATTGATGTTTCTTTCTCACATCAATGTTTCTCTCTCCTTCTCCCTTCCTCTTCCTCTAGAATCAATGGGGGGGAAATATCCTCAAGGTGAAGATTAAAAAGTAAAGTTACTGCTTCAATCACTCACACATTAAGTAGTTAGTGTCTACTATTTGCTGGATACTAGTCTAGACACTGAAGGCACACCTGCCATGGAGTTCACATTCTAGCAGGGGTAAGACAAACAATAAACTAGCATATATTTATATACTGTGTGGTAGAGATAAGTACTATGGAGAAAAATAAATCAGAGTAAGAGAGTGCAGGGTGGGAGGAGGAGAAGGGAGTAAGGAAGCAAATCACATAGCTATCTGGAGTTTGAAGGGCAAAGAACAGAATCAGCCTAGTGTATTAATATTAACTGAGTTAATGGCAGAAGAGAAGGGAGACAAGTAGACTAGTTAGAAGGCTATTAGAATTAATAATCCATGCCAAAGATAATGGTGATTTGGATCAAAGTGATGATGGTGGGGGTGTTAAAAATGGCTAGATTCTAGATATAATAAGAAAGTTTTTCTTTCTAAATAATTTTAGATTTACAGAAAATTTGCCAAGATAGTACAGAGTTCCCATATAACCTTCACCCAGGTTCCGCAATTGTTAACATCTTATTGTATATTTGTCACAACTAAGAAGCCAACTTTGGCATATTACTATTAACTAAACTCTAGACTTAATTTGGATTTCACCAATTTTTTGGATCATTTTTAAGGCAATGTTAACTGGATGTACTGATGAAATGGTGATGGAATATAAGAACAATAGGTCAAGGGTATCTCTAAGGTCTTGGCTGAACAGCTGGAAGGATGGACTTGTCATTTCCTGGGATGAGAAAGACCATGTTTGCAGACCAAGTTTGAAGTTGGCTATGTTAATGAGACTCCTATTAAAAATCCAGTTGGATATGTCCCATAGGCAGCTGGTTTTATGAACATAGGTTTCAAGGAAGAGTATGTACTAGTTTGAGAGAGAGTTTAAAAACCAAAATTGCAAGGAGTTGACACTTAATTGCATATGATGAGCATAAAAGAAACTAAAAATGACTCCCAGGTTTCTAGGCAACAAAAAACAGGTAAATGATGTTAGAGAAATTTTTTTTAATTTTAGCCCTCTCTTAACTAATATCCACATTTTACCATAATTCTCTAAAATGAAGCTACAAATATCAACTGTCAAAATTTCAGTAATAACCTTTAAAAATTAACACATTTTGCAGAAAGTATTATTTAAAAAAAAAGAACATATATCAAACTTTTCTTGGTAAAAGAAACACAAAATTTTTTGGCAAAATTATAAGAGATTAGAAAGGTACAAAATTGAGATTGTAAAGTTTACTTCTATACAAATATATTCAAACATTCATTTCTTCATTCCTGCTTTTCAGACTCAGACTGATGAACTATCGTCGTTCAGAGTGAAATTTGGAGCAAGTGATTCTGATAATGACTTTCAGAAGGGTAAGAAATTTTAAAAAGATATTAACAAAAGCTTATCAATGAAAATACAGAATAACCTATAACAAAAAGGAAGAACTCGGGCACATCTATAATAATTCACACTTGACAAAAGACCTGCTGACATGTCTTATTCCAAATTATATGTGTATGAAGTTTAAATATCAGTATTTTCAGATTTGAATGTTAAAAAACAATGAAAAATGCTTTCTCAATTCAGTTCCTTCCAAAGAGAAAATGAATGATGAAAACTATCATAGGCCATGACAGAACATAATGGCAATTTTATACCCTGGCCTTGCTGGGTAAATGGGCTGGAATTTTACAACATAACCAAAAAAACTATCTTAAAAAAAAAAATCAGAGTTTAGAGTGCATGCATATGGCTTTCAACAAAGAAGTTACATTTTCAAGCAACCATTTGGGTTTCCAAATTTCCATCCCTCCCTTCCATATCCATCACTATCATTACCTCTAGCCCAGACTTTTGAAAGGGCCACTTAGCTAAGCTCTTCCTCCTACTCACCGATCTGACAGTCACAAAAATTGAGCTTAATTCCTAACTGGCTTTACACTTGACACCAGGGCTTTACCTCTTTAAACCTCAGTTTCTTCACCTGTGTGAAGGAAATAAATATATCCTCTTATCTACCTCTCAAGGTTGTTATGGGAATAAGTTAAATGATGGATGTAAAAGTTATTGATAAGGGCTTCTGTTCGGGTATTATAATAATACTAGAGGCCCAGTGCACAAAAATCGAGCACTGGTAGAGTCCCCAGCAGCTGCCGGCCTGGCCTCCCTCCCTTCCCCTGGCTGGCCCGCCCCCTGATCGAACTTCCAGTCAAGGGAACAATTTGCATACTACACTTTTATTATATAGGAGGATTCCTGGCACAAAGACATAATCATGTTATCACCAGGACACAAACTCTTCAAGGATTTTTTGTTACCCATTGGATCAGAACAAGTTCAGTGGCATGGTACATCTGCAATATAACCTCAATATATCTCACTCAGGCTTTACCTCCTCATAAAATAATCCACTTTTAGTCACATTAGACTAGTTTTATCAGACTGTACATCTTAACTCATTGGTGAATTAAGAAATCATGGAGTGGGCTGTGGTGATCATTTTAACTCATTGGTACATCTTAACTCATTGGTGAATTAAGAAATCATGGAGTGGGCTGTGGTGATCATTTTTTTAAAGGAAATAGAAAAACTCTCCGTATATGAAGCATAGGAAGCGTAGTATTGTTTTTGTGAAATTTTTCTTTCCATGTTGTACTTATTACTAACAAGGAATGTCAAATGTGTTTCTTACTCTAGGGTCCAGGCAAAACAGTGTGGCAACCCGTATGGTGAACTATTCCCTCTTCTACAACTACACCTTCATGATCTTTAATCATCTAGCCATATCAATAACATTCCTTGCACCCGACTACCCTTCAACCTAAACTTTCTGGGTCTCCTTTCCTTACCTGAAAAATGGTACTAACACAAATAGCCATCTCACAGTGTCGCTATGGACAGCAGTTCAAAGTCCTTCATTACTAGGTTTTAAAAGAGATGAGCTTTTCTCTGCCCTGTCTTCTTTCCTGATTGCAAACCCATATGACAAGGTAAAGAAGTAATGCTGGTAATCTTGACCACTGGACACAAAAGAAAAATGAATCCAGTGGACACCGAGCTGTAATATCTATAAAAGTATGAGTTTCTAAGCTATTATTCGTATGAAAGAAGCCTTTAAGTTAAACCATTTATGGAGGGCTACCTGAAGACTGAGTATAACAGTATTTCCTTGCTGCCTAAGGACATAAATTAATAACCATCAGTACTACAACAAAATGGTGCCCCTCGGGTCTACTGAGAATCCTGAGGGCTCTGTGTCCCTATGTTACTGTGATTTTCAATCATGAGGTTTACTTTATTAATAGTTTTTCTATAAATTTTCCTTGCTGTTGAGTTAGCTCATTTCACTAATTATAGGTGACTGGCATTTAACTATCTGTTCTAATTTGCTATTTATTTTTTGTAACCTCATAACTCACAAAATCATGTTTGTAGGACTGTGACTGAAATGCAAATCAATGTGTGATGGGTGCAGACCTTCCTGGAGGCAGACACATGGCATGCCCAGTGCCCAGGTGTTGTGACTTCTACGTTGACTGGTCAGAGGCTTTTGTTCACTTGCTGATTCTTGACTATGGTAGTCAATTTTCAAATACATGAAGTACTGTATCAGGGATATTAGATTTCAATTTTTAAAATTAATTATTTGCATAAATTTATAGGGAAACCTCCCAAGGTGAAGAATTAAGTGAAATTTTGGCTTATTCTTCAAAGTTCCACCTTTCTATTCAGACTACTCAATATATGTATATGTAAAAATACTAAAACCTGAGCTGAATACATAAACACATGCCCCTGCTCACAGCTCTTCATGGCTTTCTACCACCCACTAATAAAGTGCAGTCTACTTATTATAATATTCAACACCCTCTATTTCCAGCCTCAACTAGTACTGCTCACTTTGAGAATATGTAGCCCTCCAGGGGGGAAAAAAAAACTGCTGATAGTAACTTGGGACTTCATGCTCCCTTTCTTCTATTTGATGCCAACTTTGTACATTCAACCTCGCTCATCATGAATATAATATTTCTATGGTCCATACAATTAACACTTCAGGAACACTTATCTTGATTTATGCTATAAAGCCACACTCAAATGGCCTCCCTTCCTGGAATGCTCTTTTTTTTTAATCCTACAAACAAAAAATAACCTCTCCAACTTCTGAATTATTTGTACCTTGCATCATTCATGGGTGGTGCTGCTACTATAATAATGTCCATCATTGTATGTTTTTTACTAGTTCTGCCTTATAGAACAGAAGTGGAATGCAAGATTTTGGACTCAGTCACTTATCAAATGTCAGTCTTTGAGAAAAATTATTTCTTTAAGTTCCAGGTCCCTCATCTGTCAAATTGAGTTGAGAATATCTAGATGTGAGTACTAAATAAAATACTTGAAATGGCCTTCTGTTATAGAACTCTGTTCTCCATAAGCAGTCAGCATATGATAGGTGCCAAGTTTGGGAAACCTCAGGGCAATCTTATACTCTGTCCCCACATTCCACATTCCCCACTCAGAGATTCTAATGAGAGGAGGGTGAGGATGGAAAGAGGTAGATATGTACATTTTAAGACATCTTTCAGTGATTTGGATTCAATATATCCCAATCCTAATTGAACCACTGATTTAGATTTTGTGAAATTCAGAACAAGACTGGCTGAGACGGCCACACACACACACACACACACACACACACACACACACACACACACACACACACTGAGTGTCCAGATTATTATGATCTCTGAATGCATAATAATCTGGCCACTCAGTGTATATCCTATATAATAAAAGGCTAATATGCAAGTTGTCCCCTTGACCAGGAGTTCGACCAGCAGACAGGCAGGCCAACTGCCCATGTCCCCTCCCCCTGGCCAGGCTGGCTGGACCCCACCCATGCATGAATTTATGCACCAGGCCTCTAACACACACACACACACACACACACACACACACTGAGTGGCCAGATTATTATGATCTCTGAAGGCATAATAATCTGGCCACTCAATGTATATTCATGCTGATTACGGTTAACATTTTTATAGTGATTCATAAACTCACCAAGTCCTTACACATTTATTATCACCAAAAGAGACCTGGAAAGCTGCCAATGCAGGCAACATCACTACCACTGTTCTACAGAAGAGGAAACTGAGACTCATGGGAAAGATGACTGCCCAGAATTCCAAAGCTTACTGGCAAGAAATGAACCTCCAACTTCTATTTCCAAGTCTCATGCTCTTTTAGGAGAGTGCTAACAACTTGGAAGTTAATGATAAAAGCCGACCTTAAACTCAAAAATCTATGATTTAACATTGCTGAACTTACAATGCTGACCGTGGTATCATTCAATCTTAATTTTGTCTTTTACTTAAGAGATGACTTACTTTTTCTTCCTTTTTTTCACTTTCTGTCATCCTCAAAGGAACACTACAAAAATGCCATGTACCAGCTGTACTGAGAAGGGCAAAAATCTTAAGAGTGGATGGATGCCAGGAGGCAGTGATCAATAGCAGTTGTGTTTAGAATTTAGATGAGACTCATGTAAAGAGCAATTCAATGAGTCTGAAGCCCTATGAAAATATACTTTATAGTTTCTAATGAAAGCTGCACTAATATAAATAAATGTATAAGCTTGAGAATGTATATCATTTCTAACTAAAGGAAATGAAATGACTTTATGAAATAAAAATCAAATGTGTCTTAAGGGAGAAACGATTTACACAGCTGAAAATCAAGATGGGTAAAATACCTAGTTTTAATTCTAACACTAATTATGTTATAGCCCAAAGACAGATAAGCAATATGATTCTTGATAAAGAATCTTTTGGATCATGTATACATTATTTCTGTGTATTCCAAGCTTCACATTTGATCTGGAATTGCAAAAGTTTTACTCTCCCTAGTAAAGATAAAACAAGGCTACATTAACAAAAGAGTTTACTTCCTCCTTAATGCTGTAAATTCTTACTGCTGGACCAGGTACATGACAATAAGTACCATCAAATTTATGTTTTTCTGTAGGTGGGGAAAGCAAGAGAACAAATACTTAATTCTCACAAAATATGCACAGAGCATATTTGAATAAAAAGAGTCTAGGGCAAGAACAAGGTAAACCCAATGAAAAAAGTCTACTTGTGGGAAGTTAATACACTTCTTTATTAAATGATCCTTCAAGCTTTGTATCTTTCCCAATTTCTCTGGTCACTTATTAACTTAATGAATATATATTTCAATGTATGAAGCTAAAATAGTTTCATAAAGAATTATTCATATTAATGTCCATTTCATCATCCTTGTGTTCCTTATTCCTTATTTCAATTTAATAGCTCTCAGAGTTCTCTCAGATGACAGGAACAGTACAAAGCTGCACAACATTCCAAGGTCATCAAACCACCTCAAATTCAGTATAGAAACTTAGAAATTCACTGATGTGGGGAGGTCTCTGACCAGCCCAATAATTACTGTGTCCCCTTTTAGAAAATATAATTTTTCTTTTTATTTTGCATGGGAATCAAAAGAATAATTATCTTCTCATTTGGGAGAAAACATTTTATAAATTTTAGGAGATAAAACATCATATTTCTTGAAGCAAGGGGATTTAAAACAAAATGTGTATTGGAAAAATATAAATTTTTAATTTTCTTTCATAGCTTTCATAAAACATGGATGACTCTAGGGACTAAGGCCCTAATACTCCTAGAGTTACGAGAGTTACCCATAACGCACTATAGATTCCTGAATCCACAGATTAAAATATCTAAGCTGAAAGTACATACAGATAAAATAAGCTTTGTCACTTAAGTATGACATTCGGAAAATGCACATATAATAATCATACAGCTTGATGAATTTTCACAAGACTGCATCCCTGTAGTAAAACTTTTTCAACTGTCAGATGACTATAATGTTTCCACTTATTACATAAACTCATTCATCAAATAGGATAATCTTAATGAAAATGATATGAAAAGGATAGTACACTATGTAATGTTACAGAAAAATATACCAACATACTTCATAAACAACAAATTCTGGAGTTCTCATCAAGTAAAGAGATCTTTGAATCCCATGATATATATAAAAAATAAAGACTTGACAGGCAAAGGAAAACTATTTCCACATAAAACATTGCAGACATCTGCCTACATCTTTACCCAAAGCAAGAAAATATGGCAAACAGGAATCATTTAATGTTGCTGGTAACAATAACTGCAGTAATAAACAACAATTAGCTAAATAGAGCTTTATAATTACAAGACATTTCATATAATTCTTTAGAGGATAAAAAATAAGATGTAAGTGAGAAAAAAAAGTTCTTTTCAATACCATTGATTACCTCCAGTAACAAATTCTTGTAGCCACCATTAACTTTTCTTTTTAGAACACTGGTTACAGTGCTCTGAAGAGAAGTCTTCATGGCTTAAGAAGGGCAATACAGCTTGGTCACTCAATAGCCCACACAGCCCTGCAGTGAGTAAAAGTTCATCTTCCAACAGGGCGTACCTTATTCATAAAAAAGTTATTTCACAGGAGTGGATACCATTAATACTTGAAAATTAAGAATCGGCTTCAGATAATCCAAACATAATTCATTCGAACTTTATTTTTATGGATATTATCTTTAATATTAATGAAGTTTGTCCATGTCTGAATTAGTCATGATTTCTGAGACTTCTTCTGTCCTCTACTCTACAAGGAAAGAGGCAAAGAAGCATTGAACAGACTGTCAAACTACATTGGGAAGACAGGGGAGGTTGGGCGAGAGGGGCTGTAAGAGACCAACCGAAGGACTTATACGCATGCATATAAGCACGACCAATGGATATAAGACACTTTGGCGGGGGGGGAGGGCGGGCAGGTGAAGGCATGTACTGGGGGGTAGGGGAGGTCGGGGGGAGATCAATAGGGGAAAAAAAGGAGACATATGTACTACTATTTGTAATACTTAAAACAATAAAAAAAATGGTAAAAAAAATAAATAAATAAAATAAATGAAGACTAGCTAAAAAAGAAAAAAGAATCAACTTTATTCTATCACTCAGCTCCAAAATTAGGAATGGCATTTAGGAATTGTTACAAAACATGTATTTCCATTCTCCTTTTTCTATGTTTCATTTCTTTTCCCCATGAACTTTGTTGGGGGACATAGCCTTCTCTTTAAAAAATGGTGGCATTCTCTTCCTCCCTTTCATCCCTGCTACCTATTGTCTTAGATATTTGACTGTTACACATATGGCTGGTCCTATTTATACACCACATGACAGTGATTTCCACCTCTTCTGGTAAAAGAAGTTTAACACAAAACTATTTACAAGGTAACAATAACATTTGGTAAATGTCATTTAAGAAAAGATAAGACTTCTAAAGGTACTATATATTTAGCAATACAAATTCCTATTTTAATAACCTTAATAGCCTTTACATACATTTAAAAATGGTAATCCTATATAATAAAAGCCTAACATGCAAATCGGCCAAAATGCGGAATGACCAGTGGAATGACTGGTTGCTATGATGCGCACTGACCACCAGGGGGCAGACACTCAACACAGGAGCTGCCCACAGCCCACAGACCCCAGGCCAGCCAAGGCAGGTGCCAGTGGGGGCCCCCGATCGCCCTGCCAGACGCCCCTCAGAGGGAGGTGACTGGTGACAGCGGCAGGGGGTGGGGCCGGCCGGTGGCAGCAGAAGGCAGGGCTGGCCAATGAGTGGGTCGGCGCTGCCCCTGATCACCCTGCTAGTCGCCTCCCACAGGCAATGGCAGCAGGGGCAGGGCCAGTGAGTGGGCAGCGCCAGGCCAGCCAAGGCCTGCAGGGGCCCCTGGTCACTCCACACACCAGCCCTGATCGCTGGCCAGGCCTAGGGACCCTACCCATGCACGAATTTCATGCATCAAGCCTCTAGTATATATATCTATGTGTATATTTGATATAATTTATTCCTGTTATAGCCCATGTTGGGTGCTTATGAAAACTTGAAAAAATCTCTAGTAATAACATGTAAGAGCCATATGGATTCTTGTACCACAATTTGAGAATCATTAAAATCAAGTTTTATGGTGATTCTCTAGACATGTCTCTATATCTAAGTATAAATGAAAGGATTCTGAGTTGTGAAGCAAAATCTCAGGTCAGAAAAAAAAAAAAAATGCATTCCCCACCACCACCACCACCCCCAGTATATTTAAGATTTTTATATACTGTGCCAGAAATCATGATGGTATAATTTTCCAAAAGCCAACAGCTTTAACAACCAAAGTTATCTCGCTGTGTAGGTCATTAAAGAAGAGCAATACATATATAAATACGGGTCAATGATTTTAAGATCAGTATCCTCAATCATGATGGTCATATACACACACAGATGCTCTTATAGTTTCTATAAAGTAGAGTATTAGCCATTAAAATACACACACTCAATCACATAATTATCAACTGACCCCAATGGTTTAAATAAATTTAATTTGATCTGTCTATAAACCACCAACTGAAGCATATAAATGTCCAATTACCTCTAATTTGAGGTAAGCAGAACAAACCACAATTAACTATAAAGGGCATTACAGGAATTGATATACAGTTTTGGTCCAATCTGAACTCAGAGTATTAATGTACTGAAATGGATACAAGTGACCATTCAACTGAACAGAATCCATATATTTAATAATATAAAAATTACTGCCTATAATATACACAAAGCGATTTATGTGAGTGTATACATACATGTATATGTACATATATACACATAGGAGAGAACATAAGCAAATAAACACTTCTTTTTTGCACCTTATTCAAATTTGTTTTGATTCTATTTTTCCCTAATTTTATATGGATAGAACATTTTATTTTGCAAGTTTTATAAAAGAAACATCATTTTTTACAAAGTATTAGAAGAAACATCCCCTGAAATAGTCATTAAAATTCTGTCTCAAATTAATATGTATCACATTGCCAGTTTAAAAGCAACAAGTCTGACTTGTTTTCTGAAAAATTTATTCTTGTTCTGGGTGAATGGCTTGCACAGGACACGTTTAAGATCACTCTTAATCTTAAACCCACTGCAGCCTTCTGTGGTCATGAGTTAGAAGATAGAGATCTGCATCCTAGTTTTCTCATGGTCTAACCACATTTGAAAAGGTTGCAATTATTCAGGCAACATATGTTCGATGCTATTAAATTCAATATTCAGCATGATATTGCCAACATATAAGTTTTAACAGTATCCCGTTTTGGTCAGTCAATAAATATTTATGAGCAAGGTACTGGATGACAAAGTGAAGTCACCACTTCTATGGGGGTTAAATTCCAAAGCCAGGAAGCAAGGTAAAACTCAATGGGATGAAACTATTAGATTTTCCTTTCTATCACCCATAAAGTACAATTCACATAGTTTCATGTAATCACCTACAGTAAAGTCTGAGGACCACTTAGTTAGATAAAAAGAGGGAAGAAAAGGAAAACCATTATGTACATACTAGAGGCCCAGTGCATGAGATTCATGCACTGGGGAGAGGCCCTCAGCTCTGCCTGCACCCTCTCACAGTCCAGGACCCCTCGGGGGATGTCTGGTTGCCAGCAGACAGACATCCCTCTTGCAGTCCAGGGCTCGCACTATCTGGGACCCTTACTTCTTACCACCTGTCTGCAGCAGAGGTAGGAGAGACTCTTGCCACCGCTGCTGCGCTTGCCAGCTGTGAGCCCAGTTTCTGGCTGAGAGGTTTTCCCCTGTGGGAACACAATGACCACCAGGGGGAAGCTCCTGCATTGAGCGTCTGCCCCCTGGCGGTCAGTGTGAGTTATAGTGACTGGTTGTTCTGCCATTTGGTCAATTTGTTTATTAGGCTTTATTATATAGGATTAGGACATTTCAGCCTTTAAGATTAATCTATTAACTTCTTAGCAAATAGGATATGGGTCAAGTATTCTATAAGTATCCTGATTATCTACAGCGTTTAATACATTCTGTTTTAATATCAGGGATATATAACCTTAATATAAGTTAATGGATTTGTCTGAAATTGTGATGAACAAATAAGATGGGGTTGGAGAGCAGCAACAACTTTTGAGAACACTGGGTGTATTGGGTATACCCAGTTTAGCAGAAATTTAAATGCACATGATACAACTCGCATTGTAGTCTAAGGACCCTGTAAGTGACATACATTGACATGTAAATGTTTATTTTAAGAATAAATATAACTGCATTTCATTGATTCTTTCAATAAACATTTATGAGTATTTACTATGTAGCAGCTATGAAAAAACTCAATTGCTACTCTCAAGGATTTTAACAATGAGATAGAGAATCATTAAGTATTATAGAAAAATAATGTACAAAATATAATGGAATAGAAAGAAAAAAATGTCTACATCTGCGTGAAGGCTGTAGGAAAGCCTTAAAAAGAAACAGTGCTAGCCCTAGCTGGTTTGGCTCAGTGGACAGAGTGTCAGCCTGCAGACTGAGGGGTCCCGGGTTCGATTCTGGTCAAGGGCACATGCCTGGGTTGCGGGCTCCATCCCCAGTGGGGTGTGTGCAGGAGGCAGCCAATCAATAATTCCCTCTCATCATTGATGTTTCTATCTTTATCTCTCTCTCGCTTCCTCTCAATAAAAATATATTTTTAAAAAAAAAGAGAAATAGTGCTAGGAGAAAGAAGCAGTGGAGAAGAATCTTAGGCAGAGAAACACTCCTACAAAAGTAAAGAAGTAAAGGAGAATACAGATATGTGGTTACGTTTAACGGTTCTCTGTGGACTGGAAATGGTACATTGTTTCATAATATTTCACGCATACGAAAAAATTGATTCCTGGGATTCTGGTGAGGAAATTAATACTCTGTATCTACCAATGGTTATGCAACTAACTGTTCTGTTTCTTAAAGTACCTACTACAAAATGGAAGTAATTGTAGATGAGGAGAACAATTTCGTGAAAGTGTTTACCTGCAATTTCTGCTTTAACTTTTAAGATTCACAAATGGGCACAGTCTTGACTGCCTTGGAAATGAGGGGACAGTACAGTCTGATGCTTAAGTGTCAAGGCTTTAGAATGCTGTAAAGTAGATTCAAGTCTGGGCTCTGCCATAAAAATTAGCTATGTGATCTGGAAAAGTTGCATAAGCTTCCTAAGCCTCAACTTCCTTATCTAAAATAAAAAAATGAAAATAATACTCGTTACCTCTCAGTGCTGTTTGTGAGTATTAAAGCAATAATACAGGCAAAGCCTAAATTTAATCACAGTATTTGCAACATAATAGGCAGTCGATGGATGAAATTATTACTATGATTTACATTAGCTGTGGAAATCATACCCCAAACTAATGTTGCTATTACAATTTCTATTCCAGACACACACAAAAAGATACTCTTCACAAAATCTTTTGGTAATTTAACCTTGATGCTATTGGAACTTTCAATATTACTTGGGATACAGTTTTCAGTATGTGTTGAGGGCTGACTGGGAATAGTATTAATAATTTTTTTGTTATTTTCATATGTGACACCTTGAATAAAATAAATCTAATAAAACTAAGCCACATTCAGTGCTCTTTGGCATTTTCTGTATTGTTATATGGGGGGTTAAGGTAGAATGAAAAACCACCTAAACACCTGGGGTCTAGCCGAGTTTTGCTGTTATTGAACTGTAAGACCTTGGGAAAAACCATCTATTCATCAAAGAGTCTTCATTTCCTCACATACTGAAAAATTATTTGGAATGTAAGTGTTCTCATGGAAGTTTGTACTCTGGAGTTACAGTTTAATGAGCACAGAGTTTCAGTCCAGGATAATGACAAGGTTCTAGAAATGGGTAATGGTTGTTGTGCAACAATGTGACTATAATTAATGCCAATTAAATATACTTAAAGATGGTTAAAATAGTAAATTTTATGCTATGTATATTTTACCCAATAAAATATTTTAAAAATTTAAGTCTGTATTCTGTATCTCTCTCTCTTTCTTTCTTTCTTTCTCTTACATCATTTTAGAAAAATCTTTATTAGAGCCAGGGAACAAATATAAATTCAGAATTTATTTTTTTATAATCTAATTTTTGTAGCAAACTCTGTATTGTGAGACATTATACCTAGGAATATTTATACCTCCTTGGTTCAAAATTTCCAACCAGAGCTAGCTATTGAAAACCTCTCAAATCTAGCAGGCTAACATCCAACTGCTTTACATTTACTTATCCAACAATGGGAGGATAATTTCTGTAAAAAAAGTTGGACAACTGAAATGATTTCATGCTCTTATTCCCATCAGGTTCTGTATCTTTAAGCAATTCATTCACCCACTCAGTCATTCATTCAAATATTTATTAAGTGCTTATTATGAAGCAAGCATTGGGACAGGGACACAAAGAAGAACACGACATAGAGCTGAGTGGGAAAGACAGATACTATTCAAATAAGTGCTGTAAACTAACAGAAGCTTTAACAGGAGACTAGAATAGGAGTTATAAAAGCAGGAGTCCACTGTGTCTGAGAGGGTCAGAAAAACAAAGGGAGAACTCAATAAGCTGAGTCTTAAAGGCACAGCATGAATTCACATGAAGATGATATCATGAGCAGAGTTATCCCTTTAAATTTTCATGACTAGAGAAAGCCAATTCTCTGATAAGGGAACACTGAAAGTACCTCTTAAATAATCCAAGATGGTTAAAAGTTCAAATTTCATAATCCCCTTTTTCCTTTTAAAGGGGGGGAGGGAGGAGGGAGAGAAAGAAAGAACCACTACAATAATCTTCAAGCAAAACAAACAATAGAAATACCAAAAAATAAAATACTTGTTAATTGAAAAAAAAAAAAAATCTAGAGGAATTCTGGTGGGTGAGTAAAAATACTCTTTTCAATTGATTCTGATATTGTCACCTACCTCTTCCCTCATCCTGAGAATCCCTAGGCAGGAAAAAAAAAAGGCACTGCCATTAAGAAGTAGGAATGCTAGTTCTCAATGTACTGTGACCGCAATAGGAACAGTAAAAAAAAAAAAGGTGGGAACTGTGACAATGTCACTGCTGAGGGATCCCAATGCCTGGAGCATGTTGTGACATGGAGTTCCACTGGCAGAAGAAACTCCCAGGCCCTAGAACTTCTACAGCTTCCAGAGATCCCAGCCACTTGGCCTAGAAGGAAGCCAAGAGGAGAGATGGGCAGCACTCCTCCCTCTCATGAGATGACTTCTCACTCTGTCAGTGGTTACTTTACCTGAGAGCAATTTGCTGAAACAGAAGTAGGAGCAGGGGTGGAGCTAATTGGATACCCTGATTTTGAAAGAGGCAAGATGAAGACACAGAGACACACAGGGAGAAGAAGGCCATGTGAAGCTGGAGGCAGAGATTGGAGGGCTGCATTTACAGGCCACGGAACACCAAGGATGACTGCAGTCTCCATAAGCCAGGAAAGCCAGGAAGGATTCCTCTCTGGAATCTTCAGGGGAAGCATGGCCTTATTGACACCTGGATTGTGGACTTCCAGCCACCACAACTGTGACATTTTTGTTGCTGTTTTTAAAAACAATAACAACAACAACACTAAACCTACTTGTGTTTTCATGGCTAAAAAGCACATAATCTAAAAGGCAAGTAAGGAGAGCATAATGGGTCTTATTTTAGTACTAAAACAAAGGATTATTTGAACAGTTTGCTTAGAGAACCCAAATGGCTCATTTAGAGCACCATTAAATATATCAGAGTCACTAAAATAAAAATCCAATAAAAACCAGACAGGAAAAAATCAAATTAAAATGTACAACTAAAAAACTTCAACATTTTAATGTATGACATAATCTTAGTTATTTTAATATCATTTTTCCACACCTAAAAAATAAGAATCATAAGCATCATCTGGAATATTTTCAAA
Source organism: Corynorhinus townsendii (assembly GCA_026230045.1). NCBI lineage: Eukaryota > Metazoa > Chordata > Mammalia > Chiroptera > Vespertilionidae > Corynorhinus > Corynorhinus townsendii. The sequence goes on from JAPDVU010000008.1 coordinate 72,058,732, forward strand.
ACAATGCTTATTTTTCTAGTGTTAAAGTGCCTCTAAGCTGTTTCCTATTCTTTGCTCCTAATGTTCAGTTTTATCAGCCTTATATTCTACTTTCTTTTCAAAAGCAGCACAGCACTGAGGTATTTCTCGGATCTATTTCCTAAAGTTTCAGCACTGTTGCTCCTTTCTTTACATTTCTGCAAAATCCTTCCAGCCACCAGAGGCTGGTATAGGTCCTTGTGAGCATCAAATTAACATGAGGAAATCTGGCTGAATAATGAAGTGAAGCTGTATGTCTAGGATTATGTAACCTCCTGAAACCCAAAAAGCAATGTGGTCTATTGATCTCTGCTAAAAGTACTTTTTTCAGATTTCACTTTAAAATTTCTAAGTTACAAGAACACACAACATCCTGTCAGTTAAGTAAAAATCCATTGAGCAGTTCAAATATTTCTCTGCCTGTTTTGATATCAAAAAGACCTCTACCTCCCTAATCACTACATGTTGGGTATCCAGAAAACCTTAAGATTTTCAACTTCATGTTTCTCTCCTACTCCTGACAATGCATACAACATATTCTAGGCAGAGCTTAGATCTGTCTTTTAACAAAAAGTTGCATCTGATTCCTGTGAGGTGTGTTCCAACTTTATTTTAGTATACTCAGACTTTAAAGCAATTTTCTTAGGAATATTTTCTATGTAAGGGAAGAGATAACTACCAACCATCATTTATAACATTTCTTGGAAATATAGATAATTACATTAACTTCTATTCAAAAACTTTTTTCCAATTAAAAACATATTCTGTATCATATGTTCCTCTTAATAAACACACTTGCTGACAGAAGCACAAAACAGGCAGAAAGAAAGCTATGTGCATCCCTTTCTCACACTTTCAGTTTCTATATACTAATTTCTTAAAATAACTTTAAGAAGGTAATACTAAAACACCATTTGGAAATCTTTTAGGTTCAGTGACTGAAGGATGCTCTAGAATGAAGCTGACCAACGGGCCTCAGAAGGCACAGCATCAAACACAAAATGATCATGTTTAAGCATATTAAAGGTAGGATAAAGTTTACTCTAAAACTACCATATCCATTATTTAAAACACACACACACACACACACACACACACACACACACACACACACACACACACAAACAACAGGAAACCTGATCATTCACATCATATATTTCTTCTTAAACATCACAGAACTTTGGGCCATCACCGCTTTACAGAGTCCCTCCAAATGACATGTTCTGGGTCTGTTTCCAAAGGGGCACCTGAAAAGCCATGAAGGCCTTCATCCCCTGTCACTTCCATTTGCAAAGAAGCTCAGTGTAAAAAAGCTAATCCTGGGATTCGTCAGTAGGCTGCAGTCCTTAGTGTCTCAGGGAACTGAGTCTTGGCTACTACCCATGCACTCATCCCTTTGTTAACATCCTTCTTTCTGAGGGCTGCCATCTCTGAGCACTCAGACAAGGCTGTGAACTGGAGGCAGCTCGACCATTCAGAGTGATGCTAAAACACATCCTTTGTCACTGAAAGCTCTGGACTAAGCAGCAAAGCCATGTCAGCTACAGAGCCTCTTATTCCCGGTATGGTCCTTGGTGGTTATACAGAAGGAAATGAGTTGTCCTCTTGACAATAAATTCCTCCTCCTTTTTAAGAATGTCAGAAAACAAACAAACATGACAAATATGGGAGTGGGTGAAGTGTAAAAGGATGGGCTTGGCTGGGGGAGTTCACATTAGGTATCTGCCCCAATGGAAAAAGCAAACTCTGCTGGCCTTTTCAGCTTTATGTCTGTATATTTCCCAGCTGGCACAGTATCAAAACCAAATACATACACCAATTTATGAGGAAACAAACGAAGAAGCACAAGAGGCCAGCTCAAAGGGAAGAGCAATTTCTTACAGCTTAAACACTCTAAAAAATCAAATATATAGTATCAACAATTATAACAATAAAGCGTATTTAGTAATATACACAAATATGCATGAATAACACAAAGGAAATAGAGTAACAGGGCTTTCTTCTGGTCCAGTGTATACCTTTCATTTTACAATTTTATATGCAGAAATGAGAGCTTCTTAGTGAAATGAATAGGTATGTTCTTATGTGAACATGCAATGTTCATTCATAAATATCAAGTGCTTTCATTAGATTTAAGATTTTCTTCTAAATTTACATTTTCCCACTATAACCCTAAGATCTAATTTCCATGCCATGACACTTCATGTCTGCATTTTAAGCTTGTGCAGAATCCACCATCTGATTTAGCAGTTAGGCTGCACACGCTGTACCTTCGTTCTCAAGCACCTTTGAAGACAGAGTGATATTTAATACTGAATATAAGTGGGCTTTTCATCTCCCACTGTGCAGTAATTGTCTCCCACTTCAGAACTATAACATGAGCCATCATCTCTGACTTGCTCTCTAAATGCTATGGCCAGCATGAAAACAAACAAAAAAATGACAAAGGACATTATGGTCTCACTCAGGGAGTCAGACCTTTGCTGACTGCCAAGGAGAAATCATGGCCAGTCAGGCACAGCACAAAGGGAGCATGAGAAATGACATACGTTACTGGGCCTGGTTCTAGGAAATCATTTCTCCTAAATTCCCTCGGAATGCAGAAGCTGAGCCTTTTCTCGGTGTCTAACACACCAGATAAAAATTACTGCTGCATGTGAGTGGCATTTACTATTGTACATATATACTTGCTGGAAATTGCTTACAGACTATACAGTGAAGGTAGGTAGGATATACAGAGAGAGCTAGCTGTCCCCTAGATTCTAGGAGTTGAATTGAAGCAACCAATGCTATCAATTATCTATTATCAGAATGGGTTCATGTAGGCTGTTTAGCAAGTCTAAAGATGATATAGTTTAAAATCCTATCAGGCCTGGCCCACAGAGTCAACCATCTGTTATATTCAACAGGCATAATGTATAATGAAAAAAAGGCTGTGGAGTAGCAGGGCAAAGGCCAATCAACAAATTATCTTGGGCATTTTCGTCCCGCATCAGAGGAAACAAATTAATATGAGAAAGTCACAGGCCCACACAGACTTCAATCCAATTTGACTGTCATGATGTATAAATAAACATAAAAGGCAGATGGAAAAGAAGAGTATTTAAATTCCATTCAGTGTTACAAACACTTTCTCATTAAAATATAAATCCTTACCTTTGCTTGCCTCTTATTGGCCTCTCTTCTGGCTTCCCTTTCTTTCAATCTTTTCTCCTACAAGAAGAGGGAGAAAATGAGTGATATACTTCCATCTATTAGGTATAAATCAGACTGCACATTCATAACAGTTTTTTTAAATCCAAATGATTACTGAATATTTATGAGATTGGCATACATATCCGTAATCATTAAGTATATGTCAAACAGAACTAGAATCAAATCCCATTTCTACCACTTACTATGCAATTTTGAGCAACTTATTTATATTCTCTAACTCTAATTTTCTCATCTAAACATGGAGACAACAGAAGAACATATTTCATAAAACTGGTATAAGAATTATATAAAATAACATACATAAGTGTTTTTAGCACAATTAGGGATATATGACTAGTACACAATCAATGTTAGCTATTAGAATAAAAAGAAGGAAAAAAATGCAATAAATTACTATTTCGCTTTTCCTCTATCTAAACAGAATTTATAAGGATATGAATCCTCATCTCTGGAGTTCTTAGAAAAGTGGCAATATTTCCTCAAACAAAAAACAATATAAGATTGTTCTCATAAAGCATGTTATTTAATTGAATTGCATTGTAATTTCCTCATTAGTTTTTCAATGATCAAAAACTTGTCAGAAAATGCAAAACTAACATTTTTAAATAAGAAAAAATAAATATGCACAATATTAAAATCCAAAGCAACAAACTGACCCATCTAAAGTTAAAAAGAATTTTGTTTTAAATAAAAACCACTTTTCCTCTTCAAGAATGAAGTGTTAACATAATAAAAAGATTATTTTCAATCCAAAGTTTATAGCTAACAATTTAGATTTTTTTAAATTTTCTTTTCATGAAGTAATATGAAACTGCAAGGATGATTCACTATTTTTTAAACAGCCATTAACATGAGAATTAACAAGTTTTCCTAATCTGAATACACCATATCTGCTTTACTATTCATGGCTTTCTCCAGATTTAAAAGCTAATTCTAACACACACTCTGAACAGACCTGAGGTTGCTCTGCTGCTTACAGCATTGAGGACAGACAATTGCTACTAATCACCTTATCTAGGTTTTATAGACTTCTTTACGACGAAGTGCGAACATAAATATTGAAAGTCTCAAAGAAGAGGGGAGTTCACAGAGCTTAGAAATGCACTTTCTATAGCTTCAGACTGCACAACAAAAAATCTAAATTCTAAGTTAAACTAACAAGAATTCAAATTCAAATGGCAACAGTGAATGTGTCACACCCCTATTGCATAATGTTAAATTATGATTTTCTGTGATTAGTATTCTTTCTCTACCCCAGTTTTGGAGAAAATGGGTGTTACTTTGACTTCCAAATAAAACATACAACTAAAAGGGTAGGTAAAACTTAAAACAATGTGCAATTCATTATACAGAGGAACATGCTAAAGATTACTTGAGAGTTCCAGGACCAAGGTCAAAGGAAAAGGAAAGATGAAGAAACAAAAACCCAGATTTTGACTTTTTCAAAGAGCTAACTTAGTAAGTGACAGAGACTGATCTCAAACCTGGATCTTTGTATGCCAAGTCTAGTGCTCTTTTCCAATATATTCTAATAAAAATTAAAAAGTTGGGGTTTAAAAACTTTAACAGATGTGACTTTAATAACAAAAGAAAATAAGACCTAGAATTATTTTAACAACCAGCCAATTAATGCAATAGTTATTATCATACTCTATCCCTGAACTGCTTCTTTAAAGAGCTTATGAGCGTTGTTCTGCCACTAAAGTAAAACCGACTCAATGTTTCTGCAATTTATAGGAGATAAAAGGGTAATAGATGGCAATTTCTAAACATTTGCACCCAAATTTTCCATTAAAATTAGTATCAATTACTGATTTTCTATAAACATTAATAGACAAAAATAAAAAAGGAAGTAGCAAAATACTAAAGAAAATAATTAAAAACAATTGATCATAATTATGCTTAGTTTGAGAGATGGCTTTAGTTTGTGGATGCATGTATTTGTAATTTTATCTCTTCTCTTTCACACACACACACAATTTTATTCTATCTTCTACAAAAAAAAATAATTCTTATGTCTTAGGAGATAAAATTAAGCAGAGCACTGTTCTATATTCTTCTACAAAGACCACAAAGACCTTCAAACGTTGCACTGCTTAAACTAATTTTAAAACTATAACCATAAAAAAAACATCAAATAACTAGAAAGTAATAAGTTGTACTTTTATAACAATATATTGCCCATTAGCACATTATTACTACTGTTATTTTCTTACTAACAGTAATAGCTCTGAATTATTAAGTATCACCAGTGTGCTAAGCATTTTATATATATTTTTAAATCTGTTAACAAAACTTTAAGCATTGGCTGGTGGGCTCAATATTTAGAGCATTGGCCCCAGCACCAAAGGGTCTCGGGTTCAATTTCTGGTCAAGAGCACATACCTGGGTTGAAGATCCAATCCCCAGCCATAGTCAGGGTGGCAGGTGGGAGGCAATCAATTAATCTGTATCTCTCACATTGATGTGTCTCTAACACAGTGGTTCTCACCCTTTCTAATGCCGTGACTCTTTAATACAGTTCCTCATGCTGTGTTGACCCCCAACCATAAAATTATTTTCGTTGCTACTTCATAACTGTAATTTTGCTACTGTTATGAATCGTAATGTAAATATCTTGTGTTTTCTGATGGTCTTAGGCTCTATAGCAGCGGTTCTCAACCTGTGAGTCACAACCCACAGGTTGAGAACCGCTAGCAGGGTCACCTAAGACCATCGGAAAGCACAGATATTTACATTACGATTCATAACAGTAGCAAAATTACAGTTATGAAGTAGCAACGAAAATAATTTTATGGTTGGGGGTCACCACATGAGGAACTGTATTAAAGGGTTGCAGCATTAGAAAAGTTGTGAACCACTGCATTCTTTCTTTTCTTCTTTCCTTCTTTCTCTCTTTGTCTCTCTCCCCCCACCCCTCCACCATCCCTCTCTTCCACTCGCTCTAAAAACAAATCAATGGAGTCTGGCCAATGTGGCTCAGTGATTGAACATCAACCTATGAACCAGTAGGTCACGGTTCGATTACTGGTCAGCACATGTTAGGGTCGCAGGCTAAATCCCCAGTGTGGGACATGTAGGAGGCAGCGATCAATGATTCTCTCTCATCAGTGAAGTTTATCTCTCTCCCTCCCCCTTCCTCTCTGAAATCAATAAAAAAATATGTTTTAAAAAATAATAAATCAATCGAAAAAATATCCTTAGGTGAAGATTAACAACAATAAAAAAAACTTTGAGAGGTATTATCATTCCCAGTTTATAGATGGAAAATTGAAGATCAAGCTTATTAAATAACTTGTCTGTTGTCACTCAGCCAGTAAGTGATAGACATGAGACTAAAACCTGGTCTATGGAGCCAAAGTCCTCAACTCCCTCATCTATACTTCTCACTCCTCAATTAGAAAGCTTGTTTAACTCTGTAGGTACATAGTGATTTAATCTTATCGATATGTTTTAGATAAATGTTGCATTTCCTTTTATTATTAATAATGGTCTGTTACCATATTGGTCTTTTCATCCTTATAGCATTATTTTTCTGCTAGCATTTTGTAGACATTATTTAATTCATTTTTGCCCATCTTAACAAATAATTAACCATGTTTAACACTCACACAGATTTTTGTTGTAATTATTCAATAGCTGGCCTTCTCCTAACACATGAGAATGTTTGAAAATGGCACTTCAATGTTCCAAATAACCTCAATATGTTCACATCAGAAAAATCATTTCTATAAAAGTAAACATAAGCTCTTATTCTTCAGCTTTTCATCTAGCCAATTTAATCACAGCACACAAAAAATTATATTGACAATTTTCCACTACTACTAAACTCCATTGTTAATTATTATAGTCAGTGAAGGATATTTCAAATTTCAATTTACTAACAGAATTCAGATATGCATGCCAATGGGACAATTCTTTCTTTTTGAGATTTATGCCACAAGCCTTAGACAGATCAGAGATATCTATGAAACTCAAGAGCAAGGAAAAAAAACACCAAACTTTTAATACTGGATGAAACAAAATTAGAAAAATGTACATTATCTTTAAAAGCCATGTCAACACTCTGAGAAAAGGCAAGAGTAAAAAGTAGTATTTAAACAGAGAAGAACAGAGAAGTAAAATTATGATAATCCAAAATTTGGGAAATGAATATTGAAAAGTATGATTTTTTTCCTATATTATGGCAGGAAAATGTATTTTTAAAAAGTAAGCATATGAATTATAGCTGCTATAATGATAAAAGGTTGGAGTACAGTTACTTAAGGTGAAAATATAATTGAACTTTATTAGATTCAATAACTGAAGTTTCCTCCACCCACCTTAATTAGTTTTCTATTTCATTCTTGAAGATAGATTAGTACCAAAAGCTATTTTATGCCACACAAAAAGAAGGCAAATTTTATCTTTAGTTCTGCCATGCTTCAAATGATTAAGTATAAGAAGAGCATGAAATTCAGTAATAAAATAAAAATTAAACAGGACAGGAGAACAGAAAAATCACAGTTCAAGCTACAAAATACTCCCTTTAGAGATGTTATTATACTTCTTTTGGCATCTCAAATACTATAGTCCTTACCTTCAAGAAAAGAAAGTGCCATGAAATATGACTTTCATCAGCAGTCACGACTATGTATTTAAATAATTTTTATTCTGTCGATCTTGGAAATTTGTAGATTTGGAAAATACAACTCATATTTCAGGAGGTGGTAGAAGCATAACTTATTTGAATGAGTCTCGGGCAACTATGCCAATGTGGTAAGGAACTAGGTTCCCAGCTGTCACAGAGAAGGAGGGAACATCTATCCTTATTTCAGTATTTCAGAAACCTCTTTTTCAGAAAGAAAATTGGTCAAAAAGAGTGAATAAAAGAAGGATTACAAAGATTTTTTGGCTCTGAAGATACCTCCTCCCCTTCAAAAAAAAAAAAAATCATAAATCTAAAACCCTCCCAGGAACTTGGAACACAACAATGTTATCTGATTCGTTACCTATTCATTTAAACATCTTAAAAAATTGGTCTTCAATATACAAATCTGTTAACAACTGTAACAAGGATATGAAGACAAGGAGAAAAATTTACATGGAAACACTGATTCACTAATTCATTCTTTCAAATATTTGCTGAGCAACTATGCACCAGGCCCCATGGTAGGCTCTGAGAATATAGAAATGGGCAAAACAAACTCAGTCTTTGTAGTCTATGAACTAATCTTGTCAGACCCCTTAATTCCATTAGTACCAAACTCTACTCCTGCTCCTTAACCCCAATCTCAGTTATCATCCATCAATTTAACAACCAATGCACCTCTCAAACACCATGTGCTGTTGAAAAAAAAAACAAGGTCTGTAGCCCTGGCTGGTATTTGTCAGTGGTTAGAGCATCAGCGTCAGTCCAGGAACCTAAGGGTTTAAAGTTCAATTCCCAGTCAAGGGCATGTACTTATGTACTTGGATTGCAGGTTCCCTCCCCAGTCCTGGTTGGGGCACATGTGGGGAGGCAACCAATGTGTCTCTCACATCCTCACATCAATGTTTCTCTCTCTCCCTCCCTACCTCCCTCTCACTCTCACTTTCTCCCCTTCCACTCTCTCTAAAAAAAAAAATCAATGGGAAAAATATCCTTAGGTGAGGATTAACAACAGCAACAAAAAATAATTCCATAAAACAAACAACCTTAATAAAAGCAGAGATAATAAACAGCTCAAAGACTTGCCACACAGTTGATAAAAATCTATGCAATTTTGAGTATTTGTCTCATTTTATAGCTGTAATGAAGAAAAGCTCAAGTAAAAGATGTTGAACTGAGTGAGGGTCACAAGATGCTCTAAGACCATGAGAATAAGAACAGAAACCTCCCATGCAGACATTTCCAAATTCTATGCAAAGCTTCTGTAGTAACAGGCCAGCTCCTTCTTTATAACAGACCTGGCTGGGATGGTACATAGGAAGAACTGAAAGTGCAAGGGGGGGATAGTGCTTCTCTTTTCCTTCCCTGTAAATAAGCTTTTTTCCCCCTTTATTGATTAAGGTATTACATGTGTCCTTATCCCTCCATCCCCCTCTCCCCCCAACCTCCACTCATGCCCTCACCTGCCAGTGTCTGTGTCCACTGGTTAGGTTTATATGCATGCATACAAGTCCTTTGGTTGATCTCTCTCCCTTACCCCCACCCTCCCCCCCTACCTTCCCTCTGAGGTTTGACGGTCTGATCAATGCTTCTCTGTCTCTGTTTTTGTTCATCTGTTTGTTGTTCATTATATTCCACAAATGAGTGAGATCATGTGATATTTATCTTTCTCGGCCTGGCTTATTTCGTATAAAGTCCACTTTAGAATTAAGTCTTAGATGCTTAGTCCCTTACCCTCATGATGATATTTCTGACATTATTAAAATTTCATAACACCATATAAGGCAGACCAGACTCTGACAATGCATTAGACTCTTTAAGGGCCACAGCTACTTAAAAATGGATTCTGGTACTAGTAACTACATTATCTAAGCAATGAACATTCAGGAGAGGTAATATTAATATGGGGTCCTAAACTATAAACGATAACCACAATTTTTTTATTATTTGCCATGGAAACATGAATAATTTCCATCATTTATCATTGCTCTTCAAAATCCTCCACTCTTATTATCCTCTACCTTTTGTATTCACTGCTTCAGAGTTACCCAGTTGTAAGAAAATGCTTGATGTCAAGTTTGAGATAGGCAGGAACACTGTTGAATAGCTAAAACAAAGTCAGTACAGTAACGAAGACCTTAGTAAGAGTCCCAAAGCTGCTATTTATAAGCTGTGAGGGCGTTAGAAAAATTATTTGATCTTTCCAAGTCTAAATTTTATCATCTGTAAAGTGAGGTAAGCTCACTTATTTCAGAAGTTAATTTTTTTGAGTTTTCAATAAATCTTTATTGTTCAGATTATTACAACTGTTCCTCTTTTTTCCCCCCATAGCTCCCCTACACCCAGTTCCCACCCCACCCTCTGCCCTTACCCCCCCCAACTGTCCTCATCCATAGGTATAAGACTTTTGTCCAATCTCTTCCCGCACCCCCCCACACCCCTTTCCCCCTGAGAATTGTCAGTCCACTCCCTTTCTATGCCCCTGATTCTATTACATTCACCAGTTTATTCTGTTCATCAGATATTTTATTCACTTCATTTTTAGATTCACTTGTTGATAGATATGTATTTGTTGTTCATAATTTTTATCTTACCTTTTTCTTCTTCTTCCTCTTCTTAAAGAATACCTTTCAGCATTTCATATAATACTGGTTTGGCGGTGATGAACTCCTTTAGCTTTTTCTTATCTGTGAAACTCTTTATCTGACCTTCAATTCTGAATGATAACTTTGCTGCATAGAGTAATCTTGGTTGTAGGTTCTTGCTATTCTTCACTTTGAATATTTCTTGCCACTCCCTTCTGTCCTGCATAGTTTCTGTTGAGAAATCAGCTGACAATCGTATGGGTGCTCCCTTGTAGGTAACTGTTTTTCTCTTGCTGCTTTTAATATTCTCGCTTTGTCTTTTGCTCTTGGCATTTTAATTATGATGTGTCTTGGTGTGGTCCTCTTTGGATTCCTTTTGTTTGGGGTTCTCTGCGCTTCCTGGACTTGTAAGTCTATTTCTTTCACCAGGTGGGGAAAGTTTTCTGTCATTTCTTCAAATAGGTTTTCAGTATCTTGCTCTCTCTCTTCTTCTGGCACCCCCATAATTAAGATGTTGGTACGCTTGAAGTTGTCCCAGAGGCTCCTTACACTATCTTCATATTTTTGGATTCTTTTTTTTTTTTCCTTTTCCAGTTGGGTGTGTTTTACTTCTTTGTATTTCAAATCTTTGACTTGATTCTTGCGATCCTCTAGTCCAGTGGTCGGCAAACTGTGGCTCACAAGCCACATGCGGCTCTTTGGCTCCTTGAGTGAGGCTCTTCCACAAAATACCACGGCCTGGACAAGTCTATTTTGAAGAAGTGGCGTTAGAAGTTTAAAAAATTTGGCTCTCAAAAGAAATTTCAATCATTGTACTGTTGATATTTGGCTCTGTTGACTAATGAGTTTGCCAACCACTGCTCTAGTCTGCTGTTGGATCTCTGTATATTATTTTTTATTTCAGTCAGTGTATGCTTAATTTCTAGTTGGTCCTTTTTCATATCCTTGAGGGTCTCGCTAAATTTATTGGCCTTTTCTAGAAAATTCTTGAAAAACCTTATAACCATGGTTTTGAACTCTATATCCAGTCATTTGCTTTCCTCCATTTCTTTCATTTGTGACCTGTTTCTTTGTCTCCACATTTTGGCTGCTTCCCTGAGTTGGTAAGAGTGGCTTTGTGTGCTAGGTGTCCTATAGGGCCCAGTGGCTCAGCCTCCCCTGAGGTGGACACTCTTGGCGCACCCCTTTGTGGGCTGTGCACACAGTCTTATAGTAGTTAAGCCTTGGTTGTTGTTGGTATCACTGGGAGGAATTGACCTCCAGGCCAATTGGCTGTGAGGATCAGCTGTGTCTACGCTGGGAGAACTTCTGTGCTGGAGACACCCTTATGAAACCAGACTTGCAAAAGCCTCTGTGCTCAGCTTGGATGGGGTGGAGTCTCAGGTTGGAGCACACAGCAATGGCTTCCCGTCAGCCCTGCCCTAAGAGGCCCTTGGGTCTCAGTGTCCCATGGCCCTCGAGTTTCGCCTGCTGCCAGACAGTCCAGTTTCTCCCCAAATGAGTCTGGGTCCCCAGAGTCTCGCCCAGAACTGGAGTTCAGAGCCATCAGGAGTTTTTGTCTCCCTCCCGCGTGAGAAAGCCAGCCGCATACTCAGTTGCCAGCCCTCTCTGCATGCACACGCCTCTGTACCTCTGCTTTCTGCAGCTCCCCTGAGTGTCAGTGTGCTTTTCTCTTTCCTTCTAGTTATAGAATTTCCACTCAGCCAGCCTTCCTGTGGTTCTGGATGATGTCCATTTTGTCTTTTAGTTGTAATTTTGAAATTGTTGTGCGAGGCAGCAGTTTAGGTGCTTATCTATGCCACCATCTTGGTTTCTCCTCAGAAGTTAATTTTTAGCATATATTATACACACACACAGACACATACACATACACACACACACACACACACACACACACACACACACACACACGAAACATTTAGTGCAGGGCCCAAATAACTAACTGCTACCACTTGTTATTGTTAATGTTCTTGTTACTACTATTCCTAAGATGCCTAATTACTGCTCCCCTCCTTCTTGACTACCATATAGATTATGTTTAAGATACCTAGATTACATGCCAACTAAATTCTGTGTCGACAAGGTAGATTTTTTAAAAGGTCCCTTTACTTCTTTGCTAACGTTTTAATATTCGTGCTACTAATAAATGGAATCCAAAGCAATGCTGTGCCCTCTCTTGTAGTAGTCCAGAGTCACATCTTGAGACACGGCTGTGTTACCAAAACACACAACCCAAAGTGGATTGAGTACTCAAAGTAAATTTCAAGGAATTAAAGAAAACTTCGTAATGAATTGCTTCTTGACTCTCAGCTATTAAAGCAGATATTATCACACTAAATACAAGTAATCTTTCATAACTAAGAACGATGACATACACCACAGAGCAGACTTTCACTCCATTAAATTAAAAACCTTTCAGTAATGTGATCCATGACCCATCTTTCACAGTTCTGATTGGATTACCAAAAACACAGTGTTTTCAGGCAAAAGCAGTGTTTTTGCCTTTATGATTTACTAATGACTTCATATGCAAAATTGTGCTATAATTTTACTTCTGATGAACAGTTTCAAGAGGTTCAACAGGGAAAATATTAATAGGCCTACCGAAGTACAGTTATTTCTGAATTGTCATGGGAAGCTAAAAACTGGAATGGTCTCAGAAGAAAATAATGCCTTATGAAGAGAAATAAAACTGCTAATAACCCAAAGCAGAAGTCCATCAGGTGTGTAGCTATGATTTCCAACAAGCAGGCAGATAAGCTTCTACTCCTAGTGATGCTGTAATTTTTGTGTTGTTATTTTGTGTTTTTGTTTGCTATAAACTATTTAAAAATTCTTACTGCTCACTTTCTAAATCTTTAGGAGAAACATATTTACTGGAGTCACAATACAAATTACAGGGCTTTCAGAATTTGGTAGATGAAAATATGAGTCAAGAACAGATGTAACAGCATGGAGGAAAAGAGGTAGGGAAAAAAAAGGATAGCTGAATCCTACATTACAAAGACTAAGCACGCATTCAAAACTGGTGAGAGGCTGTTAATTTTCAACAGCAGGAGCAAATAACTACTTTCAAACAGAATTACTAACACTAAATTCACTTACATATTAAATATCTTATCCTTTTAAACCAAAAAAGATAATCATGCAATATTTTGAACATAGTCAAAATACTGAAGGAATACTCCTAAGTTTATGAAAACTTCCAAAATTGGCACAATAAATAGGAAAATAAATAAAAATAAAATTGACACATTTTTTAAAATGTAGTATGTTTCAAATATAGAATTTATATTATAGATTTTTACAGTTTTCTTTTCACATGTAAAATTAGTTCAGGCACTATCCTTATTCATAATTTTGTGTCAAAAGTTTCTTTACCTTTTCTGTCTTCATGAAGGAAAGCTTATTCCTAGGCTCTAAAGATAGTATTTCAAGTATTCTTTAGGGACATAAAATTCTTCTCCATATATTTTCATAAAAATAACAAATTAGAACTGATAGCTTTTATATTTAAGGAAAATATAATTATATTTAAAGAAAATATAATTACAGTTGCCCAAAGTAAAATCTTATGCTAGAAGAACTAAGAATTGTCATTATAACAAAGTAATATACTTAATTAGGAAAAAATACAAATTCAAAACCAATATCGTGTTCAGTTAGAGAAATTAAGATAATAATTAAAAATTAATCTGTGTGGTATTATTAATATATTTAGTTTTTGAAGTAAAAGTTAGTAACCAATATTTGCAAACACTTACATATGGGTAAATAACTTTGCTAATTAAAAAAAACCCAAGAAATTAAATCATATTTGTGTCAAGAAGCATTTACATTAAAATTTAATATAGAGGCCCTGGCCAGGTAGCTCCATTGGTTAGAGTGTCGTCCTGATACTCCAAGGTTGCAGATGTGATCCCTGATCAAGGCACACACAAGAATCAACCAATGAATGCATAAGTAAGTAGAACAACAACAAATTGAGGTTAGACTGACTCTCTCTCTCTCTCTCTCTCTCTCTCTCTCTCTTTCTTCCCCCACCTTCCCTCTCATCCACTCTCCCTCCCTTTATTTCTCTAAAGTCAATAAAAAATAAAAATTTAAAAAATTTAAAAATTGAATATAGAGAAAACTACTTTATAGTTATTCCCTTGTACGTTTTTCGGGCAACATATTTTCAACCTCCAATATGGAAGGCATGCCATGATCACTTTGTGCAAATTATACCTATTTTATATAAAATAACCTTTGATTTGTTTTAAAAAAAAAAGGCCTTCATATTTCTTTTACTGCTGGCTACAATTTAAAAATAAAGTATAAAATGTTCTTATGCCCAATCTTTCCCTAGTGATCGGCAAACTTATTAGTCAACAGAGCCAAATATCAACAGTACAACGACTGAAATTTTTTTGAGAGCCAAATTTTTTAAACTTAAATTTCTTCTAATGCCACTTCTTCAAAATAGACTCTCCCAGGCCATGGTATTTTGTGGAAGAGCCACACTCAAGGGGCCAAAGAGCCACATGTGGCTCACGAGCCACAGTTTGCCGACCAAGGCCCTAGACAAATGCTCAAAGCAGACCATGAGCTGAAACATAACAAGCTACTGACACTCTTAGTATTATTAATTATTTTAGTAACAAATATTAATGCCAAATTTCCATGTAAAGTACTATCCTATAAGCAGCAATGCAGGAAATGTTTAGTTATCTCAGTAACATAAATATCCAGCAACAGCAACCAGTACTTTTCAAGTTCATTAGTTCTATTTCTGCAATGTTTTTCTCACAGTTCATTTCTATCCCTGAAGCTAACTCCAATATCTACTTTTTCTTATTCATCAAATGCTACTGTGAAGCTGCATCAAACCTGAAAGAAATGAGAACTGCTACTCTTTTAAAAGAAATTTCTCCTGGGCGATTAAATGATTACAAGGTCAAATAGGAGTCAAAAACTATAAGAACCCTGCTCAGGATACAGTTAATAAAGGCCTCATCAAAAGGAATGAACGTTCTTTAATACAGAACTTAATATTATAGCAGTGATTCTTGGTTATGATGTTGTATTCCCCTGACATCATGCACTGTCTCAGGAGCATGCTGCAGAAACTTCTCTAAAAATGTTTATTTCTTTTTATTTCATTAATTGACTCATTTGTGTAGCAAAATGGAAATTAAGTAGTGTGAAAGGAGAGCAACATCATGAGTAATCAGAATGGAATAACCCATTTCAAGATAAAACTGCCAAGTTTAAAGCCAGCAGGGCACGTGCTTATATAGTAGCACTCCCTCTTACAAGGTTTTCTTTTTTTTAATATAGTAAGTTTAATCTTATATGCATTACCAAGTCATTGCAATGGGGGAAAAATGTGACCATTAAGTTGAAGTTTAACACAACACTAATGTCGCTCAAGTGGGTGACTGGTGAAACACACTGTGGTACATCCATAACATGAAACACTACTCAGTAATAGAAAGAATAAAGTACTAATTCCCACAGTGACTTGGATGAATTGACAGAAAATTACCTGAGTGAAAAAAGCCAATCCCGAAAGGCTGCATACTATCTAGTTTCACTTATGCAACATTCCTAAAGTGACAAACTATAGCAATGGAGCCCATGGGATCTCTCTGCACTACTTCTAATGACTACATATGCAACTGCAATTATCCCAAAACTAAAACTTTAATTTAAAAAAAAGAAGCGTATCTGGTGACACTCTCAGAAACCAGTCAGTATACAGAGCCTCTACCAATCAAAAGAAGAAATAGATAAAAGGACAAAATAGCCACCGAAAAAGAAGTGTCAGAGAAAACAATAAAGTGATATGATTATTAATGAATATGTAATGATATTTAGATATATATAGGGACATATTAAATTTCTCTCAGTGTTAATTCATGATGGAAAAAGCTTACCCGATGCTTTGCCTTAATTTTCTTTCTATATTCTTCTTTGTCAAATTTGTCCTCTTCTTGAAGCCTTTCCTTTGCTTTATCCAAATTGATACCACCAGTGTCGTCCTCTTCCTCAGTGTCCTTTGAGACAGACTTCTGCACCTGTGGCCACTGCTGAACCAACTGCAGACAGGAAAAGATTCAGTATGGGACAGGGGACAGGGAACGTCAGCAGAAAACCATTTCCCTTTGTATGAGGATTTTGAACCAGTGTATATGCACACTCTCTGCCTTACTACCTATATGTTTTAAACTTTCTAATAAACGTCATCATTAAAGTGAGCAAAGTTACAGAAGACTGTCCCAATTGGGAGAAACCAATGCCACCATAACCCAATGAGGGGAAGACTGAAGGAAAATTTCATAAATTAATGTGAAGGAGCAGTAGTTGCCTCAGGTCATTTCAAGCAGTATTCTCAGTATGCTCTAGTTCAGCGGTCGCCAACCTTTTGGATCTCAGGGACCACCAGTGGTCCACGGACCACCGGTTGGCGACCACTGCTCTACTCTACTGACTTGGCTCTGAATGTGCATAGGCCACAGCCAGGCTGCCTGAGAGCCCCCTCCCACCAGCACCTCTCTCACTGTACTGGATTGCTTTATGTTCCTGGTTTTCTCACTAGAATTTATCACCTTGAGTTATATGTCTTGTTCACATATTCTCAGAGCCCAACACAGTATCTGGCACACTTCAGTTGCTCAAAATTGATCAATGGATCACATATTGGCTGGTACCACACATAAAGACTGAAATAACTAAGTGAAAAGGAGAAAATTATTCTGGTTTCACAGGCCTGTTCAGATCTGCATGATTTTACACATATAGTGTATGGCTAGGAACAAGGTGACATAGAAGTCACGGCACTGATCTGGGAGTTGGAAGACCTGGCTTAATATCCTGCCTTTCTCACTTAACCCACTGTACAATCCTGAATAAATTATTTAATCTCTGGGCATCTGTGTCCTTGTCTGAAAAATAAGGTTTGACTCAACTATATTCCAGGCTTAATACTGCAAAACTCTAGAGTCTAGACAATTTAAACAAAGAATGATTCTTTTATTTTACCTACTACGTAGTTACTTAGTAGCTGCCATTGTTTTTTAAAGACTGCTAATTAACTGGCAGGCTAGAAGTTGTAGCACACAGGTCATAGGTATTAACTTCTCCTCTCCCTCTTATTGCCACCAGTCATTCTTCAAGATGAGATTCCTACAGTCTCAACCTTTGGCAACAAATGGGGTCACAAATGTACTGCATGAGCAGCCATGCTAGCAGTTACTCATACTGAATGAAGAAGCAGTGAGAGAAATCAGCTATGACAGTAAGAATGCCATCCATTGCTCTTCCCCTCTTTTGTCAGAGTGAAAAAAGTCCTTCCCTCTGTGAGTCGAACCAATAGCAGCATTTCTTTCAGAGTTTTAGATCAGAATTTTCAATGTGGCTCACTGCTACACAGAGCTCCTATCAGCAATATGTTCACAATGAAATTTTATAGTTAAAGATTTACATCCACCTAGGAGCCAATTGGTATAATCTGTGCAATTAAACTTATTAACACAGTAAGGAACCACTTTATGCTAACAGCACTAATCCTGTTTTACCCTAAGTATCTGATGTAATACAACTACAGTATGGCTTGGCCTGCTTCTCAGGTGCTGACCTCTTTTTAGTAATTTCATAATGATAAAATTTCATTACTCATCAATTATATAGGCTTCCTCTGCAACTACCAACAACTTTGAACTGCACTTCATTTTGTTAGTTTTCATGATTCACACACCATTTCACTCCATATTAGTGCAAACCCAGACTTCTGAAATAAAATACCCTCCCCCTGCCCCAAACACCCAAATCTTTCTTAACTTGAAAATTAAAAGAAAATATATGTTACTAGATATAGACTGCTTAGGCATCACTTATATTAATAATGATGAAATAGCTGATTTAATATACTACAGTTGGTATAAAAAGCGGTTATTTTCTTGGGGTATCAGACAATGGTTCATTCATCCAACAAACTTTTTTGAGGGCCTACTGTATGTTAAACACTGTTCTAAGTGCTGAGGACAGAGTAGTGAGAAAAGTCAACACATACCTTCCCTCCATTACTTCCACCGTGGAAGAAATGAACCACCACCAAATAAACACATAATGAATTACATGTAAGTGGTATGGGAAAAAGAACAAAAAGGCAAGGCAAGGAAAATGAGATTATGTAAGTGTGCAGTGCTGTGTGCTGTGTTAGGATGAACAAGGAAACCTGTAGGCTGGTGAGTGAAACCAAGAAATAATATTCAGAAAAGCCTGCAATCAATGAACTTCTAGCCCTTACTCCTTATGTAGTTACTCGATGTTCCAGATATCCTTCTTCTTTAGCAACAAGATAGTATTAATTTGTAATAGAGTGACCCTTCATGAGCAATCTGTGAGTGGTAACCCTTCCCTAAACTATGGGTATATATTTACACTCAGACCAAGGGAATGATGAGAGGAAAGCCAGGCTCCCATGTGTCTGAGATTATTTTAAAGCAGAGAAATCCTTCCCATAGCAGGCCAGAAAGTAAGAAACATGCCAACACAGCATCTAAAACTGAGGAACTGCACAGCAGAGTTTTTTTAGAATCCAGCAAACAAAGTTGTGGCAAGTAGCTGTGTTACTATTTTTGCTTGTCCCACAGAACATGTTGATGGACACCATGACAAGAAAATCTCATCTATTCAAGCAGAATTTAGGAAGCTCAAAACTAACTGTTGTTATCACCAAGAAGTATCTCAGTCTATTGTCAATAAAACGTTTTTGCCTCCAGGTGTATACTAGTAGTTGATGGAATGCCTTTAGTGACAGTGAAGGGAATTGCCTATCCTATTTTAGAGAAACATTTTTTTCTCATTAGTGAATGGTAGTTAGCAGGGCAGTTAAACTCTTTATAACACTTGGAACATACAGTCCTCACTTAACAACCTCACTAGTTTCTGGGATGTCAAGTAAATGGACCGATGATGAAACCAATTTTACCATTGGCTTATGAACAAGAGTTAAGCTGTTACATCATCTCATCAACATTATAATGAAAGGATGCATTTGAGGACCTGCTGTACCTCAGAAATGAAGCATTTAAGAATCTTACCTCCCCTTCATCAGTAAATGTTATTTTCTTATTCACTTTAAAATTTCTCTTCATTACTTTTTTCGCTTCTGCGACTTTGGTCACTTTTTTCTTGACACTGGATTTAGAAGACTCTTTCTTCTGTGAGAGAATATAAAAAACAACAACAGATGATTAAGTAAATTGCTGCTTTATATTAACAATTTAACTCTGTCTGGCAATAAATACACTTTCGAAAACTGAGTGCATTTACTGCTCAATGGCTAATGAGAAGCACCAAAAACACTGTCCAGAAATAAAATCATTAGACTTATTAACTAACTAGAGGCCCGGTGCACGCAATTCATGCACTCGGGGGAGGGAGAGTCCCTCAGCCTGGCCTGCACCCTCTCGCAGTCCGGGAGCCCTCGGGGGATGTGCAACTGATGGCTTAGGCAGGGAGTGGGCCTAAGCTGACAGTTATCATCCTTAGCACTGCCACTGAGCCCGGCTCCCTGTGGGAGCACACTGACCACCAGGGGGCAGCTCCTGAGTTTACCATCTGCCCCCTGGTGGTCAGTGCACGTCATAGTGAGCAGTTGAGTGGCCTTAGCATATCATTAGCATATTACACTTGATTGGTTGAATGGCCTACTTGACAACCAGACACTTAGCATATTAGGCTTTTATTATATAGGATGACACCCCCCACATGCTAAAGCATTTAAGTGTAAATAGGATGGAAGTTAGACATAACTTCTAAAATTTATTCTTTTACTAAAACTATGCTATCCTGGTAATGGAACTACATACTAATGTGATAAATGGCATGTAAGATAAATAAAACTATCTTCCAGCTGAAAAATAGAACACATTTTAAAAATACATTTAATTTTCAAGTGCAAACTTAAACTTTTAGGCTAGAGAAATGTTTAGTTAAAAAGCAAGATGACTGCAATACATGGCCACTCAGCATTCTTCCTGCCATTACAATACTTTCCTAGATGAACATGGGAGAACACCCTATGAAAACTAAGCTGCCACCAAAGGTGAGAAGGAATATGAAAACTTTAAGAGGGATACACTGATCAGCACCTAGCTAATGTCCTAAAACCACTAGAGCAAGATATTAAAAGTACAAAGCCACAGCTTACCTATGCAAGTGAATGCTGAGTGAACTATCTAAGATAGGAAGTTACAGACCATACCATAGCCTATTTTAATGAGTGACAAAGAAAAACTCCTTTGAGAAGAATTTAGATTATTTTCCTTAAAGCCAGTAATACCAGTGGTGATACTTAGTAAACTAATCTAAGGAAGCCTCTATTAGACAAGTAGTCAGAATGATTAGAAGTTAGAAAAATGGTGTAGTTTAGAAAATAGATTTGAATTCAAGCTTTACTACTTACTTAGGAGCAAGTTACTTAACCTCTCGGCTTTAGGTAAATGGAGGATAATAATAGTACCTATCACATAGGGTGTTGGGAGAGTTTAATAATAAATGTAAACATATAAAATTATGTGTTAGATAAACCTCAAATACCACTATTATATATTGATTCCATGCCACCTAAAGAAATTGTACCAAATGTATAAACGTTTAATTTGCAAAATCCCAGACTTTAGCTTCCTAGTTGAGTGGGTTGTTTTTTAATTCTGTACCACAGGACTATTTAGAAAACAGGACTGATTGATCTAGGACACAAGAATTACCAGAAGCTTCAAGATGTACATGAATTACAACTGTTACTTTATGGTAATAAATATGCACACAAAAAAACAATTCATTTAACAAGAATATTATTGCTGATGAATACAAAAATGCTTAAAAACATAACACCATAAAATAAAAAGCAACAAATTTACTAAAATAGGCTTCTAACAAGCTGTTAATAAATTATACTTGTAGATAATGATAATAGCTATTATGAAAATCAGCTAACACATCTGCAATAACATTATGACTTAAGTTCAAAAAAAATTCGGCACTAATGGTTCCATTATGTAGGTATTACTAACACTACTTTTATATTTCTTGTTCTTAGTACATGCACAAACTATAGTATCAGAGCACTTAAAAATCTGCTAGAATTTCAAAACCATGAAATGTTTATGAATCTCCTCTGAAGTAACTAATTTTTATTACATCAGACAGAGACATCAATATGCTACAATCTCTATACCTACATCTGACAGGACTTCTACAGAGATCAAGTTTGTTTTTAGATTTCTTCTCACCATGGGACACCCCATCTCTTCCACACCCTATAGTGTCCATGACTGCATGAATGTTAACATCTGATGAAATAAGGCCCTAAATTGGTGTGCCCCTCCTTCACAACCCCCTCCCCATACCGTGCTCTAAGATACATTACTATTACTCTCCCTCAGGAAATAGTGCGACCCTCATTTCCTTATCTGACTTTTGAGAGTATGAGTGAACTGTGGTGGTAAAACTCCTAAATTAAAAAGGGAATAGGTACCATCTCACACCTGTCAGAATGGAGATCATCAACAAATCAACCAACGACAAGTGCTGGTGAGGATGCAGAGAAAAAGGAACCCTTGTGCACTGCTAGTGGGAATGCAGACTGGTGCAGCCATTGTGGAGAACAGTATGGAGTTTCCTCAAAAAACTAAAAATGGAACTCCCATTTGACCCAGTAATCCCACTTCTAGAAATATATCCCAAGAAACTAGAAACGCCAATTAGAAAGGATATATGCAGCCCTATGTTCATAGCAGCACAATTCACCATAGCTAAGATTTGGAAACAGCCTAAATGCCCACCAGCAGATGAGTGGATTAGAAAACTATGGTACATCTACACAATGGAATACTATGCAGCTATAAAAAAGAAGGAATTCTTACCATTTGCAGCAGCATGGATGGAACTGGAGAGCATTATGCTAAGTGAAATAAATAAGCCAGGCAATGAAAGAAAAATACCACATGATCTCACTCATTTATGGAAAATAAAGAACATTATAACTTGATGAACAAAAAGATAGATACAGAGGCAGTAAAGCATCGAACAGACTGTCAAATTACAGCGGGAAGGCTGGGGAGTGTGTGTGTGTGTGTGGGGGGGGGGGGGGGGGCAGGAAGAGATCACCGAAGGAATTGTATGCATGCATATAAGCACAACCAATAGACACAAGACACTGGTGGGATAAGGGCATGTGACAGGGGGTAGGGGAGGCTGGGGGAAGGTCAATGGGGGGAAAAAAGGAGATATATATGTATTACTATTGTAATACTTTAAACAATAAAATAAAGTTTAAAAAAATAAATAAATTTTAAAAAAGAAAAAAAAGGGAATAGGGTGGCAGGAAGCTTGTCAACTGAAATAAGTTGCTACCAATAGGACATTTTATAAAACAGAGCATTAATACCCCTCCCACCCCTCACCCCTGCCCCCCCCCCTCCCACTTACTCCCAATCATTACTCCTACAACTTCCTCCCCACCAACTTGACCACCAGGGGTGAAGACAATGTTACTGACTCCTACTAGATTTTCTTGGTTTTATGGTTAGGTCCATCCTAACCATAGAATATCTGCCTGGCTGATATTCTGTCATTAGACCTCAATTAATGATAGAGAGAATGCCAATCAAACAGCACAAACTAAGAGTCTCATTATGATGTAAAAATGACAATTAAACAGGAGTAACTTATAATCACTGGAAAACAAAAATAATGGGGATCATCAGGACTAGACTTTCTGACTGAGGCAGACAGTAATGCTCTATATGTTAATAGGAGTTTGAGTTACATGGATCTCTACATTTATCAGGACTCATCAAATGTTACACTTAAGATTAATGCATTTCATTGTTTGTAAATTTCTACCTTAAAAGAATCCTGTAAGCAAAAACTGAACTTCAGTTAGAGATACACAAGCTGAATTATATGGGAGAAAATGTACTGATACTGGCAACTTACTCTGAAAGGCATTAAATAAAAAACGGTGATGGATGAATAGATGGAGAATTGCATGTTAAAGGTAAAATAGTAAAAGGCTAATTATAAAATACTACAGGCCGGCCTGATGCATGAAATTTGTGCGGGGGGAGGGGGGCATCAGCGTCAGTCTAGCCTGCACCCTCTCCAATCAGGGACCCCTCAGGGGATGTCCGACTGCTGGTTTAGGCCCAATCATCGGGCCTAAATCAGCAGTAGGACATCCCTCTCACAATCCTGGACCACTGGCTCCTAATCGCTCACCTGCCTGCCAGCCTGGTTGCCCCTAACTGGCCCCTCCCCCCGCTCCGGCCTGATCGCCCCTCACCGCCTCTACATGCTGGCCTGATTGCCCCCAACTGCCCCCTGCTGCTGGCTAGGTCGCTCCCAACCGCCGCCTCCCTGCCAGCCTGGAGGCTCCTAACTGACCCCTCCCCCGCCAGCCTGGTCACCCCTCACGGCCCCCCCCCACCAGCCTGGTCGCCCCACGCAACCTGCTTTTTCAGTCATTTGGTCGTCCCTCACTAACCCCCTCTGCTGGCCTGGTCACCCCACGTAGCCTACTTGTTCAGTCATTTGGTCGTCCCTCACTAACCCCCTCTGCTGGCCTGGTCGCCCCACGCAGCCTGCTTGTTCAGTCATTTGGTCATCCCTCACTAACCCCCCTGCTGGCCTGGTCGCCTCATGCAGCCTGCTTGTTCAGTCATTTGGTCATCCCTCACTAATCCCCCTGCCGGCCTTGTTGCCCTACGCAGCCTGCTGTTCATTCGTTTTGGTCGTCCCTCACTAACCCCCCCCAACCTGGTCGTAGGCAGCCATCTTGTGAGGGTGTGACAGTCAATTTGCATATTACCTCTTTATTATATAGGAGGATGAGTAGTGAGTATTCTACTGTCCAAAAGTACACTTTTTTTTTCAACTTTTCTGTATGTTTAAAATTATTTGTAATAAATTATAAAAGCCCAATCTCAGGAACGAGAGAGAAAGTCACAAAGCAAAGATATCAAAAACTGTTAAAACAGAATAGGTATGGGTCAGTCAGAAAAACAATCCTGCAGAGTGGAAGCTTGGAGTGATGCAGGTCTATTGGAAGAGCTTAAGGGAAATCCATGAAACCACTGAAATTATGTAACAAAATTTGGGAGTATTTGTATCTTTGCATTTTTTATGATTTATCATGGTTTCTAAATGAGATCTGTGACCTCCTATGTCCCACCCCTGCTCCCAAAGAAAAATAGGTCAAATTTTGCTTGTTTAAGGGAAGTCACTGAAAGAAGGACCAAAAATGGCGACATGTGTGAAAAGACTCTGTTATATTTTTCCTGATAGGCATGGCTTTGTTCTGATAATCTAGAATTATTCTTCACTCAAATATGTCATCAATACACAAGACACATCATGGTACATCCTGAGGTCCCAGCAGTGAAAAAGACAGGTGGACTCCCAAACCTCATTGAGCCTAACTCTATCAGTGGGGGGGAGGCGGGAAATGGGGGAGACACATTAAACAAGTGGAAAATATATTTAATCACAAATGTAGTAGTGCTCAGAAACAAATGCACAGGATGACTAAATCCATGTAACAGATGCTTGCCCTAGCTAAGTTACAGTAAGGAGAGGAAGTCAGGAACACTTCCTTTGGAGGGACAGATGTTTGGACTGAGCAGCAAACAACTCAACATGGCTGCACTACTGGCCATCAATGATGTAAAATACCTTCTGTATGTACACAGATGGCATATTTCACATGTGGCTCACAACAGAGTCTTAGCTCAATGTCATTCTTTTGAATGTTAATTTTAGCAGGTAATACACACTCATCTATAATAATAAAAGCATAAATGCTAATTAGACTAGATAGCCAAACGACTTTCCGGGTGTCATTCCCAATGAAGCTGAGGCAGCGGGGGCTGAGGCAGAGGTGGTTAGGGACAATCAGGCAGGCAGGCAAGCAGTTAGGGGCATCAGGCAGGCAGGCAGAGGGGTTGGGGCAATCAGGCAGGCAGGCGAACAGTTAGGGGCATCAGGCAGGCAGGCAGGCAGGCAGGCAGGCAGAGTGGTTAAGGGCGATTAGGCAGTCAGGTGAGTGATTAGCGGTGGTGAGGCAGACAGGCCAGCAGTTAGAAGCCAGCAGTCCTGGATTATGAGAGGGATGTCCGACTGCCAGTTTAGTACCAATCCAATAGGATCCCTGAGGGATCAGGCCTAAACCGGCAGTCAGACATCCACCAAGGCATCCTGGATTGCGAGAGGATGCAGGCTGGGCTAAGGGACCTCCTTCACCACCACCCCCATGCCTCTAGTTTATTTTATAAAGGATATTAAAAAAAAAAAAATCTGTCATTTGTGTCCTCTTAAGCCATTTCAATTTACTTCCCGAGAAGCAAACACTGTTACTAGCTTTTTCTGCATCCTTCCAGAGACATCCTACCCAACGCAAGTATAGATGAAGGACACCGAGAACTCATATAAGAGCCTTGTAGTCCTGGCTGGTTTGCTCATTGGGTAGAGCGTTGGCCTGCGAACCAAAGGATCCTAGGTTCGATTCCAGTCAAGGGCATGCCTCAGTTGCAGGCTCAATCCCAAACCCTAATCAGGGTGAGTGCAGGAATCAAACAATCGATGTGTCTCTCTCACATTGATGTTTCTCTCCCTGTCTCTCCCCGACCCTTCCACTCTCTCTTAAAAAAAAAAAAAAATATCAATGGAAAAATATCCTCAGGTGAGAATTAACAACAACAACAACAAAAAAGGTCTTGTATATAAAACTTCATATATGTGTGCATTTATATATCTAGGGTAAATTTCTAAAAGCCCTCAAAGTATGTACATTTAAATTTCAAAATAAGCGTCCAGAGAAGTTATACAAATTTATAAATTCGCCAAAAAATTTGAAAGGAACTGATTCTCCACATCTAATTAAATAAAGTATGTTATTAGGCTTTGTATTTGCCAGTCAACTAGGTGAGGAAATATCATCTCAGGGAAGTCTTAACTTGCATTTGTACAAAGGCACTTTTTCTTGTACACTCTATATATTGTTTGCCAGTATGTATAATGCTTCCTAGCATTTATTTATTAATTTTTGGGATCTCTTTATTTGTTAAAGATGCATTAATACTTTCTCCCACTTCATCATTTATGTTTAAATTTTGCCATATGAAATAAAATTGTTGGGGCTTTTTTTTGGCAGGTATATATTTTTAATTATGTAATACATTTTTTAAGTAATGGGATTTTCTGGTTTTGTGGCATACCTTAATATACTTTTCTAACTAAAATTCTTTTTTAAAAATACGTTTTTATTAATTTCAGAGAGAGGAAGGGAGAGGGAGAGAGAAATAGAAACATCAATGATGAGAGAGAATCCTTGATCAGCTGCCTCTTGCACACCCCTAACTCCCTAACTAGGGATCAAGCTAGCAACCCAGGCATATGCCCTGACCCTCTGGTTCATGGATCAATGCTCAATCACTGAGCCACACAAGCTGGGCTAAAAGACTTTTTAAAAATGAATTTAACTCCTTAACATGCAGATTTTACTTAAAAGTTTCAACACTGGCTCTTGGACAAAGAAGAAAGTGCTCATTAATAATTTTAAATTTCTATTCATTAAATCACAAAAAATATAAGGTATACTCCACTGTTAGGAAAGAGTTCTGTTTTAACTATAAGACTTTATGTTATCACTATATGCCGTGACTGGTTTGGGTCAGTGGATAGAGCGTCAGCCTGCGGACTCAAGGGTCCCGGGTTTGATTCTGGTCAAGGGCATGTACCTTGGTTGCGGGGACATACCCAGTAGGGAGTGTGCAGGAGGCAGCTGATCGATGTTTCTCTCTCATCGATGTTTCTAACTCTCTATCCCTCTCTCCCTTTCTCTCTGTAAAAAAATCAATAAAATATATTTTTTTAAAAAAAGACTTTATGTTATCACTATAAAAATGAAATTTGCAGCAGCCAGAAAGTATTATGAAAGATTTTTCTGACAAGATGTAAAACATCTATTTCCATTTCTATTTGCACTTTGTCCACAACATGTATGCTAGACTTCAAAATAAAATGCTAAAAGGAAAATATCAAAAAATACAAAACTGATAAAACTTGAAAGATAAGGAACCATCACCATCGCAAAAAACAATAATGGCTCTGATCAGAAGGATCATGATATAGTTAACATTGGCTACAAGATTCAAAGTATAATTAAGAAAACCAACTTAATATTTAAGTATTACTACTAGATATCCAGGGGCAGGAGGGAGTATCGTATTGCAAAGGAAAAAGAAAGAAAAGGAAGCTTAAGTAAAAGATATTTAGAATTAAAGGAAAAGATACTCTAAAGAAATCAGATTTTTATGCTTCCTTAAAGTAGCTCCCATATGTATCACTGAGTAATTAAAAGTTTCTAATACCAACTGTATCCAAAACTGAAGGAAACCCACAAAATAAAGAACTATCAACTCTGGTGGAGACTTTAGAAATTACCTATTATAGCTTAAACTCTTATGTTAAGCAGGGGTGGGGAATCTTTTCCCGCTAAGGGCCATTTGGATATTTATAACATTGTTCATGGGCCATACAAAACTATCAACTTAAAAATTAGCCTGCTTTATTTGGTCAAACATTTACATAACTCACCCCTAATGCCTTGGTAAGGCCAGACCAAATGATTTCGTGGGCCTTATAGGGCCCGCTGACCAGACATTCCCCATCTCTGGCCTTAAAGATAAGGGCATTTCCTAGCATTTATAAACACTGTTGCCTAAAAGTCTAAAAGTACTTAACTTTAGATATTTCCATTGCCTAAGTAAACAAACCTTACCCATGGTGGAATTTCTTTAAGGAAAAAAAAAAAGCAAAGCCACCTGCTATATAAGCATATTTCTTCTGTCATTCTAATTTCACAGTTTAAATAAAGGATGAACTAGTTGACATTTTATTTTAAAGCCATCTACAAAATCTTTGCTTGAGAAATAATGAGTAGTAATATTGAGCAACTTTTATGTACACAATGGCCATTTATATGTCTTTTTGGGAAAATGTCTATTCAGTTTTTTTGCCCATTTTTAAAAGCAGATTGTCTCTTTGCTTTTGAGTTATATGAGCACCTGATATATCTCAGATATTAATCCCTTTGAGATATATCTTTGGAAAATATTTTCTCCCATTTCATAGGTTGCCTTTTTAATTTGTTTTTTACTCTAATGTAGTCACATTGTTTATTTCAGCTCTTGTTGCTTTTGGTGTCATAGCCAAAAGATCATTGCCAAGACCAAAATCAAGTAGCTTTGTCCCTATGTTTTGTTATGTTTTTTTTTTTTTTAGGAGTTTAATCATATGGGAAATGAAATAAAAACCACAATGAGAGATCACTTCACACCTGTTAGGATATCTATCATCAAAAAGACAAGAGGTAAATGTTGGCAAGGTTGTGGAGGAAAAAGAACTCATGTACACTGTTGGTGGGAATGTAAATTGGTTTAGCCACAGTGGAAAACAGTATGAGGTTCCTCAAAAAATTAAAAATAGAAGCTACTGCCCTAGCCAGTTTGGCTCAGTGGACAGAGCATCGGCCTGTGGACTGAAAGGTCCCAGGTTCGATTCTGGTCAAGGGCACATGCCTGGGTTGCGGGCTCATTACCCAGTAGGGGGCTTGCAAGTGGCAGCCAATTGATGATTCTCTCTAATCATTGATGTTTCTATCTCTCTCTCCTTCTCCCTTCCTCTCTGAAATTAATTAAAAAAAAAAAAAACACAAAACTTTAAAAATAGAAGCTACCATGTTCTGGCCAGTGTGGTTCAGTTGGTTGGGCATTGTTCTGTACACAGAAAGGTTGCTGGTTGGATTCCTGGTGAGGGTACATGCCCAAGGCACATGCTCAATCCCCAGTAGGCGGTGTGCAGGAGGCCGCTGATATTGATGTTTCTCAACATCACAAATACCTACATTTCTCTCTGTCCCTCTCCTTTCTTCTCTCTCTAAAATCTATTTAAAAAATGAAATAAGAATAGAAGCTACCATAAACCTAGTGATCCTACTCCTGGTATATATTTGAAGGAAACAAAATTAGTATCTGAGAGAGATATCTGCACTCCCATGCTCACTGCAGCACTATTTAAAATAGCCAAGATGGGGAAACAACCTAAGTGTCAAAGGATGAATGGATCAGGAAAATGTGGTATATGTACACAATGGAATATTACTCAGGAATGAGAAAAAGGAAATCCTGACATTTGCAACAACATGGGTGAACCTGGAAGGCATTATGCTATGTGACATAAGTCAGGCAGAAAAGACAAAGACTGTATACCATCACTTATATGTGGAATCTTTAAAGGCAAAAAAAAAAAGGCCCCTTTCACAGAAATAGAATGGTGTTGCCAGGGGCTTGGAGGAAGGGTACAAACTATTAGTCATGAATAAGTTCTTAAGTTCTAATGTATGTATAGTATAGTATCGTTAATAATACTGTATTATGAAAGTTGCTGAGAGTAGATTTAATCATTCTTATCACCACAAAAAGGCGTTAACTGTGAGGTGACGGATGTGTTAATTATCTTGATCTTAGTACAGCAATCATTTCACACTGTATATGTACACAAAAACATTACACTGTATACTTTAAATATATAGTTATATTTTTCAATTATTCCTCTACAAAGCTGCAACTCCAACATATAAAATGATTACATTTGTCAATGAATACTACATTAAATAACAATGACAAAATATTTATTATGAAATATTCATGATTCTTTTTAAAATCATCTTGATGAGTCAACATCAATAGGAAAACAGACAATTGAGTCCTGCTTATTTCTTTTTTTCCCACAGACCAAAAACTACATAGATATGTAGTGATCTCAGGTCTGCTTGGACTTTCTTCCTTCTGGTAATGGAGAATCATAAGGCACTACCATTCTATAAAATGTTTTTTTATGGCTAGACTCCTCCTTCAGGATTCCTACTGTCTGAATCCACAGGCTTACCTTGGAATACTTTCCAGAAGTTGTTTTTTAACCAAATAAACTCTTCCTGAGAGTGTGTACCACCACCGTAACTACTAAAAGCTTTCAGAAAAATAACTTTCAGATCTCCAATACAGATTCTGTTTCCCTCTATCCCTTCTCTCATTTTTCAGATGTTCCCACACCAAATTCTCATTCAAACAGTATTGTTGTTTTTGCCAACATATTTATCTTCTTTTCCTCAATTTCTTGTCACAATTAACACAAAATTTTCCTTGGTTTTAAAAAGCCTCTTTATAGTATTTTAGTCTACTAATTCTTTAAATCTTTACTGGCTCCCAATTAGTCCAAATAAGATTTAAGTTTCTTTTCTCAGTATTTTAGTCTACTAACTCTTTAAATCTTTCCTGGCTCCCAATTAGTCCAAATAAGATTTAAGTTTCTTTTCTCCACCAAATACATATAAGCTATGTATTTTACTTTGCTTATTTCCTTATTTTTAGCCTCATTCCCAACTTCATGGCCAGCCAAATCCATCCTTGTATTTGTCTTTTATTATCTTAAACTAGAGGCCTGGTACAGTGGTGGGGGGTGGGGGGGGGTCCCTCAGCCCGGCCTACGCCCTCTCGCAGTCTGGAACCCCTCAGGGGATGTCCATCTGTCGGCTTAGGCCCGCTCCACGGGAGAGCAGGCCTAAGCTGGCAGCCCGGGAGCCCTTAGGGGATGTCCCCCAGGGAGCGGACCTAAGCCAAAGTTGGACATCCTTAGTGCTGCTGAGGAGGCAGGAGAGGCTCCCACCACCACCGCTGAACTGGCAGCTGTCAGCCAAGTTTGTGGCTGAGTGAAGCTCCCCCTATGGAAGCACACTGACCACCAGGGGGCAGCTCCTGCACTGAGCATCTGCCCCCTGGTGGTCAGTGCACATCATAGCAACTGGTCATTTCCAGTTGTTCCACTGTTACGGTCAATTTGCATATTACCCTTTTATTATATAGGATAGCTCTTGCTACCTTTTGAGCACTTACACTACTGGAACACAGAAAGGATAATTTCATATTCCTCATTTACTACTTTAGGAAATTTCCTTTGGTTCACTGAAATTGTCTAGGCTGTTAACTGTTCTGTTTTACTAGCCAGAAAATATGTATTATTTCCTTTACATCATGGCCCTCCAAAAAGATTTTAAAAAGCCAGATATTTCCTGTTAACAAAATTATGGAGCCAGTCATATTTTGCCTTAGGAATCTAATTTTTAAAGTGCCACTTTAAATAAATATTTCTATATTAGGAAGCAGGCAGCTGGAGGCAATTTAAAGAAATGGAGCTTGATATGTACTTCTTTGCCCCTCTATTTAGACTTCAAAAAATTACAGTATGGATTTATTTCTAACTTGTGTCCAAATTGGTTGCATCAATTTCTGTTGTCTCTTACAACTTTTAGAATTCTTCTAGAAGTTAGAAATATTATAAATTATATATTTTTAAAAACAGTACTGTATAAAAAGGAAAGCTAATTGAGTTATGTGGCCAATGAATTAACAGGATTGAGGAAGAGTATGTATAAGTAAGTTAGGATGATGGTAATGAACAAGTTAAAAGACCTGGGAAGACTTTCTGAAATTACAATAAGCAATATGACACTAAGGCATGGGTGGGAACGTCCAGCCCATGGCTGTATAAAGCCCACAAAATCATTTGGTCTGCCCTGCCAAAGCAACTGCAAGCAGGATTCAAAATTCAATAAATCTAGTTTTTATCATAGAACATAAATTTAGATTAAGTGAATTATAGTAGGCGAATGAAGTTATAAATATCCAAATGGCCCTTGGCAGAAAACAGGTTCCCCATCGCTGCACTAAGGTATGCTTCTCTTGGGGGAATATCTAATCTATCTACACCCTTAACCTCCTTCAGAGTGATACTAGAGACTCAGCAATAAGCTGTAGTTATTTAAACAGAATCAGTTTGACCAAAATTATATAGCAGTGGTTGGCAAACTCATTAGTCAACAGAGCCAAATATCAACAGTACAACGATTGAAATTTCTTTTGAGAGCCAAATTTTTTAAACTTAAACTTCTTCTAATACCACTTCAAAATAGACTCGCCCAGGCCATGGTATTTTGTGGAAGAGCCATACTCAAGGGGCCAAATAGCCGTATGTGGCTCACGAGCCACAGTTTGCCGACCACTGTTATATAGCATCAAAATAACAATCAACAATATGTGATTACTAAAAGCCCAGCATGCGAAATCGCATGGCCCCACCCACCAACACATGCCTCGCCATGCACACAGCCTCCTGGTAACCAGTCATTGGTCGTTATGGCATCACAACCACTGGGTTTTTATTATAGAGATAAGGCTTAACTGAGAGTTCCATAGCTGGTTCCAGGACCTAAAAGAATACCAAATTATTTGGCAGTCTGGTCACTGTGATCTAAAGCAGAATTTCTAAAAATTCATTCATCATGAGTGTGTAATAAGCAAATGTGACATAATATCAGTTATTCAGTACACCAATTTAAAAATTATATGCAAACACACACGGACATGGATCTGTACTCGAAGTTTACAAAAATAGAATCTTTATATAATTTAAAGACTTCACAAAGAACTACAATCATAGAACTAAGATATACAGTAAACTCAAATCAGACTTGTTAACTGGTTAGTTAAACCATTTTTGACATTGTATTTAAAGACATTTGGGATATACTTATGCCAACCTTCCAGACCCCCAAGACAAGGTAATCATTGCTACTAGTTGTCCATGGATCCAGTGTTTGACATTTTTCTAAATTTGCTGACTTTACTACATCAGAAGATATGTATAGGATTTATCATAACTGAAAGAGAAATAACAAGCCTCACTACCATGTCTAGTCCACTCCATGTTCAAAAGTACATATACAACCAAGTTGCCAAGACTATCTTCTACTATATAAGTTAGCTAAGCAAAAAGACTAAATGAAAGGTCAATGGCTAGCCTACATGTACTACATTACAACAAGGTGTACTTAGATAATGTTTAATCATTTAAAATTGGATATTCTTAAAAATAACACCATTTATAAAATAGTGGTATGCAAAACCATATAATGGCAATTAAAAATATTGGTATTATTAAGTACAGAAGTTAGAAGGCTAAAAAGGCCTAGAGGAATAGTACTGCATGCACATGCATATGCAGTGGTTAAGAGAAGTTTCAAGATCATAGTCAATAACAGCAAAGTTAGGGATAGTCCTCCAAAAACCCTAATCTACGATCTCCTTGACACCACATATAACAAAAGTATTTTAGTCATAGTCAGAAACATCTCAGAGAGTACACTTTCCTTTTGAGAAGTATAATTTTTTGTAACAACACTAAGAGACCCCATAAAATGGAAATCAAGAGTTGGTCAACAGCAAATATTTTTAAAATGGAAAGAATCCCTCAAGGATTTTTTTTTTTTTTAATTATTGATTTGAGAGAGAGAGAGAGATGGTTGATTCTTGTATGTGCCCTGAGTATCAAACTTGCAACCTTGGCATATATGGATGATGCTCTAACCAATTGACTTACCCAGCCAGGGCTTTAAATGAATTCTTTTTTTTTTTAATACTTTTTTATTGATTTCAGAGAAGAAGGGAAAGGGAGAGAGCGATAGATACATCAATGATGGGAGAGAATCATTGATTGGCTGCCTCCTGCACACACATCCTCAGTGGGATCCAGCCCAAAACCCAGGCATGTGCCCTGACAGGGAATTGAACTGTTACCTCCTGGTTCATAGGTCAATGTTCAATCACTGAGCCAAGCCAGCCAGGCTTAATGAATTACTTTAAAAGTGGTCTTTATTCAAAGAAGGACCATATGGCTATGACTAAATCTTATCTCTAATTTTATTTTCTCTCTCATAAGCATAACATCTAGAAAAAAGTATTCTGTCCTTCAGTAATCTTACTACTTTACTACTTTGTCTTTTTCTTATTCCTGGCAAACTGCAGGTTAAGCATGCAGTGATTAATATAATTTCTATCTGCCCTCCTTAGCACTTAAACAGTAAAAAATTTTTGACAGCCATTAGAAGCTGTTGATAGATACTTGCTCATTTGTTTATTTTTCCTTCACCCCGCTCTTTCATTAGTACGTCTGTGACACTAAAATGTAAATACTCTGAATAAAAATTTATTAATAACTACTATATACCGCAATTCCCAAAGAATTAAAATAAAATTTTTGCTAGGCTCCAAACTCTGTAAGCCAAATAGCACTTTCTTTTTGTTGTTGTTGTTGTTGTTGTTTAATCACTCTCTTTACTCTCCTATCCATAGACTAGAAAATGCAGAAGCTGTCAATATGCTTGAAATTCTCCCCCAAAAGACAAAATTAAGGTGTTTAAGTAAAATTCAACACTGGCTATCTTTTGAGACCTTTTCTCACTTTCTACCTTCAGCCATTTCAGTGATATCTCTTGTGGTTATTTCTTCTAGCTTTAAGAAATTCTTCCACTTCTATTTTACTCCTCTTAGACATTAACTTCCCTGTGAACAGAGAGTTTGTCTTACCTTTAATTCCTAGAGTAAGTGTCTACATTGTGCCTGAACAAATCAATAATAATTTGTGAAGCTGAGCTGTGCCTAGGCAAATTAAGACCAATTTTCATCAGGAACAATATTCATTCTAAGACTGAATTTGTTTAAGAGTCATTCAAAGACATCAAAATGCTTAAATAAGCATAGAAATAAACAAACATAACATTTAACATTTAATTTGACACTTATTTGTTGAGCAAACAGATTTACTGACCCTGGGCAGTAAAGTGTGATGCAAGAAGTAGAACTGTCTGAAAATGCTGCCAGGAGTCACTTTGGATGCCTCACCAATGAGCTGGAATCACTCCTCCATTCCTTTCTCCCAGCAGGAGAGGCTGCGATCACACTCAGCTTCAGACAGGACCATAGTGTCTTCTCTTAGCAGGGCAGACTCAGTTTCCCATGGGCCCCAGGTCTCCATATGCTGGACAGATGAATTTCTCACATGTCTATAGGCATCCACTATACTGTCTGGTTCCCAACTAGTTTGTGCAACTATTCACTGATAAGGTTGAATCTATGGCTTGTTCTATAATAAATAAGGGGGAATAATATAGAGCAGGATACCTTCACTGGAATAAAATCTATGCTCTATTATTGAGCAAACTGTCAAAATTCTGGTACCTCTCTATGTAGAATAAGGGGATTGGGAACTCATGCCTCAAGTCTTGCTGATCCTGGCTATTCCCCATAAAATGCTCCCTTTTCCCTTAATTTATTCCTTAATCCATGCCATGATATTGCTGTATTTGTCCTCAGTTCCAATGCATGACAAGTGACAATCCAGATGGATTCACCGAGCAAATCAAAGGCCATTAAACATTTCTTTGAATTTACAAAACAGTAATTAGAGATGTTATCTGCCAGATACCAGGCTAGATGTTTAATATTTGAATCATTCCTCACAACTTCCCTTTTAAGGTACTGCCTGCATCTTACAAGTGATGAAACTGACAATAAAACAAGTTACACAATTACCCAACAGAGGCAGCCTCTAAACACAGGCTCATTAAACTTCAAAATGTGCTCTTAAAGCATGTGCTCTTCTCGGGACTCCAGAATGTCACTGATTCAAATAAATTCTAGAAACACTGTCTGTAGGAAGGTTTAGTCCACTCCCCAAGTGCTAGAGCCCATGACCTCCCAAGGATATAGACATACAGTTTTTCCTTGAACAAATCCTTTGAGAGAGAATCCACTAAATAACGAAAGCATGCACTGCATGAGGACGCCTATAATTATCCTTCCTGTACATTTTTAAAGAATAAATTACATCAAGGGAAAACAAAAAGGAAAATTACTCTTCTCACTAAAAAATTCAGGTCGTTTCCAAACCAAATAAGCAATTAACATTGGTAAAATCTCAATCTAAATGCCCTGTTTTTTTTCAAGTTCCAGTGTTAACCTTCAGAGTTCTACCTACTACTGAAAACACAGACTAAGTGTATTATATCACGCAAGGAAAAAGACAATAGTAATTACAGACAGAGGTGAAGTAAAGTTGGGAGACTGGAAAGGTAATAAGAGTTCTGTGACAAGCTTCGAGGCAAAAGAGACAGGATGTATAGAACAAAACAGACAAGGGAAAGGACAGCCATGTAGAGTTGAGACAGTTATAATAATAAAAGAAAACAATATGAAAACAAAAACACAAGAAAGGAACTACTGTAGTTTTTAAGTAAAAGTGCTATGAAAAATTCCTCTCATGATCAGTGATGCATTGCAAAAACATTACACCTCTCATGATTAGTGATGCACTGCAAAAACATTGCAAATCATTTTCCCCTCAACAGACACCCAACCAAACAATCAATTCTAAATTGGAAAACAAAATAATTAAACCAAAAACAGGAAACTGAGAATTTCTTAACCAGTTACTGACAGGATATGTAATAATTATCTTCCATCTCCCAAATATTATCTGCCTTATACCAAAAGAACTCCTGAGGTATAAGACTAAAAGTGGTTAAGTCCAAAAGAAAATACTACATTGGAACATGAAATGAACCTTGGGAACTCAATGTGGTATTTTCAAGTTAGTATGTTATCACTGACAAGCATTATTTACATCTTATCTAGACTGTTTCAGAGAACTTAAATTATTTAAGCCATATAATAATTTAAATGAATTAGTTGAATTATTCATAAATGAATGCAATAGAAAACTTAATGATAATACTAATAAAATATTTACCTCAAACTAGTTGTGAACATTCAATTCCAATCTAATCAAGTAAACAGGTCAAACTGATGGGAATTTTCTCTATTAAAATGCAATTAATTCTCCATTAGGTATATTAAGATTTCTGGAGTTACTATATTATGAAACTCACTAATAATATGCCTCATTGAATCTTAATCCAAGATGCTGGATGTCAAAACTTTCTAATAAAAGACTACAAACTATCATAGAGTAACTTGATAAAATAATAGTTATCAGCTATTTATTTGTGCACCTACAGGAAGCCTCCTTCAACTAAAGACATTTCTGGCTAATTTTCAACTTGCTTTGGAATAAACTACTAATCTATATATATAAAAGCCTAAGTAACGGTTACAATGGAACAACCAGTTGCTATGACACGCATTGACCACCAGGGGGTAGATGCTCAACACAGGAGCTGCCCTCAGCCCACAGGCCCCATTCGCTGATGGGGCCTGCCAGACAACCGCCTGGTCCCTCACCCCCCGCCCCAACACTGGCAGGCCCCAAGGCTGGGATGGAGAACTGGGGGGTGGAGGAGGGGGTGGCGGCAGACACGGCCCCTTTCCCAGGGGGGCCAAGGGCCAGCTCCCTCCTTGGGGCTGGCAGCCAACCTCCTGGGTCCCTGCCCCTGTCCCTCCCCCCAGTTGGCAGGCCCCAATTGGCCCCCTGCCCACTCACCTCAGTGGTGGTTGGACCCTCCCTCCAGCCGGCAGGTGCCAATCACCTAATCGGGGCCAGGCCCCAGGCTGGGATTGGGAACCAGGGGTGGGTGGTGGCAGACGTGGGAGGCAAGGGAAGGAGGAGGCGGGCAGCCAGGGAGGTGGGGAACTGTGCAATGGTGGCGCACAGGCAGCGAGGGAAGGAGGAGGTGGGGAGGCGGGGAGGCAGGGAGGCAGGGAACCTGATCGGCCCTGATCGCTGGCCAGGCCTAGGGACCCCACCTGTGCACAAATTTTGTGCACCGGGCCTCTAGTTTAAGAATAATGAGTAGACTACATCTCACTACTCTGTCAGAAAAGAGCTCTACCTTACTCAGAGAAGCATGCATGCATAATGGGGGGGCTGCAGCAAAGAGTGGGAAAGAAATATAGATGGGTACCTTATCAGTTAGTTTTCAGAGAGACACTCTCCCTAAACTTTATCCTGGTATCACCTCTCCAGTTTACTTTAAGGATAGGTATTAACCATTGCCATATAAAATGTATTATTTTATGTCTTATAGGATAGTTGTTGAATTGCAAGAAAAAGCTGTCCTTCTTTGGAGAAGAATGTTTTCTCCTTATGGAAAAGGTGTTCTTTTCATTTAACAGGTAAGATCTCAGAGCCAAATTCCTTATCCATATTTAAAAACCAAAGCCTTGCATAACCTGCATATTAAATGTCCCACCAGTCATTTCTATTTTATCTATATTTTGCATGCCTGATATTTTCCATTTTATTACATTTGGAGGTATTTTTAAAGTTACTTCAAATTCCTTATGGGCACTGTATTTTGAGGAAGTGATAAAATATAATTAAAACTAATAAAAGTAGTTCAGTCATTTATTCAACAAACACTTAACTGGATATCTACTATACTGGTCCTATCCTAGGCACTGAGGATACTATGCAGCTTGCATTCTAGAAGGAAAACACACACATGAACATAGAATACTGTATGTCAAGGAGCTTTAAGTGGTATAAACAAATAAGGCAGACTATGGAGTGACTGGGTGGAATGAAGAAATTTTAGATAGAAGAGAAGGCTTTCCTAAAGAAGGTTAACTTGAGCAGAGATCTAAATGATAAGGAAGAGAAAGTCATCTACATAGGACTTCTAGGTAAATAGTAAGCACCAAAGGCCCACAAGTGGAAAAGTGTTTGTTGTTTTCAAGAAATAAAATTCAGAAAAACTAGATAAGA
This sequence comes from Corynorhinus townsendii, assembly GCA_026230045.1. NCBI lineage: Eukaryota > Metazoa > Chordata > Mammalia > Chiroptera > Vespertilionidae > Corynorhinus > Corynorhinus townsendii. The sequence continues at coordinate 72,097,849 of JAPDVU010000008.1, forward strand.
GTGAGCAACCAACTGGATGTGTAAAAGGTAATGAAATATCACTCTCATGATTGCGTCACATTATATAAGGCTAGAGGCCCGATGCACGAAATTCGTGCAAGGGGCTCGGCCCTCGCAGTCCCGGCTGCCTCGGCTGGTCCTCACAGCCTTGGCTTCGTCTGGAAGGATGACCAGACAGTTGTTCTGCTGTTCAGTCTAATTAGCATATTCTTTATCATATAGGACTAGTGGCCCAATGCATGAAATTCATGCACTGGAGGGGGGGGGCGGTCCCCCCAGCCTGGCCTGTGCCCTCTCACAGTGCAGGAGCCCCGGGATCGATCACCCCAAAGAGGTGGGCCCTGCCCACACATCCAGGGCTCTTCAATGGACTGCCCCAAAGAGGTAGGCCAGAGTTGGGGGTCCCGCCTCCACGACACGTGCAGGGCCACGGGACCCCCAGCGGAAGCTGCACAGAGCAGCCACCGGGACCCACCCCCGCACCGCACATGCAGCATCAAGCCCCGCCCACCCTGGTGATGGATTGTGACAGCGTGAGGGCATGACGACCACCTAGGCTTTTATTAGTATAATTTCCATCTTACTAATGAACTAGAGCTACATTCCCCCTTTGCCAGCTTAATGATGTAAGCAACCATATAAAACAGCCCACATGGCAAGAACTATAGGCAGCCTCTAAGAGCTAAGGGTGGTCTCCAGCCAACAACCAGCAAAAAGCAGGGGCCCTAAGTCACACAGCTGCCAAAGAAACTCTGCCAACAACCTGACTAGCTGGAAAGAGGATTTTTCTTCATTCGAGTCCCTGCATGAGACTGCAACTGGGCAACACATTGATTACATTTGCAGCAGTCTTGTGAGACCCTGAGCAGAGGACCAACTACCTACCCTGTGCCCAGCCAGACTCCTGAGCCACAGAAAACATGCATAATAAATGTGTTGAGCTGCTGTGTTTGTGGAAATTTGTTATGCAGCAATAGAAAAGTAATGCATTGCCTCAGAATGGCTCTTTATTTTGATTTGATTTTTATTTCTTTGATGTACTTGGACTAACACAATATATCTTGCCCTCAATAAATGTTTATTGAATTAACTGAGAATCTGATCTTTCTGACCTACTTAAATTTCAAGCCAATAATAACAAACAAGCAAAAAAAAAAAAAATCCCACAAATAAGAGATGCTGGTAATTGCCTTAGAAAGAGAACCATTAGCAGTACCTTCTCTACAAAGGGAATAAGAAGCTATAGAACCTGCAAGTAAGAAAATATCAAAGGAATGTGATTATTTCATGTGACTCCTCACAGGTTTAAAAAAGGAAAACACAGCCCACAAACAATAACCAAAGATATTTCCAACACATGAACATTTGCTTTCTCAGTCTGTTACCTAGAGATTACCTTATAAAACAAAAGAATATTAAAAATCACAACATTCTGATGAAATTAATATTGAAATATACATACCTAAAAAATATAAAAGAATGAGAATATGAAATTACATAGCTATAATAATAAAAGCATAATATTAGTATGCTAATTAGACCAGACAGCTGAACGACCTTCCAGACGTCATTCTGGATGAAGCTGTGGTGGTAGGGGCCAAGGCAGAGGCGGTTAGGGGTGATCAGGCAGGCAGGTGAGCAATTAGGGGCAATGAGGCAGGCAGGCAAGTGGTTAGGGGCAAGCAGGTGAGCAGTTAGGGGTGATCAGGCAGGCAGGCAGTGGTTAGGGGCAATGAGGCAGGCAGGCAGAGGCAATTAGGGGTGATCAGGCAGGCAGGCCAGCAGTTAGGAGCCAGCAGTCCCAGATTGCAAGAGGGTGCAGGCTGGGCTGACGGACCCCCACCCCACCATGCATGAATTTCATGCACCGGGATTCTAGTACTGTAATAACGATATATGAGGTAGGTATGAAAATATCAGGGGAACACTTTGTAAATTGTATCAGGTCTATAGGACAATTCGAATCTGATGGCCTTTTCTGAGAACTGATTTTTTCCTATGTAAGATTTATTTTTTTAAATGATATGTGCAACATTAATTTTATAACTTCCTTCTGCTGACAGTACTTAGGAGTTGCATCTATACCTAAGTCTGGGTGATTGGTATAATTAAATTTCAAGTCTGGAAAGATCAATTCATAAGACAAGTATCCTGTGCTACCACTTTATCATTCAAAAATTGCCTTTGTAAAGGGAGGTGTGGAGGGAAGCGATTTTCACTAAAGTGTGCATATTTAAAAAGTACATCTCTGTCTCCATGCAATGTAAGCAACTAATTATAGGAATAATTTTTGTTCTTTTTCAATTGCAGTTGACTTTCAGTATTATGTTATACCAGAGGCGCAGTACACAAAATTCGTGCACTTGGGAGGGTCCCTCAGCCCGGCCTGAGCCCTCTCACAGTCTGGGAGCCCTCGGGGGATGTCCAGCTGACAGCGTCCCATGGGAGCGGACCTAAGCCGTCAGTTAGACATCCTTAGCACTGCTGTGGAGGTGCAACAGGCTCCCGCCACCACTGCTGTGCTCACCAGCCGAGAGCCCGGCTTCTGGCTGAGTGGTGCTCCCCCTGTGGGAGTGCACTGACCACCAGGGAACAGCTCCTGTGTTGAGCGTCTGCCCCCTGGTGGTCAGTGCACATTATAGTGACTTGTCGACCAGTCGACTATCTGCCCCCTGGTGGTGAGTGCACATCATAGCAAGAGGTTGAGCAGCCTTAGCATATTATTAGCATACTAGAGGCACAAAATTCATGCACTCGCAGGGGTCTTTGAGCCCAGTCTGTGCCCTCTCGCAGTCCAGGAGCCCTCAGGGGATGACCGACTGCTGGCTTAGGCCCACTCCCCAGGGGAAGTGGGCCTGAGCCGGCAGTCAGACATCCTTAGCACTGCTGCAGAGGCAGGAGAGGCTCCCGCTACCACCGCTGCACTCGCCAGCCGTGAGCCCAGCTCAGGGCTTCTGGCTGAGCGGCACTCCCACTGTGGGAGTGCACTGACCACCAGGGGGCAGCTCCTGTATTGAGCGTCTGCCCCCTGGTGGTTAGTGTGAGTCATAGTGACTGGCTGTTCCATTGTTTGGTCGATTTGCATACTAGCCTATTATTATATAGGATTAGTTTCAGATATACAGCATAGTGGTTAGACAATCATATAGTTTACAAAGTGATCCTCTGGTATTACAAGTACCCACCTGACAGCATACATGGCTATTATAATATTATCAACTATATTCCCCATGCTGTACTTTAAATGAAATCTTTTGATTATCTTTTAAAAAAATCTCCTAGGGAATAGATTCAAAAAATTACCACACAAAAAAAGGCAATTTATTCTAAACATGACTAAACCAGACTTGACAGAATGACATATCCCTGAAGGGAAACAATATGGTATCCCATAACCATAAATTGTGTAAAAAAAATCAGATGTGTCTTCTGTCTTATATATAAACAAAAAAGGTCTGATAAATACTTTAAAAATCAGTTTAAGAGAAGAAAGAACACATGTAGTATTTTTCACGTTACAGTACATTCTGAATCTCATAAAGGCACTATTAACAATGTTCCAGATTTACCAACACACATACGTTTGAGTTTTCTGAATGAAGTAGTGATGAGTTCCACTTGATCCACAATAGGTCACATTGTACTAAACATACACTAACTCCATTTTTTTTTTCTGTTTTAACTACAAAGTAATGCCATATGCACTAATCTCTTTATTTTTCAAGATTTTCACACTTCCCTTTTAATTAATAGGTATTTCTGAAAAATCAGATTCTCATGATCACCATTCTACAGTTAATGGTGATAAAAGAATATTGAGAATTGATAGCATATATATTGGTTAATGGCACAGGCTTAGGTGTCAAAGGATTTGGATTTAAATTCTAACTTTGCTAGTTACTAGTTGTGTTTTTATTTAGTAATATATAGCAAAACAAATAAAATTTATGAGGAAATGGGGAAGGGGCTACTGCTGTAAGCGGCTGGGTACATTATAAACGGGTGAAAAGCACGTGGAGAATGTATTGATGCAGGCGAAAACAGGAGCTGAACACAGAAGAAAATGCCACTTCACATTTATACCACACAGGCTATCAATATTTCCCTTTGTGCTTTTATTCGATTTGAACAACAGGAGAAAAATCAAAGCTCTAAGTAGTTAAGAAACTAGCCTGTGGTCAGAAAACAAAACAATTGTATATTCAGGATTCACCAGTTTCTGACATTCTAATTCAGCAGCTCTCTACACCAAGCGACTTCTAATCCTGGGATTGTTTAACATTTCACAAGTTCAGGCACTTTGAAAACGTAGTTCTAAAATAATTTCAAAACACACCCTTATCTCAAAAGCTTTAAGGGGAGAAGAAAGTCAAGCCAACAGAACAGAAACCTACTACTGATTCTACGGCAGTTTACAAAATAGTTGACCTGTCCTTTGTTTTCATAGTTTAGGCAGGTAAGGAGAAGTGAAAATAAAATTTTGTTTAAATTCTAATATTGTTAGAAAACTACAGTCTAAATCCTGCAGTTAAATATTTCCTTAAATTTGAAACAATCACACTCTGGCATTCAAAGTACCTCTTCTGGCATTCCAAAGTACATAATCTAACAACTACAGGGGCTTTTCTATGAAGAAAGGATACACTATAATCATTTTGCAAAGTCTGGGAATGAGGTGTTTAAGAAGTGTATATACATCTTTATATTTTATACATCTGAAAGTACATTGGTGCTTCAACTCTGTGATTCTACCAACTCAAAGAATTATGAATAAGCAAATACCTGACAAAATGACATCAAATAATAATCACTACCCATTTCCATTTCTACATACTAAATAAATAGGGATGCAAAAAATAAATAAATAAGAAGAAAATTCTGTTATCACCCACATGAGAAATCAATTTATAGAGCAAACACTCAAAGGATAGTTATAATAGCATACAGGAAATATTATCAACTAAGAAAATGGAATAGCTAGCAAACTAAGTATCACAAAAACATTATTATTCAAAATGGTTCAACCACGTTTTTCCCCAATAAAATCAGGCAAAAGCATCATCTCATACAATTGTCCATATGACTGTCAATTAATCAACAAAATTTTAATTTCTTTTAAATTTGACACAAGAGGTTCTAAAACTCTCTATCAATAGGGTCTCACTAGGAGTATTTAGTTCTGTTTAGGCAAAAAGAACATTCATAAGGAACAAGAAGAGTCCTTGAAGTGTGATTAATAACCAAATGGAGAACCGGGCAGTAAATATTTAAGGTCGTCATTTTAAGGAAGAAAGCATATGCAAAAAAACAAAGTCAGAAAAGGGAATAAACAATGTAGAATGCAGTCATACTATAAAAGAATGAAGCTAAACTACTTTTAGAAAGTCAACATAACCCTCAGTATCTCTATTATTCCCCTAATGTTTATTGAACATCAACTCTAAGTAAAGAATGGTGCTGTTGAGTCCTGGGTATAGGAATGTGTGGGAATGTATAAGACAGATATTGTATCTGTTCTCTAGAAGCCCAGCCTAAAGGGGATGTTGATTATACAAACAAATAATTATGTGACAAATGTTCTGGAGGAGTGTGAAATCTGTGCAAAGGCGACAGAAGGAAACAAACTCAGACTAGATCTTATTCATCCAGGGTCTCAAAAGAAAATTAATTCTTAAGGCCCTTAAACAGGGGTAGGAAAAGTCTGGCCTGGGGGTCTTATAAGGCCCCCCAGAACAATTTGGTCTGGCCCTGCCATGGCATTAGAAGTGAGTTAATTAAATGTTTGACCAAATATAGCAGACTAATCATTAAGCTGATAATTTTGTATGGCTCGCAAATGATGTTATAAATATCCAAATGGCCATTGGCAGAAAAAAAGGTTCCCCATCCCTGCCCTAAAGCATATCCTGAAAGTAATGAATTAGCATCTAGAATGGTAATAGTTATATACCATCCTTGGGAAAATTAATAGTCTGAGGTTTCGATAAGGAACCCTGGCAGACTAAAGTCACAATCAAATAGTGAGATTTCACCAGATAGAAGAAACAAGAAAATCCCAAGCAGGGAGAATCACATTTGCTTGGACAAGGGCAGAGTAGCCACATTTGGTGAAATCTAAGTCATCTGGTGGAGATGAAGACAGAGGTAAAAGGGAACTGAGTGAGAATTAGAGTCTGGCAAGAAATAGGAGAAAGATTTAGTTTTGTATCAAACAGCAAAGCACTTATAAGTTTAACTTATAAATTAGGCACAGTAAGAGATTAACAACAATAACCAATAATAAAAGAGAATAATTATAATAATAACAGTAAAATGTTATGTAAATAGTTTTGGGGACATCTATATATATGTATATACATCTATTTATCTATATATATCTATATATATATATACACACATAGGATAAGTGTTGGTCCGAATGGTAGCTATGATGTGCACTGACCACCAGGGGGCAGGCGCTCAATGCAGGAACTGCCAAGCTGAAGTGATTTGGCAGCAGTGATTCTCAGATGATGCACACCGAAACCATAGAGGAGGGAGCCCGATTCCTCTTGGGGCCACACAATTCCACCTTCAGCTGAGGGTTATGTTGTTGCTGGGGTACTGTTGGTCCTGAATCTGGTTTACTGCACACTTGTATTTGTGTTCCACACCCTGTATGACAGCAACTTTGCAGAGTGCCCTCTCACACTCCAGGACCCCTCAGGGGATGTGGGAGAGCCAGTTTCGGCCCTATCGCCGCAGGCCAGGCCGAAGGACCCCCACCTGCCAGAGGGACCCCATTCACTCAACAGACACCCTTTGAGCTACGGCACCACCCAGATGCGGCTGACTGGGGAGGGAATGTGGGAGATTGGCTCCAGGGTATGTCCAGCCCATCTCGCCCAGTCCTACCCACTGGCCACCTTCTAATTAATTTCCTTTCAATGTGCATGAATCTGTGAACAGGGTCACTAGTTATATAAAACTAGAGGCCCAGAGCACAAAATTAGTGCACAGGTGTCGTCCCTAGGCCTGGCAGGTGATCGAAGTGCGAGTGTCTGGCGTGGAAGGGCAGGTCCCAGCTGACCTCTGGGCCCTGGGCAGCAACTGGACCCCCAAGCCCCCAAGCATTCCTCTTCGCCTGAGTCATGATGCCCAAATCCCCACACAGAGATATGGGGAGCACGGCCGGACACCGCAGGCCGGGGCACAGTGTCAGCCTCTGGGCCCTCCAGCAGCACCACATGGAAGCTGGGCAGGCAGTATGCTCTCCCAGCAGGCCTCACAGACAAGACAGGAAGCCCGACTGGCCCTTGAGGTCCCGGCAGCTGCAGCCCAGCTCACCCAGAAGAGGCCACGTGGGTGAGGGGAAGCCCTGGCATCCCAGGGGAGAGTAGCAGGGGAAGTGAGAGCTCGATGGACACCCCTTATTCTCACCACACCTCTGTCGCCATTACCCCCGTTCCCAGGTAGCCAGCGAGAGGTCACAGCCTCCCGTCTAGGTGCCGTAGGAGGTTGGTTGCTGCCACCCATCCCCGGGTCCCCATCCTAGCCCAGCTCCGATCAGGCAATCAGGGCCTGGTGGCTACTGGTTGCCATCTGCGGGTCGATCAGTCAGTGCTGGGCCCCTGCCTGGCTCACTCAGTGCCTGGGAGCCGGGCGCTGGCCCCACCCCCCACCGCCGCTGCTGGTCACCATCTGTGGGGGGATCAGCAGGGCGATCAGGCCCCCGCTCGCACCCGCCTTGACCTGGCACCACCCACTCACCAGCTCCACCATCCCACCACGTTCCTGCTCTCGTCGGGCCCCATCAGGGCCAGCAGTGCCTCCACTGCCAGCACTGCGTTGCCAACACCTGCCATGTTCCGCACCACTCCCTGGTAGTCAGAGCAAGTCATACCGAGTGGTCGAATTCCCAGTTGAGGGGACAATTTGCATATTAGGTTTTTATTATATAGGATAAGTTTTACCACAATAAATAATAAAAATTTTGAAAAGGTAATTCATTAAGACTTAAACGGTAAATAACTGAGAATGAATCCACATCCCAAGAAGGTGAAACAAGAAGAACCTTTATCTATCTATATATATAAAAGCCAAAGCAACTGTTACGACCAAATGACCGGAACAACCAGTCGACCAGTCGACCAGTCTCTATGACGCGCACTGACCATCAGGGGGCAGACGCTCAATGCAGGAGCTGCCCCCTGGGGGTCAGTGCACTCCTACAGCCAACCTCCCGCAGACAGCCAATCTCCCGTGGTCCCTCCCCCCAGCTGGCCAACCTCCCACGGCCCCTATCCACCCCGCTCCGGCTGGCCCCAATCTGCCCCGACTGGGACTGAGCGAGACGCCCCCATCGGCCCAGATTGCCAGCCAGGCCAAGGGACCCCACCTGTGCACAAATTCATGCACTGGGCCTCTAGTTGAACAACAAGAGTTTCTTATTTGTAAGCATTGAAAGTCTGGGGGCAAAACTGTTGATCAAAATGGGTGTGAACTGCACAGGTCCACCTATATGCAAAATGTTTTCAATAAATATTATAAATGTATTTTCCTTATTATCTTCTTTATAACATTTCATTTATCTAACTTACTTTATTGTAAGAATACAGTATATAATAATACATACACAAAATATATATCAAGTGACTATTTTATTGGTAAGACTTCCTATCAACAGAAGCCCATTAGTAATTAAGGTCTGGGAGGAGTCAAGAGTAACATGCAGATATTTGACTGTGCAGGGTGTTGGTGTTCCTACCTAACCCCTGCATTGTTTATGGGTCAACTATAATTTAAGTGTTTTTTCTAAGATTAATATGACATCAATATATTACATAACAGTAAAGAGCAGGAAATAGGATGTGAAGTGAAAAGTTCAGAAAATTTGAAAGATATAAGAACTCAAGGGATCATTTCAACTGTGAAGTTGTTAAGGTTTCTAGCATGGGTAAGAGAAAGCATGCAGCCTGAGCCTGCTCCCCTGGGATAATTAAAGAGTGGCTGAGCACACAGATAAAGAGGCTGTAAACTGTCCAAGAGACAGAATGAGGTCCTTTCTATTGCTTTTCAGCCTTCAGGCCATTTATCAGGAATCAAAGAACTTATTTATTTATACCTTTCCTCATCTAAAAAGATCTGAAAAGGTCAGCAAATAACCATTCTTCTGTTACTAGCTGTTGGCCAAGCATAATGGGAGTATTTACACTCCCCCAGAATTTGAGCTGCTGTGATAATGACATAGCTCTCCTTACAAATTACATGATAGATGCAATTCTGAAATATCTTAGAAATAAAATTGTGCTAACTCCAGTCACATGTTAAATGTAGTAGGTAAACCCATATTTACTAGGTAGAGCTCTACCTCCTAGATCGTTTTGAAATAGAAAATAATATATATCCTTTGTTATATCCTACTGTGGATTTCTTTGCATTCATCTCCACTGCAGCATGGGAGAAAGGCTTGGTGTGAGGTTAAAAGAAAGCCTCAAATCAGATAAAGTTACTAAAAGAACCTTTCTCCACAGGGATCGGGCCTAAACCAGCAGTCGGACATCCTCAAAGGGGTCCCAGATTGGAGAGGGTGCAGGCTGGGCTGAGGGACACCACCCCCCACTGTGTGCACGAATTTCATGCACCGGGCCACTAGTCTATAATAATAAAAGCATAATATGCTAATTAGACCAGACCTCCTTCCAGATGAAGCCACGGCTGCAAGGGCCAAGGATGTGAGGACCGAGGCAAGCTGCCATGGCTGGGAGGGCCAAGCCCCTTGCATAAATTTCGTGAATCGGGCCTCTAGTTTTTTATAAAAAAGGCTAAATTTGCCATCCCAGATAATGAGAATTCTATGCCTTTTTGCTTTAACTTACTAATGAATTCCATATCATACATTACCAGAATAATAAATCAACTTATGCCACTTTCCAAGGTCTTTATCTACCATTACTGATTCCAATTTAATTGAAGACTGTGGAAACAACAAAGGTGAATAAATTTTGTTGTCCCAAAAGTATATTTTCTGCTAGAAGGTGAATGGGTAAAACAAAAGTATATATTCAACTACAACACAAGGGAGCTTTACTATAAAGGTCATGAGGAACAAGTATGGTTCTGCCATAACAAAAACAAAAACATACAATGTTTTTATTGAAAATCAATGAACTCAAAACTGGACCTTTGAAAGGTCAATAAAACTGAAAGGCTTTTCTTCCCTCCAGGGAAAAAAGAGATTCTTAATATCAGGAATGAGAGAGGAAGATCATTATTACAGATCATACAGACATTAAAAGGCTAATAAGAGAATATTACTAACAACTTTATGTTAACAAATTCAGTAACATGAATGGACAAATTTCTTGAAAAGTACAAACTACTGAAGGTCATTTAATTAAAAAAAAAAACAAAAAACAAAAACCAGATAACCTGAAGAGCCTTATATTAATTATAGAAAAATAATTTGCTTAAAAACCTATCCAACAAAGATAATTCCTAGACACATTTGAGAAATAAATAATAACCCTACACAAACTTGTGCAATATACTGAAGGAACATCCCCAAGTCATTCTGTGAGTCTAGCATTGCCCTGATACCCAAACCAGATAAAGACATTACAAAAAAGAGAAAATTACAGACCAATAGTTCTCATAAACACAGAATTAAAAATCTTTAACAGAATATTTGCAACCAGAACCAACTAGTATATAAAAAGAATCATGGTCAAAATATTTATTCTAAGAAGTGCAAAGCTGATTTAACAATCAAAAATCAATATAATTTACCATAGTAACAGACTATCCTCCCTCCAACCCCAGGGAACCAGATAATTGTCTTAATGAAAGCAAGAAAGGCATTTGATGAAATTTAATATCCACTTATTATTTTTAAAAACTGGGAACAGAAGGAAAAGGAGCTCCTTCAACTGATAAAGAACATCTCCAAAAATCCTAGAAGCAACATTCCACATAAGGCTGAGATACTGAATGCTTTACTCTAAGACCAGAAAAAAGGCTGTCACCACTTTCAGTTAACATTGTTCAAGAGTGCTTAGCCAATGTGGTGAGGCAAGAAAAAGAAACCAAAGGCATACAGATCAGAAAGAATGAAGAAAAACTACCCTCAAAGACTGCATAGTTTTCAATGTGAATATTCCTAAGAAACCTACTAAAAAGCTACTAAAACTACTTAGTGAGTTAGCAAAGTCACAGAATACAAGGTCAATATTAAGTTTTATTTCTATATAAAAGTAATACACATTTGGAAATAAAAAAAAAAACATTTAAAAATTCCAATTATATTAGGACCAAAAGTATTAGGGATGTGGATTAATTCCAGTATGCTTGGATTTAACCTGAGCTATTCTGCTGAAGTAAAGACCTAATTGCATGGCACATATTCCTGTCAAGACAAGAAATGTACTGCTTGATAATGTTGCTTTGTACTGATGGGTCTGAAGTGATTTTTAGGGCAGTCTGTATCAAAATGTCAACATTGTAGCCCATCTGGCATGGCTCAGTGGTTGAGTGTCAACCTATGAACCAGGAGGTCATGCTTCAATTCCCAGTCAGGGTACACGCCCAAGTTGCGGGCTCTAGCCACAGTGTGGGGCGTGCAGGATGCAGCTGATTAATTATTCTCTCTCATCATTGATGCTTCTATCTCCCTCTCCCTCTCCCTCTCCTTTCCTCTCTGAAATCAATAAAAAATATATTTAAAAAAAAATTTTTTAATGTCAGCAATGTATATTGACAAGAGTTGATGATTTGTATATGGTCTCAGGGAGACACACCCCAGAGGGTTCTACCATAGGGATGATTACGTGAAAGACTATGCCTACATGATCAACAAGGTATAAGGATTATCAATCAGCCTAGATTCCATTTGGGGTTCCATGGCTCTGTGCACACATTAGTGGAACCTAACCTACGAAAAAAAGTGTGTCCACATGACCAACAGAGAGGACAGAGGTCATACCTAGACCCTTTGCTATGAGGGAGCCTCTGGATGCAATATCTTTAATGCTCTAGTGCTCTGGCTACATTTGATTCTTTCCCTGCAACAAATATATAAACCTTGTCATTTGGAGCCGTTGAGTCTTCCTTAGTAATTGAGCCCCTATCTGGCCTGCCACCATTAGTGCAAAAAATAAATTTAACAAAATGTGAGCAAGACTTGTACATTGAAAACCGCTAAACATTGCATAAAGAACTAAGTGAATGAGTATATAGGATCATAAAAAACACTATTTTCAAGACCTTATTGGCAGCAAATCGATCAACAGATTCATACAATCCTCACCAAAATTCCAGCAATCTTTTCATAATTAAAATGTTATAAAACATATATGGAAATATAAAGAACCTAGAATAGTTAGAACACTGAAAAAAAAACAAATATTGGAACTTACACGAATTGATCTCAAGATTGACTATGAAAATACAGTAATCAAGAGAGTAATATAGGCACAGGGACAGACAATCAAGGGAGAACAGAATCCACACTCTAAAAATAAACCCATATAAATATGGTCAATTGATTTTCAATAAATTTGCCTAGATAATTCGATGAGGAGAAGATGGTCTTTTTAGCAAATGTTGCTGAAACAATTTGATATCCATATGCAAGCAAATAAACTTTGAAACTTCCCTCATACCAAATATGCCTAATGCAGGAGCTAAATATACAAAGCTTTCAAAAGAAAACATGGGAGAAAATCTTTGTGGTGTCGTTTGGGCAAAGTATTTTTAAGATAAAACACAAAAGAAATGAACCACAAAAAAAGAGCATTGATAAATTGGGCTTCCATCAAAAAGGAGAACTTTGTGCTTCATATCCATCAAGCAAGTGAGAAGACAGCCCACAGAATGAGGGAAGATATTTACAAACTATGTACTGAATAGAAAACATATCCCAAATATATAAAGCATCTTAAAATGGAATACTATTCAAATAAACAATTTTTTTTAATGGTAGAAGATTTGAAGAGACTCTTCATGGATGAAGATATACAAATGGCAAACAATAAAGGATGTCAACACCATTAGTCACTAGGGATATATATGCAAATCAAAACAGCAAGGAGGTTACTTTTAACCTGAAGAATGGCTTAAAATTTTTTTTTCTTAAGATGGCAATAATAATAATTAAAAGTGACAGCAGAGTAAATGGATGCTGCACGGATATGCTGCCACAAACTGGGATTACAAATAAAATACAGAAAAACTTACTGAATAATCAATGGTAAACTCGCAGGAGAGAAACCTGATACCTCATAGAGACTGGTAACAGGGGCAGAGGCAAGGGCTGGCTGGGCACACACAGACAGCAACTGAAGTCCCAAAGAGGTATCTCAACTGTGGGGGGTTGCCACTGAGAACTCTGGGGTCTAATACTCAAGCTGGGCCCCCCAGCAGAGAGCAATAAAACTGAAATGAATACCCACTAACATCTAGCTGTGAAAAGCAGTAGGATGCTGTCTGCCAGGGAGTGACAGCTGAAAATTCAGGAACCCTCTTAAAAGGCCAATGCACAAAATTCCCTGTGGAGTCATCCACCCAGTGCTCCAGAAGAGGGTGGGTAAAGTGGAAGGGAGCTGTGAGAGCAGGAGCCTGGGGGCTCCAGGGATAGAGCTCAGAAGGCAGACACCCTAAGTATCCTGGGCTGAGGCATTCCCTCACACAGAGGACTTCTTTGCCACATAGACATTTGCCTTGTCTGTGGGGAAAACAGTTGACACACCCAATTGCCCTATTGGAAAACACCTTGCCCTGAGGACACTTAAGAGATTAAAAATGACAATTAGCCTCCAGGAAGAAGCAACTGCCTGACCCTGTTGAAAAAAAATAAAAAACTCTGCTACACCTGAGGATGATTGTGTGTGTGTGTGTGGGAGGAGGAGGGGGGGCGCGGGGGGGGGGGGTGGTGGTGGCAGTTCAAGTCCAAATCCTATCAGTCTGTAGGCAGAGGTGGTCTCTGGAGTATTTGACTCTTTATCTAGTTAGAAACAATCTTTAAAACTATCCTGCACTAGAGATTGAGAGATGTAGAGGATCTACCTTATACATAGGCACAAACCCAAACAGACAGTCAAAATAACAACCCCATAAATGAAAGAAAGAACTAGAGCAGTGGTCAGCAAACTCATTAGTCAACAGAACCAAATATCAACAGTACAACGATTGAAATTTCTTTTGAGAGCCAAATTTTTTAAACTTAGACTTCTAACGCCACTTCTTCAAAATAGACTTGCCTAGGGCGTGGTATTTTGTGGAAGAGCCACACTCAAGGAGCCAAAGAGCCGCATGCATGTGGCTCGCGAGCCGCAGTTTGCCGACCACTGAACTAGAGATTTCTCCAAAAGGAGAGATAAATAAAGCAGAGATAAGAAACTTATCTGAAACAGTGTTCAGAGTAATGATGGTGAAGATGATCAACAGCATGAAAAAAGATATAGTAACTATGAAAAAGGAAGAGTCTGAGGTAAAGACATAACACAAATAAAGAACACACTGCAAGGAATACACAGCAGATTAGGAGAAGCTGAAGATCGAATCAGTGAGTTAGAAGATAGAGTTGAAAATATCACTCAATCAGAAAACCAAAAATAAAAAACAATTAGTATAGCTTCAGGGAGCTGTGGGACAACTTAACCAAGGACGTAAAAGATCTATAGTCAAAAAACTACAGGACATGGAAAAAAGAGATAGAGGAAGACATGAACAAATGGAAGAATATACCATGTTCATGGATTGGTAGAATAAACATCATTAAAATGTTCATACTACCCAAAACAATCTATAGATTCAATGCAATCCCCATTAAAATACCAACGGCATATTTCACAGGCCCAGAACAAACTCTCCAAAAATTCATATGGAATAAAAAAAGACCCTGAATAGCAGTAGCAATCCTGAGAAAGAAGAATAAAGTTGGAAGGATCACAATACCAGATATCAAGCTATATTACAAAGCCACTGTTCTCAAAACTGCCTGGTACTGGCACAAGAACAGACATATAAAGCAATGGAACCAAAGAGAAAACCCAGAAATCGACCTAAGCCATTATACTCAATTAATATTTAAGAAAGGAGGCAAGAGCATACAATGGAGTCAAGACAGTCTCTTCAATAAATGGTGTTGGGAAAATTGGACAGATACATACAAAAAAAATGAAACAAGACCACCAACCTATACCATATATTTAAATATAAATAATATTTTCATTTTCATAACTTTCCAATTTAGGCAGGACTTGGCAGGGATGGTTTATCCATGCTCCATGCAGATCAGCTGGGGCAGCTTGAGTGGGGGCTGAAGGATCCACATTTAAGCTCACATGGCAGCAAGCTGGTGCTGGCTGGCTTAGCTAAGGCGCAGGGAAGGTTTTGCTGGCTTCGATTCCACAAGAAGCCCTAACATTTCACCCTAGCCAGGTAATGTAGTTGATTAGAGCAGTGGTTGGCAAAATCATTAGTCAACAGAATCAAATATCAACAGTACAACGATTGAAATTTCTTTTGAAAGCCAAATTTTTTAAACTTAAACTTCTTCTAACGCCACTTCTTCAAAATAGACTTGTCCAGGGCGTGGTATGTTGTGGAAAAGCCACACTCAAGGGGAAAGAGCCGCATGAGGCTCGTGAGCCGCGGTTTGCCGACCACTGGGTTAGAGTGTCACCCCAATACACTAAGGTTGTATGTTCCATCCCTGGTCAAGGCACATATAAGAATCAACCATTGAATGTATCATCAATAAGTGGAACATCAATTCAATGTTTCTCTTTCTCTCTTAAATCAATCAATAAGTATTTTCTTAAAAAGGAAACCCTATCACTTTTTATGACATGATCTATAAGGTCACATTAGTGACCTTCCACCACAGTCACAAGCCTACCCAGACTCTAGTGGAGGGACACAGACCTCACCTCTTCATGGTAGGAGTATCCAAGTCACATTATAAAGCACAGTGTTTGAGATGGGAGTTGTTTTTCTGACCATCTTGGAAAAGACAATGTAGCACATTGGGTTTTTATTCTGTAGACTAGAGGCCCAGTGCACAAAATTCGTGCATGGGGGTGTGTGTCCCTCAGCCCAGCCTATACCCTCTCCAATCTGGGACTCCTCAAGGGATGGGCATTTAAATGGGCAGTCGGAAATCCCTCTCACAATCCAGGACTGCTGGCTCCCAACTGCTCGCCTGCCTGCTTTCCTGATTGCTCCTAACCGCTTCTGCCTGCCAGCCTGATCACCCCCTAACCACTCCCCTGCCAGCCTGATTGCCCCTAACTGCTCTCCCCTGTTGACCTGGTCACCCCTAACTGCCCTCCCCTGCTGACCTGGTCACCCCTAACTGCCCTCCCCTGCCAGCCTGGTCACCCCTAAATGCCCTCCACTGCCAACCCAGTCCCCACCCCTGCCAACCCAGGCACCCCTAACTGCCCTCCCCTGCCAGCCTCATCGCCCCTAACTGCTTTCCCCTGCTGGTCTGGTCCCTCCCCCAACTGCCCTCCCCTGCAGGCCTGGTCCCCCCCAACTGCTCTCCCCTACAGGCCTGGTTCCTCCCAACTGCCCTCCCCTGCTGGCCTGATCGCCCACAACTGCCCTCCCTTTGAAGGCCTGGTCCCTCCCAACTGCCCTCCCCTGCTGGCCATCTTGTGGTGGCCATCTTGTGTCCACATGGGGGCAGCCATCTTTGACCACATGGGGGCATCCATCTTGTGTGTTGGAGTGACAGTCAATTTGCATATTACTCTTTTATTAGATAGGATAGAGGCCTGATGCATGGGTGGGGGCTGGCTGGTTTGCCCTGAAGGATGTCTTGGATCAGGGTGGGGGTTCCCTTGGGGTGTAGGGTGGCCTGGGCGAGGGGCCTGTGGTGGTTTGCAGGCCAGCCACGCCCCCCAGCGACCCAAGCATAGGCTGGAAGCAGGTATCTGGGATTTATTTATCTTCTATAATTGAAACTTTGTAGCCTTGAGCAGAGGCCAGGGCAGGCCAGGTCAGGGGAAGCTTGGCTTCCTCCATTGCCGGGGGCAACCCAAGCCTCCTGCTTGCTCCAGCTCCATGGCCGCCGCCATCTTGGCTGGGTTAATTTGCATACTTGCCCCTGATTGGCTTGTGGGTGTGGCTTGTGGATGTAGCGGGGGTACAGTCAATTTGCATGTTTCTCTTTTATTTTTTTTAAAATATATTTTATTGATTTTTTACAGAGAGGAAGGGAGAGAAAGTTAGAAACATCAATGAGAGAGAAACATCGATCAGCTGCCTCCTGCACACCTCCTATTGAAGATGTGCCCACAACCAAGGTACATGCCCTTCACCAGAATCGAACCTGGGACCTTTCAGTCTGCAGGCCTACGCTCTATCCAATGAGCCAAACCAGTTAGGGCATATGTTTCTCTTTTATTAGATAGGATAAATGGGAGTCATTAGGGCAAGGCAAAAACAATATAATCCTATCTACAGTTTAGGATGATAATTCCAATAGCACTATTAAGAATAAACTAAAAAGGTATGTGTGAGCACAGCAATGGAGAGGGAGAACCCATTAAGGTGGTATTTCAGGAGTCAAAATAAAAAAGACCTTCAAGTGGCACAACATCTGTGATAAGAATGATGAGGAAACAGGCTTGTCAGAGGCACTCTACGAATACAAGTAAAATGTCTTGGCAACTAATGGATGTGGATAAACTTGGATCCTCTAGAAAATAAGATGCCATTAAGCAAGACAAAGTTTAGGAGGGACAATAATAAATTCTGTTTTTCCAAATACATTGCTGGTGAAGGCAGAATGTATTTGGAAATAACTAGGAAGAGAGCCACAATAAAGAGCACATTTTATATAACCCATTAAGAAGAGACCCAATTCTGATTAATCAAGAGTTGGCTACATCCTGATGACAAGGCAGCATAGATGACTGTATTTATCTAAAAGATTGATGTTTATCTGCATACAAAATGACTAAAATTATGCTTTAAAATATCCATTTCCTTCCTAACCAAAACATTCTCTTTATAGTTCACTGGGTTAATAAAACTGCCTCTCTGGGGTTTTGTTTCTAAGGCAAGGGGGTAGGAAAAAATGTATATAGCTCTTTTTTAAGTGATAATGGTGATCATGCATAAATTTAAAACAGTGTTCCTTTTAAACTGTGAATCCTCAGTAGCAGGGCAGACACCATTGGTGAATTAATTTCCACACCATTGGTGAATTAATTTCCCTTATTCCTTGATAAAGGAACTGTGTTCTAGTTATTGAATGGCCACGTGCTTCAGAGGAGCTGGGCTTAGAAGCTCTAGGATAAATATCACCTGGGTGAACTGATTGTTCTCAATCCCAGGGAGCTGTAAAATAGAATGAAAGGGGCGTTTTTAAAAGACCAATGCCTAGACACCCCTTCTTCCCCATTCTGACTTAATTGGTCTGGAGTTACAGTATCTTCTAATTATTAGGAGATAAGTCCAGAGTTATAGTGTCTTTTAATTATTAGGGGATAAGTCTAAGACAAAAGTTAACTCAATAGGAACCAAGGCTGTCAGCAAAAAGATGGATAGAGCCTTGACTTTGACAACATTGTTGAATTAACTAACCCTTGAACTGTCTTTCACCCAGATTTCTCATCATGTAAAATGACAAATTTCCCTCATATTTTAAGCCACTTATGATTGTTTTCCATTACTGGCAGTGAAAAGTATCTTAGATGCCACACCTGGCAATACAATTTTTGGGATAAAAGTTTGCCTTTCTAAACAGGAAGCAGAACTCAGTCACTCTGCTGACAAAGGACAAGCCAATTTTATCTGAGCTAGCAAAGAATGATGTTGTTTTGCTGTACAGGCAAAGATCTTTTCCTGCAGCTTATATGAATATTTGAATAGGTAAGTGCCTGCTCAACTGCCTCTCCAAACAACTAACGGTTCCTCTCTGAAACTCAATGATGCAGTAGCGTACAAGACAGAATCATCTTGCACATATACCTTTTACAAGCCTATATAATAAAAGGGTAATATGCAAACTGACCCTAACGGCTGGGAACAACCAGTCACTATGACGTGCACTGACCACCAGGGAGCACACCTCAATGCAGGAACTGCTCCCTGGTGGTCAGTGCGCTTCCACAGGGGAGGGCTGCTCAGCCAGAAGCTGGCTCATGGCTGGCCACCACAGCGGCAGTGGCAGGAGCCTCTCCTGCCTCCGTGGCAGTGCTTAGGGGAGCGGGCCTAAGCCATCAATTGGACATCCCCTGAGGCGTCCTAAATTGCAAGAGGGCACAATCCGGGCTGGGGGCCTGTAGTGTTTTAATAGCTATCTCCCAGAAATTCTTATAACATTAGTCTGAAATAATTAAGGACATTCTGAAAAACCAAAATGAAACACTACATGGATGGCATATCCTTCTTTGTTCTGTGCATCAATTCAAGCTACCTAAACACATCAAAAGCAACTGCCACCAATCTTTGAAAATGGTAGATACTCCTCAACTTTGGCTCTTGATTTATGGTACAACATGAACAGGAAACACCAGATTTAAAGGAGTCTGCTTTTCTTCTTCCAGAAAACAACAACTGGTGGATGACACCACTGGGGGAGCCCTGGACTGGGAGGCTAAGATGGCTTCTGTAAAAGTTTTGGTGTGATACCAGGGTTAGAGTTGCAGCAATCGAGCTGAAGCAAGCAAGGACATGGAATGGATCCCCATTTCCAAGCAAAGCCAGCTGGTCAAAAACAATATGATGAAGTCCCTGGAAGAAATCTCTTTTTGCCCTGCCCATCAAGGAATCTGAGATCACATACTTTTTCCTGGTGATCTCCCTCAAGAGTGAGGTTTTAAAGATTATGCCCATACAAAAGACCTGTGCTGACCAGTGCGCTAGGTTCAAGGCATTGGCCATCAAGGATTACAACAGATAGGTCAGTCTGGGTGTTAAATGCTCTAAGGAGGCTGTAGACATTGCCATCTGCAGGGATATCATCCCTGTGTGGTGAGGCTACTGGGGGAACAAGATCAGCAAGCCCCACACTGTCCTTTGGTGACTGGCTGCTTTGGCTCTGTGCTGGTGCGCCTCATCCCTGCCTCTAGGGCCCTGACATCATATAGGCCCCTGTGCCCAAGAAGCTGCTGCTGATGGCCAGTATCAATGAGGGCTACACTTCAGCCAAGGCTGCAATGCCACCCTAGGGAACTTCGCCAAGGAACTTTGCCATCTCTAAGACCTACAGCTATCTTACACCCAACCTCTGAAAAGAGACTGTTCATCAATTCTCCCTATCAGGAATTCACAGACCATCTCATAAAGACCCACATCAGGGTCTCCATGCTGAAGACCCAGGCTTCAGCTATAAACACCACATAGTCTTTATACAAGAAAATTAAAGTGAATTAATCCTCTGAAATAAACAAAGGATTGTGTCCCCAAATTCAGTTCTAAGTCAATTATTTAAATCTTTCCTCATTTTGGTTTCAAAGGAAATGAGGACAGCTTGTCACTTCCAAGGCTCTCCTCTCCCCATATTCTGGATTTGATCCCTCCAATTCCTCCTGAACCTGCTGCTCTTCAATGAGGTTCAGGGGCTCCTTCCCTTTGGCCTTTAAACATGTTCTCACCTCCCCATATAAAACTCTGCACCATATAACCCTTTCCCTGCAAGCTACAGCCTCCACTCCCACCCCCTGCCTTTTACAGCCAACCTTGTTGAAATGTGGCCCACTCATCTCTTTCACTCATTTATCAACCCACTTCATTATGGCTCCCACCTCCACTACTTGATTAAATTTGCTCTGGGAAAGATCACCAATTATTGCCTCATTGCTAAAATTAAGGACCCCTTTTAAGTCTTTTATTTCTTTCTTGATTATTTTTAAGCTTCCATTAATACCAACTTGTATGTTAGGCACTAGATGGCCAAAGATGCTTAAAACAGCCGCTGTGTTACAAAGCTCACAATATAACAGGTTAAATAGTCACAGAGACAATTCTAATACTATGGTAAGTTTGATGATAGAAGCCTATACATTATAGAAGGAAATCATTGGGAATGGGAGCTGGAAAGTGGTTTTAAAGAAGCGATGAATAATCTCACTTTTAAAGGATTAACGGAAATTCTTAATGTTGTAGCCATTGAAAAATATTCTAGATACAGCATGTGTGTGTCAAGAATAAAGAAATGACCTAAACTCAGGCCATAGCAGTGAGCAGGGAGGAGGGAATGGATCTAAGAGAAATTAATTAAACTGTCAGTCAGAATTTGATATTTCTGGCTATTTTTACTTTCTTGATAGTTATACCTCCATATCTGTGAGGGATTGGTTCCAGTCAAACTCCATGAATGCTCAAGTCCCTTACATAAAATGTTGTAGCATTTGCATATAACCTATGCACATTCTCCCACACTAGTATGCTGTACTTCAAATCATCTCTAGATTGTTTATAACACATGATATAATGTAAATGCTATGTAAATAGCTGTGATACTCTATTGTTTAGGGAACAACGACAAGAAAAAAGTCTGTATTCAGTACAGATGCAACCACCATAGGCCTAACTACAAAGTACATATCATCAATAATGTAACATTTTTTGCAAATACTTTTGATCCACGGTCAGTTGAATCCATGGATGCAAAACCCTAGAATATGAAGAACCGACCATACTTTCCCTCATGCTTTCCTCGTATCCCTCTCTTTTGTTGGATCCTTCTTCTATTCCCAAGAGTCTGCCCCCCTCCCCTCCTACTCTAAATGCTCTCAGGAAGATTTGATCCAAACTGAACACTGGCTGGGAGACACTGCAAACCAGGTTACTATAAAGAAAAGTTTTTATATGTAAAGTTTATGATGATCCTGTTAAGCAAAAGA
Source organism: Corynorhinus townsendii (assembly GCA_026230045.1). Classification (NCBI taxonomy): domain Eukaryota; kingdom Metazoa; phylum Chordata; class Mammalia; order Chiroptera; family Vespertilionidae; genus Corynorhinus; species Corynorhinus townsendii. The sequence continues at coordinate 72,119,688 of JAPDVU010000008.1, forward strand.
ATCTCAGGATTAGCCACATCAATTGCTTTCACAAAAATAATGTACAAACTAACATATTAAAAAAAATAGCAGTTATAAGGATAATATGGTGCATGGGCAGTGGCCTAAGGTACACTACCATGAATAAAATGTCTTGAACAAAAGCAAACAGAAATCCTGGGGAAATGAAATTGCAGAATCTAAAGTGACTTAGAAATAGTCTAATTAGAATTTAACTGCAGATGAGAAAAATTTATCAGAGAAATTTTAAGCATATCAAGGTGTTAAAAAATGATTAAATAATGAATTGATAGGAGACGAGTTCTAGGCTTGTTCTTTCTCTGAAGAATGTGGGGTCCTCTACATCCAAATTCAAATCTGAAAATGTTCTGCAGAATTGCCTGTAAGAATCACAATTCCTAAGCAGAAACGTAAGGTAAAATGGTGGTTTCTAAGCTAATCAAGGCCCATACCCATACCATATATACTCTGATATATCAGAGTATTCACCTGAGCTTGCCAGAAATTAGTTGAAAAGGCTGATATGTTATATTTATGCACTAAGGCTGCAAGCCTTTTAGCAGATGAACCCCATGTTCTGCATTAGCCAAACTTCCCAATGGCTTTCTCAAGGAGAAAATGCACCTTTGTGGTGGTCAAAGAGGAGTATGTGAGAATAATCTCTTCTCATGGCTGTGCCTTCAACTCCCAATGGCCAACAGAAACAATCCTTATAAAATTACTGAAAGAGCTTTCAAAAACATAAAGAGAAACTTAAAATAGAGCAATTCCTATTCATATTCTCTTGCTAATTCATATTATCTTGCTAATTTTATTTCTACTAGGAAAAAGCAAATTGTTCATCCAAGAAAGTAAACAAACAATAGGGGAAGATGACTCTTTGATTTGCAACATTAAATACACTTTTTTAATCTCTATTGTTGAGAGTACTACAGATGCTCCACTTTTCCCTCCTTGCCTCCCTCCATCCAGTTCCCACCTTTAGAACTTCGGTAACTGCCAATCAGACTCTGTTTCTCATTCAAAGGAAAACCATTTCAACTAAAAATTGATAGAACCATTTTAGAAAGGAAAACAAAAACCCTGTGTCTTCTTTTTAAGAGAAGAAAAAGGGTCAATAGGAATAGAGCCAATCCCTTAGTGCAACTCAATATTATAAATAACATTTGGTATATATAAAGAACAATGTTTTGAAACTAAAGATTTTTTTCATTCAATCCAATTCCACTAAATGAGCCTCTTTGTAAGTGGATCAGCTGTCATCACAATGTAAACTGCTTTTAAAATTATTTTCCTTCCTCTTGAGAATTTCATTTAACAAGCTTATGTAAATTAGTTTTATTTACTGCCCCATCTAGATAAAAAGAAAGTTGTCAATAACAAAAACCTTTCCCAACAATATGACTCAGGCATCTTCATTAATAAATAGCTTGAATCGAATAAGAAGAATATATTATTTCAATGTGCTGTAATAAAACAGCATCCCTTGGGACACATAAACAAGACAAGTATATTTATGGAAGAGGTGGTAAACTAGGAAAATTACAAATCCAATTAGCACTTGATAAAGACCTCCAATACAGCCCTAGCCAGTTTGGCTCGATGGACAGAACAACAAACAGCCTATGGATTGAAGGGTACCTGGTTTGATTCCAGTCAAGGGCATGTACCTTAGTTGCAGACTGGATCCCAGCCCTGGTCAGGATGAGGGGTAACCTATGGAGTGTCTTTCTCCCTCCCTTCCATTCTCTCTAAAAATCAATGGAAAAATATTCTCGGGTGAGGATTAACAACAACAAAAAGACCTCCAATACAAAGCTTTTTAGGACTCCTACTAATTATTCAAGTGGTACAGTTTGCTGGCACAAACAAACAGACTAGACCTAAAGGGAATCACAAAGGGAAGGGGGAGAGAGGCAGAAACCACTCCTCTAAGCCATCTCAAAAGGATTTCCTTTTAATGCGCAAACTCAAAATAGAACAATTATGTCTTTCAGAAACCTGACTCAGCGTCAAATACGCACATGGTAGTATTGTAAAATCTGTTCTTTCACCTTTAACTTCAGCTACCCTGTCCTGTGCTCCACTATTTGCAGTTGTCCCTCTTTGCTTCATTAGTGACATAGAAGACCTATTAAAAGAAGCCCTGTAGATGTCAATTGGCATTTTACTTTTGGAAAGCAAGGCAACAAAACACAGCAATAGCTACGGTCACAATATTGATCTCCTCATCTACCATTATGGGTCTACTCTTTTGTCAGTGTTTTCTATAAACCATATAAGTTAAACCTCAAGCAACCATAAAAGATAGACTTTCTTATCTTTCCACATAAGATGAAAATGAGACTCAAACAAGTTAACCTGCCATAGTCTCACAGCTAGTAAACAGCTTATCAGAATGTGAACTCACATTACATCTCACTCCAAAGGCTCTGGATGACATGACTGTTCATGCAAAAAATCAAAGAATCTACCAAAAAAGAAAACCTAATAGAACTAACAAATTTACCAATGTTGCAGGATACAAAAATCAAAATACAAACATCAGTTGTATTCTATGTTGTACTAGCAAAAAAAATTTAAAATAAAATTTTCAAGTACCAGTTATCAAATGTAATTAAAAGTCATAAAATATTTAAAAATAAATTTATAACAGGTGAAGCAAAGAGAATTTTGGGGGCAGTAAGAATATACTGTATATATCCATATACATGTTATATATATATTTGTCTGAACCCACAGAATGTACAATACCAAGAATACACCTTAATATAAAGTACGGTCTTTGGGTGATGATGTGTCAATGTAAGTTCATTAATTGTAATAAATGTATCATTCTGGAAGAGTCTAGGAGTGAGGGGTCAGAGATTATATGGGAAATCTCTGTACATTCCTCTCAATTTTACTACAAACCTTAAACTCCTCTAAAAAAAAAGTCTTAATAACAAATCATAAAATATTTCAAAGAAACACAAAACTCTTTAAGACCTTTAACAGAAAATTCCAAAAATTTGTTGCCAGAAATTAAAGCTCTAAAGAAATAAATAGGTACTCCATATTCATTAATTGAAAGACTCAAATATTGTTAAGATGTCATTTCTCCTCAAACTGATCATTGCTATCGCAAATAAAATCCCACATACTTTTTGTAGAAAATGACATAATTTTCTATGGAAATTCAAAAGACTTAGAATAGGCAAAACAACATCAAAGAAAACTAAACTTGAAGGCCTTATATTACCTGTTTCCATGACTTAACTATAATACTACTAGTGGCCTGATGCACAAAATTTGTGCATGGAGGGGGCAGTTCCCTCAGCCCAGCCTGCACTCTCTCCGCTCACCTGCCTGCCTGATCGCTCCCAACTGCCTCTGCTTGCCTGGTCACCCCTAACTGCCCTCCCTTGCCGGCCTGATCTTGCCCCCAACTGCCCTATCCTGCTGGCCTGATCTCACCCCCATCTGAACCTCCCCTGACAGCCTGGTTGCCCCCAACTGCCCTCCTCTGCTGGCCAATTTGGTTCTAATTGGTCAGTTTCTATGCCAGTCAGTGTCAAAAGCTCCACCTCCTAAAAAGTCACTGGCTCCTCACAGTTGACCCAGATTTGGTTCTGATTGGCCAGTTTCTATGCCAGCCAACATCTCTGGGCCTATCCACATGGCCTGATCAGAAAGGCAGGGCTGATCAGCAGCCCTGGTGGAGGCTCCAAGAGAAATGGAGGCAGGGCTGCTGGCTAGGCTTGGAGGGAAAGAGAGAGGCAAGTGCTGGTCAAAAGCTGCCTCAGACGCTACAGATCAGCCCCTGCTTCTCTCTTCAGGTCTCTTTCCGAGCCTGATTCAAAGCCCCCTCAACAGTCACTGCTGGGTCACGAGGCCTGCAGCCTCAGTAGTCAGCGCTGGGTGCAGGACTGAGTTCCGGATTGGTGTTCTGATTGACTGGTTTCTATGCCAGTCAGAGTCTCTGGGCCTATCAACGGGGCCTGATCAGAAAGGCAGGCTGATCAGCAGCACTGGTGGAGGCTCCAAGAGAAATGGAGGCAGGACTGCTGGCCAGGCTCCCAGGAAAAGAGAGAGGCAAGTGCTGGTCAAAAGCTGCCTCAGACGCTACAGATCAGCCCCTGCTTCTCTCTTCAGGTCTGTTTCCGGGCCTGACTCAAAGCCCCCTCAGCAGTCACTGCTGGTCACAAGGCCTGCAGCCACAGTAGTCAGCTGACCCAGCGCTGACTTCCGGACAGTCAGCCTTTGGTTGTGATCGGTGGTTACACTCTGGCTCTTTATTATTGAGATAGTAATTAAGGTAGTATGATTTTAGCAATAAGAGAAAAATTCCTTGGGACAGCCTTTATATGAACAACAAACCAAGATCTTTAGGCACTGCTTTGAGATGTCGAACATAACTGGATAGGTCATAGCTTCCACAACTCATCTCAGGTACCAACACTTAGCATACATTCCTCTTTGTTACTCTTTTCAGTTCACTGGTCACCAACTCCTGGATTAAACAGATGATCTACGTCACACATTTATTTGTTGATACATTCACTCAGTTGTCAAATGAACTGTGTGCTTCCTTGTGAAGGTCAAAGTCTTCACAAGCACCCATCTGCCAGTGTAACCTGACACATTTAAAAATCAATATGCATAGCAAAACCAATTTAAGATTATTAACATTTTTCATTTTCATTTAATTTCCCATGACAGTTCACCCCATATTTACAACGTTTCCTTCATTTCACTAATAAGCTAAAGATAACTTTCACATTTATTTCACTTCTTTCAGAATTAAATGCTTTGGCAATACCAACCATTTAAATAAGCCAATGTTTAATATGGAAAAGGTTTTGAAAATATTTCTTTAAAAAGAAATTACAAAAGATCAATGAAACCAAGAGCTGGTTCTTAGAAAAAAATAAAACAGATTGACAAAACTTAAACCAAACTCATCAAGAAAAAAAGAGAGCACACCCAAATAAATAAAATCATAAATGAAAGAGGAGAAATAACAACTGACAGCAAAGAATACAAAGAACTAGCTGGCGGGTGTGGCTCAATTGCTGGGTGTCATCTCGTGCACTGAAAGGTTGTTGTTTCAATTCCTGGCCAGGACATACACCAGGGTTGTGGGCTCGATCCCCATTGGGGGGGCGTGCAGGAAGCAGCAGACCTATGTTTCATTCTCACGTTAATGTTTCTCTCTCTCTCTCTCTCCCCCTCTCCCTTCCTCTTGCTCTAAAAATCAATTTTAAAAATTAAAAAAAGAGACTACAAAGAACTATAAGAAAATATTACAAACAACCATATGCCAACAATATATTGGACAATCTGGACAAAATGGACAAATTTCTGCAAATATACAGTCTCCCTAACTGAATAAGGAAGAATCAGAGAATCTGAATAAACAGGTTACACATAGTGAAATTGAAGCAGTAATCAACTCCCAACAAAGTCTTAGACCTGATGGTTTTACAGGTGAATTTTAGCAAACATTCAAAGAGCTAATACCTATCCTTCTCAAACTATCCCCAAAATCTCAAGAGGCCAGCATTCTCCTAATTCCAAAATCAAAGACACTACAAAGAAAGAAAATTACAGGCCGATATCCCTGGATGAACACAGATGCTAAAATCCTCAACAAACCTGATCCAGCAATACATTAAAAAGATCATACACCATGATCAAGTGGGATTTATTCCAGATGTGCAAAGTTAGTACAATATTCACAAATCAATAACTGTGATACATTATGTAAACAAAATGAAGGATAAAAATCACATCATCATATCAATAGCTGCAGAAAAAGCACTCGCTAAAATCCAGCAACCATTTACAATAAAAACTCTTAACAAAGTGGGAATAGAGGTTATACACGATAAACCCACATAATAAAGGTTATATATGATAAACCCACAACCAACATCATACTCAATAAGCAAAAACTTCAAGTGTTTCCCATAAGATCAGGAAGAAGACAGGGATGTCCACTTTCCACCACTCTTATTCAACATAGCATATGGAAGGGCTAGTCACAGCAATCAAACAAGAAGAAGAAATTAAAAACATTCGAAATGAAAAGGAAGAACTAAAATTGTCACTATTTGCAGATGACATGATACTGAATACAGAGCACCCTAAAGATTCCACTAAAAAAACTACTAGAATAAATGAATTCAGTAAAGTAGCAGAATATAAAGTAAATACTGAGAAATGTATGGCATTTGTATATACCAATAATGAACTACTAAAAAGGGAAACTAAGAAAACAATCTTATTTATAATTACATCAAAAAATAAAATAAAATACCTAGGAATAAATTTAACCAAGGATGAAAAAAGACCTGTTCTCAGAAAATTATAAGACACTGAAGAAGATACAAATAAGTGGAAGCATGTATCTTATTCATGGTGTAGGAAGAATTAACATCATTGAAATTTCCATACTATTCAAAGTAATCTACAAATTCAATGCAATTTCTAGCAAGATACGAATGGCCTATTTCACAGACCTAGAACAAATATTCTAAAAATTTTAATGGAACCACAAAAGACCCCAAATAGCCACAGCAATTTGAGAAAAAAACAACGAAGTGGAAGAATCACACTACCTGGTAACAAGTTATACTACAAGGCCATAATAATCAAAACAGCATGGTACTGGCACAGAAACAAAGACAGAGATCAACTGAACAGAATAGAGGGCCCAGAAATAAACCTATACCTTTACAGTCAATTAATATTTGTAAGGAGACAAGAACATACAATGGGGTAAAGATGGTCTATTAAATAAATGGTGTTGGGAAAATTAGACAGATAGGTATAAAACAAATGAAACTAGACCACCTTCTTACACCATACATAAGAATAAATTCAAAATGAATTAAAGATTTAAATGTTAGATTTAAAACCATAAAAATCCTGGAAGAAAACATAGGCAGTAAAATCTTGGACATTTCAAGCAGCAATATTTTTTCTGATGTATCTCCTACGGCAAAGAAAACAAAAGGAAAAAATAAACAAATGAGACCACATCAAACTAAAAACCTTAGCACAGCAAAGAAAGCCATCAACAAAAGAAAAGACAATCCACTAAATGGGAGAACATATTCACCAATAATACATCCAATAAGGAATTAATATCCAAAACTTATAAAGAACTTACAAACCTTAACACTCCCCCCCAAAAAAAATCCAATTTAAAAATGGGCAAAGGACCTCAATAGGCACTTCTCCAAAAAGCACATACAGATAGATGGGCAACAGACACATGAAAAGATGCTCAACATCACTAATCATCAGAAAAATGCAAATTAAAAGAATAAGTTATCACCTCAAACAAGTCAGAATTGCTATCATCAATAAATCAAAAACAAGTGTTGGTGAGGATGTGGAGAAAAGAGAACTTCATGTACTGTTGGTGGGAATGCAGATTGGTGCAGCCACTGGGGAAAGCAGCATAGAGTTACCTCAAAAAAATTAAAAATGGAACTGCCTTATGACCCAGCAATTCCACTTCTGGGAATAAATCCAAAGAAACCCAAAACAGTAACGTTGCAACCCTGTGTTCGCTGCAATTGCAAAGATTTGGAAGCAGTCCAAGTGTGCATTAGCGGATTAGTGGATTAAAAAGCTGTGGTACAATTACACAATGATATACTATGCAGCCATAAAAAAGAAGAAATCTTACCACAGTATGGATGGACCTAGACAGCATTATCCTAAGTGAAATAAGCCAGGCAGAGAAATACAAGTAGCCATATGATTTCACTCATATGTGAAATCTAATGAACAATATAAGTTAACACACAAAATAAAAACACTCATAATCAGACTGACAGCTGTCAGAGGGGAGGGTTGTGGGATTAGGTGAAAAAGATAAAGGGATTAAGGAGGGAAAAAAACCCTATAGAAATAGACCACAGTATGGTAATTACCAGAGGGAAAGGGAGGTGGGGGGAGGGAAAGAGGGTAAAGGGAGGATAAATAGTGAAGAAGGAAGACTTAACTTTGGGTAGTGAACAGGGCACATATAAGAAGCAACTAATGAATGCATAAGTTGCATAAATGGAACAACAAATCCATGTTGTTGTTTTTCTGTCTCTCTAAAAATAAATGAAATTTAAAAAAAAAAAAAGAAAAGTTATAACAAATTGCCAAGGGTCAATAGCTGCCAGCCCCCAATCATATAAACTGACCTGTTTTCTGGCTCTAGCAAGTAAGACACTGATCAGAGGAGGCTGTAATCTCTGCACATTGAGTAGTGTGTGACTTTCACTGGAGAAGAATCAGATGTCCAAAGTCTTCCTCAAAACATACCAGGAATAGTATGAAACAGCAGATTTCATGTGCCTATATTTTTCTGTAATACAAACTATAAAAAGTAAAGCTCAACAATCCTTTTCACTGAGGTAAACAGAACAGTGTAAGAGACTAAAGGGGGGCATGGTTTGGAGTACTGTTTTATTTCTTTTTGTGTGTGGGGGAGGGGGGATGTAAAACGGTATTTCCTATTGTAACCAGGTATGGGTTCCAGGAATTGGAAAAAATGTTAATGTCTAAGGTATAATTCACCATTTGATAAACTGATGCAGAAATTTCTAGATAAATTGGATTAAAAATGGCGGTAGAGTAAGTGGACGCTGCACGGATATACTCCCAGGACCAAACTGGAATTACAATTAAAATACAGAAAAACTTCCTGAATACAGCAGACTTGCTGGAGAGAACCCTGATACTGAGGACCAAAAGTGGAGACCGCAAAGAGATGAATGTATGCATTATAATCAGTGAACCCAAACAGAAAATCAGAAAGAAAAGGTAAAGGCCTGGCCGGTGTGGTTCAGTGGTTGAGCGTCAGCCCATGAACCAGGAGGTCATACATTTAATTCCTGGTCAGGGCACATGCCTGGGTTTCCGTCTCAAGCCCCAGTAGGGGGTCTGCAGGAGGCAGCTGATGGATGATGTTTCTCTCATTGATATTCCTATCTTTCTATCTCTCTCCCTTCTTCTCTCTCTAAAAATTAAAAAAAAACTTTTTTTTAAAAAAGAAAAGACAAAGTACTACAGAAGAAGGACAGACTAACAGCAGAAATAGCGTAAGCTGGAGGACAGTGGGATAATATCCTCAGACAAAAATAAAGTATTCACTACTAACATATCCTTACTAAAAGAACTACTAAAAGTGGTATTTTGAGAAGAAAACAATCAAAAGAGAGAAAAAATGGGGCACAGGAAAGATTTGAGCATGTGAGTAAACATGCAAGTATATTTTTAAACCATAAGCATTGCTGTTCAAGGAGAAGGGTAACAATTCAGAAGGCATAAAATATATGAAACTAAAATACTGAGCACAATAACATTTGAGTTGGAAAAGCATATAGAAAGTGTCCCAAAGTGTTTCATATTGCACAAAAGAAGGGCAGAGGAAATGGGTAACTTCAGACTTGGTTAAATCAAGTATGCTTTTATGATATCAAAAGTAACCAAAAAGTGAGAATGTTGAAGATAACCAGGTACACTATAACAAGTTTGCTCTGAATCTAAATAATTGGGATAAGAAAACATACACGTCTTACATAGTAGGTGCTCAAAAAATGTTTGCTAATAGCAATTATAATCATTTTTAACTGTTATCATGGAAATAAATTACAGATCAAACATTACAAAGGAAGAATCAGGAATATGTAATTTTAGGTATAAAATCAATTGCATAGCTACATGTAATTTTATTTCTGGGTTTTGTAACACATACAAAGAAAAACAAAAGAGTTCTGCCCTCTTAAGTTTATAATCTAGTGGGGGAGAAAGTAGGTACAAAAATAAGAAAAAATACAATTAGAACTATAAATGTAGACTTCATGGATTATTATATTGGGGAAAATACCCAATGCAAAATCATTTTTTAAATTGATAACATCAATCAAACTTAAATATGCCTTTGCTGAAGTTAGAATTACAACTGTAGCTCACACTGATCATTCAATTTTGCAGGCACCTATGATTCAATACTCCAACATATTAATGAGAAACCTTGTAAATTTCCTTAACGCTTGATCAAATTCAGCTACAATGTAAGGTTCATTACAGCACCACCTATCCCGATCTTCCACTATATTCAACACCTTCTCACTGCACCAAGGAATATGCAAAGCACACAGAGGGCAATTAAATGACTGAATTGCAGAGCTGACTTAATAGAAAACCTCATCTATTTAGACATAGATTGAAAATATTTTGTGATGCTCACATGAAAAATGAAGTGCATGAACAAATGTCAAACATCATGGTTAGTAATATATTTTGCAATGCAGAAGTGACATGCATTAAATACAGAATAACTCTTGAATTTAATATGAGGTTGTCAAATTTCTCAAACTACAGTCAAAATATTTTATTTCCTTTTGGCAGCTGAAGTGAAACTACAGCTACAAATATTTTTCTGGGCCAAATTTAAAGGCAGAGCACCTAATTTACTGAAAAACTAATAGCAACTTGTCATCTAGTCCAAAGTAACATTTCTAAAGGAGCTGTAAGTAATTTTCTGAAACTAAAGTATGTTAAATTTGAATGCTAATTTTTTTCTTAGCCATATTCCAATTCTATGATTAATATTGTATAGGTTTAAGAATTCAATGAAGGGACAATATGACAATGTAGCATAAAACTCATGAAGCAGCCTAGTTCTTAAATTCAGTACCACTACAACTGTTTTGACACTTCAATCAATTTTTAGCAAGCAGTAGATTGTTATATTTCTTGCCTCAGAGTCAAGGTACAAAACCTACTTTGGGGAACTGGAAGAGTTTTATAAGTGTCGACTTCTCTGTCTCCTTTCAGGTCTATGAAGAAATTTTGCTTTCTGTAGTACAGTTTTATTTAATTTGAAAGTCATTTAAAATCTTGCTTAGATAAAACTACATGAAAATAATGAAATTTGAAACTGTAATACATGTAGATTTATTTTCATTTGCATGTTTTGTCTAATATAAGAACATGCTTTTTATTCCAAAACTAACCCTATATAATAAAGAGGTAATATGCAAATTGACCATCACTCCAACACACAAGATGGCTGCCACATGATGGCCAGCAGGAGAGGGCAGTTGTGGGCAATCAGGCCAGCAGGGGAGGGAAGTTGGGAGGGCCCAGGCTTCGAAGGGAGGGCAGTTGGGGGCGATCAGGCCTGCAGGGGCGGGCAGTTAGGGGCGACCGGGCCAGCAGAGGAGGACAGTTGGGGGTGACCAGACCTGCAGGGGAGGGCAGTTGGAAGGGACCAAGCTTATAGGGGAGGGCAGTAGGGGGTGAACAGGTCAGCAGGGGAGAGCAGTTAGGGGTGACGAGGCTGGCAGTGGAGGGCAGTTAGGGGTGACTGGGCCGGCAGGGGAGGGCAGTTAGTGGGAACCAGGCCTGCAGGGAGGGCAGTTGGGAGTGACCAGGCCTGCAGGGGAGGGCAGTTGGGGTGACCAGGCCAGCAGGGGAGGGCAGTTGGGAGTGACCAGGCCTGCAGGGGAGGGCAGTTGGGGGTGACCAGGCCAGCAGGGGAGGGCAGTTGGGAGCGACCATGCCTGCAGGGGAGGACAGTTAGAGGTGACTAGGCTGGCAGGGAGGGCAGTTAGGGAAAATCGGGCCAGCAGGGGAGCAGTTAGGCATCTATCAGGCTGGCAGGGAAGTGGTTAGGGGGTGATCAGGCTGGCAGGCAGGCGAGCAGTTGGGAGCCAGCAGTCCTGGATTATGAGAGGGATGTCCGACTGCCTGTTCAGGTCTGATCCCACCAGGATCAGGCCTAAACAGGCAGTCGGACATCCGTAGAGGGGTCCCAGATTGGAGAGCGTGCAGGCTGGGCTGAGGGGACCATCCCCCCCGCCCCCCCGCAGGGCATGAAGGGCCTCTAGTACATGAATATAAAATTTTAACTTTATTTTATAATTAATACTAGAATCATCACAGATGTGACACTTCTAAAAGTCATTTTATCCAAGTACTTTTTCATTATTTATGATCACAGTTTTCAAGTCATTATAGATTTTTAAGAGACAAAGTCAAGGAAAGGAATGTTAAGAATTGCATTCCAGGCCCCATCTTAGTCCATCTCAAATGAGACTTTTTCTTGTATTTATAGTATCAAGGCAGCTTTTTTTTTTTTTTTAATTAAGCTTCCTTTTGCTTTCATTGTTTTGCCCTTTGGATGTCCTCTTAATTTATAACAGCTATTTGCAAACACAGTGAAATTGACCTGTGTTATAATGACCTCTTTGTTGTTGTTAATTCTTACCTTAGGATATTTTTCCCATTGATTTTTAGAGAGTCAAAGAGAGGGAGGGGAGGGAAGGAAGGAGGGAGGGAAACAGAGAGAGAGAGAAACATAAACATCACTGTGAGAGAAACACATAGATAGGTTGCTTTCCTTATGTGATACAATGGGGGCCAGGGATCAAACCTGCAACCCAGATACATGCCTGTGTCAGAAATCAAACCCAAGACCCTTCCATGCTCAGGCTGACATTCCAACCACTGAGCAACATGGGCCAGGGATGAACGTTATTTTTTAAAAGTGACTTCAGGGTGCCTTTTCTCTTTTCCCTCCTACACCAAAATTAACAACCCCCATCTTTCTCACTCTTCATCTTGTGTTCTACTTTGCTAAATCTAAAATTCACTGTAAGTTATGATATCCTTTGATGGAATGTTTGATTATTCCATAAAATGGAAAAAGGTAAACTTCATTTGTTTCACTAAGACTAACAACATATACTGCACACTGCAAAGGCAGTTTGCAAACATGAGCTGGGATTACAAAGATGCGCTAAAATACAGACTTTTCATTCAAAAACCTACCAAAGATTTTAGACATTTTGCCTTCAAAATAGTAATGGTCTATTGCCCCAATTCTCATAATTATCACTTGGCCATAAAATACTGAAAGTTCCATAATTTGAATGATTAACACTTGTCAATTTGTATTTTCTGAAAATTTAAAAACTGTTAGAACATAGCATATTCTCTCTTTGAATATTAACTATTCCTATACAAAATTTAAAACCTGAACTGTTTAGTGCAGTATTGCTACGTAAAAAAAATGTTTATTGGGATTAGAAACCCTTTTGCTTTTTCCTATTCATACATTTTGAGCAGGATCAAGTATTTTCTTTGTCACAGATTACTTTATTTCCCCATTAAAACAGAACCTACTATTCAATGAACCACAACTCAATTTAAAAATTCAATTTCAAAAGTTCACTGTTCTTTCACCAAATGACTTTGGTTCTACCAAAGCACAACTATAAAACATTTCAAAAATACAAAGCTTTCAAGCCCATTTTAAAAGGAAACGCAATAAATGTAATACTGGAAAAAGCATGGTGCTCACTTACCCACTGTTAAGCATTCCCCACATCTCTATTCACAGATCTCTTGCCTGGTAATTTGATTTAGAATTATATGTTATTAACACACTAGAGGCCCAGTGCACACAATTCATGCACTGGGGGGGTGGGAGGAGAGTGGGGGTGGTCCCTCAGTCCAGCCTGCACCCTCTCTAATCTAGGATCCCTCTCACAATCAAGGACTGCTGGCTCCTAACCGCTTGCCTGCCTGCCAGCCTGATCACCCATAACCACTCCCCTGACAGCCTGATCGATGCCTAACTGCTCCCCTGCTGGCACAATTGCCTCAAACTGCCCTCCCCTGCTGGCCTGGTCTCCCCCAACTGCCCTCCCCTGCTGGCCTGGTCCTCCCCAACTGCCCTCCCCTGCAGGCCTGGTCCCCCCCACCCCCAACTTACCTCTCTCCCCTGCAGGCCCAGTCGCCCCCAACTGCCCTCCCCTGCAGGCCTGGTCACCCACAACTACCCTCCCCTGCCAGCCATTTTGTGGGGGCCATCTTTGACCACATGGGGGCAGCCATCTTGTGAGAGGGTGTGAGGGTCAATTTGCATATTACCTCTTTATTATATAGGATTGTGTTTCTGGTAATAGAATGTCTTAACACGTTAAGCGCCAAGCCTGTTTGTCTTCCTTTCCATTTAGCCTGGGATAACCGATTTTACCAATATGCTGGCAGCACCAGTGACTGACTGGTCTGGATGGAAAGTATAGTGTCAGTCACCGGTGACTGACAAGGCGCTTAACATGTTAAGATATGCTTTAAAAATGTTTGCATTACTATGAATTCTTCTTAACCCAAGGGGAGAGAGACTAAGCAAAAAAAAAAAAAAAAAAAAAGCCCAAGTAAGGATGACTCAAGTAAAGAAGGCCTATGAAATTCCACATCAGTGCCAACCGCTCCATGAGAAGAGGTATCAACTTCTCCAGACTACTGCTACAGTGTAGACAAGCTCGGCAGCAATGGAACTGAAACCAGAAGAAGAACAGACCAAACCCTTCTCTGAATCTGTTAACTGAGCACCAGCTCTGCCAGTCAACGTGATTTATGCCAAGGACAGCCAGCTCCAGCTCATGAATGGAGACATGCATGGTGGAAGTCTGTTTGAAAATCAATGAAAACAGAGAGGGAGCAATAAGAGAGAGGAGGATCCCTATACACCACAATTGCTTTGTAACTAGAACTTATTTCTCTGAAGCATGATTCAGAAATTGAAAGATACTCTAAGAGGAATCAAATTATTCTACATACAGGGAAAGGAAGCCAGAAGAGCCTACTGTCAACATTGTTCTAAAAAGGGGAAAAGGAAAGAAACATTTACACTTGGCCAAATAGACAGTGTTCTCCAGGGGGGTGTGATATAAAAATACTCAATGTATGATATAAGGGTAGAAATGAACATAATTTTTATTTGCATGATCCCCTACACACACACGCGCGCGCGCGCACACACACACACACAAAACAAAACAAAACAAAAAAACAGGCCACTGATCTAGACATTAATTTACTTTCCTCTACCTTTAATGAGGATCATTTATTTACCTCCATTAGCTCTGCCTCACCCATCCAATGAGATCAGTATAAAGGTATTTTGAGAACCTATATCTCATAGGGCCTTTAGTAATCAAGATCCCCTTAATCCAAAAGAAAACCTCTAGTTTGACTGATACTGCTTTTAGGACCTCCTTCCTAGGTTTCTTTGTTTTGCTTTCTTTTTCTTCCTTTTTCTTTTTCTTTTCTTACTAGAGGCTCGGTGCAGAAAATTCATGCACTCAAAGGGGGGTCCCTTAGCCTGGCCTGCGCCCTCTTGCAGTCCAGGACACCTTGGGGGATGTCCACCTGCCAGCTTAGGCCCGCTCCCCAGGGGATCGGGCCTAAGCTGGCAGGAAGACTTCCCTCTGGCAGACCAGGAGCCCTCGAGCGATGTCCAACTGCAGCTTAGGCCTGCTTCCCCCAGGGGGAGCTGCAGTCAGACATCCTTAGTGCTGCCAAGGAGGTGGGAGAGGCTCTTGCCACCACCATTGCACTCGCAGCCATCAGCCCAGCTTGTGGCTGAGCGAAGCTTCCCCTGCAGGAGCACACTGACCACCAGGGGGCAGCTCCCACATTGAGTGTCTGCCCCCTGGTGGTCAGTGCATGTCATAGCGACCAATCGTTCCCTGTCATTCTGCCATTTGGGTCAATCTGCATAGTATCCTTTTATTATATAGGATTGCTGTCAATTCAAGGAAAAAAGGTTGCACAAAATACAATCTGTTCTAGAAATATAAATGGCCTTTCCAGTACATAACATTTCAAATATCAAAGTACATGGTAAACATACAAATAAGGAGAAGGCAACAGACCTCCTATGTACAGTACAGTTTTTTAAATCATAAAATAAGCTCCCTACAGTATAACTGGTGAGTGATTCACAATGCGGTCCATACATGGCTTATCAAAACTCTCACTTGAACAACTCAACTGTAGCTTAACAATTAATTTCATAATGTGGTCCAAAAATACCCAGATCAAATAAAATATAATTAATCAAAATAATTTCCTTTTACTCAAACTTTTTCTTCTTTTTAAATTAAAGCTTTCATCTACCCCTTCATATCCATCCCTTCCCCTTTAATCCCCACCCCTGGAAGAAAGTTTCAAAATGTACATCGGTGCTATAAATAGAAATGCTACCTAGCAAGCACTGGATGAAGCTTCTTTTCCTTCAAGTTTTTCCTCTTGTCTGGCAATCTGTTAGGTTTCCTGTTAGTTGTTCCCCTATTTTCAAACCTGGGTTCCCAATCTACACTGATTATGTCCGATTCCCGCCATGAGAGTAATACCAGCAACACAAAATGGCATATTTATTATTCTATAATTCCTGGTTTGTGTGTTTGCTCATTTGTCTGCACAAGCACAATATAAATGAACCCATACTGTTTGCCTGACAGTACAACCCTCCTAAATGGGAAAGTAGCTCAAAGGGGAATAACTATCCATTCTGTTGAGTTTTGTTACCTAAATAGGTATAGACTGCTGATATATTTCCACCTCACTAGTACACATCTATTTCATAAATTTGAGCATTTTATTCAAGTGAAGCAAATAGAACCATTAGGAATAAGAATACCCCCAAGCATCTGAAATTTAGAACAAGGAAGGGAGTTACAGGATCTTCTAGTCCATGATTTTCAATAGTGTGCCACAACAATTTTTAAAACATGCAATACCTATTTAGTCAGGGGTACTGACCTGTTTTCCCTTAGATTGTCAAGTAAAAAAAATGACAACAGCCAATACAACAGTAGTCATCCGGTGTAAATGAATTAAAAATTATAACTATTTTTTGTCAGATCAGCAAAAAAAATTCTGGTGTGCTTCAGAATTTTTCGTAATAGTTTATATGTGCCTTGAGATGAAAAAGATTGAAAATCGCTGGTCTAGTCCAACTCCCTCCTTTCTACTATAAGATAAAAACAGAAATTAAGAGTCCAGTTTAGAAACTTAAATAGCAATTTGATCAAGGTCAATAACAGTTTATGGACTAACACTGGTGTGCAGGTCAGACTTTGAGTAGCATTGCTTTAGAACAAAATATAAGTTTCTTTAAGAATTGCTAGCTCCTTTATCTTGCTACCAAAGAAAGGTACTCTAAAATATGCGCAAAAAAAGACCACATGACACATCTAAAGAATTCCCTCTATTTGTCTATCTAGCAATCCTATTTAGAAAATGAAATGAGCTAGGTTTAAAGTGAGCAATCCACACTGGCTTCTAGTGTTCATTCCTTTTTCTTCCCTATGTTGCTCACATCTATTTTTAAAGTTCCAGAATTTTCATCACAGATAAGGCTAGATTGCCAGTTTTTACTGCCAGAATTTACCTCAACTTAAAAAAAAAAAAATCTACTCACTATATGCCATTTTTCTACTTTCTACCACTTCTTTATACATTTTCAAGTACTATTCGGAGACTCAAAAAACACAGCTACAATTTTCTTTAAAAGCCAAGCAGCCCTAACCGGTTTGGCTCAGTGGATAGAGCGTTGGCCGGCGGACTGAAGGGTCCCCAGTTCGATTCCGGTCAAGGGCATCCTTGGTTGCGGGCACAACATCAGTGGAGAGTGTGCAGGAGGCGGCTGATCAATGTTTCTCTCTCATTGATGTTTCTAACTCTCTATCCCTCCCCCTTCCTCTCTGTAAAAAATCAATAATAATAAAAAAAAAAAAAAGCCAGGCATATAATTCAATGCTGTCAAAATTCTCTTTTTTTTGGGGGGGAGGGGGGTGTGCAGATGTGGAAAGAACAGTAAGAAGGGTGAAGGGTAGAATTAAAACAAATCTATGTATGGCTTATATCTAGAAAATAGCAAGTACTAGAATAATGAATCAATCCAAATACTTAACTATTTAAGATAGTTCAGTTGAAATGGATTGAGAAGTTACTATGGAAAAATATAGAAGTCACTAAAAACTTACAGGATTTAACTGCCATTTTTATATATTTGAGTCTTTTTTAATACTAAAGTTATAAATACTCATTGCCCATTTGAGTATCTTCTTGCAAGTGTTCATGGAGAATTAAATGTCTCAAGACATCATTCAGTTAAAAGTAAAATGCCCCTTGCATTAAATATTTAAGTTATTAAGATTGATTTTTATTATGCACCATGTACAAACTTTGTTATTACCATAGTACTTAAGTTACTGAAGAAGTCGACAGGGAAATCTATACTAATAATAGAGAAATATGCAAATTATCTGTTACAGTGTCACATCACGACCAGATCAGCAGGATGCATCCCTCCCCCCACCCTCCCACTCTGCTTAAGCAGCTGCAAGGCCCAGGGTAGGATAAGATACAATAGGAGGGAATAAGAAAGGAGAGGGAGAGGAAGGCAGGCCTGCATTCAGATAGGCTGAGAGGAGAAACAGAAATACAGAAAGGGAACAAGAAAAAGACACAGGAATGGAAAAGGGAAGGAAACTTGGAGCTGCACGCAGTAGGAGGGTGGTGGCCCCTGGTGCAGGTCATTGGCAGGGAGGCGCCCACGGGTTCGGGATGGAGTGGTGGACAGTCCGAGGCCTTCTGGGCAGAGGTGCTCCTGCTTCATGGCAGCAGCAGCGCCCAGGCCACACAGGCCTTGACCATCCTTGCTGGGCTGGGCATCCTGGGCCGGGAATGGGAGCAGGACAGTGGCAGGGAGGCTGGGGAATGGGGGGGGGGGGGGGGGTGGCAAACACCTGGCCAGGGCTGAGCCCTAGGCTGGGGTTAAACACCACCACCACCACCACCCCCAAACGGGAGCTTTAAGGAGGGAAGGAGGGAGGGAGGCAGGGAAGACCTTTATAAAGGAGTCAGTAGAGAGCAGAGTTAAAGAAGGAAAGAGGATGCATGCGTGAACTGTAGGAACTATAATGAAAATCAAATATAGTTGTGTACTGGGGACAGATTTTAAAAGTAGGAGTCAGAAAAGAAAAAAGATAAATGATAGTGAATAATTAGGCAGGTAGATAGATATTAAAACAGTGGAAGTAAGTAGAGAAGAATGTATGGGAAAGGTAGGATGAGAGAGAAAGAGGGAGAGAAGAAAAGTTTTAAAGGGGAGTCAGTAGAGCTTAAAAGGAGAATGTGAAGGAAGAAATGGGGGAGGGAGCAAAGCATGTCCGAGGGAGGAAGTGAAGAAAAAAATTAAGGTGGGAAGGAAAGAAAAGGGGAGGGAGGGCAGAGGTAAAGATAAAGGAAAGAAGGAATGTGGGGAGGGAGGGAGGTAATATAATACCGGGATCCGGCCTAAACGGGCAGTCGGACATCCCTTGAGGGGTACCAGATTTGAGAGGGTGCAGGCTGGAATGAGGAACGCACACCCCGTGCACAAAATTCATGCCCCAGGCCTCTAGTAATATTAACAATATTTTCAACAAAGAGATTTAGTAAATGAATCAGATTTAGTAAATGAAACCATGTACACTACAGGGATAGCCAAAAGCACTACTGGCAATGACTTGCTTAAAACTTTTCATTTAAATATATGCCTTCTTTTTTAAAATAATTTAAGAATATTAAGAACAGCAGTATCAATCCAAAAGAAAGATTACTGTTCTAATCCAACTACCATAATTGACCCTGAGATGTAGCAGTGAACAATAAATATCATATTCATTCTTAACGAGAGCAAAAGTCAAAGTGATTTTTTTTTCATCTTTATATTACTACAGAAAATACTACATATATTTACCTTACTTTACATTCTAATAAATCTCCCATGGTGGTAACATGTGCTCTCACATAATGTATATTTAAATTTCCTACAATTATAACTCTCCATGCTACAAGGGAAGTTTTATTTCTTACTACAAGATGCTTCCTCTATCTGATGTCCTTTCTGATTCTGTCCCCAAATGGAAGATGGCAAAATGTATGCAAGTTAGAACAGAAACAACAACACTACTGTTGTTGAAATGTCCTACAATGAAAACAGATCTAGATTTCTACTTGGCCCTTCTCTTTCCAAGCTCCCTAACAAAAAGGCTTATAACTGCTAATTTCTTGATCACTGAGGACAACACAGTAATAGGGAAATAGCAATCTCACCAAACCAGAAGTAACACACAGCCTTCTAAATCAGGAGACTGGAAATCCAAAAGGTCTTTAAAAGTTAACATTGACATCCATTTAGAAAGAAAATCCAGAATCAAAAAGGACCAAAAGCATTACTTCAATCCCACTAAAGTTACAGCCATGCAGAATGAACTGCCTCACAGACCACAAAATATAAAATAAAACTGAGAGAGAGCTGCCTCTAACCTGCTATTCTCTAAAAGAAAAGGTGAAAAGCACAAATACAAAATAAAAGTATTTTCATAACAGAATCAAAATGGAAGTCAGGTTTTTTTTGCTTTGAGTATTCAAAGGGGTGAAAAGTGATACACGGACTTGCTCACTCTTGAAAGATGCTCATATTGTTGCCACATTAGGGAAGGAGGAAACAGAAAACCAACCAGGTCCTTGGATGCCTTATCACACCCCGAAATAAAAGCTATTTGAAGTGAGGAGAGTATGGAAATTGTTTTCATTTTGTATCTTGTATTTTGTATCACTTTTTTATACAGGCCCTGGTATATAGGCGTTAGGTACTGTCACACAGCTTGAATTCCAACAGAATGTGCTTAGGTGATGAATTAATATGCTGAGGTGACTGAATTACTTCGTTTAGTCAATCTTCTACTCCCCACGATATTTTATATCATTTCAAAGAAGATTTAAGTGATAGCTCTACCAATCATAGACAGAAAATAATCCAGGAGAAAGAATACATGGCAGCCTGGCGGTGTGACTCAGTGATTGAGCATGCACCATGAACCAAGGGTTCACTGGTTCAATTTCTGGTCAGGGCACATAAAAGCATGTAGGGAGAGGGTCAAAATGGCAGTGTAGGTAAACATGGCACTCACCTCGTCCTACAACCACAAGAAAATTACAACTAAAATACAGAACCTCCTGAAATCTAGCTGAATGGAAGCTCTACATCTACAGAATTAAAGAAGCAGCTACACTGACTCTGGTAGAAGAGGTGGAGTCATGGTACGAGCTGGACCAACACCCTTATGAGGAGGAGCAAAGGGTCCCAATCCAACACCAGAACCCTCAACCCAGGGTTCCAGTGCTGGGACAGAATCCCTGAGACTTTGGGCTGTAAAAATAAGTGGGAGCAGAGGCAGAATAACACAGAGGGGTGCTAAGATTCCCAGGCATCCCTCTTAAAGGACTCGGGCACAGACTTACTTTCTTTGAGTTCCAGTGCTAGGGCAACAGCTTGAGAGGATCCATGGACATACAGGGAGAAACTACACACAGCCAGGGCAAGAACTTGTAGGCAGCTTTCTCCCAGACAAAAGTGCTGGCAGGCACCATATCAGAGTCTCCATCAACCTGGCCCAACCCCACCCCACCCAATTTGCAGCCCAACCCAAGCTGTTTGCTGTAGCTTTTCCATATAAATGGCCTGTCCTGGCTCAGGCCTCAAAATTTCTGAAAATCTCTCCAACAACAGCAGCTGGCCTCAGCCGGCCCATACCTCTCAATAAGTGGTCCTAGGTCCAGCACTAGCAGCAGCCTGCCTTGGTTCACAGTTTGGCCTCTCCTGGATACCTCCAAGCCCAACACAGTAGTAGTCATCTGCAGATTACTCTGTAATCATGCTGGGTAGACCCAGGAGGGCACAGGCAGTAGCTAAGTTTGCACCTCCCAGGAAGCTCCAAAGCCAGTGCAACCAGTAATCAGCTCTGGACCATGCCAGTTTATAACCTTACCACATCCACACTCAAGGGGCAGACTTGGTGAGCACAAAAGCCCCACTGAAGTAAATTCTGCTCAATAGAGGCATCTCCTGCACTGCAGCTCTTCCACTGTAGTTGCAGCTGGTCAATCCCTCCCAGTGATGCCAATAGCAATCAAGGCTCAACTACATAGGACAGTGCACAAAGCCATCACAGAGGTGCACCTACAGTGCCCATTTCAGGTGAGTGGGAAGGCTGAGCCACTGGGCCCCACAGGATACCTATTACACAAGGCCACTCTACCAATTCCAGGAAACATAACAGCTCTACCCAATACATAGAAACAAACACAGGGAAGCAGCCCAAATACAGAGACAAAGAAGCATATCACAAATGAAAGACCAGAAGAACTCTCCAGAAAAACAACTAAATGAAATACAAGCAAACAAACCACCAGGTAGAGTTCAATACAAAGGTTATAAGGATGCTCAAGGAACTTAATGAGCAATTCAAGGAACTCAGTGAGAATATCAATAACATAAAAGAGGACAAGTCAGTAATGAAGGATACACTAACTGAAATGAAGAATAATTTACAGAGAATCAATAGTAGAGTAGAGAATGCTAAGAATCAAATCAGCAATTGGGAATATGAGGAAGCAAAAAACACCTAATCAGAACAGCAAAAAGAAAAATGAATCCAAAAATATGAAGATAGTATAAGGAGCCTCTGGGACAACTTCAAACATACCAATATTTGCATCATGGGGATACCAGAAGGAGAAGAGAAGGAGCAAGAAATAGAAAACCTATTTGAAAATATAATGATAGAAAACTTCCCCTACCTGGTGAAAGAAATAGATTTACAAGTCCAGACATGCAGAGAATCCCATACAAGATGAACCCCAAAGAAGCCAACACCAAGAAACATCATAATTAAAATATGAAAGGTTAAAGACAAAAAGAAAATCTTAAATGCAGCAAGAGCAAAGCAGTTCGTTACCTACACGGGAACACCCATACGACTGTCAGCTGATTTTTCAATAGAAACTATGTAGGTCAGAAGGGAATGACAAGAAATACTCAAGGTGATGAACAGCAAGGACCTACAACTAAGATGACCCAGCAAAGCTATCATTTAGAATTGAAGGTCAGATAAAGAGCTTCACAGACAAGAAAAAGCTAAAGGAGTTCATCACCAAAAAAAATAAGAGGAGAAACCAAGATGGTGGCATCGGTAAGCACCTACACTGCTGCCTCACACAACAATTTCAAAACTACAACTAAAAGACAAAATGGACATCATCCAGAACCACAGGAAGGCTGGCTGATAGAAATTCTACAACTAGGAGAAAAGAGAAAAGCACACTGAGACTCAGAGGAGCTGCAGAAGTCAGAGGTATGGAGACACGTGCACGAAGAAGGCTGGCAACTGAGTACGCGGCTGGCTTTCTCAATCGGGAGGGAGACAAAAGCATCTGACTGCTCTGAACTCCAGCTGTAGGCGAGACTCTGGGGACCCAGACTCATCCGGCGAGAAAATGGACTGTCTGGCAGCGGGCAAAAACTCGAGGGCAGCTTTCTCTCAGAGGTGCTTGCAGCAATTACCACGGGACACTGAGACCCAGGGGCCTCTTAGGGCAGGGCTGACAGGAAGCCATTGCTGTCTGCTCTGCCCTGAGACTCTGCCCCACCCAAGCTGAGCACAGAGGCTTTTGCAAGTCTTATCTCATAAGGGTGTCTCCAGCACAGAAGTTCTCCCAGCATAGACACAGCTGATCCTCACAGCCAAATGGCCTGGAGGTCAATTCTTCCCAGTTATACCAACAACAATCAAGACTTAACTAAAACAAGGCTGGGAACACAGTCCACAAAGGGGCACACCAAGAGTGTCCACCTCAGGTAACTGGGGAGGCTGAGCCACTGGGCTGTATAGGACACCTAAAACACAAAGACACTCTATCAACTCAGGAAAGCAGCCAAAATCGGGAGACAAAGAAACAGATCACAAATGAAAGAAATGGAGAAAAGCAAATGACTGGATATAGAGTTCAAAACCATAGTTATAAGGTTTTTCAAGAATTTTCTAGCAAAGGCCGATAAATTTAGCGAGACCCTCGAGGATATGAAAAAAGACCAACTAGAAATTAAACATACACTGACTGAAATAAAAAATAATATACAGAAATCCAACAGCAAACTAGAGGATCGCAAGAATCAAGTCAAAGATTTGAAATACAAAGAAGCAAAAAACACCCAACTGGAAAAGAAATAAGAATCCAAAAATATGAAGATAGTGTAAGAAGCCTCTGAGAAACTTCAAGCGTACCAATATCCGAATTATGGGGGTGCCAGAAGAAGAGAGAGAGCAAGATACTGAAAACCTATTTGAAATAATGACAGAAAACTTTCCCCACCTGGTGAAAGAAATAGACTTACAAGTCCAGGAAGCGCACAGAACCCCAAACAAAAGGAATCCAAAGAGGACCACACCAAGACACATCATAATTAAAATGCCAAGAGCAAAAGACAAAGAGAGGATATTAAAAGCACCAAGAGAAAAACAGTTAGTTACCTATAAGGGATCACAGCACCCAAAGGACTGTCAGCTGATTTCTCAAGAGAAACTATGCAGGCCAGACGGGAGTGGCAAGAAATATTCAAAGTGATGCATAGCAAGAACCTACAACCAAGATTACTCTACCCAGCAAAGCTATCATTCAGAATTGAAGGGCAGATAAAGAGCTTCACAGATAAGAAAAAGCTAAAGAAGTTCATCACCACCAAACCAGTATTATATGAAATAATGAAAGGTATTCTTTAAGAAGAGAAAGAAGAAAAAGGTAAAGATAAAAAATTATGAATAACAAATACATATCTATCAACAAGTGAATCTAAAAATGAAGTGAATAAAAAATCTGATGAACAGAATAAACTGGTGAATATAATAGAATCAAGGGCATAGAAATGGAGTGGACTAACGATACTCAGGGGGAAGGGAGTGTGGGGGGGGGTGCAGGAAGAGAATGGACCAAAATCGTACTCCTATGGATGAGGACGGGGGAGGAGGGGAAATAAGGGCAGAGGGTAGGGTGGGAACCAGGTGTAGGGGAGCTATGGGGGGAAAAAAGAGAAACAATTGTAATAATCTGAACAATAAAGTTTTTTTAAAAAAAGATAAAAATATGAATAAAATGGCAATAAATACATATCTATCAATTGAATCTAAAAATCAAAATAAATGAACAAAGAATTTGATGAACAGTATAAACTGATGAATAAAATGGAAGCAGAAGCATGGAAACATGGAACTGACTGAGGAATCTTAGAGGGTGGTGGGGGGGAAGCAATTAGCCAAATAACTTATATGCATTATCCATGGACACAGACAATAGGGTAGTGAAGGCCTGGGGCAGGGCGGGATTCATCTATAATGCTTTCAACAGTAAAGATTTAAATATATATTCATATATACATTTTTATATATAGCTTATATATATAAATATTTATCTTTTATATATTAAATATATATACATATATGTCATGTAGGAAAATGAACAAGTTTAGGTTTTCAATATGTTAAATGTAGTGCTCATTTTAAAATTATATAAAAATATAAAAAGTAGGAATATTTTAATATTCCATCTTTCTCCCTTAGTCTTTACCTACAACCACTTCCAGCCCACCTCACACATCAAACCAAGTAATCAAATGAGCTATGTCAACTTCCTGTAGACATAGACAATATCCCAATCAAAACTCAGTCTTATATACAAAACAATTTTTAAAGTTTTAACAGCCCTGGCCAGGTGGCTCCAATAGTTGGACAAAGTACCACATACCAAAAGGTTGCAGATTCGTTTCCTGGTTAGAGCACATATGTAGGTTGAAGGTTTGATCCCGTCGGGGCACAGACAGAATTTTTTTCTTTTTAAATTTAAAGAAAACTTTACTTTTAGCCCACTGAGATCCATGTAAGACTTCTGAATTATAGAACTGTAGGATAAGTCTGTGTTGTTTTAATCCACTATGTTTGTAGTCATTTGTTACAGCAGCCACAGAAAACTATTACAATCCCTATATTGTCCGATCTTCCTGATTATATATCTCCCTGTCCTGACATTTTACAAAATCCAAAAGTTTCACTTTTAAGTTTATTTCACTATTTAATATGTTTTTCCTATGAGCAACTTTAAAGTCTTTATAGATTGAGATGGTATAAATTTTTTAACTAAATCATACAATATTGTCAAACATCCTACACCCACTGCACAAGAACCTGCATGTAGGTGTTGGGAACACAAAAGTGTATTATAGACTTATCTCTCACTTATTACTATGACCCAGGGTTTCTGCCAGATGGCACCTATTTTCTCTTTGGAGTATTTCATAAAATTGAGCAGGGGGATGACCGATAAGGAGGTTTAGTAACAGTGAAGATCTGATGTTGCCACTATGAATGAATAAGAGGAGGCAGAAAGAGTTGGGCCCCTGTGAGGTCACTGTCGCACTCGGCAACCCCAGTTCAAGCATGATGAAATTGGACAATCAGATGAATTCTGTGTGAAGTTTGTCAGGTAGATAAGGTCAAAAGACGAGAATGAAATGGCATTAAAGGTATTGACAAGAACAAAACAAAAAAGAAAAATGTTGAAGAAATGGCTCACAAATTAAGAGAGTATATAGGAAACGAATAGAGGCTTACAGAGGGTAAGAAATTAACTGGCTGGGGCATGGGAGATCAGGCAAGAGCCAGAAAAAAAGAAAGAGGGCAAGGGGTCGAGAGTAATAAATTATAAAGGCTAAAAGGTTAAGAAATTAGGCCCAGAAAGGATGATGGTTTCCAAGACAGAAAGTGACAGGTGTTTCCAGAAGGAAATAAACAGTCAAAAGAATGTGGTCAAATCTAGGCATAAAAGAATCACAAGAGTATAAAGAGAAGCTTGAAAATAAAGGCGTCAAGGAAGATAATTGTACTTTTTCAGGAAACCCCTTGGGGAGAAGGAGGGTTGCACTGGCCACAGAACTGTTGACTATTAGACCTAGGAGTTTTACAAAAGTATGGAAATTATTATAATTAGTAAAAGGAGTGGTATGTGTATACATTTGCTTCCAAACTATACAAATATGGTTACCAGCAAATATTTTTAACTGGATAATTACATAAAATTATAATTAACAGGTGTGTAGCTTATGTTATACAGAGTGATACACAAAAGGTGGCAAGTGAATTTTTAGAAATAAAATTATTTTCACATACAGCATTCATCCTGGAAAGGAAAAACAAACATTACTTCTATTAAGACAGGAAAAGAGGAAGATCTTGGTGATGAAGGTGAATGCAGACAGGCTGATAATTTGGCTTGAAGAATTCTTTGCAGGGTGAAATGGGAGAGTTCTGGGACTGGGTTGCTACAATTATGCTGGGGTAATCTATGAAGCCACAGATCACAGACTCCAGAAAGACATTCAGCAGTGTCCTCAGCAGCCTCACCCTCCATCTGCTGCCTGGGAAGAATCCACTTTACTGAACAAGTTTAACACAGACCCAGACTAAGATCAAATGCTCTATATTGGCTGTATTTATTTTTCAGATTTTC
This sequence comes from Corynorhinus townsendii, assembly GCA_026230045.1. Taxonomy (NCBI): domain Eukaryota; kingdom Metazoa; phylum Chordata; class Mammalia; order Chiroptera; family Vespertilionidae; genus Corynorhinus; species Corynorhinus townsendii. Next base: position 72,146,925 of record JAPDVU010000008.1, read on the forward strand.
CTAGGTCAGGAGAGAGAATTAATGTGTAGGATGCTTGAGGAATTATAAGGGAGATGATTCTACTGAATAAATGACTTTACAACTTGTTCTCCTTCAATAAAGACCAAAAGAATCTGAAAAATATGACTAGATGAATGTTGACTGTAATCCACTAAAACATAAGACCTGCATTTTTCTCACTAGAAGACTAGCCAAAAATGCCTAATGGCTACCCCAAGCCCTCGAGAAAACACAAATAGATACTCTGAAATATCATGAGAAGACTACCTTATTGTTTTTAGACAAGTCACAGTGGGAGAATAGTAACCAACCTGAAATCTGCACAAAGTTACTCACAGCCCATATCCATAGCTCTAACAGCAGAACCATAAAGATGTTACAGGAACAACATTACTAGTTCAGAAATATGTAAACCAAAGATCAGGTACACAGCCCATAGTAACTTAAATCAAAAGACAAGTTCAACTGCATGCACCAATCTAAAAGCTAAATTAAAAAGCTCAGCGAAGTGAATAAATTGAATAAAAATACAGGGTCAATTTCAACTTTCCTCTGATCTATTAAGTGACCTTATTCTCAAAACAACCATAAATTTGAACTTCTTATGCTTGCAATCTGATTAAGGCAGATGAAGAATGCAATTTGATCTCAGTGAGACTGACATCCAGATGCATGAGGTTTCACAGCACTAGAAAATTTTATATGTAAGCATCACCCAGTCCAATGAACAGCTTCATACATAATTTCATTAAATTGATTATTAAAAAATAAATATGGATTAACCAACAAAAAATCACATTCAATAAAGTTAACTGCAAACTAACCTTCCTGCAGCTTGAACAAACATCTTTAAAGAAGAAAACTGTAGCAGTACTAATGAATTAATATAGCCAGAAGCTAAGTATAGCTGACATAATGCATTATCTTGGCATAGTTCCTTTTACCTTTTCCTTTACTTCAGGTTTCAAATTTTAAAAAAAATCTACAGTGAAAACAGCTAATAGTATTTATTGAGCACCTGTCATATACTAGACACATCTCTTATTTATCAGAACAAACCTTTGAGCTAATACTATTATTAGCCATATCACTCAGAAAGGAAACTAAAGGGAAGAGAATATTCCCCAAGTCACAAAGTTGACAAATGGCCCAGTCAAGATTTGAACTCACAAAGTATTACTCCAGAACAAATGTTGTTAACCATTCTTACTGTCTCATAAACGGTAAGTTTCTCCATATAAACATCTAGAAAAACATCTAACTGGGGAAAGAGAAAAAAACTATTAATAAAAACCATGCAAGTTCAACTCAGGGAAAGGTTAAGCTTTTTCTGTAAAGGGCCAGGTAATAAATATTTTAGGCTTTCTGGTCCACCTGGTCTCTGTCACAATTACTCAATTCTGCTGCTGTAGCCAGAAAGCAACAATAAGTAAACAAATAAGCACAGCAGTGTTCCAATAAAACTTGATTTAAAAAGTAAAAATTTATTTGCAAACATGGATAACAGGTAGGCCTAATCTGTCTCAATGACCACAGTTTGCCAACCCCAGACTAGTTCATAAGCAGATTTAAAGTTTCGGTATACTATAAAACTCATGACTCCTACATAAATCAATTACAGAACAATCTGCACATAAGTCTTCTCAAGGGCAAGTGATTTTTAGTTGCAAAAAACTTTTATTTTAATTATATTGTTAAAACAGTCTTTCAGTGTTAATAGCAAATTTTCCCTTTGCAGCCTCTCATGGACACCTCTAGGTTTTTCTAAATGACAAGGGATGCCAGGACCTCCTCCCAAGAACAGGCTTTACAAAGCCACAGCAGTGTGCACCAGGGCTGCTGCACAGCCTACATTTATTCCCCATCAACAGCATCTATTCTATTAGGGTGGGGTCCTGACATGTAGCCAACAAAATCAGATTCCTAGAGCAATGAAGGCAGGAAGCTAAGTGAGGGCACTTGAGTTAGCTATGCAAATTAAAGATGTAATGAATCAATCTAAAGTGTCACTTATATGTGGAATATAAAACAAAAGAGTAACAACCAAGCTAACAAAACAAAATAAAAACAAACTCATAGATATAGACAACAGAATGGTAATTACCATAGGGGAAAAAAGGTCAGGGAAGGGCTAACTGAAAATTCCACTTCTCTGATCCTGACTTCCTAGTTTTTAACTACCATCCTCCTGGCTGCTCACCCAGTGAGGCACAGGTGACAGAAAGTGAACAAGGTTTGCTCTATGTTCTTATAAATCCCCAGGCTAACTGATATCATGAACAAAATGGTATCTTCTCTGATCCTTCTTTCTATCACGTATACTTATCCTATCTTATCCTATCTCTCATCTGTAGCTATATGTGCAATATCTTAAATTAACACTCCTTCTCATTGCCTAATGCTACCACTCTAATTTGATCCTTGGTTTCCAAACGTTTTTAATCACTTACATTGTTTAGTAAAAACAGTTTAAATATACACCCAACATACATTTTTACTTATAAAATTTGTGCATGAATGTATGTGAGTGTATATCAAATCAAATAAAAAAGAAAAATATGAGGGGTCAAATAAGTAAATACAAGTTCTAATATTTCCTTCCTATATCCCAATGATTCATTACACACATTCTATTTGTAAACTTGATTATGGCCATAAGTTCCAAACCTGGTACTAACAAAATAATCCTTGTAAAATGGAATGTATACTCACACACATCTATCTATATATATAAAATCCTAAGCGACCTTTACGACTGAACGACTTGAACGACTGGTCGACCAGTTGCTATGACGCACACTAACCACCAGGGGGCAGACACTCAACGCAGGAGCTGACCCCTGGTGGTAGGTACTCTCCCACAGCCAACCTCCTGCGGCCCATCCCCCCTTGGCCAGCCAACCTCCCACGGCCCCTCCCTCCAGCCAGCCAACCTCTCCCATTGTCCCTCCCCACCCTGCTGGGCAGCCCCCCCCCCCCCCCCCGCCGCAAATAGGCCCCAGGTGGGGTGCTGGCCAGCCAACCTCCCGGGGTCCCTACCCCAGGCCAGCCAGACACCCCATTTGCCTCGATCACCAGCCAGGCCAAGGGACCCCACCCATGCAGGAATTCGTGCACCGGGCCTCTAGTAAGTATATAAGTATTAGGAGAACACTAGTGAGAATCTGATTCATTTAGCTTGGACAACCCACAAGGGAAAGCATATAGAGAAGGTCATACCAAGGCTTTAAAGCCATTCTGTGTACTAGGAACAGTAAATAATTCAGTGATATAACACATTCCAGCAAAAACAGCAGAATCAAATCTGTTCCCAAAAAAGGCCACCAAAAAGTGTCCATTACTTCACCACCATATAAATCAGCATCAAAACTAACTTTGTCAAAAAATTACTAAACAAAGGGGAGTAACTGTCAACAATGAAATAAAAAGATAAACTGGGAAATTAATGTTATTGGGTTGGCTTTTTAAAAGGGAAAAAGTAGCCAATAATAAATATAATATGTAATTATGTTACTTTATACACACACACACACACACACACATGCACACACACATAAATCACTCTGTATTCAGCCTTTTACATTTATAAGGCATCTAAACAAAAAAAAAAAGCCAAAGATTTTTTTAATTCCTTAAGCCTCTAAAAGCAAGGACCAAGTGGTTCAGAATACTAAATTAAAAATTAAACTCACTCATCTGATAACCCATTAATATAAAACTTCACTAAAAATTGCCAAATTAATTCCAGGAGAATATTTTGGCTTATTTGTCAAGTGTTCATTAATTCTAATTTTCATGCTGCTTTTCAATTTTTAAATGAGAATACACCATAGGAACTATACATCTTAAATTATTCCTCTAGCTTTTAATAGAACAAAACAGATTCTGAACCAGGTATTTAGAGAAATTAGTGCATAGGAATATATAAAAAGGGTAACCAAGAAAATGTGACAGACATATGGAGAATGGTGGGCCATTTAGGAGTACCTTTAACTCTTACCAAAATACGTTTTCATTGTTTAATAAAATCCTTGTGAGGCAATAGGTACATAATGCAATGTTGTTGCTCCTTACTGTAATATTTATCCACTTTGGTGGGGATGACTCCATTTTGCAGATATTTACATGCTTATGAGGAACCTATATTTTAAGATGCTCTGTTATTTTTTAGTCTAAAAGTAAGCAAATAGAAAATTAAAAAAAGTGATTCTATTTAAATAATCCTTATCCAACAAAGGATAAGAATTTATGTGACTGTGTAGGCTGTGTGCCTTATGATCAAAACATAAATATTTAATAATCACTTGAATCCTAGAATTCTTCAGAAGAAGAGCTAAATGTTAGTGCATCTGTAGAAAACAGTTAAACCTATTTGGTTTGTACAAATTTAAAGCTTTATAAAGTTCACTCTTCTAAAATAAAGACTACTAATAGTCACTAGTAATAAATAAGACATTTGTAATTTATGATAAGAGGCATTTTCATAAATGTTTTTCCAACATTGTAGCTTGGCTACCAGAATTCAATTCAGCAAACGTTTATTCAGCACCTACTGTGTGGCAGGCCCCAATGGAGAAAAACGTAACTTTTGCAACATTCACTGACTATTAGTAACTCAAAATCTAGCATAAAAAAAAGAGAAAATGGCAGCAGAGTAAATGGATGCTACACTGCTACACTGACACACTCCCAGGACCAAATGGGAATTACAACTAAAATACAGAAAAACCATCTATACTAATAAAAGAGTCATATCCTAATTATACTGGGAGACCTTCCAGACAAAACATCATACTCAAAACTAAAATCATTTCCCCTAGCAACAGGAATAAGACAGGGATGTCTGCTTTCAATACTCTTATTCAACATAGCATTGGAATTCCTGGCCACAGCAATCAGACATGGAGAAAACATAAAGGGCATCCAAATTGGAAAGGAGGAAATAAAACTCTCCTTATTCACAGATGACAATACATTGTACGTAGAAAACCCTAAAGATTCCACCAAAAAAAAAAAAAAAATGCTAAATTTAATAAATGAATTTGGCAATGTAGCAGGATACAAAATTAATACCCAGAAATTGATGGCACTTTTATACACCAATATGAATTCTAAGAAAGAGAAACTAAACAAACAATCCCATTTACCACTGGGGTGAGGGGGGGTGGAATTAAGAAACGTACGAATAAATTTAACCAAAGAGGTAAAAGACTTGTACCTAGAAAACTACAGGACATTGACAAAAGATCTAGAGGAAGATATAAACAAGGGGAAGAATATACCATGTTCATGGATTGGTAGAATTAACATCATTAAAATGTCTATACTACCCAAAGTAATATATAGATTCAATGCATTCCCTATTAAGTTACCAATGGCATATTTCACTGATCTAGAAAAAATACTCCAAAAATCTATATGGAATCAAACAAGATTCTGAATAGCTGTAGTAATCTTTAGAAAGAAGAAGAAAGTTGGAGGGATCACAATACCACTTATCAAGTTATACTACAAAGCCACTGTAATCAAAACAGCCTGGTACTAGCATAAGCACAGACATATAGATCAATGGAAAGTGACCCAAGCCATTATGCTCAAAAATTTGACAAAGGAGGCAAGAGTATACAATGGAGTAAAGATAGTCTCTTCAATAATGGTTTTTGAAAAACTGGAACGATACATGCAAAAAAAAAAGAATCTTGACCACCAACTTACACCATACACAAAAATAAACTCAAAATTGATAAGAGTTTTAAATGTAAGACATGAGAAAAAAAATCCTAGAAAAAAACCATAGGCAGCAAAATCTCAAGACACTTCTCATAGCAATATAGTTACAGATACATCTCCTAGGGCAAAAGAAACTAAGGAGAAAATAAACAAATGGGACACAATCAAAATAAAAAGTTTCTGCGCAGCAAAAGAAACCATCACCAAATTAAAACGGAGCCCACTGTATGGGAGAACATATTTACCAATGATACATAAAGAATTAATATCCAAAATATATAAGAAACTCATACACCTGAACAAAAGGAAGACAAACAATCCAATTAAAAAATGGGCAAAGGACCTAAATAGACACTTCTCCAAAGAAGACATATGAACGGCAAAGAGACAGAGTGAAAAAATGCTCAAAGTCAGGGATCATCAGAGATGCAAATTAAAACAACATTTAAGGTATCACCTCACACCTGTCAGAATGGCTACCATCAACAAATCAACAAATGACAAATACTGGCAGGAACGTGGAGAAAAGGGATCCCTAATACACTGCTGGTGAGAATGCAGGCTGGTGCAGCCATTATGGAAAAGAGTATGGAGTTTCCTCAAAAACTTAAATATGCAACTGCCATTTGACTCTAGCCATCCCACTTCTAGGAATATATCCTAAGAAACTCAAAATACCAATCAGAAAGAATATATGCATACCTATATTCATAGCAGCGCAATTTACAGTAACTAAGATCTGGAAACAGCTCGTGCCCATCAGCAATGAGTGGATAACAAAGCTGTGGTACTTTTACACCATGGAGTAGTATATAGCAGTAAAAAAGAAGGATCTCTTACCCTTAGCGACAGTATGGAAAGACTTGCAGAGTATTATGCTAAGCGAGATAAGCCAGTCAGAGAAAGACAAGTGTCACATGATCTCACTCATATGTGGAATCTAATGAACAAAATGGACTGTTGAATAAACCAGATCCAGAGACACAGAAGCATGGAACAGACTGTTGAATCTCAGAGGGAAGGCAGGAGTGGGTGGGAAGAGATCAACCAAAGACCTTGTATACATATACGTATAAGCCATGGACACAGACAATAGGGTAGTGAAGGCCTGGGGTGGGAGGCAGGGGTGGCCTGGAGGGGGTCAATGGGGGAACAAGGGGACGTATGTGATACTTTCAAGAATATAAAATTTTTTTTAAAAGAATAACACTAAATATCTTGAGGAACATAAAAATTAAGATGCTACTGCTCACAGTGGCAAAAATGTTATGCTACATTTATAGTTTAGTTCTGGAAAAGTTTTGCAATTTTCTACCATTTCGGTTTTACACTTATACATAATATGACTCTGACAAATACAAAACCATTTCAAATACTAGTAAGTATCACAAGTTTTCTTCACTTCGATCATTCCACAATGGATGACTAACAAGCACATGGTATCTAATCTGGCTAAAAGACCAAAACAACAAAATTGTTCCCATTGAGTCATGATACTCATCAGCTACCTACTCAGAACAAATATTCATAAGTACATCAAGATGGGACCATGATAGTGATGCAAAACATGCGTCTCTGGTTATCATAGGAAACACTATTGGATGTTCATGCTATTATAGGGTGGCAGCTGTGATCAAGGACCACCTCTACCCATTCATCCCACAGGAGAGAAAGTAAAGACCACATAGAAATAGGTGGCAGAAACCCCAAACACTGACATGCTGAAGTCATATTAGGATACCTCTACTTGTTTTCTCTATCTTTTGCTAAGTACACATCAAAAGTAAGAAACAACTATTTCAGATAAAACTTGAAGACCCTGCACAAATGTATTTCTAAGACCTCCACATAAAAACTAGTCGCTACAAGAGTAGAAAAGTGGTTGCCAGAGGTTGGGAGGTAGAGAAAATAAGAAGAGGTTGGTAAAAGGGTATAAATTGCCAGTTATAAGATGAGTAAGGTCTGAAGATCTATCATATAACACGGTAACTACAGTTGACTGTAGTTGAAAACACTGTATTGTATAATTAAAATTTGCTAAGAGAAATGAATTTAAATGTCCCCACACACATACACAAAAAGGTAAATATGAAGTGATGTACGTTTGATGCACATCCTGGCTCAAGAATGTATATTTTTGCTAATTTCTTAATCTCTTTAAGACTTGTGTTGTTGTTTTAAGATGTAGAGGTCTGCCTTAACAACATTTCAGAGCTCCAAAAAGAAAGGACCTTTTGTTTCGCCCTCTTCCTCTTTTGCAAAGGGCCCTGTTGGGAGTCTAATGATGCCTATAGTCACTTTCTCAGAGTAATGTTTCAGATGCATAAAATAAAATATTTAGGATTACTTGGACCCCTGACTTTTTCTTCTATCCACTGCAGGATAAGAGGTTTTATTATAGAGGGGATTATAGTAACTTTTCTACTTCTTAAAGTCTTTGATTCCAAATTATGGAAAGTCTCCTTTGATAATGACATATCTTAAACTAATGTAAAAATCCCCTGCTTCACAACTTACTGTGATTCCTTAGACATCCTATACCTACCCCACCCCAAGACCCTTTAATTTTTTATGTGAAGATACATGGCCTGTGAAAGGGCCCATGGCAAAGAGAAGAGAGTGAGAATGACAGCAAGTGTTAGAAAACCCTGTACAGTACAGAAATTGATTACAGCACCACTGTGTGAGTACAAACATCTCATTTTACTGTTTCACTTTCTTGCTTTTCACAGATGTATATTTTATAAATTGAAGGCAAGACACTTCACTAGCATAAAAATTTCAACTCTCTTTATTGTGGTGGTCTGAGCTAAATCCACAAAATCTCCCAAGTATGCCAATATTTCAATATCCTGTAACTTGTTAGTAGAAAACTTAAGATTCAGGTCTCCCATTTTCTATTTGGCAAGTGAACCTTAAGAAAGTTTAAGACAACTATTTGACTGACTTTCAGTCTGAGTCACACCTGTGTAGTCATTACTAAAAGAGGGACAAAACCAAGCTGGTGGCAGTGCTGTAACATCATTCACTGCTAAATATACTAAAACAAAAGGTTCCTTTAAAGTTAGCTTTTCTGATTGTTTCCCAAAGAAGAAAACAATGACACACTCTAACAGCCAATTCCTCAAGTAGAATCTTTCATAATAGAGTCTTAATATGGCTTCTCATTTCCATCAACTAAAACATTCAAAGCAACAGCTGTACTTCATACAAATTCTGCAATTTTATTTTAGCTCTGACCATATTGATGATTTTTTTCTTCTTTAAAGAAATTACAAGCTCAAGATAAAAACCATTTTTACAGAGTACTTAAAAGGATTGCCCATATTGCCAACCAATAAATTTAATATGGAACTTCAGTAAAATACAGCTCTTAACTACTTGTTTTACCTAATTTTTTTGTCAACAAAGCAAAAACCTTTGTAACAATAAAGTACAAATTACTATTTTAATAATCCATTTGCAAGTAAGAATAATTCTACTTAAATTAGAATTGGTTGGAATTCTACAATCGTTTTTGAAAAAAAAAATATATGTATGTATGTATGTATGTATGTATGTTTTTATTGATTTCAGAGAGAAGAAGAGGAAGGGAGAGAGAGAGAGACATCAATGACAGGGAATCATCAATTGGCTGCCTGCTGCATACCCCCTACTGAGGATCGAGGCCGAAACACAAACTTGTGCCCTGACCAGGAATCTAACAGTGATCTCCTGGTTCTCAGACCGATGCTCAACCACTGAGCCACACTGACCAGGCTGGAATTCTACACTCTTTAAATGATTATTAAACACTTAGTTCTTATGTAATTTCTGTCATGATAACTCAATTTATTAACAAAATTTTACATAGTAAATGTTATTCAGCCAAAATTTTACATAGTAAATGTTATTCAGCCAGTATTTATGTCTTACACACTCTACATATACTGACATTTACCAAAAATATATATACGTGTGTGCTCATGTGCGTGTGTGTGTGTGTGTGTGTGTGTGTGTGTGTGTATGGCAGTGGCACCTCCAAGAAGCATGAGAGAAAGCCAAGTGTTTACAGAAAATGTTTAATAAGGAAATTACATGTTTCCTCTTTTTCAAGCATAACAAAAGATGATCAGTTCTTTGACATTTAAGCACGAAAGGACTTTTAATTTTGACCTGAAAAATATGCAACCTGAAAATAATGCTTTTAACTCTTCTCTCCATGTTTCTTATATTCACTGTTATCACCTCCATCTACCCTTCAGAAATGGGAAATAAGGAGTGATCATGTCAAAACTCTTCTATACCATACTAAAAGTGAGCCTCACTCTTCAACCACTGCACTCTGGCTCATTGAGACAAACTGAATTTATCATTCCTTTCAATATAGAGATTCAAGTTGCCACCACCAACTGGTCAGTTAGACATAGTAGGAAACCAATCTGCTATCCTTAACTCATATTTTAATCAAACTGACTAACCGAAAATGATTTATATATATATATATATATATATATATATATATATATATATATAAAATCACACCAAACATAACCTTTCCCTCTTTCTCTACCTATCAAATCCAACACAACCTTTCATACTAATCAAGTCTCACCTTCTCCAGAAAGAGTTCCAGTACTCTGGCCCACAGTTCTAGCACAAATTCAAAACATTTTTTTACTACAGATGAATATTGTACATAATCTTTCTTATATTTCGATCTTATATTATTTCACTTAATGTTTCCATATGAATATCGTGTCTCTCCAACTATGTAACTTTACTGAGGACTAAGAAGTCTAACTGTTGCATATTTGATATAGTAATGTCAAATATTTAAGAAAATACTTAAGAAAATATAACATATGATTAACTACAGAGAGAAAATGTGGCAAAGGATAGTTAGGGTCAACAGACATGACACCAAATGTTTCGGCCAACCTGTTCTACCTATAGGCTCAGTATTTTTATTTTTTCCCCAGTGATTTTTAGGTCTTGACACTATGAATCATTTCAATGAAAAAGGAATAAGTGAGTCCCTAAAGTTGATGTGGGTGTTTTTATAGAAGAAAGAAGCTGGTGTTCTAAGTAGTCCAGCAGGATGTTTCAACCTAAGAAAACCAGAGACATAAATAGCCTCATTAAATAATCATTCATTTCTTGGCATCTGCTAAGGCTTCACATTTCACACAATGTGCACAACTCAACACACAGATCCTACTGAAAAAATGCTCCCAAACTGCAATGAAACAATTCTTCAACTTCTGAATTGAGGAATTCCTAGAAAACTATATAAAACCATTCAAATTATTGATATTAAGGAAAACATAATTAAGTACAAATGAGCTCTACATCTGAATTTGAAAAAGCTTATGAATCATTTTTCTCCTTTATACTACTAAACACATTTTGGTAAAAACACATAAACCCAACACAAATGTGAACACATAGACCTGTCCAAAACAATTCATTTCTGGTGAAAAGTAATTATATAATCTTTATTATCATGTTTCCACATATGTCTCAAAAGAGATAGCACATATGTCTCAAGAGATATGTCTCAAAAGAGATATCATGTTTCCACATGTCTCAAAAGTAATTATATAATCTTTGTTATCATGTTTCCACATATGTCTCAAAAGAGGTATGACATAATAGTTTTTCGACTATTTCTCCAAGCTTCTTAAATGTGGGAACAACAAAACTCAAGAGGCACTCCACTTATGCATGAACTTGTGCTGGCACTGTACCTCTGCCTCTGCTAAGGTTGAAGTTTCAGCTGAATCACACTGCTGTCAAGAGTTCTGCAAAGTCTTCTGGTAACATGATTTATATACACACCCTTCGTCATAACTCTACTCACACATTTAGACAAAAACAAGCCGCTCATGAGAAAGAATTAGGGTCAAACTGATTTCTACTGGTGAACTCCCTATAAATTTTAGCTAGTTTTTCTTAAAAAAATTTTCAACCAACTTTAGAAGGGTAGTCAACTTTAACTTAAATTTTTATTTTTCTAGAGAACACAGAGGATCACATCAAGGCCCCTAGAGATCAAAACAATCAATATGAGGAGAAAAAGACAATGGATGGATTCATTCAGGTTTAAGAATGATTTCACACAGATATTTATTCTGTATCTAACCAGTTTTCATCCAAAACAAGATACCAACATATAACTTTACTGAGAAAAGAGTCCTATCTAAGATTAACCCATTCAGCCAACAAAAAATATTTTCTGACCCCTTATGTTCTAGGTACATTTTCCTATCAAATAGCTAAGTCTCAAATTGGGGTAAGGAACCTGAATAAACAAAAGATCAACAGATCTGAGTTAAAGAAGTTCTCCTCACTTATTCATTCAATCATCTCAATCAACAAACAGCTGTGAGAATCTTCTACACAAGAATAGGCAACCCTGACAGATATAAAGACACAGAATGAATAATACAATTCCCTGCCTCCATACAGGTATAGAGTATAGTAGGGAAAACAAAACTATGACAGTGCAGTGTGCTCAGTGCCCAGACAGGGGTAAGCACACTCTGGAGCAGCAGTCACCGACTGGTGGTCCATGAGGTCCAAAAGGTTGGCAACCACTGGTTTAGGGAAACCTTTGGCGCAGCGGTCGCCAACTAGTGGTCCGTAAGGTCCGAAAGGTTGGCGACCACAGCTCTGGAGCATCTGCCCTTGGTCCCAGAAAACCTAACTACACACTAGTTTAGGGCCTTATCAAACAAAAGTAATGGTTTTAAGATGCAAGAACCTGTGTATCGCTGGAATTCATGTTGGCATTTAAATTGAAGTAGTTTTTCTACAATCTGATCTGGGAGAAACTGACCAAAGCAGAAAGATAAACAGAACGTTGGTTGCTGTACCTGGCATGGGAGAAAATCATACCTGTTTCCATACATCTTCTATCAATTACTCTTTCAGATTACCTTTTCAAGCGTGTAAAAACAGAATACAGCCTTAGATGGTAGAGACAATATCACCGTTGGGGGCAGATAACAGATTTGTTCCTGACCATGTTAATGAAGATAATGTCTCCCTCTGGGTGAAGGTTGGGCAGGTTGGCTAGCAGACCTCTCAAAGGACTGGGGGTTTCTTAGCTCTGACACAAACCTACTCTGTGGATGACCCCAACCTGGACACACTTTCGCATGGTCCCTGTGGAATTTGAGAGGCAGGGGAACCAGTGCAAGCTTGAAGTTCACGTAGCCTGCTGTGCCATGAGTTGCCTAGCAAAGTATATCAAAACGTGGCAGGCTAACTTGTTAATCTTCAAGTAGAGTAGAATCTCAGGTTCTTTGTAATTCTTGAAGCCTAATTTGTTTTTCTCTCTTCAGTAAATGAAGAAAAGACAAATGAATCTGTAACGTGCACCACAGAACAGGGCTAGTTAATGGGAGGTGAGGAGAGGAAGAGGAGTAACCAGTACACCACATCTAATCCTGTAACCGTAAATCTGGTTGATGTTAGTAGCCTGGAAACTAGACAGGTAGCCTCAAGAACACTGATAGCATATTGTTGGACAATAAAATACCTCCTCTCTCCTTTTTGTGGAAGGAAGAGAGTTAGAAACAGAGTATTATCTCTAAAAACAACTATTAAAAACCAATAATTTGTTCACATTATTAAATAAAATGGCTCAATAGCTATTAAAACATCCATTACTAAGTGTGTCTGAAACTGAGTCAATCTAAAATCCTTAACAGGATATAGTAAAAAGAAAACAACATTCATTAAAAGTCAAATTTTCAGCTTCATTTTAAAAAAATTAAGTCTCAGAAGATTTGAGTAAAGAGTAAAGATAGAGCACATAACAGACTTTACCTACTCTTTGATTTACAAAGTTCTATTTTATGGAAATGTCAGCAAGTAGGAAAAACAGTCCAGATAGATCAAAAATGCAAGAAAAACAAAACAATGCTGACCCAAACCACAGGAGAGAACATTTATCAGGTTCTTACTGTTTCTGCAATATACAACCATTTCCCCCACCAAACATTCTGAAATTAGTATACCTTCCAAAATTAGGTATCACAGCAAGGAAAAAAGAATTCCTGTGCTGTCGCTTCCTTTGACAAAAACCAGCAGATATGAAAATGCATGCAAGTGGAAGAATTATTCTAACAATGATCACTCAAAGGATGTAATAGGAAGTGTGCCATTTTAATTTAGAAAACAAACTTAGGTAGAAATTGTTATTTGGAGGCATTCTCTACAGTGATTGCCACTAACAGACTGAACCACTTGTTCCACCAATATGAGGGGTGGGAGAAAACAGACAAGCAGGGTGGAAAACTGCATCAAGACAGGTTAACCCTGAAAATCTGAGCCATACCCTCTATGTGCTCTCAGAAAGTTACAACATGTGATTTCTATCTCATTGCATGCCTAATGGTTAAGATTGTCTTCATATATTCCTAGGACCATGGTCGGCAAACTGCGGCTCGTGAGCCACATGTGGCTCTTTGGCCCCTTGAGTGTGGTTCTTCCACAAAATACCACGGCCTGGACGAGTCTATTTTGAAGAAGCGGCATTAGAAGAAGTTTAAGTTTGAAAAATTTGGCTCTCAAAAGAAATTTCAATCGTTGTACTGTTGATATTTGGCTCTGTTGACTAATGAGTTTGCTGACCACTGGCCTAGGACATTCATAGTGCCTAGTATACTAAGACAATTGTTTCCAGGGCTTAAAAGTAATGCACTCTAAGAATCACCACTGTGCTGGCTTGATTAGAACTGTAACAAAATAGCACTGTTTTCAACCACTTATTATGCCAAATAAAAACTAGCAGATTCTCTGCCCAATGGTATATCAGGACCATCTGTCACCTCTATTTTAACAGCCAGCAGGCATGCTAAAAGAAGAAAAAAAAAGAAAACAAACCAAAAACAACAACAGCCCTCTGAGGGGAAAATGTCCAGAGACTGATGGTCTGCTACCTGCTTAATACAGATAAACTTTTTGTCCTTTGAAAAATAAGTAAAAATTTAAATATTAAGTTTATTAAAACTTTACTGTATTGTTTCTAATCATTTTTTGTTTGTTTGTTTGCTTGTTTAGGAAGAGCTACATTATGTTGCCAGCTCTCAAGGAGATACATCTTACTACACATTTCTTTGTATAGTCAATGTGCCTACCAAAAGCCTATTTACCAATTCTTTCTCTTAATCTTCCTCCCTTCCTTTTCTGAGGGATACCTGCACAATTTAAACAAGGACCCAATACCAAAAGGGGTCAAGAAACCCTCACATCGCAACTGTGATCCCAGCAAAAATAACCCAAAAGATATGAAAGGGTTAAAAGAGAAACTGCACAATTTTGTAAAAAACAAACAAAAATGTTCCATTCATTACAAACACATTCGCACTCAAACATCCCACATTATCCTATCTAGTAAAAGAGTAATCTGCAAATTGACTGTCACTCCAAGACACAAGATGGCCGCCCCGATGTGGTCAAAAATGGCTGCCCCCATGTGGACACAAGATGGCCACCACAGGATGGTCTGCAGGGGAGGGCAGTTGTGGGCAGTTAGGAGTGACTAGGCCAGCAGAGGAGGGCAGTTGGGGGGGACCCAGACCTGAAGGGGAGGGCAGTTGGGGGGACCAGGCCTGCAGGGGAGGGCAGTTGTGGGTGATCAGGCTGGCAGGGAGGCAGTTGGGGGGGACCAGGCTTGCAGGGGAGGATAGTTGGGGGGGACCCAGGACTTTGGGGAGGACAGTTGTGGGGGGACCAGGCCTGCAGGGGAGGGTAGTTGGAGGGACCCAGGACTCCAGGGAAGGACAGTTGGGGGGGACCAGGCCTGCAGGAGAGGGTAGTTGTGGACGATCAGGCAAGCAGGGAGGGCAGTTAGGAGTGACCGGGACGGCAGAGGAGGGCAGTTGGGGATGACCAGACTGGCAGGGGAGGGCAGTTGGGGGGTAACCAGACTGGCAGGGGAGGGCAGTTAGGGGCAATTGGACAGGCCAGGGAGCAGTTAGGCGTTGATCAGGCCGGTAGGGGAGTGGTTAGGGGGTGATCAGGTTGGCAGGCAGAAGCGGTTAGGGGCAATGAGGCAGAGGCAGGCGAGCAGTTGGGAGCCAGCAGTCCTGGGTTGTGAGAGGGATGTCCCAGATTAGAGAGGATGCAGGCTGGGCTGAGGGACACACCCCTCCCCCCCCATGCACAAATTCCGTGCACTGGGCCTCTGGTATTCTTATAGCCACATAAACAAAAAAGACAGGAAAAAATATACATAGAAGGAGGCTTTATGATTAAAAGATAAAAGGAGAAAAATAACCCAACCTAGTGAAAGAAAAAGAAGGCAACAAAAAAGGTCAAGAAAATCCCAGCCAGTTTGGCTCAATGGATAGAGTGTTGGTCTGTGGACCAAAGGGTCCCAGTTTTCATTCTGGTCAAGGGGCATGCAGGGGGAGTGCGAGAGGCTTGTGCCACCACAGCAGCACTCACCAGCCATGAGGCAGGCGTCTGGCGCCCACTGAGCGGCACTTCCACTGTGGGAGCACACTGACCACCAGGGGGCAGATCCTGCGTTGAGCGTCTGCCCCCTGGTGGTCAGTGCGCATCATAGTGACCGGTCGCTTAGGCTTTTATATATATAGATAGATGTTTTACATTATTGGCCTGCGATGGATTGAAAATTAGAACATTAGCCCTTAAGCAAACACAGCTTGGGAGCACCACCCTAAAGACTTAAAATTTTAACCATCATTAAATTGGCATGATACTCTTATCTAATGAGTATGTACTTTATATTTACACTTTACTTTTACTGAAAAAATAAGGTCTTTCTTATTATGCAGGCAACCCTGTTCCCACTGAACTTTTACTGAAGTGCCAATTAACTTTAAGGCACCAACTCCCAGGAGGGTCTGAATTTTGTTTACTTTCCCCTTACCTGACCTGCCTAATGCTCAATTAACCAACCGGCAAGTCACACACGTTTCAGGCACCAACAAACTGCACTACTTTAAGAAAAAACGTTTTTGAAATAATATATTTCAGCTCTAACCTGATTTGCTCCCACAAACTGAAGGGTCTCGGGTTCAATTCCAGTCAAGGACACATACCTCAGTTGCAGGCTCAATCCCTGGCCCTGGTCAGGGCACGTGCAGGAGGTCTCTTTCATATCAATGTTTCTCTCTCTGTGTGTCTCCTCATCCCTCCCACTCTCTCTAAAGATCAATGGGAAAAATATTCTTGGGTGAGGATTAACAAAAGCAATAAGGTAGCCATCATGAGAAAAATAAGAAAAGGACTCAATGTTTTAAAATTTGGTATTCCTTTTGTTTCAAATCACATATGGGTGAAGGGAACATGACAATTTTGCCAGTGCTTAAAACCTCGAGAAGGTCTTAAACCAGGGGTGGTAGTAGAGAGCCTCACACATGCCCAGGGAGGTACTTTTGGCCACTCTATTTGCAATTGCAACACCCCACATCCTGAATTCTGTCTTCATTACTTCATTTTTCCTATACCAAATGTATCTATTTTTTGTCCATCTGCCCCCAATAGAATTTAAGCTCCATGAGAACCGGAAACGTTGTCAATGTTCTCAATGCCTGGCACTTAACAAGCATTCAGTAAATATTTTCTGAATGAAAAATTTTTTCTAAGTATCTTATGAAGGCCCTGACCAGGGTTGCTTAGTGGTTACTGCTGGCCTGTGCACCATAAGGTTCTTGGGTTCGATTCCCCGTCAAGGGCACGTACCTGGGTTGCAGGTTCTATCCCTGGCCAGATCCCCAGGCCTGATCAGGGTGGTCAGGGCCCATGCCAGAGGCAATCGATCGATGTGTCTCCCTCACATTGATGTTTCTCTCTCTCTTTCTCTCTCCCCCTCCCTCTCTCTTCCCTTTACTCTTGCTAAATATCAATGTAAAAAAATATTCTCTAATGAGGATTAACAAAACAAAATCTCATGAAGCCTTCATTTAATAAACCTCCATTTTACCTAAAATGCAATTTCATGGTAATGAACAAAAGCCTTACATCAAAGCAAACATAATATAACTCTGCCTGTCACCACAGATGGCACTAGCTTCAGCTGTTAACTTGGACTTCGATTCAGTATGTATCTAAGAAGCTGTGTTTCAAAAAGAACAAAGTCAAAATGGAAATACATTTGGACAAATTTAAGAGTAGTATGGGGGGGAAAAACATGAAGAGTTAAATCCAGTGTTACCATCAATACAGTCCTTCCATTAAAAAGCTTCAGGTAAGTATACATATGTTAACTGCTTAAACTCAAGAATAAAAATTCTTATGATTATTATTTTGGAAACTAACCTGTTCATAAGCAGAGGACCTATCATATTAGCTAAATTCTCTATAGTTATATTTGTTAGAGCTATAAAAATAAGCATTAGTGACTACTTTGAAAAGCTACTTATTTCTGATTATACCAACAATTAAATTCAAGAACAACTTATATGACCCTCAAGAATAACCTGTTTCACTCTGGCAGTGTCGCTCAGTGGATAGAGTGTTGTCCTGTGGACTGAAGGGTTGAGGGTTTGAATCCAGTCAAGGGCACATACCTCGGTTTCAGGCTCAATCCCCAACCCTAGTGGGGGCATGTGTGGGAGGCAACCAATCAATGTCTCTCTCACACTGATGTTTCTCTCTAAAAAAATCAATAGAAAAATATCCTTGGGTGAGGATTAACAAAAATAATAATAATGATAATAATAATAATCTGTCCCTATTTCACATTTCTTTTATTACCTCCACTTTATCTTAAAATGAAGATAAACAAACCCTGATAAATAGTTTCTGAAATTTAGACTACAAAGTAGGTCAATAGAAAATTCAGTAGTCAGCAGATGCTTTAAATATTGAGTATAAAAAAGTAGAAAATGAAGAAAAACAAGTCAAAATGCTTTTATACAAAAATGATCCAGCATATGAAAGAATAAACATCAAGATAAAAACTTTTTGCTTTCCATTGTGAATTTACAGCCTTGGGAAATCATATGCATACAAAACTTAAAAAGGAAGGAAGAAAATGTGTGTGTGTGTGTGTGTGTGTGTGTGTATAAAGTAACTTAGTGTGTACATCTAAGTTTCAAGTCACACAATAATTCCTTTTGAATCGGAATGAAGTTTCAATTATAACTAAAGAATTGAGCACAAGATGCAAGAAAAAGAAAAGGCACCTGTATGAAGAAAAGAGAGCACATATACCATATTTCAACTATTCAACATTTAAGATCATCCCACTGTTGTTCTTCATGGTACAAAATATTAAGAGTATAGTAATCCTGACTCCTCAGTTTTATTTTAAAGACCTCTCCTTCTGTTTAATTCAATTGAGCATTAAATAAGACCCTTGCACACAAAGGTTATGACAATATCAATAACCAGGTACAGAAGAATCAGAAATTAAGACATTCATGTAGGTATATTATGAAATGCCATAAAGTAAAATACAAACAAAATGGACAATTAGAATCCAGATGTCGGTGGAATGAAGAAGTAAAGAAAGGCTTCAAGGGCTCAGCCACTATGGCTCAGTAGTTGAGTGTCGAATGAACATGGAGGTCACGGTTCAATTCCCAGTGAGGGCACATGCCTGAGTTACAAACTCAATCGGCAGGAGGCAGCCAATCAATGTTTCTCTCTCGTTGATGTTTCTCTCTCTCTCTCCCTCTCCCTTCCTCTCTGAAATCAACTTAAAAAAATATTTTTTTTTAATCTTTAAGGAAAAAATCAAAATCAGCACAGAATTCTTGAAATATAGGTAAGATGTGAAATGCTGGAATGGTGAGCATTCTTTAGGAAAAAATCACTTCAGTGTAAGTGGAAACACACACTAGAAGGAACAGGCTGGTAGTGAGATAGAAGGGGCTAGCTTACAAAGCCCAAGTGAAAGGATGAATGAAAGAAAGGGAAGCATGGAAGGTCAACCACATTAATGACACAGGCTAGTAAGCCAGTACAAGCAGAATAGGAAAACTGGGATAGTAAATCAGCAGTTTGCAGCCATCTAGAAAATCCAGATGCTAAGCAGCCTGCAGCCATCTAGAACAGTGTTCGCCAACTGGTGGTTCACGTGAGATCCAAAAGATTGGTGACCACTGATCCAGAACACCCTATCTTCCCTAAAGCAAGGACACTTAAGAATAAATGATTTGAGCCGAAACCGGTTTGGCTCAGTGGATAGAGCGTCGGCCTGCAGACTGAAGGGTCCCGGGTTCGATTCCAGTCAAGGGTATGTACCTGAGTTGCGGCACATCCCCAGTGGGGGGGTGTGGAGGAGGCAGCTGATCGATGTTTCTCTCTGATCAATGTTTCTAACTCTCTATCCCTCTTCCTTCCTCTCCAGGAAAAAAAATCAATAAGATATATTTAAAAAAAAAAAAGAATAAATGATTTGAGGATAAACCTCATTTTGGTATATTAAATATAATAAAACCTTAATATGCAAATTGACCAAAGAGCAGAACGACCGGTCGCTATGATGCGCACTGACACCAGGGGGAAGACGCTCAACACAGGAGCTGCCCCCTGATGGTCAGTGCGCTCCCACAGGGGGAGTGCCACTCAGCCAGAAGCTGAGCTCACAGATGGCGAGTGGTGGGAGTCTCTCCAGCCTCTACTGAAGGCGGGCGGTAAGGAGCGAGGGGTCCTGGAGAGCCCCGGACTGCGAGAGGGATGTCTGACTGCCAGCTTTGGCCCAATCCCCAGGGAGAGCAGACCTAAGCCAGCAGGTGGACATCCCCAGAGGGGTCCCAGACTGTGAGAGGGTGCAGGCTGGGCTGAGGGACACCCCCCAGTGCGTGATTTTCGTGCACTGGGCCTCTAGTTAGACCATAGCCCTCCAAACTAATGTCTCTTTCCTTCCACCAAACCATTTATCATAATTCTTGTTCTTTTAGCTTTTGCCCCAGTAATATTAAAATTTATAAAACAGTTTGTCTCCCAAAGTTACAAGCCCTACTTGTACTCAGGAAATACCACCCCTAGATACCATAATAATCTCCTTTTGTGTCCAGGCCTCACTGACCCTTTGGCCACCCACACCCCACAAGAGCAATGATGGGCCAGGTACAGGTATAGAATCTCACTGGGCCAGAAAGCTCTGGATGCTACCAAGGGGCAAAACTGGGAAAACAAGAACCTCACCCCCAGGGTAACCTATCCTCCCCTAGCAAATAACTAGTCAGACAACTAAGATGTCTGATCTTTTCCTCCCTGAAGATAACATCTAGGCCTCAGTTGTATTTCAGCTCCAGGCCCAGAAAAACAGCAAAACCAGAAAAGTTTAGTGATGCTGTAGCAGACTCAGGACTAGCTTTTACCTCCCAATTCACTCAACAGGACTGCTTTCAAGCCTTCACCAAACAGTCTCTTCGGGAAATCATGCTGTTGTATCCCTCGTCCAGCCCACTACTATCCAAGTCCATTCCCCCTCAGCAGGAAGTAAATACAGAAGATATGACCTTCATCCCTATTCCATAAAACAAAAAGGCTGGAATATTAGGTCTGATCAAATAATTGAATCGATACCCCCCCTCCCGGCCCCAGGAACTGACCTTTAGGCCATTTCACTACGGACATTCCCTTTCGCTGAGACTTTACTTGCTGAGACCACATTCCATTCTCTCTCCCCTCTGAACCTGCACAGAGAATTCTCCGCCCAGAAAAAGTCCACCAAAAGTCCTTTAAAAACCACTGACTCACATCACTGGGTGCTGGTGCCATCTGGGGCTTAGCCACCTGGTGTGTGGAAGATCGAATAAATTCATAATCCCTCACCATTGTGGCCTCATGCATTCCTCCTCTGGTGACCTAACAATCAGCATCTCAGAAGCCTAACTATACCTGTAAACATATTCTGAGTTAGAATTTTACATCATTACTATTAGATGCTTTCATTTACTATCTAAATTACAAAGCTTCGCCTGCACAGGTATATTATTTAGAATCGAATAAAGTATTTATGCTCATGTTTGTAGAAATTCAACAATAACTTTTGAATCATAATAAATCAATCAGATAAATTTAACATAAGTTTCAAATTATAGGCTTCTAAGAATAACCCTATACATATGAATTCTATATAATTCACAGCAAACAAAACTATCAAAGTTAGAGAATAAGAAATTCAGTAATTCACTCACTTATTCATAAAACATTTGTTAAATCTGCAATAGGAGCTAGACATTATACCAGGTCCTGAAAACATTTTGGTCATTAAGACATTAATTTCAAGGAATTCAGAATCCAGTAGGAAGGCAGACAAACAAACAATTCTGTGTGATAAGGGCTATAAAAAAAAAGTTAAAAGCCAGGGATAGTATACTAATGTTTAAGGACATCTTGGAAATCAATAGGAAAGAGGCTAATATCATAGCAGTGAAAAACATAAGCAATACACATACACAGAAATCATATACCATAAATAAATAAATACATACATACATACATACATAAAGTTCAATAATATCCAGCATTGGTATCAGTAAATGGGTACTGACATACAATGATCAGTATGACCTCTCTGTAGGGTAGTTTTAACAAAATGTATCAAAACTTCTAAAATGTATCATGTTTCCAAAGTCATTAAGAGAAAACTACAAGTCAATATCCCTCATGAACATAGAAGCATAGATCCTTAACAAATTAGCAAATGGAATCCGCCAATAGATAAAGGGAAACACATTATGACTAAGTGAAGTTTACTACAGGAATTTAAGGTTGGTTCAAGGTTAGAAAATCAATGTTTCAACAGAACAACTATATGTTCCTTTAATAGTTGCAGAAAAAGCATCTGATAAAATTCATCATCCATTTCTTACAAAAACACTAAACAAACTAATAGAATGGAACTTTCTCAGCCTAATAAAGGCATTTATAAAAACTTATAGCTAACATCAAATGTAATGGTAGAAGCTTGAATATGTTTCCCCTCTCTAAGGTCAGGAACAAGACAACAATGTCCACTTTCACCATTGCTAGTCAACATACTATGTAACCAAGTAAGAAAATGAAATAAAAAGCCCACACATTAGCCTGGCTGGTGTTGCTCAGTGGTTGAGTGTTGACCCATTAATCAGGAGATCACAGTTCCATATCCGATCAGGGCATATGCCAGGGTTGTGGGCTCAATCCCCAGTAGGGGGCATGCATGAGGCAGCTGATTATTGGTGTTTCTATATCTCTCTTTCTCTCTCCCTTCCTCTCTCTGAAATCAATAAAAACGTAACTTTTTAAAAAAGCACACAGATTAGAAAGAAAGAAGTGCAACTATCTTTATTCATACACACCATGACCATCTACAGAGAAAGTCCCAAAGAATCGCAAAAGAAAAAGTAAATAAATAAGCCATTAGAACTAATAAGTCAGTTTAGAATGATTGTTATACAAAACTAAATTATTTTTTTATATACTGGCAACATAACTAGAAATTGAAAATTGTAAAGTAACACTTATAATATACCATTTAAAACTATGAAATAGTAAGAGATGAATCTAACAACGATGTGTGCTTACAACTATAAAACAGTGATTTTCAACCTTTTTCATCTCATGGCACACATAAACTAATTATTAAAATTCTCTGGTACACCAAAAAGTATATTATATTTTTTGCCAATCTGACAAAAAAAAAAAAAGGTATAATTTTGATTCATTCACACCGATGACTATTGTGTTGGCTGTCGTCAATTTTTTTATTTGACAATCTAAGGGGAAAGAGGTCAGTGCTCTTGACTAAATAGTCAGTTATTGCATGTTTTAAAAATTATTGTGGCACACTGGTTGAAAATCGCTGCTATAAAACAATGTTAAAAGACAGTAAAGAGCCCTGACCGGCTTGGCTCAGTGGGTAGAGCGTTGGACTGCAGACTAAAGGGTCCCGGGTTCGATTTCGGTCAAGGGCATGTACCTTGGTTGCAGGCACATCCCCAGTGGGGGGTGTACAGGAGGCAGCTGATCAGTGTTTCTCTCTCATCACATTTCTAACTCTCTATCCCTCTCCCTTCCTCTCTGTAAAAAAATCAATAAAATACATTTAAAAAAAAAGACAGTAAAGATGACCTATGGAAAGATATGTCATATTCACGAACCAGAAAACTCAATATTAAGATGTCAATTCTCCCCAAATAGATTTATAGATTCAATGCAATCTCAATGAAGTTATCATCGGAGTTTTTTGTACAAATTAACTAGTTGATTCAACACTTATATGGAAATTAAATGGTCCAAAAATCTCCAAAACAAATTTTTTTTTAAAACATCAAGTTGGAAGGAAGACTCACACTACACAATTTAAAGATGTACTATAAAGTTACAGTACCTTCAATGAAAGGTCAAGTAAATGGATGGAAACAGCACAGTTAATAAACAAGACTGGTCTAACTGGACATCCTTTTGAAAAAGAACAAAAACCTCAAACCTTACCTCACATCATACTCAAAAATTAAGCTTAAGTAAATCCTTGCCCTAAATTTATGTAATAAACTATAAAACCTCTAAAAGAAAACATAGGAGAAGATTTTTATGACCTTGGATTAATCAGATTTATCAGATATCACACAAAATATATCAATTATTTTAAAAAGTGATAAACCAGACTTCAAAAAACATCTTTTATTGGTCAAGAACTACTCAAGTCAGAATACCTAGATTCAAATTCCAAATTTGCCAGTAACAAATTGCACACCTCAACTATTTTACTGTCTGTGTTTTCCCCTTACCTGTATGAGAGAGTACCTACCTCATAGGGTTAGTAAAAAAAAACACATATGAAATGTTTAGAAAATTCCTAATATAATTAAGTACTCAATAAGTAGGATTGCTACCTTTCTAAAATTTTTAGTTACTTTGAACTCATGGTTCAAAATTTAATGTTTCTTACTGTGGGTCTCAGAATTTTATTAAGCTTTATATAAATAAGAGTGCAACTTCATTTTTCATTCAATTCTCTTTAAAGAAATTATCAAGCCCTAACCAGTTTGGCCCAGGTTCGATTCCAGTCAAGGGCATGTACCTTGATTGCAGGCACATCCCCAGTAGGAGGTGTGTAGTAGGCAGCTGATCGATGTTTCTCTCTCATCGATGTTTCTAACTCTTTATCCCTCTCCCTTCCTCTCTGTAAAAAGATCAATAAAATATATTTTAAAAAAGAAAAGAAAAGAAAAAGGAAATTATCAAGAATAAGTGGCATACAAACAGGAAGGGAAATAGGGAACAAGGGAGAAATACATTTACTGTGCACCTGCAAGTAGTCCAGAAAGCAGGTGCTATCTCTTTTATTCCTCCTAGCAGGTACCTTCAGAGAAACAAGGAATCTACATGAAACTGTCAATAAACCTTCATAAATGGCCTTTAAAAAGAAGTGCTACTTTTCTATTTAAGATGCTGGATAAGTGCCCAAATGCAAATGTCTCATTAAAAGTAAAATTCATGTTTAGAGAGATTAAACTGTTGTAAGGAACATTTTAATGATTTAAATCAGTAGTATGTTAAGAATAACAATGAAATATCCTCACACTATAAACCATGAAACCCCATCACCTTTCTTAATGTTATAATTATGACACTGGCTACTTTAAAAACATGCATCAGAATACCAGTAAATGAGAAGATTAAGATTTCCCCACGTCACAAAAAAATGAGAATTCTTTGGCACCTATCTCTAAATATGGAGAAAGAGGGAGAGTTCACTGCAAAGAAAGTCATTCTACAAATTTTTCCTAGCTCTTGCTTTCCCATAGCTACTCAAAGGCAACAAAGCAACACACAATAAGTGGTAAGAAATAATAGAGAAGACACTCCATTGGGAGTACACTTACCTGTAATGCTTTATTCTCTTTAAGGTCCAACCCAAACACATTGTGTCGCTTCACCTTAAAGAAATCAGCTCCGAGTTCATCTTCTTCCTCCTCATTATCATCATCTCTGTCCAAGAACTGCATGGGAGCTTCTTTGTGCTTCTGTGACTCATCAGTGCTAGGGTCAGAATGAGGTTGATACCCTTTTGCTTTTCCCAGTTTCTCTTCCACTTCTTCACCTTCCTTTTCTTCCTCCTTTTCATCAATAATGCCATTAGCCAGTCCATCTTCTGTCTCTTCTGGCCTATTCCCACCTTTCTGAAGGATGGACATTTTCTCACTGAAGTATGCTCTAAATTCTTCCACTTCATCATTGGTGAGGGAGGCGGCCCTTGGCTCACTTACGTTTTTATCTTGGGTCACTATCAATTCTTTGTTCGGTTGTTTCTGCATTTTCTGAAGAAATCTTACTCGTGGTGCCACAGCAAGACCAAGAGACCTTAAATGGGCAATTAAAAATAGTTATATCAATACACTGATGGTGTGTTTATGGTTATTATGAAACAGTTTCTCAAGAGTTGGGATCTATTTTTAGAGCCTTTTCCAAAGAAAATGTTCCTGTGAGATACAAAAATCTTGACAGGCTAACCAGAAAATACTGAATACCTGTCAGAAAACATTGAAGATACCCCATTTTTCATTAAGAGGTTAATACCTTATAAAAGGAAGAGCATGAGACCAGAAACAAAGAAACAATATGAGTACTAGATCTGCCAACTTCAGTTTAACTCTTTCAGCCTCCACTTCGTGAAACATGGATAACACAGTACCCACCAGACTGATCTCACAATTGTGGAGATGTGATATACTAACTCTATAAAAAGACTTTGTAAAATGTAAATACTAACACTGGAAAAGACATGGCCCTGAAAGGACAGAATATAGTTCTCAGCAAAGAATAAACTCCAGTATCATGATCCTCCCTTTTGAGAGATATATTGGTAATCACTTCTATAGAAAAAATTTTCAAACCAGATACCAAAAAAAAATAAGAAAAAATTATTTTCTCCTTCTAATATCAAGGTTCACTTTATGATCCGGTCTTTCCCAGCTTCTAAATTCCTACTGATGGATTAGAAATAAATTCTTAAAGCACAGCCTGTTATAACAAACAGCTAACATTACAACATGGATCCACTGCCTTTTTCCTATGACATGATTCATAGAAGCTGCGAAGTATAATGGAACATGTAGATTCAGAAATAGAGCTGTTAAGGTTCAAATCCTGGCTCTGCCACTTACTAGCTGTATGATCAAAAGGCATTACTTAACCTCTCTATACCTCAGTTCCTTCATTTGAAAAATGGTGTGATAAGGATTGTTGTAAGAATAAAATGATAGGGCTGTTGCAAGAATAAAATGTTCATAGATGCAATGTACTTAAAATCATGCCTGGCACACAGGCAGTCACTATTGAGAACTTGTCATTATTGCTGCTATAGGGGCTATGGATTAGGATCACAAGTTCATATCAAATCATTTCTCTCAGTGTATTACAAGTACACTTATATGTCCCCCTAAGCTCCTAAAACTTACAACTCTTTTAAGGTAGGAGTACATACTATACATCTGTAATTTTAACAGCTAGCACAATAAACTGTATATATTAAGTATTCAAAATATGGTTTTTCTAGTAAAATAATTTTGTATACCTATATTATATCCTGCATACATAGCACTGCTTTAGTTATCAAAGGCTTCTAAAGGAAATTATAATTACAATTAAACTGTACCAATTATTTAGACTGCAGAGTTAATTTTCTGCCTTCCCTAAGCATCACCAATATAAAGCAAAGGTCTTCAACTATAAACAGATAAGATCTATTGGCACCTGTGGCAATAAAATGTCCCCTAAATATGGTCCTAGTGTTAAAGACTTGTGCCTCTCCTGTTGCTAATCTCTCAACTAAGTCATTCAGACAACCAGAATAGAATTTCATGAATAACTGGTATATAAACAGATAAACAAACAAAGATGTGTTATCTATGCATGTGGTTTTTCATTACCTAAGCCAGCGATTTTCAACCAGTATGCCGCAAGAATTTTTAAAACATGCAATATCTGACTAGTGAGGGGCACAGACCACTTTTCTCTTAGATTGTCAAATTAAAAAATGGCAATAGCCAACACAATAGCCATCTGGTGTGAATGAATCAAAATTGTTCCCTTTTTTTTGTCAGATTGGCAAAAAATATACTTTTTGTGTGTCACAGAATTTTAGTAGTTAGTTTATGTGTGCCGAGAGATGAAAAAGATTAAAAAATCACTGACCTAGACAGAAAGTCACTGGCCATACTTCTATTACCTAGCAATTTTAATGGTTCTAAAATGTTACAACTGACAAATTATCTGTTATACTATAACTAGAGGCCTGCTGCGTGAAATTCGTGCAGAGGAGGGGGCAGTCCCTCAGCCCGGCCTGCACCCTCTCACAATCCAGGATCGCTGGCTCCTAACCACTCACCTGCCTGCCTGCCTGATCACCCCTAACCACTCTGCCTGCCTCATCACACCTAATCACTCTGCCTGCCTGCCTGATCGCCCCTAACTGCCTCTGCCTCGCGCCCGCGACATCCCCCCCCCCCCCCACCACGGCCACAGCTTCGTCCAGAAGGACATCCGGAATGATGTCTGGAAGGTCGTTTGGCTGTCCAGTCTAATTAGCATATTACACTTTTATTATTATAGATAAGAAATATTACTGATGATTACCTTTATTCTAAGAAAATTCGAATGGGAACAGATCACCTAAAGATGGAAATAATGACTGATGAGGCCTTGTGCCTCTCTTTTGGGAAAGTGACAGCATCTTCAATTATTTAAGGGGTATTTGTGTGACCCTGCTATTGTTCCTGGAAATTTAATATAGGGTAAAGGGTGAGAATAAATGCCGAATAGGCAAAGGGCAGGCTTTGTCTGTTGGCTCAGAGCTCCATCTATGCCCTTCTGTGCTTTCCTGTAGTTCAGGGGAAACTGCATTTCCTAGATGCTCCTGGCAGCTAACTTCTCACTGAGGAGCATGGACGCAGTGGAGAAGCTCCACTCTCTGCTCCTCACTGTGCTCAGCAGGGGTGGAGACAGGAGCTGGGGCAGTGCAGGGGTAGGGGCAGTGCAGTCCGCAGGCTGCTGTCTTCCTTGGTAGCACCGTTCCAATGGCAGCAGCAAGTTCTCAGCAGCCTCAGCAGGACATGGTCTGGCACCTTCATCCATGAGAGTGAGAATGGCTTCCTATAGCTATTAATCTCTAACTTCACTTTTTTTTCTCTTCTAGCCTTTCCTTTCCAACCCTTTGGTAACCAATTCCCAATATTAAATTCTGTTTGAAATACCAAGTGGGGGCTCTATTTATCCACTGATGCAGGTGAACCCACAGTCCAGCCTATGCAAAGAATAATATAAATGGGGAGGAGGAGGAGGAGATCATCGATAGGCCAGAAAAAAAAAAGAAGAAATCATATAATAGGACGTCAGGGACAACATGCTATGAGTTATTTTTTTATTCGTTAATCCTCCTTAGAGAATATTTTCCATTGATTTTGAGAGAAAGAGAGAGACAAAGAGAGAGAGAAAGAGATATCGATGTGAGAAAGACACATAAATTGGTTGTCTCCTTCATCTGCCCTGAACAGGGCTGAGAATCGAACCTGCAACCCTTGAACCTGAGATCCTTCAGTGGGGAGGTGGATGCACTAAGCATTGAGCAACATTGGCCAGGGCCATGCTATGATTTCTGATGTTAGCAGATGCAGGTGGTGATAAGGCTCAGAGTACAGCCTTGGAAATAGTGGCTGAGATCAAGTGAAAGTGTCGTTTCCCTGTAATTGATGATCTTTTAACTGGGATGTGATGGTGCTACTTGGTTCACTCAAGTGACTGTCAAAATAAGGAACAATAATTCCAGGATATGAGATAGGGAGAAGGATGAGGGCATGTCAGACTGTGCTGCGGAAGCTCGGAGCAGGCAGTGTGTGTGTGTGTGTGTGTGTCTGCTAGGGGCCTGCCCTCAGCAGCGCTGCAGAGGCTCGGAGCAGGTGCCCCTGTGTGTTCTTCTCTCAGGCTCTGGGCTGTGCCTGCATGTTGTTCTCTCAGGCTTGGGGCCACACTCGGCCCCTCCTCCTGAGCTGGTTGTGACTGTTACAGAGTCCTGACCTAATTTGCGTATTTCTCATATATATATATATATATATATATATATATATATATATATATATATTGCACTCTAACATAGAGAACAGAAAGCAGCAGCTCACCCAGATACAAGTTTTTATTAGACTCATTTTATAAGTAAAAACACTAATATTCCTGGAGAACTGGCTAAATATACAGAACTGGCCTTAAAAGTACATATATCATCACAGACTAGGAAATTTCATGCTGAGTTTCAAAGTATGATCTACCTCAAAGGTGCTTCTATAGGATATTGTTAGTGCTTTTCCCACAGGTAGAACCCCATTAAAAAATGGATGTTCCTCCTTTATAGCCAAAAATGTTAGGAAAAAAATCCTGCAAATATCAAGCCTAAACAAGACCAAGAGTTTTATTTTCAAATAATAGTAACCTCAGTTACTAAACAGGGACATTTTGCCATGGTAACTGTTAGTACCTATGAGAAAAAACAAGACACAAAGAATATTTAGGCAGTACGCAGTATAGAAAACCAATCTAAAAAGAACTGCCCATCCAGTGTGGCTCAGTTGGTTGGGCACCTACCCATGCACCAAGAAGCTGCAGATTAGATTCCCGATCAGAGCACATGCCCAAGATTCAGTCTTGATCCCCAGTAGGGGTGCGTGCAGGAGGTAGGTAATCTATATTTCCCTTTCCTTGATTTTTCTCTCTCTCTCCCTCTCCCTTCCTCTCTCTTTAAAATCAATAAAAACATATTTTAAAAAAGAATAACAATAAATAAAATAAAGGAAGAACTGAGGAAGTTATTTGTATCCAAAGCATAAAAAGACTGTCTATTGTAATCCAGGCCCACATTTCAGAGAATAAGAGGAATATAGACATTTAAAGATTTCAAAGAACGCTTATCAATTGCTCTCCATCTCCTTTAAGAACATACTATAGAAAGCTGCAGGGAATTTATACTTACAAGTAAGTAACTTCTTTCTTATAATAACAACTAAACACTTAACTAGTTTTCCAGTTTATAGAATCTTTTTCTCTGCAGATCATTAACGGATTATCTTAATGTAAGGCAGAGTGGTTTAAACTAGGACTCTCTGATAACCAGGTTTCAAAGAAATTCCCTCCAACTTTGAGGATTCACAATTAAAGCTATAATATGAATACTTACAGGGCATATTCAGGTATAGGTAACTTGTTCACATCAAATATTTCTTTATCCTTCATCAGATATACTGAACGTATATATGAGACAAAACACTGTAAAAGAGGTTTAAATATACAACATATAAATAGTCAGAAATGGAAAATGAATTAAAGCAAGATAAAATAAAATTAACCAAAGGGTAAAATTCAACAGTAGTAAAAAACTTCAAAAACAGTTGAGCCAGGCCAGCATGGCTCAATGGTTGAGCATCCACCTAATGAACCAGATCATGGTTAGATTCCCAGTCAGGGCGTATGCCCAGATTGTGGGCTCAATCCCTAGTGTGGGGCATACAGGAAGCAGCCAATCAATGATTCTCTCTCATCATTAATGTTTCTACCTCTCTTTCTCTTACCCTTCCTCTCTGAAATCAATAAAAAAATATATTTTTTAAATAGTTGAGTATATCCCCATTACACACACACACACACACACACACACACACACAAAAGCTACCTTTTAGAACTGTAATACCAAAAGACTTAAGATTTGGTTTCATCAAGCCAAATCAACATAGAATGTCACCTTCTCAAGAAGCTGTTCTAGAAGTTATTATTACTCAGTTGCAATATGGTGTAATGGGGAAAACCACAGGCTTTAGAATAATACAGATAATAATCTGAGCTCCAAATTTTACTCGCTGAGCAAGCCTCTTCCTTCTGTCAGTTCCCTCACATATCAAACAGAGGTAATAGCACCTTCTACTATGAGGAGTAAATGAGAAAATGTATTTAGAATACCTGGGCTTATCTTTTGGAATGCAGAAAGTATCAATAAATGCTCATTATTAGTAATAACTATTATCATAGTAATCAAGGGATGTTTTCCACCAAAACAGGATTTTACCATTTCTAACTAAATTAAGCTTAATAAAATCATGATAAGAACAAGTTTGTTCCTAAAGTTTATTCCTTTTCTGTTATAATTTCAAACTAGAGGCCCGTTGCACGATATTCGTGCAAGAATAGGCCTTCCTTCCCCTGGCTTCACTCCCAGCCGCCCAGGAGCCAGCAAGTCCCCACTCCCGGGCCGCCCGGCAGCCGGCAAGTCCCCGCTTCAGGCCCGCCCGGCAGCCGGCAAGTCCTCGCTTCTGTCTGAAGCACCACTACAGTAGCTCACTCAGCCGCCCCCCTTCCCCTCATAGCAGGCTTCACTCCACTCCGTGCCTGCATATGCAAATTAACCTCCATCTTTGTTGGGGTAATTTGCATACTCATTCTGATTGGCTGTAGGCGTAGCGGAGTGATGGTTAATTTACATGTTTCTCTTTTATCAGGTAAGATAGTACATCATCATCATAATTTCAAGTAATTTGTCATAATGCAGTATTTTCTTCTGTTTTGTTTTTATAAAACTACCTTTATGGAAAAAAACTACACAAACCAAAAATCAAACATGGTTCTGATCCTTGGTCAGTTTGTAAAATAAACAGGCAACAAAGATTATGAAACACATCTAAGCAGGCATTTTTATTTTTAGATTAAAATTAATTTTTGTAAACCATATGTAATTTCCATTTATTTCTCAACTTCACATTTTCTCTAACTTTACACTAATCCTTTCTTCAAAACATGTACAGGAATCTTCAAACCATTTTCCCTGTCTACACATGGATGGTCCAGTTCAAGGATAATTTTTTTCCCCTACAACCACCCCCAAGAAATCACCGCAGTTGCTTATCATTCTTGTTCTATCCAGATTAAAACCAAAAGCTAGAAAATCACTTCTATGAAACTAGATAGCTTGCTGCTGCTGGCAATACAGTT
This sequence comes from Corynorhinus townsendii, assembly GCA_026230045.1. NCBI lineage: Eukaryota > Metazoa > Chordata > Mammalia > Chiroptera > Vespertilionidae > Corynorhinus > Corynorhinus townsendii. The sequence continues at coordinate 72,179,586 of JAPDVU010000008.1, forward strand.
AAGCCATGCTGTTAAGCCATGCATGAAACCCAATAGATCACATCATTTATTTCAATGTGCTTTCCTATAATCTTTGTTCTGGGAGGCTCATTGTGTGGTAGGTACAAACCAGTGAAACAGCATCCTTCCAGTTTTTCTTATTTCCTGATTCATAACTGAATGACCTCCTGGGTATATGATAAATCACAACATATCAGAATTTATGTATACTATTTTTATATGTACATACTATTTCCAAAGCTTTCAAATGAAAGATTGCACTCCTAGCTTAAAGTATGTCTGCTAGACAAAACATGTGCATTCCCAAATACATGCCCTAATAGTACAAGAAAAAAATTGTGTGTAAAGACACTTTACATTTCAGGTGAAATGAGCTTATAGAAGTCCAACTTTGCATAGATCATTATTTGGTTTTCTTATATTGTGGAATTAGTATCTCCTGAGTTTATCACGGAAGTTCTGAAGAAAGGAAAACTAAATCAGAGTCTCAGGTCTGCCACTAATAGCCATGTAGCGCTGGACAATTTTTAATTTTCTCAAGGTACTATATACTCATCTATGAAATTAAATCAGAATCACGTACTAATAGGTTGTTGGGAAGATTAAAACAGTGCACAAACTGCCTCATAAAAGTCATGTCATGGCTAAGTGCCTAACACACAGTAAGCATTCAACTTCTAGCTTTTATGTATCTGAAGAACAGCGATGATAATTTGATTTAACTGTAAGTTAATTTTTTAAATTTAAGACCTGCTCTTCAAATAAAACTTCTTTGCTGAAAATACCCAGTTTCAAAATCATCACATAAAAGCCCGACTGCTGCCTGTATTTCCACTTGGGCTCCTCTATTAGGATGCCCTTTCCACATATCCTCTATTTTCTTCCTCCCACTTCATCTATCTGCTTAACAGAATCCAACCTCTGAATCTCTACTCTCTAACTCACCGATGGAGTGCTATGGTAAGTGTAGAAGTAGATGGCGAATGTAGATCTCATAACTATGATATAAGTAAGAGTGTTGAGAATGAAGAGCTTTATAACAGAGACTCAAATATTTGTCAATCCAAAGAATGGATAGCCGTACTCACAATGCAAATTAATTTCACATCTTCCTTCTCAAAAGAATCTACTGCTTGGGACTCTAAGAACTAAAAACTAAGTTTAACTTACAGTGACACTTCTTTTTTTTTTTTATTTGCTAATCAAGAGAATTTCTAAGTCCTAAAAAGTAATTTAAATCATATTTACTAGTGTAAGTTAAAATTTCATTCCTAAAAACAATTTAACACGAGTGTTATGCTTTCCAGAAATTCACACTAATATAATTAGAGATGATAATCTTATACTCGAGAAAGTGCAATCAAGAGTTACAGTAACTTTACTGAAGAAATTAAAAGTTGATAACTTTTCAAATATACTAGAAACCAGGCACTATGCACTGAAAAATCATCTTTAAGAGGATTTTTTTTTTATGGACAATAGAAATATATAATTTTCCCAGGTTACAACGAGATATAATTTTTTAAAAGTTAAAGAATAAACTAAACTTTTTCGTGTGTTTTTTTTTTTTCTTTTCATTAAAAAACTAGAGGCCCAGTGAACAAAATTCAAGCATGGGTGGTGTCCCTGGGCCTGGCCAGCAATCAGGGCCTATCGGGGCCGTCTCGCCCAGTCCCGATCGGGGCCAGGCCAGCCAGGGTGTGCCAGCTGCCAGATAGGGCCTGCCAGATGGAGCCTCCAGACAAGGGGAGGGGCAGGGTACGGACCGTGGGAGGTTTACCGGCAGGGGGGGAGGCACCAGGGGAGGTTGGCTGGCCACGGGAGGTTGGCTGTGGGAGCACACTGACCACCAGGGGGCAGCTCCTGCATTGAATGTCTGCCCCCATGTGGTCAGTGCGCATCATAGTGACTGGTTGACCAGTCGTAATGGTCATTTAGGCTTTTATATATATAGACTACAGGCCTGGTGCCGGGGAGGGGCCACTGGCAGTTGGTGGGCTGTCCCCCCCACAATGGGGGAGGGGGGCACTGATCGAGGGCATGGCCAGCTGGGGGGAGGGGCTGAGGGCAGTTGGCGGACCGGTCCCATCCCCTGATCAAACTCCCGGTTGAGGAGACCATTTGGATATCAGCCTTTTATTATATAGGATTTTAATGCTGATAATTGCAGATATCCCCCTCCCACCCCTTTGTTCACCTCCACCTACCCCTTTGCCCCCTCCCTTGGCCTTTACCAAACTATTATCCGTGTCCATGGGGTATGCATATATGTTCTTTAGCTAATCCCTTCACCTTCTTTATTCAGCCCCCACCCCTCCACTCAAGCACTGGCCAGTCTGTTCCATGTATCCATGCTTCTGGTTCCATTTTGTTTGTCAGTTTATTTTGTTCATTAGATTCCACACATTAGTGAGATCACATAATATTTATCTTTCTCTGACTGGCTTATTTCACTTAGCATAATACTCTCTAGGTCCATCCATGCTGTCACAGAGGGTAAGAGATTCCTCTTTTTTACAGCTGCATAGTACTCCATTGTGTAAATGTACCATAACTTTTTCATCCACACATCTGCTGATGAGCACTTGGGCTGTTTCCAGACCTTGGCTATAGTAAATAATGCTGCTATAAACATGAGGATGAGTATATTCCTTCTGATGGGTAAGCTAATCTTATCTAAATACTACTTGAATATCTGAAGCATGCAACCAGAAGTATCAGAAAATGATGAAATTGAACTTTATTATATATACGCTCCATTCCAATGAAGGTATCAGATTCAAAAATGACTTACCCTTTGAGCTCTTTCTTTTAAATCTTGATCTTGAGCTAAAAATGATTCCAGTTTTTTCTGGACATCAATAAGTTTTTCTGGATTGATTCTTTATAACAAAAACATAAAGGTTAAATTAAGACATCTCAATTTTGGAAATTGAAAATAGAACACAGCATTTTCTTGTTTTCCTCAGTACTTTTAAATTTGTAACATTATTTCTCATTTATGAGCCAGATTAGACTGAAATTACTAGACAGAAATTTTATTTTCTTGCTTATTAATAATTCAGGGAAAAGAAATGAAAGATCAAAGATCTCTAAACATCCCATGCTGAGTGAGTGTAAGACACTAAGTTTAAGAATACAATGTGATTGGTAACTTCTTAAGTCTAGTCTATAAAGTTAAAAGTAGCCTTTTATGGGAGATGATGTATCATCACTGACATGGAATAAATGAAATCTACTGTCATCTGTGTATTTCCATTTTCAGTCAAATATCACAAAACCAACTTCAAATAAACAAGTCAACAATGGATATTATCATTTTCCTTATCTGGATATTAGGCACAATATAAAAGAAGTGTTACTTAACTCTGCCCAGGTAGGCTATAGGAATAAATGAAATTCTTACAAGAGTATGGGTTTCACAAAAGAAACCCCTTTTGTTTTCTTGATTTTTAGACTGAACCACTTTGTTCCTGCAAGTCTGAGGTGATGACAGATGGTAGTAGATGAGGTGGTTTTACTTAGTTTTTTAATTACAGAAAATTTCAAAATACACAAAGGTAGACAACTTTTACTCAGATTCAAGAATTACCAACTCAGCCAATCTTTTTTCATCTAAACTCCTTCCCACTCCTGCCCCCAATTAAACAACCTTCCCAATTGTTTTCCTCCAAATAAATGCTAAGGTGTTTCAAAGACTCCAATACAAGTGAGCTTCTGTTCAGTTCTGCTAACACTCAGTATAAATATCTTCAATGACAGAGGAACAGAATCCTCTGAAACAGACAAACAAGCATAAAAAATGGCAACCAAGAGATTTAATACTTTCAACCATCAATGTCTCCTGAAGCTAACAAGTTCTATTTTTCATCTTATTTTCTCCACTAAGAGTCTTCTGTAAAAGTTAAAAACAAACAAAGAAGTCACAAACCAGACAACAGAATAGAGTAGAGGGAGGAGGGAATTGGGCACACATAAGCATAATAATGTCATGCCTTTGTTACCCTGACAATCCCATCATCATACCAGTTGTCTTACCTGATTTCCTTCACAGGCACTTTCCTCTGGAGGAGCTGCTGCACCATCCCTTTCTCTTCTGAGGGCAGCAAAATTAGTAAAGCTTCCCCATCCTCCTTATACCTAAACAAAAAAACAAAACCTGCATTTTATATTTTAACAGTTTGATGAACAGGTAATATGGAAGCAAGTTCACCTAGTCTGCATATATAAAAGCCTAGTGACCAAACAGTGGAACAACCAGAATGACTGGTCGAACAGTTGCTATGATGCACACTGACCACCAGGGGGCAGACGCTCAATGCAGGAGCTGCCCCCTGGTGGTCAGTGTGCTCCCACAGTAGGAGTGCTGCTCGGCTGACCGGAATGAGTGGCTGCTCCCACAACAGGAGCAGCCGGTAGCAGGCCCAGGGGGAGGCTGAGTCTCTGCACCTATCAAATACCTTAGACAATCCAGACTCTGGCCTAACCCCACCAGCTCATACAGGCCCTCTAAGGTGTGTTCTAGAAAGAGTGCAGGGAGCTGGCATAGGCAGATGGCAAGAGGGGATGTGACTATGGACCCCGAGGGAAGGCTGTCCTGATTTCTGAAGATCCTGGAGCATGGCTGCCCTGAACATCCCTGATGGTGTCACCGACCTGGCATCACACATCAAGGATATTTACCAAGTGACTTGGGGTGCCAAGCTCTCCGCCATTTTCCTCCAGGACACAGAACATGCCTTTACTCAAGACATTACCCCGAAATATCCCCATTCAGCAGCAGCTCAGAGGATGGGTCCACAGTTGCTCAGCTGACTGGGATGAGCGGTGCTCCTGCAGCAGGCCGATCCCCACAGGTTACACCCCCCACCAGAGCATAGATCTGTGCACCAGGCCTCTAGTCTATATATATATAAGCCTAAGCGACCAAACAACAGAATGACCCGTCAACCAGTCGCTATGACGCACACTGACTACCAGGGGGCAGACGCTCAATGCAGGAGCTGCCCCTGGTGGTCAGGGCGCTCCCACAGTGGGAGCACCACTCAGCTGACTAACGGGTGCCAGACACTGGGCTTATAGCTGGCAAGCGCAGCTGTGGCAGCCCGAGCCTCTCACACCTCCGCAGCAGAGCACTACTGAGCAGCGGCAGCAGCAACAGGTGCAGCAGGGCTGGGATCAGTGCAAGCAGCATGGCACCTGGCCCGGCTCAGGCTCCTCCCTGGCCACCCGCTGCTTTGCGCACTACTACATCCCTCAGGGGATGTAGGACTGCCCCAAGGGGTCCCAGATTGTGACAGGGTGCAGGCCAGGCTGAGGGACCCCACTGGTGCACAAATCCGTGCACAGGGCCTCTAGTTAGTAAATATTAGGAATATCATTTTTTAAAATAATTCTTTATTGTTGAAAGTATTACAAATATCCCCTTTTCCTCCCATTGACATCCTCATCGGCCCCCACCCCCCACCCCAAGCCTTCACCACCCTATTGTCGGTGTCCATTGGTTATGCACATATGCATACAAGGTCTTTGGTTGATTATCTCCCACCCACCCAACCTCCCCCACCTTCCTTCTGAGATTCTGCACTCTGTTCCATGCTTCCATGTCTCTGAATCCACTCCATTCATCAGTTTATTTTGTTACTTAGATTCCACATGAGTGCAATCATGTGACACCCGTCTTTCTCTGAATGACTTATTTCACTTAGCATGATACTCTCCAGGTCCCTCCAAGCTGTCACGAAGGATAAGAGATCTTTTTACTGCTGCATAGTAGTCCATAGTATAAATGTACCATGGCTTTTTTATCCACTCATCTACCGATGGGCACTTACTTGGGCTGTTTCCAGATCTTAGCTATTGTAAATCATGCTGGTATAAACATAAAGGTGCATACACGTATTTCTTAAAATATATTCCTAGCCCTAACTGGTTTGGCTCAGTGGATAGAGCGTTGGCCTGCGGACTGAAGGGTCCCAGGTTTGATTCCGGTCAAGGACATGTACCTTGGTTGTGGGCACATCCCCAGTACGGGGTGTGCAGGAGGCAGCTGATCGATGTTTCTCTCATGGATGTTTCTAACTCTCTATCCCTCTCCCTTCCTCTCTGTAAAAAAAAAAAAAAAAAAAAAAATCAATAAAATATATATTTGGGGGAAAAAATATATATACATATATGTGTGTGTGTGCATGTGTGTGTATATTCCTAGAAGTGGGATCACTGAGGCAAACAGTAGTTCCATATTTAATTTTTTTAGGACACTCCATACTGTTTTCTTTATTGGCTGCATCAGTCTGCATTCCCAACAGCAGTGTACAAGGGTTTCCTTTTCTTCACATCCTCGCCAGCACTTGTCATTTGTTGATTTGTTGATGGTAGCCACTCTTGACAGGTGTGAGGTGATACCTCATTGTCATTATAAGTTGCATCTCTCTGATGATCAGTGACTGGGTATTTTTTCAGGTCTCTTGGCCATCTGTATGTCCACTTTAGAGAAATGTCTATTTAGATCCTTTGCCCATTTTTTAATTGGAATATTTATCTTCCTTTTGTTAAGCTGTATGAGATCATTATATATTTTGGATATTAACCCTTTATCAGATGTATCATTGCCAAATATGTTCTCCCATACAGTGGGCTCCCTTTTCATTTTGTTGATGGTTTCTTTTTTTTTTTTTTTTAAATATATTTTATTGATTTTTTACAGAGAGGAAGAGAGAGAGAGATACAGAGTCAGAAACATCGATGAAACATCGATCAGCTGCCTCCTGCACGCCCCCCACTGGGGTTGTGCCCACAACCAGGTACATGCCCTTGACCGGAATCGAACCTGGGACCCCCTAGTCCGCAGGCCGACGCTCTATCCACTGAGCCAAACCGGTTTTGGCTGTTGATGGTTTCTTTTGCTGTGAAGAAACTTTTTATTTTGATGTAGTCCCATTTGTTTATTTTCTCCTTAGTTTCCTTTACCCTAGAAGCATTATCAGTAAACATATTGCTACGAGAGATGCCTGAGATTTTGCTACCTATGGCTTCTTCTAGGATTTTCATTGTTTCCTGACTTACATTTAAGACTTTTATCCATTTTGAATTTATTCTGGTATATGGTGTAAGTTGAAGAATACCGTTTGTTTTTTTTTTAATTTCTGTTACAACAAAAAAACTGGGACTCTGAATACCTTTTTCAAGTTTTCCTCACTAGCTAGAATTCCTTGTGACTTTGTGGCTATACTACAATAGAATATCTAGATACTAAGAAACAAATCAATTAAAAATATTTTTTTTTTAAATCCTCACTCAAGGATATGTTTGGAGGGAGGGAAGAGAGGGAAAGAGGGAATGAGAGAAAAAGGGAGGGAAGAGAAGGAAGGAGGGGAGGGGAGGGGAGGGGAAGGGATCAGTTGCCTCCCATTAATGTCCCAACTGGGGATTGAACCCAAAATCTCTTGGTGCATGGGACAATGCTCTAACCAACTGTGTCACCTGGCCGGGGCTAAAAAGAATTTCTTAAATAGCTCTATACCTATAGCAAGGAGACAATTTCTCATTTAAGCCACTAGAATGTTGTAATAAAATTAACTATTTAATAAACATGGAACCCAGTACATTAAGGAAATCTAATCATCTTCCTAGGGATTTGGCTAATAAGAAATGTATATCTACCCAGTGAAAAACTTGCCTCCAATCCATGTTACTTCTTCTCCCTTACCTAGTAAAACCTTATTTCGTGCTGTATCATAATAAATTTCTACATAAACAGGCCAAAAGGCACCCACAGTTACTTAAGCTTCTTATACTACTTGACTACAGATTTCCGTGATACTTTAGTGTCAGCTATTTCATGCAAGCAATAAGACAGAATGGAATTGGGTATTTATGGAAATTTTTTAATGACCCAAAAGAAAAAGTAATCTCAAAGCATTCCCTTCAGGTTTTCATTCCATAAAATAAGAGGGCAATTTTTTACAGTTAACCAAATAAACAATTTACTGAAAAACTGTGGCAGGAATAAACTGAAGAACACAAAGAAATATAAGATGAATATCCCTATCTTCAGTGATATAACAATCCAGTTAACTAGAAAACACACACACATGCAAAATTTAAAAAAAAAAAAAAAAAAAAGCCCCAAAATGGTAAATGAGTGTCAAAGAACTACCACAGGCAATAAATGCCATGAACTCAGAAGTGAAGAGAGACCACTCAGGGTTAGCCAGAGAAAAACAGATGGACTCTGAGGTGGGCCCTGAAAACAGAAAGAAAAAAAGCTAAGGAATCCCAAAGGGGGAGAATGGCATGAACAAAGGAACAAACTGGAAAATACGAGGCAAACTTAGAAAGAAATTCAAGCAAATCCAGTACATGAGGGTAAACAGCAGGAAAGGTTGCTAGGAAGATATATTCAAGTCTGGTTTGGGAGAATTCTTGGATGTCTCTATAGAGAGAGAATGAATACCATCGTATGTAAGCAGAACTTTATCACTGAAAACTGGAGGGAAAACTGACTTTGTTGACTTATTATTCTGTAATACAAAGATTCAAGGGTAATTTTACCTCAAACGTTGACTTCAAAACTCCATTTCAACACATAAGGTGAAACTCCAGTGTAATACCTTTACAGAAGAAGTATTACACTGCGGGTATATCTTTACGTATACACAGACACATAGAAAAGTATGAAATAAATCAAAACTGTTAAAAGTTTTTAACTGGTAATTTCTTTAAAATTAAGGGGATACTATATGCCAGGCATTGAAATAGAGTGACAAAACGGACATAGTGCTGGCCATCATAGAACTAAAAGACCACTACAGACATTGAAATCAGTAGAGAGGTATGAGTGCCACAGTAGACATTCAGGAAGCCATGAGACTATATAATGAAGAGCTCTACTGAATGTAGTTTACAAGTCAAGAAAACCTACCTATGGAAATGACTCTATAAGCTGAAACCTAAAGAACAATTAGAAATTAATCAAATATTATGAAGAGTCAATTTTCCAGGGGCAAAGGGCAGCAGTTGAAAGAGTCATGCTTATTTGCTTTTTCTAGGTATTCTAATTGCATGAGTATTAAACAGGAAGAAAAGAGTAAGGGTGAACATCAAAGCTTACAGTTGTGAGTATGCAAAACAGTTTATCTTATACTAGAGGACTGGTGCACAAAATCTGTGCATTGGGGAGGGGGGAGTACACTCAGCCCAACCTGGACCCTCTCCAATCCGAGACTGCTGGCTCCAAACTGCTCACCTGCCTGCCTGCCTGATCGCCCCTAACTGCCCCCCTGCCAGCCTGCTCACCCCTAACTGCCACTGCCTGCCAGCCTGATCGCGCCTAACTGCCCCCCCTGCCGGCATGGTCATCCTCAACTGCCCCCCTCTAACTGCCTGGTCACCCCTCACTACCCCGCCCCCCGCCGGCCTGGTCGCCCCACGCAGCCTGCTGGTCAGTCGTTTGGTCATCCCTCGCTAATCCCCCTGCCAGCCTAGTCCCCCCACGCAGCCTACTGGTCAGTCGTTTGGTTATCCCCTGCTAACCTCCCTGCCAGCCTGGTTGCCCCCCACAGCCTGCTGTTCGGTTGTTACTGTTAGGGCATCGTGACCAATTTGCATATTACCTTTTTATTAGTATAGATTATTATGTGTTAACTAGAGGCTCGATGCACGAAGATTCGTGCAAGAATGGGCCTTCCTTCCCCTGGCTGCCAGCACTGCCTTCGCTTCGTCCTGAACCACCTTTCCACCTTACCACGTTGCACAGAGGCCTGGAGCGGCTGGGGTGGTGCGGAATGCCTGTGTCCTCACCATGGTGACGACTCAAGCATCCTGCCCTGACCCCGGCCTCTCGGTGCCTGCATATACAAATTAACCTGCCATCTTTGTTGGGTTAATTTACATACGCACTCCCGATTGGCTGGTGGGCATCACGAAGGTACGGTCAATTTGGATCTTTCTCTTTTATTAGTGTAGATTACTGTATTACTTCTCATACGAACAACTGTAAACGTGTTTTTGCCCCACTCTGAATTTACGCCTTTTACTAAGTATATTTCATAACTGAAAATCTAGTACCAAATACTTTCCTCATTGTATTTTAATATAGACTAGTATGACTCAAATGTTTCAGCCTCATTTCCTATGAAGAAATATGAATTTAAAACATCCCTCTTCACAGTGTTGGACTAAACTAATTCTGAAAGCAGAAATTATTACTGTATGAAGTAGTGAGGTAACAGCATGAGCAGACACAATATCTAAGCAACACCACAACTTCTGAGACTATAAGATTTCATTAAGGACCTGGATAAGGGTCAAAAAGGACAGAGATCAGTTAATACTGACCATTATGTAGTATACTTACTAAAATGCCCTCAAGGCAACAAGACTGGGGGTGAAGGTGATAAAAAAAAAAAGCTTATTTTGTGTGGCCCAAATAACAATCAAGACGAAGGGAGATTAGTGGGTTGAGGATAAACAACCCTTTTAACATCCTATAACCAAATGCAGACATGGAAAGAAAAATCAATAGGCCCGCGACTCTATATAGGGCCAGACTATAGCCAAGGGTAAAGAGAAAGATCTAGAACATCAAAGTCATCCACTGAAGGTCTCTGATCTTTCGACTGACTCAACAGAAGAATAATCTAATTATCTACATCTATCTTATCTACCCATTCATGCTCCCAAGAAGAATCTGGGAGAATGAGTCATAATTAAAGTCACAAGAGGGCCATATTCAAAACTTTCAAAACTATAGCTAACAGAATCTATACTAATAAAAGTCTAGGTGGTCCTCACACCCTCTTGAGTGACATCATCACAAGATGGCCGCCACAAAGATGGCCGCCACAAGATGGCCATGTGCATGGGGGCGGGGGGGCGGATCAGGCGGGCAGGGGAGGGCAGTTGTGGTCACTCGGGCCAGCAGGGGAGGGCAGTTAGGGGTGATCAGGCCGGCAGGGGAGAGCAGTTAGGGGCAATCAGGCAGGCAGGCAGGCGAGTGGTTAAGAGCCAGTGGTCCTGGATTGCAAGAGGGATGTCCGACTCTAAGTTTAGGCCCGATCCCACACAAATTTCATGCACCAGGCCTCTAGCATATATATATATATATATATATATATATATGGAGAGAGAGAGAGAGAGAGAGAGAGAGAGAGAGAGAGAGAGAGAGAGAGGCTACACATGGTTAAAACAGACCACAACACTGAAATTTAGAAGGAAAAGATACCCAAAGGAAAATGGGGAAAAATGTCCAAAGTTGAATCCCATAAGGCAAGCATCTAATAAAAAGATCACCAGCCATCCTAACCAGTTTGGCTCAGTGGAGAGAGTGTCAGCCTACGGACTGAAGGGTCCCAGGTTCGATTCCAGTCAAGAACATGTACCTTGGTTGTGGGCACATCCCCTAAAGGGGGTGTGCAGGAGGCGGCTGATCGACATTTCTCTCTCATCTATGTCTCTAACTCTCTATCCCTCTCCCTTCCTCTCTGTAAAAAAAATCAATAAAATATTTTTTTTAATTAAAAAAAAAAGATCACCAGCCATTTTACCTCTCTTACATCACACAAGTTTTTCCAGAAGCAACGCAAAGCACAAAGTGTCTTTCACACACCAACACCCAAAAATTTCCAGTAAGCTTCTATTTAAAAAATAAAAGCACTTTTAAAAGAAGGCATAAGCACATTTCACTTTTTTTTTATGCTTACAAGAATAGTTTATTTACCCATGAGCTAGCTTTTAGATTTCAAAAGCAATATCCAAAGCCCAAGGCTAAGTATATGTATAAAGAGAAATAAATGTTCTTCATAAGAACTACATTTTAAAACTCCATATATTTAGACAAATTATTTTAAGAGACATTCTAGGCACTATATAAAAAGCCCAGAATCTGAACCAACAAAAATCTCATTTTCACCATCAGTATTAATGGCATGTTATATTTACATAACTCTTTAGAATTTATAGAGCTTCATTTTATACTAATTTGTCAAACTTAAAAGCAAGCAAACAATGAAAGAAACAAATAAAAAATAAAGTTCCTGAAATGATAAAGGGAGTGTTGGGGTGGCACACTGATCACTACATATCAGAGAACTATAATTTCCAATTCATTGCTTTTTTCAACTCTACCAGAATTCCCTCCAGAAAAAAGGATCCTCAATAGATTGATCACGATTTTCTGCTATCAGGAAACTACCTCTACACCCTAGAGCACACTAGTATTTATAGCTATAATAAGAGATCCAGATCTATTGGATCTCAATGGTAATTCTTCCATTTGAAATAATGGCAATAGTTTGCCTTCTGGCCAAGAACTATTAATCCTTAATTACTCCCACTCAGATTCCCCACCACCCACTCTGTTCCAGTTGAGTCTGTAAATACCCTTTGATTTTGATTATCCATGCCTTTACTGATAAAAGCATGATCTGGCAGGGTTCACAACCATCTAGCCACCCTCAGTTCTCCAAGCTTGGCTGGTTCTCCAGGTGAATAATCATAAAATAATTTATTTAGAATAATTCCATTATTATAATTTTTTTAAATGCACAAACATATACAAAAAATTTTCTGGGTAGTAGGGTTTAGGTGTTTAATTGTTTTGCCATTGTCTAGAATTTGTATAATGAATAAGCATTACTTTTATAATAAAACAAGTTATTAAAACCAAGTAAAAAACTGTATAAGCTTTTAATAATCTACATTTTTTTGTATCACTCTTACCTCATTAACACATCCTAGTTCTGCCAATATTAGCATATTTCCTTATTCTGACCATTACCTTTGAAGACATGTATGAATTTGCCTTCCATACCTAACATATACATCATTTATACCTAAAATCTGGTCACCACATATTTGGTGCATGAAAAAATGTAAACAAACCACCAGGAGTTGCATTAGTACAGCAATTTTCAACCAGCATGCCACAAGAATTTTTAAAACATGCCATACCTATTTAGTCAAGGGCACTGATGTCTTTTCCCTCAGATTGTCAAATAAAAAAATGCTAACAGCCAACACAACAATAGCTGTTCAGTGTGAATGAATCAACATTGTACCTATTTTTGGTCAGATCAGCAAAAAAATATACTTTTTGGTATCCCACAGAATTTTAGTAATTAGTTTATGTGTACCATGAGATGAAAATTGCTGTGTTTAGTAGATAAAATACTGGATTTGGGGTTAAAAGAACTAATTTCAAATCCCTATTGTACTATTTATAACCCTGGATAATTAGTCATTTTATCACTGTACATCCCTTTTTAAAAAAATATTTTTTTTATTGATTTCAGAGAGGAAGGGAGAGGGAGAGAGAGATAGAAACATCCATGATGAGAGAGAATCATGGAATGGCTGCCTCCTGCACACCCCACACTTGGGATCGAGCCCACAACCCAGGCATGTGCCCCGACCAGGAATCAAACCATGACCGCCTGGTTCCTAGGTCAATGCTCAACCACTGAGCCACACCGGTTGGGCATTTTTATCACATTTTTTAATTTATAAGTTACACAATTTGAATGAAATGATCTAGGTCCTTTCAGGAGCTAAAATTCTATCCCTGCAACTACTAATATACTAATCACTGTTCTCAACACAAGTCTGATCAAGATTTAGAGAAATGGAGACAACTGTTGGTCACACTCTGCTGTTCCACAGCTCTTCTCTCTTTTTTTCCCTCCCTATATCTCCTATTCTCCCTGTGCCTCAGCCTTACCTGTGGCAACCAGCCCCAACAGTTCCTGCCACTGTGGGAGAACAGTGCAGCCAGCCATGCAGACAGCAAGCCATAGGCATCAGAGTCCAACTGTTCTACTACTCCTGCTCAACATGGTACAAAGGAGAGCTTATTCCCGGGGAAAAAAAGGATATCTCTGACTCAGAATATCTAAGACTTACACTAGATTTAAAAAAGAAAAAGACAGGGAAATATCCTGGGAAAAATAAAGTCATCTGCACCGAAGATCATGAAAATATGAACAAGTATATCACAATAGGCTCAACAGTTTGACAAATGAAGTTCACTGTCAAATAACTGGAAAGAAACCAAGCTGGTTAATGTGTATTGCATGGAAAGCTTCTAAAAAAATAAATAAGAACAAAGATTTATGGCATTCACAGGACAAATGTAGAAATCATTAAACACTATCAACTATCTCCAGAAAAGAAAAATTCTGAGATTGTTTTTTATAGATTTAGGGGGGAAAAAAGAAAACCCATTTTAAAGCAGTACTAATACCACCTAAAATTATACTTTCAGGAAACTGAGTTAGCTACAATTAACCCCATTTTACAGGAGCAGAAACTGAGGCTTAAAGAATTTAATAACCTTTCCAAGGGTATGCAGCCATCTGATGACAGAGCCAAACCCAAGTTTCTTGAATTTTAAGGAGAGTGTTTGATCAACTATGCGATGTCATAGTCCAAATAAAGAAGGGAAAAAAATGCATATATTTTAGTGCATGATCACAAATTGTAGCAAATTGAAGCTACCTTCCTTCTTTCTCCAAGGACCTGGCTTTCATGCAGTCTAAAAGCCCTGCATGGGAGGAGTAGCCACTAAAGTTCATTAAGTAAAAACAGCTGCTCTGGGCACACTAGAAGAATGTGAACTGTCTCTGAAAAGACCCCAGTATAATGCCAGCACTGGTGCTTCCTGAGTGAGCTTGCATTTAACCTCATCTCTGAGGAAGAGTTCCCTAATAAGATATCTTCCATAAGGCTATCATAAAAGCTAAATGAGTCCATTCATTTATTCACTCAGATATTTATTTCGTGTTAGGAAGTGGCTAAAGCTATAATCCAAGCATTGCCCATGTGGATGCAGGGGAAGGGAAGAGTCTTCCTGGCTTCAAAAAATAAATAAATAAATAGCAATACAGTCAGATCTCCTCATAAACATACCAGTGACAGGTGTGCATGGGAGCAAAACTGGTACATTTGCTAGTGTGAGAGTAGTCCTCAACTATGAGATGCTATTAACAGGATGTACCAGGTTTGTTGACAGACTATGGATTCAAGAGGTAGGTCGTGACAGTCAGCCTTGTAACTGAGTATACCAATGGCCCTTCTGTGTAAGTGATAAGCCATACATACCACTTAGAGACTCTGAGGTTAATCTGGGCCAGAGCACACCCTGATGTAAGAATGGACCCGTGCACCTGTGTTGAAAATCCCAGATCTTTTCCTGCCTCATATATACCTCGTGATTACCTTTATCCTTGAAATTATTAAAGTTTCATATTAGGTGTATTAGGCAGCTTCTAAAATGGCTCCCAATAATCCAGGCCTCCTGGTATTCATACCCTCGTACTCCCCCCCCCCCACACACACACACACTTAATTGTGCTAATTTGTGTAACCACTAGGATACTACAGATAAGATGGAGTGTGACTTCCAAGTCCAAGTCATAAAAGACATTGTGGTTTCCATCTTACTCTCCTTTCCCTCTCATTTGCTCTCTCTGATGATCCAGCTGCTATGTTGTGAGAAATCCTGTGAAGAGGATGACCATGTAGAAAGGAACTGAGAGGCACCTCTGACCAGTCAGTAAGAAATGATCCTGTCAACAAGCTCGGAAAGGGGTCCATCCCCAGTTAAATCTGAAAGTGCTGTGTGACACCTTGACTGTAGCCTTACAACAACAAAAAAAGATGAAACTTAAGTTTTAATAGGTTAAGAACATGTGATTAACCAATAGCCAGAAAACCCAGATGACCCACAGAAACCGTAACATTCAGTGCTTGCTTTAAGTCACTAAACTGTAGGATAGCTTGTAAAACTGAAACAGTTAATTAATATATTAGCTAAGATCTCTAGTTCACACATCTGACTTGAGAAATTAGTTGTGTTATATCAAGTGTCCACTCTGCAAGCCCTGTGCTAGGCACTCCGAGGACATCACTTAAGCAGACAACCTGCCTTGCCTTTATAAAGCTTACATTCTAGTAAAGAGAACAAAAAGCAAATAATAAATATAAGTTAAGTGCTATGAAAAAAAAATAAGAACCAGGTAAGGAGGAGAGGTTGGGGCAGGGTAAGAAAGACAGCCATGTGGGTACTTAAGGAAAAAGCATTCCAGAGAAACAGATAATATGAAGGTCTAAGACAAAAACATGCCTGGCATATAGGAGAAACAACAAGACCAGTGTGAAGCATAGGATAATAGGAACTGGGGTTGGAAGGGGGCTGCACAGGATAAGCCCAGAAAACCACTGGTTTTTACTCTTGAGTGACATGGGAAGCCATCAGAGGAGCAACATGATCTGACTTGTGTTTTAAAAAGGATCACTCTGACTGTTATGTTGAGGATAGACAGCAGGAGAGCAAAAGGGAAGTGCCTGGGAAATAACAGACTCCTAAGAAATATCAGCCCCTTTATCTACCTTGATAGCTAGACTGGTCATACTCTTCCTTAGCTCCCCAATGCTTCTTTCATGCAAAATAGTGGATCGATTTTGCCCTCCTTTTTTTAAGCTTTAAATTCCAGATACCAATAGACAAAGGCAGAAGGCCATGTGAGGAAGTACCAGCCTCTATAAAGGTAGAGTGGGACTATAAAGTCTAAACTAAGGGAATGAAAGAATTTTCACTAGCAAATACCTATCTTAAACCTAAGGTATACGTAGTAGGCTTCAGTAAATTAATACTCATGGAAATTGTCTTCTCACTTTAATTATTTCAATTTACAAACCAATTTAAATTATTTTCTTCATTATCTGTTCTATAAAGTACCAGTATTTCCCAAAAACAACTATCATAAACTCGACAACTTATCACATTAGAAATTTAAAACACTTTCCATCTGTATATTTGCTGCTGATGATCTATTGCCCATGAGTGTGCAAGGCAAAGAACTGTCCTCTGCTGTCCCCTAGTGGAACCACCTAAATCACTCCCCACAAAATCTGAGAGCCACAAAACACAGCCAAGATAACTAAAGTGGAGCTGGAATATTGCTAGACTGTACTGCTACTCTGGAAAACAAAACAGTTATATATATATATATATGTATATATATATATATATACACACACACATACACACACACACACACACACACACACATATATATATATATATATACACTCCCATCTTTTATATAGCAACTCCCAAGTCCTTATATATAAACAGTTACATGAAGTCCCACCTTTTACCCACAGACCCTCACTCCCCAAATGAAAGCACTTTGAAAGTGAGGAGTATCTGATATATACCTATTTTCTATTCCCAAATCTTTATTTTCAACTGGGCTTTTTTATAAGTGGAAGAGCCTAATTTTGTGAGTACCAAACACTGCAAACCCTAAAGATAATCACATTTAAGAAGTAGAAAGTATCACAGGATACAGTTTTATAAAACTAGATTTGGGTCCCTTGCCTCATTTGTTTCTAAAGGAGATTAACCACTATGTTAAAAGGGATATGGATAATTAAGGGAAACAGGGAATTTTTTCTCAATTGCTAAAGATCAAAAGAACTTTAGACAGGTGAATAAATTAAAAATTAAAATAGAATAAGTACTTTAAGGCAACAAGTAACTGAATCACCCTTTTCACTTAGCTAAAACACAGAAAAGGAAAAGAAAACTAATTTTCCCAAACTTTAGTTATTTTGCCACAAAGCACTAAGTTCACTTATCTATATTCATGTCATTGTTCAATTCCAAAAGCAAATGCTATCTGGCAACCTGGTTTTAATTATAGCATATACACAAGATTTTAATTAATTTCAAATTTTAATTTAGCCTTTATTCAATTCAATTATCCAGGCTCATGGCCTAAGAAATTTTCTAATTATCTCTAAACCCATTAATGGCAACTTTTAAATGGCAATTTAGTCAGTTTTTATTAAATTGCTAAAGAAAAATAAGCATTACATATCCTAAACCTTTCCACTCACTATACATCTAAAAGTGTCAATTCAAAGTATTTTTAATTGGTTATGAAGGATAAAACAGGTTTGTACTTTAAAAATTAATGACCACATTAGAAATTGCATTAAGAAAAATAGTTTTTCAAATTAGTACTCTCTCACTTAAAATACAATCAATTGTGATGCTGTTCTATCTCCTCCGCAGCTCCACAGTCATTAAGACCAATTTCATGTTCACCATGGTATGTTGAACTACATAACATTTTTTTATTTTTCATTTTTTATTTATTTCAGAGAGTGAGGGAGAGAGAGAGTGCAAGAGAAACATCAATGAGAAGAATCACTGATTGGCTGTCTCCTGCACACCCTCTACTGGGGATTGAGCCCACAACCCGGCATAACCATCACAAATATCAGTAAAATGAACATCTTTACTGAAACTTTTTCCATCTCCCTATTTTCTTAACATCAATTTCTGGATATGGAGTTACTGAGTCAAAAGGAAGAACTCTTAAGACTTTTGATAAGCATTACAAAATGCTATCCAGAAAGATGCTAACCATTCACAGTTCTACCAGCAGCATACATACTCCAACTTTACTGCAACCTCAATAGCAAAGAGATTTGTTATTCTTTTCATTCATTTAGATACCTTTCTATGCCATTTACTCCAAAATGATTATGACTTTGCTATATTCTTTTCCAGATAGTTTCCCCACCGCTTGTTAGCACTTGTTCATTTTACTGATAATTGTGATGGTTAAGAATTGGAAACAGCCAAAATAATAACCACAATAGGGTTATGATTCATTATGATTAGCCAAAGATGGACTATTTCTTTGGTTTTCCATTTTATTGCCACTTTCTTTCTCATCAAAACTGGTTAAGCAAATATTTATAATGTGGACGTCAATGAGACATTGATGTTTCATGATGGAAGAGACACTAACTGGAACAACAGTCACTTCAGATTTTTAAGCTACCAACTTTTAGTGATGTTTTTATTGGGGAAGAAGGGGGACATATATGAAAAAGGAAGTATTTGGGAGTAGCCTCCAGCAATGTCTGATTTCCACACCAGGGGGGGAAAAAGAGAGAAATCTACAACTCAAAACCACCTTGGCTCTTAGGGCCGATACCATAGAAAGTAAGAGTACAGATCTAGACTAGAGGAGTCAGACTGCCTGGATTAGAATCCTGTGGCTTTGTGTCTTCAAAAAATTGTTTAACTGCTCAAAGACTTAATTTCCTTCTCTGAAAATAGATATTAAATAACAGTCCTATACCTCACTGAGGGATCATTAGGATTCAGAGAGATGATGTTCAGTGAACAGTTCTTGTAAAAAGTTTAGTAAGTAAACAAAGTTAGAAAAACTAAAATAAGATTTTCCACAGCAGTAATCAAGTCTCAGCCATACTGACTTACAACAGCTGACCAGATGTTCTCAAACTACACCATAAAAATGCCCAACTAGACTCACTTTCCTGAATTCTTTGTCTGCATTTCAGGGAGCACAGTTTTTTTATTTAGAGAGCACCAAAAGCAAAGAAATGGGCCAGCACACTTACCTGGCAGTTCTACCTGCACGGTGAATGTATGTGTTGGCATCTTCAGGACAATCAAACTGAAGAACCCAATTCACAGCTGGGAAATCTGTACAGAAAGAATGTCAAGGTAGAAAATCAGTTTCAAGATCTGCTCTGCTGCACTATTTTTATTTTACAATATTGCTTGCTAGGACTTTCACATCAAACGGATAGCTATAATCTGCAGACTCTTAAAAATAAAATTAATTGCATGAATCAAGAGATAATAAACACTTCTTTGACAAAGTGAGCTAAAATTAATGAAAGTGTTTGAATGTGAAAATTATTTCTTATCTGACACAGCAGGCAGACAGCTTTGTGTTACACAAATAATGAAATATCCTGATATTTAATAACCTAAAAGAACCAGTTCTCGTGGGCTCCTAGTGAACCATAAAACTGGTTTCTAAATTTAAATAAAGGTTTACTTTTCCTGCTATCCCCATCTCCATTTGAATTAAGTCCCTCTCCCAATTTCCTGGCAGTATTTACTCCATATATATTTCTGGCTACATAAGTTTCCGTTCATTTCCAGAGATTTTGCTCTCAATTCCTTAATGCTCATTCTCTTACTATCTTTAGTCATTTAGAAACTTTGCTATGAGATTTTTCAGACCACCTTCTATCATAGAGGAAAGGACTGAGCACTTTAAAAAAAAGATGGACTAACAGGATAAAGAGGTTAGTAACAAAAGGAAATCTTTAGCCCAGCTGATGTGGCTCAGTGGTTGAGCATGGACCCATGAACCAGAAGGTCACAGCTCAATTCCCCGTCAGGGCAAATGCCTAGGATGGATTTGGGTTTGATCCCTAGTAGGGGGCATGCAGGAGGCAGCTAATCAATGATTCTTTCTCATCACTGATGCTTCTAGCCCTTCCTCCCTCTCCCTTCCTCTCTCTCTGAAATCAATAAAAATATATTTTTAAAAGCAAATCGTGAGAAAATTTCTAAACTTGACAAATTAAGAATTGACAGTATAAGACTGTTACTCCAAAATATAAAACTAAATGTCAAAAGAAGAAATAGCAGATTGAAATAATTGAAGAGTGAGGAGGGGTAGAGTAGGGACTGATTTGTCTTGCTATATTCTTTTCCAGATAGTTTCCCCACCGCTTGTTAGCACTTGTTCATTTTACTGATAATTGTGATGGTTAAGAATTGGAAACAGCCAAAATAATAACCACAATAGGGTTATGATTCATTATGATTAGCCAAAGATGGCCTTTTTGAAGAGTGAGGAGGGGTAGAGTAGGAACTGATTTGTCTCGTAACTCATTTTTACCCATATGTGTATGTTGCTCATTAAAATAGTAAAATAATTTAGAAAAAAATTAAGAATAAAGTTTAAAAATACAGGTGCATTCTAAAGAAATTCTTAAGCATTTACATAAGAATAGAGCTTCAGATTATTCATTGCACGCTTTGGAATAAAAACATAAACTTAAATGTCCTTTACTCAGGAATGGATAAATTCATGCTATGACATACTCTACAAAATACACTGGATCTTTGCACATTAACATGGAAAGACTTTAAAAGCAAGTCATAGACTAGTTTGTTTAATATTATTGATGCAAAGTTTTTAAACACCCAAGAAAGTACATGCTATTTATGAATACATTCATCTAAACTTTTTAAAATAAACTAAAACAAAGGTTCTTGACATTTTTTGTGGCATATCTGAAACCTATAGACCCCTTTTTTTAAAAATAATCCTTTATTCTTGAAAGTATTACATATGTCCCCTTTTTCCCCCCATTGGCTCCCTCCAATCCCTCCAGGTCTTCACCGCCCCATTGTCTATGTTATGGACCCTTTTTTAATGTATAAAGTAAAAGGTATAGGACTATAAAAGAAAAATTATAATAAAATATAAACATTTTTATTAAAATTTTAATATTGTACTATATATACTTATTTACTAACACATTAAGTAACAACCTAGTTGTGGGTCTGATAACCACCATAATAACATAATAGAAGAGGTTTAACAATATTTCAAGATATCTGCAAAACCTGTAATGTAAAATATTTCAACCTAGAATTCTATTCCCACTCCAACTTCATTCAAAAAATAGGACACTGAGCTACCCCGGGTGGCTCAGTTGGTTAGTGCATTGTCCCATACTTCAAAAGGTTGCGGGTTTGATTACTGGTCAGGGTACATAACTACGTTGTGAGTTCAATCCTAGGAGGCAACCCATTGATATTTCTCATATCTATGTTTCCCTCTCTCTCTCTTTTCCTTCTTCTCTCTCTAAAAACAATCAATACATAAAAATATATCCTCAGGTGAGGATTAAAGAAAAAAACAAAAAAAAAAATAGAACACAGATATGCAATGACTCAAAAAATTTACCTCCCATGCACCTTTCTTAGAAAGCTATTAGAGAATGAAATTTAAAAAGAAAAAAAAATCAAGAAAGATCTGAGAAGTCCTGGATGGCAAATGTGCATCAAGCTTATGAAGCAACCAGTTAGATTAGAGCTGGTGACAAAATCTAACTACCAGAATAGGAAAAAAAAACAAAACAGACTGTTTATGAACTGCTAGACAATTAGGCATGTGACATCTATAGAACACTTGAGAAACATTAGAACTGGGAAACAAAACTAAGCAAATTTTAATTATTAATTCAGAGAAAAACACAAACAAAAGTACAAAAAAGGAGACAATTATATTACACTCCTTCCCTTATCACACAATTATGTAGTCAAAACAATGTAAATGCAAAATGTTCATTTGTGAAATAACGACATAGCCTAGAGAGCTTTAAAAACACGCATACTTATCTAAGGACCTCCAGTTACACAGGCATAAACTAATACAATGTCTTGAGCTATCCTTTCAAATTCTCTAAGAAAAATAAAGACAGGAGGAAAAGGAATCATGAAAAATATAGTTACTTAAAGTGGGTAGTATATGACTGTACAGTAGACCTATTCTCTTTGTGTATATTTAAAATTTGTCATAATTAACACAGTAAACTAAAGTGATTCAAGAATTCAAATTACCACCTACTTATTCTCATCTCATTTATTCTCATCTCTAGTTTTCCCATAATTATTTCCATACCTCATTCAACCTTCACAAAGCCACCAGTTGTAAATCACAGTGGCTTTTTGAAGGTTTAAATATATTAAATATGATTTTAAAATAAAAACTAGGATGCTTGCTGAAAAGATGGACTTCATTGATTTTTCTTGTTGAGTAAGTTGTAGTATTTATTTATTAACTTTTCAGTTTCAAAAAACAGGACAATTATTCAATATCTTTAAACCTTTCATTCTTCTGTGATTTTGTAGGCTCCTCAGGATTCTATGCTATAGCTATTATCAAAAAACAATATGAGCACAAAGATGGAAATGTTACAAAAAATCTTCACATTATATTCTTAATGCTAATCATCTCAGTTACCAATTCACTTGTTTTTCTCTTATAAGACAGCCCAATTATTTGAGTCAAACTATAGAATCTACACATTTATAAGCAAATCATATTTCCCATGACCACAGAATATTTTCTCTAAAGCTTTCTTACCCAATCCCCTGGCTGCAATATCAGTAGCAAAGAGTACTGCAGCTCTCTTGCGAACAAATTCATTATAGACTTCCATTCTTCTCATCTGCTGCTGTCGACCATGCAGAGCAAGGATAGAAATACCAGGACGTAGCCGGCAAAACACTCGATACAGATACTGAACCTAGGCATTAACAGAAAAATGAGTTTAATATATCTGAATAGCAGCAGCAAAGCAAGTTTACAAGCTGAACAGCAAAAAATGAATTAAGGAGCACTATTAAAGATATATAGAGCAGAGAAAGGGCTATGTGTTAGAGTTATGGTGTTAAAGCATTTTTTCTCACATTATTCCCTAAAACAATTCTGGTGAGGGGGAGGATGGGTATTCCCCTTACCTTTTTAAGTTTATAGCTGTTATTTTTGCAAATTTAATTGGTTACAAAGAATGTAATTTCTGGTATATTGTAAATATTAATACTTTCAAATAAATACTTAAAACATCTTATAAATGTACACAGTAGATTCTAAATAGCAGAGCAATTTGATACCCACTACCAATTATTTATAACATGTCAAAATAATGAGGCGACGCCTGGCCAATGTGTCTCACTGGTTGAGCATCAACCTATGGACCAGGAGGTCACAGTTCAATTCCCGGTCAGGGCATATGCCTGGGTTTCAGACTCGATCCTCAGTGGGGGACATGCAGGAGGCAGCCGATCAATGATTCTCTCTCCTCATTGATGTTTCTATGTCTCTCTCCCTCTCCCTTTCTCTCTGAAATAAACAACAATATATTTAAAAACAATATATTTTAAAACATAATAATGAGGAAACTATGCATTGTGTGAGAGAGCTCTTCAATTTTGCTGGAAACCTATAACAGCTCTAAAAAAATAAAAGGTTAAAAACACAATGTGAAGAAACTTCTCTTTAACAAAAAGAAATTTTACATCATTCCTTTTTCTCCTTGAACTCTTATTTCCTGACTACACAGAATTTTATCTTTACAGCATTATGCTTGAAAGTCTTTTGAAGACTGTATCAAAATATATTGTTTTCTACAACAAATATATGTATATCAGTTTTAACATTTAAAAACTTCCTATGGCCATAAAGCTGTATTAAAAATGTTCTTTTGGGGTTAAATAAACTATTACTACAATTATTATTAGTACAGAAATGACCAAAACAAGAAATGCTAGAATTTGATTTTAAAAAACTGTTAGACATAAAAAATTTTATTGTTGTAAGATATTAGACATACAATAGTAGATGTTATTACATCTCTTAATTTATGGAACTAAATAGAGCTGATTGTTATAGTTTTACTACTTGTCTTTATCTTATGTATTCGTAAGTGAATACTACTGATTGCTAGGCCCAGGCAGAGTACAGCATCATTTTATTTCTATTTTCTCTTTATGATGTAGGCATTAAGAAAATCTCATCACAAAAACAAAGGCAATGGACTGAAATAAACTTTAACTCTCTGAACTCTTATAAAAATCAGAAAGAAGACTTGACTTTGGATGGTGAATACACAATAAATATGCAGATGATGTATTAAAGAATTGTACCCCTGAAATCTATATAATTTTATTAACCAACTAGTGGCCAGGTGCACAGATTCATGCACGTTGAAAGCGGAAATTAATTAGAAGAAATATTTTAATATCACTATTCACCCTTTCTCTATAATAGAAGTGTCAACCAAATTCACAATTGACAATGACAGATTGAAACACACACATGCGATTGGCGTCAGCAAGAGCTTTATATGCATCATGCATGCGCAAGGCAACTTAACCTTTTATATATATACTAGAGGCCCGATGCACAAAATTCGTGCATGGGGGGAGAGGGGTCCCCTCAGCCCAGTCTGCACCCTCCCCAATGTGGGACTGCTGGCTCCTAATCCTCACCTGCCTGCTGGCCTGGTCACCCCCAACTACCCCCTCCCCCGCTGGCCTGGTCACCCCACGCAGCCTACTATTCAGTCGTTTGTCCCTCACTAACCCTCTCATCGGCCTAGTCGCTCTCACTGCCCCCCTGCCAGCCTAATTGCCCCCAACTGCCCCCCCCTACCGGCCTGATCGTCCCATGGAGCCTGCTTGTTCAGTTGTTTGATCATCCCTTACTAACCCCCCTTCCGGCCTGGTCGTAGGCAGTCATCTTGTGAGGGCATGAGGGTAAATTTGCATATTACCTTTTTATTATATAGGACTAGAGGCCCAGTGCACAAAATTCGTGCAAGGGGTATGGGGTCCTTCACCCTCTCCAATCCGGGATCCCTCTCACAGTCTGGAACCACTGGCTCCTAACCACTCACCTGTCTGACTGCCTGATACCCCCCGAACTGCTCCCCTGATGGCCCTATCTACTCTCCCCTACTTGCCTGATCGCCCCAATTGCCTATCTGCTCTACCCTCCTGGCCTGATGCCCCTAACTGCTTATCTGCTCTCCCTTCCTCTCCACGCCCTTTGGACCAGCACAGGCATGCTGAGAGCTCTCCGCCGCGGCCCCACCTCCGTCCTGATTGGTCGTTATATGACAGCATCCCAGACAATTTGCATATTCCTCTATTATTAGTATAGATATAATAAGCTTGCTTAATTACACCTGCTTTCTGATGTAGCTAAACTTTTACAGCCCAGTGAAGTACCCCAACTTCTCTTTCAGGTAATTGTCAGCAACACAGCAGTAAATATCAACACAAAGCAGATTATTATTACAGATCATGCAGGGATAACAAAGGGTAAAATATTTAACTATAGCAGTATTTGACCATATTCTGCACAGTGAGAAAACCTGAAGTCATTTTCAAGTTCCACCATTTCTTATTTCTTTCCAGTTGGATCAAGTTTCTAAACTTTCTAAATGTCTGTTTTCCGGCTAATGAAAAAAAAAAAAAATAGGATTCCACCGATTCTCCTATCTACCTACTCCAGGACTTCTGTAAGGACAAATGAGATGAGACATGGGAAAAAGCTTCACAAACATTTGGTTAAAGTTCAAAATGTTTGCACCTGGCTATAAAGCAAGTCATGTTCCTGGGCTGAAGAAACTGCAAGGAGGCTAGCCACTAGAAGAGGAAGCCAGGCATTGCTATGTGATGTCATTACTCGGTGCCCACAGTGACTGTTTCTGGGCTGGGCTGGGCTATGGGCCGCATTTTGCGCCATGGGTCTCAGCAGCATTGGCTATGATTTGGTAGGGTGTTGCTCTGGGGTGGTGGTGGGGCCTATGTCCCACTTGGGGGAGTGTAGTGCCATTTATTTTTAAATGGCCTGTCACTAGGGACATTGCTACATGATGTCATTACCTGGTGCCCACAGTGGCCATTTCCAGGATGGGCTGGGCTGTGGGCCACATTTTGTGCCATGGGGTCTTGGCAGCATCAGCTATGATTTGGTGGGCTATCGCTCTGGGGTGGTGGCAGGGCCTGTGTCCCACTTGGGGGAAGCCAAATGTTGCTTTGTCAGCACCAGGTCCGTGCTGCTCTTTCTTTCTAAATGGCCAGCGTGTGTCACGGCAGCTCCTGAGTTGAGCATCTGACCCCTGGTGGTCAATGCACATCACAGTGTCCGGTCGGACAGTTGGAGGGACATTTAGCATATAAGCCTCTTGTATATATAGATATCACTCTAATAAATTCATTAAGAAGGTAAAAAATTTGCAAAATCATGACAGATAAAAATCTATATATATAAAAAACCAGCGACTGGAACATCATAATGACTGGAACAATCCATCGCTATGATACCCACTACAGTCAGCGAACTGGCCCAATTGGCCTCTCCCACCCTGTTTGAGGATGGGGCAGCCACCTACACTCCCTGAGCCCCGACCCTGATCAGCCTCTCCCACCCTGATTGAGGGCCCTTCCCCCTAGCTGGCTCCACCCCTGATTGCCCCCGCCACCCCAATTATGGGTGGGGCCCTGCCCCCAGCCAGCCCACCCCTGATCAGGTCCCAATCTAGGCAGGCTGGCCAGACTCCACCTGTGCATGAGTTCATGCACTGAGCCTCTAGTTTATAATTATCTAGCACCTAATAACTCCATTTAAGTTTCCCTTCAAATTTTGTTCAAAGTAAAGAATGGGAAACCACCTGAATTTTGAAATGACCTGTTACTTTATTAGAGTCATTCACTTTCTGATTAGCTACCCTGGTGCCAGAAAGGTTCTCTGACCATGAGACAATGAATCAGTAAGATTAAGGATAGAAAGACATAGTCTTTCTTTTTTAAAGTTTTTAAAAGAACTACCATGTCCCTAGCCGGTTTGGCTCAGTGGATAGAACATCAGCCAGCAGACTGAAAGGTCCTGGATTCAATTCCAGTCAAGGGCAATGCCTGGGTTGCGGGCTTGATCCCCAGTAGGGGGGCGTGCAGGAGGCAGCCGATCAATGATTCTCTCTTATCACTGATGTTTCTATCTCTCTCTCCTTCTCCTTTCCTCTCTGAAATCAACAAAAAATGTATATATTAAAAAAAAGAAAAAAGAAAAGAAAGAACTACCATGAAAAGGAAATGGGAAATAAGAACCTGCACACCACAGAGGCCCCCTCAGGCAAGTCAATCTCAGAGAAGTACATATGGAAATTAAGGTATAAATTGAGTCCATGAAAACTTTCTACAATCTATCTCTCTCAAATCAAGACTGACCTTGAATTCCCACTATTGAAAAAACTGGCTGAGGTGGAAAATGTATATAGATTAAAGCCATATAGGTTCTAAGTAAGGAGTTTATATTTAATTCTAAAATTTATAGGAAAACTCTTAGAAGGTTTGCAGCAAGGCAGTGACATATTCCAGTTTCCACTTTCCAAAGATCATCATTGCTATAATGTGGAATAACTATAGGAAAGAGAGTAAAGAAATGGAGAGACCAACCAGGAGTATGAGGAAATTAAGCATGGTTCAGAGTAAAGTGCAGCATGAGGGGTGGTAAGAATGGTAGTGCTAATGAGAGTTATCAATAGACTGAATATGGATAAAGACAGACAAGAATTAAGAATTCAGGGGGTATTGGGAGGAGATAGAGGAAAGTATTGGGGGGGAAATGGTGATGGACAGAGGCTTGACTTAGGGTGGTAAACACAAAACACAATATACAGTTGATATGTTATAAAATTGTGCATCTGAAACCTGTATAATTTTGTTAACCAGTATCACCTGAATAAATATAATAAAAGGGGGGAGGGGCGGCGGAATCAAGTCACATATTGAGATGAGGAAGCAAATCTTAGGAGAAAGAAAATTTAAAATTGTTTTTCCTATGTTAAATTTGAGATGCCCTTTAGACATTCAAATGGAAATACCTAGTAATCAAGTTTGAGATGTGGATTTGCAGCTGCCAGAATACTGATGGCACTTAAAGCCATGGAATTGAAGAGGTTACCTAGAAAGAGGATAGATGGAAAAGGGGCAGAGAAGGGTAGAGGACAGAGATTGGAAGAACTTTAACCTGCAGTGGAAAGCAAAAGAGAGCCAGCAAGGAGGGTTAACAGAGCAGTCAGAGGAAAGGGGAAACATGTTAGTGTGGAGTCACAGAAGTCTAAAGAAGTGTTTCAAGAAGGAGAGAATGCTCAACTGTATTACTATGCTTCTAAGAGGTCAAATAAGTAAGGACTAATGACTAACCACTGACTTTGATAGGTTGTACCTTTTAAAGAGGCTGACTCTGGAGGACTGAGGAGAGAAGAGGAGATGAGACAGTGATGCTGAATTGAGAGATAAATCATTAAAAGAGTTTGCTGTGAAGAAGAGCAGAAAATAGAGGCAGTGTTTGCAAAGGGATATGAGATTTGTATTTTTTCATATACATTTTACTAATTTTCTTTCATTTCTGACACTTCTAATATAGAGAAAGGGCAAATAGCCCACCCGCAGGCGCTTCAAAATCACAGGGGACCCAGACCTGGCCAGCCCCACCCGTCAAGCCCCTCCAGGCCGGGGGCACAGTCTGAGGTCCCCAGCCCTGGCCAGGCGCCATGCATCCTCAGGTCCCTGCTATTCGGTCGTTACGTGACGGCATCCTGACCAATTTGCATATTATACTATTATTAGATAGCTATTGTGCTAGGTACTAACAATACTGCAGCACAAGGGACAGTTTCTTCCCTTACAGAGCTTATAGTTTCATCCAGTTCCTTTTTAAAACAAAAACACAGGATTCTCTATCTATGAATCCCTCACCACATCTAGCACTCTATTTACTAGAAGAGAAAAGCAAGTGCTATTTGTCTAACTGAAATTCGGTATTTTAAAAGGGATGATCCAACACAAATAACAAGAGAAATAAACATTCAGTACCTCTTTACAACTGGAGAAAAATACAATACTTTTCTTCTTCAGGTGGCTTCTCAAGAAGGAATAGAGTACACTTATTTTTTGCTGCAGCTGACAAACTATGTAGTTCTGCTCCAACGTGGCAGGGGTGCTTATGGAAATAAAAGGAGAAAAAACATTAAAAACATGCCATGTTGGTAATTTTGAAAATCAGACCAGAAAAAGAAGAACTCAAATGTTATAGTTGCATGCCTCTCTCTCTCTCTCTCTGTGAAGGAACTTGCTGATGGTAAACTTCCACATCTTAATAGGGACTTGGGTTACATAGATATACATATTTATCAAAACTCAGCTAACATACTCTTAATTTGTTCACTATATGTAAAAATTACATCAAGATAGAAAATCTAAATATACTGAATTCTACTTAGTGATATGTGCACTTAATTACCTAGGGGAAATGAAGAGATGGCTTCAATTTACTTTGAAACGCATCAAAAATATGTGGATGTATAGTTAGATGAACTGGATAAACGGACACTAAATGGCTACTACCATTAGGTAGCATGTAGGTAACAGGTATAAGGTGTTCACTGTAAAATTCTTTCAATTGTGCTACATGTTTGAAATTTCTCATAATAAAATGTTGAAAAGACATATACATATATTTACTCTTTGAACTAATAAGACTACTGATAAACATACAAGATATGGTATTATTTATAAAGCAAAAAATGAAAATCAACCCACATTAATAGAGAACTTGTGGAATGAACTACTGTGGAATAAACTACTGTGTACCCACACAATTAAGTATCTTGTAGCTGTAAAAAAGGAATGAATAATTTATCCAAATATTATCTGGCTTGGGCTATATGAAATACACACATGCACACACATATGCATGCACATTCATGTACACAGGTATCCCTGTGTCTGCTTATAACTTTAAAAAAGAGGCAGATAACCACAGAGCCACACCTGCTGGGTAAGCATCAACCCATGAACCAAGAGGTCACCAGTTCAACCTACATGCCCAGGTTGCAGGCTCAGTCACCAACAGGGGGGTGCAGGAGACAGCCAATTGATGTTTCTCTCATTAATGTTTCTATATCTACCCCTCTCCCTTCCTTTCTCTCTCTTAAAAAAGAGAAGAAACCAAGATGGTGGCATAGGTAAGCACCTAAACTGCTGCCTCGCACAACAATTTATAAACTACAACTAAAAGACAGAACAGACACCATCCAGAACCACAGGAAAGTGGAAATTCTACAACTAGAAGGAAAGAGAAAAGCTCACGGAGAATTGGAGGAATGGCAAAGGGTTGAGGTATGGCAAAGGGTCTTTGTGCGTGCAGAGAGGAAGGGCGGCTGAGAGCCTGGCTGACTTTCTCTGGCAGGAGGGGGAAGGAAGCCCCCAACTGCACTGAACCCCAGTTCCGGGCGAAACCCTGTGGACCCAGGCTCATACAGGGGGAGTCTGGACTGTCAGGTAGAGAGAAAGGCACTTGGAGACTCGGAGACCCGGGGGAGACCCCAGGGAGCCCCGGCGGGCAGGGGTCTGGAGGCACGTGTGCCAGTGTGCACAAAGACTGAGGAGGTTGCCACAGGCTTTCCCTAGCAGAAGGGAGTCGGAAGCTCCTGACTGCACTGAGCCCCAGTTCTGACTGCACTGAACCCCAGTTCCAGGCAAGCCCCTGGGGACCCACGCTCTTGCGGGGGGGAGGGGGGAGATCTGGACTCTCAGGCGGAGGCTTGGGAGGCAGGGAAGGCAGAGGTCTGGAGGCACGCACATGCAAGGGCAGGGCTGACGGGAAGCCAAGACTGTCTGCTCCGCCCTGAGACTCCACCCCATCAAAGCTGAGCACAGAGGCTTTTGCAATTTGGCAAGTCTAATCCTATTAGGCTGTCTCTAGCACCAAACTTCTCCCAGCGTAGACACAGCTGATCCTCACAGCCAACTGGCCTGGAGGTCAATTCCTCCCAGTGATACCAACAATCAAGACTTAACTACAACAAGGTTGTACACACAGTCCACAAAGGGGTGCACCAAGAGTGTCCACCTCAGGTTAACTGGGGAAGCCAACCCACTGGGCCATACAGGAAACCTAGCACACAAAGCTACCCTACCAACTCAGGGAAGCAGTGAAAATGCGGCGACAAAGAAACAGATCACAAACGAAAGAAATGGAGGAAAACAAACAACTGGATATAGAATTCAAACCCACGGTTATAAGGCTTTTCAAGAATATCCTAGAAAAGGCCGATAAATATAACGAGACCCTCGAAGATATGAAAAAGGACCAACTAGAAATTAAACATTCACTGACTGAAATAAAAAATAATATACAGAGATCCAACAACAGACTAGAGAAACGCAAGAATCAAGTCAAAGAACTGAAATACAAAGAAGCAAAAAACACTCAACCGAAAAAGCAAAAAGAAAAAAAAATCCAAAAAGTTGAAGATAGTGTAAGAAGCCTCTGGGACAACTTCAAGCGTACCAACATCAGAATTATGGGGGTGCCAGAAGAGGAGAGAGAGCAAGATACTGAAAACCTATTCGAAGAAATAATGACTGAAAACTTCCCCCACCTGGTGAAAGAAATAGACTTACAAGTCCAGGAAGCGCACAGAACCCCAAACAAAAGGAATCCAAAGAGGACCACACCAAGACACATCATAATTAAAATGCCAAGAGCAAAAGACAAAGAGAGAATATTAAAAGCAGCAAGAGAAAAACAGTTAATTACTTACAAGGGAGCACCCATACGATTGTCAGCTGATTTCTCAACAGAAACTATGCAGGCCAGACGGGAGTGGCAAGAAATCTACAAAGTGATGAATAGCAAGAAACTACAACCAAGATTACTCTACCCAGCAAAGCTATCATTCAGAACTGAAGGGCAGATAAAGAGCTTCACAGATAAGAAAAAGCGAAAGAAGTTCATCACCACCAAACCAGTATTATATGAAATGCTGAAAGGTATTCTTTAAGAAGAGGAAGAAGAAAAAAGTAAAGATGAAAATTATGAACAACAAATACATATCTATCAACAAGTGAACCTAAAAATCAAGTGAATTAAAAACCTGAGGAACAGAAGAATCTGGTGAATATAACAGAATCAGGGGCATAGAAAGGGAGTGGACTGATAATTCTCAGGGGGAAAGGAGTATGGGGGGAGGGGGGGTGCAGGAAGAGAATGGGCCAAAATTGTACACCTATGGATCAGGACAGTGGTGGGGGGAGGTAAGGGCAGAAGGTGGGGTGGGAACCGGGTGGAGGGGAGCTATGGGGGGGAAAAGGAGAAACAATTGTAATAATCTGAATACAGATTTATTTAATAAATAAATAAATAATAATTTTTAAAAAGCAATAAAAACATTTAAAATTAAAAAAAAAGAGGTAGACAAACCAAAACCTAAAAATTGGTTATCCACTGGGGAATATACAGAGCCAAATTAAATTTAATTTAAAAAACAATTAATCCTAAAGATATATCAAGTTGATAGCTTAATGACAAAAGAATTTCAAAGAATTTGAATTGTTGTTACACTTACTGGGATATTTAAGGAAAAAAATGCAATGGGATCTTAATTTTCTTAAGTAATCATGCTATTAGCAATATTATTGGTATTATCCTGAAACTTTAGATGTATTAACTAATAAATGGAACAAATAAGTAAAAGACATTAGGAAAGAAGATGTTTGGCATAAGAAAAAAATACATATATGAAATTCAAAGAGGCTGCAAAAATAAAAGGCTATAACCTTAGATTTGCTTTTTTAAGTATCAGCATGAACTCATGACATGTTTTCTCTTCAAAAAAATAAAATAAACCTGTCCACTGAAAAACCTGAACACAATGACCATCTCATAGCACCTAGACTATGGTCTCTAAACACAATATCCTGCCAAAGGAATTTTACATGGAATGGAAAAATAAGGTGGACCTAGAACACGAGAAGCAAGGAAGCCCAAAACTACTGGGCTGTGTCTAAAGGATCCAGGTAATAAATTAAAGAACCTCCTATTAACCAAGTTTGGGATGATGCAAGACAATTTGTGTATTAAAAATACAGTATTCATTTCTATTGAAGGATAAGTAATATAGTATGTTTAAATCTATAGGTTAATATTACTAAATAATTAATTCATCTTAAATGTCATTAAGTCAATGAGTTCATTTTAATTTTTTTAAAAAACTGTTCACCTTTGGAAAATATTAGGGAAGCAACTCTTCAATATAAAAACTGTTAAGTAAAAAGAATGAAGCATATATTCTGGTATTCTAACCTCATATAAAAGTACTCCAGTTAAAAAATAATAAGAACCAGAATATCACAATTTTGCACATCCTAATGACATAATGGATCCAGGCAACCATCATCACTGACTACTAAAATTATAAGGTTACAAAGCTCTCATTCCTGTCATAAGGGGCTGTTTGTATCAGATTGATACTTTGTTTTAGAGCACTACCTATAAAAGCCCGATTAAATATAAAACAAAAAAAAAATGTAGGCATCAGAGAGCAAGCAACGCAGCAAGGAGGTGCTGAAGGAGAATCTAAAAATGCCCTGAGCAAGCCCCATATTAATCTCCACTTTTCACACAAAACATCTGCTGATTTGCAAGAGAAATGAGAGAAATAAAGTAATAGACTTAGGCCTAAACATGTCAGTTCAAGATCCTAGACTAGAGAATGAACCATGAAAAACTGAATCTGAATTTTCCCACATATGTCAACTCATAAACTCAGCACACACAAGGCAAAAGGAGTGAAAAGCCATTAAGTAACAGGGACTCTCAGAGCTGAGCACAGATCCTGGCAGTCTCAGAATGCCACGAAGTTCAGAGCCTGCCAAGGTGAAGGATAGAAAGGTAAATTCCCCTGTCTTTCCCTTGAGATCCCCAGAAGAGCTAGGCCTCTGAGACAGGGTTATACTCCAGGACTAAGGGCAAAAAAAGAAACAGAATAGCCCCAGAGTGTAAAAGCCAGACTAGCCCAGGTAAAAGTCCTTACCATATCGCATACCACAAAAAGACATCATTCATGATTTTGCTAAGAACCTAAGAAAATCTTAAAAACCACAAACTACCTTCAAAGGAACAAGAGAACTGTCAGCTGCTTTTAACAGAAAAAAAATGGAAGTTTAGAATACAATAGAAAGATATATTTGAACTGAAGAAAGAAAAACACCTACCATGATATCCTTCAAAAATAAAATAGATTTTCAGAAAAGTCAAAACAGAATTTTTCACTAGTAAACCTAAACTTTAAAGAAATTTTTTTTTAGTATAGCATAAAAAAAATAAAAAGCACCAGAAAAGGTCCTGGCCTATAACTCAGTTGATTAGAGCGTGGTCCTGATACACCTAGGTTGTGGGTTTGATCCCCAGTCAGGGTATATACAAGAATCAACCAAGGAATGCATAAATAAGTGAAATGACGAACTGATGTTTGTCCTTTTTTCTTCCCTCTCTTCCTCTCAAATCAATAAATTAAAAACAAAACAAAAAAATACCAGAAAAGAGTAAGTATTTGGATAACTCTAAATAAACACTGATTTTTAAAACAATAATAATAATGGCTTATGGGGCTTAAAATGAGTGCAATTAAAATACTTCACAATGACCCTAGCCAGTTTGGCTCAGTGGATAGAGTGTTGGCCTGAGGACTGAAGGGTCCCGGATTTGAGTCCAGTCAAGGGCACAGGCCGGGGTAGCAGGCTCGATCCCCAGTAGGGGGTATGCAGGAAGCAGCCGATGAATGATTTTTTCTCATCATAAATATTTCTCTCTCTCTCTCCCTCTCTGAAATCAATAAAAATATATTTTAAAAAAATACTTCACAATGAAGGCACAATGGAAAGGAGTAAAGAGACTTAAATAATGGGGTAAGTTAAATGTAAGCAAATTCAATCCTCCAGTTAAAAAGCAATTATCACACGAGATTAAATAAGAATAGAAACATAACATATGTAATGGTTTCAACAATAAAGAATTTATATATAAAAAAAAAAAGGATTGGACCACATGCTGCTTACAAAGACAAATCTAAAATAATGGCATATACAATGTAGAAAGTAAAAGAAAAAGATTTACTAAGCAAACATTAAACAAAAGAAATTTACTATAGGCAGACTAATATCAAATTAGACTTTAAGGCAAAAAGTATTAGTAAAGATAAAGAGGAACACTTCATAATGAAATATTAAATTTGTATGCACCAAATAACATAAGCTCAGAATATCCAACTCAAATTTGAAATGTTTCATAATTCATCACAGATTTTAACATATACAACACATACAAAAATCAGCCAATGAATACAGAAATAAGTGGAACAACAAATTGATGTTTCTTTCTCTCTCTTTCTCTCTTCCCTTTGTTCTCTAAAAATCAATTGGTCTTTGGATTCAGTTTTTTCTAGCAATCTCTATAAACTACAGTTAACAACCAACTATTATCTATAGCAACTGAGAACAGGGATAATTTGTACAATTTACCTAACATAAATTACAAAAGGTTTTACAGACCATCTAATGATTGATAAGTTAGTGTCTAGAAAAAACAGGCAGAAAGCAAACAACAAAAAAAAGAAAATCAAAAGACCTAGGCAGTCTTTAGATTATAAAATTAATTGTACCAAGAATTTCAACAGTAACCTCAACACAACTTTAAAAGACCAATGTCAACTCAATAATAAGACATGGAGGAAACCATACCTCAAGTATCTCTTGCTATTCCATCCTTGAATTCTTGATAAACAAAGCCACCAGTACTCAGATTCTCCTAAGTTTATCCACTAGGATCACCTGAGAGTTTAGAGCCTTGCCTCTGAGGCTTTTTCTAATCCTAGACAGCTGTTAGCTAGGTCAAGGTGGAATTGAATGCCATTTTCCCTATATTTGAAGATGTCTAGGAAGATAACCCAATTCATTTTTCTAATCTATTTCTTTTTAGGCTAACATTTAACAGCAATAAGTAAAAGTTAAAATAAAGATAATGGTAGAGTTGAATCTATATTGAGATCTTTAACACATTCAATTTATATTCCTAGGAAAGCACTTCTGGCAGTCAAATATGTCCATAGTCTACAATGAATGATTCAAACCAAACATACAGATCCTTCCAAATGTCATAACATCAAAATTCACTTTAGAATATATTTCCCCCCACCCTAGCCGGTTTGGCTCAGTGGATAGAGTGTCGACCTGCAGACCAAAGGGTCCCGGGTTTGATTCCAGTCAAGGGCACGTACCTCGGTTGCAGGCTCCTCAGGCCCTGGCCCTGGTTGGAGGCAACCAATGGATGTGTTTCACTCACATTGATGTTTCTCTCTGTCTTTCCCTCTCTCTTCCACTCTCCCTAAAATTCAATGGAAAAATATCCTCGGTGAGGATTAACAAAAAATAAAATAAATAAATAAATAAATAAATAAATAAAACATATTTCCCCCAACCATTTACACATACCATACATACACTCTCTCTCCCTCTTTTACACTTTCTACTGTCACATAAACACACACATCTAAACCAAGACAAAACAATAGACATGTTAAACATAAAGGTACTTTGCTAAATATTAATGCATTTGATGTGTTCCACAGCACACTAGTTCTACATAATGCAGCTATAAAGAAAGATCCAATACCCAAATAATTTTGGTAAATACAGGAAACTATATTCATCTACTGCTTTGGAGAATCATAATGTCTATGAAAATATCAAAGGTTCAGAGAAGTCTTGAAGAATACTGTTTTACTTTTACTCAACATTCCCTATTTATCTATTGAGGACTGCATCTTCCCATCCCCAGACTCACTCCACTGCATTTTATGAAGGATAATTGATGAATAAATACCTGTTAACATCTTACGAGAAAATATTTGTTTCCCAAACCACGTTTTGGAAAATCTTCATTAGAGTGTTCTCACTTTTAAAGATGCATTGAGAATTTAAATAATTTTTACTAATATATTTACTATATCTTGCAAACCTAATAACTCATAAAATGGTATTTTCTTTCCTAGAAAAGTAGTATTAACTTGAAATGTCAAATTCTTAAACTAAAGAGAGCATTTGTTTTGACTGCATCAAATATGGTTTCAAATAGCACATACCTGTATTTAGCTTTTTCATGAACCCAGACATACTCAGGGTTTTTCAAACTCAAACGTGCAAGGTCCTTTACAGATTTGGTTTGTGTTGCTGAGAAAAGCAAGGTCTGACGTTTCTTGGGAAGATTCTCAATAATAGCATTCATGGTATCAGCAAAGCCCATATCCAAGATTCTGTCTGCTTCATCAAGAACTAAAAAAAGAAAATGCAGGTTGAACTGCAATCCTATGTAATAAAAGCCTAATACGCTAAGTGTTTGGTTGTCCATTCAACCAATCAAAGTGTCATATGCTAATGATATGCTAAGGCCGTTCAACCACTCGCTATGACATGCACTGACCACCATGGAGCAGATGCTCCGACTGGTAGGTTAGCTTGCTACTGGGGTCCGGCTGATCGGGACTGAATGTGACAGGCCGGACATGCCCTGGAGCCCTCCCGCGGTCCCTCCCTGGCTGGCCAACCTCCTGCATCCTTCTCCGGCCCCGATTATGCACTAGTAGGGGTCCCTCGGCCCGGCCTGCGCCCTCTCGCAATCCAGGACCCCTGGGGGGATCCCACAGGCCAGGCTGAGGGACCCCACTGGTGCATGGATTCGTGTACTGGGCCTCTCGTATTTAAAATATACATTAGGCTAAATACAATGTGGCATACTGGTTGATCTTAGAACAGAAAAAGTATATTAGTGGAAAAAATGGTGAAATCCAAATAAAGTACAGAACTTATAAATGTACATCACTTAGTTTTGACAATGGTACCAGTTACATGTTATACTAGGGGAAGCTGGAGGAAGGGTATAGAGGGACTCTGTATAATCACTGCAACTTTTCTATAAACCTAAAACTATTCCAAAATAAAAGCTGATTTAAGAAAACACATTAGATAATATTGGTGGTGACTGTACCTTAAAAGATTTTTTAAAAATTCTTAGCAGTGTCACATACTGAAGTATCTCCTTTCATATGACTACTTACATTCTTCCAACTAATTCTGATTTTTTAAATCTAGTTGTACTCTCTGGGTTTAAAACCCATATGCCAAAAAATTGTTTCAAATTATTTCTCAAGTTGTCTTTAATCAAAATATTTATTGAATAAAACATTTCTATAATTAAAATTTATGAGGGCTCTCTCCAAAATCTAAGATTTTTTTTCATTATAAATTCATTACTCACCTAACATTTGGAGATTAGTAGCATGAAAACATATTGTTTCATCCATGTGTTGAAGAAGCCGACCCGGTGTGCAAACCAGTATATTTATGTTATTGATCCTCTCAGATTCATGTTTCAGATCCTAAAAAGAGTTGTTTCTTTTTATTATACAAAATCATCACTGAGCAGCCTGTGTAGCAAAACTATAAAAGCCATCTGCATATGGCATTTCATCACAGCAATGTAGATACTCTAGAAATAAATGTTAACTTCTCCTTCTATTTCTGAAACACATCCAAATTTCTGGGCTAAAGAAAATTCCTTAATGTAGACCTAAAGAGTGCTATGTTCCTCTAGATTCTTAATCATATGCAGGATTTTGAGGCCATAAGAAATATCATATGAATGTTCCCAGTCTTGATTTCCTCTTAGAATTACCAAAAACAACTTAAATACCAGAATTATTCCCAGGTTCTCTGACACCATTCACTGCACTTCATGGACTGAAGAAAAAGAGCTCATCTCTCTATATTCTAAAAGTTCTTCTTGAAATGAGAACCACAAAATGTTCATGATTAAAGTTCATGGGTGACAAGAACATGAGTATGTAAGGGTCTGTGATGCTATTTTTTCTTTTTTGGGTATGGCTGCACATAAACTCAAAAATTCAAGCATTTATCCTTACAGTCTAGTGAAGACTAGCAAAGACAAGCATTCCTGGTAAACCACAAGGTAGCACACAAGCTTAGCAGCAGGTTTTACCATTACCTAAAATAAACATTCCTCAAAACTATGTCTTCCTTTCTTCTGCTAACTCAGCAATATTCTGAATTACTCAACCTCTTAGATACCTTATTAAAAGAAAATAGCCTACATACTGAAATGGTTCCTTTCTCAATGCATGTTAACAAATAGAATTACAGGTTGGTTAAAGTAAATTGGTCTCAGATACCCTGACAAATGGACTTTCTGGGCCTAACAAAATGGACAACCAGACTCTAAATGACAATGACCACACCAGGATGCTACCACCTCCTATCTAGAGAGCCAGCCTGTCTGTTAAGAAATTGCCACCCCTTCCCCATCAGCTGCCATGGTGCTCCAAAATTAAGTTATAGAAAAAAAGAAAGAAGGATAAGGACAAAAAGGCAAACCTTCCCACCAATGATGAGACCAGCAGAAAAGTCGTGATTCTTTCCTACTTTTCGGAGAACCTCAAAGGTCTGATAAGCTAGCTCTCTCGTAGGTGATATAATCAGAACCCCCAGGCCATCTGTTGAGGTCCACTGTAGACGATATAAGGCTTCCAGCACCTGAAAAAAAGGCAGCAAATTCATGTTCAGTAAGTCCTAAGAAGGCAGCTTTTTGACTGCTGAGTCAACCTTGCCCTCCAAATCAGAGGCACATTCCAAGCAGAAAGCATACCAGTCACAAGTATTTTCCAATCAGAAAGAAGAAACTGTTTACTTTGTGTGTGTTTTCTTCCATCCATCAGAAGCATCCTCCCCCAAGTCATAGAAGGAAGGGGAAAAGAAGCCCACAGCAGTTCAGCTGTTGTGAGAGCCCTGCCATGAGCACACTGGCAATCAGAGAAAGTCCTGCACAGCTCAAACCCTTAAAACAGATTTCAGAAAAATATGTCACCATTTTCTGAACAGAAACCACATCAAAAACTCATTTTGTGTCACTACTATAGTTACACAGTGACAGTTTCTTTATTGTGGAGTCACATCATTATAAAAATTAGGATTTAAGAGAAAAATGGTTTTGCAATACTTGGAACAAAAACTTAAATGTGATTTTTTTATGAGCCAATTATTTTGAAGGAACTAAATGATGAAACCAGCTGCATAACTGAGATATAAGTCAATTCCTAAGAAGCTCTATTGTTTTAGTGCTATAAAGGATAGATATCATTTTTCTCAAAGAGTGACCCAATCTTCTTAAAGTGAGCATATTTCAGCTTCATCCTAAACAAATGGCAAGTATAAATGCAACTGGCAGATTTCCAAGGGGAGCGCAGCAATAGCCTCCCTCGACTGTCATTCAGCAGAGCAGAACCATTCTGACCTGCCACCCTGGAATGGCTTGTCGAGACACAGTAATTCACTAAGTAAATTATTGACTGCTCACATGTACAAGGTGTTATGTTAGGACCAGGCTGAAGAAGAAGACACCTGTCTGATAAAGCTTGCATTCTAACCAGGGAAATTCAACACGAAATAACTCTTGACATAGTTAGCTTCTATATAGGCACAAAATGTTCTAAAATCATGTAATAAAGAATCTGACCCAATATGAATAATCTACTTACTGGAACAAGGAAAGCCAAAGTCTTGCCAGATCCAGTTTTGGCAGCTCCGAGGACATCTTTACCTTGCAAAGCCAACCCAATGGTCTGCTTCTGTATCTCAGTTACCAAACGGTACTGGGCTTCTTGCAAACCTGCAGGTGTGAAGAGGAGAATAACACTCCAGAGAAATTCCTGTAGAATTATGGGCTGAACTGTGCATATGTTGAGGGCCCCTTACATGTTGAGACCCTTACCTACCCAGTACTTTGGAATGTGACTGTATTCAGAGACAGGGCCTTTAAAGAGATGACTGAGTCAAAAACAGCCCTTGTATTTGGGTAGGTCCCAATCCAATCTGATTGGTGTCCGTATAAAAAGGGGAAATTTGGACAAAGACATGAGAGATGTGAGTGCAGAGGGATAATTCCATGAAAAGGCAGCAAGAGAGCGGCCATATAGAGCCAAGGAGAGACCTTCTGTAAGCCCATTATGACCCTCAGAAGAAACCAACCCTACCCCCATCCTGATCTTTGGATTCCCAGCCTCCAGAACTGAGAGAAAATAAATTTCTTTGTTTAAGCCACCCAAGTCTGTGGTTTTTTGTCTAGTGGCACTAGCAAACTAAAACAAAAGGTATCCCATTTTTGCTTGTTCTCCTGCTCATATTAACATAATTAGGCTTCATTTTAATTATACAGAGGCCCTAGCATCTTCTTTCATGACTACTGTTCTTTAATCCAGAAAGTATGAGAATGACAAATTGGTAAAACTTAAATGACCCTGACCGGTTTGGCTCAGCAGATAGAGCGTCGGCCTGCAGACTCAAGGGTCCCAGGTTCAATTCCGGTCAAGGGCATGTACCTTGGTTGCGGGCACATTCCCAGTAGGGGGTGTGTAGGAGGCAGCTGATTGATGTTTCTAACTCTCTATCCCTCTCCCTTCCTCTCTGTAAAAAATCAATAAAGTAGATTTTTTTTTTAAAAAGGAAAAAGAGGAAGAATCTGGCTTACATATGCCTAGATTCTTCTTATAACTAAACTTAAAAATGAAGTTTCTTGTCATAGGTTGTCATGGTATCAAAATTACTTGCTGAAATAAAGATTTTTCAGGTTAAACTTTCTAAATCTGTTGTCATTTATAAAAAGCATCAAGAAATCCAACATGTTCCAAGATCATCATTTACCTACCTTTCAATGTTTTTTTAGACAAGGGGAAATCTGAAAATCTTGTAATTTCATTTACATTTATCTAAAAAGAAAAAGAAGACTTTGTCAAATAAGGCAAAATAACATACTACATAACTGATTTGTCTTACAACAAAACCATTATTTATTTATTTGGGGAGCTAGAGATTTACATTATGTTGCCTAGCTTACCCCTGGTACTACAGGATCAAATTCAATCATGAGTTCTAACTGAAAACCATTATTCCTTTTGAAAGGAAATATGCCTCGAGGAAGCTGTTATCAAAAATATAAGGTTGTAGCCCGGCTTGTGTGGTTCAGTGGTTGAGAATTAGACTATGAACCAGGAGGTCACGGTTCAAATCCCA
This sequence comes from Corynorhinus townsendii, assembly GCA_026230045.1. NCBI lineage: Eukaryota > Metazoa > Chordata > Mammalia > Chiroptera > Vespertilionidae > Corynorhinus > Corynorhinus townsendii. Next base: position 72,221,995 of record JAPDVU010000008.1, read on the forward strand.
GTAAGGGCCCATGCCTGGGTTGTGGGCTCGATCTCCAGCAGGGGACATGCAGGAGGCAGCCGATCAACGATTCTGTCTCATCACTGATGTTTCTATCTCTCTCCCTTCTTTCTTCCTCTCTGAAATCAATAAAAATTAAAATGCAAGTTCATAATAACTTTAAATGGTAAAAAAAAAAATTCACTCAACACATACTACTACCTTGAACATCCTTCATGTCTAAAATGTTAACATAATAAGTTATCACCATGCCAATTTTAGGAATAAAATTTACTTTCAGACCATCCTTCAAAGAATTATCAGTTTAAGAAATAAGACACAAAATGACTATAAATAAATCACAGAAAATGTTGAGAATAGTTCTATTTATACAGTTTGGAGAATAGATTTAAGTTAGTTGGAGAAATATATCTTATTAGCACAAACCTTTCTAAGTTTAACCATAAATCAGTGGCATGCGAAATCCAATCTAACAACTACTCATTTGGGAGTAGAGGGGCATTATTTAGTAACTAGTAGCCCTGCGCACCAATCCGTGCGCCAGTAGCTCACCAGCAGCTCACCAGTAGCTCTCCGCCACCCGCTTGCAGCTGGCTGCCCCACCCTCCTGCTAATCTGTGATCCAGTCTTTACCCAGTCAGTAATTACGCTTCACGGTGTAATGGCCATTTGAATATTACATCTTTATTATATAGGATAACCAGGGAAGTGTCTCAACCACACTCTGATGCCTCAATAAGTAACATTTTGTCCTTTAACTTTACATTATCTAAATGTGCATTACTGACGTGCTTCATTAACATCAACCCAATTTTCTGAATTTCATTTAGGCTGCTCAGGAGAATTATTTTATTACACATGCTGACAGCAAAAACTACTGTTCAGATATGAGAATAGGCTGACAAATTATTCATAATTCACAAAAGGGGGAGCTTGCATTCATAAGGTTCACTTATTTAAATTACACTCCAGGCAATAAAAGGATGACAGCTTGTATTTCATTAAATCTACACATTTTTCCCAAGATTTTTAGTGTAGTCCAGACAAGTTACTCTTGGCCTCCAATGCTGAAAACAGAAATATTAAAACACTGCCTTAATCCCTACAAATCACTCCAGGTAAGAGAAGGCAGAATCAGTGTACTGCATTAGAAGGAAAAAATTACCTCATTTGGAAGGTAATCTTCTAAACAGGACACTAAAATTAGGTGCAGTCCACCTTGGTACTTGTTTTCAGAGAATGGGATGCTTACAGAAAGAGCTAGACAGGCAACATATTCTTCAATCGCTCTTAGAAATACAGCATAGGCAAAGTGGGCTCTTCAAACAAATATTTCTTTCTAAAGTCTGTTAACCTCCTAAAGGAAGAGTCTGGAAGGATAAAACATGTCCAGCACTCTATCAGCCCTGACAATGTAAAGCTATATACCACAGTCTTAGAAAGAAGTCACCAAAACACTGAAGGATATTGTTATCCTGCTAATGCTCTACAACAGAAGTATGGCTCAATCCAATTTGGTGCCTATTTTTGTAAATACAGTGTTACTGGAGCACAGCTACAACCATTCATTTACATATACATTGTAGTTGTGACAGACAGGGCATGGCCCACAAAGCCTCAAAGATACTGTGGGTTCAGTTCCAGAACACTGAAATAAAGACTCAACATAGCAAAGTAACCTTTTTGCTGGTGGAACCTTGCCTTCAATTTGTAAAACTGCAACACCTCCCTAGCCAGTTTGGCTCAGTGGATACAGCCCTCAGACTGAAAGGTTCCAGATTCGATTTTGGTCAAGAGCACGGACCTCGGTTGCAGACTCAATCCGTGGTCGGGGTACATGCTGAAGACAACCAATCATGTGTCTCTCTCACATCGGTGTTTCTGTCTCTCCCCCTTCCATTCTTTCTAAAAATCAATGGAAAGATTAGCAAAAATAAAAATAAAAATGCAACATCTGTGAAGAACAATAAAGTGAGGTGCAATAAAACAAGGTATGTCTGTATTGACTATCTGGCCCTTTACAGACAAGGTTTGCTGACCCTGTTCTAGAAGATTCTCAATTATATTCCAAGAAATATAGTAAACCCTCAATGTTGCAGACCTCAATTTAATGGACTTTGGATTTAATGGACAAAATTTCTGGTCCGTATGTCCTATGTGAAAATTAACACCCTGTTAATTTTTAAATGCTTTTAACCAAGATTTGCTTATAATTAAATTAACAGGTTTTTTTTGTTATTAATTCACTGTTATTTTTAACAAATTTTAGCAAATAGGACATATGTTGGAAAACACACTGTAGTAATTTTGCTGGCATAAATAAATATTACATATCTACAACTAAATTCTACATACTTAAATCCATGAGTCACTGCTCATAAGCAATGTTTGGCTAATGATTAGCATGTGGTCACACCTCATCATGCGAGATAATTAGTTCTATTGCTCTGTGATGTGACTTTCTGCAGCAGCTTTTTGTGTTTTTGTTTAATATGTTTTTATTGATTTCAGAGAGAGGAAGGGAGAAGGAGAGAGGGATAGGAGCATCACTGATGAAAATCTACTGATCAGCTGCCTCCTGCATGCACCCAACCGGGATCAAGCCCAGAACCCCATGACCTCCTGGTTCATGGGTCAATGCTCAATCACCAAGGCACACCAGCTGGGCTCTGTGGCAGTTTTAATGCAGGCTGGCCAATGTTCAGATATGCGCTAAACCACACCCCAGCCATGTGCATTTGTTCATTCACAGTGACTGGCAAATTCGATACTCCTGTAATTAACCTAGTTATTAATAACAGGAAAGGAACAAAGGAAAGGCCAAATATTATAGGCATGTCATTTGGGCAGCTCTGTCAGGAAGCTACAGTTTAACACTCCCTAGGAAGCAGCCACTAATCTATATCTCCTGAAGATTGCTGGCAGAGGGACTGGACAGGAAGAAAGATAGAAGTATGCCCAGTAAAGTTAGGGGAATTAGCAAAGGTGCTTACTGTCAGTCACACCTGGGAAGAGGTCACTGGCCAAAATGGGCATGGCCACTGCAAGCCTGGGAAGATGTGGGATAACTTAATTTCCTGAACAAAGGAGTTTGCTCTCTCGGCTCTTTGGGGACTCTTGTTGCAGGGCAATGTTCTCTTGGCTCCTCTGCCTACACAATGGACTAATGGACTGTAGATAGCCTACTGCTGAACTAGACCAGCTTGCAACATGGAACAGAAACTCTGGACACTAGCTTTGGTTTTAGCTCTACTGAATCCCCAGTTGTACTTCTTCCAGAACTGGGTTAAGGGAAATGGGACTTTAGAAACTCAGGGATATAATTTCACGCAAATAAAAATCACTCATCCTCCCGTGCAAGTCTCAGAAAATTGTTTTTCTTGAGATATTGTAAGGACTCCACCCCCAGCATTCAGTGGGGAATGGTATACACAACTTACACCAATAACAAATGCACCCAATTACTAGACCTATTCAGTATGAATTTAAAATTACTATAACACATATAGAAAATTTTTCTGTAAAATTAAGCTTTTCATACATATTTAATTTTAATTACACAAACATGTACATAAATACAAACAGGTAAACTAACTAATTTGTTAATTTTTTAACATACACATTCAGAAAATCTCCCCTGAATTAGTCCGTTATGTCAAGGTTTTACTGTACTTAGAAAGCACAGCAGAAGATGGGTATGGTTCCTACAAACAAAATAACACCCTTATCCATTTCCTTCATCCCTTTCTTTTCCTAGAAAAATCACCCCTGTCTTTCCAACCTTCACACTCATTCTAAAATCTGTAGTATTCTTCCAAAATCAAAGAGTGTATGTTTCAGTGATGGTAACTATTAGACTATGAACATTGGTGAAAAAGTGGAAGGGGGCAGAGTGAAGAATAGAGTGGATATCACTTAACCATTCTCCTGTTACAGGCACAACTTGTTTTATTGCGCTTCACTTTACTATACTTCACAGATGTTGTGTTTGTTTTGTTGTTAATCCATGGATATTTTTTCCATTGATTTTCAGAGAGAGTGGAAGGGATAGGGGTGGAAGAGAGAGAGAGAGAAAGGGAAAGAAAGAGAAAGAAACATCCATGTGAAAGAGAGACATCCACTGGTTGCCTCCTGATGGTACCCCAATCCAGGCTTGGGAACCCGTGCTGGGGATTGAACCTGCAACCTAGATACATGCCTTTGACCAGTAATCGAACCCAGTAATATCAGTCCACAGGCCAACATTCTAACTACTGAACCACACTGGCCAGGGCAATGTTGTGTTTAACAAATTAAAGGCAAGAGACTCTTAGCAGCAGCAAGATTACAACTTGCTTTATTAGGATGAATCTGCAATGTCTCTATGGTATGACTATATACTTATTACAATTCCCTTTTTTCTCACAAAAAAGAATAATGTTTTTACACCCCAAACCTAGTTTGCTCCACCTATTGCAATCAAGAGAAGAAAAGCAATCTGTCTCAAATTATACACACAAAATTCTGATTAAGGAAAAAGAAACCTGGATTAGGATGCAGAGTACTGCCTACAGAGCATAGCTGATTACGATAAAGTCTAAATCAATCCCAGGTGCAGAGAGTTTGAGTAATTCAGCAACAGTGAAAACAGTTGCTCAACATCTCTCAAAGATTCAGTCCTCAACCCCTTCAGGACACACCCCTTATGTGGTGGGCATTAGAAATACATCACCCGAATCTCCCACTATGGGGGCGCGGGATGGGCATCTGGCTGACAATGTTAAGCAGTCTCTCCCTAGATTCACCACAGAAAACGCCATGCTTCCCTGGCCTGCTCCCAACAACTGACCACCGCAGCAGTAGGACTGCAGACCCATTCATTCCATCAAGAAGGGAGATTCCTTGAATGGGCAATTTTGGCACCATCTGAAGCTTTCTTTGAACTGTGCTGTAGGCAATGACTCTTCCTACCTGTTCCTCCTTCCTTCCTCTCTCTTTTCCCTCCCTATTTCTGTTCCCTATACTTCACCTTCAACAACAGTTCAAAAAAAAAATCTCCAACTTACTTCATTCCATCTTGGCATCTGCCTCTCAGAGGACCCAAGACCTAGACTATCCCAGTAGTCTCCTACCTGGTCTCCTGGCCTCCAGACCATTTATATGTTCTCTAACTACCCGCCCCCATACCCCCCCCCAAAAAAAAAAAACACACTCCTAATTGCTTCTAGATACAGTCTCTGAGCATGGCCTCTATAAATTTCCTATTGTTGCTATAGCAAATTACCACAAACAGTGACTTAAACCAACACAAATTTATTAACTTACAAATAAGTCCAAAATGAGTCTCACTCAACTAAAGTCAAGGTGTTGGCAGGGCTACATTCTTTCTGCTGGCTCTAGGAGAGAATCCATTTCCTTGCTTTCTCCAGCTTCTAGAAGCTGCTCACTTCCCTTGGCTTGTGGCCACTTTCCATCTTCAAAGCCAGCCAGCAATGAACGGGAAGTCTTCTCACTTCACAGCACTCTCACACTGACTCTTCTGCCTCCCTCATCCACATTAAAGAACCCTTAGGTGATTGATTGGATAATCCAGATCAATAGCCCTATTTTAAGGTCAACTGATTAGCAACCTTAATTACCCCTTGCCATGTAACTTATTCTGGGGATTAGGATTTAGACATATTTAAGAGGCCATTATTCTACCAACAACAGCCTCCTAAACCATTCACAGTCCACCTCCAACCCTCTTCTCCACCCTCATCAATACAGGAACACAAACCACACTCCAAGGAGTATTTTCCCCCCTCAAAGTACACTGTATTCTCCCATCTTTTTTTATTTTCTAATGTTGCTTCCTCCACTTACAATGCCCTTGCCAATATTTTTTACTGGAGAACACATCATTCAAGAACTAGTTCCGAACCAAGATGGTGGCATAGGTAAACACCTGAACTTGCTGCCATGCACAACCACTTCAAAACTACAACTAAAAGACAAAATGGACATCATCCAGAACCACAAGAAGGCTGGCTGAGTGGAAATTTACAACTAGAAAGAAAGAGAAAAGCACACTGAGACTCGGAGGAGCTGTGGAAGTAAAGTCCAGTGGTACGGAGGCGCGAGGGGAAAGAGCTGGCAACTGAGTAGTGGCTGGCTTTTTCAATCCGCAGAGCGACACAAGCTCCCGACTGCTCTGAACTCCAGTTCCGGGCAAGACTCTGGGAACCCAGACTCATGGGGGGGGGGGGGCAGAGGGGGCCAGCAGGCGGAATTCGAGGGCGGCTTTCTCTCAGAGGTGCTTGCAGCAATTACCAGAGACACTGAGACCCGGGGGGCCTCTTAGGGCAGGGCTGACGGAAAGCCATTACTGTTTGCTCTGTCCTGAGACTCCGCCCCATCCAAGCTGTGCTCAGAGTCTTTTGCATATGAATGGCTGGCCTGGTCCTTTGAAAACTAAACCTACCTAACAAGCTGCAGCTGAGTGACAAAGACCCAGAACATCCAAAAGAAGGCCCAAGGCCCCACAGCAGCTTGCATTGCTTCACACCTGGCCCTCATCTGGGCACCTCCAAAACCCAAACAAAGAAGAGGAATCTGCAGATCTCTCAGTAGCTCCTGCTGGGTGGCCTCAGGCAGAGGCTAAATTAGCACCTCCTTGGAGATCCAAGAGCCAGTGTAACCAGGGGTCAGAGTAGGACCATCCAGATTACAACTCCTCAGTTCCATAAGAAACACACTCTGGGGGCAGACTCAGTGAGCACGAAAGCCCCACTGAAGCAAGTCTTGCCCAGTAAGGGTGTCTCCAGCACAAAAGTTCTCCCATCGTAGACACAGCTGATCCTCACAATCAACTGGCCTGGAGATCAATTCCTTCCAGTAATACCAACAACAATCAAGGCTTAACTACAACAAGACTGTGCACACAGCCCACAAAGGGATGCACCAAGAGTATCCACCTCAGGTAAATGGGGAGGCTGAGCCACTGGGTCCTATAGGACACCTAACACACAAAGCCACTCTATCAACTCAGGTAAGCAGCCAAAATGCAGAGACAAAGAAACAGGTCACAAATGAAAGAAATGGAGGAAAGCAAACGACTGGATATAGAGTTCAAAACCATGGTTATAAGGCTTTTCAAGAATTTTCTAGAAAAGGCCGATAAATTTAGTGAGACCCTCGAGGATATGAAAAAAGACCAACTAGAAATTAAGCATACACTGACTGAAATAAAAAAATAATATACAGAGATCCAACAGCAGATTAGAGTATCACAAGAATCAAGTCAAAGAACTGAAATACAAAGAAGCAAAAAACACCCAACTGGAAAAAAGAATCCAAAAATATGAAGATAGTGTAAGAAGCCTCTGGGACAACTTCAAGCATACCAACATCAGAATTATGGAGGTGCCAGAAGAAGAGAGAGAGCAAGATACTGAAAACTTCCCCCACCTAGTGAAAGAAATAGACTTACAAGTCCAGGAAGCGCACAGAACACCAAACAAAAGGAATCCAAAGAGGACCACACAAAGACACATCATAATTAAAATGCCAAGAGCAAAAGACTAAGAGAGAATATTAAAAGCAGCAAGAGAAAAACAGTTAGTTACCTACAAGGGAGCACCCATAGGACTGTTAGCTGATTTCTCAATAGAAACTATGCAGGCCAGAAGGGAGTGGCAAGAAATTTTCAAAGTGATGAATAGCAAGAACCTACAACCAAGATTACTCTACCCAGCAAAGCTATCATTCAGAATTGAAGGTCAGATAAAAAGCTTCACAGATAAGAAAAAGCGAAAGAAGTTCATCACCACCAAACCAGTATTATATGAAATGCTGAAAGGTATTCTTTAAGAAGAGGAAGAAGAAGAAAAAGGTAGAGATAAAAATTATGAACAACAAATACATATCTATCAACAAGTGAATCTAAAAATCAAATGAATAAAAAATCTGATGAACAGAATAAACTGGTGAATATAATAGAATCAGGGGTATATAAAGGGAGTGGACTGACAACCCTCCAAAGGAAAGGGGTGTGGGGGGTGCAGGAAGAGACTGGACAAAAATCATACACCTATGGATGAGGACAGTGTGGGGAGAGGGGAGGTGGTAAGGGCATCGGGTGGGGTGGGAACTGGGTGGAGGGGAGCTATGGGGGGGGAGAGGAACGACTGTAATAATCTGAACAATAAAGATTTTTTTAAATAAATAAATTAAATTAAAATAATAAAATAATTTTAAAAATGAAGTAGTTCCACTCATGGCTACAACCACTGGACAGTTTGCATACTACACAAAGGCCTCTAGAAAGGCTGAGGTGGGGGCTGAAATCCAACCCCAAGCCAGGCCTAAGGCTACAACCACCAGGAGCAAGGGTGCCCAGAAGAAACACATTTTTCCAATTCATCTAGCCAGATAACACAACCTTTTTTCTCTTAATTACACCATCCTCTACACCAGCACTGTACATATTTATTACATTTGTCAAAATGTATCAATCCCACCCACCTCCCTAAGGTCACAAACATGTTTTGTTTTGTTTTGTTTTGTTTTTCATCTATTCTGTCAATTTGTTTCAAAATGTTTCTGAATCAAATTGCTCAGGCTATTAAATACCACCTGTGTACTACAGCAGTGTAACAAGTTTTTTGCATAAATGCTACCATCAGAGGGGTCATACCCTGAGGATCTGCCCCTTAGTTACCTCCAGAATAACAAATCTGCTTTGATGCACTCTGGTATTTATAGCCCTGGCAATTGATTTCACTCTGAATTTTTCTATTGACAAGGTCTTAAAAAAATACTTCTAAGATTTAAAAAACTAAAACAGAATAATAAGGGGGAAAACTGCTCTTTCAATTTAATGAAAAGATTTAAACATCTGTGCACTGCAACACAGTAAGTGTAGTGGGTTGGAGCTCTGGCATCAGACTTAGGCTACCTGGGTTAGAACTTTTACTTTTTCACTTGCTGTTTAAATTATTAAACCTTGCACAAATTATTAAACCTTATTGTGCCTTTAAGTTTCCTCACCTGCATAATGGGAACAATCTCATAGGGTTATTTGTTATTTGAAGATATGGCAAGTCAACACATATAAATGCTTAGTAAATATGAGTAATCTATATATATAAAAGCCTAAGCAACCAAATGACCAAACGACCCATCAACCAGTCACGATGACGCACACTGACCACCAGGGGACAGACACTCAACACACAGGATCGGGATCCCTCCTATCTGGACTGGGCCTGCAGGGGTGGGGCCAAAACCAGCTATCCAGCATTCCCCGAGGGGTCCCAGATTGCGAGAGGGCACAGGCCAGGCTGAGGGACCACACTGATGCATGAATCCGTGCACCAGGCCTCTAGTTTAAAATAAGAAGCCAATGCCCTAACCGGTTTGGCTCAGTGGATAGAGCGTCGGCCTGCGGACTCTAAGCGTCCCAGGTTCAATTCCGGTCAAGGGCATGTACCTTGGTTGTAGGCACGTACCCAGTGGGGGTTGTGCAGGAGGCAGCTGATCGATGTTTCTCTCTCATCGATGTTGCTAACTCTCTATTCCTCTCCCTTCCTCTCTGTAAAAAAATCAATAAAATGTATTTAAAAAAAAAAAAAAAAGAAGCCAAAAAGAATGCACCAGTGTTATCAACTAAAATAAACCCATCTGGAAAAGGTCATCGTGCACCAAACAATATCTAAATACCAGTTCTAAACACCAGCTGAGCACCTACTCAAGGACAAGCACTCTATGACCAGTCTCTGGGGAGAGCAAAGCAAACGTAATGATTGAATCAATGGTCTCTGACCTTCAGAGGTTTATGACCTGGTGGGAGAGTTAACAAAGAAGTTAAAGAAGCCAATCATCACAACCTGGTGATAAATACTGTAATAAAGGTGTATACAAAATGCTACAGAAACACAGCAGTCCTAACTCCACCTGGGGGGAGTGCAGGAAAAGAATTTTAAATCTGAGAGGACAAGTAGATGTCCCTAATGTGGAGGAAGGGGATTTCTCACTGTAGTGGGGACATCCAGTACAAGGACGAGAAGCATCAAAGAGCACGAACAATTCACAAAACTGCAAGCTGTTCTTTCATGTCTACCTATCACAGACTGCTTGCTTTACATACATTATCTCATTTGAGCCTTACAAATAATGGTTAATAATCTCATTGAATGAAGAAACTGAGCTCAGGAACATTAAGAAATGTGGCTAGTCAATACCCAAACTGAGATTTAAACCAGGTCTGTTTGACCACAAATAACTTATTCTTCCACTGGACTAGAGCATGTTGATAAGTTAATTTGTTTAACCATTTTCCTGAAAGTAATTGTGAAGCAAGGAAAAGTTTTGTTCAGGAGTTAAGTGACTGGATTTTCATCTTGGAAAAACATCATTCTAGCAGCAATATGGAGGATAGATTAGAGGGCGAGAAGGCATAAAGGCAAATCCCAACAGTCACCTGTTTTAATAATTAAAGTTCTCCTGGAACTAGTGTACACCCATTTGTTTAAATATTTCCATGGAATCTTTTGTGTTACAATGTCAGAGTTGAGTAGATCCACCCTTCTGACCTGCAAAGCTGAAACCATTCACTACTTGGTCCTTTACAGAAAGTTTGCTGGCCTCTATTATAAGCAATAGCTACTGTAGTAACCAGGCAAGAAATGATGGGGCCTGAACTAAGGCACTGCAGTGGGAATGAAGACACATTTGAGGAATTTAAGATCACCAATGTGACTTAGGGGATATAAGAGTTGTAACAGGGAAATCTCTAGGATTACTCCTAGGTTTCTAGCTCAGCAATCTGCTTAGAAGGTAGACTAAGATGTGGCAGGCTAAATAATGATCCCAAATATGCCCACAGCCTAACCCCTGGAACTGTGAATGTCATCTTATATGGTAAAAGTTACTTCGTACATGTCATTAATAATCTTGAGATATGAAGATTATCCTTGATCATCTGGTGGCCCCAGAAGTGTCCTTATTAAAAAAGAGCACAAGTAGATTTGATACAGAAGAGCAAAAGGCAATGTGTCCAAGTAGGCAGATATTGGAGTGATGCAGCCACAAGCCAAGGAACACCAATAGCCAGCAGAAGCTAAAAGAAGCAAGAAACCCATTTTCCTCTAGGGTCATTTAGTCTGGCCCTGACAAGGCATTAGGAGTGAGTTAATTAAATGTTTGACCAAATACTAGCAGGCTAATTTTTAAGTTGACAATCTTGTATGGTCTGCGAATGTTATAAATATCCAAATAGCCCTTGGCAGAAAAAAGGTTCCCCACTCCTGCCCTAGAGCCTCCAGAGTGTGTGCCCATGATTTCAGATTCCTGGCTTTCAGAATAGTAAGAGAACAATTTTCTGTTGTGTATGGTAAATGAGAACATGGGCCCCTTCCCTTAGGGAAATACAGTGAAGGCCATCAGTATGCGGACTGTGACACCTTGGGAGCCTGGCCAGCTCCTTAGTCAAGAAAACAGCTAGTGTTTTGATCTCACACACGTACCCTTCTCCCTGTATGCCCTGTTTTCTAAGTTTTCTGTACTCTATAAAGCCTTATGTTGGGAAAGTCTGGATGGTGGTGAAACAATAACGCCAGCTGGCCGCCCCATGCAGGCCGTCGAACTTAGCAGTTCAACATCACTGGTGGAAGCTGGTGTGGCAGTAAACTTCACCAGTCAGTCAACCCCAGTGACCATTTAAGTCCTAATAAATCCACATCTTTCACAGCCAGTCCTCCGGGTTACTTCTCTGGGGATCTAAGAACAAACTGCTAAGGTTTTCTGGGACTTCAGCACTTTGCATAACATGTTTTAAGTCCCTGAGGTTGTGATAAATTGTTACAATGGCAATAAGAAATCAATACACAAGACTGAGAATTTAGAAGAAAAAGATAATGAGCTCAGTTTTGGCCTTGTGGCATTTAGGGTATCCTAAGACACAGGTAAAGACATCCAGCACAGTCAGAATAAAAAAGATATGAACTCAGAAGAGCTCTGGGTAGAATACAAGAAGCAGCAGTCACTGGTCCACAAGAACAAACCGTGAGATTACACCAGGGAAAAGAACAGAGTGGGAAGAAACAAAGGCTGAGGCTAAACCCCAGGACAATGTTACTCTTTGATGAAGAGTCAAAATTTACAATCCAGTAGTAATTTACAATGGTTTCTTGAGATGCTATGTATATAGCAGCAGTAGTAATATAACAGCTACTATATGCAATATTTATGTACCAAGCATTGTGCAGAATGCGTTGTATGCATTCTTACTAACTCCCCACAACTTGTAAGGTAAACATTTCTATGCCTTTTATAAACAAAAATAGGGCAGCCAACAGAGTAAGTAACTGGCCCAAAGTCACTCAGTCATCTGATGAACAAAAGCTAGGATTATTAGATCACCATCATCTCAACTCAAAAGCCAAAACACACTCTAGGCTCTCTCTAACCTTACTGTTGATTTAAGGGTTTAAAGAAAAGCTATAGCAGCACAACACATGGTGACTTTAATTCCAGAAATATCCCACATGTTAAATTCCTGATTATATTGCACTAGAAGGGAGCAATCATTGAGAGGCTGAGTGAAGCGGTTGAAGGTCACAGACATGGGAATTAGAGGGAAGGAAAAGAGGGGTACTGACAGCCCCAGGAGCCTGATGGGGGAAGAGGTCAAGAGGTCAAAATATCTACTAGGAAACTCATCTAGGAATATCAGCTACCATGTGGGATGGTAGACACTAGAAACAGACCCGGAGTCTAGTTTTTCTTCCCAGTTCTTGACTGGGGACATAAAGCAAGTAGAGAGAATGAGACAGGCACAGGAAGGAAGATGGATGATGTTGAGGCATGCAAGTCTGGCATGGTGGTTAAAAGCAAAAGCTTGGAATAAAAAAGACATGGGTTTAGGTTCCAATTCCACACCGTCTACTACTAGTAAGCTTGGGACAAGTTTCTTATCTTCTCGGAGCCTCAATGTTTTCACCTGTAAAATGGGGATAAAATCCATATCTGAGATCAAGCCAAAAAATGTGAAACACATGATAAGTGCCTTAAAACGTTGGTGTCATTATTACCGTATTGTCCTTAGCATTATGTATATTCCTGGAATTGTTACAGCGTTAATCTCCCTACCCTTAACGTACCACTGCATTTCCATCTTGACCAAGAACAGTGTGGTGACAGGAGAGCGGCCAGGCCTCACAGGCGGCCTAGGGTGTGACTCCCAGAAGACCACCTGTAGGGCCTCCACAGGGCACCCAGTGTCACCTCTCACCCACTCCCTTCCCCGGCCCAACGGACAACTGGCTGACTCCCCAGGTCCAGTCCCCAGTGACCGGTCCGCACTATCCCCTCTGCAGCCCAGCGCCGCGGCGACACGCAGCCGGTCGCCAGCCCACCCCGCGCGCCTCGGCTGCTGGCCCGCGCCCCTTCCCGGCGCCGGCCTTACCTTCCCGTAGTTCAGCATAAGACGGCTGATAACCTCGCGCTCGACCTGCCACTCGGGCTTCTTCAGCTGCTTCCTCAGCTGCTTCTTTTGACTCTGCTTATGGCTGTGTTTCTTCTTCCAGCGATTGAAGCTCCGCACCGGATCCGGCCGGGCTCCCGGACCCCGAAAGTCGGTAGTTTTGCCCATCACGACGGCGGCGGCGGCGGCGGCGGCGGCGGCGGCGGCGGCGGCGGCGGCGGCGGCGGCGGCGGCGGCGGCCCAGACCACCGCACACGAGACTCCCCAGGCCAGGCGAGAGGACGCGGAACCAGCGTGGGGAAAGTTAGGCAACGGCGCATGCGCGAAACCGGAAGCCCGCCCCCGAGTTTACCCGGGGCACGCGCCGTTGCCGGCAAGGAAAAGCTGGACGGTGATTGGTGAGTTGGGAACCGCAGGGCGGAGCGAAGCAGTCCCGGGAATATGGAAGCAGAGCGTTCTGAGGAAGAGGGCGGGGTTCAGTCCCTACCAGAGCGCGTCGACTCTTTAAATGAGCGCTTCCACAAGGTTGTTGTTACTATGGTTACGGCAGAACTAGTAAACTCCTAAGGCTGTTCACACGTGCGCTGGGTTTACACATCCACAATCTGTAAATGATCATTATAAAACTTGTTTTGCATATTTCGGCCCACAGACCCAAAGGATTTGCCCAAAAATCAAACAGCTAGTTCATAACTTCTGATTTCTATCCACTATAGGGAAGCCTCCCTGGGAATAAAAGGTTTTCCCTTTTTCTGGTCTCAAACTCTGCAGCAGCAGGTAACTGTAGCAGAGGCATACTGAATTTGCATTAACATTCTATTTATGAAGACAAAATGATAACTAAAAGAGTTAAAAGAAACATTGTTGGCTCTTTAAGTGAACTGGCTTTCAATGAGTGGTTTTCTGGCACATTTACCTCGAGTGTGCACAGGTGGGACAGGAAAACAGGGAGGTTAGGTTCAAAGTTCACATGTAGTGTTTGGGCTCTCAAATTCCCTTTTCAACTCCACGTGACTACCCCAACCACATGCCTATCCCTAAACAGAAGAGAGCTTTAGGGGGGTGAGGGTGTGAACTAGAGAATCACCACACTCAGGGTCACTAGATGTGGTATAGAGTAAAGCTCAATAAGGAGAAGTTATATAAAAGTACTAGTACCCCGGTGCATGAAATTCGTGCACATTAAAAGGGAATTAGAGGAAATAATTTAATATTGATATTTGCCCTTTCTCTATAATAGAAGTGTCAGAGATGAAAGAAAATTAGTAAAATGTATATGAAAACCTTCCTCCTGTCAGAGTCTGGGCCTCACCACGGGACCCAGAGCCAAGTCCCCGCCCACCCACATGCGCCTCAAAATCGCGTGAGACCCAGACCCAGCGTGCCCACCCCCCCACATTGGACTAGATCCAGACCCGGCCAGTCCCACCCTTGTCAAGCCATGCCGGGCAGGGGGCATAGCCTCAGGTCCCCTTGCCTGGCGCCAGGACGGGGGGCATACCCTGAGGTCCCCCAGCCCAGACCAGGGTGGGGGGCATGCCTTGAGGTCCTCCATCAAGCCCTGCCAGGTGAGGGACATGGCCTGAGATTCCCCTGTCAAGCCCCGCTGGGTAGGGGAGGCAGCCTGAGGTCCCCTGTCAAGCCCTGCCTGGTGGGGGAGAGCTTAGCCTCCGATTCCTGCTGATTGCTCATTAAGGCTCCTTATGGGAACTTGGCCTCAGCTGTGGGTGCAGCCATCTTTTGTCAGCCATCTTTTGTCATCTTTTGTGACAGAGTGATGGTCAATTAGCATATTCCCTCTTTATTAGTTAGGATAGATTAGAATGTTAGACAAAGGTATATTTTTTACAGCACCTATATTTAAATGTATTTTCTCAGTACTAATTTGGCATTACTCTTTTGGTGTTGGATTTTATATTTTAAATCATTTAAAAATATATCTCTAGGAAACTACATAATAGGAATAGAAAGCTTAATGAAGTATTATTAGGCAAACATTCTTGTAACTACCACCTAGGTCATGAAATAGAGCTGTGCCCTCCATTCCCTCACAATATTTTGAGCTCTTCTTTCTGTTCTGGCACCTCAAGACATTCTAGACTAATCCAGTGATTTCTCTGACCTATCCCTAAAATAAGCTATGTCTCCAAATAACTCTGGTTCATTTGATTAAAAAAAAAGAAGTATTGCCCTTACCGGGTGGCTTAGTTGGTTGGAGGGTTGTCCCGCACACTAAAAGTTTTCTGGTTTGATTCCAGGTCAGGGCACATACCTAAGTTTTAGGTTCAATCCCAGGTTGGTCTCAGGGTCTACGGGAGGCAACTGACTGATGAGTTCTCTCTCTCTCTCTTCCTTTCTCTCTAAAAATATCAATAAAAACATGTCCTTTGGTGAGGATTAAAACAAAAAAGTATTTACAAACAGAGATCTGGTTGACAGTTATGCTCATCATTACTGGGGTATCATTGTTTTTATGCTTTTTCAAAAAAAAGACTCTTTTTTTAAAAAGTTTTAAAGTACTGGAAGAAATTAAAGTCTTTTCAGAGTTTTAGAGACATAGGTAAATTGAAGCATTATGATAAACAATCACAACTATGTAGAAATTTACAACACAAACTAACTGATGAAGAGTATTAAATGAGATACCAATGTGCAAGGAACTAATATTACATCCCCCCCCCCAAATTTAGTATAGGGCCTACCCCCACAGAATTGTTGCCTCTATTTTTAGTAGCAGTTAACAGGAACATTTCCAAATCCTTTTCTGCCCGTTGGGAGTGGTGTGCATAGTGGTCATGGTAGTGGAGAATGAGTCTCAAAATTCAAATGTGTTAAAAACTACTTAATGTCCTCAATGTCCCAACTGAAAGCCTGTCTAGGGCTCATTTCAACAGAAAATAAGTTATTGGAGCAAATAAGCATGGAAACCATTCTAAAGATGTCGTTTTATTCAGTTAAGGTATGAACAATTTAAATTCCAAATTATTAAATCCTAATGACTTTGGAATGTAATATTGAGTTTTTAATTGTGATAAAAACTTTGAATTTTCTATTATAAATTTTATTTATATAACAAACAAAATGACTTCTATTAAGAATTCTATTTCATTATCTTAACTAGAGGCCCGATGCATTATCTTAACTACTCGTGCAAGAGTAAGCTTTCCTTACCCTGGCTGCCGCCACCAGCTTCCCTCTGGCACCTGGAACCTGGGTTTCCCTCTGGCCGCCAGCAGGCACCCGGGACCTGGGCTTCCCTCGCAGCCCCAGCTTCATCCAGAAGGACATCCGGTCTAATTAGCATATTACACTTTTATTATTATTATAGATGGTTTTGTTTTCATTCATAGATACAATGCCTTATCTTTCTAAAATGTTAATAATAATTTTTTGAATATTTCTTTTGCTCTCTGCTTGGTTTATTAGTTTTAGCTCCCAGCTCTTAAGTTAAAAAATTTCTTCAAGTGTTTGGTGATCTTTGGTTATCTATATATGTTAAAGCTTAAGCGATCGAACGACCAAATGACTGAATGACCAGTCGACAGGTTGCTATGATGCGCACTGACTACCAGGGGCAGACACTCAACCCAGGAGCTGCCCCTGGTGGTCACTGTGCTCCCACAACCAACCTCCCGCAGCCGGCCGGCCAACCTCCTGTGGTCCCTCTCCCCCTGGCTGGCAGGCCCCAATCACCCTGATAGGGACTGGGCGAGACAGCCCCAATAGGCCCCAATTGCCAGCCAGGCCGAGGGACCTCACCCATGCACAAATTCATGCACCGGGCCTCTAGTTCTTTTATATTTGAGTTAGGCTGATTAGAAACAATGGTGCATGGAAGAGCTGTTATATTTACGTATTTCTCTTAGAGCAGTAGAGATGAAATTCATTCCATAGAGATAAATTTTCCAGGTTTGGTTGTTTATTTATTTTTTCTTAACTGTCTGAGGCATATATATGCCTGACTGCTTCAGCTTTAGGAGAAAAATGAGAGTTAGACCTGAGAGCCTCATTGTTCTGTATATATCCCTCACAAAAATTAAAAACAGTTAAATATACATAAAATTTACTGTTTAAACGTTTGTAAGTGTACAGTTCAGTGGCATTAAATACATTCACATTGTTGTGCAACCAATCTCCAGAACTCTTTTCATCTTACAAAACTGAAACTGTATACCCATTAA
The DNA here is from genome assembly GCA_026230045.1 of Corynorhinus townsendii. Classification (NCBI taxonomy): domain Eukaryota; kingdom Metazoa; phylum Chordata; class Mammalia; order Chiroptera; family Vespertilionidae; genus Corynorhinus; species Corynorhinus townsendii. The sequence goes on from JAPDVU010000008.1 coordinate 72,239,620, forward strand.
ACAAAAACTCCCCTTTCCCCCTTCCTCCGGCCCCTGGCAACCACCATTCTACTTTCTCTGTGATTTTGACTACCCTAATTATTTCATGTAAGTGGGATTATACAGTATTAGTCTGTGGGCACTGGTTTCATTCACTGAACATAATGTTCTTAAGGTTCTTTCACATTGTAACATTGTCAGAATTTTTTTTCTTTTAAAGGCTGAATAATATTACATTGTATTCCTGGATAGACACTTGGCAATTGCAAATAATGCTGCTATGAACTTGGGTGAGCAAATATCTTTTCCAGATCCTGCTTTCAATTCTTTGTATATATATCCAGAAGTAGAATTGCTGGATCATATGGTAGTTCTACTTTTAAAATTTTTGTGGATGTATTAAAAAAAAATTTTTTTTAGATTGATTTCAGAGAGGAAGGGAGACAGAGAGATACTAGTAGAAAACATCAATGATGAGAGAGAATCATTGATCAGCTGCCTCCTGCATGCCCCACACTGGGGATCAAAGCCACAACCCAGGCATGTACCCTGATTGGAAATTCAACTCTGACATCTTGGTTCATAGTTGGACGCTCAATTACTGAGCCACACCTGCCAGGCTTGTGGATATATTTATACTTATTTTTAATTATTCCTCACCCGATGATATGTTGTTATTGGTTTTTATTTTATTTTTGTTAATCCTCACCTGAGCATATTTTTCCATTGATTTTTAGAGAGAGTGAAAGGAAGGGGAGACACACAGAGAAACATTGACATGACAGAGACACATCAATTGGTTGCCTCCTGCACTGCGACCAGGGCCAGGGATTAAGCTTGCAACTGAGGTAAGGACCCTTGACTGGAATCAAACCCTGGGCCCTTCAGTCAACAGGCTTATACTCTAACTAAGCAAAACCCACGAGGGCTGATTTTTAGAGAGAGGAAGGGAGACCTCAATGTGCACCCCCAGTGCTGGATCGGGGGAACTCAGACTGTGCCCCCACCAAGCAGGGCTTGATGGGAGACCTGAGGCTGCGCCGCCCCCCCCCCCCCAGCCTGGCGGGGCTTGACGCTCAATGCAGGAGGAGAAACCACAGGCATGGAAACATGAAACAGACTGACGAATCTCAGAAGGAAGGGGGAGGGAGGAGGGTGGGATGAGATCAACCAAAGATCTTAAATGCCTATTAGAGGCCCGTTGCATAGGTTCATGCACTGGTGGGGTCCCTTGGCCTGGCCTGTGGGGATCAGGCTAAAACTGGCTCTACAACATCCCCCGAGGGGTCCTGGATTGTGAGAGGGCGCAGGCCAGGCCGAGGGACCCCACCGGTGCATGAATCTGTGCACCAGGCCTCTAGTCTTTAGATAACTAATCATTTAAAATATCGATAATTTATAAAACATCGTGGCTTACTGCCTCTAATTGAGTATTAACAAGATAGCATCAACTGGACTTTCATATCATATATTTTATGATTTCATAGTTAAGTAAATGTTGCCCTGGCCAGTGTTTCTCAATGGTTAGAGCATTGGTCCATGGACTTTCTGTTTGATTCCAGGTATACATTTTTCACTGTCATAAATTTTACACTATTGTCAGAAGTATTTTTGGCATTTATTTTGACTTTGGTCTTCAGTGCATATTTTATTGCTTTTGCTTTTGCAGAGAAGTAATTGAACAAGATAGTGCCAACATGTTATCCTGATATAATGAGATCATCATTGTCATCTTAAATCATGAAGATTTCTCCATTATACATTATTTTGGTTTCTGCTCTGTGTTTCTAAGTAGTCTACTAACTATGTAGATCAATTAGATTATTCCCCAGTTATATCATTTGCTGAGCAAAATCTATGTTCATATATATAGAAGTATAGGATTTTAGAAATCCACAAATCTTACAATAATTGTTATCTATTCTACACGGGGTCTATGAAAATTGTAACTAAAACAATGGAGAAATATTTAGCATATCTTGCCTTATTCAAATGGTTCAAATTATTTATTCAATACAGCTACAATAGTGTTAATTATTTGGTTTTATATTTTACCCTCTAAGTATCAGATATCATCGCAATTCCACAGCACCAATAGACACATATACCTTCCAAATCAGATTTCAGTTTTGAATAGTTAGTACTTTGCTGATGTGCTCTTTTTTTAAAATATTTTTTTATTGATTTCAGAGAGTAAGGGAGAGGAAAAGATAGAAACATCAATGATGAGAGAGAATCATTGATTGGCTGACTCATGTACACCCCCCACTGGGGACCAAGCCTGCAGCCCAGGCATGTGCCCTGACCTGGAATAGAACTGTGACCTCCTGGCTCATAGGTCAATGCTCAACCACTGAGCAATACCAGCTGGGCTGATTTGCACTTTATGGTTTCTATGAACATGTGGTAAATGCCAGTTTTTGCACCCATTTGTAATCTAAACTTGATTTTTTGTTTTTCATCTCAATAATATATTCTACTTAATCCATCATATCCATGTGGTAACAGATTAATGGCTTCCAAAGATGTCCACATCCTAATTTTCTTTTCTTTTATTAAATCTTTATTGTTGAAAATATTACATAGGTCCTCCCCCTCCCCCCCCCCCATTAACCTATTCCAGCCTGCTCTCTTCTCCTTCCTAGCTCCCCCACTTCTGCCCGCCAAGGCCCTCACCATCCCATTGTCTATGTCCATGGGTTATGCATATATGCATACAAGTTCTTTGGTTGCTCTCTTCCCACCCACCCTACCTTGCCTTCCCTCTGAGGTTAAACAGTGTGTTTATGCTTCTATGTCTCTGGGTCTATCTTTGATCATCAGTTTATTTGGTTCATTAGATTTCACATATGAGTGAGATCATATGATATTTATCTTTCTCTGACTGGCTTGTTTCGCTCAGCATAATATTCTCCAGGTCTATCCATGCTGTTGCAAATGGTAAGAATTCTTTTTTTTTTTAATTGCTGTGTAGTATTCCATTGTGTAAAGGTACCACAGTTTTTTTTTTTAATCCACTCATTTGTTGAAGGGCACTTAGGCTGATTCCAAATCTTAGCTATTGTAAATTGCACTGCTATGAACATAGGGTTGCATATATTCTTTCTGATCAGTGTTTCTGGTTTCTTAAGATATATTCCTAGAAGGGTGATAACTGAGTCAAATGGGAGTTTTATTTTTAAGTTTTTGAGGAAACTCCAAACTGTTTCATAATGGGTGCACTAGTCTGCATTCCTACCAACACTGTACTAGGATTCCCTTTTCGCCACAACCTCACCAACACTTGTCTTTTGTTGATTTGTTGATGATAACCATTCTGACAGGTGTGAGGTGATATCTCATTGTTGTTTTGATTTGCATCTCTCAGGTGATTAGTGACTTTGCATTTTTTCATATGTCTCTTGGCTTTCTGTATGTCCACTTTGGAGAAGTGTCTGTTTAGGTCCTTTGTCCCTTTGTTTAATTAATTGGATTGTTTGTTTTCATTTTGTTAAGTTGAATGAATTCCCTATGTATTTTTTAGATTAACCCTTTATCGGATGTATCTATGGCAAATATATTCTCCCATGTAGTGGGCTCTCTTATTATTTTGTTGATGGTTTCTTTTAAAGTGTAGAAGCTTTTTATTTTCATATAGTCCCATTTGTTTATTTTCTCCTGAGTTTCCATTGTCCTAGGAGGTGCATTGGTAAACATATGCTACAAGAGATGTCTGAGATTTTGGTGTCTATGGTTTCTTCTGGGACTTTTATGGTTTCATGTCTTACATTTAAGTATATTATTCATGTTGAGTTTATTCTTGTGTATATTGTATGTTATTGGTATAGTTTCATTTTTTGCATGTATCTGTCCAATTTTCCCAGCACCATTTATTGAAGAGACTGTCTCTGCTCCATGCAGCTGTTGCCTCCTTTGTCAAATATTAATTGAGCATAGTGGTTTGGTCCTTTTTCTGGGTTCTCTGTTCTGTTCCATTGATCTATTAGTCTATGCCTGCTCTTGTGTCAGTACCAGGCTTTTTTGAGCACAGGGGCTTTATTGTATAACTTGATATCTGGTATTATGATCCTTCCAACTTTGTTCTTCTTTCTCACGATTGCTGTGACTATTTGGTGTCTTTTTTGATTCCATATAAATTTTTGGAGTGTTTGTTCTAGGTCCGTGAAGTATGGTGTTAGTATTTTAGTAAGGATTGAATTGAATCTGTAGATTGCTTTGGGTAATATGGACATTTTTATGATGTTGATTCCACCAATCCATGAACATGGTATATTCTTCCACTTGTTTATATCTTCCTCTATCTCTTTTTTCAGCATTCTATAATTTTCTGAGTACAGGTCTTTTATTTCCTTGGTTAAGTTTATTCCTAAGTGTTGGAGACCAGGTGTAAGCTGACAAGGTCCTTGCACCTGAAGGGACTAGCAAGGCTGGGTCCCGTACCCACACAGTTTTCCCAGGCTTGTTTGGATGGCGGTTATCAGTAGAATGAGAGCAACCTTTCATAGCTTACCAAGAAGTCTGTAACTATTTACTGAGATTTGCTGTACTGAGAATTTGTCCTTCTGCTCTGTCTCTCCCTTAGAGATTAAGAGGAACAAAGAATACATTCCTCTTGACAGTCCTCCTATTCAGAGTTTTGTATACAAAAGGCATTACGCAGTTAATAAAGCTGCTGCAGTCTGTCAATGACCTGCAGCCCTCCCGATCCAGCTCTCCTGTCTTTCTTTCTTTTCTTAATTCCCACCTCCCTACCTCAGCCCGGTTCACCTGTCAGGCCCGGCCCTGACACCTAAGTATCTTATTTTTGTTATTGTTGTAATGGTAAATGGGATTGTTTGTTTTAGTTTCTCTTTCTGAGAGTTCACTATTGGTGTATAAAAATGCTATGGATTGCCCTGACCCATGCGGCTCAGTGGATAGAGCGCCGCCCTGCAGACTCAAGGGCCCGGGTTCGATTCCAGTCAAGGGCATGTACATTGGTTGTGGGCACGTCCCCAGTAGGGGGTGTGCAGGAGGCAGCTGATTGATGTTTTTCTCTCATCGATGTTTCTAACTCTATCCCTCTCCCTTCCTCTCTGTAAAAAATCAATAAAATAAAATTAAAAAAAGAATAAAATAATTTATAAAAAATAAAAATAAAAATGCTATGGATTTTTGGGTGTTAATTTTGTATCCTGCTACATTGCCAAATTCATTTATTAAATCTAGTTTTTTGGTGGCATCTTTAGGGTTTTTTATGTATAGCATCATGTCATCTGCAAATAATGAGAGTTTTACTTCCTCCTTTCCAATTTGGATGCCTTTTATTTCTTCTTCTTGTCTGATCACTCTGGCCAGGATTTCCAGTACTATACTGAACAAGAGTGGTGAAAGAGGTCATCCCTGTCTTGTTCCTGTTCTTAGGGGAAGTGGTTTCAGTTTTTGCCCATTGAGTATGATGTTGGCTGTAGGTTTGCCATATAAGGCTTTTATTATGTTGAGGTATGATCCCTCTATTTCCACTTTGCTGAGAGCTTTTATCAAAAAAGGGTTTTGGTTTTTGTCAAATGCTTTTTCTGTGTCAATTGATATATGATCATGTGATTTTTGTCTTGCAATCTGTTTATGTGCTATATCACATTTCTTGATTTGTGAATATTGTACCAGCCTTACATCCCCAGAATAAATCTCACTAGGTCATAGTGTATGATCTTTTTATTGTATTGCTGTATCCAACTTGCTAAAATTTTGTTGAGGATTTTAGTGTCTATGTTCATCAGAATGTTGGCCTGTAGTTCTCTTTCTTTGTAGTGTCTTTATCTAGCTTTGGAATTAGGGTGACACTGACCTTATAGAAAGATTTGGCAAGTGTTCCTTCCTCTTGAATTTTTTGGACTAGTTTGAGGAGGATAGGTGTTAGTTCTTCCTTGAAATTTGATAAAACTCCCATATGAATCCATCTGGGCCAGGGCTTTTGTTTGCTGGGAGCTTTTTTTAATTACTGTTTCAATTTCATCAGTAGTTATTGGCCTTTTCAGGTTTTCTGATTTTTCCAGCTTGAATTTTGGAAGGTTGTATTTTTCTAGGAATGTGTCCATTTCATCCAGATTGTCCCACTTATTGGAATAAAGTCATTCATAGTATCTTTTTATGATCCTTTGTATTTCTGTGGGTTCAGTTGTTTCTTCACCACATTCATTTCTGATTTTATTTGTGTCCTTTTTTTGTTTCCTGGTGGGTCTGGCTAGAAGTTCATCAATTTTATTTATCCTTTTGAAGAACCAACTCTTGATTTTATTGATCTTCTGATTGAGTTTTATTTTTTCTCTATGTTACTTATTTTCACTCGGATCTTTATTATTTCTTTACTTCTACTTATTCTGGGCTTTTCTGGTTGTTCTCTTTCTAATTCTTTAGGTGTTAGATAACTTATGACCAGTTTTTCTTATTTTTTTGAGGTAGGTCTATGGTGCTATGAACTTGCCTCTCAGGACTGCTTTCACTGTGTCCCATAGATTTGGGATTGCTGTGTGTTCATATTCATTTGTTTCCAAGATGTTTTTTATTTCTTCTTTGATCTCTTTGGCAACCCATTCATTGTTTAATAGCATGCTATTTAGCCTCCATTCATTTGATTGTTTTTGAGCATTTTTATTGTATCTGATTTCTAATTTCATGCCATTGTGGTCTGAGAAGATTCTTGATATTATTTCAATATTCTTGAATTTGTAGAGACTTGGCTTTAACCTTGATCTTTTTCATTCATTGACAGTTTTTAATAAAAACAGAATCCTTCAAGGTATAATAAATAAATCAGAATCTAGAAATATTTTAATTTAGATTTTTTTGGCTTGTGGTAGATAGTTCACAAAAGGAATGATCTATTATTTAATATTCAAGTTTCATAGCCATGTAACTGATATGTATATTTTTCTCTTCCAATATTTCCTCTAAATTCATATGTTATGGTTGAGATAAAGTTCAGTAAATTTCCCTGCTCTCAGCTCTACATTCTGATGAAATTATTGACTTTTTTCCTAGTATTCCCTATATTTTCTCCAGAAAAAATGCATTCAATGATCCAAATAATATTATTTTTATTTTCCTCAATAATGACTTTATGTTTTTGTTGTCTGATTCTTTTAATTTTAAAAATTATTTTCAAATGTCCCGTGAGAAGTTATATACTAGGTGTACCAGTTAATAATGCAGGTATTTTTCAATAGATGGAGTTACACATATGTTGATATATATGCGATTTGATATGTATACTGTTTTGTTGTATTGACAACAAGCTTCAAAACTTCATATGTCAAATTTGCTGAAGGTGTTAACATCATAGATATTTTTACACTTAAAAATGTCGAATTTTGTGCCAAAAAAAAGAGCATTTGCGGGAAGTTTTAATTACTTTATTTTGAAGAAAAAGTTATCGTATATTTCTGGAAGCTTATGGTGAACATGCTCCATCTCAAGATACTTGTGAACGCTGGTTTAAACGCTTTGAAAATGATGATTTCGATGTGAAAGACAAGGAACGTCCAGGTTAACCGAAAAAGTTTGAAGACCAACAATTTCAAGCATTATTGGATGAAGATGTGTGTCAAACTCAAAAACAACTTGCAGAAAGATTAAACGTTGCTCAGCAAACAATTTCCGATCGTTTATAAGCAATGGGAAAGATTTTAAAGGAAGGAAAATGGGTGTCACATCAACTGAACGAAAGACAAATGGAAAACTGCAAAGTCATCAGTAAAATGTTGCTTCAACTGCACGAAAGTCATTTTTGCATCAAATTGTGACTGGGATGAAAAGTGGATTTATTTTGAGAATCACAAATGCACAAAATCACGGGTTGATCCAGGTCAACCATCAACATTGACTGCAAGGCCAAATCGCTTCAGAAAGAAGACAATGCTCTGCATTTGGTGGGATCAGGAAAGTGTGGTGTATTATGAGCTTCTAAAACCAGGTGAAACCATTAATACTGATGGCTACCGACAACAAATAATCAATTTGAACCACGCTTTGATCATGAAACAACCAGAATGTGCCAGAAGACACGGCAAAGTAATTTAGCTTCATGATAATTCACCATCACACACTTCAAAACCAGTTAAAGACACGTTAAAAGATCTTGCCTGGGAAGTATTAACCCACCTGCCATATTCACCAGCCCTTGTTCCTTCAGATTACCTCTTGTTCCCATCAATGGCACATGCACTTTCTGAGCAGCACTTCAAAACATATGAAGAAGTTGAAAATTGGGTCTCTGAATGGTTTGCCTCAAAACAAGAAAAGTTCTATTGCGACGGTATCCACAAATTACCCGAAAGATAATGTATAGCTAGCAATGGACATTACTTTGAATAAAGCACTTTGGATGTTTCTCTTGAAATTATCATGTTTTCTTTGATTACAAAATCAGCCATTATTAACTGGTACACCTAGTAATATCTTAGTTTTGTGTTTTATCTCAGAATTTGTAAAAATTTGAAACCATATATACAAAAATGTTGCTAAATTTTAAGAGTAATTACTGTTGCCTTAATAATTTTTCATAAGAGCTAGAAACAACCCTAGCTGGTTTGGCTTAGTGGATAGAGCATTGGCCTGCAGACTGAAGGGTCCAGGTTCAATTCCAATCCAGGGCACATGCTGGGTTGTGGGCTCGATCCCCAGTAGGGGGTGCAAGCAGGAGGCAGCCGATCAATGTTTCTCTCTCACCATTGATATTTCCATTCTCTCCCTCTCCCTTCCTCTCTGAAATAAATAAATATATATTTTAAAAAAGAGAAAAAACAAAAACAAAAACAAGAAACAAGTGCTTTTACAATAATTACCTAGATATTTCTAAATTATTTGTTTTGCCTGGAGGATCGGGATTTTTTCCTTTTTCTTTCTTTCTTTCATTTTTTTTTAACAAATCTTAAAAGTGTTACTAAGATATATCTTAGAGTTAACTGTTACATGTCAATTTTTTCCCTAAGCACACAAAGGACCTCTTCAATAATAGCCATTTTGCCTGGCCAGTGAACCAGAAGGTCACGGTTCAATTCCCAGTCAGGGCACATGCCCAGGTTGTGGGCTTGATCCCCAGTGTGGGGCATGCAGGAGGCAGCCAGCCAATCAATGCTTCTCTCTCATTTTTGAGGTTTCTCTCTCTCTCTCTCTCTCTTTCTCTCTCTCTCTCTCTTTTTCTTTCCCATCCTCTCTGAAATCAATAAAAATATATATTAAAATAATAATAATAGCTCTTTGGTTAAGCCTTTTCTGCTCTCTATACTGTAATTGCCTCTTTATATTGTTACTGAAATTAAATGCTGTTTAATTTCAAGAGAGTCCCACAAGATCTAAATAACTTAGCCTGAAGAATCTAAAAGGTAACCCATCCCAGTCCTCGTGTCTTACAAAAACGGAAAATAATTTTTGGTAAATCCATTCAACTGTATGTAAGTTTTTTATTGGAAAGGAAATCAATAATACAATAAAGCATATGTTTATTCAAGTAATTAAATACCTTTTTGTTTCTTTATGACGTTGATATAATAGCCTGAAGTAATCCTTTGGATACACTACTTCTCTGAAATTTTAGAGGTTGCTGCTTAAATTGGTTCCAGCTTTTTTGACTCATACCCTCTCAAACTTGGCAGGGCCAACATGCAACCACCTTAATCCCAAAGTGTAACCTCTCTGAAACTTTGAAGAACAACAAATAACCTTTACCTAGCTGGCTAATACACAGAAACTAGAAGGCCAAGAGGTTTAGCCTGACACAGCTACTGTGTTGCTAACTACTGCCAGGAGTCATGAATCAATTAAGTTTGGCTTTGTACATCTTTGTTCATTCATTTATCTTATTTTTTGTGGGTTCCTACAACGTGCTTGATATTGTTAAGCCTCAAGAATACAAAAATAAATAAGAAATTGTCCTTGCCTCAAGGAGTTTATAATCTAGTATGATGGTCTCCAAAGTTGGCTGCATAAGAATCACATGGGGGTAATGGGGGAATAAGGACACATATGTAAGACCTTAATCAATAAAGAAATTAAAAGATTCACATAGGAATTTTTTAAAAATAGTGCTTCCTGCCCTAGCCAGTTTGGCCCAGTGGATAGAGTGTTGGCCTGCAGACCAAAGGGTCCCGGGTTTGATTCTGGTTAAGGGCATATACCTCAGTGGCAGGCTCCTCCCCGGCCTGGGCCCTGCTAAGGGCACCTGCAGGAGGCAACCAATCGATGTGTTTCTCTCACATCAATATTTCTCTCTTCTCCACTCTCTAAAAATCAATGGGAAAATATCCTCGGGTGAAGATTAAAATAGTACTTCCTTAGCTTTACCCCAAAATATTCTGATTCTGCAAGTATGAAACAGAGACTAAGCAATTCTGATATGATCAGCAGATGAACTGGTCTGCAGATTGCCTTTTAGGAACCTCTGGTTAAATCATAATTAATCATAGTAATTGAAGCTGGTTAAAATTACATATTTTAAATAAGTTATAGTTTAATGCACTAAAATTAAACCATAATAAAAACTATAAAAGATTAGGAAAATAGTAGTGAATTAGTAAATAAAGCTTTCATACGCTCTTGATTCCTATTTGAGCCATAGATAATACTAAGCCAAACAAAACCACCTCCACTCACTAACGTTATCAATAAAAATTACTGTGGCTCTCACATAAGGATTCTGATCAAGAGATCTACTAGTAAAAAATATTTGAAGACTCATACCCTTAGCATTTATCTGAGATAAACTAAACTTCTACCAGTTTTCACTTAGTGAAGGAATAAGAAATTCCAGATAGTTCTTTTTAGTTCATTGCAGGCCAGCAGGTGGCAGCATAGGATCACATGATAGTTGTCTCTTGGGGTTACTGTAAATCAAATTTGGCCTGAGTTTTTATGTCCACCAAGTAGTAGGTTTAGCTTATCTGCTTTTAGAACATGATTTACAATTAGTCCTCCTCAAGTTCTCTGGAATACTTTTAAAATCTTTCTTTCTCCACCATGTTTTTTCAATTGAAAGCAAATGATTGCTAACATTTTTTTGAGCATCTAGTAATGGCTGATTCTAAGAGTGAGGCAAGAAATAGATAAGATGAGCCTGGGGTATTTTGTAAGATCAGAAAGTAAGCAAGTACTCAAAACACAAAACAAAAGAAAACAAAATCCCACAATAATGGGATATATCAAAGGACTATAGGAGCCAACCAAAAGAGCTACCAATAGCCAAAGCTAGAAAAAGTTGAGCAACAAAATAAATAAGGCACTATTGGATAGTAACCCAAAGTATAAAATAAATATGCAGGAATCCATTCTGATGTAAATACATGATTGAATAAATAAATAAATAGGGAGGGGAATAAAAAATGTCCCATGCAAAAGAATTTTAAATTATGTATGCAGATACTTATCATTAAAGAGATGGAACATAACTCTCCACCCCTTAAGTCTAAACTGTGCATATTGACTTTCTCCCAAAATGTACAGTATGAAAAGGGAGTTTAAAAAGGGTAACTCTACAGTGAAAGAACCTGATAAACACCACCTCCTCCAGGTGATCAAGATCAACAGCAACAACGAAAACAGTTAACAGCAATAGTGGTAAGTTACACTGAGAGTAGGTACCCTTGATATAAGGTTATGAAAATAGCACTTTATTCCTATGCTCTTCCTCCCCAAAACACATTGCTTTGATCCAATCATGAGAAGAACATCAATAGAATCCAAATTGAAGAAGTCTACCAAATATTTCACTAGTAATCCTTAAAACTGTCAGATCACCAAACCAAGGAAAGTCTGAGATGCTGTTACAGCCAAGAAGAACTTAAGGAGACATGCTAACTAATTGTAAATTAGTTAGCTATATTCTAAATTGGTATCCTCGATAGGATCCAGAACAGAAAAAGAACAATAGACATTCATTGAGAAAATCTGAATAAAGTACATACTTTAGTTAATAATAAAGTATCAAGCCCTAGCTGGTTTGGCTCAGTGGATAAAGCATTGGCAAGCACCCTGAAGAGTCCCAGGTTTGATTCCAGTCAAGGGCACATGCCTGATTGTGGGCTTAATCCCCAGTAGGGGGCATGCAGGAGGCAGTTGATCCATGATTCTCTCTCATTGAGGTTTCTATCTCTCCCTCTCCCTTCCTCTCTGAAATCAATTTTTAAAATATTTTAATAAATAATAAGGTATCAATATTGTTTCATTAATTGTGACAAATTTACTGAAGATATCAATTTTAATTGATTTTAGAGAGAGAGAAAGGGCAGGGGAGAGAGAGAAACATCTATTTGTTGTTCCACTTATTTATGCATTCATTGGTTGATTCTTGCATGTTGCCCTGCCAGATGATCCAACCTGCAACTTTGGCATATCGGGACCACACCCTAGCCTATCAGGGTTCAGAAGATATCAACAACAGAGGAAACTGAGTGTGGGGTATATAAGAACTCTGTGCTATCTTTGCAATAATTCTCTAAATCTAAAACTTTTCTAATATTTCAAATTTATTTTAAAAGTTTTTATCAGAATTTGCACATGCATCAGTAAATTATCCTAAATATCTCAAGGTAATAATACTTTAATTGAACCTCTGAAACTGAATGCCTTTAATCTACAAGGGAAAAAGGATATTCTAAATGCAAGGATGCATGCTAGCATAAGTTTGCATGTCTGCATTGATCAGTGTGTTTTGCTAGTCATCCGCAATACAAGCAAACAGAAATTATCATTAGTTATGCAAATCTTGTTTTAGAATCTGCATGCCTGCCAGTGTCCCTGACTTTAACTGTGTAAGAGTTTGAACTAGAAATCATGGGCCTAATACTGTCAAGTGCCCATATGTCTTTAAATTCTTTCTTTCCAAAAATGTTTGCTTGCCTCCCCACAAAGAACCTAGCAAACTCCTTGCAATATCTTTTCGTCCATGAATTTATTTACTTATTTGCAGCTTACTATCTATATATATAAAAGCCTAAGTGACCATTACAACCGGTTGACCAAAAAGCCGGTCAACCAGTCACTATGACCTGCATTGACCACCAAGGGCAGATGCTCAATGCAGGAGCTACCCCCTGGTGGTCAATGAGCTCCCACAGCCAACCTCCTGTGGTACCCCTACCTCCCATCTGACTGGCCCTGATTGGCCCCAATCACCAGCCAGGCCAGGGGAACCCCACCCATGCACAAATTCATGCACTGGGCCTCTAGTAGAAAATAAGAGTTTACCCAAAGTGCTCTCCTAAGAATTAGGGACTAATATAATTTCATGTGAAGATGATCTGCCTCTTTTGTTTGATGTTTAATGTTTACATGATATCAGATAAACACTTAACTTATCTGAGTCTCATAGAAATCTTAGAAACAACTTCCTGGGGTTTACAAATAAATGAGGTGGTAGAAATCAAAGGCCAATCAATCAAATTAACCTCCAAGGGCAAGTCTAATGTGAGCCCTTCTGAATATATATATATATTTTTAATTATGTTCAGAAGGCCCATGATTTCTAGCTCATCTCCATTCTTTTGAAAGCAGGGAAAATGAGTTTGATTAAGTTAGGAAGAGTTCGTTGTTGCGGTGCTAGTTTTGGTTTTGGTGTTTTGTTTTTTGGGGTGTGTGTGTGTGTGTGTGTGTGTGTGTGTGTGTGTGTTTGAGAAAGAGGAAGGAAACTTGAACAGAAAGCCAGTGCTGCCATGTATAGCTGTTTTCCTTGCCCTGCAGGCTACATTAGGGCCTTCCTTGGAGCCAAGGCAGCTAAGGGACTGAGTTTGAGTCTCCCAGTATCATAGACAGAACAATACACAAGAGTTTACAAAGAACATGAAGCTCTACAAACTCAGCTTCTCCCTTGCTTCCTTTATTCTGTCTATACCCTCTTCTCTTTATCTCTCAAATATCTCTTCTCTGGGAATGCTCTCTAGAAAGGAGGAGGAGGAACACTGAGAAAAGGAGTAACAGTTGAAAAATCTTGGCTGGCCACCTCCCAGTGTGGACAGGGCTGTGAAGGCACCTCATAGTCTGTGGGCCCTGACATGCAGCATCAACTGAGTCAGCCTCATTGTTACCTGCAGTGACTATGAAAGCTACATAAATGACAGTTAATTGTCAATGTGAGTATCTTGATTCACCTATCTTGTATTTTTTGCTATAAACCAGAAAAATGAAGACAAGCTTAAACATCTCATCAAATCCAGGGTCTTTGAAATAGTCACATATAACAAGTGGATTAAACAATTTGTGCTTGTACTTGAAGGCCAGTGAACACAAAAGGGGTCAAAGACCTGGAATATGAGGAAGAAAATGAGAGTCAACAGCTAAGAATAAATTTCATCCTACTTCAAAGATATTGTAAACAAGAGAAATATGAATGATAGCATTGAAAGTAAAACAGGTAAGTTTGTATTAGAATCTCTATTTATATATGATAAAACTTAAGATGTTGAAGATGAACAAAATGCTTTATTTGAAAATATAAAAGATCATTTTAGACAGCTGTCAATGGCATACAGATCCTGGGGGAGAGAGAACCTAAGAAACTCAAAAAAGAGCTTCTCCAAGTTATGAAGCAAGAGATGAACTTAATTTAAGGATGAAAAAATAAGTAGCAATGTAACCTACCCAAGGCCACTTTAACTGATAGAGCCTTAGCAAGGATGGCCTCTGCATAAATACAAACATTTATGGTTGGAATCACGCTAATACAGTATGTCCAATTTAGAAAGCCAACAACTACCAAGACCTGACTGGTAAATAACAGCTGGAGTCCAGACGCCATGCCCAGTCTAGCTCAGAGCCCACTGTTTTAATCACTGCACTCCAGATCTCACTATAAGATAAGGCAAACACGGTTATATTGGCCATGTAACTGAAAGAGCGACTTTATCACTCTATACCTCATTTTCCTCATATGTAATATGAGGGTTCTAATACTTGGGTGCTTTGTGAGGGTTAGAGATAATGCCTAAAGGCTCTTGGCACATGTCCAAATCATAGCAGTATTTTCTGTTACTAGTAGTTGCTGTCACAGCTATTGCTGTTATTATTATCCTAGCCTCTGAATATTGATGTTGTTATTTTGTGATAAAAGCCTGATATCTGTGATAAACACAAAATATTTTTTAAAACTGTTTTAATTACTGTTCTCTATACCTTTTTGTAAGACACCTCACAAGGTTTATTCTGTTATGAAGAGCATTTTTCCCTTTTGATTTGTATATGTTGATCTTGTGTCCAATAACCCTGCTGAATACTCTTATTAGTTCTAAAAGTTTGTAGATTTTCTTGGAAGCTTTTACATGTCAATATCAATAAGATTGTTTTTTCTTTTACAGCACTATATCTTTTTTCTTTCTTTCTGACCTTTCTACCTTCCATCTTTCCTTTCTGATTTCTTGATCATGTCAACTAAAACCTCCAAGATAATTTAGAATAGGAAGGTGACAGCAGACATCCTTGTTAACATTTCTGTTAACTAGTTATATTGAAAGATTATAATATGGAATGAACAGACTTTTGAAAATTGTCCAGAGAATCTAGACACAATATAATATTTCTATGTAAATATATTTAATTTTGTAAACAATTGATTTACTAATGAATGAACTTTTGAACATAATCTCTTGGTAAGTTAAGAATAGCATTTTTTAAAAAAGTTTTTATTGATTTTAGAGAGAGAGGAAGGAAGAGAGGTAGAGAGATAGCAACATTGATGAACATCGATCAACCACCTCCTGCTTGCCCCCTACTGGGAATCGAGCCCACAACCTGGGCATGTGCCCTGACCAGGAATGGAACTGTGACCTCCTGGTTCATGGGTCACACAACTACTGAGCCACACTGGCTGGGCTGAAAGCATTTCTTGCTTGGCCATCAATATATACGTGCTTCTGCCAGACCATTTAGCTGGTAAAGATTCTTTCCGCACAAACACAAATCATTCGTGGTAAAAACAAACCAATTTGTTTGGAAGCAGGCATCTATCATCTGATCTGGAAACAGAAAACAAGTTCAAAATTATATCAGCAACAAGAATCAGTGTGGAATAAAAAATCCTTAGCAGATAGCAGGAGAGTTACTGCTGTGTTTGAAACCCTATTTGTACTTCATATTCTGGTGAAATTACATATTGAATTTAATGACTTCAGATCATTAGCAACTCTGCAGTCATCGAAGAAAAAAATGCAGTAGCAAAGGAGGAAATTTGGTTTTTAAACAAGCAGATATTTACCACTGGAGGTCATTATACAGCTATGCATATTTTATTGTTAACGAAGTATTTAGTGTATGCCTATAAACATCCAGCTGGGGTTTGCCAAGCAGCATATTCATGATATTTACCACTTGTGTGATTATGATGCTCTCTAACATCGAGCACAAGAATCAAAATATGCCTTGGGTATACTTGTAATGGTTTATAATTTAATAGGCTTTCCATTTCTTACTTCCTTGATTTTGTGTGCTAGATTACTCCCCATATATTCTTCTGTCTAAAACACACTGCAAATGATTTTTCCATCAATCCTCCCTGCACTGAATTCCTATGCTCAATCAATATTTGTTTAATGGATGAAAGAATTACCTTAACAATCATTTGGCATCCTAGTAAGGTCTTGTAAATTCCATTTTCTTTCCTTGTATTTCTCACTCTTTCCAAACATTATTCTGAATTTATTGACTAACTACTTATTTTCTACTTCTCAGTACCTCTCAATACAAAACAGAGTAGGAGCACAGTAACTTTATTCATTGAAGATTTCTTATAATTTCAGCATAAAGCAGTTATTTATTCAATGTAAGGAAGAAGTATTTAGATGCTTTGTGGAGTTTTATTACATTTTTAGTGGTTTAAATACTTATATTTTAATAAGCAGATACAATACTCAGGATTAGGAATCTCTTCTGGTTTCCAAGTCCTTGTGAAAATCAGTAAGTGAAGAGAATAGTCTTTGGCTTAACCTGCTTTTATTATTATACTCATAAGTAAATCTTGACTTAGTTGAGATTCATTTATTCAATGAATGGTATGTCATATCTGATGTTTCTATGATATTACTCAAATACCCAAGCTGTCCTACTTGCAAAGTTAATGAAAAGTGGTAGATTGACTGACAATTGGGGGCCTGTATAATGTACAACCACTCTCAACAGCATTAGAATCTGTTTTTGTTATTAGTGTCATTATGATGAAAGTGTCCACTAAAAATCATTGTCCCAAATAACTTTACATTAAATATAACTTGGAAAATTTTATTAATATGCGAAATGTCACAAAGTATTTTCCTTTAAGTAAAATGGAATGTAACACTGAAGTAAGCTAGTCTTTATCCAGTCTTGGGAGTATTATTCTTGGCTAAACACATAAACAAAATGGGAAATTTGGTGACTATCAGCTTTAGTGGCCAATTCTCAGAAAATGTGACAATTATAAACTTGTAGTACCTAGTCCCAACAATCTCAAAATATCTGAAGCAAAAATTTGGTAAATCCATGAGCAAAATGAGAAATTTTTAACATAAATCTCTCAGTAATTTACATGTCAAATAGAAACAAAATTAATAAGTATGTGGATTTTAACAACACAATTAAGATGTTTAACCTAAACATATGTATAAAACATTCCACACAACAATTAAGCAGTACTCATCTTTTTCAAGCACAGAGAGAATACTTTCAGACATTGAATATAGACTAGTCAAAAAACTAATTACAACAAATTTCATTTGGCATTGTATGTAACCTCTCCACAAACAAATTAAATAAGAAAGTGAGAGAGATGTCCACATTTTCCTCTTTCAATGTTAAACCTTGGATAAACATGTAATGATTAATTGACTGCCCAGAAAACTGGTAACACATTGTTTTGGGTGTGTCTGTGAGGGTGTTTCTCTAAGAGATTAAGATTTGAGCCAGTGTATTGAGCAAAGATCACTCTCATCAATGCAAGTGGGTATCATCTAATCTGGTAGGGCCAAGTAGAACTAAAAGGCAGAGAAAGGGCAAATTTGCTCTCTGCTTGAGCTGGGACATCCCTCCTCTGCTGCCCTTGGACATGACCATTCCTACTTCTCAGATTTTTGGATTCAGATGGGGATGTCTACCATCTTCCCCCAGTCCTCAAGCCTTCAGGTTTAGATGGGGACTACATCACTGGCTATCTTGGACCTGCAGCTTGCAGGCAAACTGCTCAGCCTCCATAATGAATGAGTCAATCCCTCTTAGAAAAATCTCTTTCAGCCTGCCCAGTGTGGCTCAGTGGTTGAGCCACATATGAACCAGGAGGTCACAGTTCCATTCCCAGTCAGGGCACGTGCCCCAGTTGCAGGCTCGATCCCCATGTGGGGTGTGTAGGAGGCAGCCAATCAATGATTCTCTCTCATCATTGATGTTTCTACCTCTCTCTCCCTCTCCCTTCCTCTCTGAAATCAATAAAAATATTATTTTAAAAAAATCTCTTTCAGTGTAACTCTATGTATTCTATTGGTTCTGTTTCTCTGGAGAACGCTGACTATTTCAAAACCTAAGGACAGAATGAACTTTATCTTCTGCTACCCTGTCTGGTTTCTGAGAGATCTCTGTACAGAGAGCTTCTTGTCAAATTGGGCCAATTCAATACAGTAAAGCCACGGTCGGCAAACTGCGGCTCGCAAGCCACACGGGGCTCTTTGGCCCCTTGAGTGTGGCTCTTCCACAAATTACCAAGGCCTGGGCGAGTCTATTTTGAAGAAGTGGTGTTAGAAGAAGTTTAAGTTTAAAAAATTTGGCTCTCAGAAGAAATTTCAATCGTTGTACTGTTGATATTTGGCTCTGTTGACTAATGAGTTTGCCGACCACTGCAAGAAAATAGAGGCATATGGACGGATAGAGGGAACATCTCATTGACTCATCTGAACTGAGCCTCCCTCAGTTCTTGGGTGACCAGTGAGCTTTTCTTGGGGTCCTCCATAATTGGACAGGTGATCCCACAACAATGGTAGAGATAGCCTCCATAATTGGACAGGTGATCCCACAACAATGCTAGAGATAGGTGGAGTCAGGGGCCTGGTGCCTGAGTTGGAAACCCAGAAGTCTCTAGCTGGTAATAACTGAGAGGATATCAAATAAGCAAGGGGAGAAACCAATGTCCTCAGAAGAAGGCTGAGTCTGAAGAGTAAACCTTGGGTATACCAACCAGCAGGACCAGGCAGAGGACATCAAGCCTAAAAACTCCACTCCCTGCAACTAAGTCACAGAAGACACTCCCCTTACCTAAAATTCCAGGAAGGAAAGGGAGCTAACAGAGGCTTTTTGTAAAACCTCATCTTTTTAGCCAAATGAGACCTTAAAGGACTGTTTAATCATAGAATTGGAATAAGTTTGAACAGGATCAGACATTCAGGGAGGTTTACCTACTGGCCTGAGGACAATAATTAGTTACAGACAAGATAACCAGTCTGTATGCATCTTTGCTGCTGCAACTGTAAATACTTAATATTCTTTGGTTTTATATATTTTTATTTTGTTTTTCTGATTATGAAAAGAATATAGAAAGATAAAAAAGCCCAGAAAAGAATGAAGAAGGGAACAAAGTATCCATAATTTTATCATGTCTATGACAACTAACTACTCTTAACATGTTGACAAATTTCTTTAATTTTTGTTATGCATTAATAAAACATTGAGTTTCATAAAGCATGTGGGTTTTGTATTCTGATTTTTCTTACTTGAGTGTTTTCCAGTGTCTTTAAAATTTCTTTTTAAACTTAATTTTAAACGCTACATAAATTACATTTATGAAAAATTACTTAACCAAGTACATTTTGATTATTTCTGATTTTATTAGATTAAAAGTAACATCACAGTGAAGAAGTTTGTATATTAAACTATGTCTGCACTTTTCCTTATATCCTTATGAAAGGTTCCTAAGAGGTATCATTGCACAAGTTGATCTGAGGATTTTTTAAAGCTCTTAAAAATATGTAGCTAGATTGCTATTCAGATGACTTTTTAACAATTTATGATCACATCAACAAAATCTTATTTTTAACAATTAAGATCTATTTATAATGTGACTAGTGGCCTGGTGCACAAAATTCATGCACGGGGGGGGGGGGTTGTCCCTCAGCCCAGCCTGCACCCTCTCCAATCGGGGACCCCTTGGGGGATGTCTGACCGCCAGTTTAGGCCCGATCCCTGTGGGCTAGTGTAGATGTTCATTCTGCAGGGTCTTATTCCCAGAAAGAGAGTTTGAAGTAGTTATTTACAAAAAGATATTGTCCCTATATCCTCTGAGTTGAACCATAATAAGGAAATTGTATGTTATATTAACAAAAAGGGAAGTAAAATAAAGAAGAGTAAATAGGGGATAAAAATAAAAATTTTGTGATATTTACAGTCACTATAATAAAGCCACTGGAAAAATTGTTTTTGGACAACTGTATGTAAATTTTCACTTTTCTCTTATGACATAAAGCACGACATTTGTGAGTTTATCAGTTAAGTGAGCAAATATGTCTTTGGGGAGATCATGCCTGAAAGTGCTAAATCAACTTCTGTTTTAGAAATAAATCAGCTACTTTCCCAGGCTTCTTCAGACTCAGATCCCTACAGTCTGGCTGGGGTCAGAGGTCCTACTCAGTCAGGGGGAGGGGCACAGGGGCTTGAGTCCTCTTACCTACCTCTCCACTCTCCTCCCTTCACTGGCCCCAGGGATATTCCAGAGACTTGCAGTGAGAGAAATGACCTTGACTCTTCCTGGCCTCTTGCACATCTTTTGTCTGAGGTCTGGATATTTTCTTTGGAAACTCAAAATCCAGAATTTGACTCTTACTTTTATGTTCTGAAGTGCCTGCTTTTTACGTAGATATAAATGTAAGAATGTTCTTGCCTATGCAGGGGAAAGGGAATGGAGTTTAAGAAATGAAAAGGAGGGTCAAGTATCATAAAATATTCTCTTGCCACATTTTTCTCGCATATTTGAATTTGTGGACTAAAACTGGTACCTATGTGTATTTCCTAAGTGTTACTTTCCATAAGGATGTCTTCCCCAAACAGCTCTTCGCTGCATGCTCTTCTTTGACAACCCCATTCCCTAGTTGATGGCTTTCAAATCATTTTTCCAGCCTTTGACTTTAGAAAGTTATAAACACTGACTTCTGGATATAGCCCTTGATGACCTATAAACACTTCTGATTCAATGTGACCAAGCTTGAACTAAGATCATTATCCAAAAATCTTTTTCTTAGCATTTCCAATTTAGTTGGTGATGCTATCATTTTGCCCATTCAAATTGGGACCGTGGCTTTATCCTTAATTTTTCTTCAAACCCCATATAGAATCCATCTGAGATTATTGATTTTTATCTCCAAAACATTTCCCTACTGCCAGTGTCCTTGTTCATACCCATGTTATCTAGTGTTTATTGCAATAGCCTTCTTGCAGTGTCTCTATGTCTGGTCCTGTTTGCCTTGAATCCGTTCTCCACATTGCAGCTGCAGTGAACTTTCTAAAACATAAAGCCCCTGCTCCTCCAGTTTTACCTCTTCCCCAAGTTTCAGCAGTTGGGTGCTTATCTAATGCATTTGTTGTCTGACCTATCTTCCCAGGTCGGGTGAGACACTGGCCCAGCTGGGACGCCTGGGAAAAGTTTGAAGCCCCGATGAGAGTGAAACTGGAAACAAAGAAGCTCCAAACGATAGGCAGAAAGCAGAGATGAGATCAAAGTGAGAGGGGCTTTTGATGGCGAACTAGAGAGATGACCCTGCAGATGGGAGAGACAAAGCTGGGAAGAATCCCTCTGAGGCATGGGAGAGAGATATTTATGCACTGCGACTAGCAGTCCCAAGAGAGCAGAGAGCTTAACAGAGGTGCCACAGAGTGGTTCAAAGTTGCGACTGACCTTTCCTCATGTAGCTCCTTTTGTGTCTGATTTCTAGTCGTCTTTTAAGACTCCGATGAGACAATGCATCTTATGGGAAACCTTGTCTGACCTTCCTCCCTATGAGCTGCTGCCTTCTCCTACTCCTGTATATCTATAAGTGCTCCTACCCCTCCCTTGTTTTGTGCCAACCTCTGTGTAGCCAATGCCTCTTTGTTTGAAATGATCAGTTGACTGTCTGTCTTCTCTCTCTTGGACTAACGAACAACAACTGAGTCTTATTTATATATATCCTAATCCCCAGTGACAAACACAATGCCTGTGAATTATCAGGAACTCCAATATTTGTAGACCTTAACTGTCATCACTTCCAGAATCTTCACTTCAGTCTCTCTCTCTAGCTCCAGTTTCTAACCCTCCACCTTCCCAATCCCACTTTTCCTTCCATTCCTGTCAACTGCAAAGAGATCTCTAGCCTCATCTCTTCCTTTTAAAAGAAGTTTGTAACCCTTGTTGGGGAGGAGGGAGATTCCTCCCTTTCTACTCTGCTTTAGTTCTTATTGCTGGACTCCTGGTAAGATAATAAAATTGACAGAAGACTAGATTAATAGGAGAAAAAACAATTTAATATGTGCACATGGGAAAATTACAATATAATGTTCAGGTCATAAAATGAGGCTCAAAGAAATGACCACATCAGACACCTTTTAATATTTTTTAGACAAAGAGACAATAGATTGTGAGACGTTGACAGGACAAAGAAAGTTAATGCTCATTAGAAAGGAATCTAAGCAAAGTTTGGATATTTGTTAGTGAGGAATCTGAATAAAGTTTGGGCTTGGGTGGTAAATTAGTAAAAACTTGTTTTAAATTTTATTTTTAAAATTGATTTTAGAGACAGGAAGGGGGAGAGAGAAAGAGAAACATCGGTAAGTTGCCTCCTTCAACATGATAAGTTGAGTCGGGTACAACTTTTCATGTACCCCAACCCGTAACCTGGGCATGTGCTCTGATTGGGAATCAAACCTGCCACCCTTTGGTATAGGGAACAATGCTCCAACCAACTGAGCCACACTGACCTGGGCAGTAAAGGCTTGTTTATATAAGCTTTTCACTATAGATTCTCCTAACTTCTGTGGTAAGGTTATTTCACCCCTCAGGAACAGGGTGGGCACAGATCACATGGGAAATTTATCTCCTGCTTCTAGGGGGACAGAGAAGTCAGGTTTTCTTGCATGAGCAATTCCTTAAATAACTTTAATTCAAAATAATTAATATGTCATGTGACATATCTTGGGGTGGTCTGCCCTGGGCCCTATAGTCTTCATCTAGCTTCACTTCCCAATCCAGCCTCAACATCTTGGTACATTACTTTAACTATTCTTTTGCCATAACACCCCCTCTCTCCCTTGTCTTCCTATCACTTCCATCCTGCAAATCATCAATACCAGATCAATTCAGCCATCCTCTTCCTTGTGTCTAAAACAGGGAACTTTCCTTTTGTAAATAATGCTAGATTAATATATAAAACATAGGCATAAGTTGTCCATTGTTCTTTTTTGGTTTGAGTAGTCCTTTCTAATTTTACTTTATCTCAATTAAGTATGCTATTTGCATTTCTGGAGCTTCAAATTTGCTTATCCTATCACACCGTATTTATGAATGTGTGCTCTTTCTAACAATTGATCTATAAGATTCTTAACAAAGGTGGTTCTGAGACCAAGTAGGGCTGCAGTCGTCAGGTGGTGAACATAGATGACCCTTTCAGCTCTCCCTCCTGGGAGTGCTGGCTTATCTTCCCCTTATGATTCCACTTCCCTCAGGTCTCACTGGCTGCAGCTCTCTCCATTTCCCTTCGATAAACCAGGCCCTGTCCCCCCTTAACCCCCCTACAGACCTTCCCCCCTCCCTCCCTGCACACACACACCTCTGCTATGGCATCATGGAGCTTATTGGAAGATCTGTTAGCTCTCAACTTGGCATCGGTGAACTTTCAAAGTTACTCTCTCTCACTGAAAAAAAAAAAAAACTCATCTGAAGTTCAATGATTTCTTGAACTTTTCTTATTTATTTTCTTTTATTGAATTAATAAAATTAAGCTTTTACACCTTTTGTTGAAAAGGTAACATATAATTTGGTAAATACCACCTTTTAACCAAGTGATCAAGGTTAAAGGCCCAAGTATAAGAAGTCATTTTGATATCATGTACCTTGATAGGATGCAGTAAGAAAAACCCTTCACCATAGTGCTATTCTTTCCCAAAATTCATATTCCCTGCTCTAATCATGAGGGAAAAAATCAGACAAATTCAAATTGAGGAGTATTCTATAAAATATCTGACCGGTATTCTTCAAAAGTATCAACAACATGAAAAACAAAGAAAGATTAAGAAACTGTCACTGAAGGAGGCTATGGAGACAGTGTCTGAATGCAGTGTGGGGTTGATCCTATACAGAAAAAAGACATTAATGGAAAAACTGGGCAATCCTGATAAAGTCAGAGTTTAATTAATAGTATTGCACAGATATTTGATGTCTTAGTTTTAATAAATATACCATGTTCATGCAAAATGTTAACCTGGGTAAAAAGGATATACGGGAACTCTGTACTATCTTTGCAACTTTTCTAAAAATCTAAAATTGTTTTGTGTGTTTGTTGTTGTTGTTAATAATCCTCACCCAAGGATATTTTTCTATTGATTTTTAGGGAGAGTGGAAGAGAGAGGGAAAGACAGAGCAAAACATTGACATGAGAGAAACACATTGATTGGTTGCCTCCTGCACACACCCAGACAGGGGCCAGGATGGGGAGAAGCCTGCAACCAAGATATGTGCCCTTGACTGGAATCGAACCCAGGACCCTTTGGTCCACAGGTTGATGTCTAT
Source organism: Corynorhinus townsendii (assembly GCA_026230045.1). NCBI lineage: Eukaryota > Metazoa > Chordata > Mammalia > Chiroptera > Vespertilionidae > Corynorhinus > Corynorhinus townsendii. The sequence goes on from JAPDVU010000008.1 coordinate 72,264,326, forward strand.
CCACTTAGCCAAACTGGCTAGTGCTAAAATTGTTTTTTACAAAGTTTTAAAAAGTAAGACACATGTCATGATCATATAAAATTACTTTTATCTATTCATCTATACTTTAATCCATCCCTCTATTTCCTCAATTTGTAAATAGAGATGGAAAGATACTTAAAATAATGGTCACCCAATTTATAATTAGATATTGGGATTTTTAGTTTATTGCTTTTTCTTTGTACTTTTCTTTATTGCTTAACATTTAAAATTATTTTATATCAACAATAATAAACAACTAACATGTATTGAGCACTTATTATGAGGTAGAACTTTTGGGATTAGAATTTCATACCTTATTCTTTTTTAAGGTTTTAAGCTATTTAATGAAAAGGAATTTAAGACTTTAACATTTAAAAGGTGACTAGGTCATATCTTAGTCTTTAAAAATTTTTTTTCTTTTTTTTTATATTGGTTTTGGTATACAGCTTAGCAGTTAGATAATCACATGCTTTACATAGTGTTCTCCTCAATATTCCCAGGCCCCCAACTGGCACCACACATAGTTGTCGCAATATATATTTCCTACACTTGATTTACTTCTTCATGACTATTTTGTAACTATCAGTTTGTGCTTTCTTAGTTTCTTCACCTCTTTTACCTAATTCCCCAATTCCTCCTCCCCTCTGACAGCTACCAGTTCTCTCTCTGTATCTATGAGTCTATTTCAATTTCATTTGCTTGTTTATTTTATACTTCAGATTCCACATGCAAGTGAAATCATATGGTATTTGTCTTGGACTTATTTCATTGAGCATAAATACTCTAGGTTCATCCATGCTGCCAGAAATAGTAGGATTTTATTCATTTTCTTTTTATGGATGAGTAATATTCCTTTGTATATATGTACTACAACTTTTTTATCCACTTACCTATTGATGGGCACTTAGGTTGCTTCCATAGCTTGGCTATTGTAAATAACACTGCACTGGGCATAGGGGTGCATATATTCTTTCACATTCATGTTTTGAGTTCCTTTGGCTATATCCCCAGAAGTGGAATTACTGGGTCATAAGGCAGTTCCATTTTTAATTTTTTAAGGAAACTCCATACTGCTTTCCATAGTGGCTGCACTAGTCTGCATTCCCACCAACATTGCACGGGGGTTCTCCTTTCTCCACATCCTCACCAACACTTGTCATTTGTGGATTTTTTGATGATAGCCACTCAGACATGTGTGAGGTGATAGGTCATTATGGTTTTAATTTGCATTTCTCTCACAACTAGTGATATTGAGCATCTTTTCATATGTCTCTTGGCCATCTGTATGCTCTCTTTCGAGAAATGTCTGTTCATGTTCTCTGCCCATTTTTTAATTGGGTTGTTTGTTTTTGTGTTGTTGAGTGGTATGAGTTCTTTATAAATTTTGGATATTAACCTCTTATCAGATGGGTCATAACTTATTTTAATCCTCACAATAAACCAGGAGATTAGTGTGGTTATTGTTTTTATTATTACAATATTACTTCTTATCTAAGTTAAACATATCTATCACAGTAGTGAAAGTCAGAGTTCTACAAGGTGCGCTGTGAAAACATATGTATCCAATTTTTTGCACTCTCTAGGAGCAGTCATTTTAAACTCTTTCAGCTGTTTCTTTTAGTATTTACCTATATGTTGCTTTCCCAAAAAACATGCTTAAACAGCTAATCTTATTTTCAGTTTTAGATGTTATCTCTTGACTTTCTACTATAGAAGGTGAATATTTAGATCTTTTAAGCTGCTCCCCTTTTAACTATGTACATGTTTGCTAGGTTACTATTCTATGTTTGCATTATTAATGTCCATGTAACCATGATTCATAGCTAAGCCATGAGTATTGCCTGCCTGGTATAACTTGCTCTTTTCCCTGAAGTTAATAATTGTCTCATTTATTCCTTACATAGACTTTCAACTATCTTATTTTAGCCTCTCCTATATCCTGATTTTAGGAGGACCTAGTACCACCAATCTACCCTTTCTGCAGTTCTGCAGTGTGAAGCAACTTGCTTTTTGCCTTTGTTGGTTCTGCTAAGTCAGTTAACACCAGTCCATTTGCTTTTTAGCCTCTAAAGTTTCGTTCTCAATTCTTTTTTTCTGTTTTCTTTGTCTTTGTGGATTTTGGGACATGTTAAATCTCTATTATAATTTTGATGGCATTTTAGCAGAGAGTAAAGGTAAAGAAGTGTATTCAGCCCACTTTTTAATAAAAACTCCATTGCTGAATATTTTAAATAATAAGCGATGTCACTCTTATAAAGACAAAGTTACTTAGTTAAAAAGAAAAAAGAGCCCTTAATGTATTCCTGTAACCATCTCAGCATTAAGGTCATATTTCACAGCATGTCATAGGAGACCCCTTGTGGATTGGTTCTCTACACGACCTCATTCTATCACCACCTAAGCAGGGCCCCTGGAGAAAAGCCAGGACCTTTCAGATTACCAATAAAATGGATGATGACTCACTCTACCAATGCTACTGCTGCTACTGATTTCTCTTTGCTTAATTGTCTTCATTTTTTATAAGATAGAAAGAGTGACATTGATCTCATTGAATGTGTTTTTATCAGATCAGGCCAGGAGATCTATGCTACATTGTGAAAAGTGGCCTTTTGGAGAAGAACTTCTATAGAAACACTGAAGTACTGTTGGTTAGCTAGCTTGCCTTCCAAGGCTTATCTGGATGAGCTGTGTTTCCAGTTTTGTGTACTGACATAAGTATTTCATTACTCACTGTGGATTAAGTTGAATTGCCAATTCCCCACCCACTGTATCAAAACAAAAGCAACTTAAAAGAAGAAGGAATTGAACAGAGCGTAGACTGTGAAACCACAGAATCTTAAATGTCATTGAGGTTTCAATTTATGTCCTTTCCTGCTTCGTGAAAGCAGAGATTTGGCAGGTGAGATCTTACTTGGAGCCAGTCAAATGAGGGCTGCTCAAATCTTAAAGGGTGAAAGTTGCTGTTCAGCCATAGGATAACTTTACTACTGTGTGAACATTTTTGTTTATAATATAATTGAACAGGAAGGGCCTGGAAACTGAGCTCTCAGTGGACTTACATGCCAATATAAACCCTGCACCCAGAAAGCATGCTAGACACAATTGTGTTGACTCTTGGAAAAGTTTGCCTTTCACAATAATGCCAATTACACCATGGGAACATCTCTAATGCACAAGCCCCACCTCAAATACAAAACTTTATCACAAGACAATGAGCATATATTGGCTTGTTTGGTTGGGACAAGTAAGGAAAATGAAACTGCTCCTAAGAAAAAAATTAGAACAACTGTGAGTTAAGAGGGCAAATCTGTCAAACAGGTCTTCCGAGTTGGTGGCCTTGAACCCTTGGGGATCTTGGATGCAAGGTTTTAAAATTTCATATTTTCATTTCAATGATAATCAAAGCAATAATATAAACACTCTAGGGAGAATATTTTTAAAATATGAAACAGGTCATTTTTGGTTTTCCTTATTAATCATGTTCCTCAATAACCTGCTATCATTCATGCTAAACTAGATGGTGCCCCAGGAAAAAAGATACAAACTAGAAGGAAAACCCATTAAATGGGGAAGATATGGTAAACTTACTACTCCAAGACTAGGAAGGGAAGCAGAAACCCTCTGGAATGGAAAAGAGATAGAGAGAATGAGCCAAGAGGTCAGAAACCAATATCTTCCTTCTCATTGATTTCCCAATCCTCTCTCCTCCTTGGTTTTTTCTTCTCCATTCAAATGGCTTCTTAGAGTAAATCCTTTAGTAGCTCTTTTAGGAAGAATCTGTGAGTGGTGAATTTCCTCAGGTATGACTTTTCTTAATTTTTAATTTTTTTATTTAAATTATTTATTGTTGAAAGTAATACATATATCTCCTTTTTTCTCTTATTGACCTCTCCCCATCCACTCCCACCCCCTGGCACATGCCCTCACCTCCCTCAGATAGTCTTAAAACACATTCATTTTGCCTTATTTTACCATTTCAGTTGAATGATCATTTAGTTATAAACAGAATTCTAAGCTGACAGTTTTGAAATTTCTATTCCATTGACTCTGAACTTGATAAGTCCTGTTTAAGTCCATTATTGTTTTAACTAATGTTTTCTTTTAGTAAAGACTAGAGGCCCAGAGCACGAATTCATGCACCAGTGGGGACCCTCAGCCTGTCCTGCGGGATCGGGCCAAAACCAGCTCTCTGACATCCCCCAAGGGGTCCTGGATTGCAAGAGGGCACAGGCCAGGTCAAAGGATCCCACCAGTGCATGACTGGGGCCTGGGTGATGTGTGGAAGGTTGGCCAGCCAGGGAGGGATTACAGGAGGGCTCCAGGGTGTGTCTGGCCTGTCTTGCCCAGTCCCGATTGGCCAGAACCCAGCAGCAAGCTAACCTACTGGTCAGAGCATCTGCCCCCTGGTGGTCAGTGCACATCATAGCTAGCGGTTGAGTGGCCTTAGCCATATCATTAGCATATTACGCCTTGATTGGTTGAATGGCTGACCAGTCGACCAGACACGTAGCATATTAGGCTTTTATTATATAGGATTGTAAAAATATCTTGTTTTAATATTTTCTTTTTATGTTAGGTGTAATGTAATTATTTATCCTGAACATTCATGTCTTTCAATAATTTAAGAAAATTCTCAATCGTTATCTTTTGAAATATTGCCTTTCTTTCACTCTCCATTTGCTCCTTTGTAAACTATTGATAGACACTGGACATCTCCCTTCTTTCTTCCATGTCTCTTAAACTCTCATTTTTTCCATTTCTTAAACCCTTTGATATTCACATTCAGTGTATGTGCTCTTAGTTCTATATTTCAGGTCATAAATTCTCTATTTAGGAAATTAAGTTTTTAAGTTATAATTATATTTTAAAATTTTTCTTTCATGAAGTTCTATTTTTTAAGCCTACCTTTTATAGTATCTCATCTTCCTATGCTTGCTATTCTTCCTTATCTCTTAAGTTATTTTTATAAGATATGTATTTTTTGTAGTGCTATAAGCCGAAGTTTTAGGGAGGAATGTTTGGAGAATGTATAAATCTATTGTTTATTGAATCCAATAACTTTCACAGATGGCAAATTGTTTCCTCTTTTGTCTTATAATTTTCAGAATGTGGGTTTATCTTCAGTGAGTATTTTTTTCTATACAGACTTGAATTTAGAAGTACCCTCCCAAGTAGCTTCTTTGTATATTTGATTTTTGTTTTTGCCAGGCTGCTGAGTGGTACCATGAATGGGGACAAACTTTTTCATTCACTTTTTTAAAATCCTCACCTGAGGATATTTTCCCATTGATTTTTATTTTTTTTTATTTTTATTTATTTATTTTTTTTAATAAATCTTTATTGTTCAGATTATTACAGGTGTTCCTCTATTTTTTCCTCCATAGCTCCCCTCCACCTGATTCCCCACCCCACCCCATGCCCTTACCCCCCGCCACTGTCTTCATCCATAGGAGTAAGATTTTTGTCCAAGCTCTTCCCGCACCCCTCACACCTGCTTCCCCTGAGAATCGTCAGTTCACTCCCTTTCTATGTCCCTGATTCTATTATATTCACCAGTCCATTCTGTTCTTCAGATTTTTTATTCACTTGATTTTTAGATTCACTTGTTGGTAGGTATGTATTTGATGTCATTTTGTTGTTCATAATTTTTATCTTTACCTTTTTCTTCTTCTTCCTCTCCTTAAAGAATACCCTTCAGCATTTCATGTAATCCTGGTTTGGTGGTGATGAACTCCTTTAGCTTTTTCTTGTCTGTGAAGCTCTTTATCTGACCTTCAACTCTGAATGATAGCTTTGCTGGGTAGAGTAATCTTGGTTGTAGGTTCTTGCTGTTCATCACTTTGAATATTTCTTGCCACTCCCTTCTGGCCTGCATAGTTTCTGTTGAGAAATCAGCTGACAGTCGTATGGGTACTCCCTTGTAGGTAATTAACTGTTTTTCTCTTGCTGCTTTTAATATTCTCTCTTTGTCTTTTGCCCTTGGCATTTTAATTATGATGTGTCTTGGTGTGGTCCTCTTTGGATTCCTCTTGTATGGGGTTCTGTGCGCTTCCTGGAATTGTACATCTATTTCTTTCACCAGGCAGGGAAAGTTTTCTGTCATTATTTCTTCTAATAGGTTTTCAATATTTTGCTCTCTTCCTTCTTCTGGCACCCCAAAAATTCGGATGTTGGTTCGCTTAAAGTTGTCCCAGAGGCTCCTTACACTATCTTCATATTTTTGGATTCTTTTTTCTTTTTGTTTTTCTGGTTGGATGTTTTTTGTTTCCACATATTTCAGATCTTTGGTTTGATTCTTGGGGTACGTTGATCTACAGTTGAGTTTCTGTATATTCTTTATTTCAGACAGTGTATGCTTCATTTCTGACTGATCCTTTTCCATTTTTTTGGCATTCTCATTAAGCTCCTTGAAGGTCTCATCAAGTTTCTCAGCGGTTTTAAGAAGATTCTTGAGTAACCTTATAAATGTGGTTCTGAACTCTATGTCATCCAGTAGTTTGCTTTCCTCCGTTTCTTTCATTCGTGACATGTTTCTTTGTCTCCTCATTTTGGCTGCTTCCCTGTGTTGATGGAGTAGCTTTGTGTGGTAGGTGACCTATAGGGGGCAGTAGCTCAGCCTCCCCAATCACCTGATGTGGACACTCTTGGTACACCCCCTTGTGGGCTGAGTGCAAAGACTTGGTGCAGTTAAAGCCTTAATTGCTGTTGGTATACTGGGAGGAATTGACCTCCAGGCCAATTAGCTGTGAGCACTCACTGTGTCTATAATGGAAGAACTGCTGCGCTGAAGACACACTTAGGGGCAGGACTTGTTTCAGTGGGGCTTTGGTGCTCACTGAGTCTGCCTTTGAATGTGTCACTTATGGATGTGAGGAGTTGAAATCTGGTGTCTCACTCTGACCACTAGGTACACTGGCTTCTGGATCTCCAATGGGGTGCAGGTCAGCTACTGTCTGAGGCCATCCAGCAGGAGCTACAGAGAGAGCTACAGTTTTCTCCTCTTTGCTTGGGGTTTGGAGGTTTTGGAGCTGTCTGACCCAGGCTGCAAGTTTGCTAGGTTAAGCTGTGATAGGGCGGGGCTTTCTTCTGCTAAGGCTGCTGCTTGGAGCTTGGGTGGGTTTGTAGGTTGTGCAGGGCGGGGTCTCAGGGTGTCACTAGGCTAGGGCGTGGCAAACAGCAATGGCTGCTAGTTAGCCGGCTCTGTGTCCCCAAGGGCGTCCTGGAGTCCCGTGCCCCAGTGCTGTAAACAATTATTCCTGCGCGCAGCTCTGCAAGTAAGCCCCCCTCACTGGCAGACAGTCCAGCTTCTCCCCGTAGGAGTTTGGGTCCCCCGCATCTCCCCAGAAACTGGATTTCAGAGTAGTCGGGGGCTTGTCTCCCTTTGGGTTGAAAAAAGCAACGCCCGCCGCCAGCCCGGATCACGCGCCTCCGTACCTCAGCTTTTCAGCGCTCGTGCACGTCTCGATGCTCCTTTCTCTTTCCTTCTAGTTGTAGAACTTCCACTCAGCCAGCTTTCCCGTGGTTCTGGGTGATAGACGTTTTGTCTTTTAGTTGAATTTTTGAAATTGTTGCGCGAGGCAGCAGTTTAGGTGTTTACCTACGCCGCCATCTTGGATTCTTCCCATTGATTTTTATAGAGAGTGGAAGAGAGAGGGAAAGACAGAGAGAAACATCGATGTGAAAGAAACACATAGATTGTTGCCTCCTGCACGAGCCCCATCCAGGGCCTGGACCGGGGAGAAGCCTGCAACCTTAACTGGAATTGAACCTGGGACACTTCAGTTCCCAGGCTGAGCTATCCATACTGGCTAGGGCTACATTCACTTTTTGATGTGGGATAGGATGGGGTTGCAGGACAAGATTTTCTGGACCATGAAGAAGTTTCAAATCTTACATGGAATAAATTCGGTATTTTCAGACTCCAAATCCATACTTGAAGTAAACTTGGGGCTTTTACTTCTTAGGCATTGACAAGTTTCCTTTGAGTCTCCCTGGAACAGTGGAGAAAGTTTTTCTAGTCCTTTCAGAGGTACTTCCCTTTCAGTATCCCCGCATAGGTTTAAAGTCCATGTCCCTAAATATTAGAGTTAATTTCTAAGTCTGAAAATTACCTCTGCCCACCCTGGTGTCTGCATGGTGAGCTGTGTGTTCAAAGTAGTACTCATGTTTAATTCTTTTACCAAAGTTAAAAGTTTTTTTTTTTTGAAGTGATAATTCAAAATTAAGGGTCATTTCATAGAAAACAAGACTTTGGCCTTAGCTGGTTTGGCTCAGTGGATAGAGTGTCGGCCAGCAGGCCAAAAGGTCCCAGGTTCAATTCTAACCAAGGGCACATACGTTGGTTGCTGGCTTCTCCCCGGTCTGAGCCCCAGTCAGGGCGCATGCAGGAAGCAACCAATCGATGTATTTCTCTTACATCTATATTTCTCTCTGTGTTTGCCTCTTTTTTCCACTCTCTCTAAAAGTAAATCAGTGGAAAAATATCCTCAGATGAGGATTAAAAAAAAAGACTGGTTTCATAGAAAAGTGGATCCATTGAGGATTTCACTTCCTTGTATGAAAATGATATGAATGACTTTGACTGTTATAGGCCAATGAGAGAAAAAGACACACACAATAAGCAAAAGTAATACATGAATTATAGGTTCAAATCAAGTGCAAGCTTAATGTATAAATGAGTGAAAGTTTTATAAGTAGTCCAAATAGAGACAAATGGTGGAAGAATTGAATGAAATCATCACATAGAGACTACTATAAAGGGCATGTTGTCATACATGGGAAAATTCCATCTTTGTACATAGACATTTTCAAGAGCTCCTCCTCAAAAAATGGATCACAGCCCTGCCAGTGTTGCTCAGTAGTTGAGCGTCAACCTAGGTATGAACCAGGAGGTCATGGTTTGATTCCAGTTGGGCACATGCCCAGGTTGCGGGCTCGATCCCCAGTGTGGGGTGTGCATGAGGCAGCCTATCAATGATTCTCTCTCATCACTGATGTTTCCATCTCTCTCTCCCTCTGCCTTCCTCTCTGAAATCAATATTTTAAAAAATTGATCACAAATTCCAAATATGAGCATGTTGACAGACATACACCCCACCACCTGTAAATCTCTAAACAAATGTCATATTATTTTGTCTATTCAAACACATCTGAATTTTTTAAAATTATTCTCTTGTGATTTTTATATTTTATTTATAAGTCTAACATATATGTAGACTAAAAGCAAAAATTAAGCCTTCTTGTGCCAGGGGAGCATACAAAAGGTAAGGAAATGGATGGGGTAGGATACAGCTTGTAGGAGTCACTGACAGGTTAGATCCATACAGTCATTTTCAAAGCATCCTGCTTAAGTGGTTTGAGTAGCTTTTGCTTCAACTGAATTTGCTTATTTTTCAATTTCCAAAAAATTATGCCATAAATTCATTATCTAGTCACTAATCAAATACAATCTAAAGGCACTTTTAGCCTGTCTAGGACTTCCCTGGTGTATGTCTGGTGTCAATAGAAAATACAGAAAGGATAGAGAAGAAAGGCCTTGCTTGCCTCATCTGCACCTTTTCAAGGTGACTCAGCTTTTCATATCCACAAATAGGATGTGCATCCCCTAGCTAACAAGGCTTAGTAAACAGGTAAAGCTTCCATCTCTTTCTGAACCACTGAACTATCCATGGACTAGACCTTAATCATCTTCCTTCCCTTCCCCTTCTTTACTCTTTCTTCCATCTCCAATCGTCTTCAAACATGATGCACCATTAACAAACAATACTGCCAGAGCGTCTAGAGGGAGGACACTGGGCAAGGAGTGGAAGGGCTTATTTTAATTCTCATGTAATGGTTTTAGTGGAATGTATCTGTTAAGACACTAAGCCTTGCCTATGAAAGAGAACACTGAGGATTAAGAAAATGTGTGTGTGTGTGTGTGTGTGTGTGTGTGTGTGTGTGTGTGTGGTGGGGAGAGGGTAATACACTGGATCCTAGAGTTCAAAAATCCAAAATAGCTCTTGGTAATATCCTCACGGTCCTTATTCTTACCTTACACATTTATTTCTATTTAAAGAAAAGACAGCCTTGGGAACTATCTTATGATTTCCTATTCCAAAATGGGAGGCTATTTTGGTTTAGGTTAGTCTTCATGTTATTTTAAAAGGATTGACATTGAAGCAATTGGCATGGCTTGTTATAAACCTCCAACCCTGTCCATTTTACTCAGCTGTACTCTAACATTTTCTACTCCTCTGCTAGGTTGAAAATTCTTAAAGGCCAGGGACCATGATAATTAGCATTATAGTGTGCAGAGTTCATGGAATATTTAAGGGATAGAACGGAATCATGTTATCCCTAATTCACTCTCTTGCCTCCATCCAGTGCCCTGGAATATGATCACTCTACTCAAGTGTCATGGTGATGTTGAGCATAGCAAAAGGGAAACAACCTCTCAGGAGAAACCAGGAGGTCTCCTTCCAGTCAACACACACAAGGCAAAGTGATGATTCATATAATCCCAACAAGGCAATCATTAGACAAAAGGATTTCAAGTCGAGCAGCAATTATGAGTCATAAGAGTCATCCTCTAAGTTTGAATATCCAGGTTTGTTTTGCTCCTCAGTTACATAAATAATGAATGGGCAGCACACCTTACATAAAGACAAAAACAAAAGACCCAGATCATTTGATTTTTTTAAATTTAAACACTCTTTATGTACAAATATGTTTTAGTTTTATGTCTATGGAGAAAATAAAATGAATCATATACATTTTCTTCAATTTCATAAGTCTTTTGTTTGCATTCCTAGGAGTTACATTTATTTCTCTCAAATATTCACTCAAATATCACATCCTAAATTATTGTGAATAGATATTTGAAGTGAGAACTGGAGAATACAGTTTTTCCCATAGGAAAGCATCTCCTCACATAATTGGCATAACTGTTGCTCTTGAGAGAACATGAAATCTATTCTCTCTCTTTTTTTATTAATATATTTTTATTGATTTCAGTGAGGAAGGGAGAGGAGGGAGAGAGAAAGAAACATCAGTGATGAGGAATCATTGATCAGCCGCCTCCTGCACATCCTCTACTGGGGATTTAGCCGGCAACCCAGGCACATACCCTTGACCAGAATCAAACCTGGGATCTTTCAGTATGCAGGCCAACGCTCTATCCACTAAGCCAAACTGGCTAGGGTTCTTTTATCTCTTAATCAATGTAACTGACAAAGCATCATCACAATATTAATAGAGATGCTTAGTAGCAAAAAGGGGACAAAAGCTTAGAACCCCATTTAATAAGTCATTGTGATAGATAAAGTTTTTCTCCTTGGTTTTTGGTAAGAAAGAAATAGGCCACTTCTTTTCTTGAGTCTTTTGAACCTCTTTGTATAGCCCTTGGCATGAATAAACTTTCTCAAAGTCCTCAGCAATTTTGACTTCCCACACAATGGTGTCCCATATACAACTGATAAATGACTAGTGAATGAATGAATGCATTTTTTGACTTTGACATGCTGAGCTTATGGTAGATTGAACTGCTTTGATACTATTGTCAACACTCTGTCAGAGCTGCTGCCTCATGCCACATGTTGATTTTGGCAGTTGCCAAATAAACAACACTTGTATACACATCCCTACAGATACGACCCAGAAATAGAGTACTGTGTTGTACCCTGGTCATTTGACTCAAATCTTCCTGCTTTATAATGATCTATATAGAGTAAGAACAGAGCATGAAACACAATTCCTTCCCCCATCAATTTTACTTCAGTCATCAGAGCCTGATTGATATGCTTTATAAATGGAAACTTAAAAATCATAACTTACCAGCACAATTAGCTATATGTGTTTTAAGTTGCCTGTTGGGAACAATAGTAATTCATTTGGCGTGTCTTGCTGAGCATTAGCACAATAATGAAGTCTGACGACAGTTGCTTTTTTAAGAATATATTTTTATTGATTTCAGAGAGAAAGGGAGAGGGAGAGAGAAAGAAATATCAATAATGAGAATGAATTATTGATTGGCTGCCTCCTGCACACCCCCTACTGGGGATTGAGCCTGCATCCCAGGAATGTGCTCTGACCAGGAATCAAATCATGATCTCCTGGTTCATAGGTCGATGCTCAACCACTGAGCCAAGCCAGCAAGGCCTACAGTTGCTTTTTAAATTTTACTAATTATATAGTTAAACTCTATATATGATCACCTTAATCTTCTTGTTACTTGTTTAAACTTTTTTTGAAAAAGTATTTTTCAATTCAGAATTATAAAGGCTTTTAAAGTTTACTCTGATAATAATATGTACAACAATTAATAGCCCGACTTTTTTGAAACACTAGTTCAGAAATTCATACAACTTGTAAACTTCTTTTCAAAAAAATATTTTTATTGATTTCAGAGTGGAAGGGACAGGGAGAGAAAGAGACAGAAATATCAATGATAAGAGAGAATCATTGATCAGCTGCCTCCTGTAGGCCCCTACTGGGGATCGAGCTGGCAACCCCAGGCATGTGCCCTGACTGGAAATTGAACCACCGTGACCTCCTGATTCATACATCAATGCTCAACCACTGAGACACACCCTCATGCTACTTCAAATGATAACTAAATAACTGATTATATTCCTGAGATGTTCATAAAAAATGAGGAGTTGTGCCCTGGCCAGTTTGCTCAGTAGTTAGAATGCTGGCCTGTGGACCCAAGGGTTGCAGGTTCCATTCCCGGTACCTTGGTTGCAGGCTCACCCAGGAGGCAACCACTAATCAATGTGTCTCTCTCACATTGACGTTTCCCTCTCTCTCTCTCTCTCCCCCTCACCTCCTCCCTCCCTTCCATCTCTCTCTAAAAAAAAAAAAAAAAACAGTGAAAGGTGGGATAATAATTTCACAGTATACCCATATCAAATCATTATGTTGTACAACTTAAAATTTTACGTTATATGTCAATTATATCTCAGTAAAACTGGAAAAAATCTTGAGACTCCTGACTGCTTCTTCTTTCCCAGCCCCTGCCTCTCACAGACCATGTACCCTTTGGTGCAGACAAAAAACAAACAGCAGTTGGACAGGAAGTAACACTGAAACAGATTTCCAACATCAAGTGCTTGGGGGTCGGCAGAAAGTTCTTGAACATGACAGTGCTGTACTGAACTACAAAATGAAATTTGTTATCTACTTAAAACACCAAAGGCAAATGCTCTGTACTATATTGGCTGTCTGTTTTTTTAAATAGCAAAATCTGGTGATCATTAGGCTGCCTCAGCAAGTGGCCTTGTTGTCATTGCTCCAGATACCAGCCCTCATGGCTGAAATATTAAAGGAGAAGGTGAGTCTGGCCAGGGTGGCTCAGTGGTTGAGCATTGACCTATGAACCAGAAGGTTATGGTTCAATTCCTGGTCAGGGCAGTGCCCGGTTTGTGGGCTCGATCCCCAGTGGGAGGTGTGCAAGAGGTATCTGATCAATGATTCTCTCTCACTATTGATGTATCTCTCTCTCTCTTCCTCCTCCTTCCTCTCTGAAATCAATAAAAATATACACTGAGTGGCCAGATTATTATGATCTCTGAATGCATAATAATCTGGCCACTCAAGTGTATATCCTATATAATAAAAAGCTAATATGAAAATTTTCCCCTTGATTAGGAGTTCTACCAGCAGGCAGGCCGGCCAACCGCCCATGTCCCCTCCCCCTGGCCAGGCTGGCCGGACCCCACCCATGCACGAATTCATGCACTGGGCCTCTCATATATGTGTGTGTGTGTGTGTATGTACACACACACACACACACACACACACACACACACACACATATATACACACACACACACTGAGTGGCCAGATTATTATGCGTTCAGAGATCATAATAATCTGGCCACTCAGTGTATAGTTTTTAAAAATAAGGGAGAAGGTAAGAGCTGGGACTTTGGCACTGGTGCTGAGTTTTATGTGGATGCTACTGGAGATCCTTGGAACACTAAGTACAGAATGTACTCATACGTAATGGAGGAGCTTCCCAACTCATAAATGCCAATTTTCCAGTGGACCCCAAAAGAATGTCTAATTTTGGCCACTCTGTGGGAAGCCATGGAGCTCTGATTTTTGCTTTAAAGGATCCTAGAAAGTATACATCTGTATCAGCATTTGCTCCAATTTGCAATTCAGTGCTCTGTCCTTGTGGCAAAAAAACCCTTAAGTGCATAGTTTGGAACTGATCAAAGTAAATGGAAGCCTTATGATGCTGCCCATCTTGTAAAGTCCGATCCAGGTTCTCAGCTGGACACACTAACTGATCAAGGAAAGGATGACCGGCTTCTCTCAGATGGACAGCTACTACCTGACAACTCGTAGCTGCCTGTACAGAAAAGAAAATCGCTGTGTTTTTATTTATTTGTTTTTAAATCTTTGTGGTTGAAAGTATTATATATGTCCCCTTTTCCCCCAGTGACCCCTTCTAGCTCACCCATCCCCCCAATCCCTGTTGTTTTTAGATTGCAAGAAGTTATTAATCATAGCCACTACTTCATTGCAACCTTTATCACTAATCATGCAAAATAGCTACATGCCCGAAAAACCTTAGATAAGAGAATCTCTTCAGGATTATAAACATTATAATAAACAGAATTGTAGGGGAAAATATTTCAAAACATTGTGTTTCATAATGCTAAAAATGCCTCATCCTATGTAGTTGAATCACTTTCTGAATAAATATATGAAACCTGAAAAAAACACCTGGGAAATTGATGAAGGTGGAGTGATTGACTAACCATATTTCTCTGTCAATGCCAGAGAATGACAGTCTTGAAGGACTTGGAATTTCTGACCAGTTCCTTTAAGGGCTTATTGTCCTGGGCATCTCTAATGCATCTAATTGGAGCACAGGGAGAAATCATGCCATTGCCAATGGAAGCAAGGATGTTGAGGAATCTAATACTACATTAATACATACGTACCAGCTAAGGAGTTAGTAACTGGGCTAAATGTCTGTCTGACTGAGGTCACCAGAGAAGAAGCAGCACTTCTATTTAATACCAAACACTATAATATAAAGAAATTATATGTAAGAAATAGATGTGCATTATTTAAGTCTTCTCCAGACAAATGTAACTTCAGTTCAATAGTACCTAATAATAAAACGTTAATAAATTTTATTGCTTTTGTGTATTAGGAAGAGATAGCTATACTCATAGTCAAAAGAACTCCAAGTACCAGCTTTGACAAGCTCTGGTAAAAATGGAAACAAAATGTCAGATATTGCTTTTCCCACCTCAAAAGTCATTAATAAATTTATCAAGTTCATGTATCACGTTGCAAAAGAACTTAGAAAAAAAAAGAAGTAAATGTTCTGGTTCCAGAGCCACGGAATGTTAGTGAAAACAAACAAATAAGTCTATGATTTTTAAGAAAGACTCAGACGCCCTGCCCAGGTAGCTCAGTTGGTTAGAGCGCCACCCCAAATAACCAAGGTTGTGGATTTGATCCCTCATCTCGGCATATACAAGAATCAACCAATGAATGCATGGATAAGTGAAACAACAAATCAATATTTCTCTCTCTCCCTTTCTCTCTCTCTCTGAAATTAATCAATCTGTAATAATAAAAGGATAATGTGCTGATTAGACCAGACGTCATTCTGGATGTCCTTCCTGATGAAGCCAGGGTGGGAGGGAAGCCAGCCCAGGTCCTAGGTGCCCATGGGTGACAGGAGGAGAGAAGCCTGGGTCCTGGGTGCCGGAGGGAAGCCAGTGCCGGCAGCTGGGGAAAGGAAGGCCTACTCTTGCACGAATTTTCATGCATCAGGCCTCTAGTAAGTAAATAATTAAAAGAAAAGAATCTTCCCCTTGTGGGGGAAAAAGACTCAGTAAAGGAGCAATACAGTGCAGTAGGGAATAAGAAGAGGTTTTGGAGACCATTAGGATCACATCCTAGCTCCTTCATTAGTTGTACAACCTTAGGCAAGAAACTTAATACCTTTAAGGCTCATTTTCTTTATTGCCAGACAAAGGAGAATAGCATATTTCATTGAACTTAATAGTCTATATATTGCCAATTAAACACAATGCTTTCTTATAAGGTAGAATTTTTATTTCATACTTATTTAAAGAGCTCCTTTAAAAATATTTAGGTAGATTTTAATAATATCATTCTCATATCACCCTGATGCATAGATAAAAAGAAAAACTTAGCAACATAAATTACTTAATATATCCCTCCAATTTTACATAGAGACACCCCTCTGAGTCACTTTGGACTCAGAGTCATTTGTGTCCCCATTTTTCTTCATAATACTGGCCTCTCTGCCATTAAGAGCATTGGCAATGCTTATTTCTTAAAAGATGCCTCCACTATTGCTTCTGGGATTTTTTTCCAAGTCGTGCCTTGATGCTACCACTTTCATGACCCCAGAGTAACAATCCAGTTTTCTCACAAGTAGGCAATGACAACTGCTATCATCATGCTGTCTTTCTGACAGTAGCTATGAGACATCACACTCCATCTGATGTATCCTAAGATGCTAAGTGTGAAAAAATGAGCATCTTAGAATTGTGAGATTTGGATAATACTAATCTTCATAGTACTACAGTGAGGATTAATAAGAAAATACAGAAAAGAATTAATAAGATAACATAAATAAATGGTAGCTATTATATTACAGGGAAATGAGAAAATTGCACCACTTCTGATCTGAGCTCCTCACCATGTTCCTGGGATGCTCATAAATACTGAATTAGCTTATTCGATACTTATGTATTATAGACTTATTTGAGGATTGGCTATTTTGCACATGATGGGCTTTGCAAGTCTAAAGCAAGTATTGCCAAGTAGGAGATTCATTCCAGTCTCTTACTCCTTCCCTCCAAAGTGAAAAACAAAACAGCAAAAAGCCTTGTGGTCTCCTAAAATCATGGCAAAATCACCAGATTATGACCCTCTTTTTCCTTTTTGCTCTTCACCTCCTCTGCTCTCCTGGGTATCACGCATCTCCCATTACTGCCATTTGACCTGCAGTTTACATTTAGAAAGCCACTTCAGGCAAATGGCAAAGAGTGTATCAAAGGAAATATCAAAACTTCTTTCAAAGATAAATGAAAACTAGCCGTAAGAATTACTTGGGACTTTTAGAAGACAGAAGCCAACAGCGCTGTGATGGCACGGAGCTTCGTTCTTTTACTCGGTTCTTCAGTGAGAGCTCTGAAGATCAGATTAATGTAAAACAGGAAGGAAAGGGAGAGAAATCCTTTGCACTTTTCTTTTTTAAATTTTATTAAATATATGTTTTTTATTTATTTCAGAGAGGAAGGGAGAGAGAGATAGAAACATCAATGATGAGAGAGAATCATTGATTGGCTGCCTTCTGCACGTCCCCTACTGGGGAGGAATTGAGCCTGCAACCCAGCCATGTGCCCTTGGCTAGAATCGAACCTGGGACCCTTTAGCTAGCAGGCCAACGCTCTATCCACTGAGCCAAACCACTAGGGCATCTGCAGAGGATTAAAGCAATACCTTCGCTGCTCAGACACCACATGCTCTCTTGTAAACTCTATAATTTGTCCTAATTGGTAGGCAGGTCCCACAATAAAGCTGGACCAGAGCAAATTCATCAAACCAAAAACCTGCTTGGAATGGGAATGTTAAGGGAAAATTAGCAAAGGATAGTGGGTAGGAGTGGTCCAGGGAAGAATGACCAGGCCCACATCAGGCAGGACGACATCAGATAGGACAAAGCTTTTCGATATTGCACTACTGACATTTTGGACTAAATAATTCTTTGTTTGGGCAGCTGTCCTGTGCAGAGAACAATGTTTAACAGCATCACTGGTTTCTACCTGCCGGGGTTCTTTTCCCAGCCTTACAAAGGGTTCAGCATTCTGGAGAAAGGGGCTGTGTGTAAATGATTAAAGAGTCCATAGACGAAAGATTGTTTTGAAAGGCATTGGGATCAGAGGAGCTTCAGCTGAAGGAGCTAGAAGACTCTCCTTGTCTCAGGACCTGTGCTTTTATTTATTTATTTTTTTTACCATATTTTTTATTGTTTTAAGTATTACAAATAGTAGTACATATGTCTCCTTTTTTTTCCCCCATTGATCTCCCCCCGACCTCCCCTACCCCCCAGTACATGCCTTCACCTGCCTGCCCTCCCCTCCGCCCCAGTGTCTTATATCCATTGGTTGTGCTTATATGCATGCATACAAGTCCTTCGGTTGGTCTCTTACAGCCCTCCTCGCCCAACCTCCCCTGTCTTCCCAATGTAGTTTGACAGTCTGTTCAATGCTTCTTTGCCTCTGTATCTTTTTCCCACCATTTCTTTCCTTTAAAAAGTTTTGCCTTTGCAGACTAGAAATAAACATATAATAACAAAACAAGACAAAACAAAAAAATGTTTGAGTCCCAATTTCAATGTCCAACAGTTCTGAGTCCCCTTTTCAATGTCTAACAGTTCCTTATGTGTACATGTCAGCAATGATATCTGGATGGTGGGCACATGTTGGCAATGCAGGTCCGACCCTCTCTGGTTTGGTCCTAGGTAACCTGCAGCGGTGCACAGCTGCTGACTGCTCTCGTGGCAAGGCTTTTATTAAACACAATTTGTCTCAAGGAAAGGTGGAAATATACACTCAAAGGGTAAGGTATCAAAGAGTTTACAGAGATAGTCAGTTTGGGGAATAGCCTACAGCTGTTGAGTTGTTTGGCCAACAGGAGGCAATAAAATGCCCTGAGCTGTCTGGCAGTTAACAATCCCATTCAGGTTTGGGGGGAAGTGCCATTTAACAGTTTCCAACAGGTAAATTACATATGTGGCTCACCCTTGTTGAGCCCACCAAGTCCCATCAACCTTTTGATGGGACTCTTGTAATTATTATATGCTGGAATTGGTTCCCAGCACCTACCCACTAAATACCAGTACCACCTCTCCTATCCCCCACCTCACCCTTGGGTTGTGATGATCAAAAATGTTTCCAGACATTGCCAAAGTCCCCTGGGAGGCAAAATTGCCCTTGATTAAGAACCACTTATATAGAACCATGTTAACAAATCAAAGATCATGGATTGTTGTGAGATACCAAGGTCCCAAAAGGAGTCTGTGTGTGGAAGACTAATTCAAGCAGAAATAATTCTCAGGGGCAAAGGTTATGTGTTTCAGCCCACATCCTGGGCTCACTCATTCAGTTTCTCTCCCCCGATCTCTTTCCCTTCATTGAGGATGAAACTGGCTGTCACAGAGAGCAGGCCTCTAAGACAGAAGTCTTTGTAGTCTCTGCTGGAGCACTTCCTTCTACCAGCAGATGTAGGTGGCTCAGTTCCCCTAGCTGCTGGGAAGGAGCTGCAGAAAAGCATAGATGACTCCTTCTGGACTCAGCAAATGTGCCTTCACCATTTGCAAAGGGACATGTCAGAAAAGCCAAGCGTAACAGTGGTGTATTTGAAGCTTCCTCTCCTTCCAGAGTTTCATTAGCTTGTCCTGAATGTCCATGCTGGAAATTCAGTCATCACAAAAGCATCTTTCTTTTGAACTGTGGTGTTAATAGGTGATGAGCAGAACCTTCCAAATCTTTACTTTAGGGAAGTGCAATTTGAACACCAAAAAAACCTAGTGTGGTTACAACTTTACTGTGTATAAGTATTACCTTACAGCACTTATTAAAATGTAGAGTCCTTAAATACATTTAATGGACTATAATTCAACCTTTAGAAAGAAAGAAATTCTGACACATGCTACAACATGGATGAAGCTTGAGGACATTCTGCTAGTGAAATAAGCTAGTCACACAAAAAACAAATACTGAGATTCCATGTATATGAAATACCTAGAGTAGTCAAATTCATAGAGACAGAAAATAAAATGATGGTTGTCAGGGCTGAGGTTGGCTGGGGGAAAGATGGAGTCATTTGTTTAATGAATATGGTTTTAGTTTTGTAAAATGAAAAAAGTTCTGGAAATAGGTGGTAATGGTTGTGCAAAAATGTGAATATACTTAATGCCAATGAACTGTACACTTAAAATGGTCACAATGGTAAATTTTATGTTAAAATACTAAATTAAAAATGCAGATACTTGGTTACCACCAGTGATTCTGTTTCAATTAGTCTGAATGGGCCCAGAAATTTGCATTTTTAACAAGCAACCCAGCTGATTCTAGTTTTTAGATAATCCTTTCAAAAATACTGTTAGTAAAGGAATTAAAATCTAAGGATGTACTGAGATCAGCTAGAAATGTATGATTTGCCAGAAATGCCAGGACACAATATTCTTCAATGAAGACAAGACTTTAAAAACTGGTTCATGGGAAGAGCTCTGGAAAATAATAGGACAGAGTCCCAGGGCTAAAGAAATGTCTCTAGATTTGATCTAAGAGAAGGTAATTAGCAGACACATGTGATCTTGTTTGCTGTAACTGTGGGTGGAGGCATGAAAGATTAGTAAAGGGGAGGGATTCCTCACATGCGTAAATCACTGTGTGAGGAAAGTGGGTAATAGCTTGGTATTTAGGTAATTATACATGCAAATTAGAAGAGCATATATATATGAGCCAAACAAAACAAAGACAATTATGAACACATTCTAGAGCCACCATGCCAGTCGTACCACCATTTCCAGCTGCCCAGATGTAAGTACTCTATTAGATATGTATAGAGCAAAAATGTTTTTTTGGAGGGGATTTTGTACATCAAGTGAGGAAAAAATATGATGGATTCTTTTCCAATTAACTTCATATTCTCCCACACTAAAAACCACATGACATTAAATAAATATAGTTCTAAGTAAGTTTTTGAAATAATTATTATTTTCAATGTTTACATTGACTGGGAATACAAGAATTAGAATCTTTTCATTCTTCCAGTTCTTCAAAGCATGCGAGTGACAAGCAGATGGTAAAGGGAACACCCAGAAATGAGGCACTTCCCCCCTTTTTCTAAATTCTTATGTTGGTAGTGATATTCTCATTAGCAATATTTTATATTTGTGTTGTATTGATCTATTGCCTGGAACAGCTTCTGTTCATTCTCAGATTCAAATTCAAAGTATTTCCAGAGAACCTGTATTTTCAGACCTCCTAATCTTGTCTATTCCTTACTAGAGCCTCAATTTGATGACTCTTAGATGGCCACAATGAAAAGTCCATCATTTATGATTTTTGTAGTCTGTGAGAGTAAATGGAAATGTTCTCAACAGTTTGTAATTCTAAAAATCGATAAGTGGGTTCTGGCTGCTGTGGCTCAATGGTTGGGCATTGCCCCATGCCTCTCTCCTTCTCTCTCCTTTTCCCTTCCTCTCTCTCTCTAAAAATCAATTTTAAAATATTTTTTAAATCGATAAGTGGTATGAAAAAATGGAACCTAGAGCCAAATGTGTGAGTTTAAAATAAAAATAATTAAGATATGATTCCTGCTTCACAGACTTTACCATCTAGCTAGGGGAGAGAGGTGTGCAAACAAAAAGTGCAGTGAAGAATTAATTCTAGGTGCTGTGATAAAAGTCTATATGTGTCAACCAAGGCTTGAGGGAGGGTATCAGCAGGCAGGGATGAATCATGTGGGAAGAAGTGGGAAAAGTCTTCATATGCAAAGTGAATCTTGAGCTAAGTGTTTAATATGAAACTGTCTTTAAAAGTCTTAAAATCAAGATATTTACAATTTCATTAGAGAGACCAAATAAAAAATATATGAATAAATAATGAATTATTTAGCATTAAATTGTGTGGGACTGATTAATAAGTCAAAAAGCTTTTGGAAAAGGTGGGTTGGAGCAGGTGCTTTATAAAGGAAGTAGAGTGGAGCCAAGCCATAGGATGGGCAGGAAATAGATAAGAGCCGTGGAGGAGAAGAGGGAGCACAAGCAGAGAAAGCACCTGAGCAAAAACCTGGACCTCAAGGAAACCAACTGACTGGAGAGGTCTGGAGGGACAACAGTGTCAAATGAAGATGAGGCTTTAGAGCACTGGTTCTCAACCTTCCTAATGCCGCGACCCTTTAATACAGTTCCTCATGTTGTGGTGACCACCAACCATAAAATTATTTTCGTTGCTACTTCATAACTGTAATTTTGCTACTGTTATGAATCGTAATGTAAATATCTGTGTTTCCCGATGGTCTTAGGCGACCCTACTAGCAGTTCTCAACCTGTGGGTCACGACTGTAGAGTCACTGTCAGTCACTGCCTCCCATGGTGAATTATTACATCTGCATTTCTAGCCACACTTTTCTCTTTTATGATTATACATTCCATATTCTTTTCTAACGAGCAATACTGAAAGTCAAAATGATCAATTAGAATTTTTTAAATTAAATTTATTGTGGTGACATTGGTTAATAGGATCATATAGGTTTCAGATGTAGATTTCTATGATACAAGATCTGTATATTGCACTGTCTGCCCACCACTAAAGTCAAATCTATTCACATCTTTCAGAATGATTCATTATCACATACATCCACCATACGATGGTCATGGCAAGCAACTTTGTATATTCTTTTAAAAATATTTTTTTTATTAATTTCAGAGAGAGAGAGAGAGAGAGAGAGAAACATCAATGATGAGGATCATTGATTGGCTGCCTCCTGCACGCCCCCTACTGGGGATCGAGCCCACAACCAGGGAATGTGCTCTTGACCAGAATCGAAACTGGGACCCTTCAGTCCCCAGACCTACGCTTTATCAACTGAGCCAAACCAGCTAGGGCACAACTTTGTGCATTCTGATCCATCAGAGAAACCAAGTAGCTTTTCAGAGGACCCAGAGTTAGCAATGAGAGGAGCATGTCTCAGAATAAAGGTTCTATCAGTCCAAGTCATTCCTATACATGATTTCTCAACCTCGGCACTATTGACATTTGGGACCAGATAATTCTTTGTTGTAGGGGGCTGGCCTGTACATTGTAGGACTTGCAGCAGCATCTCTGGCCTCTACAGTAGATGCCAGGAGCACTGCCTCTCCTCAGTTGTGACAATGAAGAATGAATATATTTGCTGAGTATAGAAGGAAGGTGTCCTTTATGGTTTTCTGCAGCCTCTGCCCAGCAGCTAGGAGAATTGGGCTGCTACTGATCTTTGACAGTAGAGACAGTGCTTACGCAAAGTTTTCAAAGCCGTCTGTCTTAGAGAGCTACTCTCTTGCCAAAGGTTCTCCAGAGGTGCCAAAATCACCCAGTTGAAAACAATTGCTGTAATTTATTATGCAGTTTAATTTTTAGAAGAATAACATTTTTACCTATGCTTTACTGAGGCAGATATTTTCCATTACTTTCACTGTAAACTTCAGGCCAGTGCTGCTCATACACTAAGTCTTGGAAGGATGAGAAAAATCCAAGCAGTGGAGTCACTGCTTCTTTGACCAATTCATTTTGGAAATAACAGCTACAATTCATTAGCAGTGAAATGTTCTCTACCTTGAAGCACCCTTACAAGGGGCTTCACCATCACACTCCAGCTCCATCTGGAACTTTGGGGATAACTGGTTTGATGCTCTTCTCCCAGAAATTTTCTACTGAAACACTATGCCAATCCCTGTGATCTAGCTCTTGGAGAATGTCCTTACTGTCCATTGACCTATTCTTCTTCTTTAAAAAAAATACATATATATATATATTTATATATATATATATTAATATATATATATATTGATTTTAGAGAGAAAAGGAGAGGGAGAGAGAGATAAAAACATCAACGATGAGAGAATCATTGATCGGCTGCTTCCTGCATGCCCCCTACTGGGCATCGAATCTGCAACCCAGGCATATGCCCTCAACGGGAATCAAACCCGGGACTCCACAGGCCACCGTTCTATCCACTTAGCCAAACTGGCTAGGGCTGACCTCTTCTTTACTCCCAGTCCCTTCCAAGTTAGCCTACTCCAACTCAGCTCCATACAACTCAGTTTTATCTCTCTGTCTGGTTCACCACCAGTACATGATCTCTGAAACCCTTATTAACTTTACCAAAATATTCTATGCATTTACAGGCTTTCTTTGAGTGTTCCTCCCCCTTTAACCAAAAACTGATTTTGTTCTCATGACTTGGATTCCCTCCTTGCACAGAGGTGGTGGCCACTTGTGTTGTCATCTTCTCGTTAACCCTAGGGTGTCAGGACTCTCAGTTATTGGCATTCTCTTTGACCTCCACATCCACTTCCACACCAGTTTTCTGGCCACCATTCTTCAGTATTCTCTCTTTTAAAAGCTATCTTCTCAACATTCCTGTTGCTGTTCCACCTTCTCATCTATAAACCAGGACACTTGCTTATAGAACAGGGATTGGGGTCCGGAAATCTTTTCCTTTGAGTTCAAATTTTTAATAATAATATTCATAAAAATAAATATGAAAATCACTAAGGATGAGAGAGTAATGAGGGAAGGATGAATTGAAAGGAAGGAAAATAGGTTCGCTTTAATCAGCAAAGACATTCAGCCCTTTCCCCAAATACATACAGCAAAAATAAATGCCTACCTCCAAAAATTAACCTAAATCGGATCAAGTACCATCAGAACATCTTCTGTTCTACCCTGGATCACTAGATACATCTCAAATGTATATTTAGTTACTTATGGATAATAATCTTGTTAGGCTTCCCCAACATCATTCCAGAATCCCAGCCAACTTTTTCCTTAAATTTCTGAAATCTATATTGCTTCTTCTAGAAAATGCCTTTCTTCCCTCCAGCTCAATCCTTAAGGAAGCCCTGCTCCTTATGGTAAGTAGGTGTTATTAGGAACTGCTCTCTCCACCCACAGGTGGAGACCATATTTGTTGCAGGATTCAGAGTTATGTGGAGCAAACAGGCTATAAATCAGTGGAGTGGCTATGCCTTGCATGTGTTTACAACTCCTTTGGCCCAATGCTGTCCTGCTGGACTAAACTTAAGCTTTACATTTTAAGAAGATTGAATTAATAATGACATCATGTTTGATACATTGAGTTCATATTTGGACTATTTCCTTGATTACTGGGGTGAAGATGGGGAGGTTTATAATTTTATTAACATAGTCAAATACTGTGAAATATAATTTTTAGAAATGTTTTTGAAGTGAAATTCACATAACATAATATTAATCATTTTAAATAGAAAAATTCAGTGGTATTTAGTACACTTACAATGTTGTACAGCTACTATCTAGTTCCAAAACATTTTAGCACTCCAAAAGAAAATCACACCCATTGAAATATAATTTTTAAACCAGACTAAGAAATTATATATGATTTGCACAATACTAGTAGTAGGCACTGGGTTTCTATTTGTTTTTTGTATCTTACCCATCCCTTATAACCCACTTTGTGTTAAAGACAGTTTTAGTGAAGAGGGAGTCCAAGGACCACAGTCAGTGAATTACACAGAATAAAACTCTTCTAGTCCAGATAACCTTCCTAGGAATTTGATGAGTAACATGGATTTATATAGAATATACTCTTCAAAAAGAGGTGTAGGGTATGGGGGCAAATAACAGTTTGAAATGACCAAAGTAGGAATTGGAGGATATTAAACTAAAAAGAGGAACTAGAATAGAGAGGTAAATAACAGTGCTTGGCACATGCCAGGTGCTCAAAAAATGTTTGTTGACTGAATAAGTGAACAAACTACTCCCAAAAGAATTAATGAAATAATCCAGAATGGATGAATGGACGGATGGACGGATAGATGGATGGATGAATGCATGCATGCATTGAAAATGGATCTAGCATGCAAGGAGTAGTGTTTCAATGAGCAATTGATAAGCCTTGGGAGGAAGCACAGTAAATGTTTACTATGTAATTGCAGCTGGACCAGCCTTAAAAACAAATAGGAAAAAGATGTAAAGAATTTATTATTTTGTATTCAAATATTTACACTTAAGGCAAAAAGATCAGTCTCCATAGTTTTGCTATTTATCATAATTAAATATTTGAAATTAAAAAAAACATTCTATACTTAGAGAAAACAGCTTTAAGAAATAAATATTGATTGAATTTGAGTACTTAAGGTTTTAAAAAAGGGCCTTGAAGTAGAAGGGCACCTGCTATTATATAAATTGTTGTTTATAAGCTTGGATTGCACCTCATGTAGTCATAAACTTGCGTGAGCTTTCTTAGTCAGTCTTGAGGATACTATTTATGGTTTGAATTCTCTCCCATATGACTATTAATTGAAGTATGCTATTAATTTTTTAAAACCATCTATCCAGTAAATCCCTTGACTAGAAGAATGTCTAATATAATACATACCATCATTTAATTATTGGTATTATAACAGAATTAATTAAAGTACTGGCATATTTTTATCTACACAATAATTAGTTGAATAGGATTTAGCAAGATTTAGAAGTGATTCTAGTCTGAGAATATTCATTTCTTCTCGATTACATTCAAATTAGATATTTAAACTCAGGGACCACAAGCATAGATGCATATTTTTACCTTCAGCAGGATTATTCCATTAGCTGAAGGGAGCCCCTCTATTGCAGGCAATTCTTTTTCATCCACAGGCTTAGCTAGAGGAGTTAGCTTCTTAATGCACAGCAACAACTTTCTGTATGCTTTCAATTGCTCATATGTAGAAACTTACGTATCATGATCCTGTTTGAAGGCACTTGATAACATTGTACTTGTCATCCAATTTGTCACTTGCCAACTGTCTTAGCCCATTTGGGCTGCTATAATAAAATATCGTAAACCAGGTGGCTCATAAACAACAGAAATTTATTTCTCACAGTTCTGGAGGCGGGAAGTCCAAGATCAAGGTGATGGGAGATTCAGGGTCTGGTGAGGAACACTTCCTGATTCATATACTGCGGTCTTCTCTCTGTGTTCTCACAAAAAAGAAGTGCCTAGGAGCTCTCTTGGTCTCTTTTCCAGAGCACAAATCCTGTTGATGAGGGCTCCCTCCTCATGACCTAATCACCTCCCAAAGGCCCTACCTCCTAATACCATCACAGTGGGGGTTAGGTTTTAACATATAGTAAACCTATAACCTTGTGACACAACAAATACTGGTATAACCAGAAAAAAACAAATTGGGTATCATAGCAAAGGTGATGGCTCAAATCCTGAAATCTATGTGGTTTAGGTGCCATTTGAAGCATGCCCATGTATCGGAACAAATGTCTAGTAAAGGCAATGAAGGACAAAAATTTACTTAGAATATATGAAGGTTAACTTAAGGAGGCCATAATTAGTAGTTAGATATACTTAAAGTCTTCCAACTCCATGGTCCTGGTAATGAATTTAGAAACAAGAAATGAAATTATCAGATTCTATTTAATGAAAATTTGTCTGCTTAATTCACAATACAAGTTTTGAAGAACTATATAATCTTGGTACTGTGGTAGTCACATTAAGGAGATAACTTTATCTAGTTTGAAATCTAGGTTTTTTAATCAAAAAGAGAAAAAATTTTTTAAAATATTCACAAACTCTCTTTTAATACACAGAGGGAAAAACCTTCCAGTTTAGGCTGAGCCATGATTTGATTTGATGTAAACAATATATTAATTAACCATAATGGTTTAGTTAACTAGAGACTGCAAACAGGCCACTGTGCACCAGTGGGTGGAGAAAGGGAAAATGTAGGTTTCAATCTTTCTCCTTTCATTCTGAGTGGCCATTTTTTTCAAAGCATGGGAGAAGCTGAGATCAGTCTTCATATTAGATTTTCCTTTGCTCTTTCTGTCCTACTCTCATCTCCTGTCCATGCAATACAACAGGGGATGTACTGGTATAGGGAAGTGTCTCTTCTCATCTCCCTCTTCCTTTCCAAGTTACCCAGATAGCAATCTCTTGGACTCAAAGAGTAAAATCAAGCTCTCTGGGAAGAAACAAATAAAAGGTTTTGATTTTGAGGGAGAATCCAAGATGGTGGCGTAGGTAAACACCTAAACTGCGGCCTCGCACAACAATTTCAAAACTTATAACTAAAAGACAAAACGTCTATCACCCAGAACCACGGGAAAGCTGGCTGAGTGGAAGTTCTACAACTAGAAGGAAAGAGAAAAGAGCATTGAGACGTGCACAAGTGCTGAAAAGCTGAGGTACGGAGGTGCGTGATCTGGGCTGGCGGCAGGCTTTTTTCAACCAAAAGGGGAGACAAGCCCCCAATTACTCTGAAATACAGTTTCTGGGGAGACGCGGGGGACCCAAACTCCTACGGGGAGAAGCTGGATTGTCTAACACTGGGTCGGAAAGTGAGGGGGGCCTGCTTGCAGAGCTGCGTGCAAGAATAATTGTTTACTGCACTGGGGCACAGGACGCAGTTGGAGACACAGAGCCGGCTAACTAGCAGCCATCGCTGTTTGCCATGCCCTAGCCTAGTGACGCCCTGAGACCCTGCCCCACACAACCTACAAACCCACCCAAGCTCCAAGCAGCAGCGTTAACATAAGAAAGGCCTGCCCTATCGCAGCTTAACCTAGCAAACTTGCAGCCTGGGTCAGACAGCTCCAAAACCTCCAAACCCCAAGCAAAGGGGAGAAAACTGTAGCTCTCGCTGTAGCTCCTGCTGGGTGGACTCAGACAATAGCTGACCTGCACTCCATTGGAGATCCAGAAGCCAGTATACCTAGTGGTCAGTGTGAGAAACCAGATTTCAACCTCTCACATCCATAAGTGACACATTCAAGAGGCAGACTCAGCGAGCACCAAAGCCCCACTGAAACAAGTCCTGCACCATGAGCGTGTCTCCAGCACAGCAGTTCTTATAGACACAGCGAGTCCTCACAGCCGATTGGCCTGGAGGTCAATTCCTCCCAGCATACCAACAGCAATTAAGGCTTAACTACACCAAGACTTTGCACTCAGCCCACAAAGGGGTGTACCAAGAGCGTCCACATCAGGTGATTGGGGAGGCTGAGCTACTGCCCCCTATAGGTCACCTACCACACAAAACCACTCCATCAACACAGGGAAGCAGCCAAAATGCGGAAACAAAGAAACATGTCATGAATGAAAGAAACAGAGGAAAGCAAACTACTGGACGACATAGAGTTCAGAACCACATTTATAAGGTTACTCAAGAATCTTCTAAAAACTCCAAGAAACTTGATGACACTTCTGAGGAGCTTAGTGAGACCTTCAAGGACCTTAATGAGAATGCCAAAAAAAATGGAAAAGGACCAGTCAGAAATGAAGCATACACTGTCTAAAATAAAGAATATACAGAACCTCAACTGTAGATCAACATACCCCAAGAATCAAACCAAAGATCTGAAATATGAGGAAACAAAAAACACCCAACCAGAAAAACAAAAAGAATCCAAAAATATGAAGATAGTGTAAGGAGCCTCTGGGACAACTTCAAGCGTACCAACATCCGAATTTTTGGGGTGCCAGAAGAAGAGAGAGAGCAAAATACTGAAAACCTATTAGAAGAAATAATGACAGAAAACTTTCCCTACCTGGTGAAAGAAATAGACTTACAAGTTCAGGAAGCACACAGAACCCCAAACAAAAGGAATCCAAAGAGGACCACACCAAGACACATCATAATTAAAATGCCAAGGGCAAAAGACAAAGAGAGAATCTTGAAAGCAGCAAGAGAAAAACAGTTAGTTACCTACAAGGGAGTACCCAAACGACTGTCAGCTGATTTCTCAGCAGAAACTATGCAGGCCAGAAGGAGTGGCAAGAAATATTCAAAGTGATGAACAGCAAGAACCTACAACCAAGATTACTCTACCCAGCAAAGCTATCATTCAGAGTTGAAGGTCAGATAAAGAGCTTCACAGACAAGAAAAAGCTCAAGGAGTTCATCGCCACCAAACCAGGATTACATGAAATGCTGAAGGGTATTCTTTAAGAAGAGGAAGAAGAAGAAAAAGGTAAAGATAAAAATTATGAACAACAAAATGACATCAAATACATACCTACCAACAAGTGAATCTAAAAATCAAGTAAATAAAAAATCTGAAGAACAGAATGGACTAGTGAATATAATAGAATCAGGGACATAGAAAGGGAGTGGACTGACAATTCTCAGGGGGAAGCGGGTGTGAGTGGTGCGGGAAGAGATTGGACAAAAATCTTACTCCTATGGATGAAGACAGTGGCGGGGGGTAAGGGCATGGGGTAAAGTGGGGTGGGGAATCAGGTGGAGGGGAGCTATAGGGGGGAAACAAAAAGAGGAACACCTGTAATCTGAACAATAAAGATTTATTTTTAAAAAATAATAAATAAATAAATAAATAAATAAATAAATAAAAAGAAAGGCAGAGAACCAAGTCTCCTAACCGTGAAAAAAAAAAAAAAAAGGTTTTGATTTTGAAGAAGTAAGTTATTGAAATATTTTTTAAAATCTACTGAGAGCAGGGATGGCATTCTGTCTCTCAGGCTGGCAGTGGTTATCAGTCTCTATCCCATCATCACTGTGGGTGCTCTCACTTACCCTGCCATTTTTTTTTTTTTTTTACTGATGTGAAGATCCCCCAACAATGAACAAGAGAGATTTTCCAGGTGTCACTTCATGTGTTCAAAGGATAGTTATTGAATATTGCTTGGCCAATGTGGCTCAGTGGTTGAGTCAATCTATGAATCAAGAGATCACGGGTTTGATTCCCTGTGAGGGCACATGGCTGGGTTGTGGGTTTCATCCCCAGTAGGGGGCACCAGGAGGTAGGCAATTGATGTTTCTATCTCTCTATCCCTCTCCCTTCTCTCTCTAAAAATCAATAAAAACTTTAAAAGTATAATAAAAACATACCAAAAAAGGGCATTGTTTTCTAAGAGAAAAAGCAATCATACCCAGCCAGTGTGGTTCAGTGGTTGAGCCCCATGAACCAGGAGGTGACAGTTCAACTCCCAATTGTTGTAGGCTCAATCCCCAAGGGTCGGGGGGAGAGGGATATGGTGCAGGAAGCAGCCAATCAATGATTCTCTGTCATTGATTGTTCTCTCTTTCCCTCTCCCTTCCTCTCTGAAATCAATAAAAATATATTTTAGAAATAAAAAGAAGAAAAGAAAAGGAAAAGCAATCACAGTGGAAGTAGGCAGAATTGCTCTAAAAAAGAATTTCCAAAGAAGGAATACTGTGAAGTACCAGAACTGGTTACCGAGTTTTTATAAGAAACAGCAATAATCTTATTTATGTAAAATACTTTAAAGTTCTCAGAGAACCTTCAGAATCATTTTTTGATCCCACTAGATTGTGAAATCATCTTCTATAAAGGTCTTTCAGTAACAATATTAAGAGCCTTTATCAAACTATACACAATGTGATTGTAATTGAGTTATGAATATGTGTGTATACACAGTTGTTTTCATTAACTATATCTATACACACATATATGGACAAGGACTTTAGGGTGATAATCAAATATAGAAAAGAGTCCCTGAATTAGGATGATAGGATTATAAATATCCTTTTTTCTCTTTTACTGCTTTGGTGTCATAGTGTTACTTGTTTTTAATTTTTCTTTACCTGAGGATATGCTTTTAATTGATTTTAGAGAAAGGAAGAAGAGGGGGGCAGGGAAGAAAGAAACATCAATCGATTGCCTCTTATACACACCCCAACCTGGATCAAACCCAAAATCTGGGTATGTGCCCTGACTGGGAATCAAACCTGTAACGTTTTGGTGTATGGATGATGCTCCAACTAACTGACCCAAAAGCTAGCCTCTCTCTCTCTCTCTCTCTCTCTCTCTCTCCCCCCTCCTTTCTTTCCTTTCTCTCTTTCTCTTCCTCTCTCCCTCTCCCTCTCTCCCATCTCCCCTTTCCTCTCTCATTTATACATTATTTCATTAGAACTACTATGTGCTAAGCACTTCACATACATTATGACATTTAATTCTACAACTTTATGAGGTGGGTACTACTATTACTCTTATTTCACAGATAAGGAAGTGATATGACCATCCAGGGTCACACATCCACCAAACTGTACAGCCACAGCTTGAACCCAGGACTCCTGACTCCCAGCCCATGCCCTTAGAATGAAATCTAAACTCCCTTGGCCTGACCTAAATGCCTCATGTTGTAAGGCCCATGCCTATCTCCCCAACCTCCTTTTATGTCCCTCCTCCTTCCACCAATGCCCCATTTTTGCCATGGTCCAGAGACATCAGCCCAGAGTATGTCAATGTCTTCCCTGCCTCAGCATCTTTGTACTTGCCTCTGCTTGGAAACCCCTTTTCCTGGTTCTCACCAAGGCTGAAGCATTGCCCCTCAGCTCTAGACTTCATGTCACTTTAAGGTGGTCCTCTGGCCACCCCATGTAAAGTTGTCTCCTTTTCTCCAAAATCACTCTCTGTCAAACCACCCTGTTAATTTTCTTCAGAGCACTTATTATGCTTAGTTAATCTTTTATTTATGTATCTACTTAGGTATTGTCTGTCTCTCCCCTCAGGAGTGCAAACTGCACGAGGACAGAGACCTTGTTTGTCTTTGTACCTCTGTGTTCCCAGCACCTGGCACAGGGTCTGACACATAGCAGGTTGAACAAATACTAAGGGACCTTAACCACTAAACCATATTACCTGGGGCGGGGAACCCAATGGATTATTTCTTGCATAAAAACGATGTAAGTTCAAAAGACGTTGTACATAGCATACAAGTCTATTTTTACCTATGTTTTACTCAAATTTAAGCCACTTTGAGGTCATCTGTACATTTATTTTCCCGGTTCTTCATGCCTGACTTCTTAGCCTGCAGGTTTCAGCTCAAATGGCACCTCGCCAGAGCCTTTCCTGATCATTTCATGGAGTATGGTACTCCCTCCACCCACCCCATCCCAACGCTCCCAGCCACCACTATGATTTTTGTTCCCTTATCACACTCTAAATTTCTATTAATTTGTTTCTTTTTTTTCTTCCCCCCTCAGCCCATGCAATGTAATGTTTTGTAGGGCAGGAACATCTTTATGTTAACACTGTCTAGGACATTTCCCTACACATTCTAAACATTCCATAATTAATTGTTAAGGGAATCAGTGCACTGGTCACTTATATGCATTCTCTTTTTATTTAACTTTTAAATGGATTTCTTTGAGATTTTTTTCTAAGTAGATAATCATCATCTATAGTCAATTCTTTCTTTTCTGAGAGTTACACTCATTACTTTTTCTTTCCTTTAATGTATCAACTAGAACAAAGCAATGTTAGATAATACAGGTAATACCAGGCATCTTTGATTTGTTTTTAGTTAATTAATTCACCACTAATTATGGCACTGGAATGAACATGACTTACCACACCAAGGAAGCATCCTTTTAATCCTACGATTTAGTGTTTTAAATTCAGTTTAGTTCAAACAAAAAGCAATCTTGAAATTTATCAAAGGACTTTTGATCATACAATATTCTTTCTTTGAAATACTAAGTTGCACTACATTAGTTATAATACTCTTGCATTTCTAGAAAAATTGCACTTAGTCATTTCATAGATTTCTGTTTTTAATTGATTTGCTTTAGAGAGAGGGGGTAGAGAGATAGAAACATCAACAAGAAAGAAACATCAATGGGCTGCCTCCAGCACAACCTCATGTGCCCTGACCAGGAATTAAAATAGTGACCTTTTGGTTCATGGTCGATGCTCAAACACTGACCCACACCAGCTGGGCTCATTTAATGTATTTCTATCTTCCATTTACTAGCCTTTTTCTTAGGATTTCTTCCCCTGCCTCCCTGCCCCCCACTCCCCCCCCCCCCCCCCCCCCGCCTCCCCACCCGATATTTATAGTCACAAGGAGAACTAACTATATTGTGTTTGTCAGTCTGTGTAATGACCTAGTTTTTCCAGGTGTTGCTTTCAGGCTAACAACAAATTCACATAATGCCCTAGGAAACATGTACTTCTTTTGAGTTTGGGAGCAGAGTCTTGGGTGTTTGCACAAACCTCAGAGTCCACCACCTTCTTCCTTCATCCTTCCGACACAGCGGGAACACTGAAAGCCCCTTATGTGGAGGATGGGAGGCGAGGTGGAATTGAATGTTTAGGACTGGGATGAATAATAAATGTGTGTTGCTCAGTTCCTTGATTTAGTCAGGATTTTGGGGTTTTATCAGGTAGATTTTGGTATTTAGACCTCATCTGTGTTGAATTCTGACATGAAAGAACAGGAAGCTCTGGCCCCCTTGCTTTATATGATACTTTGGATTTCAGATGGGCTCAGTGACCTGTTTAAACACTTCAAAAGTCTTTTTGAATCTTGCACAGTGTTTCTCTTACTCAAAGGGCCATTATCCTAGGGAGCTCTATGCAGCCATGTAAGGGGTCGTTATAGAAGACTATTTAATAATATACTATATATCTATGAAAGGGGGGGCTATATAAGGATGTAAATAAAAATATTTTTAAATAGTGGATTATAGATCATAGTCCTTTTTTTTCTTTTCTGTGTTCTTACATTTTTATATAATGGACATTATTTGGGGGAGCAACCATTCCCTACTTCTCTATGCAGGTACTTCCATGACTAGAGTAACTTCTCTGGTCCTTACTTGCTCCTTCTCAAGTAGATGGAGGAGTAAATCATTTGATTGGAGGGTAGTAAGGGTATGAAATTCCATGATTTATGCTTTTTGAATGAGTGAGACCAACCATTAGGAAACTTGAAGCACCGGTGGCATTCTCCCTACCGGTACCACCAATAATATCTGCTCCCCAGATCCAAATCTCCCTCTGGTGATCTGCACCAAGGTCTAGACTTGGGAGGGATGAGACCAGTGAGCCCATTTGGCTGTAGAACGAAGTCACATTCTTCCAATAACTTACCAGTAATAAAACTGAGATTTAAAAAAAAAAAAAAGTTGAGATTTTTCATCTCCATCTGTTTGACTCCTATGTTTTATTTTCCAGTTTTCTCCAAACTCAAGTAGTCAAAGAAAATGTTACTTTTTAAATTGTAGGCTGCTCTGTGTGCAAATAATATTAATAGATGCCATTTATTAAGCATCAATCTTGTCAATTGGTTTATTGCATCACCTCAGTGAATTTTTACAATAATCTTATAAGGCTGGTTCTATTATTGTCCTTGTTTTTGTAGGAAACAAAAACAAACCAAAAAACTAACGTTCAGAGAGTGTAAGATGCTGTTCTTCATGGAATATTTATTCTATAATTGTGGGCTCAGGACTGAAGCTTCAGGGAAACCAAAAAGGGAGTTTTCTGTCTAGATTTGCAAACCTATTCACTGAACTACTATTAGAATAGTGAAAGGAACAACCGTGCAAACTCTCTCCTTCACATCTCTTGTTTATTAATAAAGTCCTGTTGCCAACATCTAACATTCAAGCCGACATGTATTTGCTTGTTTAACTGAAAGCTACCACCCTAACTCACCCCAGAGAAGATATGTGTGTGGGTGGGAGGGAACCCATCCCCATGCTAAAGAGATGATTTTCAAGGGCCTACTAGGGGCTTAAGTGACTTCAGGTGACAAAAATTCAGATATTTAACCAAGTATGTGATCAGCATTTCTCTTGGCTGAGTGAAGTGCCAAGGAAGGGGGAAAACTAAGGCACCTATTGGGGATTTGGCCAACAGACTGGAGAAACAGGAGACTATGGGAGATTTCTAAAGATTGTTGCTATCTATCCAGCTGTTATTACTTAAAATACCCACAAAACTGATGAGTATCTCTTTAGCTGGGAGGCTGGGCAGGAGGTTGCCAGGGTTACCAGATACTAAGGTGGAAAAATAGCTGCTTAGAGCCCATCATACAGCATTTTGAGAATTATTTTTACTTTAAAAGCATGATGTTTATTGCCCCACAGAAATTATTCTGTATGGTTTCTAGAGCAAGCCTCAATGCCTTGCAAATTTCTCATTATAAAACCTCAATGTTAAAATTTCTCAATTGGATGCCCTGCTGTGCCACAATCCAGGGCTGAAGTGTGCCTCAGTGACGATGTCTGATGTGGTCATTCAAGGGTCTGAGCTCATCCTCTATGCCCTGTCTACCCTTTGTTCTGGCCAGCTTATCCAATCTCAGGGTTTTGGCTTTTAGCAGATAACTCCCCAATCTACTTCTCCATCCCTGTTTTAAGAATTTTCAGCCTCACATTCTCACTTTTGCTGAGTGTGTCCATAAATTGCAGGTACTTCAATCTCTTTATGTCTAAAACTGAACTCTCGATCTCTTTACAAATCATATGCTTCTTGTGTCATCAGATAGATTACTTTCAGGTACTTCTCTTAAAAACCTGCATCATCTTTGTGACTCTTTCTTTAACCCTCATGTCAAATGTGTTACCAAGTCCAGCCAGCCAATATCTTTGGACTCCAATCCTCTGCTATTTCCACTTCCACTGCTTTGTTCAGGTCCTCTTTGTCCTTTCTCCTATTATCAGCATTCCAGCATAGTGGTGTCCTTGCCACCATCCTCACTCTACTCTTCATATTTACTGCTACAGTCATCATTGCTCCATTTCAACTATATCACTGTCATCCTCAAAACTTGTGTTGATGCCTTATTGCTTACACCTGGAGTCCAGATTCCTTAGCCTAGTAATCATAGTTGGGTCTCAGCCTTATTTACTCTTCATATGCCCTATAACCTAGCCCAGTCAGTGGTTGGCAAACTGTGGCTCACGAGCCACATGCAGCTCTTTGGCCCCTTGAGTGTGGCTCTTCCACAAAATACCACAGCCTGGACGAGTCTATTTTGAAGAAGTGGCGTTAGAAGAAGTTTAAGTTCAAAAAATTTGGCTCTCAAAAGAAATTTCAATCGTCATACTGTTGGTATTTGGCTCTGTTGACTAATGAGTTTGCCGACCACTGCCCTAGCCCAGTGTTTTTCAACTTCATTTTCATTAGTGAACCCCTAAGGAGCCTTCCAAGGATTTTTTTCTTAATCACCCCTCTCATGAAATGTTAATGCCACCAATATACTACTGTATATCTGTTTATGCATTAAACACATGTTTATGTTCTGTACTTTATATTTAAAAGTAAGATGTTTTTACCCTCAGAGAACCTATTTTTGCTTCATTAGGGGCAATATCTTCTCTACTGGCAATGTATACTCTAGCCAAAACAGATCACTTACCAATTCCTGAATATGTCCTTGTATTTTCTAGCTTCCAAATTTTTGTTCATTTTAGCTAGTAGTCAGAGGAGTTGAAAGAATATGAGAAGAATATGCGTGTAAAGCTGCCTTGCCTGGGATTGACTCACACATCTCCTCTTAGCACCCTCCATTCTTCTGTTGAAAGCTGACCTTTGCTGTTGCAACCCAAATACCCTGTCCTCCCCCTGATCCACTCAGCTGGAACTAGCTTCTTTCTGTGCTCCAGTAGAGCCTTCTTTGTGTCTCTATTGTGTTCTTCTTTGCAATGTAGTGATTTTGCTTTTTGTGTTATCTCCCCCACTGTTCTATAAACTTCCTAAACACAGGGACTAACTTCTTCACAGTGTACAATGCCTTCAAACAGTAGGCACCAATATACATTAGTTAAAATCAAGGAACAGGAACAAGATAAAAGTCTACCAGTGCTCACATTAAAAAGTCCTACATGCATGCTGAATGAATGAACACACTAATGAATAGGGGGGAAAAGGCACAATCCTAAACCAACATCATTAACACACAGGCTGCTTATAAAGGAATGTGAGTGTTGTACAACACTGGTGAACTGAATTGGTTCCTGCTGCAGAGAAATAACAAACACCCACTGAAAATTATTTGAATGGCTACCTGCCTACATACGCCTTAAACAATGATGCTCCAGGTGGGTAGAGGACCCAGAGGCCAAAACATAAGTAGCCATTTTTGACATCACCACTTCATAAGAAGTGACCAAACTGAGGCCTTGGGCAGGGATGTTGATCTGACCAAGTTTATTTTTGTATGGAAAGTGAAGCAAAAGAAACAACAGTTTCTGGAAAAGACTTGATAACTTTAAAATATCAATATGAATATGTTTAGAAAGTTCCATCATATCTTTGAACACTACTTTCTAAGAAAACCTCTTTCTGTGGCTTCATAGGATTACATTTTGCTTTAGTCAGAGGATTAGGTGTTTGAAAGTGGCAGTTGTATTACTTCTCTTATTAAGATGATCAAATCTTTTTTAAAAAAATATATTTTATTGATTTTTTACAGAGAGGAAGGGGGAGGGATAGAGAGTTGGAAACATCAATGAGAAGAAACATCGATCAGCTGCCTCCTGCACACCTCCCACTGGGGATGTGCCCACAACCCAGGTACATGCCCTTGACCGGAATGGAATCTGGGACCCTTCAGTCCACTGGCCAACGCTCTATCCACTGAGCCAAACCGGTCAGGGCCGATCAAATCTTTTTTTAAAAAATTTTATTGAGGGCAAATTTCTCAGTCTTTCTAATGATTGATGCTTTTTGGACTTTGTTGTTGTTGTTAATCCTCATCTGAGGATATTTTTTTTCCGTTGATTTTTAGAGAGTGAAAAGGAGGGAGAGAGGGAAGGGGGAAAGGAGGGAGAGAAGTCCATGTGAGAGAGATACATGGGTCGGCTGACTTCTGCAGGTCTCCTACAGAGATCAAGCCCAGAAACCTGGGGTGCATGGGAAGACGCCCTACCAACTGAGCAACACCGGCCAGGGCAAACATGATCAAATCCTACAGAAAGCTACAAACAGGTGCTTCCTATTATTCTTTGCCTCAGGGCTTTCTCCTAAAATACCATAAACAGTTTTATGTTGTTTCTTTTCTAAAATCTGAAAATGACTTTTGTGGGGCAATCAGATTGGTGGGGGGAGTGTCTGAAGGATGAGAGGCTTGCCAAAAAAAATTTATTTCCAAGGATGCTTTAAATTCAGCCCTTGGGCCTGGTCTGATCACAGAGACTTATGAAGAGTTCAGCCCTTTCCTGTCTTTCAAATAGGGTAACTAATCTTCATTCAGGCCTTTTAAAGCGCCTACAGGCAATTCTACTTCCAATGGGCCCTTTATTGAAAAGGAAGCTTCGTGGCGAACCTCTTTCCTTTGCCCTCCTATTAATCAAGCTCAAGTTCTGAGAGCAAACAGCAACAGGCAAAACAAATACTTTGGCGCCAACACTTAAGCCTCAGCCTCACTTAAGAGCAGAAGTAAGTAGGTTTGTTGGTTTAGCAAACAGGATAGGAGGTGGGGGGAGAGGAGGGGAGGGGAAAGGATGAAAAAGGGCCCGCCCCTTTGGAACGGGATTGGTTCCCTCTCACCCTTTAGCCGTTCATTTGGCACCTCTGTTGGATAGGTGGAGACAAACTTGTCGTTAAGGTGGTGTCAAAATGAGCTCCGTGGGTGTGGGCTGTTCCCTAAGTTTGTGGTTTTAGATTTTCAAATGGACAGACTTAGTGGCTATGGGATCAAGTCTTCTATATCTCGAAAAATGTCACCGTAACAGGAGGCGCCAAGAAGCTTAAGGGTAACTCACGATACAGAGAAAATGACGAACGTTCCTCAGGGATTTGATTTTAGTTTCCTAAATGACGAGGAAGCCAGGAAGATCCTTCAGGTGCTGGAAAGAAATGAGGAGCTGCAGAGGGCAGAGAAGGACAGAATCAGGTACAAAGCAGATTCTTTCTCTTTTCCCTGGACTTGCCGTCCAGCAGCGGCCCGGGCGTGGGAGAGGGAGGCGCACAGCTTTCCCGGGACACCTGTCTGGGGTCTTCAGACGCGCAGCATCCCTCCAGTGCGCACCGGCCGGAGGAAATCTGCAATGAGGTTTTCCCTTAAAGACTTTGGGGTGCCTGGTTGGTGCTCATCCCAGAAGGGCTCCGGTCCCGCGGGGTGGGGAGCGCCCCTGGCCTCACCTTGCTGGTGCGTACTCTGGGGCGCTTCTCTCCGAGTGGGTCCAGCGCAGCTGCCCCATCTCCGCCAGGGTGGGGGTCCAGGCTGATGCGCCCTCTGCCGCGCCTTGCTCGGTTGCCTTCCGTCTGTCTCAGGACGTGGGCCAGGCCAGCGGGTGAAATGGGACAAGGGCGCTGCGTGGAGCGGAATCCTGGCCCGCACACACCCAAGCGCTTACACAGCTCCTCGCCCAACACTCTCTCGGTCGCAGAAACACCTTTCTCTGCCCACACAGACAGTCAGCGAGGCCATGGAGAGCTGACTTCTTACTGGAGGCGAAATGATTCCCCACCCCAAGGGCTGGAGCTCCAGGAACTTGCCAAACTGTCCGGAGTGAACCGGGCTGGGATTGGGATGCGCGAGTGGGTGGGGCTCCTTGCTGGTGGTGCTATGGGGAAGTTGCCTGGAATTTCACCCTTGACCTTACTATGCGGTGCTGTAGGTGAGGGATTGAAATCAAGAGTTTACAACCTGCGAGGTAAATTAACCAGTTTTTCCGTTGCGGAAGTGTGGGTTAAATCCTGGAACTGGTGAGGGACGTTCTCACCAATTCTGGAATAGACCATCCAAAGCCTGCTCATTTGACCTTGGAAGGGAATTCAGGGCATGACTCTCAGCCCAAAAAGCATGTGGCATCGATTGGGATTTGGAAAGCTGCTTTGTTTGTGAGTGATATTTTTTGTTGTTGGTCATGGTGATATGAATTCTAGATTTCCACCTCTTTCCAATTATCTCACTACCCATCTGCCCTACCCCCAGTTAAAAACCTCCAAAAATACTCTTCCCGTAGGGAAACCCTAGCTGGTCTTTGTAAAACAATTAGAATACCCTGGGCCTGCAGGCCCGTCTTTTCTTTTCCTTTCCACTGGCTCCTGTGGGGATAAATGAATATTTATTTATAAGTGAATATTTGAAGTTTGAAGATGTGTTTTTCACACCATCACATGCTGCCTTTTGAAAAACACACCCCATCATTTCCTCAAACAGTGTTTAAGTGTGTCCTCATGAACACAGTTTGTCCACACCCACACACCCACGTGCATGTACCTAC
Organism: Corynorhinus townsendii; assembly: GCA_026230045.1. Taxonomy (NCBI): domain Eukaryota; kingdom Metazoa; phylum Chordata; class Mammalia; order Chiroptera; family Vespertilionidae; genus Corynorhinus; species Corynorhinus townsendii. Next base: position 72,305,085 of record JAPDVU010000008.1, read on the forward strand.
ACATATGGACATGCACTATACACAGGCACACCCAACCTTGAAAAGAACTTTAGAACTGCATGCAGTTTGTCTTCAACAGAAAGCAATAAGAAAGTGTTGTTGCTCTCAGTATGTGTTCTTGGAAGTGTTTCTTGTCTCTGCAGAGGATGGGGCTTAAGTGAGCCAGTACAATACATTTGGGGAAGTTGAGGGGAGAATTAGGAACTATCTGGAGGGAGGGCAGCTTCCATTTGGATATTGCCAGCGTGGCTTCTCATGAACTATACAATCTTAGAAATAGTAATGTTGCGCTGGCCCGTGTAGCCCAGTTGGTTAAGTGTCATCCCATGCACTGAAAGGTCACAGCCTGGATTCCTGGTCAGGGCATATGCCCGGGTTTTGGGCTCCATCCCCAACAGGCACATGCAGAAAGCAGCCAATTAATGTTTCTCTCTCACATCAATGTTTCTCTCTCTCTCCCTTCCTATCTCTCTAAAATCAATAAAAACTTACTTTTAAAGAAATAGTAATATTACTTATTTTAATTTTGATTCAACGGAATTTTGACTTTGTGTAGTTGAACTGATGCTTGCCTTGTGTTTACTCTATAGCAGGTTTTGGTGGTCATGTCAGCTGACTTTAGTGAGAACTGCAACTACACTTAAGTGGCAAAGGCCTTGGACTAAGCAGGAAGGCCTCAGCAGGAAGGCTAAAACACGTTTTCTGATTTCATGGCACTCATATCCTAACTGGAACATCAATAGAAAAATTAACACTGTTAACTATTAAAGTATTAAAAATAATTACCCCAAATTTAAAAAATATAAAATATATTTTATATTAAATATGTATATATAAATATATTAAATATAAAAAACTTAAGGAAAGTAGGCACTTGGGCCAAATGCTCAAGGCAATTATATCTAATACATTCTTTTCCCTGGCCAATTCCTGGATCCCACTATCAAATACCTGTCACTGGATAGCAGTCTCAATAGGATTGTTCTGCTTACCGACCCACGTGCATCAGTTTTAATAGCAGGTACTGCCATGCAGAGAAGGCCTGAGATAACATGTCAACTTGGCTGCCTCTTCTGCTTGTTTTCTCGATATGTATGATCATCATATTTTCCAAATCAAAAGTCAGAACAAGTGACTTATAATTCAAGATTATTATTTGAGACTCTGGGTGGCCTTTTTAGTATATTGAAAAACAGTCTCAAGATCTCATGGCTAGGATAAAAAGGGACCAAATAAGGAAGTTTGGGAAGTTTGCTGGTTGCGGGACAGCTGATGATTTCAGTTATCAATAGCTATGCTAGGCTTGAGGAGTCTACAAGACAACCAAGAAAAAACATTTTGTAGAACTACAGTGTCATGCAGGGCCATAGATGTCCAGAGATGAATGAATGTTAAATGAGTGAGAATAGTTGAGTTCAAGCAGAGATGACAGCCCTATTTCAGAAAGGATCCTGAACACACAGTATGTACTTCCCCCTGTTCTCTCCTCATTGGTCCCAGACCTCATCTAGCTCCAGCTTCCTAGGAAAATATTTGCATTACATATTATAATGTTTTTAATATATAAAGTTTATTCAAATTTTAAGAAAAACACCAAGATTCAAAATGATAGGCAAAAGGTAGAAACAAATCATTCATGCTGGAAGATATCCAAACAGTAAACAAAAACACTACAGAAAAACATTCACCCTCACAGTAATAAAGAAATGAAAATTGAAATAACCACAAGATACCTATCATGTTTCACCTTTAAAAATAACATAAAAAATTACTGTGGGGTTGCAGTGAATTGGATAGATTCAGCATATTGTTAGTGGCATTGGAAATTGAATACAATCCTTTTGGTGAACTGTAAGGTGATACCTATACATAATGCCTTCCCTTGTCCCATTCATCCAATTCTTGGATATTTTTCATTAGTAGGAGATTAGGGAGGAGAAGATGGCCACACCAACATTTATTAAGTGCTTCCTTCTTATATAATAATAGTAATTAGTATGATAAAAATAACAGTATTTATTGGTCTCTTACTGTATACTAGGCACAGTACTACACATGCTATCTATATTTAATTAATCCTCCAAATAACCTCATTAGGTGCACACTTTGACTTTCATTTCACAGAGAAGGAAACCACTTACAAAAATTGACTATCTTGTCCAAGTTAAGTGGCAGAGCCAGAATTTAAAACCAGATCAATCTCAAAACTATTTTACCCGTCAGCATTGAATAATCCCCACAACCATCCCTTGGGGTGAGTATTATTAATTAATGACTTTGTGTAGAAGGGAAACTGAAACTTAGCAAAGTTAAGGAACTTGCCCAAGGTCACATAATTCATAAGTGGCAGAGCTAGATTTGGAGCCTAAATCTGTCTGGCTCTAAAGCCTATATTTTTCCACTCTACCATATTTTTTCCTGAGGAAATAATTTAGTAGAGGAAAAATAAAAAATATAGTCTCAGATATTTATTACAGTATTTCCTATAATAGCAATATAGTTGGAAATTTCAAATCTAAATGTCCAATAGAGCACTGTCATTACAAAGGACAACTGTGAGGAGATAATTATATATCACCCGTGTGATATTTTAGTTCTATATTCCTGACTACCTCGAGCTTATCGTATATAAAACTGTGGGGAAAATGCAAATGTAGCATTGTTTTGTGAAAAAGCCTATGTTATCATTGCACTTTCTTCAGGACATCTGTGCATGTGCTCAGCAACTGGAAGAAAATGAACAAAAACCTGTGCCTGTTGATGAATCTCTAGGGCTTGATGCAGCTTCTGGCCCATGGTGAACATTCAGTAAATGTTTTCTTTTTTTTTTTTTTAATATGTTTTTATTGATTTTAGAGAGAGAGGAAGGGACAGAAAGAGAGAGAAATATCTGATCGGTTGCCCCATACTCCCTGTCCAGGAACACACACCCTGACCAGGGACACACACCCTGACCAGATACTGAATCCCCCTGGGCATATGCCCTGACCAGGAATTGAACTGGCAACCTCTCAGTGCATGGAGCGATGCTTAACCAACTGAGCCACACTGGCCAGGGCCATTCAGTAAATGTTTACGAAAGGCATGGGCTTGTCTTGACAGCTGGGAGAGCCTGTCTCCCATCCTCAAGCCCGGCACTGCTAAGTTGGAAAGTCAGGCCTGGCAGGGGTTCATGCTGGGCACATGCCACCTTGGAGGCTCTAGGAAGGCAGATGAGGGGAGGGCATAGGATTTCATGGCTTAGAGGACAGGGGGCACCAGAGACAACCCAGGAGCTTGCATGTAATAGGCCTTCAATAAATACTTAGAGGAATTAATGATCTGCACTGGCTGAAGTCAAGGGCTTCTGCAGTCCCTCACTTCTCTCCCCACTTCTGACTCTGTTTTGCCTTCCTGTATAATTCAAGCATCCTCTGCCCAACCACACAAGATTTCTCCTTCCTTGGAACCCTGTAATGCACTATAATCTCTGTGTTACATTTATTCTCTTGTGTGAGTGTAAGATTCATGCTATAGAAATATTCTCAGAGCCAGTTAAGGAGACAGAAATTGCCATTTAAAATCCAACCTGACAGTTCCACTTCTTGTTGGACTGTGGAAAGGATTTTTTCCTGGAGGTATTCACCTGGGCATGACTTCTCAGGCCTTACACAGTCTGTGGTTCTAGCCACAGTGAAGAAAAATGGCTGAGAATCTGAATCACTTTATCGATTCTGAAAAGTATCTTACTTTCTACAAGTCTTTGGAAAACACAACTACCTGCCTATCACCCCCACTCCCACCCACCCCCACTCCCATAAATGTAACTGATATGGAAAGTACCAGGAGATTATATCAGCTCACAGAAGAGATATCAATATGTCAAAAAACATTTAAGTATAAGATGTTACAGAGCCTGGCGTAGTCAAGTTGAAAAATGGCATGTGTAGATTTGGCCTATCTTTGCTCAATGGCAGGACTGCAGCCCAGGAGGATTTCCTGGAACTTAGCTATTTGAGAATGATTTCACTAGTGTCCTTCAGCTGTGGCGCAGTCCTCAGAGGGACTGCAGAATCAAAGTGGTGAAGTGGTTGGAAGCTGGTGGAAGCTACCGCATCCCAGAGAGACTGGAAGCCAGATGCACAGGTCTCCTGTCTCTCCTAAGCTTCCCGCCTGCTCCCTCCTCTCCCAGCCTGTGAAATAAGAGACAGACTTCCAGGAAACATCAGATGCCAGACCCTGTGAGAATACAGCAGAGAAAACAGGAATGGATTCTGCTCCAGATGGCTTCACGCTGTGGTTGGTGGTAAATCCTGCAAGGTGAAGGTGTTCATATCAATGTAGCTTCTCCTCCAGTAGCCCTGTGTGGCCTGGGGAAGGGGCCCTGGGAACTGCCTGGGAGTCACAGGAGTGCCTTGGAGGCTTGAGTGTACCTAATGTAACAAGGTCTGAGGCTAACATGGATCTCTGAGGTGTCTGCATTTTCCAATAATATCCAATTTAGTCAAATCCTTTAAACAAGGGGAGCTCTTTCTCTCAGACACTTACTCCTGCCTACTGACTCCTGCGGGTTGGTCTCCATGGGCAATACACATGGAACTACTAGATTACAGTTCTATATCCCAGGGTTGGAGAGAGTGTCCTTGTTAGGCTTTGTGCCATTATAACTCTCTTAGCTTTTTCTATTTTCTTTTATCCTCATCGTAATCTGATAAAGCAGGTATTTTTATCTTTTTGTAAAGCTAATAACAGCAGTAATAATAGCTAATACTTGTTGAGCACTTGCTCTATGTTAAATGTTTCATGTGCATTATCTCATTTAATTCACAACAGCCTAATGAGTTAAGGGATTTTTTTAATCTCCATTCTACAGAGGAAGCTTAGAGAGGATCAGTAACTTGACTGAGATAATACTGCTAGGAAGCCCTGGCCGGGTAGCTCAGTCAGTTAGAGCATCATCCTGATGCCAAGGTTGCGGGTTTAATCCCTGGTTAGGACACATACAAGAATCAACCAGTGAGTGCATAAATAAGTGGAACAGCAACTCAATGTTTCTCTCTCTCACTCTCTCTTCTCCTCCACCCCCCCCCCCATCAATTTTTTCAAAGCTGCCAGGAAGTATTGGATCTGTGAACTCCGTCAACACTTAATCCCTGTGTCGTACTGCCTCCTACAATGAAGTATGAAGAAGTTAAAGTGATCACCCTCACTTTGTCCATCTAGCTTGTAACAGAGCCAACCCAGACCTCTTCTCACTACAAAACTCTTGCTATTTCTGCTGACCATGACATAATTTTTTAAATGCTGACCATTTCTTTTGACAATAAGGAAATGCAAGATGTTTGCCTTTTTACCTTTCACAAATACTTTTAAAATAATTTGTTTTTAAAAATACTTGAATGTTTTGCTGCCCTTTTCTTGATAATGTTTTAGTAATATTAATGAGTCATGGCTAGGGTAGTTTCTGTATACTGATTGTGGTCAAGTACTGTAAGGGATGGAAAGCCTAGTTATACTCAACTCCTAATTAAATGGACCTTAACTTCTGTAAGGGAGTACAAAGGTAGAAAGATCTGGAGAAATCACATGAAGGACAAAGAAGTTCAGGTTAAGGTTAGTCAGAAATATTTTTCCTCCTGTTCGCATATTTGGGCCTTAAAACAGAACCAGATAGCTAAGAGCTTTGCTAAGGCGATTCGGGTCTGTTTTGCCGCATTTAGTTATTTGTACAGACTGTGATATTTGAGAGCTGTAGGCTCACCTTGCTCTCCTTCTCAGGAATGTTTCCTTATTGGCATTGCCAGCTGCACTATTTAAAGGCTGGACTTCAAATATCACCTTAGCATATCACAGGAGCCAGCTTCCTCATACCACTGTGTTAGACTTTCTAATAATCTAATAATGAAAGAGGAAAATGGGCTGCAATAACCAAACTCCCCCAAGAAATGGGGTGTTTTATATAATTATATCAAATTAGCCTTGGTCTCAACTTTAGAACAATGCATTGCACAGCAGGTGAAGGAGGACAAGGGCTGTGGCGGGGCGAGGGGGGGGGGTGCGGGGGGGAGGGAAGGAAGGGGCTGTTGGGAGGGATGGTCACCTGGCAAACACTCCCAGGTCTGTTCTTAGGAGTCAGAGAGGCCAGCCTCCCTGGGAGACACTTGGGAAGAGACTGTTCCAGGCATGTCTCCCAGCTTCTGGTAGTTCCTTGGCCGTGGCAGCGTAGCTCCAGTCTTCACGTAACACTCTCCCTGTGTGGGTGTCTGTCTCTGCATCCAAAGTTTCCCTTTTTTATAAGGACATCAATCATATTGGATTAGAGCCCATCCTAAAGACCTTGTTTTAAGTTGATTACCTCTGTAAAGACCCAGTCTCCAAATAATTTCATATTCTGAGGTACTGGGAGTTAGGACTCCCATATGTATACATTTTTGGAAGATAAAAAGAAGAATAAAATTGGAAGAATTATATTACTTGATTTTAAGACTTTCTATAAAGTCAAGATAGCATAATATTTGTGAAGGAAAAGACATATAAATTAATGGAACAGAATTTAGTCCAGAAATAGACCCCAAAAATATCTCCAATTGATTTTATTTATTTATTTTTTTTTACAAAGGTACACAGGCAATTCAATGAAGGGTAGTCTTTTAACAAGTTGTATTAGGATAAGGGGGCACAAGGCTAGAAACATTTTCATCAACCTAAAATAAAACCCATTAAATAGTGACTCTCCATTTCCATCTCCCCTCAATTGCTGGTGACCACCAATCCGCTTTCTGTCTCTATAGATTTATCTATTCTGAATGTTTCATATAAATGGATATGGAACCTTTTTGTCTCTGCTTTCCTTAGTATAATGCTTTCGAGGTTTACCTATCTTGTAGCATAGACCGTACATCCTTTCTTTTCATGGGTAAATAATATTCCAATGTATGTAGATACCACAGTTTGTTTAGCCATTCTTCTGTGGGTAAACATTTGGGTTGTTTTCACCTGTTTGCTGTTGTGAATAGTGATGCTATAAACATTCATCTATAAGGATTGTTTGGGCTTCTTTTGGGTACATACCCAGAAGTGGAATTACTGTGACATTCAGTAATTCTGTGTTTAACTTTTTAGGAACCATTAAACTATTTTCATCTACATTCACTTTATACAGTATATATTTTTATTTATGTAACATCTAACATAAAAATAACCTTTTCAAATTGACTCATAGCATAATTTTGTGGCCGCATACTATTCTCTTGCATATATTTTATAATTTAATTAACCATTCCAGTATTTTAGCCACCTTGATTTTTTTTTTTTTATGGTATGCTAAATAATCTGACAAACCTTTGTGCTTGCATCCTTAATTCAAACAAAATTGTCTCCTTAGGGTAAATTCCACAAAGTCAAATCATCAGTTTATAATGTACATATTTTCTAAGTTCTTTTTGCATGTTACCAAATTGCTTTCCAAAAACGTTCTACCAAATGGCACCTTGACTGGCAATGTGGGAAGCCTCTATTTTGCCACACCCTTCTCAGCACTTGGTGGTTTTATTATGTTTTTAACATCTTTGTAAATTTTGTAGGTTAAAGAAAAAAGATTCTATACTTGATTTAATTTCTAACAATGGTTATAATGACCTTGAACTTTTTGATGTGCTTACTACTCATTTAAATTTCATGATTTATGAATTGTCTGTTCATATCTCTGCCCATTTATGTTTGAAGATTTGTATTTGGGATGTTTCTTGTCATGAATAACAGATCAAACCATGGCTTCTACAAATTGGGGATAAACTTTTCTGACATAAAAAGACACCTGGAAGTATGCAATTGCAGGCTGGTTTAGTGTTTAGGATGTCAATCAGCATGGGTATTGGCAATGCAAGATGTCTACAACGCCTCCAAACAGCACATCCATGTTCAAGGCAAGAAGAAAGGGGACAGGATTAGGCCAACTGCCTCTGTCCCTGTTATTACTGAAGTAATAGCTTCTCCAGATGCCATCCCAATAGATGTCTCCTCCCGTTTCATTGACCAGAACCAGGTCTTCAGGCCACCCTTCACTGCAAGGGAATTGAGCAATGAAGGATTCAAATGCTAGGCTTAGACCAGTGGTCGGCAAACTCATTAGTCAACAGAGCCATATATCAACAGTACAATGATTAGAATTTCTTTTGAGAGCCAAATTTTTTAAACTTAAACTTCTTCTAATGCCACTTCTTCAAAATAGACTCACCCAGGCTGTGGTATTTTGTGGAAGAGCCGCATGTGGCTCGTGAGCTGCAGTTTGCCGACAACGGGCTTAGACCAACCATGATCCATCCCCTGGGAATGAACACTTTGTTGCCCACAACAAAACTAGAAAGGAGGAGGCACCTGGAAAGCGTGGATTCTAGAAGGCAACCAACACTGATACAGAGTCTCAGTGTGGGTTTGTTTTTTTCTGCCCGGCCCGTGTGGCTCAATGGTTGAGCATGGACCCACAAACAAGGAGATCACGCTGATTCCCAGTCAGGGCACATACTGGGGTTGTGGGCTCGATTCCCTGTAGTGGGAGGGCAGGAGGCAGCTGAGCAATGATTCTCATCATTGAATGTTTCTCTCTCCCCCACTCCCTTCCTCTCTCTGAAATCAATTAAAGCTCTTTAGGAGCTCATTGTAGGTATAGTAATCAGGGTCCCACCATAAAAACAGAAACTACTTGCTATTTAAAACAGAATGTAGTGCAGTGACTAGGTTACATGGTAATAAAAAGAGGCAGAGAAACCAACTGGGAGTGAGAAAACTAGAGATTGGCAGCAGCAGGAAGCCTGGAGGCAATGCTGCGCTGGTAACTGGCTCTCCTGGAGAAAAAGCCTTGATTTTAGCATGGGCCAATTTGAAGTTAGCTAGCAACAGTTTAACAACGAGCTTGCAAAATTCCTAAATATTTACCAGCCTGCTCTTGTGAGTCAGTACAAGCCAGCTATCTAGCACACCACCCGCTGGAAAGGAAAAGGGAGCAGGTAGTGTTATCCAAGCCCAGAGGCAAGACAATCACTAACTACCAAGAAGTCCTCCATGAGACAGGGCGAGGAGGAGAAACAGTCTGATTTTTCCCTTCTTCTCCCCCTCAAATCTCCTGACGGTGCCTTTGAAGCCGGCTGGAAGCAGCCGACCATTAGTGAGAGCCTGGGAAAGGCGGCTTGTAGGGTTGTCTCCCAGCAGCACCCGAGCAGAGCAGGGGAGAGACAACTGCTGTCCTCCTCCTTTCTCTTCCATCCCTGTTGTCTTTTCCTGTCATCCTTTAGATCCTGCATTTTCTCACTGCCTTACATTGCTAAGGCTTTGCTTCCCTGTCAGAAAATTCCCAAAAAGGGAATTTTCCTTCCCCTTATCCTGCACTGCTGTTCATGCCCGTTCTGTGCCCTTCTATGGTTTCTCTCTTGCTTCTGCACCTTTTGGGGTTGCTCTGTTCTGCTCTTCCTTCTTTGTGCTACTGCTTCTGCCCACCTGGATATTCTGCTATGCAGTCTCTGTCATGCTCGTGTGAGTCGGGGTTTTGTGTGGAGAAGAGGACTCTCACTCAGCGCACCAGTAGTAGAGAGGGCTTTGCAGAAAGGTTGCACGTGGACTGAAACTGGAATTTGAAAGACTTGGGGAACCAAGATAGCTTTAGGGACCAGCTACCCACTCTGCTTGCATGCCACAGCTCGCACCATCCTTCCAGGATGCCTTTGATTCCCTCTCATGATGATGCTGAATTCTTTAACTGGATGATTCATTCCACATCAGCTGATCCAGATTCCGAAACTCACGTCTGTCCATGCCAGGTCACCTGATGCATCTCTAGCCAACCTGTGAATGGGCCGCCCTCCAGTCAGGCATTCAATCTGTAGCACTTCCCAGGGAAAAGCTTAGTGCTGGGTTTTCTCAGCAGGGGCTATCTGCCATCCAATTCACCTAAAAGTGATATCATGTTGGCATGGCAGGCACTGGGATTTACCTGTCCAAGAAGGGGTTGCACTTGCTTTCACTCTACTTGCTCTTCTTCTCCTCTCTCTCTGCCCACCTGTGCACTAAGATCCATTCGTTGTATCTTCCTGCCTCTTGTGATGGCAGGTCTTGGCCCCCAGACTCTAACACAGAGATTTTCAACCCTGGTTGACATGACAACTGTCTGGGGAATTCAAGAAACTACCAATACCAGGCCAACTGGACACTCTGGCTTAATTGGTCTGTGATTGGGTTGGGCATAGGTGTTTTTTTTCTTTTTTTTTGGGGGGGGGGGGAGTTCTTTGTTAATCCTCACCTGAGGATATTTTCCCATTGCTTTTTAAAATTTATTTTTGTTTATGTGTTTTTATTGTGTTGTTGTTGTTTATCCTCATCCAAGGATAGTTTTCCATTGATTTTTAGAGAGTGGAAGGGATGGGGAGAGACAGAAAGAGAGAGAGACACATCAATGTGAGAGACACATTAATTGGTTGTCCCCTGACCAGGGCCGGGGATCGAGCCTACAACTGAGGTACATGTGCTTGACTGGAATCAAACCCGGGACTTTTCAGTCTCAGGGCAGGGAATGAATCTGCAACCCAGGTAGGTGCCCTAGACAAGGAATCAAACCCGTGACCCTTCGGTACCTGGGCTGATGATGCTCTAACCACTGCTCAGGACCAGGGCAGGCATGGGTATTTTTTATAAGCTCCCTGGATGACTCTAAAGTGCAGCAGAGATCCCATCTTGGCTGCCTGGGCACTGGGCACTGACTTCACCTATCACATCTTTCCCACACTCCTCACCTTTCCGTGAGTTTCATTGTTGATTTCTCAGGAAACTCTGTTGTTTGGGATGGGAAAGCCTGGAGTCCTAGCAAAAAACAGTCAAGAAGGTCATGCCTTGTTTCTAGTACTTTCCCACTTTAAAAGTGCTTGATAGTGAAAGGAGTTTAGAGACAGGAAAGGCAGTTTTAGGGAAGGAGGATCCATGTGAGAGGAATGCATATGTGATGGGAGGAGATGGCTCCAAGCCAGAATATTTATCTTACAAGAGGAGAGGGGAGCACTGAATGGGCTCTGAAGCTTTAAAACTTGGAATTGATACCATGTAAGGAACAAGGGGAAAGTGACAAATTAGGAAAACACGGGGGACATAAATAAAGGAAGGGACCAATTAGAAAGTGTCATGTTCAGACAAAGAGGCTACCAGTATTTTTAAACCCATAGACAAAGAGACTTGGGGGACTAAGTTTTTCCCACCTGGGGACCCCTCCCCAAGGGGAGTTTGTATATGCTTACAATAAACTTCCACACTTTGCTTAAAATCTTTTAGTCTACAAATTTTATTCTTCAAAATGTGTAGGACAAGAACCCACAAGGAGAGTCCGAAAGCTTGCCAGTTCATGTATCAATAGGATCAAAAGGACCTTCTGTCCCTAGAAGAATTGCTTTTTACTTTTCATTGTTTTTATTTTGTTTTACTGCCCACTAAGTGTGGCTTACACATAAACACAAGTGCTGTAACATCCATGAACTAGTTAGATCCTGGTCTGTGAACTCACTTCCTTGAACCCAACTCTAGTCATGAGTTATTCACACAGGTGGTTGAGTGGTTATGTTCAATGTGGGAAAATGGGAAATGGCTCAAAGAGGGGCAACATAGAAGCCCAGAGAGTTCCGAAAGGCTAAAGCAGCCTGGTTTCCATCCAAATTGGCCCCAAAAAAGAGGCATTAGGTCTCTCTCTCTGCTATTTCTGTGATTCTTCAAGAATACTTGACTATTGACTTTTTAAATATATGTAATTTTTAAATACTAGAGGCCCAGTGCATGAAATTTGTGCACTGGAGTAGGGGGGGAGGACCCCTCACAGTCCAGGACACCTCGGAGGATATCTGACTGCCTCCCTGGGGGGATTGAGCCTAAGCCGGCAGGCGGACATCCCTCTCACAGTCCAGGGCTCTCACAGACCAGGATCCCTCACTCCTTACCGCCTGCCTACAGTGGAGGTGGGAGAGGTTTCCGCCACCACCACTGTGCTTGCCAGCCATGAGCCTGGCTTCTGGCTGAGCAGCACTCCCCCTGTGGGAGCACACTGACCACCAGGGAACAGCTCCTGCATTGAGTGTCCGCCCCCTGGTGGTCAGTCCGCATCATAGGGACTGGTTGTTCTACCAGTCATTCTGCCATTTGGTCAATTTGCATATTAGGGTTTTATTATATAGGATATGCCTTCCACATTCACTTGACCCCCTCCCATATCTTTTAAGGTAGAAAGAACAAATACAGTAGGTCCTCGGGTTACATCAGAGATCTGTTCCTATGGTGCAACATAATGCGTTTTTTGCCGTAAGTCAGAACCCACTTACATAAGCACCTACGTCACTCACATGGAGCACATACACAGCAGTAATGAAGTGAAACAGTAAAAATTTAAAAGAAAGATAACAATTCCTGACCTTTACTGTGGTAAATAAATAATAAAAAACATAAAGCACATATGTACATACATTGAATGACGGAACTTTTTTTTTTAATAAATAAATGGGAGATGGCGACGTAACCATGAAAGGACGCAACCCGAGGACTGTCTGTACTATTATCCTCATTTTTTCTTGAAGAGATATTATCCGTATTTTTCTCTTTTCCCAAAGAGCCTCAAGACCATAGTAACACCAGGTGTGGGTGTGGGACAAACATAGGACTCCAACTGCCCCCTGTAGCACTTGTGCAGCATGTCCTGTGGCTCCACAGGTGAAGCAATCCAGACACGGGCAATGGTCATGTGTGGAAATGTGTAGGGAAGTTAGTACCTCAGCTTTAAGGGAGTTAAATAACAGGAAGAGAACATGTGAGTGTGATCACAGTAATGGCGGTGTGAGGTCAGACTGAGGCCCTCCATGATTTCCATCAGCCTACAGTCACACCAAATGAGCTCATGATCTAGGTGATACCCAAGTGCTGTCCATTTAGCAAAGGTATGCATGCCAGCAAGGGGCTTGCTGCTCCTCCGCCCCTCAGTGAATATCCTGGAGGTGCTGCTGGGATACAGGCAGGAGGGAGGCAGGATACAGGATGGTGGGGCTGAGGAGCTCTGAAGACAGGATCCTCAGAGGCTCCCAGATGGCCTGAGGAAATTTTTATAGGTTTTAATTAAATCCCCTAAACAGCCAGCATTTTTATGTAAATTGTGTCAGAGCCCAGATGGCAAAACAAGTTTTTTTCTTTTGTTATGTTTTTCATTTTTAGGTGTTTAAACTGTGGGACTTTTTACAGCCTATTTTAAAAATTGCCATCATGCACTTTATGTGCGGTTCTGTTCCTTCCCTCCAGATGCTGGCGAGGTCCATAAAAATGACTATGCGTGTTAGAGGGTAGGTCTAGGTTGCCCGGTGAATTATTGCATTTTCACTTGAGCTCGCACTCCCCTCAGAAACGTCAAAGGCCAAGTGAGAACTCTGCTGGCTCCTCAGAACAGAAAAAGCCCTGGGCTCAGCTGGGCAGGGCATTTCTGACAGTGGCCTTCCCCATGGGGAGGATGTCAGGGGGCATCTAGCCACCCCTCTGCTCTACAGTTGTGGGTTATGCTATAGCACTGGCTCCATGGAAAGGCCAATAAATTAGGTCATGTCTGTCCACTGCCATCCAGGCAAAACTCTTAAAAAGGTTTACGAGTAACATATTCCCTCCAGGGTAGCTATCTCCACCTTCAAAGCCACACTGGCCCCACCCTCACCTAGTTCTGCCTAGCACTTACACACCCAGTTTTACTGAGCTCTGGCTCCAGTTTCTTCCCCAGCTTTTTTTCACGTCCCCATGTGTCAACTTATAACACCTTGTTCTGGCCTCTTAAGGAGAGGGAGCTCACAGGAACAAAGTGGTATCTCTCTCTCTCTCTCTCTCTCTCTCTCTCTCTCTATATATATATATATATATATATATATATATATGTATATATATGGTCTATTTTAAAATATATCTTTATTGATTTCTGAGAGGGATGGAGAGGGAGGGAGATAGAAACATCAATAATGAGAATCATCGATTGGCTGCCTCCTGGGTCATAGGTCAACCTTCAACTACTGAGCCATGCTGGCCAGGCAATAAGTGTCATTTTTTTATTATTATTATAAACAGCTTGCATGTGCCTAAAAACCAACTAACAACGGGTATGAAAGCCACAATTTCTAAACAGTGTTCCAAAACAACAATTTAGTTTTATCATAATGTGATTAAAATGCTTTTCTGTTTTCAGCTCATCTCTGAGGGCTACAGGCACAGGCTCCCAAAGATGGGAGCTGCTGCACCTCTAGCGGCTGGGTCTCTTGAGGAGGGAAGCCAGGTCCCTGCTCTCCTTTGGCTTGGATCTGCCTTCCTTTCTGGGAGGCAGGTAGCCATCAGTCAACCAGCCGCCAGATACTATTATTGGAAAACTGCATAGATGGTCTTTCTCCGTTGCTAGTGAGAGTGGGGTTTTGGGGTGCTGCTGGAATAAGCATTTAAAGAGGCCCCCACGGGAGATGAGATGTGGTAAAAAGCTTTATTGCCATGGAATTGCATCCCTTCAGTGAAGTCCCATTTCCCTTAATCCAGTCCTGGAAGAAGCGCAGTTGAGGATTCAGCAGAGCTAGAAGGAAAGCCAGTGTCGAGCCTTCCCGTTCCAGTGTGGCACTAGGCTAGTGGCAGGCCATTAGTCCATTGTGTGTAGGGTCTACACAGGCCCGGCCCATGTGGGCAAATGCAGAGCATGAGGGCCCCACAGGCCAGGAGTCAAGGGCACTATGCCAGGAGGCAAGAGAGAAAACTCCCTTGTTTAGGAGCTCAAGAATCTCAAATCTTCCTGTGCTTGCAGTGGCCACATCTACTCTGGCCAATGACCTGTTCCCAGGTGTGATTGACAGACCGTTTACCTTCCCTATTTCACCCAGACTTCTTCTATTCTTCCCTTGTCCAGTCCTTCCCCGAGGATCTGCAGGGAACAGACCAGTGCCTCCCTGGAGAGTGTTAACTGCAGCTTCCTAGCAAAGCTGTCCAAATGACATGCCTATATTGTTTGGCCTTCTCTTTGCTCCTTTCCAGTTATTAATGAACTAGGTTCATTACATTGATATCAATATGACAAGCTCCTCCATTTGCAGCATGAAGGCAAATAATTGTCTTTGGACCCTGTCACTGCCTCAGGACCCCCCGCACACACAGTGCCTTGCAGCATCAGGGGTCAGAGGTCTGGGTACCTCTGTGTCTACTTTAGAGTCAGAGCCCCACAGAATAGATTTTTTTTTTTTCATATTATGATTCAACAATATTTCTGTTAGGCATCAAACACTTATTTAGCAGATATACTGAGATCCTACTATGAACCTAATGTTAGGGGCAGAAATAGAATATTGGGGACTAGCTACAATTACAAGAAATATTAATCATGCTTTGTTAACTGTGATTGTTCTGTTCTGATTTGAGAAAGCACACTCTTAACCTCGCCCTGGGACATGGGAGCTCACATCGGAATGTAGTCCCTCCTCCTTTCTCAGGACCTGCCTACCATTATGAAAAGATTAACAACTTTGTGGGCTGAAACAATCTAGTTCAGGAGGCACCCACCACCCCCCTGCCCCAGCCTGCATTGCCTGTAACATGTAACCATTATCCGGGGCCTACTTTCCCATGCCTGTAATTCTTACTCTCCCACATAATCTTTGCTTCCTATCCAATATAAGCAGCTGGCTTATGGGGAAGGGCAGAGCAGATATTTGTGGATGCTCTCCCATACTACCACCATTATTAGAATAAACGCTCATATATGATTCAACCTTATTCCTGCTTAATTGGCTCAAGTAGTAACAGGCAGCCCAGACCCATGGGTTATTCAATTACACTATTACCAGAGATACAAAAATGCTCTCTACAATCTCTCAACGTAGTGAGGGAGATAGATTTTAAAATAGTATCCTCTCTAAAATGCAACAGGTGATAAAATAGTTGCACACAGGGACACAGAGGCCATTTGACCTTAGATGAGGTGTTAGGGAAGACTTGCTGGACATGGTGCCTGAATTGAGTCTTGAAGGAGGTGTGGGGCTAACACAGATAGGAAGGGCACTCCAAATGGAGCGAACAGCGTTAGCTAAGGCACAAGATGTGAAAGATGAAGGTGGAGCTGGAGGCACCTTCAGCAGTGGGTATCAGTAGAATGCAAAAATGAGAGGCCATGACTGACCAGGGAGAGCCTGGTACAAACTAGAAGCTAAGCCCAGTCATCAAAATGCTTAGAGCAACAGTGACAATGTGAAATGGCTCTGGGTAAAGGATTAAGTCTGGGTTTGAAGAAAGATGCGTTTAGGAACCTTGACTAGAGATGAAGAGAAGGGGAGCGACTCAGGAAATATGTGGAAAGTTTAATTAGCAGGACTTAGTGGCTGACTGGCTGGAGGAGGAGGGAGAAAGGGGCATGCAGATGAACTCAGCTTCCAGCTTTGACGTCCTTGGCATTTGAGCTACTGTTTACACGGGAACTGGTAGATTCAAGTGGACTCTATGCTTTGCGAGTCCAGAGTGAGGTAATATTTCTGAATACTAAAGGCACCAATTTCTACCAACATTTGAACATGTAGATACATTATCTCTCAATGAAGGTTATTTCTTGGCAATACAGGTCGTTTCAGGCCTGCTAGCAGGATTGGGGGTGAAGTGAGGAGAGCGCACATTTCCTAGCAGAATCCTGGCAAGGCAGCTTAAACGTGTTCCCAGCTCCAGATGGCCTGGGGGAGGGCTTCTGGAGAGAAGCTGAAAGCAGCAGAGGGACTGATTGGCCCACAGGGACACCACCCGCACACGCTGAGGGGGACAGCCTGCCAGGCAGCAGGTGCCCAGCCCTCCAGATGCAACTGCACCTGGTCTCATTTCCTCCCGGTCAGCTTTGGAATTCTGTCAGGAGCTTTATCTCTCTCCATTCTAAGCAAAAATAATTTAGACCAACTAACTGATCACTGAAGTACCCTCCCCGGACCCTTCAAAAAAAGCCCCAAGGTATTTCAAGTGGCTATTTACCTCTGTAAAGCAGCAGCAAGCCGGCTTTTCAGCAGCACCTCCTCTTAGGTCCGGGATCCGGGATCCATAGAAATGTGTTTCCCCTTCAGCCAGTGAGAGATTCTCTGTCTTCGGTGTGCCCTGCCCACCAGCGTGGGGTGCTGGGGACCTTGGTTTGAAAGCTTGTCCAGAGTCACTGAGGAGAGGGGACAAGCCATCATTCTCCCGTCGGCTACCCAGCACCTACCAGGTAAGCTGCTGTGCACCAAGATGAAGCCCTTGGGAGGTCATCTGGACCTGGTATTCCAGAATTTGCTTGAATATATTGAATGCACATCTTTGGGTTCAAAGCAGCAAGGCTGAGAATGTTATCTCCAGCAGGCATGATGATAAATGAAAAAGATGCCCCTTTCCAAGTTTATCATGATGGGAATTTACTTAAATAAATCCCAGCATCTTTGGGGGATTAAGATTAGTAATATTTTCATTTTTATTTAAAAAAGAGATACTTGACAAATATTTTGAGGACCCACTCTTTGTATGGGCTATGCAACCTACTGTGATAAATACAAAGTGTAAAACTCAAGAAATAGATAATCTATTTGGGTGGACAGGACACAGACATTATAAGGCTGCACATGGCTAAGTGCCCTGATGAGTGGCATAGATAGACAGTAGATTTTTGGAGTGAAGAAAAAAAAAACACACACACAAAAGATGGATAGGAGCTGAAGTTATTAGGAAAGCCTTCAGAAAGAGGCTAGCCTTGAAGGGTAATTGGGTGTATATAAGTGGAAGGTGAATAAAGGAAGAATGACTTGCATTTATGACTTGTTAACACTTCCATTGAACCTATTCTACATAACACACTTTTTGAATTTTAATTAGTAGCTGGAATGTGTAAATCTTCAATTCAGAAAGGCTATTTATGTCAATATTGGGAACTAAAGTCCTTTTTAAAAAGAAAAGGTTGGTTGGTTTGTCTATTGTGGGTAACTGCTGGCTTGCTAGAGCATTCCATCCCACCTGAATTCCTCCCCTCCCTGCCCAGGGATCTGTTCACCTTCAATGGCTTCTACTAAACGTCCACTGATTTTTAACAACCTTGCACAAGAGAATGAGATTTAGACTAATTGGTTTTTCTTTTCTTTTTTTTTATTCTGTAAATGATAAGTAGCAACATAGCATGAAATAATTTCTGATAAAATTGAAGTTAACTATGTGTTTAAGGGTTATGTGGTAACTTTCTCCACACCTCAGGTTTTTAGTTGAATCTGCTGAATCAGGGAGCAATCTCCCAGTGTGTTGGTGTTTGTGTGAGTGACAGGCATGAAGCCACAAAAAGAAATCTTTAGCTTCCCCGCTCCAAGCCCTGTTCTTTACATGAGAGCGTAGGAAACCTCCAGATTTTCATGATCTTAGCATTGACCTTCTCCTCAATACTATCTGTGTGTATCTATCAAGAAATTGAGAGAGTTTCAGAGTTTAGGGATTCTTATTTATAGCCCAATGACACAGGATGGCAATGAAAATATTAATAGATAATGGTTGACCTCCATGAGTAAATGTTGACAGTTTTGGCTGATACAAGGCCAGCAAATAAAATCTTCTTATGACGACTTAAGCAAAACAAAAACAAACTGTGGGGAGGAAAAATAATTTTCCTTCTACCCTTCTAAGTTCTTCTGGTTGGTCTAATAATCAAATTGACATGAGGCAGATTAATAGGGGAAAATAACCAAACTATTACATATGTACATCCCTAAGAATATGGAGCCAGAGGACAATTTGGGAAAATTGAGGCTTATTTGCCAAGAAGCTAAGAAGAGGGGAGGTTGTGGTTTGGGACTTCAAAAGGCAGGAAGGCAATTCATCTGGAGATAAAAAGCAAATGTTTGGTAAACAAATGTTTTCTGGGCTTTATCCCACCTAGTTGATATTAAGCTATAGTTATATATCATGATAGCTCCCTTCCTGGGAAAGATCCTCTATCTAAATTATTTTAGGTAGTTAAGGGAAAGGTCAAATGTTTTTCCTGAATCTTTCATTTCTTAAAAATAACCAGCTTAAAACAATCAATAGCCTATAAAAGGCATGTTTGGGGGTTGCAAACTCTGCTTCCCTCAAAACAAAAAACAATTTTCATTCTCCATTTCCTTTGCTCAGATTACTCTCTGCCTATCATGGCCTTCACACACACACACCCTCCCCCACCATACCACCACACCACCACACCCCTACAAACCCCATGCCCCACCCTGCTGTACACACACCCCATATCTACTTTCCGATTCATTAAATCATGCACTGGCAAATGAGCATCACTGGTGAAGAACAGTGGTGGATTCAGACTTTGACCACTAATGGGGTTAGACTCAGTAAGTCTGCTTCCTCTGTTATGGGGCCCAACTTTGTGTGCCCAACGCTTCGAAAGGCCAAAACTCAAAATGTCAGTTTGAGTAAGGAAAGGTTTATTGATTGAGAAGGAGCCAACCAAAGGGGTGGGAGACCTAATGGTGTCTCAAACCCGTCTTGCTCACTAGACTTTATTAATGGTTTTCCCAGGAATTAGGGGAAACAGATATGCAGAATTGCTGGTGGGCCAAGTTTTAATTGGAGAACCTTAGAACTTGCCCATTTATGGTAAAGGGACGTCAGCACCGATCTTCCTGTACAAGGGACCCTTGGCTTCTGAAATGGTTCCTGTGTTCAAGTTCAGGTTCTGTCCCAGTTCTTTGGTTCTGGGGGTGGGGGGTTGGGGGGAGGTACAAGACTGAGTCAGGTGCAGTTTAGAGGTCAAAGTTCTCTCCTCTGGGCGTGCTTTGACTGCATCACTTGCGGTTTTGGTCTGTGGTCTCTGAAAAGTAACCCAGTATCTCGTTAAACAACATGGTACCATTTTGAGCTGGTTCTGCAGTTATACTACCCATCCTTTGAGACCCATCTTTGCGAATGCTTTCTCAGACCTTAGCCAGAATTAATCTTATCCTTCTTTATGATCCCAAAGCAAGAAAGTTGGTTTTCTATTATATGATAGTGATATAATAAGAAATATATGTACAGATATACAGTATATACATATGTGTGTGTGTGTGTATTTGGTCTTTGTTCTCTTTCCTGGCAAAGAGTTTCTTAAACCCCTGAAATTTCCTGAGTGTAGGGGTCAGAAGAGTATTTTTTCATAATAAGCCCCTTTCAACTACACCTGAATTTATGCTAAGGAAGTGACTCTAGAAGGATGGGGGTTGGTTGCCAGAGGAACCAACCCTGTGATCACAGGGTTGGAACTTTTAGCCCCACCCCCTAACCTCTGGTTAGGTGGCCAATGATTTAATCAACCATGCTTGCATGATGAAGCCTCTCTAAACAACAAAGTTCAGAGAGCTTCTGTGTTGGTGAACAAGAATATGTCTATGTGTCAGGATGGTAGCATACCCCAAATTCCATGGGGACAGAGTTCCTGTGCTCAGGACCCTTCTGGACCTTGTCCTA
Source organism: Corynorhinus townsendii (assembly GCA_026230045.1). NCBI lineage: Eukaryota > Metazoa > Chordata > Mammalia > Chiroptera > Vespertilionidae > Corynorhinus > Corynorhinus townsendii. The sequence continues at coordinate 72,325,557 of JAPDVU010000008.1, forward strand.
TATATCTCTTCATCTGGCTGTCCATTTGTATCCTTTAAAATATCCTTATGTAATAAATACGTAATAAATTTGTGATAGTAAGTAAACTTTCATTTCAAACTATTATTTTATCTGAGTTCCGTGAGCTGTTCTGGCCAATTATTAAACCTGAAGAGGGGGTTGTGGAAACCCCACATTTATAGTTGGTCAATCAGAAGTACTGGACTTGATAGTGGGTTCAGTTTTATGGGATTGTGCCCTTAACCTATGGTGTCTGTCCTGACTCCAGGTAGCTGGTGTCAGGGTGTTGTGAGTAGAGAAACTTCCCCTTTTAATGATTTATCGTGTCCTGTGTTATATCACAGCTATTTTGTGCATATTTTTCCCACTGTTACATCTTAAATTTCTTAGTGTGTTCAAATTATTCTTACAAATTTTCTTATTCATTATAGTTTAACTGAATTATTATTATTTTTTTTTTACTCAAAAAACATTTCTCAATCTTTTAGCTAAGTGCCTGCACTGAGTTAGATCATGGGGCAAAGACTGTGTGAATACGATCATTGTAAACAGAAGGGAAACTGGGAAAAACATCCAGAGGTCACGGCACAGAGTTTGGAATGGTTGGTACCCAGGGTTTAAATGAGAGGATAATGGGAAACAATCCAGATAGGTATGCATATGGGGTCTGGTTATGAAGAATTGAGTTTTACAGATGAGGAAAACGAGACACAAAGATATCATTTGATCAGCCCACGTAACAAAGGGATTAGAACCCATCATCTGATTGCACCCACCACCCAGGCCCAATAGCCTCCCATAAGCTCAGACAGTGGTTTTATGCATCCTTGCCAGGTTGGGACAATTGGCTGGGAAAAGATGAAGATATTATTAGAGAGTGTCCAGGACAATAGTGTCTGTTTAGTTCAGCCACATATACCTCTCTTTGTACTCAGCACCACAACCTAAACCGAGGCAAACCAAGAAAATTCAAGACACTGAAGATGCATTCAGCACTGCTCTATGGCATGTTGTAGTAGCCAGTCTGAGCCCCCGCTTAGTGATGCACAGACCAGTCTATAAGTTGCCCTTTGAAGCAAATACCAAGAGCTGCCAACTCTGCCATCCTTTTGGCCCTTTTCATTGAGTTTTAAATAACTAATATTTCCTTTTTATTTCTTTTTTTATTGTCAAAAAAGTAATAGTTGCAATGACACCTGGGTTAAAATAATACGCAAAGGTGTTGAGATTAAGTCATAAAAATGACATTCAATAAACAAACGAAATAATGTTTAACCTCTCTAATAATCAAAGAATTTTTAAAATTCTGAGCAGTATTTTTGCTCATATTTAGTTTTGTGGTCAAGCACAAATTCATGGGTTGGTTGATTAGGAATGCAAAAAATTTTGGATCCTATGACCCAAAGCACAGCAACTCCCTATTGCTGCTTTGCTATAGGTAGCACACGCTCCCAACAATTCATGGGCTGCCTGTGTGCTAGAAAAATGGTCCATGTCTCTCAGACACATCTACCACCATACTTAATTCATTATTTCTGTAGCCTGAGTTCTGTTTTGCATTTGTAAAGAGAACAGAGGTACCAGAACAATTTAAAACAAAAAGATGGGGGGAATCAGATACTCAGATTTATTTTTCTTTGTCATTCATTATTCTACCTGAAAGAAAACAAAAGGGTGAAGGGATTGAGAAGTACAAATTGGTAGTTACAATATAGTCATGGGAATGTAAATTACAGGATAGGGAATATAGTCAATGATATTGTATAATTATGAACGGGTCCAGTTGGGTACTTGAATTTCAGGGGGACCACTCTGTAAAGTACATGATTGTCTAACCACTACGCTGTACACCTGAAACTAATACAGAATAATATTAAATATAAACAGTAATTGAAAAATAAATAAGAAACAAACATTTTTGCCAGTAAGACCAAAGTGACTCAAAGCTAAATAGATGACTTTTAAAATATAAGGTCATTGTTAATAAAGAATACACCACACCCATATACCTACCCATTCAAAGTAAACAGTTTCTTTCATATCCGCTTTCCTTCTGTAAAATGCACCTGTCATTACTACTTCATTACACTGGCATTTCTTTCCATTTTTGAGAAATGGGTTGGGTGTTTATAGATTAACTACAATTATTCTCTACTGCTTCTTGATGCACTGAGATATATTCATTTAAAGTACATAACAGCCTCCAATGTTACAGTATCATTTTTTGTGTGTAACAGAGCTTCATTTAGAACTTTTGTCCAAAGACCCATTGAGATTTATGATAAAGCATTTCATACATTATGAACAATGATCATAAATTTTGTTTGTTATTGAGAAAGAAGAATTTAGATACTAAAGTCTGAAAGCAAATAACATATAACAATATTAATAGTAAAATAACTTTTACACAAATGTTAAGATTCCATAAATAAATTCTAGAATTAGGAGAAGACAATAAATTTGTACAACTAGTATTATTTCATTTCATTCTAGGTACTGATTCTATTATAGAATCATTCTAGGAGTGCTTCTTAGGAGTATGGGTGAATAAGTGTAACTGCATGTAAAGACAAAACTTAATAAACTCTTCTAGGTGAGATAATACCATATGAAAACATCATGTGTGTCTGGAATAACTGATCAGCAGACAGTATAAGGATTCAGAGGGAAATGTGCAAAGTAAAGCCCTTTAATGTGTGATTCTGCAGTAACTTCTGAGGAAGTGGAGTGTTGGCTTGTCAGCTCAGTGGATGGAGAAAAGCAGTTTAAACCAAGCTAATTATGGTGAGGTCGGTGTGCTAGAGAGGACTTGGAAAAGGCAGCAACCATTTGGATAAGGGTTACTCGGAGGGTTAACTCTTTTTGAAAATATACTACAAACTGTAATCCAATGAGCTTTAACTGATATCCATATCAAACTTTCTCTGACCTGGGCAGTGAATCCTGCAGTGGTTAATGATTTGCAAGTAATGGACTTTCTGAGTCTCCATGATGCCTGATGGGAATCTAGGGCATTTAGGAAACCACAGGGCATTTTCTTAGGATTCTGTGTCCTGAAGCAAAGACTGATCAGCTATTTGTGAACTATCTTTCTTTGCTTACACATTTGGTCAGTATATGTGGGTAGGAGTGGAAGGAAGGAGTCTCATTTTGCAACATTAAGTTCCTTAAAGTTAAGGCTACTTCCAGAATGTTGAATTTGGGTTGTTTTTCTAACATCTTCAAGTTTTCATGATAGGGAGGGTGAATTAATTTGAATATAACAACTGTGGATCTTAATTACGGTGCAGGCAATGTAGTCATGTGACCTTTCAGCCTGGACCTGGAATGAACTATGGGGGCATACCTTACTTCCAACCTTGTGGAATTGCCTAAGTTCCTCCTGTACTGTCCCCTTTCTGTCTTCTTTTCCTGGCAGGACATGACATAAAAGATTAACATTAAATTACCTGAATACAAGAAAAAAGCATGCTCTGCATTCTTATTGATAAAAATGAAGGAGAGATGCACTAGATCTATATGTATACAGTTCTGTCTTATTTCCTAACTCTACACAGCTAGCAGTACAGTATGGTCAGCCTTTGGGGTATAGTTATCTTAGGAAAGAAGTCATGAATGATATATGATATGATATGATATGATATGATATGATATGATATGATATGATATACTTGTTCTGTGGAAAGTAATACAATAATCCTATATAATAAAAGGCTAATATGCAAATTGACCAAATGGCAGAACAACCAGTCACTATGACACACACTGACCACCAGGGGCAGACACTCAACACAGGAGCTGCCCCCTGGTGATCAGTGTGCTCCCACAGGGGGAGCTCTGCTCAGCCAGAAGCCAAAGCCAGGCTCATAACTGGTGAGCACAGCAGCAGTGGCAGGAGCCTCTCCTGCCTCCACAGCAGTGCTAAGGATGTCCAACTGCAGGGAGCAGGCCTAAGCCAGCAGTCAGACATTCCCTGAGGGCTTCTGGACTGTGAGAGGGCACAGGCCAGGCTGAGGAACACCCCCTCTCCCCAGTGCATGAATTTCATGCCTGGGCCTCTAGTGAATAAATAATAATGCAAGAATAAACCCTGTTTTGCATATTCACAACTAGAAACCTACTTTTGCCCCACCCTATATTATAACATACCATAATAATATATATATATACAAATATGCATACAAATTAATATACACTATAATGACAAATCCAAAATATTGAGATCATTCACTTTATGCATCAGAATTTCTTGGATTCAACCTGCTGTACAGTTGTGCTAGTAACAGTCTTACAATAGGAATTTATGTCTAATTCTGCATCTACAAGCAGAATTTTCTAATCCCTGCCCTTCCTGAAACTTGTAGAACCCAACACCCAATTTGCATTAACTCTTTTTTTGTCACTGTTACATCTTTTATTTTATGTTTCAATTACAATTTATATTCAATATTACTCTATATTAGTTCTAGGTGTACAGATAGTGGTTAGATATCATGTATTTACAAAGTGATTCCCCCAATATTTCAAGTATCCATCTGGCACCATAGTTAATTATTACAATACCAGAGGCCTGGTACACGAAATTTGTGCATGGGGGGAGGGGGGGGCTGATCCTATCAGGATCAGGCCTAAACGGGCAGTCAGACATCCCTCTCACAATCCAGGACTGTTGGCTCCCAACTGCTCACCTGCTTGCCCCTAACTGCTTCTGCCTGCCAGCCTGATCATCCCCTAACTACTCCCCTGCCAGCCTGATTGATGCCTAACTGCTCCCCTGCCACCCAGTTTGCCCTAACTGCCCTCCCCTGCAGGCCTGGTCACCCCTAACTGCCCTCCCCTGCAGGCCTGGTTCCCCCCAACTGCTCTCCCCTGCAGGCCTGGGTCCCCCCCAACTACCCTTCCCTGTAGGCCCAGTTGCCCCCAACTTCCCTCCTCTGCCAGCCTGGTCACCCCTAACTGCCCTCCCCTGCAGGCTTGATCGCCCCCAACTGCCCTCCCTTGCAGGCCTGATCGCCCACAACTGCCCTCCCTTGCATGCCTGGTCCATTCCAACTGCCCTCCCCTGCTGGCCATCCTTATGGTGGCCATCTTGTGTCCACATGGGGGCAGCCATCTTTGACCACATAGGGGCAGCCACCTTGTGTGTTGGAATGATGGTCAATCTGCATATTACTCTTTTATTAGATAGGATAGAGGCCTGGTGCATGGGTGAGGGCCAGCTGGCTTGCCCTGAATAGTGTCTCGGATCAGGGTGGGGGTTCCCTTGGGGTGTGGGGCAGCCTGGGCCAGGGGCCTGTGGTGATTTGCAGGCTGGCCACGCCCCCCTGGTGACCCAAGTGGAGCCCCTGGTATCTGGAATTTATTTATCTTCTATAATTGAAACTTTTTAGCCTTGAGTGGAGCCAGGCCTCTTGCTTGCTCCGTGGCTGCAGCCATTTTTGTTGGGATTTATTTATCTTCTATAATTGAAACTTTGTAGCCTTGAGTGGAGGCCTGGGCTAGCCAGGGTGTGCAGAAAGCTTGGCTTCCTCCATTGCTGGGGAAACCTGAGCCTCCTGCTCACTCTGTGGCTGCAGCCATCTTGGTTGAGTGAATTTGCATACTTGCTCCTGATTGGCTGGTGGGCGTGGCTTGTGGGTATAGCAGAGTGATGGTTAATTTGCAAATTACTCTTTTATTAGATAGGATTATTGACTATATTCCCTATACTGTACTTTACATCCCCATAACTATTCTGTAATTACCAATTTGTAGTTCTTAACCCCTTCACCTTTTTTAACCCAGCCCTCAATCCTTATTCCCTCTGGCAACCATCAGTTTGTTCTCTATATCTATGAGTCTGTTTCTATTTTGTTTGTTCATTTCTTTTATTCTTTAGATTCCACATATAAGTGAAATCATATGGTATTTGTCTTTCTCTGTCTGACTTATTTCACTTAGCATAATACTCTCCAGGTCCATCCATGCTGTTGCAAATGGTAAGATTTCTGTGTGTGTGTGTGTGTGTGTGTGCACGCGCACCTGCGCGCACGTGTGTGGCTGAGTACCATTCTATTGTGTAAATGTACCACAGCTTTTTTTATCCCTCTTGTCTTTTGATGGGCTCTTGGGTTGCTTCCATGTCTTGGCTATTGTAAGTATCGCTGTCAATTTGCATTAACTCTTGCCTTACAAATTTCAGTGGAAGATGTCTGAGCATATGTATAAAGAGGAATAAGTAGGAAGCAAAGGCTAAAAACTCTATTTTTCAATTCTCTTGTATTTACTTGTTGGTTTATTCAACAAATATTTCATCACTGCTTGCTGTGTTTTCAGAAAGTCCTGTCCTCTGCTTAGTGAGCTGACAGACTAGTGGCAAGACAACTGGGATGAAAAAAAGTGCAGACAGACTCTGGGAAAAAATACCTGTAGTCACTCAGCACCTGTTATCGTGGTGGGGAACAGGGGTCAGACACTAGGTAGAAGCCTAGCGCTTTCTCATTCACTGCTTTACAACCACAGACAAGGTGTTTTACCTTTCCTGGTTTCAGTTGCTCTTACTGTAAAATGAGGATAATAATATCACCTCACCTGTGTTGATTAAGTGAGATAACTTATGTGGGAGCACCCAGTGCAGTGGCTGTCACAAAAACATATGCTTAGCACTTAATGACAGGCCCCATTTCCACACTAGGGAGCGCAGTGCGGTTGTGGGGTTCGGGGTTCCCATAGCACTCAGCCGCATTATGAAGGTACTAGATACAACAAAAATTTTACCTCCATCGTCCGTAAATGCACTGTTTGAATCTGGAATGTGAAGGAGACAGGGAGAAGGAACAGGCAAAGGGCATGAGAGGGCACTTGACACCTGAGAACAATATGAAAGACTGGGACTCTTCAGGTTAAAATGCAGAGGCTCAAACAGGTACATGATGAGTAACTCAATATAATCTGCTAAATACAGAGATGACCCTGGGAGCTTTCCCAGGTGGCGTGAGTAAAAGGAATAAGTGGGTTTTAAAAAGATAAAGATGAATGTACAAAGACAGAAAAGTCCTGATAGCCACATGAAGAATCGGGCCTTAAACTCTAAGTTTGACCTTAGAGTGGATGGATAGCCAGACTCTCTACAGCACCTTCTTTAGGGTGATGAATTGGTAAGACATCACTCGCTGTGATCTGAACTAGTATGGGAATTACACATTATTGGTATTACTGAGACAGTTTATATTCCCCCTCTGTTGTGACTGTGTGTCATGTGAGGATAAATATCCAGGAAGGTTACAATTCTCAATTTAAAATATAGAAAAGATTGTCTTTTATTCTACATTGGGCAACGTCAGCCACAGCCATTCAAGGAGTTTAAATGGGCTGATTATCCAGTGTGGCTTGCATGCCATTTTTGCTGCTAATCTTTGAGTTCCAAAGACCTATTGTTTTTGTCATTGTTGCTTGCTTTAGAGAGTATCACTTTTCTTTATCTGAGCTTTCCTTCCCTCAGGCTTCCTTCTATGGTTTAACTTTACTCAAAAGAACACATTTTCCCCAGAAACCTGCTTGCTTTTCTAATCCCTGCCCTTCCCTGAGTCTTGGCTGCCAGCTGAACCAAAGAACTGGTTCTGGTGACAGGAGAAAGGCTCTCAAAAAACAGTCTCGTTAGAGGTTCGGCAGGGAGTGGAGCCAGGCCCTGGATTGCAATGCTGCTGGTGCAGCCACTGACCAGGGCGTGTGCTTTCTTTCTCTGCCCCTCCCCAGTTGAGAACTCACAACAGTGGTCCTAAAGCTTTCCCTAGGATGCACCCTGAGAAATCTGTACCTGGAAGTATCACCTTTCTGGGGCAGAAAAACAAAGGGGCCACATTTTCCTGAGTCTCCTGTGGGTTTCGGGATTTTGCAAAGGTGTTTCAGTGGACAGAGTATCCAGCTTCCATTGTGGCATTAACCCAGTGTTTAAGCTCTGACTCGGAAAGCAGTTCCTGGCCCATGCACACCATCTGGTTTTCTGTGTGTTGTGGCTGCTGGGCAACACAAAACAAAAATGTATTTGAGTTCTATGGGAGGAAAACTTGTGCTGCTTTGATCTCTGATAATTCAGGCAACAAGTCCACTTTTCCAGGAATCCATGTAATTGAACAATTCATTCTAGGGTTCACTGAGGACTGAACCTGGAAAACCAGCATAGGGTAGGGGATTTGGAGACTATTTGGCAAAAGGTCCTTGAAACCAAGAGTAGATGGTTGATAGGGATCAAGATGCTTAACTGCCTAGAAGTCAGAACAAGGTGTAATAAGATGGGTCAGGTACAGGAAGATCAGCTAAGAAAGAACACTATGGATACAAAAGCCAAGAAAGTAGAGGAAAAAAATGTGAGTGATGAGACAAAAAAGGGGGGTGAAAACATAAAAAAGGAATTGAGGCCCTTGGCAAGAGGAACTGATAAGGGGACTATTTTGAGAAATATTTGAGATTTTTCTGACAAGGAAATGGAAGATACAATTCCTGTCTTAGGGCTTCAGGGACTTGTTTGCTTTCAAAATTTGTCCATCATTTTAAAATTATTGTTAATGTAAAAAATAAAATGGAAACTTGAAAGAATTTTTGTGAGTTTATTTGAGCCAAACTGTCGACATATGCCGAGAAGCAGAAACTCAAAGAATTGAGAATGGCGGGTTACATTTGTATTTATACATTGCCATCAAAGGAGGGACATAGGTGGGTTACATGAAATTCATTGATGATAGATTAAGGAAGTGGGATAAAGCAAAGCTGGGAAAACCCCTGGGATTGGATAAAAAGTGAAATGAAGGACACATACTTAGGTGGGTGCAGGAACAATTAACATGATAATGAAGGAATTTGTGGCATCTGTCCTGGTGCCCACCACATTTGGTTGTGCCCCAGGGGCTCCAGAAAAAGGGAAGTTACAAGTTACCCAGACATTTCAAGGGTTTGTTATCCTAGATGCAAAAAGACAGATAGGCTCAGTTAAGGTAAAGGTTGACCTTGCCAGTGAAGATACTGGCCTAGGATGTAGCTGCCCACTATAACTGTGTTTAGTTAAAGTTTATTTTCAGACCATCCTTTGTGGTTACTTTAGGTCTCTGAGTTTGCCAAGACTGCCATGCAGGCCTCCCCTGAGCTTGTCAGGTCAGCATGTGGCCCCTTTCGTCCACATTATCATTACCATATTTTTAATTGGCAAAACTAACTTTAAGCTTATACCAACTGCATTGCTTAGTATTGGGTTAGTAATACCCAAAGGCGGTGAGTTTCATTTTGTCATTTTCAGCTGGTCTAAGCAAGCACAAGGCCAGCCCAGGTTCAAGGTCAAGAAGTGACAAAGTCACATCAAGAAAAAGTGCTTTTAGAGAGGAATTGGGGAAGCCTGCTTTGTAACAGGATACCTAACCATCCTTTACAAACCAGGAAAATAAAGCCAAGAAAGTTAAATATTTGGCCCAGATCATCCAAATAAACCTGGGCCTCCTCCAGTGCTCTTTCTACTATCTGATGGCAACTCAAGAACAGGCTAGGATTGGATTCACAGAAAGCAGACAAGTGGGGCCAAAGAATGGAGATAAAGGGACAACTATCATTTACTGCTCACATTGCAAATGGGTAGTACATGATCGATTAGTCATGGAAATAAATATGAGGACAAACACCTGCTCAGAATAAAGATGAACAAAGAAAAGTGAGTAGCAAAGATCAGCAAGGGCACAGTTGGGGAAAATAAAGAAAGGGATTTGATTTATTACTCAAGGATGGAAAATAAAGGAAACAAATCTAACTCAGGAGGAGGAACCTCAGAGGGCAGACTCGTTCGGGAGATGCTAGAATGGAATCCAAGGCGGCACACGGCAGGCTAAGATTCCTGTGTAGAGGGTCAAGACGATAAGGCCCGGCAAGAGAAGACCTGATTTAATTTAGTCAAGTTAACCAGCCTGGGGCTAGGACAAATTACAAATGTAGTCAGCAGTCCTCATGATAATGTTGAGTAAAGCTGGACTGATGAAGCAAACCATTGTGCACTTGTAATTTATCTATATGCATGCCATTTGTAACCCCGAGGTTCTTCTCATTGGCATAAAGTGGATTGTCTGCTCTAAATGGGTGGCTGAGTGTAAAACAAACCAGTGTAGGTGAGGAAGAGTCCCATGCAGGGTGGCAATGAGCTTGGTTTCCACTTGTAAGCAAATGTTATCTCTGTCAGACTAAAGCCAGCTGAGACTTAAAAATACTGGTTTCTTAAGTTTCACATTTCAGGGCACCCCACTTTATGTTCAGAATTTCTTTTGCTAGTATTGAACTACTTTGATACTTTATTTCTAAGTAAATGAATGAATCTAAACCACTGGTTTACAATTATGCTCCTTTTACTACAAAAAGCTCACTTAACCATTATAAATGTACAGGCTATTTTATAGTACACAAGATTCTTGAAGTGTTTAAGACTAAGGAGCTGAGTTATAAATACGCAAAGAGTTTAGATGTTTGTGGCATTCCTAGTTTCCCTTTCTAGGTTATCCTTACTTTAAAGGCTAGAACTATTTATGTTTTGCTTCATTGGTAATAGGTAAACACAGTGCTATTTTTTTTTTTTTTTTTTACTACTTTACCCTTAAATTGTCTGGCTGTATATGATCCCCACTTTCCTGACAACACTTCTCAGGATTAATCTTGAAATATTTCGTCTTTAAAAGCTGTTAAATTTCTCCAAAATCTTGCCCTTTTATGTATCTGCTTGTAACTACTGTCTTTATTTCTCATGGTTTTCATGAGACAAATATTAGCATATGCACACCTACAGATCAATTATGTTTTACCTACTCTAGCCTAGGCAGAATGAGTTTTCTATGGCCCAACATTCACATTTAATCAGGATGAAAGTCAGAAACCTGGGAGAACTATTAAGAGCAATTAGTTCATATTTTTATTAATCATACCTTATTCCAATGAAAAACTCTGAGACATGGATTCATACATTGATAAAATGTACAATTGCCAAAACACAAAATGTAATTATTAAACAAACATGGGAAAGTGTTTAAACCTTACTACTTATCAAAGAAATGTGGCACATTTTGTTAAGCAAAGAAAATAAAATTTTCTTAAAGAGAATAGGCACCCACAATATACCTTGAAAGTATTAAATTCAGAAAATAAAAATACTCAGAATAATAATATGAGTCTCCTACGGATGCCTAATGACAGTCTTGTACATTGCTGGCACGAGTAATAATGCTACAGCATTTTGAGAAGCATTTGGTAATGTGTATGAAGAACCACAAAAATGTTTTGACTTTTTGACCAATAATTCTACTTCAGTGTCTGACAGAGGCACTGTAAAAATAGAAAATGCTCCTGATAGTCATTACAGCAGTATTTATAAGGGGGAAATCTCAATGTTCCACACCAGAGCAATAATACATAAATTATGGAAAATATACCAGCTTGAATATTATGCAAATATTTAATGATTGCTCCAGAGATGGGTAATGTTAAAGGGGTTTATAATGTTGGGGTTTGTTTTTTTAAATTATATGCACATTGTGTCTATGAATAGCATCTTCTATGCACCCATGAAAATAAAAAATCTGGGAGTCTTCCTAGACATGTCTCTGTCCCTAACCCTGCAAAGTCACTTCACTGCTTGGTGGACACTTGGGGGTCAATCTTATCTCTCCTGTACTCCACTGGAATTTTCTCTCCAAATGCAAGTCAGATGTGTCAAGCCCTACCACATCCTCAGTGCTTTCTCACTGCTCCAGAACCAAATGCCAAGCTTTCACCCAACCCCAAACACTGCCTGACCTGGCAGCCAGCTGCCTCCTCCTCTCCCTTCAGTTGTCTTCTCCATCTCCACCCTCAGCCAGGTGGGCCTCATTTCAGTTCCTTGTGTCTTCCTTGGGCCACTTGCTCCACGGCTGTTACTCTTCTGCTTAGAAAACTCTTCCTGCCCATGACCCTTTGCCTCATCCTTCATCCTTCAACCCTCAGGCCATTTGTCATCTTCTTAGGGAAATCTTTGCTGCTGCCTCAGACCAGGTCCCCTTCTTATTGCTCTCATAAGCATCTATTTACTTTTTAATAGGTGCTATTAAAAGGGTCACAGGTTCTATTCCTAGTCAGGGCACATACCCAGGTTGAGGGCTCAATCCCCAGTTGGGTTGTGTGGGAAGCAATTGATCAACATTTCTCTCATTTGATCTCTCTCTCTCTCTCTCAAATATTTTTTTATTGATTTCAGAGAGGAAGGGAGAGGGAGATAGAAACATCCATGATGAGAGAGAATCGTGGATAGGCTGCCTCCTGCATGCACCCCCCCCCCCCCCGCCAAGGGATTGAGCCCGCAACCCAGGCATGTGCCCTTGACCAGAATCAAACCCAGGAACCCTCAGTCCCCAGGCCGATGCTCCATCCACTGAGCCAAACTGGCGAGGGCTCTCTTTCTCTCTTTTTCTCTCTCTCCCCTCATCTCTCTCTCTCCCTTCCTCTCTTTAAAATCAATAAAACATATTTAAAAAAAATATATATATATATATATATATATATATGTATGTATGCTCAGCTCACCATTATACCTCTGTATCTGCACCATAGGAGGCCTTCCACAAGTACCTATTGAATAAGATTACAACCATGTGAAAAACTGTCCTGCATTTTCAATGTAAGCATCTTTGTCATAAACATCTTTGCCACAAATATTTTGACCACACAACTCATTGACTGTAAGGCAATTTCATAGTAAAAGACCAAGTAACAAAACATAAAAGAGAGATATTGCCCGGCTGGTGTGGCTCTGTGGTTGAGCATCAGCCAATGAACCAGGAGGTCACAGTTCGATTCCCCATCAGGGCATAGGCCTGGGTTGTGGGATCGGTCCCCAGTAGGGGGCGTGCAGGAGGCAGCTGATCAATGATTCTCTTTCATCATTGATGCTTCTATCTCTCTCTCCCTCTCCCTTTCTCTCTCTGAAATAAATTAAAACATTAAAAAAAAGGGGGGGTTGAAAGATACTTTAGTAAGGGAAGTAGCAATAAAGATAGGAGTGACCTTTTGTCAGAGGGGTGGCAATGGCAAAATGGGAAGCACTAGTGCAAATTATATGGGCTGGACCTAATGATTGTTGCCTAATGCTTTTCAAAATGCAAGTCGGGGCAGGATGGCCTCTGGCTTCCTTCTCAATTATTTTATTAAATGACAGTATCATAGCCCCAAGCAGGAGCCTGAGTTGCAACTATCTCAGTTCATTGCCTTTAACTCCAAAATTGCCACTCTGCAGCTGTCCTGCACACCATATTCTTAGTAGTACAAGGTCCCTAAAATGTGTGTTTCACAGAGGACTCTGGATAAAGGGCAACCACTGCAGAGTCACATGAAATTCTTTCCAGAACAGCAGAACTTCCCAAGTTTGAACCCAGCAGCAAGCCTGACTTTCTCATCAGTGTTATGCTAAACTGCCTGCTTCATGATAATTGTCAGGTTCTTCAAACTCCCCTTTCTGCTCTGTTTGCCTCAGGGCTGTCTCCCTCTGGACCGAGCACTTCCCTTTTCCAAACAGTTCTAAGGGCCTCCTGAAATAGAGCAAAATGACCTTAAAATATACACCGAGCAGCCAGATTATTATGATCTCTGAACACATAATAATCTGGCCACTCAGTGTATATTCTATATAATAAAAGGCTAATATGCAAATTGTCTCCTCAACCAGGAGTTCGACCAGCAGGCAGGCTGACCAGCTGCCCATGTCCCCTCCCCCTGGCCAGGCTGGCTGGACCCCACCTATGCATGAATCCATGCACCGGGCCTCTAATATATACACTGAGTGGCCAGATTATTATGACCACCCCATCAGTACTTCTTTGGGCCACCTTTCGCTGTCAATACTGCAGCGATTCTTCTTGGCATTGACTCCACAAGATGTTGAAAGGTGATGCGAGGAATCTGACACCATGCCTGATGAATAGCACTGTCCAGTTCTGTGAGATTTGATGGTTATAGAACCAGCTGCCTGATGGCTTTTTAAACTTTGTCCCACAAGTGCTCAATTGGATTGAGATCTGGTGGTTGTGGGGGCCACCTAAGCAAGGTAAAGGCTCCCTCATGTTCTTGAAACCACTCCTGCACAGTACGAGCACCGTGGCATGGCGCATTGTCTTGTTGGAAGAAGCCATCTCCTTTGGGATACGCCATCAACATGATAGGATGAACTTGATCAGCAACGATACTTAGGTATGTTGTGCTATTCAGATGTTGTTCCACATGAATTAAAGGACCCAAATCATGCCAGGAAAACATGCCCCAAACCATAATACTGCCCCCACCAGCTTGGAGGGTTGTACTCATGCATGTGGGATGCATGCTTCCATGCTGTTTCTGTGAAATTCTCACTCTGCCATCTGCATGATGCAACTGGAAACGTGATTCATCGGACCACATGACTTTTTTCCAATGCTCAACTGTCCAATCCTTGTGTTCCTGTGCGAATTGGAGACGTTTTATCTTGGTAACTGCAGACAGCAAAGGTGTTCAAACAGGCCTTTGGCTTTCATATCCCATATGATGCAGTGTACGGCTAATTTACCTACAAACATAAGGTGGGCATAATAATTTGGCCACTCAGTGTGTGTGTGTGTGTGTGTGTATACACACACACACACACACACACACACACACACACTGAGTGGCCAAATTATTATGCGTTCAGAGATCATAATAATCTGGCCACTCAGTGTATAATTTCAGAGAGGAAGGGAGAGGGAGAGATAGAAACATCAATGATGTGAGAGAATTATTGATCAGCTGCCTCTTGCACGTCCCCAACTTGGGATCGAGCCCACAACCCGGGCATGTGCCCTGACTGGGAATCGAACTGTAACCTCCTGGTTCATTGATCAATGCTCAGCCACTGAGCAACACTGGCTGGACATAATGATTTGCTTTTTAAAAACAATTATAAGGTTCTGGTCAAGATGGTGGTGCAGGTAAATGTACTCAGAAACACAACAATATCAAAATTGCAACTAAGCAAAACAACCATCATTCAGAATCACCTGAAATCTAGCTGAACAGAAGTCCTATAAGTAAGGATATAAAGAAGCCACATCAAGACTAAAAGGAGGGGCAGAGAGTCAGAATAGGCTGGTTTCATACCCTTGTGTGGCAATTGGAAGGCATATATTGGCTGAAGAGGTTCCCCCTAAGGAGTGAAGGGCTCCAGTCCCACATCAAAACTCCCAGCCCAGGGTTTGAGTGCCAATAAGTCCCCAATAATTTCTGGCTGTGAAAAACAAGACAAAGAGATTGTAGCTGAGTGAGAGGAAGGTGCTGGAGTCCCAGGTATTCCTCTTAAAGGGCCTAAGCACAGACTTACTTGGACTTACTTCCTCTGAGCTCCAGGACTGGGCCATCATTCTGAAGGCACCAGAGACATACAGAGGGTAACTGGATTGTATGGCATCAGGGCAAGGGCTGGAGGGGGAGCTTTATCCAGACAGAAGTGCTGGCAGAGGCCATTGTTCCTTTGCTGAGTCCTCCCCAACAAAACCAGAAGGTAGGCACTATATCTAAGTATCCATCAACCTAATACTATTTGCCTTGCGCTAGTGATGCCCTGAGACCTTGCCCCAGCCAACATTTGGATCCACCCAAGCCATTTCCAGTGGCTTTTCCATACAAAGGGCCTGTCTTAGCTCATGCTTCAAACTTTCCTAAAATCCCTCAAGCAAGCAGCATCTGGCCTCTGCATGTCATCTACCCCTCACTAATTGGTCCCAGGCCTGGCACAAGCAGCAGCCAGCCTTGGTTTGGAGGTTGGCCTGGACTGGGTACCTGCAAGCCCAGCACAAGTAGCAGCCATCTGCAGATTGTTTTGTAGCACATGCTGGGTTGCTCCAAGTAGGGTACAAGTGGCAGCTGACCTGGGCCTTCACCTCTCAAGAAACACCAGAGGCAGTGCACCCATGGACAGCTTCAGAAAACACCAAAACACTACCCAATCATCGCCACAAGCAAGACACTTAAAGGGTGGACATGATGGGTACCAAAGCCCCACTTAAGTGAGTGCTGATCCATGAAGTCAGCCCCTGCACAGCCAATCCTCCACTGTAGTCATAGTCAGTCCTCAAAACCATTTGACCTGGAAGGGGGGTGAATGTCTCCCATTGAGGTGCCAGCAGCAATCAAGGATTAACTACACTAGGACAATGCACACAGCATACATAGGGTACACCAGCATCACCCAGCTCTGGTGTCTGGGGAGGCTGTACCACTGGGCCCTACATAAGGCCACTCTAGCAAATTCAGGAGACATAGCAGCTCCAACTAATACATAGAAACAAACACAGGGAAGCAGTCAAAATAAGGAGACAAAGAAACAAGTCCCAGTGGTTATAAGGATCTCAAGGAACTTAGTGCGAATGTCAACAGCATAAAAAAGGATATGCAAACCATAAAAAGAACTAGTCAGAAATAAAGAATACTGAAATGAAGAATAAATTCTAGGGAATCAGCAGTAGACTAGATGAAGCAGGGAATTAAATCGGCGACTTGGCAAATAAGGAAGCAGAAAACACCCAATCAAGACAGCAAAAAAATAAAGTAAAATAATAACATAAAATAAAATGAGGATAGTGTAAGGAGTCTCTGGGACAACTTTAAGCGTATCAACATTCACATCAGGTGGGTGCCAGAAAGAGAAGATAAAAAAGCAAGAAATTGAAAACCAATTGAAAAAAATATGACATAAAGCTTCCTTAACTTGATCAAGGAAATAGAAATACAAGTCCAGGAAGCACAGAGAGTTCCAAACAAGATGGACCCAAAGGGGCCCACACCAAGACACATCATAATTAAAACCCAAAGGTTAAAGACAAAGAGAGAATCTAAAAGTAAGAGGAAAGCAGTTAGTTACCTACAAGGCAGCTCTTAAAAGACTGTCAGCTAATTTCTTAGCAGAAGCTTTGCAGGCTGGGAGGGATTCAAAATATTCAAAGTGATGAAAAGCAAGGACATGCAACCAAGATGACCGAGCAAAGCTATCATTTAGAATTGAAGGTCAGATAAAGAGCTTCAGCCCTAGCTGGATAGAGCGTTAACCTGTAGACTGAAGGGTCCTGGGTTCGATTACAGTCAAGGGTACGTACCTCAGTTGCAGGCTTGATCCCAAGCCCTGGTTGGAGCACATGCGGGAGGCAAACAGTTGATGTGTCTCTCTCACATCGTTGTTTCTCTCTGTCTCTCCCCCTCCCACTCTCTCTAAAAATCACCTTGGGAAAAATATCCTTGGGTGAGGATTAACAAACAAACAAAAAAACAGCTTCACAGACAAGAAGAGACTAAAGGAGTTCATCTCCACTAAGTCAGTATTACAAAAATTATTAAAGGGTCTTCTTTAAGAAGAAGGAGAAAGCCCTGCCCTGGTGGCTCAGTTGGTTGGAGTGTGGTCCTACACACCAAAAAGTTGCAGGTTTGATTCCCAGTCAGGGCACATACCTAAATTGTGGGTTCAATCCCCCATCAGGGCATGTGCAAGAGGCAACCAATCTCTCTCTTTCTCTCTCTGAAAATCAATAATAATAAAAAACCCAAATATATATACTCCAGTGAGGATTTTTTTAAAAGAAGAGCCCTGGCTGGTTTTTCTCAGTGGTTAGAGTGTCAGCCCACAGACTCTAGGGTCGCAGGTTCAATTCCCAGTAAAGGGCACCAAAAAAAGGGGAAAAAAAAGAAAAGAAGAAGAAAAGGATAAAAAAAAAATATGAATAGTAAGATGGCAATAAATACATCTCTATCAACAATTACTTCAAATGCAAATGAATTAAATGTTCCAATCAAAAGATATGCAGTGAATGAATGGATAATAAAAGAAGACCCTTACATATGCTGTCTGCAAGACTCTCACTTCAGATTGAGAGACACACACAAACTGAAACTAAATGAATGAAAAAATACAGAGTGGCCAGATTATTATGACCTCTGAATGCACACACATGCACACACACACACACACACACACATATACATATAATATACACATACACACACATATATATATTAGAGGCCTGGTGCATGAATTCGTGCATGGGTGGGGTTCGGTCAGCCTGGCCAGGGGGAGGGGACATGGGCAGTTGGCTGGCCTGCCTGCTGGTCGAACTCCTGGTCAAGGGGACAATTTGCATATTAACCTTTTATTATGTAGGATATACACTGAGTGGCCAGATTATTATGCATTCAGAGATCATAATAATCTGGCCACTCAGTGTATATTTCATGAAAATAAAACAAAAAAGCTGGGGAAGCAATACTGATGCCAGATAAAATGGACTTTAAAACAGGTTACAAGAAGTGACAAAGAAGAACCCAGTAATTCTACTTCTGGATATTAATCCAAATAAATCCAAAACACTACATTAAAAAAATACACCCATATGCTTATTGCAGCATTATTTACAACTAGACACCTGGTGCATGAAATTCATGCACGGGGGGGAGAAAGTGTCCCTCAGCCCAGCCTGCACCCTCTCCAATCTGGGACCCCTCGGGGTATGTCCAACTGCCCTCTCACAATCCAGTACTGCTGGTTCCTAACCACTCGCCTGACTGATTGATGCCTAACTGCTTCTCTGCCAGCCTGATCACCCCCAACTGCCCTCCCCTGCAGGCCTGGTCACCCCCAACTGCCCTCCCCTGCTGGCCTGGTCACACCCAACTGCCTTCCCCTGCAGGCCTTGTCGCCCCCAATTGCCCTCCCCTGCTGACCTG
This sequence comes from Corynorhinus townsendii, assembly GCA_026230045.1. Classification (NCBI taxonomy): domain Eukaryota; kingdom Metazoa; phylum Chordata; class Mammalia; order Chiroptera; family Vespertilionidae; genus Corynorhinus; species Corynorhinus townsendii. The sequence goes on from JAPDVU010000008.1 coordinate 72,344,301, forward strand.
CTTGCCCCTAACCCCCTGCCAGACTGATCTTGCCCCCAACTGCCCTCCCCTGCTGGCCATCTTGTGGCGGCCATCTTGTGATAATGTCACGTGTGATGCCACTGAGGCTTTTATTGTATAGGATAGCCAAGCTATGGAAGCAACCCAAGTGTCCATTAACAGATGAATGGATAAAGAAGTGGTGAATATATACAATGGAGTATGACTCAGCCATTAAAAAAAAAAGGAAATGTAGCTGTCTGCAACAACATGGTTGGGCTTAGAGGGTATTATATTAAGTGAAATAAATCAGACAGAGAAAGAAAAATGCCAGATGATTTCACTTATATGTGAAATATAAAAAACAAAATAAACAAACAAGCAGAATAGAAACAGGCTTACAAATATAGAGAAAAAAAATTTTTTTAAATATATTTTATTGATTTTTTATAGAGAAGAAGGGAGAGGGAGAGAGAGTTAGAAACATCGATGAGAAAAAAACATCAATCAACTGCCTCCTGCACACACCCTACTGGGGATGTGCCTGCAACCAACGTACATGCCCTTGACTGGAATCGAACCTGGGACCCTTGAGTCTGCTGGCCGACACTCTATCCACTGAACCAAACCAGCTAGGGCCAGATATAGAGAAAATTTTGATGGTTGCCAGATGGGAGAGGGGTTAGCGGTTGGTTGAAAAAGGTGAAGGGATTTAGAAGTACAAATGGGCAGTTACAGAATAGCCACAAAGATATAAAGTACAGCCTAGGAAATATAGACAATAATATTGTAATAACTATGTATAGTATCAGATGGGTACTAGATTTACCAGGGTGATCACTACTTTGTAAGTTGTATAAATGTCTAATCACGGAGAAACCAAGATGGCGGCATAAGTAAGCACCTAAACCACTGCCTCGCACAACAATTTGAAAACTACAACTAAAAGACAGAATGAACACCATCCAGAACCACAGGAAAGCTGGCTGAGTGGAAATTCTACAACTAGAAGGAAAGAGAAAAGCTCATGGAGAACTAGAGGAACGGCAAAGGGTTGAGATACGGCAAAGGGTCTTTGTGCGTGCAGAGAGGAAGGGCAGCTGAGAGCCTGGCTGACTTTCTCTGGCGGGAGGGGGAAGGAAGCCCCCAACTGCACTGAACCCCAGATCTGACTGCACTGAACCCCAGTTCCAGGCAAAACCCCGTGGACCCAGGCTCATACAGGGGGAGTCTGGACTGTCAGGTAAAGAGAAAGGCACTCGGAGACTCGGACACCTGGGGGAGGGGGACTGGAGGCGCGCACGCCAGTGTGCACAGAGACTGCGGAGGTTGTCACAGGCTTTCCCTAGCAGAAGGGAATCAAAAGCTCCTGACTGCACTGAACCCCAGTTCTGACTGCACTGAACCCCAGTTCCAGGTGAGCCCCTGGGGACCCACGCTCTTGTGGGGGGAATCTGGACTCTCAGGCGGAGGCTTGGGAGCTGGGGAAGGCAGAGCGTGTGCACGCACGCACAAGGGCAGGGCTGACAGGAAGCCAAGACTGTCTGCTCTGCCCTGAGACTTCACCCCATCCTACCTGAACACAGAGGCTTTTGCAATTTGGCAAGTCTAATCCTATAAGGCTGTCTCCAGCACCGAACTTCTCCCAGCGAAGACACTGCTGATCCTCACAGCCAACTGGCCTGGAGGTCAATTCCTCCCAGTGACACCAACAACAATAAAGACTTAACTACAACAAGGTTGTACACACTGTCCACAAAGGGGTGCACCAAGAAAGTCCACCTCAGGTAACTGGGAGGCCGACCCACTGGGCCATATAGGAGAGCTAGCACACAAAGCTACCCTACCAACTCAGGGAAGCAGTGAAAATGTGGTGACAAAGAAACAGATCACAAACGAAAGAAATGGAGGAAAACAAACAACTGGATATAGAATTCAAACCCACGGTTATAAGGCTTTTCAAGAATATCCTAGAAAAGGCTGATAAATATAACAAGACCCTCGAAGATATGAAAAAGGACCAACTAGAAATTAAACATACACTGACTGAAATAAAAAAAATATTATACAGAGACCCAACAACAGACTAGAGGAACGCAAGAATCAAGTCAAAGAATTGAAATACAAAGAAGCAAAAAACACTCAACTGAAAAAACAAAAAGAAAAAAAAAATCCAAAAAGTTGAAGATAGTGTAAGAAGCCTCTGGGACAACTTCAAGCGTACCAACATCAGAATTATGGGGGTGCCAGAAGAAGAGAGAGAGAAGATACTGAAAACCTATTTGAAGAAATAATGACTAAAAACTTCCCCCACCTGGTGAAAGAAATAGACTTACAAGTCCAGGAAGCGCACAGAACCCCAAACAAAAGGAATCCAAAGAGGACCACACCAAGACACATCATAATTAAAATGCCAAGAGCAAAAGACAAAGCGAGAATATTAAAAGCAGCAAGAGAAAAACAGTTAATTACCTACAAGAGAGCACCCATACGATTGTCAGCTGATTTCTCAACAGAAACTATGCAGGCCAGACAGGGGTGGCAAAAATCTACAAAGTGATGAATAGTAAGAACCTACAACCAAGATTACTCTACCCAGCAAAACTATCATTCAGAATTGAAGGGCAGATAAAGAGCTTCACAGATAAGAAAAAGCTAAAGGAGTTCATCACCACCAAACCAGTATTATATGAAATGCTGAAAGGTATTCTTTAAGAAGAGGAAGAAGAAAAAAGTAAAGATAAAAATTATGAACAACAAATACATATCTATCAACAAGTGAACCTAAATATCAAGTGAATTAAAAACCTGAGGAACAGAATAATCTGATGAATATAATAGAATCAGGGGCATAGAAAGGGAGTGGACTGATAATTCTCAGGGGGAAAGGGGTATGGGGGGTGCAGGAAGAGACTGGACAAAAATTGTACACCTATCAATGAGGACAGTGAGGGGGGAGGTAAGGGCAGAAGGTGGGGTGGGAACCAGGTGGAGGGGAGCTATGGGGAGAAAAAGGAGAAACAATTGTAATAATCTGAATAAAGATTTATTAAAAAAATAAATAAATGTCTAATCACGAGGTTGTACACCTGAAGCTAATATAATATTGTATGCCAACTGTAATTTAAAAACAAAAAACCTATTACAACCAATGATTAAATTAAAACTTAGAGTAGCTTTTCATTTGAAAGAGGTCTAAGAGAATACGGTAGAGGAGAAGGAAGAAATAATGATAGAATTTCATTCTGGTATTCTGAATGTGGGGGCCAGACACATTTGTTCTTGGGCTTCCTTTTTCAGCTATCTCAAATCACACTGCTTCTTAATATCCAAGTATTAGCTTTGTGTTTTTGTGTTTAAAGAATTCCATTATCTAAGACCACTTACATTCAACAATTTTTTTTCTGCAATTTCTTTTATCTTTGACCACTGGATGGGCAAGTAAATACCCTATGTGTTGTATTCACTGTTAAATCCCCATTGCCTACACAGGGACTGGTACATGTATATTGCTCAATAAACATGAATGAATGAGTGAGTAATCAGAACTAGAATATTCTAGTTTCAACATATCATTAAAATATCTGTCATTCAAATGCATATTAAGTCACATTTGCACAGTGTTCAAGTCCTCATGGACTTGATTATTTTAACTACCAGCAAAAACTTACTTTTTAATTTGTAAACTAGAGGCCTGGTGCACAAAATTCTTGCACTTGGGGGTGGGGGGGCGGATCCCTCAGCCTGGATAGTGAGAGGGTGCAGGCCAGGCCGAGGGACCCCCCTACACGATCAGGGCTGGGGAGGGACTGCGGGAGGGCTCCAGGGCATGTCCGGCCCATCTCGCTCAGTCCCAATTGGCCGGACCCCAACAGTAAGCTAACCTACCAGTCAGAGCATCTGCCCCCTGGTGGTTAGTGCACATCATAGTGAGCAGTTGAGCAACCTTAGCATATCATTAGCATATTACGCTTTGATTGGTTAAGTGGCTGAACAGGCAACCAGACACTTAGAATTAGGCTTTTATTATATAGGATGAGGATTGTTAGTGTATTTGGGGGAATACAACTAATACATATACTACAAATACACAATCATGAAAAGGAAATTCTGACTACAGCCAATTTCCCCCCAGACTTATAGCTTATGGAGAGCATCCATTAGGTAAAGTTTAGCCCATTCACATGAGTTACCCTTGATGTGAAGAATTTAAAGGTGTATTTGGTATTTTTCTTTATTTCAGCAAGCTCCAGAAGACAAAGAGGGATATCAGATGGCTTCAAGGAGTGACGGGTGAATGGTTCGAAGAAATTCAAAGAAAAAAGTTTTGCAATGAAACAGATGTTAGCCAAATGTTAAAACAACCCCTTACATACAGGCTAAGGAAGGGGATGGCAGAAAATGGTGAGAAAAATTTTACATCTCATTTGTGTTTTTTTTCTTATGGCACAGTATTGTAGATAATGGCTCAGTGGCTCTTGAATTTAACCCATTTATCTTTAGGACTATTTGAAATAATATCATACAAAACTGTCATAACACACACAATGAAAAGAGTAAACTGAAAATGTACTATCATGTCTGGTGTGTCTGTTATTAGAATCAGGCAATACGTATAACATAGTGGTTAAGAACACAGACATTAATATTTTTTAAAGCCCTGGATTCAAATCTCCACCCTATATATATTCTCTGTTCTATCAGAATCCATGTGATTCTATTCAAGTTACTTATTCTCTATAAGCCTCAATTTTCTCATCTTTAAATGGGTATGATAATTCTTACCTCACAGGGTGGTTGTGAGGATTAAATAAAAGTATATGTATAAAGTACTAGGCTGGATCACAGTAAGCACTTAGATTAGTGTGGTGATGGTGCAGAAGGAGAAGGAGACAGAGGAGAAGTGGGGAAGGATGGGATGGTGTAGAGGTGCTGCGACCCCTCTGGTACTTTGGTAACTTAAACCCTTGAGCTCCAATAAACATCTTCTATGGCCAGTCTAACTATGTAACTACCAGCATGTCACTTATCTTCACCAATCGCTTTTTTAAAATCTGTAAATAAAGATAAAACCTTTCACAGAACTATAATGAGAATAACAAAGTGTATTAGAAGTTATAAAATATGTATTATAACAGTATAAAGTATCTTTCTACTGATAGTCACATTGACAACTTTTGCTTATATGTGACTAACATTAGTAACATCAGAAAACATGTAACAATAATTCTAAATTTACATATTGACGATATTTTGTAACTCCCATAATAAACATATACATCTAAAAAGACCAACATTTCAGATATTTAGATTAACCCCATATATACTGAAAGGGTTAAAAAGAATAAAACGGGGCAGAGAAAAATTTACTGTGCTTAGCAGGTATCTTGCAGGAAGCTTGTAGCCTTGAACACAGCATAGCTCAGATAACCAGAAGACACCTGGCATGGGAGGAACCAAGGACGGACCAGACCCTATGTCAGCAGAGCGGCCCACAGCCAGCAAAAATGAATAAAAACCTATCTCTCCCTGCTCCCCTCCCTGATGCCTTTCTTGGTCTCAGCCCACCTGCACCCAGGTGTTGGAAATAAAATCGCTTTTGATACATTATAGCCTCATGTCATAGGTGCGGGACCCCAGCCCAACTCTGAACCTTTCATATACTGTGGTAACTTTCCTTGAATTCCTCTAATATTTATAAACTCAGCATGCCCAAAAGATGTACTAAATGAGCATAAATGACTTTGTATGTGTTCATGTTGCCTTAGAATTTTTAGTACTCAAATGTAAAGCTACATGTTATCTATAAATATACTATATTCTACATATTTATATTGCATGCATATGTACATATAAACCATATATGTAGCAATATATAGAGAGATAGATTCTTTACTTTAAATGGCTTAGTTTCCTTTTCATCTCTTTGATATGAAAGTTACATTGTACCTATCACGATGTTTTAAAATACTAAAATAAAAATTTCTGAAGGACAGGGTGGTTAAGAGCCACATGAGAACTGAATGAGGTCCCCAACACCTAACCTTATTTATTTATTTATTTATTTATTTATTTATTTATTTTGTTTATTTAATCCTCACCAGAGGACATTTTCCCACTGATTTTTAGAGAGAATGGGAGAGGAAAAGACAGATATCCATATGAGAGAAACTCATTGATTGGTTGCCTCCTGCACAAGCCCCGACCAGGGAGGAATGTGCCCTTCACTGGAATTGAACTGGGACCCTTCAGTCCGCAGGCCAATGCTCTATCCACTGAGCCAAACCAGCTAGGGCCACCTCACCTTGGGTTTTAGAGAGCCATGGAGAAGACAGGTTGAGTAAAATCACAGGGCTGGTTCAGGGGAGGTATCCATGGCACCGCAGTCTGCAGTGCACATGGATCCTCTCCACTCGGCAGAACCATCAGAGGCACAGGACTCCCCTCTGGGTCCTGAGGTCTTCATGTGGAGATGCCTGCTGCACCTCCAGACGCCAGAGAGAGAGAGGAGGAGGGAAGAGAGAATAAAGCCTTAGTTCCATGAGATTCATTTACCTGGACATATTTTAATGATGCAGAATTTTTACATTTTTCTTTTAGATTCTCTGGAATTACAAACATCCAGATCTAAAAACGTACCAACTTCAAGAGACCCAACACCCGTTCCCTCTCGGCTGAGCTTCAGATCCTCATTTGCTTCCCTGTTCTCATTCAGAAAACCCAGGAAGGACACTTTAAAGCTTCAGCTGGGACCGAAAGGGTGAGTCAAATTTAAGTCATGTGACAGCTCATTAGTTACCTGATCCCGGAGGCCGGCAGCCTGTGTGTGTTCAGAATGTTAATGTTTGCTCCCAGAATTTAAATTTAGGTACTAACGCAGGAAACAGGACTTAGCTTGCCGAGGGACAAAGTCCTTATGAAACTTGGCTCACCTGAAATCCCACTTCTAATCAGCTGCACAGTCCCAGGTAATAATTACTGACAATTTTCCCACTGCTCCAAATGCCTGGTCTATGCCTCGGTCCAGCAGATGTATTCAAATCAAAACGACCTCTTCCTTGGGGAGTAGGTGTGTCTGTGGTGGCAGAGAAAGATGGGGCACGAAATGAGCATTAATGAGATGGCCAAAGAGACCCGGCCAATCAGAACCGTTGCGATGCCGTTGCCCAGAATGTAAACTTCAGGTGAAGGAGGGGAAGTTTTGGGAGCAGTGGAGGCACCGCCCCAGATGGTTCCTGGTTTAGATCCGTATAAATCAGGTCTACTTGACTCATATTGCTGGATTATTTTGTGAAAAACAAGCAAGACTTTTTGCTTCTGTGCAATTGAGCTGACTGCTAAATATTTTCAGCAAGCCTTCCTGGTTGAAGAGCTTCCCACCCTCTTAAGGTGTTGGCTTGGCACGTGGTGTGTTCCGTGTGTGCGTCCAACCATTAAGAGTGCATTGCAGTGCTTCGGTAAAAGGTGTTAGAGGTCACTCTTGCAGAGAAACGATAGGCAGCCAGCAGCTGGTGGCGGGTGATGAGGCTCCTGGACTCGGGACAGTTCTGTCCTCTCCTCTGGGGTGGACAGAAGGCTCTTGCTCCTAGCTTTCACCAGAGGCTCTTTTGTCTTTGATGAAATAATAAAGAGCTGAACAAGATGTAGATGTACGTGACTGTCTCCACCAGAGCCACTTACAAGCAAATACTTTTCAAAGAGGTGAGTTGATTTGTTGTTGTTTTGTTTTGTTTTGTAAAAACTGTTTGAAACATCAGTAATTCTCATTTGGGAAATTAAAATGGAGGAGTATTTCTTTTGTAGCTAAAATTTCTTCTAAGAAGAAAAGAAATCATCCTAATGTGTGTTGTAGCTGGGACTTGTGATGTAATCTGTGTTTTAAGTGATTTTCTTTTAAGGCAGAGTTATATATCACTGAACAATCTAACATTAGCAAACCAGGAAAAGTTGAAAAACCTGTTAGCCCTATGGACAAGTTATTTCCAAGCTCAGATTGCAAGTTACTGGAAAAAGAGATCAAAGAAGATAAAAGATCTATGATCTTTATTCTGGGTGGCATGTGTCTTTGTTATACACCGAACTGAAAAGAAAACTGAAACTCCTGCAAAATTCTGTTTAGCAACCATCCTTCTCATATACCAAAATGACGTGTAGCATTCTTTTAACCAGATGAACTGAAAGATGTAACACAGCGTGCAGAAATTAAACAGATTTCATCATTTTTAAGTGTACATGTGTGCGTAGCAGTTTTCAGAATTTATCTTTAAATATATTTTACTTTCAAAATGTAAGTGGGAATAAATATTTATTAGTTATGCTGGTGGCAAATGCCATGAAAGCACTGTTTTTGCTCCTAAGAGGTTTCAGAGATAAAATGTAAAAATATGTCCTTTTTATTTTTAAATATCAGTTTGAAAAACTATTTGGATATAAATCCTGAATGTGTATGGTTAAGGAAGTGTTTACCTATGGTAGGAATATCAGTTCCAAGGGGCTCTTTATCCTTAAGTAGAACTGAACTTTCTTTGGCAGTTCTGATCTTTCTAAATACAAAATCGACCTCCAAAATACAGACTCTGATTCAGGAGCTGCTCCTGGCCTCTGAGTGCAACAGAGGAACTGGCACAGGGCACTGGGGATGTGCAGTCATTTGCAGCCGGTTATTTCTTGCTGAAGTCATCAAGGTTTGACTTTGTCACACTCATTGCTCTGGAGAACAAGTCAGCAAAGCAGTTTATAGAATTTTGCAAATCACAGGAGAACCAGCTTCTCTAGACAGAATCCAGCCTTCTGATCAGCCCTAAAAGAGTTGCATATCAGAGAAATTTCTTTTCCTCTTTCAAGGTATGGCTTAGCTGAGAAATGACACTGGATAATAGGTAACTCTTCCCATGGCGGGGGGCGGGGGGGGGTAGGTGGGGGGGGGGATGGACTTCATCATTTCACCAGATATACGTGTTCATTCTAGAAAGGCCCAGCCAATAAAAGCAATGGTATTTTGAAGCTTTGATTTCCTATTGTCAGTGCATGAGAAATCATGGGAACACAGTGACCTCAGGAATTGATAAGAAGGCAAAAAGTTCTGTCATTTCTGCTTCCAATAGCACTAGTTTCTCCTCCAAAATCCATGCACTTCCCATATTATTCCATTATTATTGTAATCCTATATGAAATGGTCATACAGCCCTCTGTGACCGCCAACCCCAGGAAAAAAGGAAAGTATTTTCCATTCATGTTTTGTTTATTGCTAGCCAATACATTTGAGAAAAGTCTGCATGTTTTACATGTATCTTTCCCCCAGCATTTCCTTGTAAGTAATATTTCCTCATGTCTTGCTATGGGGAACCTAGTGCCTGTGACATACAGTGCTCATCCCCCACCACAAAGTTTCCGTCACTCCACTGCCCCCAAGATTCCTTCCATGGAGTTCGGCAAGTCACCCACAGTGCATGTCACGAGCTTACAAATGCATGGCTGCCAGGAGCATCTACAGCTGTTCCTTTCTTATTCCAGACCCCAGGGGATTGCAGTGGGGCCCTCCCCACCATGAGTAGGTGGTGTATGTGCTTCCCTGTTTCATGCTCCAACATACTCCAAACAAAGTCACTCCCTCAAGAGGGCCAGGCCTTTATGTCCACACACATTCTCAGAGCTGTGCAGCCATGTGCCACCAGCCCATTATGGCGCGTTTAGGGATATGGACTTTGGCCTCCTACTCTTTCCTCTGATCCCAAGGGCTAGGCAAAGTGCAAATAAAAGAATTAGTTCATAGGCTCATGTACAATTAAGGTTAAGATCACTTCTTTCCTTCCAGGACCATCACAATACTTGGCATATAGTAAGCACTCCCTCCTTAGCAAGTGATAACTGGTATCCTGGAGTGAGTGTAAGCATGCCTACTACCCTGTTCCTTTAGGATCATTTTCCCCCCTTGAGATGCAGAGTTTTGGTGGATCCAGCCAGCCACTCCTCAGACATGCCCAAATTTGCCTGACCCATAGGTGTACACAGCTTAGGCAGTCCAGCTGCAACCTCCGTTTATACAAGCAAAAAGCTTAAGTCCTATTTTGGAAAATTTTAAAGGCAGATTCGTATTTTCCTAGATTCTGGTTGGTTGTTACTTTATTTTCTCTTTCATGTCCTACAAATGTCCTGCTGTGCTCTCTTCCCCGTCCCTAGTGGAGTGCCTGTGCTTGCGTGGAGCACAGACATCTGAGACACCCAGACTGAAGAAGTGAGAGTAAGGAGCTCCTTCTTTGGGAGTGCGCCACACCAGGTGTGGGGGCCACAGATGAATAGCGGGTGTGGAGACAGCAGGGAGAAGCAAGACAGAGGAGTGGTCTTGAATTTCATCCTGGGTGGCCAGCGGTTCCCAGTTGATCTGATTGATCAGTACATAATCTCATCAGCAATTTAAAATTAAAGGCAGCCCTGGCTGCTTAGAGCGTCTGCCTGTTCAAGGGCATATACCTGGGTTGCAGGTTCACTCCCCACCTCACCCTACCCAGTCGGGCGCATGCAGGAGGCAACCAGTCCATGTGTCTCTCACAATGATGTTGCTCTCTCTCCCCCTCCCTCCCTACTTCCCTTCCACTCTCTCTGAAAAAGCAGTGAAGAAAAAATATCCTCAGGTGAGGATTAACAAAAACAAAAAAGAAATAATGACAGATAATCAGTCCCCAATCTTCAGATGCTGATTAAGAAGGTCTGAAGTAGGGCGCAGGGATGTTTATTTTTAGTTATAGTTTATTTTTAACTCTGTAGGACGTTTGGATGTTCATTCAGGGTTGGGAACCACAGCAGCATAGCTTCCTCCTCCATCTGTGGTAAGGGCTGTCAGAGTTCTTGGTTTGGGGGCCAGCAGCCAAGGCAATAGTTTCTCTCTCATTTATCAAGCTTTTACCAAAGCCCTACTCTGGATCAGATACTATAGTTAGTGTTAGAGATAAAGTCATAAAAATAAGGCCAATCTCTGCCTGGGGTACTTTGTCATCTAGTAGGGAACACCAGATTACTGTGTCTGGCTGGGCAGGAGGTGCACCACATCATGTTCTCCAGGAAATGCCAATCACAGCAGAATCATCGTGGATTCGTATATTTATTATGGCAGTTTTCTGACAGTAAGGATCTTGAGGAAGGGATGCCCTTTAGAATTCACACAGGGATACCTTTTGTCGTCCCTGCAACCTGGGTGACAGCCCGGTGTTCTGACGACTATGGTAGAATAGGGTGAGTGCTGTGATGGATGCATGGCATTCCTGCCATGAGGAAGGACATATAGGAGAAGCACTTAGCTCAAACTGGAGGATCCAGAGGGCTTCCTGGAAGAAGAGAGCCAATATTTGGAGGATGCAGAGGACTGAGCTAAGCAATTAAGAGTTGGGATGTTGCATCAGGCAGAAAGAATGACACAGCAAAGATCCGGAGACTGGAAAAGGCAATAATCTGGGTCACTGAAATTCAGTGACCCCGTGTAAGGTGAGGCTGATAGGAGATGGAATGGGAGAGGATGGCAGAGTCCAGAACACAGGCACTCACATGTGCAGTGCTAAGGAGTTTGGACTTGATTAATGCTCCCTGACAGCAGGGAGCCATAAGTCATGTTTTAAAATAATACCATTCTTTTCCTTAATATATATGTTATATATGTTTCTTTATTTTATATATATATGCATATATAGCAGATATAAATCACCCATGACTCACTGGACAAACATTAGTATTTTGCTGTATTTCATGCATGTGTGTGTGTACATATGTATGTAATTTTATACAGAGAAGTAACATAATCAGATCTTCATTTAAGAAAGATCACCTTAGCTCAGTGGTTCTTGATCAGGGGAAATTTTGCCCCCAACAGACATTTGGCAATGTCTGAAGAAGTTACTGTTTTACACACCTGGAGGTCGGTGCTATTGGCATCTAGTGTGCAGAGGTCAGAGATGTTGCTAAACACCCTTCAATGCATGCGACAGACCAACACACCGAAGATAGGCTAGGAGTGCCAAGGCTGAGAACTCCTCCAGCTGTGACTCAAAGAACAGATTCGAGTGGGCAAAATTTGAGAAGGGAGCCCAGGTAAAAGACCGCTGAGATGGTAGTAGCTTAAACAAAGGTAGTGGCAATGCGGAGGGCAAAGGTGGACAGATCTGTGCACAGTTTAGAACATGGAATCATGAGAACCTGGCCATTGGATGTGGTGGCTGAGGAAGAAAGGAGAGTGGAGGTTAACTCTCCTCTCTGACTCGGTACTAGGTGGATGATGGCGAAGAATATAGGAGGAGGAGCAGAGGAGATGGGGAGCAAAATGAATAAACGGGCTCATTCATTCAACAAATGCTGTTGGAGGAATTCCATTCGCAGCACTGTGGAACAAAGCAATGGTCCTTGGCTTCGCAGGCCTTCACCTCGTGAGGACAACAGAAAGGAAACAGAAACATAGACGCATGCTAAGAAGGGGAAGGTCTGTGTGCTCTGGGAGCACGTTTGGGAGAGGGTTAGGAGGGTATCTTAGACTAAGAATCGAAGTCTGGGCAGGTCTGCCAGGGAGAATAAAGTTTATAATGATTCTTCAAGGATGAGATAGTCATTTAGGCAAACAATGATAGAAAACAGTTCCCAGCAAAGGAATGAGTGCATAGGTTCAGGAGTGTGGCTAACTTCCTGTGGCAGAAGAGAAAAAGGAAGGTGAGATACAAGGCTGGAAAGTATCAGGAACTAGGTGGTGTAGGGTCTTGCAGAGAAGAATTTGAACTTTCACCCGAGTATAAATGGGAATCATTAAAACGTTAAGCAGGAAGTGGCATGTTTCAGTATATACTGATCACTCTGAAGAAATTTTCAGCTGGTGTGCCATAAGAATTTTTGGCACAGAGCAGAGATTTTCAACTGGTGTGCCATAAGAACTTTTAAAACATGCAATACCAGACTATTTAGCGAGAAGTACTGACCTCTTTTCCCTTAGGTTGTCAAATTAATTAAAAAATGACAGCAGTCAATATAACAATAGCCACCTATGTGCATGAATCAAAATCATACCTATTTTTGTCAGATCAGCAAAAAATATAATATTTTTGGGGTGTGCAGCAGAATTTTAGTTTATGTGTATCATGAGATAAAAAGGTTGAAAATCACTGGTGTAAAGAATGGATTGGATTAGAGCAAAACCTGGAGACAGAAGAACAGTTAAGGGACTATTGCAATAGTAAAGGCAAAAGATGATAAATGTCTTAATGAGGGAAAAGGCAGGGAGATGTAGAGATGGGGATGGTTTTGAGAGGGGTTTCTGAGGTTGAATCAACAGGATCTACCCGTCCATGAAATAGGTAGGTGGGTATGGAAGGAGACACACAGGGTCTGAACTGCCTGTGTTCACCCAGGTGGAGGTCTTCCGTGGGCAGTAATAGAGCGTGCCCACCAATACTTGGGGGAAACGACCCAGGACTTTATTTAGGAAAGAATATTTTTTTAAAAGAATGTTCTTGAGCCCTAGCTGGTTTGGCTCAGTGGATAGAGCATCAGCCCATGGATTGAAGATCCTGGGTTTGATTCCTGTTAAGGGCACGTACCTTGGTTGCAGGCTTGATGCCCTGGTTGGTGCACGTGCAGGAGGCAATCAATCTATGTGTCTTTCTCACATCAATGTTTCTCTCTCTCTCTGTCTCTTCCCCCTCCCTTCTACTCTCTCTAAAAGTCAATGAAGAAATATCCACTGAATGGGGATCTCTGAATGGTTTCTGCAAAGGGATAGAGACAAGAGAGAATATTTTATGGAGGAAGAATACATTTAATAAGTCTAGCATACAGGTACCTATAGAACAACGGGGGCTTTCTAGAGGACTCATCAGATGAAAAAAAAAGTCTAGTTAAGATTAGAAACCAAGATGGCGGCATACGTAAACACCTAAACTGCTGCCTCACACAACAATTTCAAAACTACAGCTAAAAAACAAAATGGACATAATCCAGAACCACAGGAAGGCTGGCTGAGTGGAAATTCTACAACTAGAAGGAAAGAGAAAAGCACACTGAGACTCACGGGAGCTGCAGAAGGCAGAGGTACAGAAACGCGCGTGCAGAGAGGGCTGGCAACTGAGTATGTGGCTGTTTTTCAAGCGGGAGGGAGACAAAAGCTCCCGACTGCTCTGAACTCCAGTTCCAGGTGAGACTCTGGGGATCCAAACTCATACGGGGAGAAACTGAACTGTCTGGCAGTGGGCGAAACTCGAGGGCGGCGTTCTCTCAGAGGTGCTTGCAGTGATTTCCACGGGACACAGAGACCCAGGAGCCTCTTAGGACAGGGCTGAGGGGAAGCCATTGCTATCTGCTCCATCCTGAGATCCCGCCCCATCGAAGCTGAGCGCAGAGGATTTGCGTATGAATGACCTGGTTCGTTGAATTCTAAACTTACCAAACAAACTGCAGCTGAGTCAGTGAAACCCAGAACATCCAAAAGAAGGCCCAAGGCCCCACAGCAGCTTGCATTGCTTCACAGCTGGGCCTCATCTGGGCACCTCCAAATCCCAAACAAAGAAGAGGAATCTGCAGATTTCTTGGTAGCTCCTGCTGGGTAGCCTCAGGCAGAGGCTAAATTAGCACCTCCTTGGAGATCCAAGAGCCAGTGTACCCAGGGGTCAGAGTGGGACCATCCAGATTACAACTCCTCAGTTACATAAGGGTCACACTCAGGGGGCAGACTTAGTGAGGACCAAAGCCCCACTGAAGCAAGTCTTGTCTCATAAGGGTGTCTCCAGCACAGAAGTTCTCCCAGCATGGACACAGCTGAGCCTCACAGCCAATTGGCCTGGAGGTCAATTCCTCCCAGTGATACCAACAACAATCAAGGCTTAACTACAACAAGACTGTGCACACAGCCCACAAAGAAGTGCACCAAGAGTGTCCACCTCAGGTAATTAGGGAGGCTGAACCACTGGGCCCTATAGGACACCTAACACACAAAGCCACTCTATCCACTCAGGGTAACAGCCAAAATGTGGAGACAAAGAAACAGGTCACAAATGAAAGAAATGGAGGAAAGCAAATGACTGGATGTAGAGTTCAAAAGCACGGTTATAAGGTTTTTTAAGAATTTTCTAGAAAAGGCCGATAAATTTAGTGAGACCCTCGAAGATATGAAAAAGGATCCACTAGAAATTAAGCATACACTGACTGAAACAAAGAATAATATACAGAGATCCAACAGCAGACTAGAGGATCACAAGAATCAAGTCAAAGATTTGAAATATAAAGAAGCAAAAAACACCCAACTGGAAAAGAAAAAGGAATCCAAAAATATGAAGATAGTGTAAGGAGCCTCTGGGACAACTTCAGGTGTACCAACATCAAAATTATGGGGGTGCCAGAAGAAGAGAGAGAGCAAGATACTGAAAACCTATTTGAAGAAATAATGACAGAAAACTTTCCCCACCTGGTGAAAGAAATAGACTTACAAGTCCAGGAAGCGCACAGAACCCCAAACAAAAGGAATCCAAAGAGGACCACACCAAGACACATCATAATTAAAATGCCAAGAGCAAAAGACAAAGAGAGAATATTAAAAGCAGCAAGAGAAAAACAGTTACCTACAAGGGAGCACCCATAGGACTGTCAGCTGATTTCTCAAGAGAAACTATACAGGCCAGATGGGAGTGGCAAGAAATATTCAAAGTGATGAAAAGCAAGAACCTACAACCTAGATTACTCTACCCAGCAAAGCTATCATTCAGAATTGAAGGGCAGATAAAGAGCTTCACAGATAAGGAAAAGCTAAAGGAGTTCATCACCACCAAACCAGTATTATATGAAATGCTGAAAGGTATTCTTTAAGAAGAGGAAGAAGAAGAAAAAGATAAAGATAAAAATTGCAAACAACAAATACATATTTATCAACAAGTGAATCTAAAAATCAAGTGAATAAAAAAATCTGATGAACAGAATAAACTGGTGAATATAATAGAATCAGGGGCATAGAAAGGGAGTGGACTAACAATTGTCGGGGGGAAGGGATGTGGGAGGTGCAGGAAGAGACTGGACAAAAAGCGTACACCTATGGATGATGACAGTGGTGGGGGGTAAGGGCAGAGAGTGGGGTGGGAACCAGGTGGAGGGGAGGTATGGGGGGGGCGGGGAAGAGGAACAATTGTAATAAACCGAACAATAAAGATTTATTTTTTAAAAAGATGGATTATATCTTATAAGATTATAAGTAGGAAATTGATACTTATCAAGGTTATATTTGCATTTTTTTAGACAGATTTCTCTAGTGGTAGGAAAGAAAGGATGGAGAGAAGTCCAGGAGAGAAACTGTGGGAGTTTGATATAAGAATGAGTGGAGTTGGAGAAATGAGGATTTAAGTGAGAGATCTTTAAGACATGGCATCAGTAGGATTTGAGAGTAAGTGCAGAAGATGAGGTAGCATTGTATCCCTTGAAATCACTAAGTCCAGAGGATTTTGCCACCATAGCTTTCATGATACCACTGTTGCTTTTATTTCCTCTGTGAACAGAAGCCATTCACATCAGAAACATAACTTTTAGGAGGCCCTGGGAGTGGGTGCAGAGACTCTGGGCCACCAAGCCAGCTGTGTCCTGTCCCCCACAGTCTAAATCCACAACCGCACGCAGTTTTGCACACCCTCAGGGAACATGCATCCTGAAACTCCTCCATGGCACTCTGTCCCTCTGGTGCTCCAGGCACCCTCTATAGTCGCACCTTCTCCACCTGCCACTCTCAGAAACTGACTCCTGCCCCCTGCCCTCATTTTCTTCCCTCATTTTCAATCAGACTGGGGCCTGGGGAGCTGGGGAGAGTGTCGAGGTGTGCGGATGCACGGGAAGGCTGCAGCCCCTCAGGGCTCTGGGAAAATGTTTAGCAATCTAGCACATTCTCCTGGCTCCTGAAAATTTGTATTACTTGCCCCATTCCCAGCCTCCCTTGCTCTTTCCCATCTCCAGGCTTTTGCTCCGGCTGTCCTTTGTCTCTCCTACCAGTTTAGCCCTCATCTTCTCCCTGTGCCCTTCCCTGTTCATCCCAGGAAGTGCTCCCTGGCCCCTCTGCATTTTCACCGCATATTACTAACATCTCTCTAATGTCCTTACTGCATCTTGGCTTGTGTTTGGGCTCTTTAGGTATCTAATCTTCCCTCTTATACTAGTAAATGCTCTCAGAGAGCAGGGTCCCTGTGGCAGTGGGCCGTGTTTCCTCCAAAATAGTACCAACCAAGGTAGGAGGCAGGCAGGCTCAATAAGGCTGTAGCAAAAGGAAGAATTAAAATAAAAGCAGTATTTAACTTATAAATATTATTAATACAGAGCAGTGATTTTCAACCAGTGTGCCCCAAGAATTTTTATAACATGCAATACCTGACTATTTAGTAAGGGGCACTGACCTCTTCCCTTAGATTGTCAGATAAAAAATGACAACGGCCTGGCTAGTGTGGCTCAGTGGTTGAGTGTCAACCTATGAACCAGGAGGTCACGGTTCGATTCCTAGTCAGGGCACATGCCCAGGTTGTGGACTCAACCCCCAGTAGGGGGGTTGCAGGAGGCAGCCTGTTAATGATTCGCTTTTCTATCTCTCCCTCTCCCTTCCTCTCTGAAATCAATAAAAAAAAATTTTTTTAAATCACAGCAGCCAACACAATAGCTGTCCTGTGTAAATGAATCAAAATTATACCTATTTTCTGTCAGATTGAACAAAAATATATTTTTTGGTGTACCACAGAATGTTAGTAATTAGTTTACGTGTGCCATGAGATGAAAAAGGTTGAAAATCACTGATATAGATCTTGGGCAGTGTCTCCTACCTTCTCTGTACCTCCATCTCCTAGCCTGTGAAAGGGGAGTAGACATAGTATCCACTTCATGAGAATGATGTATGTAAATGAGTTAATATGAGCATCTGAGTGAGCACTGCCTGCACATATGCTAAGCACTCAACAAATGTAACCATGTTGCTATTATGTTCATGCTGTGTTCAAATACAAACCCACTACTATGTAATTTCTTCTCGACTCCCTGAGTGGCAAAGATGTAAAAACATCCATCCTAAGCAATCATAGGAAAAGATTTCTGTAACTTGTTTTCAACAATGCACTAAGAAATCTACAGAGCAGTAGAAATATATCTTCTCCAGATAGCAAAGTATAATGGCGGATGGCTGTTGATTTTCCTTCCGGTAAAAAGTTAGGCACTTCTTCAAAGAAATTATTCAAATTCTTTCCACAGGTGTGACGGCCATGCGGGACCTCCTGTGTCTGTGAGGGGAACTGCTGTGGTAAGTAACTGGAAACGAAAGGAATTCAGAATTAATGTAATCCCTGGTTGGCTACCTATTTAAATAGGATTCTCTTCGGCTCAGCTTTAAAATTACTTAGGAAACTTAGATTTCTCCTAGAGAGCTCAGAGTTTTCCATGCATGGTTGGTTTTTCATTGGCTCTGGCTCTGACATGCTCACCCAGCAGGCTCTGCCAAGAAGGAGCGAGGCCACTGGGTGCCCACTCGCACCACCAGTGGCATCTCCGATATTTTACCACGTGTGCCTCCCATACAGGGCTAAAGCGGTGGGCGGAGGAAGAGGCAAGAGGCATCACCGCCACTTTGGCAAACCTATGTGGGTCTGGGCTGGACCTTTTCTGGATAAGATCATCATTCATATTCCGAGAGGAAGCCACTGAACGGAGGGATGCATTTGGCTGGAACAAGCTCACAGGAGGGCTGTCCCAACATGACTCTCCACCACGGGCTTAGATGGAAATCTATCTGTGTGCTCCTATGCTTACAAGATTGAAAAGCTGTACATCTTCTCTTTCTTGTTTGTTCATGGTCTTAACTTTGGTTCTACACATGCCTGTGGCTTTCTGTGTAACTCGTGTGGTTTGGAGGTGAAAGAATGAGAATTTTGGAAGAGACCTAAGAGTGCAGGAGGAGGTAGAAGTATTCTTCAATTAGTTGTGGTTTTAGTATTCATACCTCTCTCTCTTGTTTTTGTTTGTTTGTTTGTTTTTGCAAAAAGCATGGGGTAGAATTCTGGTGAGGAATGCATATAAACAGAGGTCCTTTAAAAACAAAGTGAGCCCCCTTTTTCCTTCAGAGTAATGCTTCTTCGTTGCTTCTTTCTGGATGACACTGAACCCTGACTCTCTCCTTTATATGCTTGAGCCCCAACCAAGATACCAGCACCAGCTGCCATACTCAAAGATCATTTCAGTTAATCCCCAGAGGGACTGTGTCAAGTCCCCATTTTAAAGATGTAAAAACTGAGGTTTAGAGAATGTAAAGATCATGCTCAAGGTCACACAGGTCAGTGGTAGAGTCAGGATTAGAAATGCTGGGTCTCTGGAACTCCCAGGCAGAAGTTAATAATGCCTATAGCTATGTCAGCCCCCAAGCCCTGTTTGCATATGAGCCCTGGGTGCTCACTCGCTGCAGACTCTCCTTTAACGGAGGAGTAGTGGACTGAGGGGGCACACACAGAGCTTTGCTCCCTGAGAGGCAGAGCCTGCTCCGGGATGCTTCTGTGTTCGTGCTCTTCCTTGGAGAGAAGTGCTCAAGCTCACTGGCCTCTCCCATCTGAGATCCATGGCCTCGGGAGCAGATGAGGAATGTAAAAAGAAATGCAACTGCCTAGAACCGTGGTCGGCAAACGGCTGCTCGTGAGCCACATGTGGCTCTTTGGCCCCTTGAGTGTGTCTCTTCCACAAAATACCACGGCCTGGGCGAGTCTATTTTGAAGAAGTGGCATTAGAAGAAGTTTAAGTTTAAAAAATTGGGCTCTCAGAAGAAATTTCAATCGTTGTACTGTTGATATTTGGCTCTGTTGACTAATGAGTTTGCCGACCACTGGCCTAGAAGTTATAAAACCGTAGAGCCAATTTGGAATTCTCAGGATTTGAAAACCCAATCTGAGGATTAATCAATTTCTTTCTTTGGCACTCTCGATTGCTGCTTGCATTGAACCATTTCCCTGCTCGTAGCATGTCGATATAAAAGGTCTGAACTGGGAAAATACATGCAACTCGTGTCACTTATTGTTGATCCCAGTTAATAACTTTTATAAGAAGTAGGAGGGAAAAAATAATAAAACTACTGTCTAAAACTGTGTGGGGACCATCCAGCTGGTGGGGTGTATAAGGCCCACAAAATCATTTGGTCTGGCCCTGCCAAGCCATTAGGGGTGAGTTAATTAAATGTCTGACCAAATATAGCAGGCTGATTTTTAAGTTAATAATTTTGTATGGCCCCAGAATGATGTTATAAATATCCAAATGGCCCTTGGCAGAAAAAAGGTTCCTCACCCCTGGTCTAAAACATAGGTTTTGTAGGATATGTAGGCTTCCATTATTTATTCATGGAAGCCCTATCCCCTTAAGGCTCCAGGAAGCTGGAAGTTGGCTGTTGATGCTAGAGGGATTCTTGCTAAAGTTTAAGGTAATGAACTTCCCATCACTTGGTTGGCAACCTGGCAGGAATGGTGCAAAGAGGATTCTGGTATTGTATAGGAGACTAGAGGCCTGGCCTGTGGGATTGGGCCGAAACCGGCTCTCTGACATCCCCTGGATTGCGAGAGGGCACAGGCCAGGCCAAGGGACCCCACCAGTGCACAATCGGGGCCAGGGAGGGACACAGGAGGTTGGCCAGCCAGGGAGGCACCACAGGTGGGCTCCAAGGTGTGTCCGGCCCATCTGGCTCAGACCCCATTGGCCGAACCCCAGCAGCAAGCTAACCTACAGGTTGAAGCATCTGCCCCCTGGTGGTCAATGCACACGTCATAGAGAGTGGTTGAGCGGCCTTAGTATATCATTAGCATATTACACTTTGATTGGTTGAACAACCAATCGGTCGACTGGACACTTAGCATATTACTCTTTTATTATATGGGATTGTACTACATTATTAGATAACCTTCCACTCAAAAGAGAAGAAAGCTGCTATTTAAACATTTTGCTTTGGTTTAAAAGAAACAAAGGGTTTGAGAAAACAGAGAGAAATTAAGAGACATGCAGCTCAGAGTTTCTCTCAACCTCAGTACTATTGCCATTTGGGGCTGGATAATTCTCTGTTGGGGGCTGTCCTGTGTATTGTAGGATGTTTAGTAGTATCCCTGGCTTCTACCTACTAGATGTCCATGGTTCTCCACTCAATTGTGACAATCAAAATGTCTCCAGCCCTGGCTAGTGTGGCTCAGTTGATTGGGCATTGTCCTGTGCACCAAAAGGTTGCCAGTCCAATTCCCAGTCAGGGCACATGCTCAGGTTTTGGGCTCAATTCCCTTGTGCAAGAGGTAGCCAATTGATGTTTCTCTCTCGTATCAATGTTTCTCTCTCTCTCCCTCTTCCTTCCTCTCTTTCTAAGTCATCAACAAAACTATTTTTTCAAAAATATCTCAAGAAATCGCCAAATGTTCCTTAAAGAGCAATTGCTGTCAGTTGAGCTCCATCTCCTTACAGGTGAGAAATCCAAGGTCAAAGTAGTCACCATCAATGAGAATAGAAACAAAACATAAGGCCTTGGCCACTTGATCACTCCTCAAATCTGAACAAATTTTGGTGGGGCCTACTGTCAGGTAATATACCAGCTCTGGGATCCTAGAAACACACCTCCAATGTACTTACCACTCTGGGCCAGTGTGGGCTCCTTGCAGCCAGGACTGTGCCCACCTGTGTATGCCCATGGCCTGGCACAACCTGAGCACTCAGAAATGGAAGGAAGAAATGAATGAGTGGTAGTTTTAAGCCACAGAGTGCGTTGGTGAATTTGACCTTTGCCAGAAAGCAGACATAGAACAAATGCAAGAACATCTTGAAAAATTACTTTGTTGACTTTACCAAGGCATTTGATAACATCAATGAGCTTAGACTTCTGCTCCAACAGCTGTTCTGCAGGTTTGTCTGCTCCAGGAAGTTCTCAAATAGTTTTAAGGTTACTCTGTGACAGGTTTGTTTGTCTCGTCATGTCAGAATTGCAAACAATATCAGTAGAGTGCATTGGGGTTGCTTAAAAGGCCTCATGTTGCTCACATGTGATTCACCATGTTTGAGAATGTGACTGAGATCCTAAAAGCCAGCATTTTGAGACTCTGGCCTCTACCCCTATGGGACATTTTTCTAGCTCATTGTTAGTGCTCCAGGAAATCTTCTGAAACCACAAAAGAGTAGTAATGACTAACAATACGGATTTACTAAGCACAGGACACCATGCCAAGCTGTTCTACAACTACACTGAGTGACCAGATTATTATGATCTCTGAACGCATAATAATCTGGCCACTCAGTGTGTGTGTGTGTGTGTGTGTGTGTGTGTGTGTGTGTGTGTGTGTAGAAGCCCGGTGAATGAATTCGTGCATGGCCAGGGGGAGAGGACATGGGTGGTTGGCCGGCCTGCCTGCTGTTCAAACTCCTGGTCGAGGGGACAATTTGCATATTAGCCTTTTATTATATAGGATATGATAGGATATACACTGAGTGGCCAGATTATTATGCATTCAGAGATCATAATAATCTGGCCACTCAGTGCATTAATTAATTTCGTCTTGTGAGGTGGGGTTTTGCTGCTGCTGTTGTTATATTTTTTTCCCATTTTACCAAAAAAAAAAAACTAAGGTACAGAAAGGTCTAGTAATGTGCCCAAAGTTATACAGCTATTAAGAGGTAGAACCAGGATTTGGATCTCTATGGAGCTCATGTGTTTAACCATTATACTTTTTCACCTCAGGCATGATTTTCTGAATCCTAATGTTATAAATATGCAGCATCTCAATTTCTATAATAATGTGTATTGGAAATTTTATAAATGTAATTTTCTACCTTGTTATATTGTAAATCAGCCCATAATGCTGTGCATGGAGGCATGGAATGTTTAAAGCAAAGTTCCTATCTTCAGAGAGTTTACCATCTAATTGAAGATATGTACATTAGTAAAAGCAACAGAGTGGAAAAGAACAGGGTTAGGGATCAGATCCAGTGAGTGTGAGTAGCCAGTGCTACCATTTATTATTCATGTCACTTACCCAAGACTCACTTTGTTCACCTGCAAAATGGGAATGATAATCCTTATCTTATTCACAAATTTGATCTAAGGATCAAATGAGATAGGTTATTTTGAAAGTGTATTGAAAAATGAATTTAGGAGTAATGTTATCAAATATCAGAGTTGCTGAGAATGTAAACGACTTTGCTATGACATAATAGCTATCATACCAGAGGCACATACAAATATACTATGGTCATTCATTCTTCCTGAGAGAATTGGAGAAGGGCTCATGGAAACCAAGATATGTGAACTAGACTCTGAAGGGTGAGCTGATATTTTCCAGAAGAAGAAGAGAAAGAGCAGAGGCCAGGAGCAAAGACATGGAGGCGGAGGAAGAAGTGTGCAGCATTTTAGAGAACTGTGTGGTGCGCTCAGAGCACAGGACCCTTGAAGAGAGTTGGGGGAGGGAAAGGCTTAAATCAAAAGCTGGAAAATGATTTGGGCACAATTTTGCTGCATAGAGGTGTTTCAACCTCATTTTCTAGACCAGGAATGGAAAATATACTTTATTTTTTATGGCAGCCTCGTGGCATGGAACATTATTTTGGGAGAGGGTGGGGAATTCTGAGGACAAAATTGAGCCCTGACAGGATCCGTGTGCTTTGGGCCTGGAGGTCATTACCTCTGCTCTGGGTATCGAGAAATTCCAGGTGCTGTCCAGCAGCTCTAAGTCCTGTGCATGGCCTCAGAAGATGCCTACCGCTTAGGGTACAGTACACTGGTAAGCTAATAAAAAAAAGTAGTGAGAGGTGATTCAGCCTGGGCTCCATAATCTGACAGCCTGGAAACGAATCCTTCCCGCCACCCTTGTGACCTGAAGCAAATAACTGACTTCTTGCCAACACACTTTTCTCAAAGTGGAAAAATAATAGTACCAACTGCGTAAGTTGTTAAAATAATGAAATAAAGTAATCCATATGAAGCCCTAAGCACATTGCCTAGAATAATTAGTGTATAGTTGCTGTTGCGGCTAATAATAATATCTCACATACAGCTTAAGCAAAAGGGGTCCCTAGGGCACTGGTAGAGTTCAGTCTTCTCTGTGGCTGATACCTACCACTGACTAGCAGTTACTTTTTTAAGTTTCGTCACTGGAAAAAAATTCTTGCAGAATTAAAGTTGAGTGTAAGTAAATTCTCCATATTTTATCTTATTCATATAGTTTAGATCTCTCTGTGTTAGAAGCATTCTTAACATGTTGGGTGAGCAGAGTTGGTCTTGAAGTAGAGGATCTGGCAGACATATAGCCAAAGGAGGTTATATGCAAGGTCTCTAGGTGCTAGTAATCCTTCCTAGCTTGAAGGGGGTCATCTTTTTACCTGAGCCCTCAGTTCCTACATTTTCATTTTAATATGTATTTTCATTATAAAGGGTTGTGATCCAGGAGGCCACAAGAGTGTACTCTGGTCTACGTAGAGGAAATCTGAAATTTGTGTGGGTGTTAAAATGGCTGAGATGCCCAGCCAGCATGGCTCAGCGGTTAAGCATCAACCTATGAATATGAACCAGGAGATCATGGTTCAATTCCTTGTCAGGGCACATGCCCGGGTTGCAGGCTTGATCTCCAGTGTGGGGGGTGCAGGAGGCAACTGATCAATGATTCTCTCTCATCATTGATGTTTCTATCTCTCCCTCTCCCTTCCTCCCTGAAATCAATAAAAATATATATTTTTTAAATGTATGAGAGACAATGATGCTTGCTATTCTCTTAATCAGATGTTCCTAGTCTGTACCAACTACCAGACTGCAGATTTGGGAAGAATGGACTTACACAATGCATGACTAATTGTTATTAGAGTTGGAGAGACAGTAGGAAGGGTACAAAAGAAAAAAATGTCTTGCTGCATTTTACAGAGAAAAGAATTTAGCTGTAACTGATATGATTTCTCAAATGATTAGCTTCTGGTTTTATTACCTACAGTTGGTATCTCACTAGTTATGTTTTGCTTCTAACATTTGTTTATTTCTGAATTTTATACTAGTGTGTTAAATTATATGCAGTGACCAACATGTTATGATTGGATTGTTTCTTATTAATAAATCTTCCTTGTATGCATTCAGTTATGGCTTTCCCATAGAACTGAATGCCACAAGTCAATGAAATGTGGGCAGGGCTTCTATAACAACTGACCTAGATCTTGAGAAAGAAAACAGGCAGGAGTGAAAATACTAGATTGTGAGGAATGTAGGGATTAAGGGAACCTGAGCTTCAGAACTGGACAGACCTGTGCTGGAGAAGGAGAGAAGCTGGAGTCTTGGAAAGATTCAAGATTTGTGCGTAGGCATTCAGAGTGAGGTGAAATGTAATAGTGAACATCAAATGGAAAGGGAAAACTTGGGAAAGAAAGGGATTCAAGAGGCAAGGACTGGGTAGAGAGGGGACTGAAAACAAAGACACTGGAATGGTTCAGGGATGGGTGAGGATTAGCTAAGGTGGAGTCAGGAGTGACAGAGCCAGTTTGACAGAGGAAATGCAAATGGAGTTTTGGCACAAGAAAGTGAAGGTGTGGGAGTGCATAATTCCCCCAAGGTTATGAGGACAAATTAAGCTTGAAAGTAGGGCAGTGACAGGTTTAATGAAATCAAAATAAACATTTGCTAGTAAAGAAAACAACTTTAGCTCTACATCATTCTCCTAAATCCCGTAAAGCTAGCAATGATTTTTGAAAAAATTTACAAGGTCATACTTTTCAGCACTTGTGTTTCCAAACTGCCAATCAGCATCTTGTGTCTTTCTGGTAGGGTCTACCATTCTATGTGAACTCTTTGGATAAAAGCACTTTTCCTCCCACATCCATCAAGTTCCTTAAAAAAAGAAGAAGAAGAAGAAGAGTTTATTGATTTTTAGAGAGAGGAAGGTGGAGAGAGAGAGAGAAACATCCCTACATTGATGTGAGAACTACTGAGCTACAACAGGCCTGGGCAAGTCACAATTTTTTTTTCAATTTTTTTTTTCCCGTCACCATTTGTCCCCTCTGTGCCCTCTGCCACCTTCACCCACCCTCCTGCCCCACCTCCCACTCCAGAAATCACCACACTATTGTCCATGTCTATGAGTTCTCTTTTTTCTTTTTTGCTCAATCCCTCCTCCCTCCCCCAATCTGATCCACCACCACCACCACCACCAGAGCTGTCTGCCAGCTCTCTCTGAATCTGTCTCTATTTTGCTTGGTAGTTCAGTTTGTTCATTAGATTCCACATATGAGTGAAATCATATATATGGTACTTGTCTCTCTCTAACTGGCTTATTTCACTTAGCATAATGCTCTCCAGGTCCATCCGTGCTGTCACAAAAGGTAACATTTTCTTCCTTTTTACAGCAGAGTAGTATTCCATTGTGTAAATGTATCACAGCTGTTTTATCCACTCATCTACAAATCTTGGCTTTTGTAAATAACACTGAAAAGAACATAGGGGTACATATATCCTTTCAATTTAGTGTTTTGGGTTCTTTTGGATAAATTCCCAGAAATGTAATCACTGAGTCACAAGGCAGCTCCATTTTTATTTTATTTTTATTATTTTTTGTTAATCCTCACCTGAGGAAATTTCCCCACTGGGTTTGAGAAAGAGTGGAAGGGAGAGAGGGAGGGAGGGAGAAAGGGGGGGGGAGAAAGAAAGAGAGAGAGAGAGACAGACAGACAGACAGACCAATGTGAGAGAGACACATCGATTGGTTGCCTCCCACACATGCCCTGACCTGGACTGGGGATCAGACCTGAAACCCAGGTACATGCCCTTGACCAGGAATTAAACTTGTGACCCTTCGGTGCAAGGACCAACACTTTAACCACTGAGCAACACTGGCCAGGGCTTCATTTTTAATTTTTCGAGGTAACTGCATACTGCTTTCCACAGTGGCTGCACCAATCCGCATTCCCACCAACAGTGCACAAGGATGTGGAGAAAAGGGAAGTTCACAAATCTTAAGGTCCACTTCAAGCTTTAGCTAACCACCTCTTGATAGAATAGGTAGTGTTAAGAAATCTAAAATTCTAGCTATTGGAGACAGAGGCAGAGAAGCATCGAACAGACTGTCATACAACAGCGGGAAGGCTGGGAGGGTTGGAGCGGGGAGAGGTAAGAGATCAACCATAGGACTTGTATACATGCATATAAGCCTAACCAATGGATGCAATGGACACTGGGAGGAAGGGGGGGTGGGAATAGGGGAGGCCAGGGGAATATCAATGGGGGAAAAAGGAGACATGTACTACTATTTGTAATACTTTAAACAATAAAAAAAAATACTCCCAACTTAAGAGAGTTCAATTTCTTTCCTCTTTTTGAGGAATTTCCCTAAGGTTTGTGTAGTGCTGTTTAAGTTAGTAGGAGTCCTTGGCAGAGAAAGACTCAATATCTTGCCTGAAGACTCATAGTAAAAAGAATTGACATAGGTAAGGAGAAGTTTGTGATCACTTGAAAATGACAGGAACAACAAAACACTATTAAGTTGAGGAACAAATGTTAGAAAAATTGATGGCAGTCCTTAGAGTAGTACTTTTGAGCAATGAAAATGTTTGTGTAATATGTGAGTATTCTGTCTACAGAAGTTCCAGAAATAATATTGCATTTTCTATTTTAAAATTAGCAGGCAAAACGATACAATTCACCTCTGGAAAACCGACCAGTGGGCAGTGCGTTTGTCCCCAGGCCAGCAGGCATGAGGGAGGGAAGCAGTGTGCCTCCGTGGGATACTTCTGTGCTAGACAATGAGTTTTTCCGAGGTAAGTCTATGCATTAAGTCATCTTTGCAACTTCCAGTACTAAAGCAAATAATTACAGTTTGTAGGAAAATCCTCAAAATATATCAAACTCTATTTTTGAAATATAATGTAAGCAAATATTCTCAGACCAAGGCTGATAAATCTATGGAATGGTAATAATGTTTAATATTTAACCTCAGTTGAAAAGGAAATACACCTTTAGGAAATGTATCTATAAAGTTTACTGTCCTTAGCAAACTTTTATTGTTACTGATTAGGACCTACTAAATGCACTGTGATGAAATCTAATTGTTGTTAAACAGATAACCTTGTATGATAGATAGCAATTAAGAAACAGATTCCAAAAGTACAACACACGCATGGATGTTATTATTATATAAATATAGCTCCCCTTTACATAGGTTATTCAGTATCAAAAGAAGCCTGGCCATTGGAAAAGTAACTCTGAAGTCATCCCCCAGCTTCCCCTTGCAGAACTTAATTCAATCTGCAAAGGCAGTGACATCACCTTGGCCCTGTAGTTGGGACACGTGAGGTGGTCAGTGAGAGGCACTCAGCTGACTGGCAACCTTGGGACCCCTTTTAGTAACTTGGTGCCTGGCAGAGAATCTGCTTCCAAGGAAAGAAACCCAGAGGGAAATCTCTGTTTCAGAAAAGGGTTTCGCTGGTAGAGGAGAGCTACCATATATGAAATGGAAAAAATGACTTGACCTCTCTGGAAATAAAGAGGAGAAGCAGAACAGGATTTATTTTTTATTTTTTATTTTTTTAACCTCAAGAGTAGTTGGTAAAACAGCATTGTTGATTTGGGATCCTATGGGCATATACTGTAAGGAGTGGTTACTTCTGAGGAGGATTCCAGGTGATTTTACCTCTTTTGTTATTCTTTCCTATATGTTCTGTTATAAGCACATATGGCTTTTATAGTCAGCAAAAGACTTTATTTCAGGAAAGAAAAACTATGAACAGCTTGAAAGGGAGAACAGCAATGAAGGAGATTTTATTATAATTATCTTAAAGGCAGATTATTGTTACTCGTTACATAGTTTTTGGTTTTGTTTTTTATTGCTGTTGTTGTTTTCAGGGTATTTCCTTTTTTTGCTTGATTATTTTATTTGTGGATATGTGGGATAAATGATTTCAGAGATGAGATAATTTTTTTTTCCATTAAAGCATTGACAGGATGATTCCTTGAGGAATTCCTTAGTTATAGATCAATAAGGCTCAGGATCAGTTCTTCTACTAGCTGTGCAAACTTAATAGCACTAATTTACAAATAATATAGGGTAAGGGTAATCCAGAACAGAGGCCAAAACCCCTTCAGCACCTGCCCTAATTGACATGTCACAAATACATCCCACTTACATTCACTCAGATACTGATATGCCTCGCTTTCCCTATCATTGAAGAGTTAAAAT
Organism: Corynorhinus townsendii; assembly: GCA_026230045.1. NCBI lineage: Eukaryota > Metazoa > Chordata > Mammalia > Chiroptera > Vespertilionidae > Corynorhinus > Corynorhinus townsendii. The sequence continues at coordinate 72,373,454 of JAPDVU010000008.1, forward strand.
CAAATATGTTGATAACAAGTTATTTTAAATATCAACGAGAGCGCACCATTTTATGTAACTCAGACTGAAAGATTTCTGTAAACCAGAAATGCCTTAGCAATTTAAATAATCCCCAACTTTTTCTTGTAAAGATTTTATTTTCTTTAATGAACATTTCTTCAATAAATGTGTCATCTACTTATAGTCATTATAACGTGGATATGGCAAAATTACACTGAGTAGCCAGATTATTATGATCTCTGAACGCATAATAATCTGGCCACTCAGTGTATATCCTATATAATAAAAGGCTAATATGCAAATTGTCCCCTCGACCAGGAGTTTGACCAGCAGGCAGGCTGGCCTACCGCCCATGTTCCCTCCCCCTGGCCAGGCTGGCCAGACCCCACCCATGCATAAATTCATGCACCGGGCGTCTAATATATATATATATATATATATATATATATATATATATATATATACACACACACATACACACACATACACACACACACACACACACACACACACACATATATATATATATACACATATACACACACACACATATACATATACACATACACACACACACACACACACACACACACACACTAGAGGCCTGATGCACAAAATTCATGCATGGGACGTGGGGGGAGGGATGTCCCTCAGCCCAGCCTGTACCCTCTCCAATCTGAGACATCCCTTTCACAATCCAGGACTGCTGGCTCCCAACCACTTGCCTGCCTGCCTGCCTGATTGCCCCTAACCGCTTCTGCCTGCCAGCCTGATCACCCCCTAACCACTCCCCTGCCAGCCTGATCAACACCTAACTGCTCCCCTGCCAGCCCAATTGCCCCTAACTTCCCTCCCTTGCCAGCCTAGTCACCCTGAACTGCCCTCCCCTGCCAGCTCGATTGCCCCTACTTGCCCTCCCCTGCTGGCCTGGTTCCTCCCAACTGCCCTCCCCTGCAGGCCTGGTCCCCCCCAACTGCCCTCCCTTGCCAACCTGGTTCCCCCCCAACTGCCCTCCCCTGTAGGCCTGGGTCCCCCCCCAACTGTCCTCCCCTTCAGGCCTGGGTCCCCTGCAACTGTCCTCCCCTGCAGGCCTGGGTCACCCCCAACTGCCCTCCCCTGCAGGCTATCTTGAGGGAGCCATCTTGTGTCCACATGAGGGTGGCCATCTTTGACCACATGGGGGTGGCCATTTTGTGTGTTGGAGTGATGGTCAATTTGCATATTACCTCTTTATTATATAGGATATATACACTGAGTGGCCAGATTATTATGCGTTCAGAGATCATAATAATCTGGCCACTCAGTGTATATCTACTACAATGTGGGCTTTAGGGAATCTTAAAACTTTAGAAGATTATGATCCTATTTAAATTCTAACAGGTTTTTATTGAGAGAAAGATGTCAAATATGATTAAATAAACACAATTCAATGAGATACCAACTGAAAATATCCTGTGACTGGTCTGAGCACAGATGTGGGCCTCGGAAGCCTGAGCACTGGTCTGGGTTTGGCCTAGGGCCTTGGCATGAGAAGGAGGTCACTGGGCCCTAATTTGGACACCATTCTGTCACCTTGCTACTGAGAGAAAGGTAAACAGTGTTCGACAATGGCCATTCACAACCTTGTAACATTATGAGCTCATAGTGAAATCATCTTTATAATTCATTAAAAGAAATAGTGAAAAGTGAACTTTTATGGCACAGAAGTGGCATTGCACAGTGATTGCATGTATGGCCTCAGGAGACAGAGTGCCTATATCCATGTACTTACTAGCTGTGTGACCTTAGCAACTTACCTCATCTCTTTGTGCCTCAGTTTCCTAATTTTTAAAATGAGACTAATAATAATACCAAATCTTATAAGATTTTGTGTGGATTTAATGAGTTAATAAATTAAGTGCTTAGAATTGTGCATGACACATAGAAAGTGCTATCTTAAAGGAATGCTAATGGGCCTTATAAATAAGTAGAACTATAAAAATCTCTCTCTCTTTCTCCCTTCCTCTCTCTCTAAAATCAATCAATAAATTTTTTCAGTAAGTGAGTACTAATAGGTCTTAATTTTTCCAGGAAAAACTATCTACCAATAGTAAATCATTTAACAATATTGTATAGAACTTTAAATTTTATGTATTGCTCAAATCCATCTAAATAAGTATGTTTATAAATTAGGTGTTAAACTTTTGGTGGTAATACTGTTTCCTTAATGATAGACCTGAGAAATCACATGTTGTTTACAGATTCTCATTTCTATTACAATCCTCTGAGGTAAACATAGCTGTAAATACATTAGCTACTTATTGACACAAAACAAGTACTAAAAGAAGCCACAATTAAAACCTGTCATTTAAAAAATATAGCTTTATGTCCATGAAGGCATTATGGAAGATTAACTTTGAAAAAAAGTATGAAAAAGAAACTTTCATTACAGCTTTGTAAAAGTCAGACCATTGTAAAATTATAATCAAAACTAATGTCATCACATCTATGATAATATGATAAATATAAAATTATTATGTTTCTCCAACAACTCAAATTATTAGGCTAAAATGTTATATCAAAATGTCACTCATATTCTCCTTTCAGTTTTAGATGACTTGGATAGCACTCTGGCTCAGGAGCAGTCTTCAGGTTCAGTGAATACAAGAACGCCTCTCAACTATGGGCCAAGAACACAGTTCAGTCATTTTTACTCCAGTGGGAACCGACATGGTAATACCACAGGAAGGCACAAAAACCGCTCTAATGAAACTTCTAATATGTCTATCTATGACATCCTAAGACCTGGAGCCCCTAGAGAAGGTTTTAGAACCTTTTCTCCTAGAACTAAGTCAATTTATGATATGTACAGAACAAGGGAGCCCAGAGTTTTAAAGGAAGATTATGTGCAAAAGAATGCTTTTGGCAGTACTTCTCTGTGTTTTGATAGCAGGCAACGATTAGCCGCCCCAGCTACAGGGTGTTTCACAACAAGAAGCATACATTTTCCAGCCACTACTCAGAACAAGAGTGGATTTATACCACCAAGCCACCAGCAGAGCCCAAAGAGAACTCCTTTATCATCCATCATATGGAATAGATCAGATTCTTCTAGAGAGAGGCCGAACCAGGAAGAGTTCCCGGGGGTGCCATCACCAATGGAAATTGACCCTGCTGACCAGTATATGTATCCCAGGTGTTTTCAGGAGAATAGGAGATATGAATTTTATCGTTCACAGAATATTTATCAAAATGTAAGTTTAAATTCCCCCATGAATAGCACAGTGAGTCCTGACCCATTTGAGAACTCAGAGAACATGCCATTCTACCATCAAGACAACCCATTTGCAAGATCTTTTTTTAGCAATACCTTTGGACGAAGCAGGCAACAGAGATTTAGACAAAGTCCTTTTGGGAGCCAACAGGAAGAACATTCTCCCTGGTCTGGCTTTTGTCAAAGTAGGAAATCTTTCACTTCTAACAGAGACTTTGAAATGACTTCCCCTGAGGCAAATTGTGCCTCAGCTAGTCATGGCCATAATGTTTCTTCCCAACACTGGGCATCATTTTTACCTAGTTACAGAACAAATATTTCCAGAGACCAAGAAGAGCCATATCCCTGGCAATTTGATCCTCAGACGTCTACACTGGAGAGCATGGAGGTGTCACAAGGTAATGGAAACCAGATGACTCATTTTGGCACACCAAATATTTGCTCCATGGTTGGTTCAAACTATCACATCAAATCTAGGGGGTTAGAATGTCAACAGGACAGTTCTCCTGTAGAAGTACATGTAAACAAAGAACCTTACTCATTTGGAACTGCTTCGACTCTGGCATCCTCATTCAGAAGTTCCTTCCCCCAAATTCCTGATGACAAAGGGAATCGTCAGGGTCCCAACTTTCAGAATCCCACAGTCACTTGTCAGAAAATTAAGCCTGCCTCTCTTCTAATAAGAAGCTACACAGAAGTCACTGTGACCAACAGCAATTCAGTTGATTCTCCACCTCTTTCTCAAAGCCAACCCAATATCTTGGCCACAGAAGTGAATGATGAGCAAGACTTGAATGGATCTATTTTGGAAAAAGACCAACAACTAAACAAGATGGACCAGACAAACACAACAAGTGAAATGCTCCAACCTGTTTCAGAGACAGTAATCTCTAATCCTTTAGCTGATTTTCAAAGTCCCCTCTCCCGAGACTCAGCCAAAACCAATGGATTTGTTCTTAATGCATCTACCACAAAAATTTCAAAAAACTCACCCCAAGTCATTTCTGGGAAAGATGTCTCCAAAATTCATGTATCACAGAGAGGTAAGGCCAACGAAACGAAGAAAAGTAAGAGTTACACTGAAAACAGAAAACTTGGTCCAGCAACTTCCTTTCCTTTGATTCAGCAGAGCAGAATACCATCATTGATTCCCAGCCCAAGCGAAGGTGGCCACCAGGAATTGACAGTAAGTAATGAAGATATTTCAAGTACTATTGAAAGTAGCCAGAGGAGCCCTGAATCTACTGGTGATCAAAATACACCATCACCAGAAATGTCTGCTATTTTAGATACCAAGGAAGAACTATGTACCAAAACTCATTCTACCAATGGTAGCAGGTCAACTGCTGGCCACAATATCCCATGTGATTCTTTAGGTTTGCCGTCAGGTACAGCACCAGATTCTTCACCATCAAATAATTTTTTCCTTGGTGCTCTGCTAGTTCCTTCTACTACAGTGTTCTCTAGGAAAAGTTTTTCAGGCAAAGATCTGTCTCTGGGAGATAAAGAAAATGAAGACAATAAAAGCAAGCATCAAAATAATCAGTTTACCTTGAGCCCTTCAGAAAATGAATGCAGTGATGCTAGTTTTGTGCTTATACACAATGAAGAGATTGGTATCAAACGCCATTCACATTCTCCTTTCAGGGCTGGGAAGGGGAAAGGAAAAGTAAGACGGCGTATATCCTATATTGAAAAGTTGAGCAAAACAGAAAGTAAATCAGCACCCACAAGTGGCAGCAGTAGCCTCATTGAGGTGAATCCAAGTGATTCCAAAGCTCCTGAGCTTCATACAATTTATTGTAGCTTACCAAGAACAGCAGCCAGTTCCCTCATTGATAGCAGGAAGTCAGAAAGTAATATAATAGCGCCTTCCTTTAAGAATAAGCCATTTCCACGCCAATCTGAAATGAATGTAGACGATCCAATAGGAAGAGATACATCAAACAAATTCAGCCCCAGTTCTTCTGAGTCAGAAAGCAGATGTTCCAAAGTAGTTTCAGACTCAGCCTCAGCTGGGCCTGAAGCCACAGAGAGGATGACAAACACTGGACCTGCTTGCATTAGAAAAGGACCCCTTCCATTCCTCATCAAGAGGGCTGTGTCATGTCCTTTAGGGGTACCATATGCCTCACTTGGAAAAGATGAAAGAGAAAAATGCTTGATCACAGACATGCATGCTTCTGCTATAACACTAAGACCTTGGGAGAAAACCATTAACCCTCTGGAAAGTGACTCATCTGTTAGGGATTGTTCTTTAACCAAAAGACACCACCAAAAGGATCACTGTCAAGAATGCATTGAAAAGGATGGTAAAACTGCTGCCTCCAAGACAGGTACATTTTCCCTTTCAAATGAAGACCCTTTACCTTTTTCTTTGGACATGTCAGGGGGAGAAAGTGGGAAAACATTACATAAAGTTAAGACTACGAGTATGGTTTCTGTTTCTGGTGATGAAGAGAATGTCAAGTGTCTTGAGATCGTTTCAATATATTACACTCTACCAAGGAAACACAGCAAAAAATTCTGTAGCCTCCTCCAAAAGTATACTGAAAGTATTGACTCACTTACAGAATCTAAAACATTCCCTAAAACTTTAGAAAAAGAGAAACTAAATTATTCTACACAAGAGCAGTCAGGAACAACTTCATCTGAAGACCTAACGTCACTGTTCAGCTCTGTTCAGGAAAACAGCAATTGTCTTTCTCACAACACTGAGAAAGAGACTGTTTTACAATTACGAAGTATTGGGTCCTCAGAACCTACACTGCAGGAAATGTGTAGAAGAACATCTATTGAGGCAGATGTTTCTCTTCATAAAGGAGAATCTAAAACTAAAGAGATTTCCCCAGATAACTTAGCTAAAACACCTCTAGGTGATTCACAAAGCAAGAAAAAGAGGAGGGGGGAGTTGCAAAGTGAAACCCTGCATACTTCATCAATGCTTCAGGAGGAAAAAGTCACAGAAGAGAAATCTGAAAATTGTCAGCACTCCATTAAATCTGCTAACAGTGGTCCTTCTAATCCTCCAGCCCATTCAGAAGGGAACATTGAAAATCTGAAAACCAGAAGTTCTGGGGAGTGTGCAGGTGGTGGTATAGCCATCCCATCTACTGGAAGCACAAAATGTCTTCAGAAAGTCATCACAGGCATCCCTAACGATGACCGCTCCGATGGATTGCAGCCTAGGAGAGTCAGAGGAGCAGATTTCCAAAAACAGACTGATAAAGCACTTTCTGACTCAGAAAGCCAAGCCTTTGCTCTTACTCTAGCTTTGCATAAACTACATCTTGATGAGGAGACTTGTTCAAGTGAACAAGATTTAGACAGTTTGCAGTTGGAACCCAGAGAACTACCTCAAAGAAGTCAGAAGGTAACTCTGACAAAGAAGGGGAAGGCTAAAGATGAAATGCAAGGGTTGGCATGGGATCAACTCTCACTTCCTGCAGGAAGCAATAAAAACAAAACCAGTTTGGATGACCTAGAAAAAGGGAAAGGCAGATCTTCAATTAAACACAGCTTGGCAACCATGTCCAAAGCAAGCAGAAAGTTTCCAGCTAAAGATTTAAGCCCCAGAAGACATATAGCTACCCTCTTCCCCCAAAGTGAGAGCTGCTCTGGTTTCGGTGGTTTGTCTCTTGGCCCCCCAGACTACAGCCCACTGTCTCCTGAGCCTACTCCAAAGTCCACAGAATCTACAGATGAAAACAAGTTGAATAATGATGGAATGGATGTGAAGAAATCTGAGGACCCTTTCCAGATTACTATAATATCCAACAGAGAAATTCCTACGCCCTTAAGCAATCAGAAGTCTAACAGCATTTCACAACCACATCAGAATGAGTTTAGAAATATCTCAGAATCACCACCAAAGTATGAGACTTCTAAAGATGTAACAGCATTTCAGAGTTTGGAAAGAGAGTCAGGAGCCCTGGCCCAACCCACCTTCACCAGCCTCAGAGAAGCCGATTTCTCCAGCCATCCAAGGAAGCTGACCTCTCATCTCCCACTGGAGCCTGCAGAGAAATCTACAGTAAGCATCCCACTGGCCATTTGTCAGCAACAACAAAGGAGCACTGCATCTCAGGAGTGGGAACCTGAGCCACACCCCTATCGTTCAAAGAGTTTAAAAAATATCCATGTACAGGGCAATCTGCTACGCAAAAGTCATCCTCCGAAAGCCAGGGAGCGCCATTTTTCTGAAAGCACGTCTATTGACAATGCCCTGAGCCGCCTGACCCTTGGGAATGAATTCTCTAACAACAGTGAGCACAGTCGAAGATTCAAGTCTTTTTCTGAACTTTCCTCCTGTGATGAAAATGAAAGCTGGGCTTTGCAGAGTGGCAGGACAGAAACGGGTCCCAAGTCAGCAACATCTATATCCAGACCTATTGACTATGGGATATTTGGGAAAGAACAGCAGGTGGCTTTCTTGGAGAATGTAAAGAGGTCACTCACACAAGGAAGGCTATGGAAACCAAGTTTTCTGAAGAACCCTGGCTTCCTGAAAGATGATACAGTTCACCCTCCTAACCCAATGGAGTCATCGAGCTCAGATTCTCCTAGCAATGTGATGCCAGAAGGTGGCTTATCTCCAGATGTACCACTTAATATCTATGAAGAGGATCCAGTGGACTCAGATTGTGACACAGACACGACCACAGATGATGAGTACTACCTGGATGAAAATGACAAAGAATCAGAACTGTGAGGCTTTTTCCAATAAAATGCATAACCATTTCTCCAAAAGCTTATTGTGGAAATAAAGTATAATTGTGTGTGTCTATGGGAAGAACAAATATATATATTTGGGCAGTACCTGCTCTGAAGCAACCCAAATTCTTTTTCTTTTTTCCCCTCTACTTCCTGAATTACACAGCAATAAATTCTCATTTTGAGGGTTTCTCTGCTATTTTCTTCCTCTATATACAGTATATCCTCTAGCCTGACTCCCCCACACCCAATTTAGTCTCTAGTTCACTGTTCAGTTTTGGCTTTCTGCTCTAAATTCCCCTGACTTTTTTGTTTTATACCTTTCATTGTGATTTGCAACGCCAATATCCCAAACACATGCAAAACCTACTAGTTACTTAGAACAACTGCAAAACTCTCTATTGCCCTCCTCTGGCCCACACCCCACATCATGGCATTAAATAAAATGTAGGGATGACGACAATGGTGTAAATAGTATCATCCTGTTTAACTTATCAACATTTAGGAGGTTTAGGGTTTATTTTCTTTGACAAAGAAAACGTGAATTTTTATAAGGATGTCCTGTTATATCCACAGTGGAGCCAGGGAGGCACATGTCTTGAGTGCTTGTCGAGATGATAGATAAGGAGCTGAATTCCTAGGAAGCCAAACAACACTTGTAGGAATTCCTTTGAAATTGTTTGTTAGAATTGGCTGAATTCTTAAGAGCTAAATTTTAATCAAGTCAAGGACCTGAGGGACAGACGGCTTGGCCACAGAATTTCTGCTTGAGAAAGAAACTTAACTGAGTGGTGGAGATAAGTGGTGACCCTTCTTTAGACTGAAATCCCTATTGCAGCCTTCTAAGCAACTCTTTTTCCCCACTTCCATACTACATTTTTCCATTTCTTCTTTCAGGGTAGAATGTTTTTCCATGTGGGACATTTTAGTCATAAGTTTCCAGTGGTGGTCTTGGCCAAGTCCCTAGCCTGTGGGATCATTTACCAAACCCTTAGGAAATTACAAGGCAAAGCTTCTAAGGGCTTGTCACTATGATTCTTTCAGTAATTTATCTGACTAAATAACTTCCCATATGCTCTGAATACCTGACTTTCTTAACTCTTCAGTTGCTATGCAGAACTTTGGGGGGATTTCTCTCCTCCTAATAAGAATAAAGATAATTTGCTAAAACTACAGAAAGCATGCTACCCTTGATCTCAGTACTGTGAAGGTCAACATGAGTGGGTTTCATCTTGTTTGGTTTATACTTACTTCCTCACTAGTCTGTTTTATCCATATAAATTAAGGATAATGATAGGTGTTGGTGACCTGTATGGAGATCTGGAACTGATAAAATTCAAGACAGTGCTATATTATCATTATCTTTTTAATAATTGCCTGGCTTAGAAGCAAAATGCTAGGGCAAGTTTATGTTGTTCCCATGCAACTCAAAACTAATGAAGATGTGGAAACTGACATGAAAGCTAATCCTTAAATCTGTAAATTGTTTTAAACTTCAGGCTTGGACCAATCTTGATCTTAAAGAGACTGATAATAGAATTTAAAATCAACTATTCTATATTTTTTAATTTGAATTTGTATGGTAAGAAATAACATTTAATATTTTGTGTTATAAATGTTTGTAAATTCTACCTTTCCCTTTTTCTATTTATCTGATTATTTAAGTAAAGTTTTCATAAACCATGACCTATATTTTCTATGTAATTTAAAGATATTCAATTCATACTTTAATATTGATTCTTGATTTTTTTTTTTAATGATCAGCTCTTGAGTTCTATTTCAGTAAATACCTGAGTCTACATGTATGCTACAAAAGATGAGATGAAGTTAGCTTATTTTTCACTGAGTTTAGGCTATATAACATTGAAACTTAGCATTGTTAACATAGGTAAGTTAAGGTGAGGATAAACACCTCGGGGCCCTGCTTTGGGGCCCTGATTCTTTGCACTGGAATCTACTATATCTGGTTTCAAGGGTAACTGATGGTCAGCGCTTACTTGCACGATTTGTAATGTTTGCTGTTGGTTTGGCTTAAGAATCAAGAACACGGAAAATTTTATTAAAATAGCATCTTCTATAGTTTTATACTTTTATAAAACACTTCGTTAAAGAAGTACAGCAAATTTCTATGTATTTTAACATAAAAACTGCTTTTTCATATTCATTTTTGGTATAGCTGTAGTAATTTATAATAGTAACTTTTATACTTACAAATGGAATAATCCAGGAGGGAATCAATACTAATAAGTATCTGGTAAATTATTAACTTGTTTAGATAATGGACTTCTAAAACCATAAATTTTTAAATGTAAAGACCATTTAAAATAGGGCCTAATGAGGTTATTTTAATTTTTAGAGACTTTTCGCTAAAGAATTTATTCCCTTATATGGTAAATACATTGATGTTAATAAAACTCCAACTGCTCCTAACAAGGTTTTGGCTGATAATTAGCTAATAAAAGTGACTGTGGGAGGTAACTTTGTGCCTTTATTGGAGGTGATGAAAGAAAGTCCACTTAGGTGATGGTGAAGATGGGAATCAAATTGGAAAATCTGTAAAAGGATGCCAGCAGGATAAAGAGACCTTACTGGTAAGAGTTTATTGTTAATAATAGTAGTACTGCTCCAGAATATCCCAGTTAGATGTACAGTGTAAATGTGTAAATATTTAATTCTCAAAGCAAGTTTGTGATGTATTATCACTTAGGGGCTCTTTGTAATGGGAACTTCTGTGTCCTGAAACAAATAAGCCTTAAGCACTTTTGTTAAAATGTTGTCAAATAATCCTTTTATATACTTGTTCTCAAACCTGTTCTCCAGATGTGAAATGAAACAAAGCGCACCTTTAAAACAATACCTGTGTTGAAATAAATAATTTCAATAAATGCACTGTTTGACTTCATTTTTATTCCCATCCTCAAATGATGATTTTTTTATATGTGAAAGTTTCAGGAAAACTACAAAGGGAAGAGACACAGTACAAAAGTATTCAAACACATCTTTTTGGTGATTATTGAATATCAACTATATGAGTGGTTTTAAGAAACAGTGGCCTCTCTCTTCTTCTATTTGTGCCTCCAAACAGACAACCAACAAATGAGATCATTGTACCTGGTTGCCTAATAGAAGAGGAGTGAATGAAGCCTGGCACTTTTCTGAGAGCTCCCACATTTATGGAGGAAGAGCTGCTGCATGGAGCTGGGTCTTCATGCCCAGTAGCAATGATGAAAAATAAATAGGTCTTTGCAATGGGAATATAAGACATGCAGTGTTAATTCCTGCTCAACATTGGCAGGGCTGAGGAAATAGACACTAAGCTAAAACAATGCCACAGAACTGAGTTAATATGGAGCTCTTGTCTCTGTTATGACCTGGAAGATGCAGAATCAGGAAGTTGAGTGAGCCAGCACACTGAATCACCATATTCATTTTCCCCCGCAAAGCAATAGAAATAAAAGCAATAGTATGTATAGACTCACACAGAAGAATGTTTATTGCTACAATGTTCGATTATAGCAAAAACTGGAAATAAAGCGAATACCTAATAAAAAAAATGATTGAATATATTTATGGGACGTAGACATATGTAATATTACCATTAAAAAGAATAAAATAAACTACATACGTTGACTTGGAAGAGTTTGCATGAGTAATGTTGAGTGAGAAAAGCAAAATCTCATTTTTGTAATTATTAACAACACCCCTGCATATGCATGTGTACATACAGAGGGATACATACAAGGCTGCTTGGTGGCAGGGAATCAGGGTAGGTAGAGGTGGGAGGCGAGGGGCTGTTGGAAGGTATGTTCAAAAACATCAAGAAAAAGAGGGAGGGTAGCAAGACCCCCCAAAAAATGTAAATACACTATATATATATATATATATATATATATATATATATATATATTTATATATATATATACACAAACAATAGGGAGGGTGAAAGCCTAGGATGGGGTATGGAGGCAGCTGGGAGAGGTAAATGGGGGACATATGTAATACTTTCAACAATGAAGATTTTAAAAATAAATATATGTATATAATTATATTATGCACTTCAAATATATCAGTGGGTGTTACACATGAGCAGAGCAGGAACAATGGGCCAGGTATAGAAACTCACCAAGGCAGAACGCTCCAGATGCCTAATGAGGGCAAAATTAGGAAAACAAGAACCTCACCCCCAGGGTAAGCTGTCCTTCCCTAGTATATCACTGGTCATGTGATTTAGACCCCTGACCTTTTCCTTCCTAAAGATAACATCTAGGCCTCAGTTATATTTCAGCTCCAGACCCAGAAAAGCAGCAAGACCAGGCAAGTGACACCCTGGCTGCCTCAGGACCAGCTGCACTGACTAATGACTCCCTGCTCTGGCACTGACCAATCAATGGAGACCAGGACCCTGAAAGAGCACATCTGGAAAGCTGATGAATAGTCCATTAAGAGCCTCCCCTAAGACCTCCCCTAAGATTTCCACCTGAAAGAAAGAGATAAATGTGCTCCAGACAGAGAACCCAGTGTACACTCTCCCTCCAAGGAGCACACCCATGCCATTCCCCCACAGGCACGTTTCCCCAGCCTCTAAGGGACCCTATGAGACTTTCAACCAGGGCAGCAATGAGCAGTAGCAGCTGATCTGGGCTAACCTCCTGAACCTGTCCCCAAGGCCCCCTTTTCTCTGTATAGCCCTTCCCTTTGAATATCCCCACCTCCCATCCCCTTTTCCTTAAATAAATTCAATTTTTCTTTACTCACCATCTGAGATGGCTATTTAGCCTGCCCTTGTACCACCAACTTTAACATTTCAGTGTCTATACAAATAAAAAAATTAAAGATTATTTTTTAAAAGGTTTACTATCCATAAGAATGTTTAATGTTATTTTCTTTTAAAAACCTGAAATTTGTACTTGATTTTATGAAACATTATGCTTTTTCAGTTTTATTGAAATACTAGAGGCCCGGAGCATGAAAATTCATGCACTGGAGGGGGGACCCTCAGCCCAGACTGCCCCCTCTCACTGTCCAGGATCCCTCAGGGGCGGGAGGCAACCTGGCAATCAGGGGAAGGGATGCCCCATCACACTTCTGCTGCTGCCACTGCTGGCAACACAAGCCTCGGCTGGCCCTGGTTACCTGAGCCTCGGGCAGCCATGGGCAACTGGGGGACTGAGGGGACTGGGTGACTCCAGAGGCAGGCGCCCCGGCAGGGCTGAAGGAACTGGGTGTCACCATCTTGTGGCTATGGGCACCACCATCTTTGAGGGCAGAGCAGTCAATTAGCATATCCTCTCTTTATTAGATAGGACAATCTACACTAATAAAAGAGAACCATGCAAATTGACCATCCCTCCGCTACGCCCACCAGCCAATCAGAGCAAGTATGCAAATTAACACAACAAAGATGGAAGCTAATTTGCATACGCATGCTCGGAGCGAAGACTGAAGACAGCGTAGAAGGAAGCCAAGAGCTTCAGAAGAGAGAGAAGCAAGCAGGGCAGTGGAGATGGGAGTGAAGCCCGCATCAGTGGGCTTCGCTCCCTTCTCTGCTTCACTCCGGCTGCAGGAAGCCCTATTCTTGCAGGAATCTTCCTGCAATGGGCCTCTAGTTGATATATAACACTATATAAGTTTAAGGTGTACAACATAATAACATGACTTACATATATTGCAATAAATTTAGTTAACATCCATTATCTCATACAGATACAAAAAAAATGGTTTCCCTCTTGTGATGAAAACTTTTAGGAAATGTATTAATAAAATAAATGCTGCCCTGGCCAGTGTGACTCAGTTTGTTGGGTATCATCCTGTGCACCAAGAGGTTCTGGTTCAATTCCAGGTCAAGGGTACATGCCAGGGTTATGGGCCCAATCCCTGGAGAGGCCATGCAGGAGGCAGCCTATTGATGTGCTCTTGCATTGATGTTTCTCTCTCCCTCTCTCCCTTTCTTCCTCTCTCTCTCGTTCTACCTTTCCCTTCCTTTCGCTCTAAAAATCAATAAACTATTTTAAAAAAATAAAATAGTCCTAGCCAGTTTGGCTCAGTGGATAAAGTATCAGCCCATGGACTAAAGGGTTCTGGGTTCAATTTCTGTCAAAGGCATGTACCTTGGTTGCAGGCTTGATCCCCGGCCACAGTCAGGATGCATGCGGGAGGCAACCAATCCATGTGTCTCTCTCACATCCATGTTTCTCTCTCTGTGTCTCTCTTCCTCCCTTTCACTCTCTCTAAAAAAAAAATCAATGAAAAAAATATCTCAAGTGAGGATTAACAAAAAATAATCTATAATAATAAAAGCATAATATGCTAATTAGACTGGACTGCTGAACAACCTTCTGGATGTAGCTGGGTCTGTGAGGGCCAAGGCAAGCCACCAAGGCTGCGAGGGCCGAGGCAAGCTGCTAAGGCTTCCAGGGCCAAGCCCCTTTCAGGAATTTCGTGCATCAGGCCTCTAGTAATAAAATAAAATAATAAATACTAGTATTAATTTTCCCTCTAAGCTTTCTTCCCCAACCATCCTTTCCAGATTATGCTGTCATTGTAGTCTAGAGTAAACTCAGAAGCACTTCTAGAGATGTTTTGGAGGTACATAGTGGATACTGATATAATTGTCTATCCAGAAAATGCTTTTTTCTTTTCTCTGAGAACTCCGTTCCCTGACTGACCGCCCCACCACCACCAAATCCATGTTCGTACATGAACCTAAGAGTCTGAGCACAGTTGGTGCTCAGGAATGAGTGCCTGACTCAGGCTGGACCAATGAGCAGTTGTGGGGTTTTTGGAAGTTTTCGTTTGTTTGTTTGTTTGTTTTTATCTTTATTGTTGAGAGTATTACAGATATCCCTCTTTCCCCCCCCCCATTACACCCTTCTACCCAGTTCCTGCCCCACCCCAGGCCTTTGCCAGCCTATTGTCTGTGTCCATAGGTAATGCATATATGCATATAAGAACTTTGTTTAATCTCTTCCTGCCCCCTCACCCCCTTCCCTCTGAGAATAGTCAGTCTGTTCCATTTCCATGCCTCTGATTCTATTTTATTCATCAGTTTACTGATCAGTTTACTCTGATCATTAGATTTCTTATTCATTTATTTTGATATTTAGATTCAATTGTTGATAAATACAAAATATGAGTATTTTGTTACTCATAGTTCTTATCTTCTTCTTTTTCTTCTTCTTACTCTTCTTAAAGAATATCCTTCAAAATTTCATATAATACTTGTTTGATGGTGATGAACTCCTTTACCTTTTTCTTGTCTGTGAAGCTCTTTATCTGGCCTTCAATTCTAAATGATAGCTTTGCTGGGTAGAGTAATCTTGGTTGTAGGTCCTTGCTATTCATCACTTTGGATATTTCTTGCCACTCCCTTCTGGCCTGCATAGTTTCTGTTGAGAAATCAGCTGACAGTCATATGAGTGCTCCCTTGTAGGTAACTAACAACTTTTCTCTTGCTGCTTTTAAGATTCTCTCTTTGTCTTTAGTCCTTGGCATTTTAATTATGATGTGTCTTGGTGTGGTCCTCTTTGGGTTCCTCTTGTTTGGGACTCTCTGACTTCTTGGACTTATAAGTCTACTTATTTAACCAGGTAGGGGAAATTTTCTGTCATTATTTCTTTAAATAGGTTTTCAAAATCTTGCTCTCTCTCTTCTTCTGGCACCCTCATAATTCGGATGCTGGTACACTTGAAGTTGTCCCAGAGGCTCCTTACACTGTCTTCATATTTTTGGATTCCTTTTTCTTTTTGCTCTTCTGGTTGGTGTTTTTTTGTTTTTTGTTCTTTGTCATTGTTTTTTCTTCCTCACATTTCAAATAGTTGATTTGATTCTTGGAATCCACCATTCTACTGTTGAATCCTTGTAAATTATTGTTTATTTCAGTCAGTGTATGCTTAATTTCTAACTGGTCCTTTTCCATTTCTTTTCTGGAATTCTCATTAAGATCCTTGAAAGTCTTACTAAGTCCCTCGGAGGTTTCTAGAAAATTCTTGAATAACCTTATAACTGTGGTTTTGAACTCTATATCCAATTGTTTGCTTTCTTCCATTTCTTCCATTTGTGACATGTTTCTTTGTCTCCCCATTTTGGCTGATTCCCTGTGTTTGTTTCTATGTATTGGGTAGAGCTACTACATCTCCTTGAGTTGGTAGAGTGGCCTTGTCTAGTAAATGTCCTATAGGGCCAAGGGGTTTAGCCTCCCCAGTCACCTGAGATGGGAGCTCTAGGTGTACCCCTGTGCAGAAGACACCCCTATGGAGCAGGACTTGCTTCAGTGGGGCTTTGGTGCTCACTGAGTTTGCCCCTTGAGTGTGTTGCTTATGGGTGTGTAGAGTTGTAATCTGATACGGTCTGACACTGACCACTGGGTACAGTGGCTCTTGAGTCTCCAGGGAGGTGCAAAGTCAGCCACTGCCCGAGGCTACCCAGCAGGAGTTACAGAGATCTGCAAATTCCTCCTATTTGTATCAGGCTTGGAAGTGCCCAGGCAAGACCCAGCTGTGAAGCAAGGCAGGCTGGTGCTGGTGCCAGGTCTTGACCTTTTATTGATAGCTTTGGGACTCCCTGACCCAGGTGCAGATTGTTTGAGAGATTTTAGCAAAGTCTGAAGCCTGAGCAAAGACAAGCCATTCATATGAAAAAGCCACTGCACACAGTGGAGTTGTAAATTGTATGAGGTGGAGTTGTAAATTGGATGAGGTGGGGTCTCAGGGAATCACCAGGATGAAGCAAACAGAAATAACTGCCAGTCAGCCCTGTGACCAGGGAGGTCCCAGCATAGGAACAGTGATCCCTGTGAGCACCTCCATCTGGGAGAAAGCCACCCTCAAGTTCCTGCCCCAATGCCAGATAATCCAGTTCCTCCTTGTATGTGTCTGTGTCCCCCAGAGCCTCACTTTGGCACTGGTGCTCAGAGGAAGCAGAACCTTGTAAGTTCAGTTCATGTGTTGGCTCTTTAAGAGGAACCTCTGTGTCTCCAGCAACCTCTGTGTCACTGAGTCCCAATCTGCACTGGTTTTTACAGCCTGTAGTTATGGGGACTTCTTTTCCCAGCTCTGGGAGCCTGGGCTGGGGGTCTGGTGTGGAGCTGGGAACCCTTGCTCCTCCGGGCAGCCTCCACAGAGATGATCTTCCTCCCAATTAAAAAAGCAGCACACAAGGGTGCCAGTCCAGCCTGTTCCGCACATCTGTCCCTCCTACCAATGTCAGTGTGCTTTCTTCTTTAGTACTTCTCTAGTTGTAGGACCTCCATTCAGCCAGCTTTCCATGGTTCTGGATGATGGTTGTTCTATATTTTAGTTGTAATTTTGATGTGGTTGTGGGAGGCAGTGAGTACAGGCGTTTTATGCCACCATCTTGGTTCTTCCAGCAATTGTGTTTTAAGAGGAATTACACCTATACTATGAGATTCTGAATGCAATATTTAAACCAATTGTCTAGCAATTAAAATTTACTCTAGGAACTGTAATAAATAGAGGTTTATAGCCCCAGTGTCTTACAAAATACATGACAAATTGTGTGCTGAATAAATATTATTGAAGTAATTAAATATTTATGCATTTTATGGGATCTAAGCTTGCCTAAGCCCATGTAGGTTTTTTAAAATTAATTAATGATATTGAAAATGAGACAGTTCTCTAATGTCAAAAGAGGAATTTTTCATGAGAAACAGAGCTATCCCTAAAACCAAGGGTGGAGATACCACTTATGAACTGTACCAAGCCTATATGGTGCACTATATAGAAAACTTTCTAAGTTTTCTCCTCTGTTTCATCTACAAGGCAAAAAAAAAAATGGTAACATTTACATTGCCTCTATTTAAGAGATGTCAACTACAAATTGAAATCCCTAGCTCTGATTTTTAAACACCCAAAGAAAAGATTCTGATTAGTCCAGCATGAGGCAGGTTCCAAACTATGGGCCAATCAACTGTGGCCATCCATGGGTTAAGGTGATGTTTTATAAAGCCTCATTGTTAACTGTGGATTGTGGGTAAAAAGAGAGAGAGAGAGAAGCAGTTACTAGAAAGGGGTAGAAATGCTATGATGTGTGTGGACAATCAATAGCTGTGAAGTTTACATAGCTTTAATGTGATGATTCCAGGCACCAGTGCAATACAGACCATAATTCTATGTGTCTGAGTTTGGAGTTCAATATAGAGATGAATGTCAAAGGGAATAGAAACTTTTTGAAGTGTATCATTTACCTTAAGATTATTTTTCCCCCATTGATTTTTAGAAAGAGTGGAAGGGAAGAGAAGAGAGAGAGAGAGAGAGAGAGAGACATTGATGTGAGAAAAACACATTGATTGGTTGCCTTCTGCCCAGTAGGGGCTGCGGATGGAGCCTGCAACTGAGGTACATACCCTTGACTGGTATCGAACCCGAGACCCTTCAGTCCCAACGCTCTAACCACTGGAGCAAAACTGGGTAGAGCATGACTTTCCTATTGCCAGGAAAGACCTTCTCCCCCTCTTCCCACAACATGATTTTCATGTTTAAGCCTGGGTGTGATCTCTTTGAGAAAGCCTCTCTGAATTCCATCAAGATTAGGTTAACTGCCCTTCATATGATTCACTAATATTGGGAGAGGCAGTTTGCCATGGGCCCTGAACGTTTTTGATGGGTATGCCAAGAATGAAAGTCCTGCCCAGCCGGTGTGGCTAAATGGTTGAGCATCAACCTATGAACGAGGAGGTCACGGTTCGATTCTTGGTCAGGGCATATACATGGGTTGCAAGCTTGATCCCCAGTGTAGGGTTTGCAGGAGGCAGCTGATCAATGATTCTCTCTCATCATTGATGCTTCTATCTCTCCCTTCCTCTCTGAAATCAATAAAATATATATATATATTTTTTTAACAAGAATGTCCTTGACCACTCTTTACCCCTGCCATTTGTCATGTGCTTGCAGCAAGCCACCTTGAAGGAGGATAACATCTCCTTACCTACGCAGAGCAGGCTTAATTCATCTTACTCTAAAAGCAGTCATCCCCTAAATTCCATGTGCTTCTCTTGCAATGCAAGCATTCTTGATAGGCCTTTTGCATTGTCCCCACTGGATTTGGTGGGTTGGGGGGGATGGGGGGGTGGGCGCGAGAGGGGTAATACAAGTTTTCTAGAGCTGCCATAACAAAATACCATAGACTACAGACTGGGTGGCTTAAACGACAGAATTTATTTTCTCACAGTTCTGGAGGCTGAAATCCAAGATCAAGTCGTCTACAGGTTTGGTTTCTTCCGAGACCTCTCTCCTTGGGTTGCAGATGGCTGCCTTCTCACTGCATCCTCTCATGGTCTTTCGTCTATGCCCAAACTCTCCTGATGTCTGTGTGCCCAAATTTCCTCTTCCTATAAGGACCAAACCAGTTAGATGAGATTAGGGCCTGCCCCAATGCCTATTTTAAATTAATCGTCTCTTTGAAGGCCCTATCTTCAAATACAGTTAAATTCTGAGGCTCGGGAGTTAGTGCTTAACATATGAATTTTGGAGAAATACAGTTCAGCCCATAACAGGGATCATGGGGATCCAGCACAAACCACCATGAAGCTCTCGCTGCTGCTTTTGCAGTGACTAATGAAGTTCTCTGTCTCTGACCCAGGAGTCTGTGTCTTTTGACAGTATCCATGAAACAATAAAGACTAACTTGTTAGCTTGCAGGTACGCTAAAATCCCAGACTCCACGCAATTCCTGACACCCATATTTTAGCACCCATTACACTATTTACACTGCCTCTCTTTCTTGTCCACTAAACCACAAGGAGCTTTGAAGTCAAAGTATAATGTCTAAAACATAGTAGACATTGAATTAATGCTTGTTGAGTAAATTCAATTTGATTTATGATAAAGAATCTGGCCGAGACATCTGTTGATTTGAAGAGAGGCGCTTTTAAAGATATGGATTAAGAAAGAAAACAGGTTGGTGCAGATGCAGTATTGCTAAAGGAGTGTTCAGATACAATTATATGGCTTCTTTGACATGTTCTTAATAAAACTGGGTGTTACCACGTGTTACATAATTTATTAGGCCATAGTTTATTATCGAGTACCAGCTAACCCTCAGATTATTTCTCTGGAAATTTTTTTTCAAAGTTTGATTTTGGAAGAATGTGAACAAAGTATTTCAAACATTTTTTTAAGTGCTAGCTAAAGCAGAGGGAAGCTTTCAACTTTAAACATGCAGACACAACCAGTGAAATTCCCTGTCTGAAGGCATTTCCCTAAAATATATAAAATTCTTCGCTGCTGGGTCTTTCATTCCCTCCCCCGCCTACCCTCCGCAGTCACTACAGAGGTTGCCTCCTTTAAAATCCATTTTCCTCTAAACAGCTGACAAATTCAAGCAACAGGAGTTGAGGCCCGGCGTGCCAAGGCCTTGGCGATCAAGGGTGCTACTCTCATCCTTGGTCTCTCTTTGCCAGACCTACGATCCCGGTCCGGGGGCAAGGAGCCTGGGGAGAGGGGGACCGGTCCATCGCCGACCCTCCTCAGTGCGCAAGGCCGACGACCACCCAGCGCCTCCACGTGGCCGCCAGGAGAGAGCCGGGGGCGGGGTGGCGGAGCACAGGCACAGCCCCGCCCGGGGTGCGCCCCGCCTCGCATGTGGCCGCCTCCGCTCGCGGCGCTCCCCGCCCCTCGCCGCCCCTCCCCGCCGCCGCCGTGCTGGACCCAGCGGCCCGGGACCATGGGCCGCCTCCCGCGGGCCCTTCTGCTGTCGCTGCAGCTCGCCCTGCTAGCGGCCGCGGGGGCCCCCGAGGCGCCGGTGAGCGCGCCGCGGAGCCTGGTGTGGGGCCCCGGGCTGCAGGCGGGCGTCGTTCTGCCCGTCCGCTATTTCTATCTGCAGGCCGTCAGCTCCGAGGGCCAAAACCTCACTCGCTCGCCCCCAGGTAGCGTCCAGCCGCGGGCCTCCCTCGCCCCGCCTCCTGCTCCCCTGCCGCGTCCCCTCCGCGCGCCCCCGTCGCGACCGCGCCCCTCGGGAGCCCGCCCGCCGCCCGCCGCCAGCGTGGTGTCCCTCCCCTGGCGCTCGCCTTCCTCGGTCTGGTCACGACTCCGCCTTACGATTCAAAGTGGGGAGGGTCGCAGTTGAATGAATGAATGAATGAATGAATGAATGAATGAATGAATGAGTGAATGAACCCTGAGGGCCCTTCCTCCATTAATGCGCTGGGACTGACGTTCCGCGGCGCCCAAGGTGTTAATGAAGGCAGAGTAAGCCACACGCCGCAGACCCGCAGACCCGCAGACCGCCTTGCCACCTCTGACTAGTCGGAACTGTTTCAGCACGTAGGGAGTGCCTTCAAGTATTGAGTCATCAGGCCCACGAATCGCTGGAGTTACATAGCCGGAACCTGATGGGTTTAGACACAGTTAACTCCTACACAAAGGGAATGAATGCCAGATCAGTAGGCAGCAAGAAGGCAGTTTTGCATGCTAGATTTTGGCTTTCCTACAGTTTTGAGTTCTTGAAAGCAGATTGCAGGAATTAGAGAAACTCAGTAGAACTCATGAGGTGTTCCCTCTCCCGAGGGTGGATCTTGTCCTGAATCCCTGTGCCCAGCTGTCCTCCCACGTTCTCCTTCACATCTTACCTTTGCAACTTATTACAACTAGTCCTGCTGGTTTCAAGTTGTTACCAGTCAGGATTTGCTAATTTATGTTCAGCCAACTGGCACCCTGTTTGACCAGCAAAGAATCAATCAGAATTACCCAGTGCCTCTCCTTCCACTGTCAGTGGAAAACGACGACTACTTATTTTAGTTTTAGAAAGACTTTCCATGGGCCTAAGAATCAGAAGAAAATATTCTTAAACCCAGATTCAAAGTCTTTCACTATGCGGTGTATTTTTCTTCCTTATAGTTTCTTTATTTTCTAAAATTAATTTTATATTGCTATAAGGTAGTGGAAATAAAAAAAGGTGGAAAACTAAAAAACTTAATCTTTACATGAAAAAAGAAAAATTACATGATGCAAAATGAAATACTGCTGGTCTTAATGAAAGAGCTGTAAATTTTTTTAAAATTCTATTTCTTCTTCTAAAAATATTGGCAGGTTCTTTTTGTGTATGTGTGTGTTTTATTGGCAGTTTTTTAAAAGTAGTAATACTCAAAGCTGTTAAGGGAGCAATGAGTTACTCAGTGACCTTCATTCTCTGCTAATGGAGCTCAAATTGGTCAAGCATTTCTGCAAAGTAATTCCCAAATGTAGCAATTCTTAAACATTTACAAACCTAATATACAAAAAAAAAAAAAAAGAATGATTTTCAACAGTTAGAAAATGTCATTTGTAAATGTCACTTACAAAAAATGCTTTTGTCCTTTAATCTGGTGGTCTGGTTCCTAGGTATCTGTCCTGAGATAATGACCAGAATATAATCAGATTTTTATATACAAAGATATTCTTGCAGCATTATAATTATTTATTATAGTACGTTTATTATTATTATTATTATTATTATTGTAAGTTTAAGTAGCCAACTATAAGGTAATAGCTAAATAAAGTATGATATATGCATGTGATGGAATATTTGACAGCCATTAAAAGTAATGTTTTACCAAAGGGCTGTTGGAAGAGGGAATTGGGAAGTTGTTGAATTGGTATAGAGTTTCAGTTTGAAAAAGGTCTAGAGATTTGTTGCACAACAATGTGCATATATTTAATGCTACTGAACTATACACTTAAATGGTTATGCTGGCTGGGTAGCTTAGTTGGTTGGAGCATCCTTAGGTACACCAAAAGGTTATGGGTTTGATTCCCGGTCAGGTCACATACCTGATTGCCAATTCAACCCCCGAGTCAGGGTGAGTACAGGAGCAACCAACTGATGTTTCTCTCTCCCCTTCCCCCTCTTTTTTCTCTCTCTAAAATCAATAAACATACACTCTGATGAGGATTAACAAATTGGTTAAACTCTGGCTGGTGGGCTCAATGGTTAGAGCATCGGCCTACACAAGGAGGGGTCTCAGGTCAATTCCTGGTTAAGGGCACGTATCTGGGTTGCAGGTTTGATTCCTGGCTCTGGTAAGGACATATACTAGAGGCAACCCATCAATGTTTCTCTATCACATTAATGTTTCTCTCTCTCTCCCACATCCTTCCCACCCTCCCTTCCACTCACTCTAAAAATCAATGGAAAAAATATCCTCAGGTGAGGATTAACCAAAAAAAAATTTTTTTTTTAAATAGTTAAGATGGTCAAATTTATCTTTTTTCCCGCCATTTTTTAAAAATTTGAAGTAACTTATTAAAAGACTAGAGGCCCGTGCACTCGGGGAAAAGGGGCCCTCAGCCCAACCTGTGCCCTCTTGCCCTCTCGCAGTCCAGGAGCCCTCAGGGGATGTCCGGGACGCAGGAGGGGCTTTCGCCGCCAGCCTTGAGCGGCCAGCCTTGAGCCAGGCTTCTGGCTGAGTGGCACTCCCCTTGTGGGAGTGCACTGACCACCAGGGGGCAGCTCCTGCAACAAGTGTCTGCCCCCTGGTGGTCAGTGCATGTCATAGCAACCAGTTGTTCCACCATTTTTTGCATATTAGCCTTTTATTATATTGGATTATTTAATAACTAAGGGCCCAGTGCACAAATTCATGCACCTTGAAAGGAACTGTGGGCCTCAAGGCTGCAGTAGGCACAGGGCAGGTCTCAGCCCATCCTCTGTGCCCCGGCCCAGCCCCTTCCACCATGGCTCCCAGTCCTCTGTCTGCTGGCAGCCCTGCTCCCACTGCTGCCAAGCAATTGGGGCCTGCACCAGCAGTGGGTGTGAGCAGCGGCTGCTGTCCCAACTGCCCCTCAGGAGCAGGGGGAGGTGGAGAAGCCCTCAGCGGCAATCGGAGCCAGCAGCCGCTGCTCACACCCACTGATGGCGCCGAGCGATCAAGACCGACACCGGGCACTGGCAATCAGTGCAAGCAGCAGCTCCGGCACTGGCTGCAGGTGTGAGTGGAGCTGGTGCTGGCAGCAGGTGCAAGCACCAGGCAGGACTGTGGTGCGCAGGAGCAAAGAATTTTCAGTAACCACCAGAGGTTTGCCCTGATGGCAGTGACCAGTGCCCCACCTTAGTCTGGCACCCCTGCTCACCTGCTCCACCATCCCACTGTGGCCAACGCCCGCCATGTTTCATGCACGCCCCCTGGTGGTCAGTGCATGTCACAGCGACCAGTTCGATTGTTAGGTTCCACCATTCGGTCTATTTGCATATTAGCCTTTTATGATATAGGATGCTTATATTTGGTTAAGGCTGGAATGAATAGGAAAGAAACTATGTAGTTTCATTCTAATTTTGTAATCAGTAAATTAACCTGTACCTCACTCATTAGTGCCATCAGTGGTTATAGCAAGAGAGTAAGGAAATTCCTAAGAAAATTTTCCCCCAAAATGGTTATATTGTGTTTATAGTCAGGAAAAAGTTTTAAGAAGGGAAAAAAAAAAAGACTTTGACCAAGTCTTTTCAGACAACCTCACTTTCATTCCCTTAGACTCAGCTTGTTTCCTTTCATGCCACTTGATTCCTACCTTCCATTCAAAAGGCTGTCCTATAGTCTGAAAAACAAACCTACCAGTTTCTCACATCTTCTGTCACCATCATTCATTTGTAAGTTCTGAAATTTTTTCTTCTCCTAGAACTAATTTGAAAAGAGGCAATATTTCCACAAGCTCTAGATTGTCTTACATGACTTACCAAGATTCCCTTATTACTATAATTATCGCTCTCATTTAATAGTGTCTGAATACCATTGTTATGTGGCATATCTTCAAGTATAGAGGTAGCAAACATGTTGTGAACTTGAATGGTCTAAATCTGGAGGTCTCAAACTGGAGTCCCCAGACAGAAATTAGGAGGTCTACAACCTTGGACAGGGAAAAGGACCTATCTATATCTTGATTTAACTAACTTCTGACTTAAACTGAATATTTCCTTCAATTATGAATGTAGGCAGAACCTACTGATGTTTTTATATTCCAAGCATCTAGCACAGTGTCTGGCAAAGATTCTCAGTAAATATTATAGGTGAAGAGGAAGAAGGGGTAGAGGGATGATGGTTAGAATATGCGAGATGGTAAGATACAAGTGCCCTTGACCCGTGAACAAAGTGGGAGTTAGGGGTGCTGACCCCCAGTGCAATCGAAAAGCCACATATAACTTTTGACAACCCTAAAACTTAACTATATGTTTTCCCATGTCACAGGGGATTGGTTCCAGGACACGGATATCAAATTTCACAGATGCTCTAATCCCTTATATAAAATGGCATAAAACAATGCATACAATTATCTCTCCACATCCATGAATTCCCAACCGCAGATCGAAAATACTGTTTTCAGTCTGTGGTTGTTTGAATCACAGAGGTGAAACCTAGGGAAATGGGGAGGGGGGGGGGGGGCGCCAATTGTGTATTTATTGAAAAAAAATCCACGTATACGTGGACTCATGCCGTTCAAGCTCAGGTTGTTCCAAGGTCAACTGTATTCATTTTCTACTCAGTTCTCTCCTGCCTTCATCAGTAATGACATCACTATAAAATAGTCTTACCTCCTAGTTGTGTAGCACTTTACTTTTTAAACTTGCTTTATTTAATTTGTTCTCCTAAATTGTCTTGTGATATGGGAAGGATAGATAGTCTTTTCACTTTACATATAAGACACCGAGGATCAGTGACGCTAACGTGCCTTGCCCATGGCCCCACAGCTAATAAATGTCAGAGCCAGCTGTGGAATACCTAGTTCATTGCGCTTTCCCTTTCATCAAATCACCATAATATAATTGCCGAGCATGGTCTGCAGGCAGCCAGACACTTTTGGAGGATTCCATGTAGCCTCAAGGCAAAACCAGTTAGCCTTCTGGGACTCTGTTCCCTTGGTCATGTGACTCAACACTTTTGTTGCAGCTGCTGAGACCCTTAATAAACTTCCTCAACAGCGGGGTTGGGGGCTGGCGATAACTCCATTCAGCCAGGAGTGCCAGAGGTCATTCCTCCAACTTGGAATTCTGTGAACCTGTATGCTAACATTACACAGTGTGACCAGGGGGATTCAGGATGGGCTTTGAAAGAAGGATTCAAGCTGTGTTCAAATGTTGGCTCAGTTACTCCTCGGTTGAGTTACTTAACTTCTTCAAGGGAGCCGTGGTTTCCAGGTCTGTAAAATGACGGTGACAATACCTACCTTACAAGTTCTTGTAGAAAATAAATAAGACAGACAATACATGTGAAAACCTCAAGCTCATGGACTGATTAAGTGATTTTTTTTTAATGTTTTTTATTTCTTTCCAAATCAAAAGTCTTCAGAATTTCTGATTCTAATGATGTAAGGCTTTGATACTGCCAACCTCTTTTTGTCTACACAGTCACTGCATTCTCAATCTATTAGCTTTTGAATTTGTGGAGTAGAAAAACTCAAGCTGGGCTTCAATTCTGTTCCATTATATCAGCCACAGGCAGATGAGAATCCACATTCCTTCCTTTTGAAGCAATTTGCAATTACTTCTTCTCATTTTCTCTTTTATGAGATTAGAATTGCTTATTTCTATTTGATCATTATTATTTTGCATTGAATCTAACATTAGTTTCATGCCAACAATGACACAGCATGAAAGATTCCTACAAAAGTAGCCAGAAGATCACACAGTCATTACTAAGCTTGTCTTACATTTGTTTTGTTTATTAAAATCATAAATTTATGGAGTGCAGGACTATCTGGTCAGGAGACAAGAAAACTTCTGTACTGTTTCTAGTCTGGGAGGAATAATGAAAATGGCTCTCTGGTCCCCAGGCTCTGCCTTCCTGGTTTTCAGTCTACTTGCTTTTCTGGAACTAAGTGGGAAATAACACAGGTCAGTAGCTTATGTGTTTCGTTAAGCATTTCTGCTAAACGGCCAACATTTTAAATAATTCCACATTATATTATTGCCTTTCTTTTACAACCACCCCCTCTATTTATCTATTATAGGTCATTTCTTCTGGCAGATGTCTGTCATAATTTTGTCACATTTATTTCAAATATCTAAAAATTTATGTGCTTGGTATTCAGTTATCTAATAGCAAGATGAGAGATACAACATTACTGTGACTAAATTGAAGAGACTGAGAAACATTTCTCCTGAGCCACAAGGAAAAAAATAAAACTGGTGAAGACCAAGGGAAAATAGAAAAGTCACTCACTACATTTAGAAACTAAAAAGAGGAGATACAAACTTTTTCAGTTGTTTAAAAAATATATACAAGGGAGGGCAAAAGTTGGTTTACAGTGGGGAGTATGTGAACATATAATTTATTTTTTATTATTTATTAATTATTGTATTATTTGTTATGAACAACTGTAAACCTACTTTTTCCCACCCCTGTATTAAATATGCTTAATTTCATAATGAGGGATATGAGATGAAAGAATACTTTGGTCACAACTTATTGTCAAATAGGCAAAAAGTTCATCTCTTCCTTGCTTTTTTATGAATTAATTTTGTTCATTCAATAAATCTTTATTTGAATGACTAATAAATCAATGTTGAGTCAGGTCCCTGTTTGAAGACATAAGCCAAAATAGTTTCTGGCCTCAAGAATCTTTCGAACTAAAATGATATTTTTACCATTGATACTAGAAAACTAAGGAACTCCTGTGTAGAGACAGCGATCCACTAATGGTTACAACAAAGCAACTGTGAAGTAGTAGAGTTATTTATATATTTTTTTCTTTCAGGTCAAGCACAATTTAAAGTAGTAATCAAATCTCTTTCACCTAAAGAGTTAGCCCGGATTCATGTCCCAAAACCTTTGGACAGGAATGATGGGACATTTTTGATCAGATATAGGATGTATGAATCTGTCAATGCAGGGCTGAAGATAGAGGTCCTTTATGGTGACGAACATGTTGC
Source organism: Corynorhinus townsendii (assembly GCA_026230045.1). Lineage (NCBI taxonomy): Eukaryota > Metazoa > Chordata > Mammalia > Chiroptera > Vespertilionidae > Corynorhinus > Corynorhinus townsendii. The sequence goes on from JAPDVU010000008.1 coordinate 72,401,271, forward strand.
CCAGTCTCCCTATATTTTGAAAGGTAAGTGATTATTACATAATTTAGAGCCAGCCTCATGTGTAGATTTCATGCCTTTCAGAATGAGTTATGAAGTCATATGGAACAAATAAAGCTCAATTTAACTTGAAATTTTAAAGGAAAGAAAAACTGAGTAACTTAAAGAGATATAAGTGATAATAATAAAAAAATATTGTATATTTAGCTAGGTAGTTCCATTTCCAGTACTCTTCATTCTTCGCATAAGGTAAGTTGTATTACCTCCATCAACCATTTATAATTCACTAGGAATTTACCAGCTAATTGGCCTAGACTATATTGGGAGAGACGGTGTGCTATATTAGGTTGTCTAGAGGGGTGCAAAAGCGAGACAGAAAATAGGAGCGCAGGACTCTGACATAACTACTTTCACCACTGATGTGTTTAGGGCAGATTTTTCCTGATAATCTTAGAATTCACCAAGAAGTCATCCCACATTCACAACAGGGGCAGAAACAAAGGCTTGCCTTGTGCTGGCTAATGAGGTGTGTGTTTTGCCTTCCCTAGGACCCATATACCACGAGTACTGTGAGTGTCCAGAAGAGGATCCCCAGGCTTGGCAGCAAACTCTTTCTTGTCCAACCAAAGAACCACAGATTGCAAAAGATTTTGCTTCTTTTCCCAGCATTAATCTCCAGCAGATGCTACACGAAGTTCCAAAACGGTTTGGGGAAGAGAGGGGTGCCATTGTTCACTACACGATTCTCAATAACCATATCTACCGGAGACCTTTAGGGAAATACACGGACTTCAAAATGTTCTCAGATGAAATTTTGCTATCACTGGCAAGAAAGGTATGAGAATGAATTCATTGATTTTAAAAACAGTATAATTTAAGTACTTAGTTGTAACATTTAAATGCTTAGGAGAATAATGGCAAAGGATGAAACTGGATTCCAGGCTTAGAAATGTGCACGTGAGGTATCCACCTCCTGCGTGTCTGTAAGTTCTCCATGTCTATGGCTCTCCCTTTTCTTTAATATTTACATTAAATGGCTTCACCCTCCATGCCAAATAAGTAGGGCACAGGGTACTCCCAAGGTTTCTGTGAACTCTCAGACATTTATAGCCTAAAGGCCACTTCCAGAAGTTCTCCATTCCTGCTGAATATTCCTTCTGTTCAGGTTTTACTTTCTGCATCTGTTTTATTCTTGTCACATCAGAATGACTTGAATTTAGAACACAGCTTCCTTGTTTTACCCTAAACACCTCTGAAAGATACTGTGTATGGAACATTTTGTTGAAGGGTGGAGTAACAGAGAAGGGTTATTTTGTACCCATACATAGTAAAATCAATCAATCAATCAATAAACAAAAACCTTTAAAAATAGGTATCCCTGTACTTTCAATCACCTCCCACTCCAAATCCTCTATTTAGCCCTTCTTTCCCCATTTGTAAAACTCTTAAGTAGAGTAATTCAAAGTGATTTTTGTTCTATTTCCCTGACCATGTGAAGTAAGGGATGAAGATGGGCAATTTGATGTTTCTCATCCAGAAAGACCATCAAGGTAGTTTTGTAAACCGAAAGCCAACTTTCTTGATATGAGTTGTATAATTTTCCAAGCATACTGAATGTGTGGCTGCAATCATTTCTTATTTTGACTAGCAGTTGCTTCCCCTCTCCCCACCAGTCCACAATATGAACATATGGGCAACTGATCCTAAAGTTGGTACTGTCTTCCTGCCCTATATTCCCATATCTTGTATTCAGGTGGTTCTTAACTAGGAATAATTTTGCCCTCAGAGAACATAGGACAATGTCTAGAGACATTTTTTGTTGTCACCACTGGAGGGTTGCTACTAGCATCTGGTGGGTAGAGGCTAGGGGTGCTGCTAAACATCCAACAATGCACAGGACAGCCCCCCAGAGCAAATAATTACCCACAACTAAATGTCCATAGTGCTGAGATTGAGAAACTCTGCTCTATAGTGAGGACTCCTGATCTGGTGTTTATTAATGAGCTTATAAATTACTAGTGCCCCGGTGCATGGATTCATGCATATTGAAAGGAAATTGATTAGAAGGTGGCCAGTGGGGAAGGACTGGGCGAGACAGGCTGGACACGCCCTGGAGCCAACCACCTGCGGTCCCTCCCCAGCTGGCCGCACCTGAGGTGGCTCTGCAGTTCAAAGGGCTTCTGCAGAGTGAGCACGGGGTCCCTCCAGCATATAAGGTCCCTCGGCCTGGCTTGCAGGGATCAGGCCAAAACCAGCTCTCCGACATCCCTCAAGGGGTCCCGGATTGAGAGAGAGCAGTTCTCAGGTGACACATCCCAGAATTGGGCTCCCTCCTCTCTGGTTCTAGGGTGTGTCACTCAAGAACCCAAGTCACTGCAGCTTGGCAGCTCCTGCGTTGAGTGTCTGCCCCCTGGTGGTCATTGTGTGTCATAGCTACCGGTCAGACGGTCGCATAGCCTTTTATATATAGAGATATGAGAAAAGCAATAGGGTGAATAGTCACATCCCTTGACCTTCTGTTTTGTTCCAGGCTCTTTGTCCAGTGACTAGGAAGAAATCTAAGATAAATGAGTCTCACCTCTGGTCTTAGAGCTCCTCATTCTCGTGGGACTTGTTTTTGTGATTTGGAAGTGAGGGTGGGATGTGAATACAAACTAACAATTGTACCACAACATGACAGGACTGAGAGAGAAATAGGTACCAGGTTAAAATCCTGGGAGGGTGAGTCAAAGTGTAGGTAACATTAGCTCTGGATGAGAAAGGAGAGTGCCGAGTGAATAAGTAGGGGAAGAACATTCCAGCTAAAGAGAATTACACATTAAAGTGGGTGGCATTTTCAGAGAGTGGCCTAAAGTTTACTGGCACATAAGCAGATAGAAGATGAGGCTCAAAGGTAAGAGTAGGACCTTAAATTCTAGCCAGAGAGTTTAGACCTTGTCCAAAAGGCTTAAGGTTCTGTTAAGTCTGGTAGTAACATTAACTTTGGTTTTAGAAATTTGGGCAGCAATATGGAAAACATAATAGAGTGGGGAGAGTCTAGCACCAGAACACCTAGGAAGTAAACTATTGCAACTATCTAGGCAGGAGATGATAAAGACCTAAACTAAGGCATTGACCGCGGAGGTGGGGATGGAGTAGCAGATTCCAGAATCAAAGGTAGATGTGATAAAGGGGTTTGATAGAGAAGGAAAACAAGGACTTGAGTCTAACTTTGTAGATTCTCATTTAGGCAGCTGCGAGAAAGAAAGCCACTCATTCATACCCATCTGTACAATTTCTCCTCCTACTACAGACCAATTTAAAATGTCACCCCTGAACAGAGGTAGCGGACTCCTGGTTAAGGGAACTGACTTTGTATTATCCTCATCCTTGATTCTCTGATACTGATGACTGAGGCATTCTTTTCTCTTTTGCTGCTATTTTCAGATGTTCCATTTTATCAGAGATATTTAAGAAAGCCAAAGAACTAAAACATTTAGTAACAAACACAGAGGTCTTCTCAGCACTAATGTTTATTTTTTTTGTTTATTTAGGTCCTTCTCCCAAATTTAGAATTTTATGTTAATCTTGGAGATTGGCCTTTGGAACACCGAAAAGTCAATGAAACGCCTGGCCCTTTACCTATCATTTCATGGTGTGGCTCTGTGGATTCACGAGATATTATCCTTCCGACGTATGACATCACTCACTCCACACTTGAAGCAATGAGAGGTGTTACAAATGATCTCCTCTCTATCCAGGGAAATACAGGTAAATTCAAGTTCATTATCTAAGAAAAAGCTTAGAAATAAAAAAAGGTGAAGGGGATGTTTAGTCAAGGAAAGTATACGTATATATATTTAAATAACCATTTTTCTTATTTTCTAACCAAGAAAAAAGAGAAACAGCACCCTATACCCCAAAGAGGTTTCTTTAGGATTCTTCTAATCCAAAAATTAAAGCTACATGAGTTGGGCTAGTAGTGTCCAAACCTATCAGAGCTGAGTCTCTTTTGAGTTGGTCACTTATAACTACTATTTGAACATATATATTTGATAAAATTATCACTGAATTCTGACACCAATGCCTTTATATTGCTAGGTGAAGTGAGAGATACTTTTGAAAAGTATAAAAATATATGTACGAGAATATGATAGCAGTATAATTTGGATATTATTACCTCCAACACTATATCTAAGAAATTCTCCCCTTTCCTCTTTCTGCTTCTCTTGATTCTTTAAAATCTGAATTCCTTTCTCCTTTTTAATGGCCTTGGGTTTATGGCACAACACACCTTTTCTGAACTCTCTGAGTAGAAGAAAAGCCTGCCCTCTCTTTATAGCCTCTTTCTGTTGGTTGTGGATTGGTGGACTGATTTAATAGACAAGACCAGAGACTCCTTGTAAACTATCTAAAGATGATGTGAAAGGAAAACTGACCTACTTTTTATTTGATAACAGTGAATTTCTGAAAAGTGTGCTAACATAGTAATGAGTTTGATCCTCTCCAATTTCTGTGTCTTATGATTTATCCCTTAGAACACTGACAGGTGTTAACTAATGACCTCTCTTTAGAATAATAGAAATATATTTAAATTAATTCTTCCAGAATATTTCCCTACTAGGAAAGAGAATATAAATATATGTATACCTGTGTATATGTACACCTGTGTATATGTATATGTACTAGTATATGCATATGTATATGTATATAGATACACATAACAGCATATTAGCAAAAGTCTTCCATGTATTCAGAAATGCTGTGCTCATAATTCTGAGCAAGCTAAGGATTAAAGATGCGTGGGTGTTACTTAGTTACATAGTTTGTTCTGGTCACCTTGTCTAAGGACAAAAGCTGGTTCATTTTGTACTATGAAGCTCAGAAGATGGAAGAAGTGCCCTGTTCGGTGTTACTCAGTAGTTAGAGCATTGGCTTGCATGCCAAAGGGTCTTGGGTTTGATTCCCAGTCAAGGGCCCTTACCTAGGTTGCAGGTCTGATACCCAGCCCCAGTTAGGGCAAGTGTGGGAGGCAAATCACTCTCAAATCAGTCTTTCTCTCTCTCTCTCTCTCCCTCTCTCTCTCTCTCTCTCTTTCTCTCTCTCTCTCTCTCTCTCCTTTCTCTCCCCTTCCTTACCTCCCTTCTCTCTCTAAAAAATCAATGGAAAAAATATCCTCAAGTAAGGATTAACAAAAACAAACAAAAAAGATGGAAGAAGCTAATGCCTTGGTGAACAGGCCAAGTCAATGAATCTCTCTTTGCTTTGAACTTGGTCCAGTAATATTTTGTATATTTTCTAATGTTGCACAACAGAAACTCCAACATTTGAGTGAGCTCTCCCTAGCAGACAAAGAAATGAAATTAGAGCATTCTAATCCCATAATATTTGAAAATAGAATTTACTTTAGAACAGGGGTGGGGAACGTCCAGCCAGAGGGTGGTATAAGGCCCACAAAATCATTTGGTCTAGCCCTGCCAAGGCATTAGGGGTGAGTTAATTAAATGTCTGACCAAATACAGCAGGCTAGTTTTTAAGTTGATAAGTTTATATGGCCTGCAAATGATGTTGTAATATCCAAATGGCCCTTGACAGAAAATGGTTCCCCACCCCTGCTTTAGAAGACGTGGTGATGATAAAAGAGCTTTAACATCTTAGATGACGATGTTAGATTAAAGATGATTACATTTACCACATAAAAGTTTTAAATATATAACCTTTATTTTTTTATGGTCTCGACCTCCTAGGGCCTTCCTGGATCAATAAGACAGAGAAGGCTTTCTTCAGAGGTAGGGATAGCCGAGAGGAGCGGCTCCAGCTGGTGCAGCTGGCCAAGGAAAACCCACAGCTGCTCGATGCAGGAATCACGGGGTATTTCTTTTTCCAAGAGAAAGAAAAAGAGCTTGGAAAGGCTAAATTGATCGGTTTCTTTGATTTCTTTAAGGTATGCATTTAATTCTTCCTGGGTGGGTCTGAAGGGATAAATTTGTAAATAGCTGGGCTGGGGCCAGTTTCTCCGGTCTTGTGAGCTGGCACACACTTTCTTACCAGGCATGGGAATTACAACACTCCTGGTTTCCTGTTGTTAATTTTGTCTACCAAACTACTCAGAACTATACTTAATACTCAAAATATAGCACAAGGATTAACCTGGAGTTTGGGTGCATTTCTTTGTGTGTGTATTTTTTAATAAACTGGATATATAAATGTCTTCTACATAAATGGTCTCAAACTGTTTGTAAACTGAAAGAGTATAAATTCCATATTAGTAACATAGGAGCTAGAGTTGAGGTTGAGTCCTGCCTCTGCCATTAACTGTGGGGCCTTCATGTCTTGCTGCCTCTGCCCTGTGAACACAGGTGCTGCTGCCTCGCTCCTCAGCACATTGTCCTGAGTTCAGAGGAGACAGAGGTGTGAACAGTGTGACAAAACCTGACTGGCTAGTAAACTCCTTAGTATTTATTACTTAAGAAAAGTTTATTTACTAAATTTCTGAGTACATCCTGTTCATTTCAGTGTCATATAATTATGAGAACAAAGTATTTGGACTCAGAGAATAGTGGTTTATAAATTTCTCTGAATATTAGTTTTCTCACTTAAAAATATATGTTTTTATTCATGTCAGAGAGGAAGGGAGAGGGAGAGAGAGATAGAAACATCAATGATGAGAAAGAATCATGGATTGGCTGCCTCCTGCATGCCCCACACTGGGGATCGAGCCTGTAACCAGGCATGTGCCCTGACTGGGAATCAAACCGTGACCTCCTGGCCCATAGCTCAATGCTCAACCACTGAACCATGTCCATTTTCTCATTTGTAAAAGAAAAAAAAGGGAGGGGGGAATGCTAATACCTGCTTTACATTATTATAATTAAATTAAGTTTAATTATAAATCAAAGTTTATTTAGCCAACAAATATGAAAACAGAGCACACACTGTGTCACCAGTATCACACAAGTCCTTGAACTTCCCAGGTTCCTGTATCCTCAACTCTAAAACTCTAAAACTGAACTTTGATATACTGTCTTCCTTTTAAAAATATATATATATATATTTTTAATATATATATATATTTTTAAATTGATTTTAGAGAGAGGAAGGGAGACACACACACACACACACACACACACACACACACACATCAATGATGAGAAAGAATCATTGATCAGCTGCCTTCTGCATGCCCCCTACTGGGGATTGAGCCTGAACCCCAGGTATGTGTCCTGACCTTCTGGTTCATGGGTCGATGCTCAACCACTGAACCATACCAGCCAGGCCCCCTTTCTTTAAATTTTTTTTTCATTGATTCTTATAGAGAGAAAAAGGGAGAGGAATAGAGAGATAGAAACATCAATGAGAGAGAAACTTCATCAATCAGCTGCCTCCTGCATGCCCCCTACTAGGAATCGAGCCCACAATCCAGGCATTTGCCCTGACTGGGAATCTAACAGTGACCTCGTGGTTCCTGTATCAATGTCAACCACTGAGTCACACCATCCAGGCTATTGCCTTCCTTTTTCATGGGTATAAAAAATAAAAAAATAATGTATAAGTAAAATTTTAAATGGTTATCAATATTTAGTTTAGTAAATATAAAACCTTTGAGAATAGTTTCCCTACCTTGTTACAGAAATATGAATTCTCCATTATATAGACATAGTTGAAATAGGTATTCCTATTTCCTAAAATTATTTAAGATTTTATCTTTAAAGGCATTCTATGTCTTTTCTAAGAAATATATATTTTTATTGATTTCTGAGAGGAAGGGAAAGAAATAGAAACATCAATGATGAGAGAGAAACTTCATCAGTTGGCTTCCTCCTGCATGCCCCGCACTGGGGATCGAGCCCACAACCCAGGCATGTGCCCTGACGGGGAATTAACCGTGACCTCCTATTTCATAGGTCGACACTCAACCACTGAGCCATGTAGGCTGGGCTGCATTGTATTTCTTAAAATTGACCTGTTAATGGCTGCTTATGATTTTAACACATAGAAAATATGAGTTACAAAATAAAATATAAACCTGTTAAACAATAAAGTTAGGAAATGGAAATTAATTCCTTTATGTTTAGTATTCTAGTGTTGATGAGAAGCATAAGTGAAGCTAATGTTAAAATGTTTGTTTATGTTTGTTTTAATCTTTTAGTACAAGTATCAAGTGAATGTGGATGGGACCGTGGCTGCTTACAGATATCCGTATCTCATGCTGGGTGACAGTCTGGTTCTGAAGCAGGAATCCCCATATTATGAACATTTTTATATGACACTACAGCCTTGGAAACATTATGTACCAATTAAAAGAAATCTTGCTGATTTACTAGAGAAAGTTAAATGGGCCAAGGTACACTTTCTGAATTTTAGTTTCTTTAGGCAATAACAAATTAGTTCCATGAATTCCTTCATAACACAATTTAATTTGACATAATTTAGTCAAAAGAAATACTTTCTGAAGTTTTTATTCTCTTGAAACAGCTGAAGAATCACTATCATTATCACTTGGTATGCTTCTATCAACATTTTTGAGGATTTTTATATATGAAGTCCAGTGTTTTATAGAACACTAGAGGCCCGGTACACGAAATTCATACACTGGGGAGGGGGATGTCCCTCCGCCCAGCCTGTGCCCTCTCGCGGTCTGGGACCCCTTGCTCCTTGCTCCTTATCACCTCCTGATCACGGAGGCGGGAGAGGTTCCCACGACCACCACTGTGCTCACCAGCCGTGAGCTGGGCTTCTGGCTGAGCAGCACTTGCCCTGTGGGAGCACACTGACCATCAGGGGGCAGCTCCTGCATTGAACATCTGCCCCCTGGTGGTCAGTGCATGTCATAGTGACCGGTTGTTTCACCGTTCAGTCCATTTGCATATTAGCCTTTTATTATATAGGATACTAGAGGCCCAGTGCACGAATTCATGCACCAGTGGGGTCCCTGGGCCTGGCCTGCGAGCTCAGTCTGAAACTGGCTCTTTGACATCCCCTGAGGGATCCCGGATTGCAAGAGAGCACAGGCCAGGCTGAGGGACCCCACCGGTGCACAATCAGGGGCCAGGGAGGGACCACAGGAGGGCTCCAGGGTGTGTCCGGCCTGTCTCAGTCCCAGTCAGCTGGACCCCAGCAGCAAGCTAACCTACCAGTTGGAGCGTCTGCCCCCTGGTGATCAGTGCACGTCATAGCGAGCCGTTGAGCGGCCTTAGCATATCATTAGCATATTATGCTTTAATTGGTTAAAAGGACAACCAGACAACTGGACACTTAGCATATTAGGCTTTTATTATATAGGATATCTTTCTCATGGAATCACTATTTGTGCATATACGCACACAAGCAAAAATACTCCAAATGCAAGTTACAGATAGAAAAGACCAGGTTACAGTGCTTTATGCACAAAAAAACATTTAAGTCAACATGGTGCTCTTTTTTTCCCTCAGTTAGAAAAAGGCACAAGTTCATAATGAAGGCATGACATACAACATCCCAAGAATCACAAGTCTCCCATAAAATAAGAATTCTTTTTCAAAGGAAAAGTACTAAAAAGTGATTGTGTTTTATTATGAAACTATAAAAATGTACCCTTCTATTATAAGACTTTACTGTTTCTGAGAAGCAATATTTGGTTAGGGAAATAGCTGGGTGCCTGAGGCAGAATAATTATGTGACCCTTTATAAAGAGTCAGAATTACTTGCAAATGGTTTTTCCTATGGGCAGCATGGTAGAATATTAGCTATTTTCCCAAAATATAATCAGGAATGCTAACTATTCCTGCAACTGAAGGGACAGTCTGTGGGTACTGGTGACTAAATTTTTATTACAACAGCAATACAGTATTTCATTGGTAACATTTTATAAGAAATTTGGGACTCTGCATATTTAAATGGAGCTTTTAAGAGATGTTGTAACATGAAAACTGACTCATTCTATTCTAGCTTGTGTTTTAATATCAAACAGAGACAGCTAGAATGGGGGAACAGAAGATGAGCCCTAAACTTCCTGATATCTAGGAAAGTACCAATGCAGTCACAATAGAAGCTGCAGATGGGGTATTGCACTTTGTGGGGAGGGAGGGCTGTTAAGTGGGCCTGTGGAATAGGGTACAAACATGCGTGATCATTTCCACGTAACAGAGATGTCTAGGAGAGCACTTTGTCCATGTCCATAGCCTTGTTCTTAAGTTATATTTCCATCATGATCCATCTCCCATGCAGTTCATATCCAACCCCACATGTGTCCTAGCTCACACTCACTTTTAGCTTTGTCTGTGGGTCACAGGAGTAATTTTCAGTCATTGTTTCTTTTTAAACCTCTCAGGAAAATGATGAAGAAGCCAAGAGGATTGCTAAAGAAGGGCAGTTGACTGCCAGGGACTTGCTACAGCCACACAGGCTTTACTGCTACTATTACAGAGTACTGCAGGTCAGTGCAGAGTATCTGTCCTGCGGGGTCATGCTTGGCCTGAGTGCCTTGCTTCCAGGGATGGGGCGGGGCGGGCGGGGGGGGGAGCCTTCTGAGATTGAGCTTGTAGACTCTGGTTAAGCCAAGGACCAGCCTAAAGGAGGAAGAGTACTAAGTCTCTTGGTAGCCAACATATTTTATCTCCATTCAGTATTAAAAAAACAATGCTTACAGCCTTACAAAAATAGATGAACAGCTCCTACTATCTTGTCAGTGGCTTTTTTTTTTTTCTAAATGCCTTAGGGAATTCATCATCTAGAAAATTAGAGGGTTAGAGTAGAGGTCATTAACATCTCTTCCCACTCAAAATGTCCACCTCTTTGTTCTTCCTGCTTTTGCTATCAAGTATAGGATGGAAAGCAAATATTTAGCTTCCTACATAAAACAAACAAATGAAAAATACTTATAATAGTACTAACACCTTAGGGCTAAATAGCAAAGTACTGTACAAATGTTTATTGGGAATCCAAGGATTAGTTCTTGTGTAACTGCCTTTACTCATTAAAATCTAGCGAGGAAGAAAAAAATTAAGAACATATGTTCTTGTTTTTAACCTAAACTTATTTTTCCTGTGAGCAGAAAAAAAGTAAATTTCCTCAGATGCTTGTTGATACCAGGTGCTTTGTGGGGAGGTGGGGCTGTTAGTGGGCCTGGGGAATAGGATACAAACATGCATGATCACAGAAAAATTTAAAGGATGAATTACACTGTTTACCAGAAACAACCTTCCCCTTAGATGAGTTCTGTTCCCTCTGCTGGGCTGGTAGGAGTTTCCCTCCCTACAATATTAATTAGGCTCATGTGTTCATGTCAGTATTTTCTTGGGTTTGGCCCTGGACCAGGAGTGTCCAGGTCAATGTACTTGAAACCACTGAAAGGAAATATTCAATTTTTAGGAATATTTGTCAGTGGCCCAAGTGGAGGGACATGTCACAGGCCTGTCACCATTTACAAAACATGCATGACTATAGGCCTAAAGGAGAGATAGGTGAGAGCACCAACTTTATTTTGAGATGCTTACCATCTGATTTGAATATTCAGTGAAGTTAATTACTCATTGATACACGGAGGATAAGTGCTAATTGATGCTGTTGTTTCAAGAACACTTGGCTTGCCATCCTTTTTATAGAGGCTTCCTACCTACACATAAAATTGTGGATTAGGGTTCCTTGTTAGATTATGAAATATTACATTAGTCCCTACAATAACTGAAGTGAAAAATGTAACATTAGGATTGGAATAACCAGTCCAAATCAGACCTTTGGTTGGCAGCAACTAGAAATGACAGCATGATTGGGAAGGAATAGGGGGAATGAAGTGTGGACTAATATTTTCGTTGCCTTCAAAAACACACTTCAGAATTATGCTGAGCGCCAGTCCAGCAAACCTGAAATACGTGATGGAATGGAACTTGTTCCTCAGCCAGATGATAACACATCCCTCTGCCAGTGCCAGGGGAAGAGACCTTCAAGAGAAGAACTTTAAATCAGCCCGGATTTACACTCCTTTGTAGGCCTGCTGTGTCTTCAATGGAAGCCTCCACACAGAATGTAAGCTGCGAAGAACACAGCTTGCCAAAATATAAATCTCTCTCTAGGAATACATGTACATCATCTTTATTGGTTTGGTTTTTTTATCCATTGTTCACTTTTGCTCTTCCATTTCCAGTTATGAAGAAAAAATATTTGTGCAGGGTGTTTTTTTTTTTACCCCCCTACCACACAATTTCTCCTACAAGCTGCTTTTGATGTTCAGTGATAGTAAGCCTCCTCTTGGAAAGTCTGATAAGAGTAAGGAAGAAGAGGATGACTCTGTTATGAATGGTAGCTGGGATTCTATGGTGGGAAATATTTTTTAAAAGCTCACTCATAACTTTTTAGCTGAGTTTTACCAATACCTGAAATAAAAATAAGGAGAAAGTGCCTTAAGCTAGTAGTTTCCAATCTATCACAGTTATTAAAATAGATGAATGCCCCCGATGGGACCATGCATTATTCTATATGTTGAATAATGGTAACTACAGTCAGGTGGAGATGTGTAATTCTTTTTAATATTTTAAAGGGATACTTGAAAACCTCTGCAACAAGCCGCAGTAAGCCTGGTATCTTGGGATCCACTAATAGCTGACAACAAAGGCAAGCTCCATTCCTCACTGCACCCCTCCTCCATTTCATTGGTTTGCATTGCTAAGATTAAACAAATGGACATTTCCTCTGCCTTTAGGGTCCAAACTTAAGACTTACAACCCAGAAGTTCATTGCACACTCCTTGTAATACCAATTCAAGATTGAGTTACCTGAAGAACCACACTCCAAAAAACAAGAGCTATCCACACTCCCAATCATGTTTTTTTTTAAAAAATATATTTTATTGATTTTTTACAGAGAGAAAGGGAGAGGGATAGAGAGTTAGAAACATCGATGAGAGAGAAACATCGATCAGCTGCCTCCTGCACATTCCCCACTGGGTATGTGCCCGCAACCAAGGTACATGCCCTTGACCGGAATTGAACCTGGGACCCTTGAGTCCGCAGGCCGACGCTCTATCCACTGAGCCAAACTGGTTAGGGCCACACTCCCAAATCTTAAAATATTTACTCCCCTAATTTAAATATTTACCTAATCTGGAAAACAATGTAACCACTTTAAAGTAGTCGTATCTATTCTTTTTTGAAAATCAATAAGAATTTTTCTTAACGAGATAAGAGCAAAACCACATTTAGGAACAATGTAATCAAAGCCAAGTATCCATGGAAAACCCTAATGCTCAAGTTTTCCAAATGCACAAGTGCACAGTGTAAAGTAAAGGGCAAGCTGTAGGGAGACCAGATCTTAATGAATCTGTGTCATTGATATATGGTACATGGAGTTTGGGCTCCTCAAAGCTGAGATTATAGGAAGTTTGCCCTCGCTCCTATCTCCCTGTCCTCCAAACCCAGGTCCTTTTTGATGGCTAATGATATTTTGTTAGAAACATCTTAAATTTTTAAAATGTATGTCACCTGCCGCCAAACAGTTAAAATTGAGTTGAGATAAGCCCGGCAGCTTCTGGCTGTGGAACAACAAGGATGTATTTAAGAAATTAAGTGGAGCCCCTCGGAAAATTCCACTGGAGGGGAGCAGCCTTCATCTAGAATCTAGATTCTAGATAATCCTCCATCGTACCAACTCAGTCATGGCTTTAAAAAGAGTGAGTTTAAATGGATTCCTGGTTTGTTGACATGAATATAATTTGGTAAAAATGGAATTACTAAAACCATGATTTTTTTCCTTCTTAGTTCACACATTACCCATGATTTCCATTAGTCATTTTTAATACTTTGGTTTTCATGAAAAATATCTGATCTTTAAAAGGAGGAAAGGGATGTAAGGATATGCAACTGAATATAATAACTGTATTTGTCTAAGCTACCAACATTTCTTGCAGTCTTGTTTTTATTAATAAAATATTGGAAACATCTTAAATAGCCATCATTAGGGAACTGGCTAAATAGATATTGATACATAAAAGAATACAGTACAAGCAAGAATAAAGTAGCTCTAAATGCACTATTATGAAAGATTTCCATAACAGTATTCAGGGTAAAAAAAAAAAAAATACACAAGTTTTTTTTCCAGAACAACATGTATAATGCAAAACCATTTATGTAAAAAACAAAAATATACCCATGTGGTTGAAAGTTTGAAAGGATATTCACCAATATCTGAGGAGGGGATGGAGAAAGGGAATTTATACTTTCTGCTTTATACCTGTGTAATATTTAAAATGTTTTTACTATAAGTGTGAATCAGACTGTAAAATAAAGAAAAATGCAAACCTAGCAAAAGACAATAAATGCACAAAAGATATACATAGGAAAAAATGGATATTTATATTTTCTATTATGCTGTTTTTAAATATATGTTTAGAGTTTTATATCATGGGACATATTACATATACTTTTTAAATAAAGTAAATAAAATTTTGAAAAAGATAATTTTTTTAAAAGAGATTGTAACCACTTTGGGATATTTGTAACTGGGTTGATCTAACTTTAATTTCAATAAGTCTTCATGAATAAATGAACCAAAATGTTTATCACCACTTCTCAATCCCTAATAAGTAGAAATCTAACGCTAGAGGGAAAGATAACACATGGGTGGGCAAAAGTAGTTTTATAGTTGTGAGTACGTGAGACAGTTTATTCTTATATTATTATTTACTAGAGGTCCGGTGCACAAAATTCGTGTAAGGGTTGGGGGGGGGGTCCCTCAGCCCGCCCTCCATCCTCTTGCAATCCAGGACCCCTTGGGGGATGTCCGACTGCCGGTTTAGGACCGATCCCACCGACTGACGGTTTAGGCCTGATCCCTGCCCAAACTGGAAGTCAGACATCCCTCTCACAATCCAGGACCACTGGCTCCTAACTGCTCGCCTGCCTGCCTGGCAGCCTTATCGCCCCTAACCACTCTGCCTGCCTGCCCGGTTGCCCCTAACCATTTGTTGCCTGCCTAATCGCCCCTAACTGATTGCCTGCCTGTCTGATCACCTCCAACTGCCTCTGCCTCGCCCCCTCTGCTGTGGCTTCATCAGGAAGGATGTCTGAAATGACGTCCGGTGTAATTACATATTACACTTTTATTATTATAGATTAGTTATTTTATTATTTGTATTATTTCCATGCAAACAGCTATAAACCTACTTTTGCCAACCCCTGTATTTTGACTTGACACCATTGTTTTTAGTTATTTCCGGTGAAAATACAATCTGTGTGGTGTCTTATTCAGGTTGCCATTATAACAAATATACCATAGACTGGATGGCTTAAACAGCAAATATTTATTTCTCACAGTTCTAGAGGCTGAAAGTCCAAGATCAGAGTGCTAATAGATCCAGTGTCTGATGAAAGCTCTCTGGTTTGCTCTGACACCTTCTCATTGTACCCTCACATGGCAGATAGTAGAGAGAGAGAGAGCAAGCTCTCTTCTTAGGACCCTAATCCACCAGGAGGACTCCAGCCTCATGACCTAATTACCTCCCAAAGACCCTGTCTCCAAATACCATCACATTGGGGATTAGGGTTTTAGCACATTAGTTTGGGGAAGGTTGGGAACAAACTTTCCATCCATAACAGGCAGGGAGAGAAAAAATGCTCCCCTGGCTTAAAAGGCCAAGGTTAGAAGAAATATAAATTTCTTACTTGGAGGGAAAGGAAGTCATCCTTGTGGTAGTGAGATATGTTTGACTTCAAACAGTTGAGGACAAAACTGCTAGGGTAAAAATCCCCTCTTTTTATACAGAGAATCACAGTTTACCCTTTCCCAACCACTGCTGCTCATGCCAACCTCTTGTGGAGACATTCCAGATACTGACATCAAAGTTAAGTCTCTTCTAAGCCAAATTCTCTCTGTAGAGCTGCGTGGAAAAGGAAGCCACTCTACTCTGATAACCAACACTGCAACATTTCTTAAACACAAAGACAATAAGAGACTGAGGTTTAATAGCAAATCCCAGAAAAGGATAGGCAGAGGGAGATATGTAGAGGGAAGTATAACAGCCAGAAGTGAGGGGAAGAGAATTTGGAAAAAAAAAACAAATATTCTTCTGAGCTGTCTCTTCTGTTTCAATAGAACCAAGGAAAATGCCATGCTTAATTATTACATTTTTATTTTTAAATAATATACATAAGGCAGGTGTGGGAGGGAGCACAGAGCTTTCATGCCCTCTCCCTGGGGAGTCAGGACATGTCACCCTCCCTACACATCAACATGTTCACCAACCAGGAAGCTCCACTGAGCTTTGGTATCCAGAATGTTTTTGGATCTTATCCTATAGGTTGATTTAATCATTGATCAGGTGATTGAACTCAGTCTCTAGCCTTCCTCCTCTGCCAGGAGTTGGGACAGTGTAAAGTCCCAACCTCTAATCATGTACTTGGTCTTTCTGGTGACCAGTTCCCATTTTGAAGCTATCTAGGGGCCTGCCATGAGTATCTCATTAGCATAAAAATACTTCTATCACTCAATAAATTCTAAGGGTTTTTAATTGAATTTATTGGGATGACACTGGTTAACAAAATTATACAGGTTTCAGGTGTACAATTCTATAACACATCATCCGTACACTGTATGGTGTGTTCCAGTCTCCTTCCATCAACACTTATTCCCCCTGTAACTCCCTCCTCTAAGGGTTTTTGAAACTCTATCAGAAACCAGAGATAAAGACCAGATAAATTCTTTATAATATCACAACACCTCTGAGGGCCTAGGAACTCAGGACCACCTCTACCAGGAGGCTCAATGCAAGGCAGCAAAATTATCCTCATTCCAACAAGTTTCAGACAAAATATTTGTGCCTTACAGCTAAGATATGCATTAACAAAAACCCACTTAATTTAGTTCAGAGCATGTGAAAAGGGGATATTTATAAACAGTCAGAGAATACATCTCTCACTATGATTTCTAAGTAAACTAGTGGGCAGCAAGAAGTACCATGCTTCAAATGACAATGAACCAGCTAGAGAAAATATCTTACTCCCTTTGCTTTCTCCCCCACAAAGGGTAATAAGAACCCCCTGCTACCACGAGTATCACTAGTACCACTAGCACTGCAGCTATGGAACCTGCCACCTGGATGGGAGCTAAATGAGTACTCAAGGAAAATAGCTTGTCTTCTGCCCCATGTTCTTATTTATCATTTAAAACCCGAGGGATTCCTTAAGTGATTCCCTGATTTGGAATACCTTGGGGTGATATAGGGACTCACTCGTAAAGGGGAAGACTATCATAACAAGACTAGAGGCCCAGTGCAAGAAATTTATGCATGGGGGGGGTGTCCCTCAGACCAGCCTGCACCCTCTCCAATCTGGGACATCTCAAGGGATGCCCAACTGCCCGTTTAGGCCTGATCCCGGTGGGCCTTTCACAATCCAGGACTGCTGGCTCCCAACCACTCTCCTGCCTGCCTGCCTGATTGCCCTTAACTGCCTCTGCCTATCAGCCTGATCACCCCTAACCACTCCTCTGCCAGCCTGATCAATACCTAACTGCTTCCCTGCTGGCCTGATTGCCCCTAACAGCTCTCCCCCTGCTGGCCTAGTCACCCCTAACTGCCCTCCCCTTCAGGCCTGGTTCCCCCATCTTCCCTCCCCTGCAGGCCTGGTCATTCCCAACTGCCCTCCCCTGCAGGCCTGGTCACCCCCAAATCCCCTCCCCTGCAAGCCTAGTTACCCCTAACTGCCCTCCCCTTCAGGCCTAGTCCCCCCCCATCTTCCCTCCCCTACAGGCCCGGTCACTCCCAATTGCCCTCCCCTGCAGGCCTGGTCACCCCCAACTCCCCTCCCCTGCAAGCCTAGTTACCCCCAACTGCCCTCCCCTGCTGGCCTGGGTGCCCCCATCTACCCTCCCCTGCAGGCCTGGTCCCTCACAACTGCCTTCCCCTGCCAGCCATCATGTGGCGGCCATCTTGTGTGCACATGGGGGTGGCCATCTTTGACCACATGGGGGCGGGCATCTTGTGTGTTGGGAGTGACAGTCAATTTGCATATTACCCTTTTATTAGATAGGATTCTGTTCTGATTACTGCAGTGAAAGTTTTCTGTTCCCTCTAAATAACTCTAGAATGTATGTTAAGTGTACGATAGATTTACATAGGTAAAGTATGTGAGCCCTCCTCTTGATTTCTATTCACTCATTCATTGCTATTAGCATTATCAATTGACATGCCCCTTTTAAGAAAGCAACAGGGCATCCAGCTGGCATGATTCGGTGGTTGAGCTTCAACCACTAGGAGGTCAAGGTTAGAATCCCAGTCAGGGCACAAGCCCAGGTTGCTGGCTCGATCACAGAGGTGGGAGTGCAGCAGGCAGCCAATCAATGATTCTCTATCATCATTGATGTTTCTACCTCTCCCTTCCTCTCTGAAATAAATAGAAACATATTAAAGAAGAAAGCAACAAGGCAATCCTTAACAAGAGTCATGGGAGTGAGGAAGACAGATTTCTGTGCAAAGAATTAGCTAATGTGCTAATTCTTTTCTCCCAGTTTCTTCAAACTGCTAAACCTTGTAACATGAGTACTGGTGTCTGCTTGGAGGCTCCTCTGGCTTCCACTAGGTCACTGCAGGACTTGTACATTTCACCCACACACACTATTCATGTGTGATATTATGGTTTCTACTACATGAGATATTTATAAAAGACTGGAGGACCGATGCATGAATTCATGCACAGGTGGGGTCCCTCTGAGTAGCCTGCAGGGATCGCACCAAAACCCACAGTCCAAAGCCACCTGCAGCTCCTACCTGCCACTCCAGCTCATCCCAGCCCCACTGTGCCTACCGAGGGCTCATGCCAAATCAGTCCCGATTGGGAGAGGCTCGCGCTTCCAAGCAGTGCTTGGCAGCCATGAGCCCTGCATCTGGTGCCCTCCCAAGGGGAGTGGCCTATTGGATCAGGCTGAAACCAGTTCTCCAACATCCCCCGAGGGGTCCCGGATTGCGAGAGGGTGCAAGCCAGGCTAAGGGACCCCACTGGTGCACAATCAGGCCAAGGAGGGGCCGAGGGAGGGCTCCAGGGTGTGTCTGGCCCATCTTGCTCAGTCCTGATCAGCTGGACCCCTGCAGCAAGCTAACCTACCAGTCAGAGCATCTGCCCCCTGGTAGTCAGTACACATCATAGCAACTGGTCAACCAGTTGACTGTCTGCCCCTGGTGGTCAGTGCATGTCATAGCAAGCGATGAGCAGCCTTAGCATATCATTAGCATATTACACTTTGGTTGTTCAGTTGTTCTGCCGTTCGGTCTATTTGCATATTACCCTTTTATTATATAGGATCACAGGCTCACATCCAAGGACAGTCTTGTCCATTGCTGGGGTTTGCTGCAGTGCCCAAGCAGAGGATGAGAGAAATGGAATGAACTGAGACTCCTCTATCTCTGCTTACTAATTCATTTTATTTCCTTATCTCTTGTCTTTGCCTTCTAACTGGAAAGTGAGAAAATTAATTTTATAAATAGATTACTACTGTTGTATAATAAGAAAAATAAGACAGAAAAAAAAAGGAGTAGAATAAGGGTATGGGAAACGGAGAGAGGGAAGGAAGGAAGGAAAGAAGGAAGGAAGGGAGGGAGGGAGGGAGAAAGGAAGGAAGGAAGGAAGGAAGGAAGGAAGGAAGGAAGGAAGGAAGGAAAGAAGGAAGGAAGGGAGGGAGGGAGGGAGGGAGGGAGGGAGGGAGGGAGGGAGGAAGAAAAGAAGAAAGGAAGAAAGGAAGCTTCCTTCCAGCTGTGGGGGGTTCCCACTGAGAAATCTTGGGTCTAATCCCCAAGCTGGGCCCCCCAGCAGAAAGCACCAGAAGTAAAAAGGGCACCCACATAATATCTGGCTATAAAAAGCAGTAGGGTTGTCGGCTGCCAGGGAAAGATGGCTGGAAATGCAGACATCTTCTTAAAGGGTCAACCCACAAAATTCTCTGAGCAGCCACTCTTCTTGTGCTCCAGCACAGGGAGGGCAGAGTGGACTGGAGCTGTGTGAGCAGAAACCAGGACTGGGACTCTGGGGGTTAGAGCTCAGAAGGCAAACACCCTGGTTTCCTGTACTGAGTCATTACCTCATGCAGATGTGGGACATCTTTCCCATGCAGACATTTGCTATATAGGCAGCCTTGCCTGGGGGAAAGATAGTTGACCCATCCTATTAGAAAACACCTTGCCCCACAGTAAGTTCCTGAGGCCACTTAAGAGACTAAAAATAACAATTAGCCTCTGGGCAGAAGCAACTGCCCCACCCTGTTGGGTAAAAAAAACTCTCGCCACACCTGAGGACAATTGCCTGAGGGCAATTCAAGTTGTAATCCTAGCAATCTATAGGCAGAGGCAGTCTCTTGGAGGCTTTGAGTCTTTGCCTGATCTAATTAGTCAGAAACAGCATTTGACACTGTCCTGAACTAGAGATTGAGAGGTGTAGAGGATCTACCTAATACATAGTCACAAACCCAAATGGGCAGCCAAAATGAGGAGACAAAGAAACAACCCCCAAGTGAAAGAATAAGAGAACCCTCTAGAAGAAGAGATAAATGAAACAGACATAAAAAATTTATTTAAAACAGAGATTCCGAGTAATGATGGCAAAGATGCTCAACAGCATGAAAAGAGATATAGTAACTATGAAAAAAGAAATAAAGAATGACATAGGACAAATAAAGAACACACTGGAAGGAATACATAGCAGATTTGAGGAAGCTGTGGATCAAATCATTGCATTAGAAGACAGGGTTGAAAAAAATCACTCAATCAAAGAACCAAAAAGAAAAAAACAATTAAAATCCAGGAGGACAGCTTATGAGAACTGTGGGACAACATGAAATGTAACAATATTAGAATAGCAGGTGTGCCTGAAGAGGCAGAAAGGGAGAAAGGGAAAGAGAATGTGTTTGAAGAAATAATGGCAGAAAATTTACCCAACCTGGCAAAGAAAACAGTTACACAAGTCCAGGAGGCACAGAGAACCACAAGCAAGAAGAACCCAAACAGGCCTACACCCAGACACATTGTACTTAAAATGCCAAAAATTAAAAACAAAGAGAGAATCTTAAAGGCAGCAAGAGAAAAGAAACCTGTTACCTACAAAGGAGCTTCAACAAAGCTGACACCTGATTTCTCATCAGAAACTCTACAGACCAGAAGAGAATGGCATAAAGTACTCAAGATAATGGAAAGCATGGATCTGAAACCAAGATTACTATATCCAGAAAGGCTATCATTCAAAATAAACAGTCAAAAAAGAGCTTCCCGGACCAAAAAGAAAAGGCTAAAGGAGTGCATCACCACCAACTAGCATTACAAGAAATGCCAAAGGGACTGTTATAATGAGAAGAAGAAATAAAGAGAGAGACCTAGGCATAAAGAATTAAAATGTCAGTAAGTAAATACCCATCAATAATAACCATAAATGTAAATGGATTAAATGCTCCAATCAAAAGGCATAAGGTAGCTGACCCAAAAACATGACCCAACTATATGCTGTCTACAAGAGATCCACCTCAAAACAAAAGACACACACAGGATGAAAGTGAAGGGATGGAAAAAAATTTCCCATGCAAATGGAAAAGAAAAAAAAAAGCTGGAGTGGCAATACTCAAATTCAATAAAATAGACATCAAAATGAAGGCCATCACAAGAGACAACAAAGGTCATTACATAATACTAAAGGGATCAATCCAGTAAGAGGATATAACCCTGGTAAATATATATGCACCCAAACATAGGAACACCTAAATACATAAAAAAAACTTCTAGAGGACTTTAAGGGAGAGATCAACAACAACACAGTCATAGGGAACTTTAACACCTCGCAGACTTCACTGAATAGATCTTCCAGACAAAAACTTAACAAGAAAACAGTGACTCTAAAGTACACATTGGATCAGATGGATTTAGTTGACATTTTTAGAACATTTCACCCCAAAGCTGTAGAATATACATTTTTCTCAAGTGCACATGAATCATTCACAAAGATAGACCACATGTTAGGACACAAAACAAGTGTCTACAAGTTCAAGAAAACTGAAATCATATCAAGCGTCTTCTCAGATCACAATGAAATGAAATTAGAAATTAAATACAGTAAAAACACCCAAAAGCATTCAAACGCATGGAGACTAAATAGCTTATTAAACTATGAATGGGTTACCAACAAGATCAACGAAGAAATTAAAAAAACTTCCTGGAAACAAATTAAAATGAATACAAAACAACCCCAAATCTCTGGGACACAGTAAAAGCAGTCCTGAGAGGGAAGTTCATAGAACTACAAGTATACCTAAAAAAAAACAAACAAACAAAAAACACAGACACAAGAAAAATCCACAATAAAACATTTAACCCTACAACTTAAAGAACTAGAAAGAGAACATCAAGAAAAACCCAGAGTAAGTGGAAGGGAGCAAATAATAAAGATAAGAGCAGAAATAAATGACATAGAAACTAAAAAATAAAAATCAATGAAACCAAGAGCTGGCTCTTTGAAAGGATAAACAAAATTGATGAATTGTTAGCCAGGCTCATCAAGTAACAAAGAAAGAGGACCCAAATAAATGAAATCAGAAACAAAAGCGGAGAAGAAGCCACTGATGCCACAGAAATACAAAGGATTGTAAGGTAATACTATGAACAAATGTGGATGAAATGGACAAATTCCTAGAAAAATACATTCTCCAAAAACTGAATCAGGAAGAATCAAAAAACCTGAATAAACCCATAATAACTAATGAAATAGAAGTAGTAATAATAATAAAAAAAACTCCCACCAAACAAAAGCCTGGGTCCGGACAGCTTCCCATGGGGAGTTTTACCAAACAATCAAAGAACTAACACCTATACTCCTCAAACTATTACAAAAAATCCAAGAGGAAGGAACACTTCCAAATTCTTTCCATGAGGCTAACATCACCCTAATCCCAAAATCAGATAAAGGCACTACAAAGAAAGAGAATTATAAGCTAATATCCCTGATGAACATTGATGCTAAAATCCTCAACAAAAAATTAGCAAATCGATATATATAAGCTCAGCCACTACAGATTCTGCCCCAATCCTCTCTGCTGGGTGTGTGGTGTTTGTATTTTTTGTTGTTGTTGTTGTTTATATATTGGTTCTGTGGTGTTTTACCTATATATATATTCTCATTTTTATTCTTTTGTCTTTTATCCCTTATCTTTTTCTCTCTCTTCAATAGCATTTGTGCTCTCTTTTCTCTGCCCTATCTCTCTTTTCTCAGGTGGTCACTTATATTGGGGTTATTGGTGTCATGAGTACATTTGTTCTTAGTTCCCTCTGTGTTGTGTATTGTTGAGGTGAATTTTATCTAGTCTGGCCAAGGGGCTTGAGAGCAAGCCACATAACCAGACACCTGGAGAGGAAACTCCATCCACGACAGGTCAATAACACCCAAGACCCAACTATAGAGGCAGGAAGAATATGGCATTGAGGGAAAGAGCATGAGTGAGTGAGGGAGTAAAAGAGGAGCATGTGGTCAGGTGGTATGTGTGTGTGTGTGTGTGTGTGTGTGTGTGTGTGTGTGTGTGTGTGTGTCTGTGTCTGTGTCACAGTTAGATCCCACAGGACCTTCAGGGGCAGGCTAATCAGGCTCGCCTAACTAGGAAGCTCCTGCTACCATTGCAAACAGTACCAGGAGGCCAGCTTGTTCTTAGAGGCCTAGCCTTTTTGAAGGCGAGAGCTGCTGTAACTAGATTCCCAGCCTCAACTTCATCCAGAGTGCCCTCAAATAACACCTGGGACTCTATAGCCACCCCTGCCAGGGATATGCTACCTAGGCTGTGATCCCATGGTCAGCGAGGTTCCAGCCACCCTGGGTGTAGGCTCCTGTGAGTTCAGAAGCATGCTCCCCTCTGCTCAGCCCAACGCTTTAACCCAGGGCACTGCAACCACATGAACAGCAGACACGTGAGCAGCCTGCTCCTGTCCAAGGAGCAGCAGCCCTGCAAGCAACATGCCACAGGCCTAAGAGAAGCAGCTTCATGTGGCCTGCCCCTGTCCAAGTAGCAGCAGCTGTGTGAGCAGCCAGTTCCTGTCTGAGGAGTAGCAACCACATGAGCAGCTCACCCCATCTGAGGAGCAGCAGCCGCTTGAGGAGCCCACCCCCTTCCGAGGAGCAGCAACTGTGTGAGGAGACCGTCCCTTTCCGAGGAGCAGCAGCCACACGAACCGCCTGTCCCCATCTGAGGAGCAGCAGTTGTGTGAGCCGCCTACCCCCATGCAAGGAGCAGCACCTATGTGAGCAGCCCACCCCCTTCTGAGGAGCAAGACACACGAGCTGCCAGCCCACATCCAAGGAGCAGCAGTTGTGTGAGCAGCCCACCACCTTCTGAGGAGCAGCAGCCACACAAGCAGCCTCCCCACATCTGAGGAGCAGCAGCCACATAAGCAGACCGCCCATGTCCAAGGAGCAGGAGCCCTGTTCAGTCCACACTGGCCTGAGGAGCAGCACCCACACGCAGCCTGCACCTGTCTAATGAGAAGGAGCTGGTAAGTAGCCCATCCCTGTTCAAGGAGCATCAACAGCATGAGCAGCTCACTCCCATGCGACGAGCAGCAGCCGCATGAGCAGACCACCATCACCCCTCCCCCCGTCAGAGGAGAAACAGCTGCACGAGCAACCCGCACCTGTACAAGGAGCAGCAGCCCTGCAAGCAACCTGCCCCTGTCCAAGGAGCAGCAGCATCACAAGTAGCCCATCCCATCTGTGGAACAGCGGCAGCACACAGCCAACCCCCATCTAAAGAACAGCAGCCATGCGAGCAGTCTGCCCCTGTCCAAGGAGCAGCAGCCACGTGAGCAGCTGGGCCCTATCCAAGGAGCAACCCATCCCCATCCGAGGAGCAGCAACTTCATAATCAGCCAACCCCCATTCAAGGAACAGCAGCCATATGAGCAGCCTCCCCCACCAGCCAGAGGAGGCACCACTGCTGTGAACAGCACTCACCAGAGGACCCGCTGCCAACTGAGAAGCAGCTGCTACCATAACCGCCCAAGGAGCAACCGCAGCCAGAGAAGCCACTGCTACCCAAGGAGCAGCCCCTGGACAGCTCGACATCTAGATCAGTCGGTGAGACCAAAAATGGGTAGACAAAGATAGCCCCCAATGAAAGAAAAGGAGGAATCACCAGAAAAGCTGGTAAGTGAAACAGAGGCATGCAATATGCCAGAAAAAATAATTCAGAGTAAGGGTCATAGAGTTCATAAACCAGATGGAAGAAAAAATCAACACCTTATGTAAGAATCAAGATGAAATGGATGAAAAAATCAACAACTTATGTAAGAATCAAGAAGAAATGAAGAGTGATATAGGTGCAATAAAAAACATTGGAAAGTTTCAACAGTAGACTAGGAGAAGCAGAGGACCAAACTAGTGAAATAGAAGACCGGGAAGCAAAATACAGCCAAACTGAATTGCAACTGGAGAAAAAAAATTAAAAGACAGGAGGAGAGCCTAAGGGAGATATGGGACAATATGAAACGAAACAACATATGAATAAAAGGGGTGCCAGAACAACAGCAAGAGGAACAAGGGTTAGAAGAACTATTTGAAGAAATAATGTCAGAAAACTTCTCTGATGTGGCAAAGAAAAGAGTCACATAAGCACAGAGAGTCCCAAACAGGATGAACCTGAAAACACCCACACCAAGACACATCATAATTATGATGGCAAATATTCAGGACAAAGAGAGAATCTTAAAGGCTGCAAGAGAGAGACAGAAAGTTACATACAAGGGAGCTCCCATTAGATTATCAAATGATTTCTCAACAGACACACATCAAGCCAGAAAAGAATGGAAGGAAATTTACAAAGTGATGCAAACCAAGGGATTGAATCCAAGAATACTCTATCCAGCAAGGTTATCATTAAAAATTGAAGGGGAAATAAGGAGCTTCACAGACCAAAAAATGCTAAGGAAGTTTATCACTACCAAGCCAGCAATGCAAGAAATGCTAAAGGGACTAGTGTAAAAAAAATAAATAAAAAGGTAAGAAGGAACACAGACACAAAAAATAAAAATGGCTACAAATAAGTTCCTTTCAATAATAACTTTAAACATAAACGGACTAAATGCTCCAATCAAAAGACATCGAGTGGCTGAATGGATAAAAAAAAATACGACCCATATATATGCTGTCTACAAGAGACCCACCTCAGAAAAAGGGACTCATAAAGACTGAAAGTGAAGTGATGGAAAAACATCTTTCAGGCAAATGGAAATGAAAGAAAAGCTGGGGTAGCAATACTTATTTCTGACAAAATAGACCTCAAAGTAAAGGCCATAACAAGAGATAAGGAAGGCCACTTCATAATAATAAAGGGATCGATACAACAAGAGGATAAAACCTTGATAAACATATATGCACCCAATGCAGGAGCACCCAAATACATAAAAAAACTCCTGGAAGATATCAAGGGAGTGATTGACAACAATACAATCATAGTAGGGGACTTTAATACACCATTGACATCACTGGATAAATCCTCTAGACAAAAAAATCAGCAATTCTAAATGACTCACTAGATCAGATGGACCTAATTGACATCTTCAGAACATTTCACCCCAAAGCCATGGAATATATGTTCTTCTCAAGTGCACATGGGACATTTTCAAAAATAGACCACATATTGGGTCACAAACAAAGTCTCCCTAAATTAAAAAAGATTGAAATCATATCAAGCATTTTCTCAGACCACAGTGGCATAATATTAGAAATAAACTACAATAAAAATATTCCAAAAAATTTGAACACTTGGAAGCTCAATAGCATGCTATTAAACAATGATTGGGTTATCAATGAGATCAAAGAAGAAATTAAAAACATCCTGGAGACTAATGACAATAAAAACACAACGATGCAAATACTATGGGACACAATGAAAGCAGTCCTGAGAGAGACGTTTATAGCTCTACAGGCCTACCTCAAAAAACAAGAAAAAGCGGTAATAAATCATCTAACTCAACAACTCAAAGACTTAGAAAGAGAGCAACAAAAAAAGCCCACAGTGAGCAGAAGGAAGGAAATAATAAAGATCAGAGCAGAAATGAATGACATAGAGACCAAAAAAACAATACAACAAATAAATGAAACCAAGAGCTGGTTGTTTGAAATTATAAACAAGATTGATGAACCTCTAGCCAGGCTCACCAAGAAGCAAAGAGAGAGGATCCAAATAAACAAAATCAGAAATGAAAGAGGAGAAATAACAACAGACCCCACAGAAATACAAAGGATTGTTTAAAAACACTATGAACAGCTCTATTCCAACAAACTGGACAACCTGGAGGAAATGGACATATTCCTAGAAAAATATAACCTTCCAAAAATCAATCAGGAAGAATCTAAACATCTCCATAGGCCAATAACTATGGAAGAAATGGAAACAGTCATCAAAAAGCTTCCAGCAAACAAAAGCCTGGGGCCAGATGACTTCACAGAGAGTTTTACCAAACATTCAAGGAAGAACTAAAACCTATCCTCCTCAGACTATTCCAGAAAATTCAAGAGGAAGGAACACTTCCAAGCTCCTTCTATGAAGCCAGCATCACCCTAATACCAAAACCAGATAAAGGTAACACAATGAAAGAGAATTACAGGCCAATATCCCTCATGAACATAGATGCCAAAACCCTCAACAAAACTCTAGCAAATCAGATCCAGCAGTACATCAGAAAGATCATACACCATGACTAAGTAGGATTTATCCCAGGGATGCAAGGATGGTACTATATCTGCAAATCAATAAATGTGATACATCACATAAACAAATTGAGAGATAAAAACCACATAGTCATATCAATTGATGCAGAAAAAGCATTTGACAAAATCCAACAAACTTTCTTGATAAAAAACTCTCAGCAAGGTGGGAATAGAAGGATCATACCTCAACATAATAAAAGCCATATATGACAAACCCACAGCCAATATCATACTCAATGGGCAAGAACTGAAACCATTTCCCCTAAGAACAGGAACAAGACAGGGATGCCCACTCTCACTACTTCTGTTCAACATAGTGCTGGAAGTAATAGCATTGCAATCAGACAAGAAGAAGAAATAAAAGGCTTCCAAACTGGAAAAAAGAAGTAAAACTGTCCTTATTTGCAGATGACATGATAATGTATATAGAAAACCCTAAGTACTCCATCAAAAAATTATTAGACTTAATAAATGAATTCAGCAATGTAGCAGGATACAAAATTAATGCCAAGAAATCTATGGCATTTCTAAAGACCAATAATGAACTTACAGAAAGAGAGACTAAAAAAGCAATCCCATTTACCATCGCACCAAAAAAATTAAGATACCTAGGAATAAACTTAACTAAGGAGGTAAAAGACCTATACAAAAAATTAATATACCTAGGAATAAACTTAACTAAGGAGGTAAAAGACCTATATGTGGAAAACTACACGACACTGAAAAAAGACATAGAAGAAGACATAAACAGATGGAAGAACATACCATGTTCATGGATTGGTAGAATCAACATCATCAAAATGTCCATACTACCCAAAGCAATCTATAAATTGAATGCACTTCCCATTAAAATACCAACGGCGTATTTCACAGTCCTAGAAAGAACTCTCCAAAAATTCATCTGGAATAAAAATAGACCCGGAATAGCCACAGCAATCCTGAGAAAGAAGAACAAAGTAGGTGGGATCTCAATACCAGATATCAAGCTGTATTACAAAGCCACTATTCTCAAAACTGCCTGCTACTGGCACAAGAACAGACATATAGATCAATGGAATAGAATAGAGAACCCAGAAATCGACCCAAATCACTATGCTCAATTAATATTTGACAAAGGAGGCATGAACTTCCAATGGAGTCAAGACAGTCTCTTCAATAAATGGTGTTGGGAAAATTGGACAGATACATGCAAAAAATGAAACTAGACCACCAACTTACACCATACACAAAAATAAACTCAAAATGGATCAAGGACTTAAACATACGATGGGAAACCATAAAAATAGTAGAGGAATCCATAGGCAGAAAAATTTCTAAAATATGCCAAAGCAATTTCTTCACTGATATTGCTCCTAGGGCAATGGAAACTAAAGAGAAAATAAACAAATGGGACTACATCAAAATAAAAAGCTTTTGCACAGCAAAGGAAACCATCAATAAAACAACAAGAAAGCCCACTGCATGGGAGAACATATTTGCCAATGATATCAATGATAAGGGTTTAATCTCCAACATTTACAGGGAACTCATGCAGCTTAACAAAAAGAAGATAAACAACCCAATCAAAAAATGGGCAACTGATCTAAATAGACACTTTTTGAAAGAAGACAGAAGGAAGGCCAAGAGACATATGAAAACATGCTCCAAGTCACTAATCATCAGAGAGATGCAAATCAAAACAACAATGCAGTACCATCTCACACCTGTCAGAATGGCTATTATCAACAAATCAACAAATGACAAGTGCTGGTGAGGATGCGGAGAAAAAGGAACCCCCGTGCACTGCTGGTGGGAATGCAGACTGGGGCAGCCACTGGATAACAGTATGGAGTTTCTTCAAAAAACTAAAAATGGAACTCCCATTGACCCAGTGATTCCACTTCTATGAATATATCCCAAGAAACTAGAAACACGATCAGAAAGGATATATGCACCCCTATGTTCATAGCAGCACAATTCACCATAGCTAAGATTTGGAAACAGCCTAAGTGCCCATCAGCAGATGAGTGGATTAAAAAACTGTGGTACATCTACACAATGGAAGACTACGCTGTGGTAAAAAAGAAGGAGTTCTTACCATTTGCAACAACACGCATGGAGATGGAGAGCATTATGTTAAGTGAAATAAGCCAGGCAGAGAAAGATAAATATCACATGATCTCACTCATTTGTGGAATATAATGAACAACATAAACTGATGAACAAAAATAGATTCAGAGACAGAGAAACATCAATCAGAATGACAAACCTCCGGGAAGGTAGGGGACAGTGGGGGTAAGGGAGAGAGATCAACCGAAGGACTTATATGCATGCATATTAGCCTAATCAATGGACACAGACAACAGGGGGGTGGGGGCATGAATGGGAGGTGGGGGTAATGGGGGAATAAGGACACATTTGTAATACCTTAATCAATAAAGAACTTTTTAAAAAATTAGCAAATCGCATCCAGCAATATATTAAAAAGATTATGCAAGGCTGGTACAATATTCGCAAATCAATAAATGTGATAAATCTTGTAAACAAATTGAAAGGCAAAAATCACATTATCACAGCAATAGACACAGAAAAAGCATTTGACAAAATCCAACATCCATTTTTGATAAAACTCTCAGCAAAGTGGGAATAGGGGGAGCACATCTCAACATGATATAGGCCATATATGAAAAACCTACAGCCAACATCATATTCAATGGGCAAAAACTAAAAGCATTCCCACTAAGAACATGAACAAGATGAAGCAATGAAGCATAGTAACATTCATCTTGGGTAAAAACTGCTGATTGAATTTTAACCCTGCTATTCTGGCTTCTGTACATACCTGCTTGCTTAAACAATAGGGTAGTTACCTCAGTTTACAGATTGAGACCTGGAAGCTCACATAAATCACCCCAGTATGTTGCCAGCCCACATCACAAAGGTTATTCTTCTGTGCCTGAGGACCAGAACCACAAAATTGCTTTCCTTGACTCAGTGGGTCCGGGAATACTTTCCAATGACTCAGTGGCTGCAGGAACTGAAACTATAGATAACCTTTAGAGATTATTAACTTTGCTCAATTTTGCTTCTTTAAAACTGCTTTTGCAAGATAATTCCACATTCCAATGTCTAGCAGGATGTGTTTTATGCCTTTATAAGCTAGCTACTGCTCTCACTCAGGAGCTACGAGATTTGGAGAGGTAATGCCCTCTCGTAGCTGCTGGCTTTTGAATAAATGACTCCTTAATTCGACTTCTTGATTGGAGCGTTCTTTGTGCAATTCGTGGGGTACACTACAACAAAGACAGGGATGTCCACTTTCACCACTCTTATTCAACACAGTACTAGAAGTCCTAGCCACAGCGATCAGACAAGATGAAGAAATAAAAGTCAACCAAATTAGAAAGAAGGAATAAAACTCTCATTATTCACAGATGACATGATATTGTACATAGAAATCCCTAAAGACTCCACCAAAAAACTATAGATTTAATAAATAAATTTGGCAATGTAGCATGATACAAAATCAACATCCAAAAATCGATGGCTTTTTTTATACCAATAATGAATTTTCAGAAAGAGAAACTAAACAAGCAATCCCATTTACCATTGCAACCAAAAAAATTTAAAATACTTGGGAATAAACTTAACCAAGAAGACAAAAGACCTGTACTCAGAAAACTACAGAACGTTGAAAAAAAGAGATAGAAGAAGATATAAACAAGTGGAAGACTATACCGTGTTCATAGATTGGTAGAATCAACATCATTAAAATTTCCATACTACCCAAGGCAATCTACAGATTCAATGCTATCCCTATTAAAATACCAAAAACATATTTCACAGATCTACAACAACTACTCCAAAATTCTATATGGAACCAAAAAAGACCCCCAAATAGCCACAGCAATATTGAGAAAGAACAAAGTTGAAGGAATCACCATACCAGATTTCAAGTTATACCACAAAACCACTGTAATCAAGAACAGGCACAAGAATAGGCATATAGATCAATGAAACAGAACAGAGACCTCAGAAATTGATCCAAGCCATTATGCTTAATTAATATTTCTTTTTTTAATTAATATTTGACAAAGGAGGCAAGAGCATACAATGGAGTCAAGACTGTCTCTTCAATAAATGGTGTTGGGAAAATTGGACAGATCCATGAAAAAAAAAATGAGCCGAGACCACCAACTTACACCATACACAAGAATAAACTCAAAATGGATAAAAGACTTAAACATAAGTCGTGAAACGATAAAAATCCTAGAAGAAACCAGAGGCACCAAAAATCTCAGACATCTCTCATAGTAATATGTTTGTGAATATATCTCCTAGGGCAGTGGTCGGCTAACTCATTAGTCAACAGAGCCAAATATCAACAATACAACGATTGAAATTTCTTTTGAGAGCCGAATTTTTTAAACTTAAACTTCTTCTAATGCCACTTCTTTAAAATAGACTTGCCCAGGCCGTGGTATTTTGTGGAAGAGCCACACTCAAGGAGCCAAAGAGCCGCAGAGTATCATCCTAAGTGAAATAAGTCAGAGAAAGACAAGTATCACATGATCTCACTCATATGTTGAATCTAAGTAACAAAATAAACTGATGAACAGAGTGGATCCAGAGACATGGAAGCGTGGAACAGAGTGAGGAATCTGAGAGGGAAGGCAGGGGAGGATGGGAATAATCAACCAAGAACCTTGTATGCATATATGCATGGGCCATGGCCACAGACAATGGAGTGGTGAGGGTCTGGAGTCGGAGGGAGTGAGCGGGGAGGGGGGGGGGGCTGGAGGTAGTCAATGAGGGAAAAAGGGGGACATATGTAATACTTTTAATAATAAAGAATTATTTTTTTAAAGGAGCTACTATCTGGCAAAAATCCTAATGTGATTGAAAAAAAAGAAAGATACTTTTTTTTTTTAAAGAACTGAAAAAATGTTTACGTATATTAGAGCAATTAAAAGAGGTCTGAACCCATTACTAAGAAATTACTGAATTCTTCTGGATCAAATTAGAGGCAAAAAAATACATGTTTGAATTGTAACTATTATAATTATTTCTATAGTAATTCAGACAGTTATGTTCTTAAAAATATGTAGGGCTTATTTTATTTTATTTTGAATTTTAGAGGACATTTATTAAAGCTGAGGACAGTGAAATAAGAAAGGGCCTAGGAAAACAGGAGAGGGATTAGGGGGGAAATGAGCCTAGGCTTGGCTACTTTGCCTCATGAAGAAGTCAGAGAGCCGAACCTGGGTGGCTCAATGGTTGAGCATTGACCTATGAATCAGGAGGTCATCATTGGATTCCCGGTCAGGGCACATGCCTGGGTTGCAGGTTCTATCCCCCGTAGGATGCAGCCAATCAATAATTCTCTCTCACCATTGATGTATCTATCTCTCTCTCCCTCTCCTTTCCCCTCTGAAATATATATATATGAAGAAATCAGAGAAAAGGGGGTCTTGGGGACAGGTTCAGGGGGTTTGCCCAGGACTAACTGCCACTGTCCATTGCTGCTCTGTTTGCAAGTCTCCTGGGTCCCTTAGAGTTTAGGAGATGCATGCCTGTGGGGGGAAAGGAGGGGGAGTGGGCAGGAAAAAGGCACTGGCATGCTCCCAGGAGGGAGAGCACACATGCAGGGCTTATTTTATTTTATTTTTTTTTTAATTTTTATTGTTGAAAGTATTACATATGTCCCCCTTTCTCCCCCATTATCCCCCTCCAGTCTGCCTCTGGTTTCCATGCAGGACTTATTTTAAAAGTAATATATAAACAAGGTAATGATCCTTAAATGTACTTTTCTATTTCATTTTTTTTTACATTTAAAAACATTTTTTTTCTCAAGTATTTACTGGCTTAGTTTTGTAGTTTTCTAATTTTAATTTTTAAAAATTTGGTAAAATATACGTAAGTTTACCATTTTAACCATATTTAAGAATACAATTCAGTAACATAAGTGCATTCAACAATGTTGTGCAGTTTTATAGTTTTGAATAAATTCAAATTTAAACATAGTTTCTACAAGATTAAAAAGTTAAGCACAAGTATACATAATGCTTCCATGATTATATTTTTAAATATAACATACATAGCTTCTGTTGTATCGTAAATCAGCAAATGAGACACAAGGTGCCTTAATGAGTCAATTAATTAGGAGTCACTTATTGTGTGGCCCATAGGGAGGTGTTGTTTCCAAATCTCTGAGCACCACATACAGGAACTCTCCTGTATTGATACTTTTCGAGCCTCTTTGTTTGCAGATATTGCAAAGGGCTCTATATGAGTTATTGTTTCAGACAGTTGTAACCTTGAATACATAATGAGTTTGTACTTGGCATGAGAATATGGGAATTGTTATCAGTATTAGTCTATTTTAGTCTATTACATTGGATGGCTAGATTGCAAGGTCAGACACTTAAGTTTATGTTTTTCTATTATTTGAACTAAAAACAAAGTCATTTTACAGAATAACAGACTGTCATAAAGTGACAGAGTTTATAATGACAGAATTTACAGGACTAGGGACTATATAACAATAGCAGAGAGTTTCAAACAGCAGTTTTTTATAAAAGACTAGAGGCC
Organism: Corynorhinus townsendii; assembly: GCA_026230045.1. Classification (NCBI taxonomy): domain Eukaryota; kingdom Metazoa; phylum Chordata; class Mammalia; order Chiroptera; family Vespertilionidae; genus Corynorhinus; species Corynorhinus townsendii. The sequence goes on from JAPDVU010000008.1 coordinate 72,435,503, forward strand.
CGGTGCATGAAATTCGTGCATGGGGGGAGGGGTGTGTGCCCCTCAACCCAGCCTGCACCCTCTCCAATCTGGGACCCCTCGAGGGATATCCGACTGCCCGTAGGATCGGACCTAAACGGGCAGTCGGACATCCCTCTCACAATCCAGGACTGCTGGCTCCCAACTGCTTGCCTGCCTGCCTTCCTGATTGCCCTTAACCGCTTCTGCCTGCCAGCCTGATCACCCCCTAACTACTCCCCTGCCAGCCTGATTGATGCCTAACTGCTCCCCTGCCAGCCTGTTTGCCCCTAACTGCCCTCCCCTGCAGGCCTGGTCACCCCTAACTGCCTTCCCCTGCAGGCCTGTTCACCCACAACTGCTCTCCCCTGCAGGCCTGGGTCCCCCCCAACTGCCCTTCCCTGCAGGCCCGGTTGCCCCTAACTTCCCTTCTCTTCCGGCCTGGTCACCCCTAACTGCCCTCCCCTTCAAGCTTGATCGCTCCCTTTGCTGCAGGCTTGATCACTCCCAACTTCCCTCCCTTGTAGGCCTGGTCCATCCCAACAGCCCTCCCCTGCTGGCCATCTTGTGGTGGCCATCTTGTGTCCACATGGGGGCAGCCATCTGGTGTGTTGGAGTGATGGTCAACCTGCATATTACTCTTTTATTAGATAGGATAGAGGCCTGGTGCATGGGTGGGGCCAGCTGGTTTGCCCTGAAGGATGTCCTGGATCAGGGTGGGGGTTCCCTTGGGGCATGGGGCGGCCTGGGTGAGGGGCCTGTGGTGGTTTGCAGGCCAGCCACGCCCCCCCGGTGACCCAAGCAGAGGCCCTGGTATCTGGGATTTACTTATCTTCTATAATTGAAACTTTGTAGCCTTGATTGGAGGCCTGGGCTGGCCAGGGTGTGCGGAAAGCTTGGCTTCCTCCATTGCCGGGGAAACCCAAGCCTCCTGCTCACTCCGTGGCTGCAGCCATTTTGGTTGGGTTAATTTGCATACTTCCTCCTGATTGGCTGGTGGGCGTGGCTTGTGGGTGTAGCGGAGTGATGGTTAATTTGCATCTTACTCTTTTATTGGATAGGATGGAGGTTACTATGCTTCACTGTACACTAATGCAGTGGTTGGCAAACTGTGGCTCGCGAGCCACATGCAGCTCTTTGGGCCCTTGAGTGTGGCTCTTCCACAAAATACCACATGCGGGCGCACATGCACAGTGCAACTGAAACTTTGTGGCCCATGTGCAGAAGTCAGTTTTCGGCTCAAAAGAAATTTCAATCGTTGTACTGTTGATATTTGGCTCTGTTGTGCTAATGCATCAAGGTAACTACATGGAAAGGAACTAAAGCTCACCCTTCCTGCTTATTATGACTGTGAGAATGATTTTTTAAAAATCAGGAAGCTCAGTGAATCACTGAATTAGCCTACAGGGAATTTCTTCAGCACAAATGTTATCATATAGGGAATTTTTTCTTCCAGTGTTTTTCCCCCACAAATCATCTTTCTTACAAACTAATTGTATTACATGCAGGAGCACAGGAAGGAAATAGCAGAGCTGGGCAATTTCTGAACAAGAGTATTTGACATTGCAACAATCGTTGACAAACTAAAGCATTGCCAAAGTGTGAGATATTTAGATTTCAAGCAACTCAAACTTGCTTTAGATGTGCAATATTTGTATCATTTAAGGTTATCTGAAAATTCATTTAAGAGGTCACCGGTTTTCACTTAAAAATTGTTTTAGAGTTAACCAGCTAAAGAGCTTCCATTCAAAAGTAGCATTGGACTGCGGTCGTGTGTCACTTATTCTTTGATCCTGGGCAAGACCTGTCAAATGACTGGAAAGACCAGTTTTCTTATTTGCAAATGAATAAATTAATTAAATAGAAAAGATTTCACTGTGTTTCTCCAACATCTTTAAAATCCTGGTTGAAGTGACCGGAATTTATAACATATTGAGTCCAATTTCGCAGAAAATCACTTTGGTTTCCCTCCTAAAATCCTTTGCCTGAAAGCCACTTACTTGAGGGCTTCTAACAGTTCCAACCACCGTGCTCAAGTTCTACGGTTTGGGTTCAGAACTCGCGGGTGGAGGAAACAGAAGAGCGAGGGGCGTAGGCGGGGCCCCGGAGGCGGGGCTAAGAGGAGAGACGGAAGGGAACTAGAATGCGTCATTTCCGTCCGCGCAGTTACCGAGGCCAGAAGCCGAGCCCAGGCCAGCGGCGATTGGCAGGTGAAGGGGATGGTGTCCCCTCCCTCTCAGCGGTGCCACTCCCCTTTTGCAGACAGGTTTCACCTTTGTCTCGGATCCCTAAAGGCCCAGAGCTGTTGGGGCCCATGCTCTGTCCCCCGCTGGAGATGTTTCATTTCTCTGTAGCGCCCACTAGGCCTCCAGCCTCCTCGTCCACGATCCACCCCTCCCTGTCCCTCTGAGGCGCTGCGGTGACAGAGCTCCCCGCCCGCCCGCCCGCCCGCGCGCGCGCTCGCAGCTCCGCAGCCCCGCGCCTCTGCAGCCATGCTGCGCTGTCCACCTTCGGGCCGAGGGGGAAACACTCGCTAACCAACCTCACGTGTTTCCTGGACTTTTTCCCTGTTCGACCCCTGAAATGGTTTTTCGCTTTTCCATTTAGTTATTTAGAGATGGAAAAGGGAAAGGCGTTTTTAAGGAGTAGTTTAGTAGATGTTTTCCTTCATCTGCCGTTGGTATAGGATCACAGGAAAAAAGGAAAAGCGAAACTACAAAACCGGTAAAAATCACGAAACTTTATTCAATAAAACAGTAGGAGAAACAAAATGGGAAGTATAGGTTCTAATCCCAGTATGTGAATGTTAATACTATTTTCCAGCTTTCTAAAGTAAATGGAACGGAGAATCTAGAGATTTATCTTTAGGCTTTTACTCTCGTGAAGCTTGAAGAGGTCAGCGGGGCCAGGTATGTTATAAAAGTTATTGATTTGGGATAGAGGAAAATAATTTATCTCAGAATCTGCAAGTAAAATCTTTTATTACCTGAACAGTAGTTTGACAGTACTTTTTAGTATCTTAGGATTTATGAAGTGGTCTCACATTAGTTAATTTCTTTGGATCCTCCTGATAACCTTATGACATCGGTATTGTTTTTTGTGTGTGTTTTTTAAGAGAAATCCTCTGATTTTATTTTTTTATATTTTTTAAATATATTTTATTGATTTTTTGCAGAGAGAAAGGGAGAGGGATAGAGTTAGAAACATCGATCAGCTGCCTCCTGCACGCCCCCTACTGGGGATGTGCCCGCAACCCAGGTACATGCCCTTGACCGCAATTGAACCTGGGACCTTTCAGTCCTCAGGCCAACGCTCCATCCCCTGAGCCAAACCGGTTTCGGTGGTATTGTTTTTTTTAATCTAAGGCCATCAACTGTCCTTACTCCCCTTTTTATCCCTGGACCTTGTCCTCTGAAACCTACTCAAAGACTTTTACCCTTAAATTTATCTCTCTTTCACACTTAATTTCTCTCACACTACTGGATCATACCCAATAACATCTTAACATGTGTTATTATCTCCCATATTAAAAAAAATCATCCCTTGAGTCCTGGCCAGGTGCTCAGTGATTAGAACATCGGCCTGCAGGTTTGATCAAGGGCACAGACCTCAGATGCAAGCTCTATCCCTCCTCCCTCTGGTCTGGTGGCGAGGGAGGCAACAAATGGATGTCTCTCTCTCACATCCCGTTTGTCTGTCTTTTTACCCCTTCTTTCCTCCCTCATCTCTCTCTAAGTAAAATCAATGGAAAAAATATCCTCACGTAAGGATTTAAAAAAAAATAATAATCCCTTGAATTCATTCCCACCAACTAGCCGTCACCCCATATCTCTGCTCCCTCCAAAGAATCATTACTATCCTCAGCTTTCTCACTGCCTCAACACACCCCAGGCTTTCTTCCTTGCTGCTCCACTGAAAGGTCAGCAACAAGTTTATCTAGACAAATCTAATTTATTCTCAGTTTACTTGACCCTCCAGCAGCTTTTGACACAACTGAGCTCTTTTTCTTGAAATATATAAAATTTAATTATTAGTAATGTGAGTGACTTATTTCTGAATCAGAAATTTTTGAATACTGAAAGATATTTCATCAATATTTTGTGCTATTCATAATGTCATGGTGACATGCAAGTTAGTGTGCATTAACATTTTCACCACTATTTTCTTAAATTTAGACAATCAACAAAACAGTAAATCGAGCCCTGGTTTGTGGTGTTGGTCAATTCCTGTGATGTAAATATTCCTACCCTGGCCAATTTCAAGCTAGGACCATGGCCTCAGCAATTGGGAAGAGATGTGCAGCAGTGCACTGTCATAGTGTTTCCACCAGGCAGATACCAGGAGATACTATGCAGAGACCAAGTAATACTTAACTGTGGGTGCTTTTGCTCTCCAGAGGACTTTTGGCACTGTCTGGAGATACTTTTGTTTGGTTGTCACATCTGTGTTACTGGCATCCGGTGGGCAGAGGCCAGAGATTCTGCTGAACTTCCTACCACACATAGGACAACTCCCATAACAAAGAATCCAGCTCAAACTACCATTAGTGCCATTGTTGAGCAACCTTGCAATAAACATCAATAACCTCAAGAAAATAAGTATAAGTAAAATATAGTGATGGGGAGGAAAAAACGTTTCCTCTACTCTCTTAGGTCCTGTGATTGGAACCTGAAAATTAAACTGACAAAAGAGAGACTCAGAAGAAAGGGCATAAAAATTTTATTTGATGTTAATATTTCAATTTTACATGCACACAGAAAAGGAAGTGAAAATCCAAAGAGGCTGTTAGTATTGTATACCACGTTAACAAATGGAGATAAGTTTGTGAAATGATAAGACCTAGGAAGAGAAGTTTGGGAATAAACTAATAGAAGAAAAGGGTTGGAGCCTCCTGATCACCTTATAAGGTTTGTTTATGCAGACCCACCTTTGTGCCATTGACGGTTATTTTCTTCCTCCTGGTATGGGAAAGGAAAAGGGCAACACCTTCACAAAGGGAAATTACCTCCTTCTTTCAGGCAGCTAAACTCAGGGTAGAGAGCTTTTATTATATCTGCTGTTTCTCAGTTGTCTTCAGCTCAAATAATCCTTATGCCAATGTAGATATTTTGGGGTAGAATATTCTGATCCCCTTCGTTAGTAAAATAATTAGTAAGTTAGGAGTTTTGAGTATTTATTACCTTTATTTAATTTAATTGTAAGTTCAACTTAATTTCAGTGATTGTGCTTAGCTGGGCTGGTGTGGCTCAGAGTTTGAGCATGGACCTATGAACCAGGAGATCATGGGATCAGTTCCTGGTCAGAGCACAAGCCCCAGTTGCGGGCTCAATCCCCAGTGGGGGGTGTGCAGGAGGCAACTGATCAATGATTCTGTCTTATTATTGATGTTTCTATCTTGCTCTCCCTCTGCCTTCCTCTGAAATAAATAAAAATATTTTTTAAATAATAATGACTGTGTTTAAAAACCAGCTCACAAAATTTTTGAAATTGAAAATTTGATTCTACTGAGCCAGTGCAAGCCCACTCCAGTTCACCACCCAAACCATGTGAGTCAATTTCCCATAAAATTGTAGTCTGGCTCCTGCCTAGGTTTTTGTTTTTTGTTTTTTAACCTTATATTCCACTCCTCTGCCTCTTCTCTAAGCTCCAATGGCAATTTTCTTTCTTTCAGCCACTTGAAGACACCAAGCTTCTTATCTGGAGACATTTTTATCTTCTGCTCCCTGTGCCTGGAAACCTATCACTTTCCTATTATTGCCTGTTTGCATCATAAAAAGTAATGTCTCCTCATGGAGAGACCTCCACTGACTACTTGTGCTAAAATACCCCTGTCATTCTTTATCCCACTACTCTATTTTTTCTTCTTTATTGCACATGCACTTCTTTTGTTTTTTACTTCCATATTTTAAATACCATGTTATTCTACTTATTCTTGATTTCTTTTAGATTAGCTATTTCTGGTAACTTCCTACAATGTGAAATGAAAATTAGCTCTCATACAAAACCACGACAGCACGCACGCACACACACACACACACACACACACACACACACACACACACACACATACATTCATCCTCTACCCTCATCTTCCTAATTTTTTTTTACTCTCACTCGGGGATGTTTTTATTGATTTTTAGAGTTACAAGGGTATCAGGTATTGGTGTACAGATTCCAGTTTCTAGAAAGTTAAGCAGATACTATTGATATTACACTAAACCAGATAAATGTAACTCCTGGGCCATAATCCCAAGTCTACACTTTAGAGCAATTTTCAATGGTGAAAATAATTTTAAAAATTATTTTCAATCTGTTACAGACATTTTGTAAAATAAAATAAACATGAATTACTAGAGCCCTGGCTGGTGTGGTTCAGTTGGTTGGTTGTCATTCACCAAAAGGTTGCGGGTTTGATTCCTAGTCAGGGCACAAGCCTGGATTGTAGGCTCCATCCCTGGTGGGGAGGGTGCAGGAGGCAGATGATTGTGTCAACCTCACATCCATCTTTCTCTCTCCCTCCCTCTCCCTTCCTCTTTCCCTAAAAATCAAATTTTAAAAAAAATTTTTTAAAAAGGAATTTGCTAGAGAAAGAAAAAAAATAAAGATATACAAACTATAAGCCCACTGATCACATGTTTGTGTGCCACAGCACTGTCAAATTGCTGTAAAAGTTTCTAACTACTGTCAATGTCTTTATCAGGAAACATGCAGTTCAGAAACTGGCATACCACACTCAAAGCAGCACAATTTGAAAGATCTACCTGCAAACTATCCACCCCACCCTTTATGCCCTATCCCATCTCTCTTCTCAGGTCAAGCCTACCATGAATTGTTCTCTTGTTAGTGATGAACTAATTTGAAAAAAATTCTTAATATTATTCAAGTAGTACATGTTTATTAGATAAGTAATAAAAAATAAACATTTAAAATTTCTCCTTAATTCTTTCACCACTGTTAACATTGATATTCATACTCATACACATATAGTTATACACACATGCATATTTGAATAGGGGAGGGAGAACTAACACAAATAGCTTATTAGAGATAGCTCTCTAACAAACTTTTCTTTAAAAATTATACATTATGATATGGAACATTTTCCATGTCAATGTGTATATTTACAGCATCACTTTTAGCATTCTCACAGGATTCTATTGTATGAATGCATCATTTATTTAATATCTCCTATTTAGTCAGCAAGCAAATATTATTTATAGATCACCTATTCTTTGCTAGAAATAGAGCGGATAGCAATAAGCAAGAAAAAAGTCTGCCTTAAGGGAACTTACATTGTAGTGGGATGAGATAGATAGTAGACATGTTCAACAAATACACATAAAAAGGATACTGATTTGTCAGCATCTGACCACCTTTAGCCTTCATCACATGAGAAGTGGGGAAGCAGGTGTGTGAAATTATTTAAGTCAAAGTGCCCAATAAAACTGATTCAGACATGTTTGCAGAATTAAATGGGATGTTTAAAATTCAGTTCTAAATTTAACATTAAGGATGTATTTGGAAAAATGCAATCTGCATGAACTACCACTAATACTGTCTTGTGCTATCTTTCACACATATAACTTAAATCTCTAAGCATAATAACAGGAATAAAACTCACAATTTAATTATTGCAAAGAATATTAAGTCCTAATGTTTCATTTATGTTTAGTTTTTCAATTTTGTAAAAATCTAGAAATTAAGCACTGTCATAGGATGTTTATAAGTGCAAATTAGTCAACATTTTGAGGACAGTTTATGTCAAAATTTTAATTTACATACTCTTATGAAGTTATATATATCAGAACTACATGCACATGGTGAAAACAAAATTACACACTATAAAAGAGTATCGTATATAATAAAAGGTAATATGCAAATTGACCCTAATGGTGGAACAACTGGAAATGACTGGTCGCTACGAGAGGTGCACTGACCACCAGTCAGTGTGCTCCCACAGGAGGAGCTCCACTCAGCCACAAGTTGGGCTGACAGCTGTGAGCGCAGCAATGGTGGCGGGAACCTCTCCCACCTCTGCAGCAGCACTAAAGATATCTGACTGCGGCTTAGGGGAGCAGGCCTAAGCGGTCAGTTGGACATCCCCTGAGGGCTCCCAGGCTGCCAGAGGGATGTCTGACTGCCAGCCTATGCCCGATTCCCTGGGGAGCAGGCCTAAGCTGGCAGGTGAACATCCCCCAATGGGTCCTGGACTGTGAGAGGGTGCAAGCCGGGCCGAGGGACCCCCTCAAGTGCATGAATTTTCATGCGCTGGGCTTCTAGTATTGGAATAAAATCTTGCATTTATCCCTCAACCCTAATCCCCTTAGTCCCCAGGTCCCTCCCTAGAGACAATCACTATTAGCAGTTTCTGATACCCCTTCCAGAAAAGGTAATGCAAAATATATATGTCATAGCAATTTCACTTCTAAAAATCTAACAAAAACAGTTGCACAGGTATACAAATAGATGTATAAGTTTGTTCACTTTGTAATTGTAACAGCAAATGTAGAAACAATCTGAATGTCCAGTAATAAAGAATAATTAAATTATGGCATATCCATACTTACGAATGCTGTGCAACTATAAAAAGAATGAGTAGGATCTATATGTATTAATTTGGAAAAGTTTCCAACACATATTATTAGGTAAAGAAAGCAGAAAATATGTACAGTTTATCACATTAATGCAAACAAAAAATCCTGTATGATATATGTGTATATTTAATATAACCATATGCATGCATACATATATATTGTTTAAATTTATGTATATGAAGAGCTGGAAGAATCACATCTATTAACAGAAAGATAATCTTTCAAGAAAGGACTGGGCTAGAAGAAATGGAGGTTTTTTTACTCTACAGTTTTATATTGTTAAAATTTTTTCTCTAAGAATGTATTTATGTACTATTTATATAATAATTTTAAAGTAAATAAATCTCAGCAGTAATATGAATAATTTTGAATTTAAAACAGTAGTGAGATGTTAAGTAGGGAATGCTATTTACATATTTTTCTAATGTTTAAATATTACCCTGATTCTATGATTAATTGTGAATACCAAATATCACATTCTGTATGTTGACCAGTGAAAAAGAAAATATAAGTATACAAGGCCAGTGGACAAGAAAATGTAAGAGTAGCCCTAGCCAGTTTTGCTCAGTGGAGAGAGTATTGGCCTGCAGACCAAAGGGTCCCAGGTTTGATTGCGGTCAAGGGCACATACCTCGATTGCAGGCTTGATCCCTGGTCTTAGTCGGGATGCATGCAAGAGGCAACCAATTGATATGTCTCTTTCATCATTGATGTTTCTATCTCCCTCTCTCTTCCTCTCTGAAATCAATTTTAAAAAAAAATTTTTTTTTAAAAGAAAGCAGCAGCCTAGCTGGTTTTGCCTGCGGACTGAAGGGTCCCAGGTTCAATTCCAGTCAAGGGCACATGGCCAGATTGTGGGCTCAATCCCCAGTGGGGGACATGCAGGGAGCAGGCAATCAGTGATTCTATCTCATCACTGATGTTTCTATCTCATTCTCCCTCTCCCTTCCTCTCTGAAATCAATAAAAATATATTTTTTTAAAAAGAAAGCAGAAAATATATAAAAGTAATGAATCTGTATTACAAAGGCCACATTACAAACCAATGGAGCAAAAAGAAATGACAAGATTTGGAGGCAATTGATTAATTAAAAATGAAATAATAAAATTAGAGCTTTATCACGCAAAAAAGAATAATGAATCAAGGTAATCACCATGTTTCAAAATAATTTTTTTCTATTTTTTCCTCACATTTTAAAAAATTTAATTTTTTCCTCTTTCATCCTCAGCCAAGGATATGTTCACTAATTTGAGAGAGAGAGAGAGAGACATCAATCAGTTGCCTCTTCTATGCGCCCTGACTAGGGATCGAACCTGCAGCCTAGGTATGTGACCTGACTGGGAATTGAACTCAACTTTTTGGTGTGCTGGACAACCCTCCAACCAACTGAGCCACCTGGCCAGGGTTTTTCCTCACACTTTAAAATTAATGAACAACATAAACTGATGAACAAAAACAGATCCAGAGACAGAGAAGCATCGATCAGACTGTCAAACCTCAGAGGGAAGGCAGGGGAGGGTGGGGGCAGAGGGGCGAGATCAACCAAAGGACTTGTATGCATGCATATAAGCATAACCAATGGACACAGACACCAGTCGGGTGAGGGCATGAGTGGGGGAGTAGGGGGATATGGGGAGGGGGTAAGGACATATATGTAATACCTTAATCAATAAAGAAAAAATTAAAATTTGATACGATTTTTCAAGTTATGGTACATCTCAAATGGCAAACCTATCTTCTGTATTTACCTCATTTAATAATCGAAACAGTGACAGTGTCCTTAGAAATTATTAAAACTGATTATTACACTATTTACAAAGAAGAATTTTTTTCCCCCTGAAGAATCCTGAAATACACAGATAAACTACACTTTTTCCTTCTCCACCTGCTGGCAGAAAGTGTATATCTTAAAATAGCAAAATTCACTCAGTTTGGACTCTGATAAAGCATCTCAGAATCCTACTGCTACCGTAAATTTAATATATGGCATTCATTCATTCATAATTTTCACTGAGTTCTAGTGACAGTTTCATAATGGAATATATAAAGTAATTTTAAATATACCCATTTTGCTTACTTTTTTTAAGGACTTTAAATGTCTTTGGTACAAGAAGAGGAATTTGCAAAGAGTGATAAAGCTGCCAGAGTTATTCAGAAGGCCTGGAAAAGGTTTCTTGTGAGTTTTTTGTTTGTTTGTTTACAGCTTTGTTGCTAAATAATTTAGATATCATAAGGTTCACCTGTTTAAAGTGTACATTTCAGTAGTTTTTAGTATATTTAGAGTTGCTTTAAGGGCAGATTTTTTTTAAAGTTTCAAAAGGTTAATATTAATTATCTTATTAGCCTCACCAATATTTATGGAGTTCCTGATCTGGGCCAGGCACTTTGATAATAGTTACTATCAATGAAAATATCACTAATTGGCTCATTAGGCTTTCAACCCTAAAAACTTATTTATTGACTGTGGAATCAGGTTTGTGAACAGGTGTTAGGGGTACATTCACTCATTAAATATTAATTGAATAGCTACTCTTGAGGACTTAAAGTTCAATAATACACCATATCTGGGTTAATGTATTAGTTCCTTATCATGCTTTAATATAGGTAGAGCTGGTCTTCTTATCCAGTAAAGAATATTCCAAGTTGATTTACCTGGTTAGGTGAGAGCCAAGAGCTAAAATGACTTCACTCTTCTCTTTCTGATAGCAGCAGCACTCTGCCTGCTTGATAATTTTGTGTGAAGTCATATGGCTCTGTTTCTAGCATAGAAGAACACCTTTTTATCAGTTAATCATGTCTTGCAAAGTAGCTTCCATTTCTTCTTCTATTGCCTCTATCAAAGCCATAAAACCTATTCTGGGGATAACTATTAATTTTCAACACTAAAATACATTTTTTTCTTTAAAATCTATTCCTTTGATGATTTCCATCAGCATACTTATCTAGGCTTAAGCTTTTTTCTCATTTGTAAGTTCTTTTATCTTACATCCAAATCCAAAGAGCCACATGCCATTAAAGCCGACTATATCCACACTTTGTGTGCATTTAGGGGTGGGTGATTTGACCTCTTCTCCAGACCTTCTTGTCACCAATTTTCTAACCATGTTCTTTCCAAATTCCTGACCATCCAGTCAAACCATCAGTCACTGCCCATCTGTAGATCTGTACCTCTGATCATCTTTCCTTCCAGGCACAATCTACAACCATGTATGCTGCTTGAGATTCTGTCCCATGGAAGGATTTATCTTCATGCCTGTCCTTCAGGGCCACCCCTGAGTGAGGCCAATGTTTATATGGAATTTTCTATAGGTCACACTTTGAACTTCACCTCTTGAGGTCTGCTAGGTCTTGACTTTGACCAATAAAATGCAGAACAACTGATGCTGTATGACTTACAAGACAAGGTCTTAAGAAGCCTTGCAACTTCTACTTTTTCTCTCTTTGGTACTTTGAAACTCCATGCTGTGAAAAAACTCAAACTGAAAGTATATGTGGAGATAGAATCCCAGCCAACACAGATGTTCCAACATTCCAAGCAGAAGAACCATATATTTATGTGAGGTCATATTAATCACTCAGCTCCAGGTGATCTGGCAGCTGACTATAGGCACATATGTAAAACCAGCAGAAGTTCCTTGTCAACCCACAGAAAATAGTTGTTGCTTTAAGTTTGGGGTGATTTGATACAGTAATCTACATATTTAGAAGATACTATCCAGATTTTAAACCATCATAATTTTTGATACTCAATTTTGGGTTTTACTTCAAGGAAATTATATCTTCCTTGCAGAAATAATAGTATCTATGTTTATAGTGACTGCACCTTCTTCCACAGGCCGTTGAAATGGGGCTTCAAATTGTCATATTGGCGCTATGGATTTGCTTCAGTTTGAATTTATTTTATTTGACTTAACATAAGCAAACTAAGAGGGGGGCAGTTTACAAAGAGTTATTAGGGGTTTTTGAGGGGATAGGATATGAGGAGTACATTACCAAAGAAACAGTTTTCAAAAATGGAAGAATTTTTTAGGAATTGTTTGACTAAATTTGTGCCAACGTAAAAAATAGACAGGGTTTGTAAATCAGTGGAATTACTTAACAGGAATGAAGAGGATTCTGTAATGATAATAATAGATAATATTTATTGAGTGCTTTCTTGTGCCAAAGGTTGTTCTAAGTACATTACAAATATTAACAGATTCATTTTTCACCAACCTGTAGATAGTTACTATCATTCTCATGTTTTAGATAAGCTGAGGTTAAGCAACTTGTCCAGGGTCACACAACTAGCAACCGTTGAACTAACAGTTGAACCCAGACAATAGTATGCCAGAGTCAATTTTCTTAATCACTAGCTTGTATTTTGTCTTTCTCCTGGATTACTCTGGAGTATACAGAAGTGACCCAACCAAAGTTCTAGACATTTTATTTATAGCTGTTAGTAATAAAATTACAAACTTAAGGCTAAAACTTGTGAGAATAATACCAACATTGCATGGCTTGTCAAAGGAAACCCTGCGTGGGTCATATATCTAAAATCTAGTTTACATATATAAAATCTATTTTATAGTTTTTACTCCTTTTGCCCAGTTTTGACCATAAAATTTTATGTTTGAACCTTTAGAATATTGCTATTTTCCAGTACTTTAAAAGTCTGATTAATATAAGAAGACAAGGGGAACCACGTCAGATAATAAGATGTATTAATCCCAGAGAGGTAAGGACATTATTTATTGATACAGCATTTTCCCTTCTTAAAATCGTGTGGCTACTTTATAAATTCAATGTGATTGTATTTGTTCCTTTTACAAATATTTTTAATGAAGTATTGTACACATCTAAAAAATTCATTATACATAAATGTATAAAGTATAACCATCATACTTCAAACCAGTGCCTTCAGGTGCTCTGCAATTCACTGTCAACTTCCTTTCTTCCAAAAGAATAGTAACCACTATTTTGAATTCTAATATTGTACATTAGTTTTTCGTTTTTAAATTATATATAAATAGAATCCTATAGTATACTTTTGTATCTAGCTTTGTTCATTCAACATTATCTTTGTGTAGCTAAATTTCATTTCGTTAAAAATAATGGAAATACTCTGTTTTATTAATATATTGCTATTGACATTTGGATTTTTTTTCAAATTGAGACTATTATAAAGATTGCTTCTGAGAATATTCTTATTTATGTCTCCTGGTGCACATATGCATGAATTTCTTTGATTTCTACTCCACCTGGAAATAGAATTGCTGGGTAACAAGATATGCCAAACTGTTTTCCAAAGTTATTGTACTAATTTATATTCACTATCAGAGGTCTTTTGGAATTCTTGGTGCTCTACACCCTCACCAGCACTTAATATTGTCAGTTTTTAAATTTGTATTTCCCTGATTACTAATTAAGTTGAGCATCTTTTTGAGGAGTTCAGCTCCTGGTTAAAATCCTATGTGACTCTTCAAGCCTGATTCCAGGCAGTTACAAAGGCTAACTGGCATCTCAGGGGAAAGAATCCATACTTGGCACACAGCCAAAGTATTTTAGCCTCTGAAGGGAGATGCACTAAAGGACTCAGGCCCCCTGGTGGACACACCCTATTGGAAAACACCTTGCCCTGAGGCCACTTAAGAGAATAAAAATAATTAGCTGCCAGGCAGAAGCAACTGCCCCACTCTGTTGAAAAACTCTTGCCACACCTGAGGATGATTGCCTGGGGGGCAATTCAAGTCAGAATCTTATCAGTCTGTAGGCAGAGGCAGTCTCTGGAGACTTTTGAGTCTTTGACTGATCTAATTAGTCAGAAACAGCCTTTAACACTCCTGCACTAGAGATTGAGAGGTGTAGAGGATCTACCTAATACATAGTCAAAACCCAAACAGAAAGCCAAAATGAGGAGACAAAGAAACAACCCCCAAATGAAAGAACCAGAGAATTCTCCAGAAGCAGAGATAAATGAAGCAAAGATAAGAAATTTATCTGAAAAAAGTTCAGAGTAATGAGAGTAAAGGTGCTCAACAGCATGAAAAAAAAAATCTATATATATAAAACCCTAATATGCAAATATACCTAATGGTGGAACAACTGAACAACTGGTAGCTATGATGTGCGCTGACCACCAGGGGGCACGTGTGGACCATGCCGGGTAGCGGCAGAGCATGAAACATGGTGGGCATCAGCCATGGCAGGATGGTGGAGCAGGTGAGCGGGGGCGCCAGACCAAGGCAGGCACTGGTGCTGTCATCAGGGCTAGCCTCTGGTGGTTACTGAAAATTCTTTGCTCCCATGTACCACAGTCCCGCCAGGCTCTTGCACTTGCTGCTGGCAGTAGGCCCACTCGCACCCACAGCTGACACTGGCCCAAATCACTCCACGCCAGTGACTGGGGACTGGAGCCCACAGTGGGAGGAGGCAGGTGGAGGCACGGAGGATGGGCCAAGACCTTCCCCTGTGCCCACTGCAACTTCGTGGCTCACAGTTCCTTTAAAGGTACACAGATTCGTTCACTGGGCCCCTAGTAGTAATTATAAAAAAAAAAGAAAAGTCTGAGATAAAGAATGACATGAAACAAAGAACTCATTGGAAGAAATACTCAGCTGATTAGGGGAAGCCGAGGATCGAATCAGTGCATTAGAAGACAGAGTTGAAAAAAATCACTCAATCAGAGAACCAAAAAGAAAAAACAATGTGGAACAATGTGAAACGTAACAATATTAGAATAGCAAGTGTGCCTGAAGAGGCAGAAAGGGAGAAAGGAATAGAGAATGTGTTTGAAGAAATAATGGCAGAAAACTTAACTAACCTCGTAAAGGAAAAAATCACACAAGTTCAGGAGGCACAGAGAACCCCAAGCAAGAAGAACCCAAACAGGCCTACACCCAGACACATCATACTTAAAATGCCAAAAATTAAAAACAAAGAATCTTAAAGGTAGCAAGAGAAAACTGTTACATAAAAAGAAGTTACCATAAGGCTGACACCTGATTTCTCATCAGAAACTCTATAGGCCAGAAGAAAATGGCATGAAGTACTCAAGGTAATGGAAAGCAAAGATCTGAGACCAAGATTACTATATCCAGCAAGGCTACCATTCAAGACAGATGGTCAAATAAAGAGACAAAAAAAGGCTAAGGAGTACATCACCACCAAGCCAGGATTACAAGAAATGTTAAAGGGACTGCTGTAATGAAAAGAAGAAACAGAGAGAAACCTAGCCATACAGAATTAAAATGGCAATTGATAAGTACCTATCAATAATAACCCTAAATGTAAATGGATTAAATGCTCCAATCAAAAGGTGTAGAGTAGCTGAATGGATACAAAAACATGACCCAAGTATATGCTGTCTACAAGAGATCCACCTCAAAACAAAAGATACACAAAGGATGAGAGTGAAGGGATGGAAAAAATTTTCCATGCAAATGGAAAAGAAAAAAGAAAGCTGAACTAGCAAGACTCATATCTGATGAAATAGACTTTAAAATGAAGACAATCACAAGAGACAGCAAAGGTCACCACATAATACTAAAGGGATCAATCCAACAGAAGAATATAATCCTGGTAATTACATATGCACCCAACATAGGAGCACCTAAATATAAAAAAAAAATAAAACCTTCTAGAGGACTTTAACAGAGAGATTGACAACAATATAGTCATGGTAGGGGGCTTTAACCCCCCTCTGACTTCACTGGATAGATCTTACAGACAGAAACTTAACAAGGAAACAGAGAGTCTAAAGGACACACTGGATTGGATGGATTTAATTGACATTTATAGAACATTTCACCCCCACGTAGCAGAATATACATTCTTCTCATGTGCACATGGAACAATCACAAAAATAGACCACATGTTAAGGCACAAAAAAAGTCTGTACAAGTTCAAGAAGATTGAAATCATATCAAGCATCTTCTCAGATCACAGTGGAATGAAATTAGATATCAACTACAGTAAAAACACCCCAAAACATTCAAACACACAGAGGCTAAATAGCATATTAAACAGTGAATAGGTTACCAATGAGATCAAGAAAGAAATAAAATGTTTCTGGAAACAAGTGAAAATGAACACACAACAACCCAAAATTTCTGTGATACAGCAAAAGCAGTCCTGAGAGGGAAATTCATAGCACTACAGGCATACCTCAAAAAAACAAACAAACAAGAAAAATCAGCAATAAACTATTTAACCCTACAACTTAAAGAACTAGAAAGAGAACAACAAGGAAAGCCCAGAGTAAGTAGAAGGAAAGAAATAATAAAGATTAGAGAAGAAATAAATAGCATAGAGACTAAAAATAAATAAATAAATACCCAAAAAATCAATGAAACCAAGAGCTGGTTCTTTGAAAGGATAAACAAAGTTGATAAACCATTAGCCAGACTCATAAAAAACAAAGAGAGAGGACACAAACAAATCATAAATGAAAGTGGAGAAGTACTGTAACCACTGACATCACAGAAATACAAAGGATTGTAAGAAAATACTATGAACAACTGTATGCCAATAAGCTGGACAGTGTGGATGAAAGAGACAAATTCCTATAGAAATCTCCCAAAACTGAATCAGGAGGAATCAGAAAACCTGAATAGGCCAAGAACAACTGATGAAATAGAAGCAGTAATCAAAAATTCCCACCAAACAAAAGCCCAGGTCCAGACAGCTTCACAGGGAAGTTTTACCAAAAATTCAAAGAAGAACTAACACCTATATTCCTCAAACTATTTCAGAAAATGAAGGGGAAGGAGCACTTCCAAACTCTTTTTTTGAGACCAGCATTATCCTAATTCCAATACCAAATAAAGACACTACAAAGAAAGAGAATTACTGGCCATTATCCCTGATGAACATAGATGATAAAATCCTCAACTAAATATTAGCAAATCACATCTAGCAATATGTTAAAAAGATCATACACCAAGACCAAGTGGGATTTTTTCAGGGGATGCAAGGCTGGTACAATATTTGCAAAGCAATAAACATGGTACATCACATAAACAAATTGAAAGACAAAAATCACATGATCATATCAATAGATGCAGAGAAAGCATTCACCAAAATCCAACACCCATTTTTGATAAAAACTCTCAGCAAAGTGGGGATACAGGGAGCATATCTCAACATGATATAGGCCATATATGACAAACGTACAGCTAACATCGTACTCAATGGGCAAAAACATTTCCCCTAAGAACAGAAACAAGGCAGGAATGCCCACTTTCACCACTCCTGTTCAAGATAGTACTGGAAGTGCTAGCCATAGTGATCAGACAAGAAGAAGAAATAAAAGGTATTCAGACTGGAAAAGAAGAAGTAAAACTGTCATTATTCCCAGATGACATGATATTGTACACAGAAAACCCTAAAGACTCCATCAAAAAACTACTAGACTTAATAAATTAATTTGGCAATGTAGTGGGATACAAAATTAATACCCAGAAATCTATGGCTTTTTTATATACCAATAATGAACTCATAGAAAGAGAAACTAAAAAAACAATCCCATTTACCATTGCACCAAAAAAATTAAGATACCTAGGAATAAACTTAACTAAGGAGGTAAAGGTCATGTTCTCCAAAAACTACAGGACTTTGAAAAAAGAGATAGAGGAAGACATAAACAAGTGGAAGAATATACTGTGTTCATGGATTGCAAGAATCAACATCATTAAAATGCCCATACTCCCCAAAGCAATCTATAGATTCAATACAATCCCCATTAAGTTACCAAACAGCATATTTCACAGATCTAGAACAAACTCTTTAAAACTTCATCTGGAACAAAAAAAGACCCTGAATAGCCACAGCAATCCTGAGAAAGAAGAACAAAGTAGGAGGGATCACAATACCAGATATCAAGCTATATTACCAAGCCACGATTCTCAAAACTGCCTGGTACTGGCACAAGAACAGACATATAGACCAATGGAACCGAACAGAGAACCCAGAAGTTGACCCACGCCATTATGCTCAACTAATATTTGACAAAGAGGCAAGAGCATACAATGGAGTCAAGACAGTCTCTTTTAAAAATGGTGTTGGGAAAATTGGACAGATACATGCAAAAAAATGAAACTAGATCAACCATACACAAAAAATAAACTTAAAATGGATAAAGGACTTAAACATAAGACAGGAAACCATAAAAATCTTAGAAGAATCCATAGGCAGCAAAATATCATACATATGTCATAGCAATATCTTTACCGATACAGCTCCTAGGACAATGGAAACTAAGGAGAAAATAAACAAATGGGATTACATCAAAATAAAAAACTTCTGCACAGCAAAAGAAACCACCAACAAAACAACAAGAAAGCCCACTGCATGGGAGAACATATTTGCCAATGTTATCTCCAATAAGGCTTTAATCTCCAACATTTACAGGGAACTCATACAGCTTAACAAAAGGAAGACAAACAATCCAATCAAAAAATGGGCAAAGGATCTAAATAGACACTTTTCAAAACAGGACATTCAGAAAGCCAAGAGACATATGAAAACATGCTCAAAGTCACTAATCATCTGAGAGATGCAAATCAAAACAACAATGAGTTACCACTTCACACCTGTCAGAATGGCTATCATCAACAAATCAACAAACGACAAGTGCTGGAGAGGATGCAGAGAAAAGGGAACCCTGCTTCACTGTTGGTGGGAATGCAGACTGGTTTAGCCATTGTGGAAAACAGTATGGCATTTCCTCAAAAATTTAAAAATGGAACTGCCATTTGACCCAGTAATACCACTTCTAGGAATATATCCTAAGAAAACAGAACAATCAGAAAGGATATATGCACCACTATGTTCATAGCAGCACAATTTACAATAACTAAGATTTGGAAACAGCCTAAATGCCCATAGCAGATGAGTGGATTAGAAAACGATGCTACATCTACACAATGGAATACTACGCTGCTATAAAAAAGAAGGAATTCTTACCATTTGCAGCAGCATGGATGGAACTGGAGAGCAGTCGGTGGTCGGCAAACTGCGGCTTGTGAGCCATATATGGCTCGCGAGCCGTGGTTTGCTGCTCTGTTGACTAATGAGTTTGCCAACCACTGGGATAGGGACTTAATCACAAGGAACAACAGCAGCCTGTAATTATTGGAATCGAGAGTCTAGGTCAGTGGTCAGCAAACTCATTTGTCAACAGAGCAGCAAACTGCAGGAATGATCTCACTCATTTATGGATAATAAAGAGCATTATAACCTGATGAACAAAAAGATAGATACAGAGGCCAAGAAGCTTCGAACAGACTGTCAAATTACAGCGGGAAGGCTAGGGTGGTGGGTGGGGTAAGAGATCAACCGAAGGATGTGTATGCATGCATATAAGCATAACCAGTGGACACAAGACACTGGTGGGGGGGGGGGGTGAGGGCATGTGCCAGGGCGTAGGGGAGGCCGGGGGAAGGTCAATGGGGAAAAAAGGAGACATATGTACTACTATTTGTAATACTTTAAACAATTGAAATAAAATAAATAACGTTTTTGGAAGCTAAAAAAAAAGTTTCCTTCTATTCTTATTGAGCTAAAATATGTGTTTGTTTTTTTTCAATCCAAAAATGAATTTTAAGCTTCATAAAATATTTTTCTGCTTTGAGATTTTTTTTATTTGAATATTAATCCTACTTAGCATTCCTGGAATACACATATTTTGGTCATACTGTCTTTTTTTTCAATTACAGCTTACATTCAGTATTATTCTATATTAATTTCATATGTATAGCATTGTGGTTAGACAATCATGTACTTCACAGGTTAGTAACTCTGGTATTTCAAGTACCAACATGGTCCCATACATAGTTATTACAATATTGTTGCTATATTCCCTATACTGTAATTTACATCTCTGTGACTATTCTGTAATTACCAATTTGTACTTTTTAATCTCTTCACCTTTTCACCCAGTGGTCATAAAACATCAGCTGCACATTGCATCATTTGTCTATTGCTCAAAGCAAAGTCTCTTTCTGTCCCATTTATCTGTCTCTTTACTCACCTTCACCTATCCCCTATCCCCCTTTCCTTCTGGCTATCACTACACTGTTGTCTGTATCTATTGTTATTTATATACTAGAGGCCAGGTGCATGAAATTCGTGCACGGGTGTGTGTGTGTGTGTGTGTGTGTGTGTGTGTGTGTGCGCGCGTGTGCGCGCGCCCCTCAGCCCAGCCTGCACCCTCTCCAATCTGGGACCTCTCGGGCAGTCAGACATCGCTCTCACAAACCGGGACCGCTGGCTCCCAACTGCTTGCCTGCCTGCCTGACTGATTGCCCCTAACCGCTTCTGCCTGCCAGCCTGATCACCCCCTAACCACTCCCCTGCCAACCTGATCAACACCTAACTGTTCCCCTGCCGGCCTGATTGCCCCTAACTGTCCTCCCCTGCTGGCCTGGTCACCCCTAACTGCCCTCCCCTGCTAGCCTGATCACCCCTAACTTCCCTCCCTTGCCAGTGTGGTCGCCCCCAACTGCCCTCCCCTGCAGGCCTTGTCACCCCCAACTGCCCTCCCCTCCCAGCCTGATCGGCCCCAACTGCCCTCTCTTGCAGGCTTGGTCACCCCCAACTGCCCTCCCCTGCAGACCTGGTCACCCCCAACTGCCCTCCCCTGCAGGCCTTCTCCCTCCCAACTGCCTTCCCCTGCAGGCCTGGTCCCCCTCAACTGCCCTCCCCTGCAGGCCTGGTTACCCCCAACTGCCCTCCCCTGCCAGCCTGGTTGCCCCCAGCTGCCCTCCCCTGCAGGCCTGATCACCCACAACTGCTCTCCCCTGCCGGCCATCTTGTGGCAGCTATCTTGTGTCCACATGGGGGTGGCCATCTTTGACCATTTGGGGGCGGCCATCTTGTGTGTTGAAGTGATGGTCAATTTGGATATTCTTTATTATATAGGATGTTTTTTGGTTAATTCCTTTACCTTCTTTCATCCAGTCCCCAACTGTCTCCCTATCTCCCAACAGCATTCAGTCCTGTTCCTTGTAGCCATGCCTTTGTTTCTCTTTTGTTCATCAGTTTATTTTGTTCATTAGGTTCCATATGTAAGTGAAATCATGGTATTTCTGTTCTTTAAACATTACTAAATTTAGTTTGCTAATATTTTGCTTATATTTTTATACCTACATTTATGCAGAACATGTAATTTATTCTCATCTTGTCTCTGTCAGGTTTTGCTATCAAACGTAGCTGGCATTCTAAATAAGTTGGAAAATGTTACTTCTCTTTTTATTTTTTAATATTTAAACATTTAATGTTATTGCTTCCTTAAGTGTTTGTAAGGCTTTACCAGTGAAGTTTATCTATGCCAGAAGTTTTCTTTGTGGGAAGATTTTAAATAACAAATTTAATTTATAGTTATAGGTCTATTCATATTTTATATTTATTCTTGTGATAGTTTTAATAAGTTGTATTTTTATAGGAAGTTATTTCATCTGAATTTTTAAATTTATTTACAAACTTATGTCCCTTATATCCTCTTAAAATCTTTCTAATGTCTTAAAACTTATAATAATCTTTCTTTATTTTGTTCTTGACATTGGTTTTTTTTCATCTCATTACTTATGTTTTAATTGAAATATATTTGATATATAGCATTGTGTAAATTTAAGGTGTTTAACATGTTAATTTGCTACATTTAATAATTGTAATATGATTCCATTATAGTAACAATTAGCACCTCTATCATGTTACATAATTAATCTTTCTTTTTAGTGATTGACATAATTGAGTTCTAGTCTCTTAGCATGCTTGATGGTTATAATACAATATTGTTTTCTGTATTCACTGTACTGTACATTAGATCTCCAGGGCTTATTTGCTACTCATTGCAAGTTTACACCCTTAAACAACATCTATCTTATTCCCCACCCTTCATCTCATGGTAACCACCATTTTACTCTATGTTTTTATAAGTTTGGCTTTTTTAGATTCAATATATAAGTGATAACGTGTGGTACCTGTCTCTCTCTGTCTGACTTATTTCACAGTATATGTTCAAGGTCCATACATGTTGTTACAAATGGCAGGATGCTTTTCTTTCCCATAGTTAGATAATATTGCATTATAAATACACTAGAGGCTCGGTGCATGAAATTCGTGCACAGGGTGTGTGTGTGTGTGTGTGTGTGTGTGTGTGTGTGTGTGTGTGTGTGTGTGTCCCTCAGCCCAGCCTGCACCCTCTCCAATCTGGGACCCCTCAAGGGATGTCCGACTTCCCGTTTAGGCCCAATCCCAGTAGGATAGGGCCTAAATGGGAAGTTGGACATCCCTCTCACAATCGAGGACTGCTGGCTTCCAACTGCTCACCTGCCTGCCTGACTGATTGCCCCTAACCACTTCAGCCTGCCAACCTGATCACCCTCTAACCACTCCCTTGCCAGCCTGATCGACACCTAACTGCTCCCCTGCCAGCCCGATTGCCCCTAACTGCCCTCCCCTACAGGCCTGGTCACCCCTAACTGCCCTCCCCTGCTGGCCTGATCACCCACAACTGCTCTGCCCTGCTGGCCATCTTGTGGCAGCCTTCTAGTGTCCACATGGGGGTGGCCATCTTTGACCACATGGGGGTGGATATCTTGTGTCTTGGAGTCGTGGTCAATTTGCGTATTACCTCTTCATTATATAGGATGGATTAAGAAAATATAGCGTTGGGCTTATATGTGTGTTTGACACACATATTACCATATTACATCTCTTTTATCTATTCATTCCTTGATTGGTACTTAGATTGTCTTTTTTTATTAAATTTAATCAGGGTAACATTGGTTAATAAAATTATACAGGTTTCAGGTATACAATTCTATAATACATCATCTATCTATTTTATTGTGTGTTCACCACCCCAAGTCAAATCTCCTTCCATCACCATTTATCCCCTCATACCCTCTTCTACCTCCCCCCATTCCCATTTAGGCTGTTTTCATATCATGGCTATTGTGAATAATGCTTCAGTAAACATGGGAATGTATATCTCTCTCTTTCTTAATGAACCACATTAGGCTTTCTCAATTTTATTAGTCTTTTCAAAGAACCAATTTTCAGCTTTGTTGTTCCTTTCTATTCATTTATTTTCTACTTCATTTTCTGCTGTATAGTATATCTCTCTTTATATTTTCTTTGAGTTGTATTTGCTGTTACTTTTTAACTTTTTGAAATGGATGCTAAGTTTATTGATTTTCAGCCTTTTGTGATATATATATATATATATATATATATATATATATATCACTTTTTAACTTTTTGAAATGGATGCTAAGTTTATTGATTTTCAGCCTTTTGTGATATATATATATATTAAACTTAGCATCCATTTATATATATATATATATGGCTTTAGCGACAGTGTACAAGTTTTGATACATCAAATATTTTAATCAAACTCAATTCAAAAGATTTTTAAATTTCTAATTTGATTTCTTTTGGTTATTTGAAATTATATCTTTTTCCAAATATTTGGGAATCATCATCTTTTTATTATCAATCTTGATCTTAATTGCTCTGTAATTTCAATCCTCTGTTATTTTCAATTTTATACATTTTTATTTGTTCTTGAAAAGAATATGACTCTGCAGTTGTTGAGCATAGTGCTCTACAGATGTCAACTAGATCAAATTTGTCAACTATGTTGATCAAATTATCCATATCCTTACTGATTATTTTTGCCTAGTTATACTATCAGTTACTAAGACAGGTGTGTTAAGAGTTTTCACTGTGATTAAAGACCTGTAGACTGAATATCAACTTAGTTATTTTGTTTTCCTTGTGAATAGAACCTTTTCATCATTACAAAATGTCTCTAGTAATAATCTCTGCTTTAAAGTCCAAGATCTCTGATATTAATGTAGCCACATCAACTATTTTTTTCATTATTGTTTTCATGGTACGTCTTTCTCATCATTTTATTTTCAACATTCTGAATCTTTGTACTTAGCTGTGTCTTTTGTAGGCAGATAATTGTTAGTTAACTTCTTTTTTAATCTAGTAGGATACTCTGTCTTTTCTTGGAGCATTTACTCCATTCACATTCAATGTAATTGCTAATATTTTACTACTTACTGACTATATGCTCAAATGCTCTATGTTATTTTTTTAAAATCCTTTCTTGACTTCTTTTGGACTGACTATTTTTCTGTTGTTATATTTTCTGTTGTTAATCATGCTTATACAAGAGATTGCAATATTCATATTTGACCTATGAAAATCATATAAAATTGGCATTTTTCTCTTTTCCCAGGAAATACTTCTCTTTTCATTCTCTTAATAGTGTCCTTCACAGAGCACTTATTTTAATGAAGTCCATCTTATAAATTTTTTCTTTCACATTCATGCTTTTGGTGCTGTATCTAAAAAGTCAACACCATCTCTTTGCCATATCTACTGCGAGGCTGAAGACCAGTCTTAGCAATCAGACTGTCAACATTCCAGAAAATGTTGACATCACTCTGAAAGGATTCACAGTTATGTAAAGGGACCCAGGGGAATCCTGCAGAGGGACTTCCATCACGTCATCAATGTAGAACTCAGTCTCCTTAGAGAGAAAAAGAAGAGACTCCTGTTTGACAAATGGTGGCAAATAGGAAGGAACTGGCCACCATTCACACGATCTGCAATCATATACAGAACATGCTCAAAGGTGTTACACTGAGTTTCCCTTACAAGCTGAGGTCTGTTTACACTCACTTCCCCATCAATGTCATTGTTCAGGAGAATGATTGTCTTGTTGAAATCAGAAATATCTTGGGCGAAAATACATTCACAGGGTTCAGATGAGGTCAGGCGCAGTTGCGTGTTCAGTATCTCAAACCCAGAAAGTTGAGTTA
This sequence comes from Corynorhinus townsendii, assembly GCA_026230045.1. Lineage (NCBI taxonomy): Eukaryota > Metazoa > Chordata > Mammalia > Chiroptera > Vespertilionidae > Corynorhinus > Corynorhinus townsendii. Next base: position 72,460,917 of record JAPDVU010000008.1, read on the forward strand.
ATTCTTGAAATGACTTGAACTTGTATCAATTCAGCTCCTTTGATTTAGCAGCCACAACAATTAAAAACGAGGATATCAGAAAAAATTTCAGATGGTATTTATGCTTCTGAAAAAGGAGCAGTTCAGTAGGCTGATGCATAAGATCTAAGTTGTCCAGCTACAGAAGCAGCAAGGTGCTGGATAATCCCTCAGACTTATTTATGAGATTAAAGATGCAATAAAAGCCATATACTGATTTTGGGGAGAAAAAAGTCACTACCAAAACCCAGTGTTACCTAGGTTTTTCTCCTATGTTATCCATTAGGAGTTCATCGTTTTGCATTTTACATTTAGGTCTATGATCCATTTTCAGTTGATTTTTTGTGAAAGGTGCAAGATCTGTGTCTAGAATTATTTTTTAATTTTGCACATGGATGTATAGTTGTTCAGAACCATTTGTTGAAGATTATCCTTTCTCCATTGAATTGTCAAAGATAAGATGAATGGTGGTAACGATTTTCGCAACAATTTATTTAATACCACTTAGCTGTATATGGTTAAGATATTAATTGTTATATGTATATATGTTATGTGTATTTTTCCACAATAATAATGAAAAATAAAACAAACTAACTAAATATAAGTTGACTGTATTTATGTGGAAAGCTTTCTCTGCTGTTCCATTGATTTATTTATTCTTTCAACTCTGCCACATTGTCTTGATTATTGTAACTTTCATAATAAGTCCTTAAGTTGGGTAGTATCAGCCCTCCAGTTTTGTTCTCCTTTAATATTGTGTTGGATATTCTAAGTCTTTTGCCTTTCTATATAAAATTTAGAATAATTTTGTTCACATTCACAAAATAACTTATTGGTATTTTGATTGGGATTGCATTAATCTATAGATCAAGTTGTGAAGAATGGGTATCTTGACAGTATTGAATTTTCCTAGTTCAGGTACATGAAATATTTCTCCTTTCATTTAGATCTTCTTTTATTTCTTTCATCACAGTGTTGTAGTTTTTCTCATATTGATTTTCAAATGTTTTCTAGATTTATACCTAAGTATTTTACTTTTTTGGTGCTAATATAAATGGCATTGTGTTTTTTATTTCAAATTTCAGTTATTCATTGCTAGTGTATAAGAAAGCAATTCACTTTTGTATGTTAACATGATATCCTCCAATATTATTATAATTGCTTATTAGTTACAGAAATGTCTTCATTGACTCATTGCAATTCTTTTTTGAGAAAGAGAGAGAGAGAAAGAGAGAGAGAGAGGAAGGAAGGAAGGAAGAGGGAGAAAGAGAGAGAAACATAGAAATGAGAGCAAAACATTGATCAGCTACCTCCTGCACTCCCCACCCCAGCCCCCACCAAGGATTGAACCCAAAATCTCGTCATGTGCCCTGATTGGGAATCAAACCGGCAACCTTTTGGTGCATGGGACAATGCCCAACCAACTGAGCCACACAAGCCAGGGTTCATTGGGATTTTTATAATAGACAATCATGTTATCTGGCAACAAAGACCTGTTTTAAAATTTTTTTCTGCTACATTTATTTTCTTTTATTATTCTTACATAAGCCAGGACTTCCAGTATGATGTTGAATAGGAGCAGTGAGGGGATATCTTTGCCTTGTTCCTGATCTTAGAAGAAAAGTATTTAGTTTCTCACCAATAAATATGATGTTTACTGTAAGTTTGTTTTAAATGTTCTTTACCAAGTTTAAGAAATATCCCTCTATTCCTAGTTTGACAAAGATTTTTGTCATGAATTGGTGTTGGATTTTGTCAAATGCTCATTCTGTTGATACAATCACATGATTTTCCTTCTTTAGCCTATTTATATAATGTAATAATGGCCTGGTATACCTGGAATGAATCCCATTCAGTCATGTTGTATAATTCTTTTTATTCATTGTTGGACTTCATTTGCTAATATTTTGTTGAGGATTTTTACATCTGTGTTCATGAGACATATTGGTCTATAGTTTTCTTGTAATGTATCTGTCTAGTTCTGGTATTCAGGCAATGCTAGCTTCATAGTATGTGTTAGGAAGTGTTTCCTGGAAGAGATGGTAGAGAATTAGTATTTCTTCCTTAAATATCTGCTAAAATTCACCAGTGATCACTTGGGCCTGGTGCTTTCTGTTTTGAAAGGCTAATTATTGATTCAGTTTTTAAAATAGATACTGAACTACCAGTATTCAGATTTTCTATTTCTCCTTGTGTTAGTTTTGGCACATTGTTTCTCTCAAAGAATTGATTCATTTTATATAGGTTATCAAATATGTGGGCATAGAGCTGTTCATAATATTTATTACTAGTGGCCCAGTGTATAAAATTTGTGCATGCGGGGGGGGGTGTCCCTCAGCCTGGCATGCACCCTCTCCAATCTGGAACTCTGGGGGATGTCTGACAGCTGGGGGATGTCCCTGTGGGATCAGGCCTAAACCAGCAGTCAGACATCCCTCTTGCAATCCAGGACCGCTGGCTCCTAACTGTTCACCTGCCAGCCTGCCTGATTGCCCCTAACCACTCTGCCCACCAGCCTGCTCCCCCAAACTGAACCCCCCCACCGGCCTGCTTGCCCCCAACTGCCCCCCCCTACTGGCCTGATCACCCCCAAATGCCCTCCCCTTCTGGCCTCATGGCCCTCAACTGCCCTCCCTGGCCAGAGGCCCTCCATGGCCAGGCGCAGAATTCTTGCCTCGATGATGCCAGCATCCCCCCTACCCCCCACACACACACTCCATGCCCGCTGCCCAGAGGCCTTCCACGGCCGGGATGGAACACTTGCCTCATTGCCGCAGCGACGAAGCAAGCATTCCACCAGGCCACTCACGCTGCCTACTCTCAGCAGCCACCCCTCAAGACTGGGGGACTGCTGAGAGGACTGGGCACCGCCATATTTGTGATGGAGTGATGGTCAATTTGCATATTCCCCTTTATTAGATAGGATTCTTTTTTATATTTTTTATTGATTTCAGAAAGGAAGGGAGAGAGAGAGAGAGAGATAGAAACATCAACGATGAGAGAGAATCATTGATCAGCTCCCTCCTGAACATCCCACTGGGGAGCAAGCCCACAACCTGGGCATGTGCCCTGACCAGGAATTTAACTGTGACTTCCTGGTTTACTAGTAAAGGTCAATGGTCAACCACTGAGCCACGCCAGCCAGGCCAATATTTATTATCCTTTAGTGTCTATGAAATCAGTAGTGATGGCCCTTCTTTCATTTCTGATATTAGTAATTTGTCTCTTTTCTCTTTTTTCTTAATCAGCCTGCCAGAAGCTTATTGATTTTATTCATCTTTTCAAAGAATCAGCTTTTAGTTTCTTTGATTTTCTTTATTGATTTCCTGTTTTTAATTTCATTGATTTTTGTTTTATTTTTTTCTTATTTCTTCTGTTACTTTTAATTTGTTTTCTTTCCCAAGTTTCTTAAACTGCAAGTTTAGATTACTGATTTCAAATCCTTGTAGTTTTCTAATATATGTATTTAGTACTATAAATTGTCCTCTAAGCACTATTTCTGCTGCATCTCACAAATTTTGATAAGTTATATTTTCACTTCATTTATTTAAAAATATTTAAAATTTTAAATATTGGGAGAGAAACCAAGATGGCGGCATAGGTAAGCACCTAAAATGCTGCCTCACACAACAATTTCAAAACTACAACTAAACGACAGAATGGACACCATCCAGAACCACAGGGAAGCTGGCTGAGTGGAAATTCTACAACTAGAAGGAAAGAGAAAAGCTCACGGAGAACTGGAGGAACAGCAAAGGGTTGAGGTACGGCAAAGGGTCTTTGTGCGCACAGAGAGAAAGGGCAGCTGAGAGCCTGGCTGACTTTCTCTGGCAGGAGGGGGAAGGAAGCCCCCCGACTGCACTGAACCCCAGTTCCAGGCGAAACCCCATGGACCCAGGCTCATACAGGAGGAATCTGGACTGTCAGGTAGAGAGAAAGGCACTCGGAGACTCAGAGACCAGGGGGAGGGGGTCTGGAGGCGCGCGCACCAGTGCACACAAAATTGAGGAGGTTGCCACAGGCTTTCCCTAGCAGAAGGGAGTCAGAAGCTCCTGAATGCACTGAACCCCAGTTCCAGGCAAGCCCCTGGGGACCCACGCTCTTGCGGGGGGAATCTGGACTCTCAGGCAGTGGCTCGGGGGCCGGGGAAGGCAGATGTCTGGAGGCGTGCACGCACACACAAGGGCAGTGTTGGCGGGAAGCCAAGACTGTCTGCTCTGCCTTGAGGCTCCACCCCATCCAAGCTGAGCACAGAGGCTTTTGCAGTTTGGCAAGTCTAATCCTATAAGGCTGTCTCCAGCACCGAACTTCTCCCAGCGTAGACACAGCTCATCCTCACAGCCAACTGGCCTGGAGGTCAATTCCTTCCAGTGATACCAACAACAATCAAGACTTAACTACAACAAGGCTATACACACAGTCCACAAAGGAGTGCACCAAGAGTGTCCACCTCAGGTAACTAGGAGGCTGACCCACTGGGCCATATAGGAAACCTAGCACACAAAGCTACCTACCAACTCAGGGAAGCAGTGAAAATGCAGCGACAAAGAAACAGATCGCAGATGAAAGAAATGGAGGAAAACAAACGACTGGATATAAAATTCAAAACCACGATTATAAGGCTTTTCAAGAATATCCTAGAAAAGGCCGATAAATATAACGAGACCCTCAAATATATGAAAAAGGACCAACTAGAAATTAAATATACACTGACTGAAATAAAACATATTATACAGAGACCCAACAACAGACTAGAGGAACACAAGAATCAAGTCAAAGAATTGAAATACAAAGAAGCAAAAAACACTCAACTGAAAAAGCAAAAAGAAAAGAAAATCCGAAAAGTTGAAGATAGTGTAAGAAGACTCTGGGACAACTTCAAACGTACCAACATCAGAATTATGGGGGTGCCAGAAGAAGAGAGAGCATAAGATACTGAAAACCTATTTGAAGAAATAATGACCGAAAACTTCCCCCACCTGGTGAAAGAAATAGACTTACAAGTCCAGGAAGCGCACAGAACCCCAAACAAAAGGAATCCAAAGAGGACCACACCAAGACACATCATAATTAAAATGCCAAGAGCAAGACAAAGAGAGAATATTAAAAGCAGCAAGAGAAAAACAGTTAATTACCTACAAGGGAGCACCCATATGATTGTCAGCTGACTTCTCAACAGAAACTATGCAGGCCAGAAGGGAGTGGCAAGAAATCTACAAAGTGATGAATAGCAAGAACCTACAACCAAGATTACTCTACCCAGCAAAACTATCATTCAGAATTGAAGGGCAGATAAAGAGCTTCGCAGATAAGAAAAAGCTAAAGGAGTTCATCACCACCAAACCAGGATTATATGAAATGCTGAAAGGTATTCTTTAAGAAGAGGAAGAAGAAAAAAGTAAAGATAAAAATTATGAACAACAAATACATATCTATCAACAAGTGAACCTAAATATCAAGTGAATTAAAAACCTGAGGAACAGAATAAATGTGAATATAATAGAATCAGGGGCATAGAAAGGGAGGGGACTGATAATTCTCAGGGGGAAAGAGGTATGTGGGGGTGCAGGAAGAGACTGGACAAAAATCGTACACCTATGGATGAGGACAGTGAGGGGGAGGTAAGGGCAAAAGGTGGGGTGGGAACCGGGTGGAGGGGAGCTATGGGGGGAAAAAGGAGAAACAATTGTAATAATCTGAATAAAGATTTATTTAAAAAATAAATAAATAAATAGCTGTGAGCCTAAGAAAAATAAAATAAAATTTTAAATCTTGAGACTTTTTATTTGACCCATTTGTTATTTAGAAGTGTATTGTTTAATTTCTAAGTTTGGGAGCTTTACATCTATCCTTCTGCAACTAATTTCCAGTTTATTTTCATTTATTTTTTAAAAATATGTTTTTATTGATTTTAGAGTGATAGGAAGGGAGTAGGAGAGTGAGAGGAGGGAGAGAAACATCAATGCAAGAGTGAAACATTGATGGGCTGCTTCCTGCACATCCCTCAGCCCCAACCCCCCCCCCCCCCCACACACACACACACATCTGGCCCCACAGGGGATCAAGCCTGCAACCCAGAAGTACCCTGTCTGGGAATGGAACCTGCCACCTTTTGCCTCAATCAAATGAGCCATACCAGCCAGGGAAGATTTCTAGTGTAATTCCACTGGGTCGTGAGAGCTTACTTGATATGATTTCTATTCTTTTACCCTTGTTAAGGTGTGTTTTTATGGCCCAGAAAGTGTTCTATCTTGGTAAATGTTCTATGTGAGCTTGAGAAGAATGTATATTCTGCTATTGTTGCATGAAGTGTTCAATAAATATCAATCCAGATACTGATGGTGCTGCATTGTTTCATTATGGCCTTATTGATTTTCTGTCTGCTGAATCTGTCAAATACTGATGGAGGGGTTTGAAGTCTCCAACTATAATAGTGATTTCTCTAGTTGTCCTTTAAGTTCTATCAGCTTTTGCCTGACATATTTTGATGTTCTGTTGATGTTCATATACGTATACATTAGGGATTGTTATGCCTTCTTAGAAAATTGAGCACTTCATCATCATGTAATACTCCGTTTTATTTCTGATAATTTTCTTTGCTCTGAATTCAGCTTTGCCTGAAATTAATATAGTTGCTCAGCTTTCATTTGATTCGTGTTAAAGTGCTAAATCTTTCTCCATCCCTTTGCTTTTAACCAGTTTGCCTATATATTTATTTATTTATTTTGTCTTTTCAATCTTTTTTTATTGTTTAAAATATTACATATATTAGTACATATATCTCCTTTTTTCCCCCCATTGACCTTCCCCCAGCCTCCCCTACCCCATCTCATGCCACCGCCCCCCCCCCCCAGTGTCTTGTGTTCATTGGTGTGCTTATATGCATGCATACAAGTCCTTTGGTTGATCTATTTCCCTCCCTCCCCAACACTCCCTAGTCTTCCCGCTGTAATTAGACAGTCTGTTTGGTGCTTTACTGCCTCTGTATCTATCTTTTTATTCATCAGGTTATAATGTTCTTTATTATCCATAAATGAGTGAAATAATGTGGTATTTTTCTTTCATTGCCTGGCTTATTTCACTTAACATAATGTTCTCCAGGTCCATCCACCTGCTGCAAATGGTAAGAATTCTGTCTTTTTCACCGCAGCGTAGTATTCCATTGTGTAGATGTAGCATAGTTTTCTAATCCACTCATCTGCTGATGGGCATTTAGGCTGTTTCCAAGTCTTAGCTATGGTGAATTGTGCTACTATGAACATAGGATTGCATATATCCTTTCTGACTGGTGTTTCTAGTTTCTTGGGATATATTCCTAGAAGTGGGATCACTGGGTCAAATGGGAGCTCCATTTTTAGTTTTTCGAGGAAATTCCATACTGTACCCTACAGTGGCTGCCCCAGTCTGCATTCCCACCAGCAGTGCACAAGAGTTCCTATTTCTCCGCATCCTCACCAGCACTTGTCGTTTGTTGATTTGTTGATAGCCATTCTGACAGGTGTGAAATGGTACCGCATTGTCGTTTTGATTTGCATCTCTTGGATAATTAGTGACTTTGAGCAGGTTTTCATATGTCTCTTGACCTTCCTTCTGTCTTCTTTCGAAAAGTGTCTATTTAGATCAGTTGCCCATTTTTTGATTGGGTTGTTTATCTTCTTTTTGTTAAGCTGCATGAGTTCCCTGTAAATGTTGGAGATTAAACCCTTATCATTGATATCATTGGCAAATAGGTTCTCCCATGTAGTGGACTTTCTTGTTGTTTTGTTGATGGTTTCCTTTGCTGTGCAAAAGCTTTTTATTTTGATGTAGTCCCATTTGTTTATTTTCTCTTTAGCTTCCATTGCTCTAGGAGCAGTATCAGTGAAGAAATTGCTTCAGCATATATCTGAGATTTCTCTGCCTGTGGAATCCTCTACTATTTTTATGGTTTCCCGTCTTATGTTTAAGTCCTTGACCCATTTTGAGTTTATTTTTGTGTATGGTGTAAGTTGGTGGTCTAGTTTCATTTCTTTTGCATGTATCTGTCCAATTTTCCCAACACCATTTATTGAAGAGACTGTTTTGACTCCACTGTGTGTTCATGCCTCCTTTGTCAAATATTAATTGAGCATAGTGATTTGGGTCGATTTCTGGGTTCTCTATTCTATTCCATTGGTCTATATGTCTGTTCTTGTGCCAGTACCAGGCAGTTTTGAGAACAGTGGCTTTGTAGTACAGCTTGAAATCTGGTATTGAGATCCCGCCAACTTTGTTCTTCTTTCTCAGGATTGCTGTGGCTATTCGGGGTCTTTTTATTCCAGATGAATTTTTGGAGACTTCTTTCTATGTCTGTGAAATATGCTGTTGGTGTTTTAATGGGGAGTGCATTGAATCTATAGATTGCTTTGGGTAGTATGGACATTTTAATGATGTTGATTCTACCAATCCACGAACATGGTATGTTCTTCCATCTGTTTACGTCTTCCTCTATCTCTTTTTTCATTGTCCTGTAGTTTTCCGCTTATAGGTCTTTTACCTCTTTAGTTAAGTTTATTCCTAGGTATCTTAATTTTTTTGGTGCGATGGTAAATGGGATTGCTTTTTTAGTCTCTTTTTCTGTAAGTTCACTATTGGTGTATAGAAATGCCATAGATTTCTTGGTGTTAATTTTGTATTATAAATGAAATGCCAAATTCATTTATTAAGTCTATTAGTTTTTTGATGGAGTCCTTAGGGTTTTTTATGTACAATATCATGTCATCTGCAAATAAGGACAGATTTATATCTCCTTTTCCAATTTGGATGCCTTTAATTTCTTCTTCTTATCTAATTGCAATGGCTAATACTTCCAGTACTATGTCGAACAGGAGTGGTGAGAGTGGGCATCCCTGTCTTGTTCCTGTTCTTAGGGGAAATGGTTTCAGTTCTTGCCCTTGAGTATGATGTTAGCTGTGGGTTTATCATATATGGCTTTTATTATGTTGAGGTATGATCCTTCTATTCCCACCTTGTTGAGAGTTTTTACCAAGAAAGCGTGTTGGATTTTGTCAAATGCTTTTTCTGCATCAATTGATATGACTATGTGATTTTTATCTCTCAATTTGTTTATGTGGTGTATCACGTTTATTCATTTGCGAATATTGTACCATTCTTGCATCCCCGGGATAAATCCTATTTGGTCATGGTGTATGATCTTTCTGATATACTGCTGGATCCGATTTGCTAGAATTTTGTTGAGGATTTTGGCATCTATGTTCATGAGGGATATTGGCCTGTAATTCTCTTTCATTGTGTTGTCTTTTTTTTTTTTTTTAATAAATCTTTATTGTTCATATTACAGGTGTTCCTCTATTTTTTCCCCCATAGCTCCCCTCCACCTGATTCCCCACCCCACCCCATGCCCTTACCCCCGCCACTGTCTTCATCCATAGGAGTAAGATTTTTGTCCAAGCTCTTCCCGCACCCCTCACACCTGCTTCCCCTGAGAATCGTCAGTTCACTCCCTTTCTATGTCCCTGATTCTATTATATTCACCAGTCCATTCTGTTCTTCAGATTTTTTATTCACTTGATTTTTAGATTCACTTGTTGGTAGGTATGTATTTGATGTCATTTTGTTGTTCATAATTTTTATCTTTACCTTTTTCTTCTTCTTCCTCTCCTTAAAGAATACCCTTCAGCATTTCATGTAATCCTGGTTTGGTGGTGATGAACTCCTTTAGCTTTTTCTTGTCTGTGAAGCTCTTTATCTGACCTTCAACTCTGAATGATAGCTTTGCTGGGTAGAGTAATCTTGGTTGTAGGTTCTTGCTGTTCATCACTTTGAATATTTCTTGCCACTCCCTTCTGGCCTGCATAGTTTCTGTTGAGAAATCAGCTGACAGTCGTATGGGTACTCCCTTGTAGGTAATTAACTGTTTTTCTCTTGCTGCTTTTAATATTCTCTCTTTGTCTTTTGCCCTTGGCATTTTAATTATGATGTGTCTTGGTGTGGTCCTCTTTGGATTCCTCTTGTATGGGGTTCTGTGCGCTTCCTGGACTTGTACATCTATTTCTTTCACCAGGTAGGGAAAGTTTTCTGTCATTATTTCTTCTAATAGGTTTTCAATATTTTGCTCTCTCCCTTCTTCTGGCACCCCAAAAATTCGGATGTTGGTTCGCTTAAAGTTGTCCCAGAGGCTCCTTACACTATCTTCATATTTTTGGATTCTTTTTTCTTTTTGTTTTTCTGGTTGGATGTTTTTTGTTTCCACATATTTCAGATCTTTGGTTTGATTCTTGGGGTATGTTGATCTACAGTTGAGTTTCTGTATATTCTTTATTTCAGACAGTGTATGCTTCATTTCTGACTGATCCTTTTCCATTTTTTTGGCATTCTCATTAAGCTCCTTGAAGGTCTCATCAAGTTTCTCAGCAGTTTTAAGAAGATTCTTGAGTAACCTTATAAATGTGGTTCTGAACTCTATGTCATCCAGTAGTTTGCTTTCCTCCGTTTCTTTCATTCGTGACATGTTTCTTTGTCTCCTCATTTTGGCTGCTTCCCTGTGTTGATGGAGTAGCTTTGTGTGGTAGGTGACCTATAGGGGGCAGTAGCTCAGCCTCCCCAATCACCAGATGTGGACACTCTTGGTACACCCCTTTGTGGGCTGAGTGCAAAGACTTGGTGCAGTTAAAGCCTTAATTGCTGTTGGTATACTGGGAGGAATTGACCTCCAGGCCAATTAGCTGTGAGCACTCACTGTGTCTATAATGGAAGAACTGCTGCGCTGAAGACACACTTAGGGGCAGGACTTGTTTCAGTGGGGCTTTGGTGCTCACTGAGTCTGCCTTTGAATGTGTCACTTATGGATGTGAGGAGTTGAAATCTGGTGTCTCACTCTGACCACTAGGTACACTGGCTTCTGGATCTCCAATGGTGTGCAGGTCAGCTACTGTCTGAGGCCATCCAGCAGGAGCTACAGTGAGAGCTACAGTTTTCTCCTCTTTGCTTGGGGTTTGGAGGTTTTGGAGCTGTCTGACCCAGGCTGCAAGTTTGCTAGGTTAAGCTGCGATAGGGCGGGGCTTTCTTCTGCTAACGCTGCTGCTTGGAGCTTGGGTGGGTTTGTAGGTTGTGCAGGGCGGGGTCTCAGGGTGTCACTAGGCTAGGGCGTGGCAAACAGCAATGGCTGCTAGTTAGCTGGCTCTGTGTCCCCAAGGGCGTCCTGGAGTCCCGTGCCCCAGTGCCATAAACAATTGTTCCTGCGCGCAGCTCTGCAAGTAAGCCCCCCTCACTGGCAGACAGTCCAGCTTCTCCCCGTAGGAGTTTGGGTCCCCCGCGTCTCCCCAGAAACTGGATTTCAGAGTAATCGGGGGCTTGTCTCCCTTTGGGTTGAAAAAAGCAACACCCACCGCCAGCCCGGATCACGTGCCTCCGTACCTCAGCTTTTCAGCGCTCGTGCACGTTTCGATGCTCTTTTCTCTTTCCTTCTAGTTGTAGAACTTCCACTCAGCCAGCTTTCCCGTGGTTCTGGGTGATAGACGTTTTGTCTTTTAGTTGAATTTTTGAAATTGTTGCGCAAGGCAGCAGTTTAGGTGTTTACCTGTGCCGCCATCTTGGATTCTCCATTGTGTTGTCTTTATCTGGTTTTGGTATTAGGGTAATGCTGGCTTCATACAATGACCTTGGAAGTGTTCCTTCCTCTTGAATTTTTTGGAATAGTCTGAGGAGGATAGGTTTTAGTTCTTCCTTGAATGTTTGGTAAAACTCCCCTGTGAAGCCATCTGGCCCCAGGCTTTTGTTTGCTGGAAGCTTTTTGATGACTGTTTCCATTTCTTCCATAGTTATTTTGGCCTATTGAGATGTTTAGATTCTTCCTGATTGAGTTTTGGAAGGTTATATTTTTCGAGGAATATGTCGATTCCCTCCAGGTTGTCCAGTTTGTTGGAATAGAGTTGTTCATAGTATTTTTAAATAATCCTTTGTATTTCTGTGGGGTCTGTTGTTATTTCTCCTCTTTCATTTCTGATTTTGTTTATTTGGGTCCTCTCTCTCTGCTTCTTGGTGAGCCTGGCTAGAGGTTCATCAATCTTGTTTATCCTTTCAAAGAACCAGCTCTTGCTTTTGTTGATCTTTTGTATTTTTTTTTTTTTTTTGGTCTCAATGTTGTTGATCTCTGCTCTAATCTTTATTACTTACTTCCTTCTGCTTACACTGGGCATTTCTTGTTGCTCTCTTTCTAACTCTTTGAGTTGTAGAGTTAGGTAATTTATTACCATTGTTTCTTGTTTTTTGCAGTAGGCTTGTAGAACTATGAACTTCCCTCTCAAGACTGCTTTCACTGTGTCCCATAGATTTTGGATTTTTGTGCTTTCATTGTCATTTGTTGCCATGATGTTTTTTATTTCTTCTTTGATCTCTCTGGTAACCCAGTCATTGTTTAGTAGCATACTGTTTAGTCCCCATGTGTTTGATTTTTTTGGATTGTTTTTATTGTAGTTGATTTCCAGTTTTATGCCACTGTGATCTGAGAAGATGCTTGTTATGATTTCTATCTTCTTGAATTTGAAGAGACTTTGCCTATGACCCAACATATGGTCTGTCTTTGAAAATGACCCATGTGAACTTGAGAAGAATGTATATTCTGTGGCTTTGGGGTAAAATGTTCTGAAGATGTCAATTAATTCCATCTGGTCTAGTGAGTCATTTAGGATTGATGTTACTTTGCTGGTTTTTTGTTTAGAGGATTTGTCCAATGGTGATAGTGGGGTATTAAAGTCCCCTACTATGATTGTATTGCTGTCAATCTCTCCCTTGATATCCTCTAGAAGTTTTTTTTTATGTATTTGGGTTGCTCCTGTATTGGGTGCGTATATGTTTACCAGAGTTATTTCTTCTTGTTGGATTGCTCCCTTTAATATTGTAAAGTAGCCTTCCTTATCTCTTGTTATGTCCTTCACTTTGAGATCTAATTTATCAGTTATAAGTATTGCTACCCCCGCTTTTTTATTTCCATTCTCCTGAAAAACCTTTTTCCATCCTTTCACCCTCAGTCTGTGTGCGTCCTTTTTTTTTTTTTTTTTTTTTTTTTTGAGGTGGGTTTCTTGCAGACAGCAGATATATGGGTTGTGTTTTCTTATCCAATCCGTTACCCTATGTCTTTTGATTGGTGGATTTAATCCATTTACATTTAAAGTGATTATTGATAGGTGCTTATTTGTCACCATTTTTTTAAAATAAATCTTTATTGTTCAGATTACAGGTGTTCCTCTTTTAGTTTTCCCCCTATAGCTCCCCTCCACCTGATTCCCCACCCCACCCTACCCCATGCCCTTACCCTCTGCCACTGTCCAATCTCTTCCCGCACCACTCACACCCGCTTCCCCCTGAGAATTGTCAGTCTGCTCCCTTTCTATGTCCCTGATTCTATTATATTCACCAGTCCATTCTGTTCTTCAGATTTTTTTACTTGATTTTTAGATTCATTTGTTGGTAGGTATGTATTTGATATCATTTTGTTGTTCATAATTTTTATCTTTACCTTTTTCTTCTTCTTCCTCTTCTTAAAGAATACCCTTCAGCATGTCATGTAATCCTGGTTTGGTGGCGATGAACTCCTTTAGCTTTTTCTTGTCTGTGAACCTCTTTATCTGACCTTCAACTCTGAATGATAGCTTTGCTGGGTAGAGTAATCTTGGTTGTAGGTTCTTGCTGTTCATCACTTTGAATATTTCTTGCCACTCCTTCTGGCCTGCATAGTTTCTGCCGAGAAATTAGCTGACCGTCGTATGGGTACTCCCTTGTAGGTAACTAACCGTTTTTCTCTTGCTGCTTTCAAGATTCTCTCTTTGTCTTTTGCCCTTGGCATTTTAATTATGATGTGTCTTGGTGTGGTCCTCTTTGAATTCCTTTTGTTTGGGGTTCTGTGAGCTTCCTGGACTTGTAAGTCTATTTCTTTCACCAGGTAGGGAAAGTTATCTGTCATTATTTCTTCTAATAGGTTTTCAGTATTTTGCTCTTTCCCTTCTTCTGGCACCCCAAAAATTCGGATGTTGGTACACTTGAAGTTGTCCCAGAGGCTCCTTACACTATCTTCATATTTTTGGATTCTTTTTGTTTTTCTGGCTGGGTGTTTTTTGTTTTCTCATATTTCAGATCTTTGGTTTGATTCTTGGGGTATGTTGATCTACAGTTGAGTTTCTGTATATTCTTTATTTCAGACAGTGTATGCTTCATTTCTGACTGGTCCTTTTCCATTTTTTTGGCATTCTCATTAAGGTCCTTGAAGGTCTCACTAAGCTCCTCAGAAGTGTCATCAAGTTTCTCGGCGGTTTTTAGAAGATTCTTGAGTAACCTTATAAATGTGTTTCTGAACTCTATGTCGTCCAGTAGTTTGCTTTCCTCCGTTTCTTTCATTCGTGACATGTTTCTTTGTTTCCGCATTTTGGCTGCTTCCCTGTGTTGATGGAGTGGCTTTGTGTGGTAGGTGACCTATAGGGGGCAGTAGCTCAGCCTCCCCAATCACCTGATGTGGACACTCTTGGTACACCCCTTTGTGGGCTGAGTGCAAAGTCTTGGTGTAGTTAAGCCTTAATTGCTGTTGGTACGCTGGGAGGAATTGACCTCCAGGCCAATTAGCTGTGAGGACTCGCTGTGTCTATAAGAACTGCTGTGCTGGAGACATGCTTATGGTGCAGGACTTGTTTCAGTGGGGCTTTGGTGCTTGGTGAGTCTGCCTCTTGAATGTATCACTTATGGATGTGAGGAGTTGAAATCTGGTTTGTCACACTGACCACTAGGTATACTGGCTTCTGGATCTCCAATGGGGTGCAGGTCAGCTATTGTCTGAGTCCACCCAGCAGGAGCTACAGCGAGAGCTACAGTTTTCTCCTCTTTGCTTGGGGTTTGGAGGTTTTGGAGCTGTCTGATCCAGGCTGCAAGTTTGTTAGGTTAAGCTGCGATAGGGCAGGCCTTTCTTATGCTAAAACTGCTGCTTGGAGCTTGGGGAGGTTTGTAGGTTGTGTGGGGTGGGGTCTCAGGGCATCATTAGGCTAGGGCGTGGCAAACAGCGATGGCTGCTAGTTAGCCGGCCCTGTGTCTCTGACTGTGTCCCGTGCCCCAGCGCAGTAAACAATTATTCTTGCACGCAGCTCTGCAAGCAGGCCCCCCTCACTTTCTGACCCAGTGGCAGACAATCCAGCTTCTCCCCGTAGGAGTTTGAGTCCCCCGCATCTCCCCAGAAACTGTATTTCAGAGTAATCGGGGGCTTGTCTCCCTTTGGGTTGAAAAAAGCAACGCCTGCCGTCAGCCCAGATCCCGCGCCTCCGTACCTTAGCTTTTCAGCACTTGTGCATGTCTCAGTGCTCTTTTCTCTTTCCTTCTAGTTGTAGAACTTCCACTCAGCCAGCTTTCCCGTGGTTCTGGGTGATAGACGTTTTGTCTTTTAGTTGTAGTTTTGAAATTGTGCGAGGCAGCAGTTTAGGTGTTTACCTACGCCACCATCTTGGATTCTCCTATTTGTCACCATTTTTATTCTTTACCCCTGTGTTCCTTCTTCACTTCCTATTTCTTTTTTTTACAGCAGACCTTTTAGCATTTCTTGCATCACTGGTTTGGTGGTAATAAATTCCCTTAGTCCTTTTTTTTCTGTGAAGCTCCTGATTTCATCTTCAGTTTTGATTGATAGCCTTTCTGGGTACAGTGTTCTTGGATTCAGACCCTTCCTTTGCCTGGCTTTGTATATTTCATTCCATTCCCTTCTGCCTGATGAGTTTCTGTTGAGAAATCTGTCACTAGTCTAATGGGGATTCCTTTGTAGGTAACTTTCTGTCTCTCTCTGGTCGCTTTTAAGATTCTTACTTTGTTGTTGGTGTTTGCCAATTTAATTATAATGTGCCTTGGTGTCAGTCTTTTGGGGTTTATTTTGCTTGAGACTCTGTGAGCTTCTTGGATTTGTGTGGGGGTTTTTTCTTCCCTATATCAGGGAAATTTTCTGTCATTATTTCTTCAAACAGGTTTTCTATTCCTTTCTCAGTTTCCTCTCCTTCTGGAACCCCTATTATGCAGATGTTGTTTTGTTTCGTGTTGTCCCAAAGTTCCCTTAGGCTCTCCTCCTGCTTTTTAATTTTTTTTTTTCCTAGAAGCTGCTCTATTTGGGTATTTTTTCCTACCTTGTCTTCTAGCTCACTGATGCAGTCCTCTGCTTCTTCTAGTGTACTCTTGATGCTTTCTATTGAGTTCTTTACAGCAGCGATGTCATTTTTCATTTCTTCTTGGTTCTTCTTCATTTCCTCTTGGTTCTTACACATATTGTCAAATTTGTTTTCCATTCTTTTCAGCTACCTTATGACCATTTCTCTGAATTCTTTCTCTGGCATGTTGCTTGCCTCCATTTCATTTACTTCCTTTTCGGGTGATGCCTGCATTTCTTTCATATGCGGGCTGTTTCTTTGTCTCCCCCTGGTCTCTCTTCTCCGGGTGTCTGGTTATGTAGTTCTCACTCTCCTTATCCCAGGTGAAAACTGGCCTTTCTGTGGTGGAGTGTAGAGCTCCTCTGAATCCGCGTATTTGTGCCACCTGGGGACCAGTGCTCTGGGGTTTGCAGCTGTTCGGTGGGTGCCACAGTTGTAGATTTTCAGGCTTCCGATAACATCCACTTTCCCCTTCAAGATGGCGTGGTCTCCACGTCTGAGCTGGTTGCTCCAGGAGGGAACCCAACAGCAGTGGGGGCTGCCCAGTCAGGGGAGCCCCGTCCAGCAGTCCCCCACCATCTTCTGGAGTATAGCTGTCCCTCAACTCACCAGCAAACACTCCCTGTGTGACCCTCAGCTATTCTTTCTGTCTGCTCCGGGACAAGGCTTGGGACATGTCTTTCTATTCCACCGCCATTTTTTTTCTCCTCTGCCTTTATATTTAACATTATATAGTTCGGTCTTATTTTTTATCCACTCTGACATTCTCTGTCTTTTAATTGGTATGTTTAGACCATTGACATTTAAAGTAATTATTGATATAGTTTGATCTACCATTTCCTAACAGTTTTGCCTAAGGGTATTTGTTGTCCTTGTTTCCTTCCTCCCTCCCTCCCTCACTCCCTCCCTCCCTCCCTTCCTTCCTTCCTCTCTCTCCCCACTTCTCTGGTTTTATTTCAGCATTTTATATGGTTATATTTTCTCTCCTCTCTTAATATATAAAGTATACTTCTTTTTAACTCTTTTTTTGGTTGCCTTAGAGTTTGTAGTGAACCAATTTACAACTAATCTAAGTCCACTTTAGATAACACTGTTACAGTAAATGAAATCTCTAATGAACTTAAGAAACAAAATCTTAGTAGGGAGAAGGGAACTTCCTCAAATACACAGTCAACTGCCCCCACCCATTTGAGTCTGTAGATGGTAAAAGAATAAAGAATTAAACTCAAATCTTCCAAAGGGTGTAACTGAGTTTCCCATAGTCTTTCATGGTTGAGGAGATAGATGTCAGCCTCATATCTTGAGAAACAGGGAAAAATTAGAAGTAAACAAATTAGATCCAGATTACTAAAACTACAATTCAGACTTGACTCTGCCCAATCTCTGATTGGATTGATGTGATCAGCCCCTCACCCTAGCTGATTAGAAGAGGAAGATATGCACTTACGATATGCCTACTTTAGTGGTGAAATATATATATATTCATACATAAATGTATAAATTTCATGAATACATACTTTGAGATCCTGTTATAAAACATTTTTATTCATATTTGAAGTATGACAATATATGTGCATATTATGTATAATTTTTACTCAGAAGAAAATTATGTAAAACTAGTGTTGTTTTTTAGGCTTTATGGACTAAACAATTTAGGGTAGCATTTATTTTCTATCTAATTTAATATTATTAGGAGGCAGTTGGAACTGTCTTCTAATAGAAGATAAAATATTTTTTTTCTCTATTTTCCATTTGGTCCAGGGCACTAAAATTTAGAAGACCAATTATATACAATTCTTAAGAAATTTAAACATGGATTTTTTTATTTAATAAAATCTATTTAGGAAACATCATCTGATGTTAAACTCAGATTGACCAATCACAGTTTTTTCTCTGAATTTACCTGAGGACTTATTTAAACTTCAGTTTTATGAATAACAAATAATTTGACTTTTATACTTATATATTGTATAGAAAGGAAGCATAGTTTCATATTATTTTTCTAGTTATAATGTAAGCTGTTTTACTCTTAGATAACTGTAAGAAATTAAAATATCTTCTAATTTAAAAATAATTGAGGTTTAGTCACTGTCTTATTTTATAAAAAATCAATATTCAGCAACTATTTTAACATGATAGAATGAGAAGTAGTGAATTGGTATATACAGAATGTTAAAAAGTAATGTTTTTTATAGGCAGAGCTTCTAGATGCTGCAGCTGGCATTCATGTACGGTTCAGATTTGGTGGTGTAAGTATGGATGAATTCTTGTAGTTTTTTAAAAATATATTTTTATTGATTTCAGAGAGGAAGGAAGAGGGAGAGAGAGAAATAGAAACATCAATGATGAGAGAGAACCACTGATCAACTGCCTCTTGCATGCTCTCCACTGGGGATCGAGCTCACAACCTGGGCATCCGCCCCTGACCAGAATCAAACCCGGGACCCCTCAGTCCACAGGCCAATGCTCCATCCACTGAGCCAAACTGGCCAGGGCCTTACTTGTAGTTTTAAAGTACATTTATATTTAATTTTAAAGATGTAATTTTTAAAATGTAAACCATTATGTTATTAGATTGCAACGGTCCTTTGTACTTTTCCATCTACAGGTTAAATTTCCACCTGACGTATACTATAAAATTTTTACTGAAAGACATGTTGAAGATCTGTGTGCTAATAGCCCTAGAGATTACACAAAACTTTCAGCAAAATATGCATCTCATATTAGAAGTGATAATCTTCAGAAACAGGATCGTAGAGGCTGGTATCATCGTATAGAGAACAATGGCTGGAGGCTTGTTTCTGATAGAGTAAGAAAAAGAAATATTAACAATTTTAAATCTTTAATATTTGTAAACCAATTTACCTTTTTTAAAATTAATTTTAAATTATTTTTAAAATTGTAAATCCTAGTAATTTAGTTGATAAAAAATTGCTTAGTTAACTACTCTGGGGTTACTAATGATACTTCAAGATATGGGAATTTATCTATATTATTTTATACACTTATTTCTACTTTTAGTAATTTTGATTGAAGCCATCTTTAGGTACTCCCTGGTACTCAGCAGTTTACCATTTTGATATCAAAGCAAATGTGAAGATGTTGACTCTATATTAATACTTGGACTAGAAGTGGGAGTTCTTGAGAACAATTATAACATTTTCTCTACAGAGCTTATAATAGCAGAGACTGGTGGAAAATCTTAAATTTTCATGGGAAACTTAACATGTATTCATATTAATTGAACAGAGTGATTTTAAATATACATAGATCCTAATGCTATATGTGATTCAGGAACTTTTCTATAGACACCCATGTTTAATCTCTTTTGTGGAAATAATTTCTACTTAAGGATATTTGTAAGGTTACATTTTATAGGTTAACATGATCTGGTTATGTAGCTCTAGATGCCTGTTTATATTGCCTCAAATGCCTTCATGAAATCTTCAGTCCTCAGATGATAGAATGTGGTATGTTGAATACACTAAATATGAAAAGTGAAAATTATTAAAGTATGCATTTATTCAACAAACTTGATTGCATACCAACCATGTGTCAGGCATTGTACCAAATGCTAAGGATATAATCCTATATAATAATCCCATCTAATAAAAGAATAATATGCAAATTGACTGTCACTCCAACACAGAAGATGGCTGCCCCCATATGGTCAAAGATGACTGCCCCCATGTGGACACAAGATGGCCACCACAAGATGGCCAGCAGGGGAGGGCACTTGGGAGGGACCCGGCCTGCAGGGGAGGGCAGTTGGGGGCAATCAAACCTGCAGGGGAGGGCAGTTAGAGGTGACCAGGCCAGCAGAGGAGGGAAGTTGGGGGTGACCAGGCCTGCAGGGGAGGGTAGTTAGGGTCAATCAGGAAGGCAGGGAGCAGTTAGGCATCAATCAGGCTGGCAGGGGAGTGGTTACGGCGTGATTAGGCTGGCAGGCAGAATCGGTTAGGGGTAATCAGGAAGGCAGGCAATCAGGAAGGCCTCATGCCTACCAGGATCGGGCCTAAACAGCCAGTTGGACATCCTTCGAGGGGTCCCAGATTGGAGAGGGTGCAGGCTGGGCTGAGGGACACACACCCCAATGTGCGAAATTCATGCACCGGGCCTCTAGTCCTATATAATAAAGAGGTAATATGCAAATTTACCATCACTCCAACACACAACATGGCCGCACCCATGTGGACACAAGATGGCCGGCAGAGGAGGGTAGTTGTGGGCTATCAGGCCAGCAGGGGAGGGCAGTTTGGGGGGACCAGGCCTGCCAGGGAGGACAGTTGGGGGTGACTGAGCCAGCAGGGGAGGGTAGTTGGGGGTGACCAGGCTGGCAGGGGAGGGCAGTTGGGGGTGACCAGGCCAGCAGGGGAGGGCAGTTGGGGGTGACCAGGCCGGCAGGGGAGGGCAGTTAGGGGCAAACAGGCTGGCAGGGGAGCAGTTAGGCATCGATCAGACTGGTAGGGGAGTGGTTAGGGGGTGATCAGGCTGGCAGGCAGAAGCGGTTAGGAGCAATCAGGCCGTCAGGCAGACAAGCAGTTGGGAGCCAGCAGTCCTGGATTGTGAGAGGGATGTCTGACTGCCCGTTTAGGACTGATCCCACCAGATTGGGTGCAGGCTGGGTTGAGGGACACACACCCCCGAGCACGAATTTTGTGCACTGGGCCTTTAGTAATAAATAAGAATAGTTGCTCTCCTCAAGCAGTTTGCCTTTTAGTTTGGGAAACATTTAGTAAATAGTATATTTCAATATAATGCAATACAAAATGTGCTTTAATAGTGGCAAATACAGAATGTTGTGGGGAATACCAAACTCGCCTCCTTATTACTTAACTAGAGTCCCAGTGCACAAAATTGGTGCACGGGGTGTGTGTCCCTCAGCCTGGCCTGCACCCTCTCCAAACTGGGACCCCTCGAGGGATGTCCAACTGCCCGTTTAGGCCCAATCCCAGGCAGTCAGACATCCCTCACACAATCCAGGACTTCTGGCTCCTAACTGCTCGATTGCCTGCCTTCCTGATTGCCCCTAACTGCTTCTGCCTGCCAGCGTGATCACCCCCTAACCACTCCCCTGCCAGCCCGATTGATGCATAACGGCTCCCCTGCCAGCCTGTTTACCCCTAACTGCCCTCCCCTGCTGGCCTGGTCCCACCTAACTGCCCTTCCCTGCAGGCCCGGTCGCCCCCAACTTCCCTCCTCTGCCAGCCTGGTCACCCCTAACTGCCTTCCCCTTCAGTCTTGATCACCCCCAACTGCCCTCCCTTGCAGACCTGGTCCCTCCCAACTGCCCTCCCCTGCTGGCCATCTTGTGGTGGCCATCTTGTGTCCAATGGGGGCAGCCATCTTGTGTGTTGGAGTGATGGTCAATTTGCGTATTACTCTTTTATTAGATAGGATAGAGCCTGGTGCACAGGTGGGGGCTGGCTGGTTTGCCCTGAAGGGTGTTCTGGATCAGGGTGGGGGTTCCCTTGAGGTGTGGGCAGCCTGGGCGAGGGGCCTGTGGTGGTTTATAGGCTGGCCACACCCCCAGCAACCCAAGAGGCCCTGGTATCTGGGATTTATCTTCTATAATTGAAACTTTGTAGCCTTGAGTGGAGGCCTGGGCCAGCCAGGGTGTGTGGAAAGCTTGGCTTCCTCCATTGCCGAGGAATCCCAAGCCTCCTGCTCACTCCGTGGCCACAGCCATCTTGGTTGGGTTAATTTGCATACTTGCTCCTGATTGGCTGGTGGGCACGGCTTGTGGGTGTAGCGGAGTGATTGTTAATTTGCACATTACTCTTTTATTAGATAGGATGTGTGTGTGGTGGATGAAAGGGAATGAATCAGAAGTAGGAAAATAGACTACCAGTTAGGATACAGTGTCATACAAGGGAAACCACATACTCTCAGCACATAAAGGTGAGACTTCTGTGTTCTTGGAGTCTGCCTATACTCCCTTAGAATTAGGGTCTTCAAAAGCAACCAGCACTAAGAATAGGTCAGGTCTGTTCTTGTGAGAAACTAAAACACTTAGAATATGTCTATTCATTCAACAAATACTTATTAAGTACCTCAGTACACTAGTACCTGATCAGTCTTTCTATGGCATGTGTCTCTAAAGGCTCCCTATGCTATTCACCCATCACTAAATTAGAAATACCTTTCAAGGGTTTATCTTACCCTCTATTTCTATCTTGGCATATTCGTATTGAGCACACAGAAGTTATTATCTATAGTCAGATAACCTCACAATCAGTATTTCAACATTTTGTATATTCTTGTTTTATTTCTCAATAGTTTTGGTTGTCTACTGAAGACGCAATTGTGGAAGACAAGAAGGAAACCAAATTTCATTTCTCTAAACTGAAAAGAAGACAAGATATAGAAAAAAAGAGAAAAATTAAAAAAATAGAATGGATGAGGCAAATGTAAATTGATGAAAAACTTACTAAAAAGTATATAGTATTTTAAGTTTTTAATTTTTTGCTATTATTACTAAAATAATTATGTTATGTATTTATTTTGCAATATGGTAGAAAGTTTTATTTCCATGGAGTTATGCCACTGAGTTTCCAAAGTCCCATTTCCCTACAGAGGAAGTGTAGCTAGGATTTTCTTCTTTAAAAAAATGTTTTTTATTGTTTTATTTTAGAGAGAAGGGAGAGGAAGAGAGTTAGAAACATCGATAGATTACCCCTGCACACTCCCCTTGGGGATCAAGCCTGCAATCTGGGCTTGTGCCCCTACTGGAATCAAACTGGCGACCTCTTGGTGCATGGGACGATGCTCTACCAACTGAGCCACACCAGCTGGGTTGGGGTTTCAATAGAGCTAGGAGCAAAACCAGTGTCTAGAGTTTCCTTTCCATGTTGGGCCAGGTCCAATCCAGCATCAGGCTAGCTACAGTCCATTAATGGGGGCTAAGAGGAGTGTCATTTTTAAAAGAAAATTTAAGCTTACAGTTATAATTTTAAAAATACATAGAAAGCAAACATTAATAAATGCCTAGTATGTGCCAGACATGGTTGACCTTCAGGAAGTAAATAGGAAAAGATATGCTGTCTTGGACCTTAAGGAAATCACATTCTATTGGAATATCATATATGAAAATAAGCATTTATTTTTATATATCAACTAGAGGCCCGGTGCCCAAAATTTGTGCATATGAAATTCATCCCTCAGCCTGGCCTGTGCCCTCTCACAGTCCGGGAGCCCTGTAATCAATCACCTAGCAGAGGGAGGCCCCACCCACCCACCACAGCACCACTGGCGGGTAGCCTGGGCCTCACTCTGCAGGGGTGATTGTGAGGAAATGGCAGGGGTCCCTAACTAATCACATCGCACCTGCCTTGGCTGGCCTGGCACCAGGGCATGTCATAGTGTGATCTTCCGGATGGTCGTCCAGACACGGTCATTCTGCTGTTCGGTTGTTTGATCCATTTGCATATTATGCTTTTATTATTATAGATAACTTTCATTTGGCTCCCTAGACCCACTCAACCCTTCTTTCTGCCCTAAGAGACTGACTGTCTGGATTGTAATAAAAGTCATTCTGGATCTATGTAACACATGTTAAAAGCAAGTGTCAAAAAATCAAATGTTTCCAAGCTTACTTGACCACATAACAAAACAAAGCCCCAGAATATTGAAAGGAATACAAAAACCGGCAGTACCTGAAATCACATAAAATTCACAATGTCTACCACATAGTAATCAATTACCAGGCATACAAAGAGACAGGAAAATAGATTCCAAGTGAGGAGATTAATCAATAGTACCAGACCCACCAAAATTATATTTAAAAAATGAATATGAAAGAAAAACTTTTCAGACAAACAAAAGCTAAATTCTCTCATTACACAGACCAGCACAAAAAGTACTAAGCTCAAGCAGAAGAAAGTGATTCTAGGTAGAAATATGGATCTTTACAAAAATGAAGAATACCAAAAATGGTAACTATGTAAATAAATATGAAGCACTTTTTTTCTTACAAATCAAATCTCTTTAAAAGGTAATTAACTAACTACTAGACTGTGTACTTAAAAATAGTTAAGATGATAAATCTTATAAAATTTTGAAAATATTTTTATTGATTTCAGAGAGGAAGGGAGAGGGAGAAAGAATTAGACACATCAATAACGAGAGAGAATCATTGATTGGCTGCCTCCTGCACATCCCACACTGGGGATTGAGCCCTCAACCCAGGCATGTGCCCTGACTGAGAATCGAACCTTGACCTCGTGGTTCATAGGTCAATGCTCAAACACTGAGCCATGTTGGAAGGGCTTGTTAAATATTTTTACCACAATTTTAAAAAAGATAATAAAATTTTTATTGCAAAGAAATGTTAATATTGATATTGCCAATGAAGTTCTACTTAAATTCTTGATTCCACAATTGTACTCCTTTTCTCTTATATTGAAAATCTTCATTTCAAAAAAGTATAATTGCTTATTTTTTCTGACAATACAAGTAAATAGTTACAAAAATGACTGTAATATAAACATGACACAATTGCTAAATAAAGTTCAAAAATTTAAAGGTAATTTGCTATTTAAAACAGAAACAATGACTGTAATATAAACATGACACAATTGCTAAATATAGTTCAAAGAATTTAAAGGTAATTTGCTATTTAAAACAGAAACAATGACAATGTACTATGGTATTTATTAATTTATAACAGAGCAGAAGTAAAATGAATGATAATACCACAAAGGTTGGGAGAGATGAAATGGAAATATATTGTTACAAGTTCCTTATACTGCATACGAAGTGGTATAATATTGCTTAAAGGTAGACTATGATAATTAAGTATGTATACTACAAACACTAAAGCAACCATAAAATCAACAATACCAACAAAGATGGAAGCCTAATAAGCTAATAGTGGAGATATAATAAAATAATTTTAAAAAATCAGTTAATCCAAGAGAAGGCTGAAAAAAGAGGAAAGGAAATGAAGAACATACAGGACAAATAGAAAACAAATAGCATGATGTAGATGAAAACTAACCATATCGTCATATCCTATATAATAAAAGGCTAATATAATATGCAAATCAACCAAATGGCAGAATGACTAGTCGCTATGATGCACACTGACCACCAGGGGGGCAGACGCTTAATGCAGGAGCTGCCCCCTGGTGGTCAGTATGCTCCCCCAGGGGGAGCACCACTCAGCCAGAAGCCGGGCCCACGGCTCGCAAGCGCAGCGCCACGGCAGCACTAAGGATGTCTGTCTGCTGGCTTAAGCCTGTTCCCCCCAGGGAGAAGGCCTAAGCTGGCAGTCAGACATTCCCCCAGGGCTCCTGTAATGCATGAGAGCATAGGCTGGGCTGAGGGACGCGCCCCTCCCCCCCCAAAGTGCACAAATTTCATGCTTTGGGCCTCTAGTTAAATATAAATGGTCTGTATATTGAATACAAGAATTAACTTTAAATATTAATTAGAAAGAGATTCAAAGTAAAAGCATGAAAAGGGGTCATGCTAACAGTAATCAAAAGAAAGCTCGAGTGACTATATTAATATTTGACAAAGTAGATTTCAAAGCAAAATACATTTCCAGAGATAAAGGTGTCATCCTATCTATTAAAAGAGTAATATACAAATTGACTGTCACTCCAACACACAAGATGGCTGCCCCCATGTGGTCAAAGATGACTGCCCCCATGTGGACAGAAGATGGCTGCCACAGACGGCCAGCAGGGGAGGGCAGTTGGGAGGGACCAGGCCTGCCAGGGAGGGCAGTTGTGGGTGATCAGGCCACAGGGGAGGGCAGTTGGGAGGGACCAGGCCTGCCAGGGAGGGCAGTTGGGTGCGATCAAGCCTGCAGGGGAGGGCAGTTAGAGGTGACCAGGCTGGCAGAGGAGGGAAGTTGGGGGTGTCCGGGCCTGTAGGGAAGGGCAGTTGGTGGGGACCCAGGCCTGCAGGGGAGGGCAGTTAGGGGTGATCAGGCTGGCAGGGGAGCTGGTAGGCATCAATCAGGCTGGCAGGGGAGTGGTTAGGGGGTGATCAGGCTGGCAGGCAGAAGTGGTTAGGGGCAATCAGGAAGGCAGGCAGGCGAGCAGTTGGGAGCCAGCAGTCCTGGATTGTGAGAGGGATGTCCGACTGCCCGTTTAGGCCCGATCCCGGTAGGATCGGACATCCCTAGAGGGGTTCCAGATTGAAGAGGGTGCAGGCTGGGCTGAGGGACACAACCCCCCATGCATGAATTTCGTGCACCGGGCCTCTAGTCTATATATATAAAGCCTAAGCGACTATTACGACTGAAAGATCAGAACAACCGGAATGACCGGTTGACCAGTCATAGTGACACGCACTGACAAGGGGGCATATGCCCAATGCAGGAGCTGCCCCTGTTGGTAAGTGTGCTCCCACAGCCAACCTTCCACAGCCAGCCAGCAGTAGCAGCGGCTGGAAGCCGTTCCTTCTGTGCCTAGTCCAGTGACCCTCGCCTCCTCTCCCAACCCCGCCAGGGTCTTTTGGCCCTGGGCTGGGACGGAGAAGCAGGGTTGGGTGACAGTGGACACAGCCTCTTTCCCAGGAGTCCCGAGGCCCAGCTCCCTCCTCGGGGCCGGCAGCCAACCTCCCGCACTCTGTCCTTCCCCCAGCCGGCAGGCCCCTATCGACCTGTCCCTGATCAGTCCTGATCACCGGCCAGGCCTAGGGACCCCACCCGTGCACAAATTCTTGCACTGGGCCTCTAGTTTAAAGTAAGAAAGGGATGCTCTGGCCAGTGTGGCTCTGTTGGTTGGGGCATCATCCCTTACACTGAAAAGTTCCCAGTCAGGACCCATATCTGGGTTGTGGGTTTGGTCCTAGTTGGGGATGTGTGGGAGGCAGCCAATTGATGTTTTTCTCTCTCTCCCTTCCTCTCTAGAAAGTCAATTAAAAATAGTAATAATTAAAAGGAAAAAGGAGTATCACCCTGGTTTCAAAATCTAATCTTAAGTGTCTGGATATATGAGAAGTTAAATCATGGAGAGACTCATAAAAAATGCATTCACCCCCAGCCTTACAGAAGTTTCTGATTTCTAAATGCATTTTTGTTGTGGCATGAATATCAGTTAATAAATATGGGCCAGTTGGTACCATCATTTATTTATTCTTTCATTTAGTAAATGTCTACTAAGTGACTATTATGTTCAGGGAAGAGAGCATAGAATTGGAAGACTGCAAGTTCCATGAGGGAATTTCACTTTTGTACAGATTGCTTTACAAATGGTAGACACTCAACAACTATCTATTAATGAATAAGCAAATGAAGAACTCTAGAAAAATGATGAAATCATACTTTCTTAAATTTGTACTCTTGCTAATCAATTTAAATCAAGAGGCATGTTTCTGCTTCTATAAAGTGCGTTAGCTTTCATGGATCATTATCCATTTAAAGTCTGACAAAGAAATAACTTTATGAGGTCAGGTGTATATCATCTCATTGTCATATCTATTGCCATCCAGGATTGTGTAAGCCTTCTTTTATTGAATACTTACTATGTGCCAGTGATTGTTGTAAATATTTTATAGGGGTTTACACTTCCAATGTAGATCTTAAAATGAAAAACAATAAAAATGTTATATTCTAGTAATATTAGTAAGGACAACTTATTTCTGTCTATTCACTCAGTTCATGTTTGTGGGATGCATTAATTTATGTGCTCAGACTAATATAAAAGAACAGTACTTTATTTTTTAAAAAGCTTTATTGTTGAGATTATTACAGATGTCCTTCTCCCCCCCCCCTCCATTGTCCCCCTCCACCCAGTTCCCACCCCACCCCAAGCCTTTGCCATCCTATTGTCTGTGTCCATAGGTAATGCATAAATGCATACAAGATCTTTGTTAAATCTCTTCCTGCCCCCTTACCCCCCTTCCCTCTGAGAATCATCAGTATGTTCCATTTCCATTTTCAGGCCTCTGATTCTATTTTATTCACCAGTTTATTCTAATCATTAGATTTCTTACTCGTTTATTTTGACATTTAGATTCAGTTCTTGATAGGTATGTACTTTTGCCATTTTGTTGTTCATATTTCTGATCCTTTTCTTCTTCTTCCTCTTAAAGAATATCCTTCAACATTTCATGTAATACTGACTTGGTGGTGATGAACTCCTTTAGCTTTTTCTTGTCTGTGAAGCTCTTTATCTAATCTTCAATTTTAAATGATAGCTTTGCTGGGTAGAGTAATTTTGGTTGTAGGTCCTTGCAATTCATCACTTGAATATTTCTTGCCACTCCATTCTGGCCTGCAAAGTTTCAGTTGAGAAATAAGCTGATAGTCATATGGGCATTCCCTTGTAGGTAACTAACTGCTTTTCACTGGCTTCTTTTAAGATTCTCTCTTTGTCTTTAGCCCTTGGCATTTTAATTATAATGTGTCTTGGTGTGGTCCTCTTTGGGTTCCTCTTGTTTTGGACTCCCTGTGCTTCCTGGACTTATAAGTCTATTTCTTTCAACAGGTAGGGTACGTTTTCTGTTATTATTTATTCAAATAGGTTTTCAATATCCTGCTCTTTCTCTTCTTCTGGCATCCCCATAATGTGAATGTTGGTATGCTTGAAGTTGTCCCAGAGGCTCCTTACACTATCTTCATATTTTTTTATTCTTTTTGCTTTTTGCTTTTTTGGTTGGGTGTGTTTTTGCTTCCTCATATTTTAAATCGTTGATTTGATTCTTGGAGTCCACCATTCTACTGTTGAATCTCTGTATATTATTCTTTATTTCAGTCAGTGTATGCTTAATTTCTGACTGGTTCTTTTCCATTTTTTTGGAGGTTTCTAGAAGATTCTTGAGTAACTTTATAACTATGGTTTTGAACTCTATATCCAGTAGTTTGTTTTCTTCCATTTCTTCCATTGTGACATGTTTCTTTGTCTTCACATTTTGGCTACTTCCCTGTGTTTTTTCTATGTATTGGGTAGAGCTACTATGTCTCCTTGAATTGGTAGAGTGGCCTTGTGTAGTAGGTGTTCTATAGGGACCAATGGCTCAGCCTCTCCAGTTACCTGAGCTGGGAGCTCTAGGTGCATCCTTTTGTGGGCTGTATGCACAGTCTTATTGTAGTTGAGACTTGACTGCTATTGGTGTCACTGGAAGGAATTGACCTCCAGGCCAATTGGCTATGAAGATCAGCTGTAACTACAGTGGGAGAGTGGCTGTGCAGGAGACACCCCTATGGAGCAGGACTTGCTTCAGTGGGGCTTTGGTGCTCACTGAGTCTGCCCCTTGAATGTGTCACTCATGGATATGTAGAGTTATAATTTGATATGGTCTGATGCTAACCACTGAGTGCACTGGCTCTTGGGTTTCCAGGGAGGTGCAAAGTCAGCCATGGCCTGGGTCACCCAGCAGGAGCTACAGAGAGATCTTCAGATTCCTCCTCTTTGTATTGGGTTTGGAAGTGCCCAGATGAGGCCCAGCTCTGAAGCAACGCAGGCTGGTGCCAGGTCTTGAACTTTTATTGAGAGGTTTGAGGCTCCCGACCCAGTTGCAGCTTGCTTGAGAGATTTTAACCTGAGCAAGAACAGGCCATTCATATGAAAAAGCCACTGCACACAGGTTGGGTGGAGTTGTAAATTGAATGAGGTGGGGTTTCAGGGAATCACCAGTGCAGAGCAAACAGAAATGGCTGCCAGTCAGCCCTGCAACCAGGGAGGTCCCAGCATAGGAACAATGATCCCTGTGAGCACCTCCATCTGGAAGAAGGGCACCCCTAAGTTCCTGCCCGATGCCAGAAAATCTAGTTCCTCCTCTTGTGTGTCTGTGTCCACCAGAGCCTCGCCCTGGTGCTGGAGCTCAGAGGAAGCAAGACCTTGTAAATTCAGTTGGTGGTGCTGGCCTTTTAGGAGGAACAGTTGGGTCTCCAGCAGCCTCTGTGTCACTGAGCCCCAATCCACACTGGTTTTACAGCATGTAATTCTTACTACCCTTAGGGACTTCTTTTCCCAGCTCTGGGACCCTGGGCTGGGGTCTGATGTGGAGCTGGGACCCCTTGCTCCTCCGGGCAGCCTCCACAGAGACAATCTCCCTCCCTATTAAAAAAGTGGCACATGTGGGTGACAGACCAGCCTGTTCTGTGCCTCCTACCAGTCTCATTCTTCACTTTTCCAGTTGCAGGATTTCTATTCAGTTTTCCAGTGGTTCTGGATGATGGTGGTTCTGTATTTTATAATTTTGATGTGGTTGTGGGAGGTGGTGAGTACAGGCATTTACCTATACCACCATCTTCTGTTTTTGCTTAAAATCAGATTCAAATACTGGCTCTGATATATATATTTATTACATACATAATCTTGAACAATTTCTTAATTTCTCTAAGTCTCAATTTCCTCATGGGTAAAATGGAAATAAAAATAGCTGTCACAAATGGCTGTCTTTTTAAAGAGAATGAAACAAGATGATGTATGAGAAGTACCTGACACAAAAAAAGATGTCAATAACTCTCTTCCCTTTATTTATTCCTCTCTTTCTCTTTCCTTCCCTCTTCCTATTAACATTAGCAAGGTGACCTCCTAAAAGTTACTAAACTCTTCCAGGATTTCCTTATCTATAAAACAAGTTGGCCAATTATTTAGGTTTCGAGATCCTTTGATTCTATAATGCTGTGATTCAGTGATGTAATAACTTAGTGTGTTTTTTTTTTAATATCATAAAAATCCACCTTACTGAGAGGTAATTTTGAAATGAATCTTCTCTGGTTAGTGTAGTTGCTTATGCTGCTTTGTTTTTTCCAAAAGATCCCATCACATAGAACTTGGTTTAGAGGTATTTGAGTTAAGTAAGATAAAAAGATGGTTTATATTTAAATAGTATTACAATATATACTAAATGCGTCTACTAGTAATCGCCTATTCCAAATGATTTTTTTCTCTCTTCCTTTCCTCTATTTAGGTACTATTCAGGACTCCTGGAGGCCAAGTCAACAAATCTAAAAACTCAAGGCTTAATTCACAGAGCATCAAAGGGGCTAATACAATCTATTGAAGATGGTGGAATAGATTCTGTGATGGAATGGGAAGTGGATGAAGTGCTGAACTGGACAAATACACTGAACTTTGATGAGTAAATACATGTTGCTATTTTTGGGGAACAAGGGCAGGCATCATATTTTTATTTCTAATATTTTCCACTCCCAAGTTGAATCTAGGGGGTCACAAACATAATCTCCTCCCCACAAAATGAGTATGTATTGCTTGTCTAGAAAGAAAGAAGAAGAAATAAGGGAGAAAGATATAAAAAGGATGATCTAAAAATAGGAAAAAGAAAATTAGACAGGTGTTCTTTATTGTCAGACTTTATTCTTAGGCCTTAGTCTAAATCTGCTTAATTTCTTACTTTGGGATTTAGAAACAAGGCTAAGAACATGCAATTAATAATATGAAGAATTTCCTTAATGTATAGTCCCTGATCTTCCCATGTGAAACATTAAAAAGTTGTTCTTTTTCAGTGACATACTATGGCCCTTGGAAAACTAAATTTTTAGGAATTTTTTGGTGTGTGATGGAAATTTAAAAATATTTAATATATCTATCAGGGAACTTCAAGTTAAAACCACAACAAGATCCTACTTCAGACCCACTAAGATGGCTATAATAAAAAAAGATAGATAGTAACACATTGTCAAGGAGGTGGGGGAATTAGAACCCTTATATACTGCCAGTGGAAATGTATAATGGTGCAGCCATATTGGAAAATAATCTGGCAGTTTCTCATAGTTAAACTTGAACTTGTCATATAATTGAGCAATTGCAGTCCTCAGTATATATACACAAGAGAAATAAAAACACATGCCCATACAAAACTTTTATATAAATGTTTATAGCAGTATTATTTATGATATAACCAAAAAGTAGAAACAATGCAAATATTCATCAACTGGTGAATGGGTAAATAAAATGTGGTATATCCATACAATGGAATATTACCTATATATATATAAAAGGCTTAGTATGCTAAGTGTCTGACCAGTTGCCATGATGCGCACTGACCATCAGGGGGCAGACACTCAATATAGGAGCTGCCGTGACGCACACTGGCCATTTACGGAGAAACGGCACTGCGGACCTGGTGCCCACAAAGCAACACTCGGCTTCCTCCAAGTGGGACACAGACCCTGCCACCACTCCGGAGCGACACCCCACCAAATCACAGCCAACACTGCTGAGATGCCATGGTGCAAAATGCGGCCCACAGCTCAGCCCAGCTCAGAAATGGTGGCTATAGGCGCTGGGTAATGACATCACATAGCAATGCCTGGCTTCCTCTCCTAGCAACTAGCCTCCTTTGAGTTTCTTCAGCCCAGGAACATGACTTGCTTTATAGCCAGGTGGAAACATTTTACACTGTAACCAAATGTCTGTGAAGTGTTTTCCCATGCCTCATCTCATTTGATCCTCTCAGAAGTCCTGGAGTAGGTAGATAGGAGACTCAGTGGAATCTTCTTTTCATTAGCTGGAAAACAGAGATTTAGAAAGCTTAGAAACTTGACCTGACTGAAAAGAAGTAAGAAATGGTGGACCTTGTAAATGACTTCAGTTTTTCTCACTGCACAGAATATAGTCAAACACTGCTGCAGTTAAATATTTTACCCTTTGTTCTCCCTGTGTGATCTACAATAATAACCTGCTTCATGTTGATATTTATTGCTGTGTTGCTGACAATTACCTGAAAGAGAAGTTGGAGTGCTTCACTGGGCTGGAAAAAGTTTAGCTAAATCAGAAAGCAGGTCTAATTAAGCAAGTTTATCTATACATATAAAGCTCTTGCTGGCACCAATTGCATGCGTGTGTTTCAATCTGTCATTGTCAATTATGAATTTGGTTGAAACTTCTATTATAGAGAAAGGGCAAATAGCGATATTAAAATATTTCTTCTAATTAATTTCCTTTCAATGTGCATGAATTCATGCACTGGGCCACTAGTTCTACAATAAAAAGAAATGCTGATACATGCACAATATCAATGAACCTGATAAGTGAAAGAAGCCAGTCATAAAGGACCATGTATTATATGATTCCATCTATAGGAAATGTGCAGAATAGGCAAATCCATAGACACAGAAAGTAGATTAGTGGTTGCCTAGGGCTGGGAGACTTATGGGGATTGGGAGGTGATAGCTAAGAGGTACATTTTCTTTTTGGAAAAATGAAAATGTTCTAAAATTGACTGAGTACACTAAAAGCCACTGGGTTATACACTTTAAATGGGTGAGTTTTATGGCATGTGAATTATATCTCAAAAAGATTTAAATATATTGAATATTTTTAGCTACAATAATGAATGTGAATATTGCATGGATAAAAGACAGAAAAATTAAAATGAAGATGCTGTGTATAAACATAAGAAAAAGGAAGAGAGATAAGAAATGGAATAGAAAAAATCAACATGTCATATAACAAACAAGAAGAGAATTGAAGAAGAATCAGAGAAGAGAATAATGAAAAAAGGGAAGATGACAGAAGAAGTAAAAGAAAGAATAAGAAAATAGGAAAACAATAATAAGAAAGAAGATAGGAAGGATATATTAGAAAATAAAAAGGGAAAGATAAGAAGAAATGAAGAACTAATTATTCATAGTAGATAGATGTTCTAAGATATCTTGTAATAATAGTAAAAAGAGATTGTTATGAGTCAATATTTTGTCCAAACCATAATATTGGGATTCCCTATCGACAGCACATCTGTGATTTGTGGGACACTGAATTAACACAGATGATAATAATGATGCAAGAAATGACATCCAAAGAAAGGAACTGTAATAATGTACTTTTAAAACTTTTTAAAATATATTTTTTATTTCAGAGAGGAAGGGAGAGGGAGGGAGAGATAGAAACATCAACGATGAGAGAGAATTACCAATTGGCTGTTTTCCACATTCCCCACACTGTGGATCTAGCTAGCAACTGGGCATTTGCCTTGACCGGGAATCAAACCATGACCTCCTGGCTCACAGGTCGATGCTCAATCACCAAGCCATGCAGGCCGGACCTTTATAAACTTTTTAAAAAATCAAAGTATATACATTTAATATTATTTTGTATTAGTTTCAGGTGTACAGCATAGTGGTTAGACAATCACATACTTTGTGTAATGCTATACTTGTACTTTCCCCCCCCCCCCCAAGGGTAAAAGTTGCTGGGTAGAGGGTGGGGTGGGGGCGGGGAGGAAAGAGTTGTAGGTGAGGTTCATTTTTAATGAACTTCTGAAGGCAGGATAGAGAATTTTCTCAGGTAAGCTTTTGAAATCCTGATTAGCCTTTCCCTTATATTGTTGGCTAATTCAAGTAAAGGCCAGAAAGCTTTAGTGAAAGATTACCCCAAAGTCTACACCCAATAACCTATATTCCATCACTATTGGAATACACTGAGAATAATGCAGTTGAATGAAGGGAAGAAATAAACAGGCATCTCAACCACCTGCCATACTCGTCTCTGGTAGGAGATTACATTTCTAATGGTCTCTTTGTGGAAAAAAGGACAGAAACATTAAACCAGTAAGACTTGAAGTGTTTTTTTTGTATCATATACTCTATGTTGGATGAGATGAATACAACTAGCTTTGTCATGGTAAGACTAACAGAAAACTTCTTTCTTTTTAATGCAGATACTTCGTGCTCCAAATTATTTATAACTAGAGGCCTGGTGCACGAAATTCATGCACGGGGTGGGGTGTCCTCAGCCCAGTCTGAACCCTCTCCAATCTGGGACCCCTTGAGGGATGTCCAACTGCCCAGTGGGATCAGGCCTAAATGGGCAGTCGGACATCCCTCTCACAGTCCAGGACTGCTGGCTCCCAATTGCTCATCTGCCTGCTTTCCTGATTGCCCCTAACTGCTTCTGCCTTCCAGCCTGATAACCCCCTAACCACTCCCCTGCCAGCCTGATCAATGCCTAACTGCTCCCCTGCCAGCCTGTTTGCCCCTAACTGTCCTCCCCTGCAGGCCTGGTCATCCCTAATTGCCCTCCTCTGAAGGCCTGGTACCCCTCAACTGCTCTCCCTTGCAGGCCTGGGTCCCCTCCAACTGCCCTTCTCTGCAGGCCCGGTCACCCCCAACTTCCCTCCTCTGCCGGCCTAGTCACCCCTATCTGCCCTCTCCTGCAGGCTTGATCACCCCCAACTGCCCTCCCTTGCAGGCCTGATCCTCCCAACTGCCCTCCCCTGCTGGCCTGATCTCCCACAACTGCCCTCCCTTGCAGGTCTGGTCCCTCCCAACTGCCCTCCCCTGCTGGCCATCTTGTGGTGGCCATCTTGTGTCCACATGGGGGCAGGATCTTTGACCACATGGGGGCAGCCATCTTGTGTATTG
This sequence comes from Corynorhinus townsendii, assembly GCA_026230045.1. Classification (NCBI taxonomy): domain Eukaryota; kingdom Metazoa; phylum Chordata; class Mammalia; order Chiroptera; family Vespertilionidae; genus Corynorhinus; species Corynorhinus townsendii. The sequence continues at coordinate 72,496,368 of JAPDVU010000008.1, forward strand.
GAGTGATGGTCAGTCTGCATATTACTCTTTTATTAGATAGGATTGAGGTCTGGTGCATGGGTGGGGGCCAGCTGGTTTGCCCTGAAAGTTGTCCTGGATCAGAGTGGGGGTTCCCTTGGGGTGTGGGGCGGCCTGGGCAAGGGGCCTGTAGTGGTGTGCAGGCTGGCCACGCCCTCTGGTGACCCAACCAGATGCCCTGGTATCTGAGATTTATTTATCTTCTATAATTGAAACTTTGTAGCCTGGAGCAGAGCCAAGCCTTCTGCTCGCTCTGTGGCAGCAGCCATTTCTGTTGGGATTTATTTATCTTCCATAATTGAAACTTTGTAGCCTTAAGCGGAGGCCAAAGCAGGCCAGGGCTGCAGAAGCTTGGCTTCCTCCATCGCTGGGGCAGCCCTAGCCTCCTACTCTCTCTAGCTCCGTGGCTGCCACCATTTTTGTTGGGATTTATTTATCTTCTATAATTGCAACTTTGTAGCCTAGAGTGGAGGCCTGGGCTGGCAAGGGCAGGCAGAAAGCTTGGCTTCCTCCATAGCCAGGGAAACCCAAGCCTCCTTCCTGCTCTCTGTGGCTGCAGTCATCTTGGTTGGGTTTATTTGCATATTTGCTCCTGATTAGCTGGTGGGTATGGCTTGTGGGCGTGGCTTGTGGGTATAGCAGAGGTATGGTCAATTTGCATATTACTCTTTTATTAGATAGGATTTCTAGCAGTTTATTCTCTCACTTAGGCACAATCATAATTTGGAACCAACTTTGAATTCTTAGCAAGTTTTTCTACTGAGCCCTGGACAACAAATACTTTAAATAGAATCCAGTATGATAATTTGGGATTACTTCGGTAGCCTTACTAATCCCACGCTGCTGACTATAAGGCAAGACCAAACTGTGAAGAGATCTTCCCCCTGCCGACTGCAGACATTAGGTATAAGCCAGCACCTTCTTCCCAGTGCATTTATGGTCTCCACAGTCTACTTTCCTGTCAGATCTTCGCAGTCATCTAGATGTTCGTAACTCACCTTGTTTGATGAGAATTTCAGAGTCTGACATTTTTCTTCAGGAGAATTGGTAGCCACTAATTCCTTGGAGAGTATCCTTCAAAATCTGTGGATAGTTTTCAATAGTCAGACCATTGGAATGACATAAATGTGTTAAACACTGATATTGAGTGATACAAACCAGGTTCTTCCCCAGCGACTTTTGTGCTAGCCCCTTGTCATGACCGATGGCGATCTGCATCTTCAGATACGCATTGCAACAATATCAACTGAGCACAATATTATTATAATTTGGAAGAATGCGTAGATCCAACTTCACTCTTGGACTCACTGGACACTGATGAGTATTGTTGCAAATTCTGCAAAATCTAGAGATGAGTTGCTGTAGGCACTTAGAATGTAAATCACCACATCACCATCACTGAGCCACCCACAATGCCTCATGGTGGCTAATATTCTTGTTGGATTTTCAGGGGTATATTCTCTATCTACCAAATGGTCCACTTCCAGGATCTTCATAATTTTCAAATTGCATATGAATTTTGAAATAACCTGTTAAATTATAATAATCAGCAGTTGTATCTGTAAATAATTTCCTGATGAACCATGTTGTAGTATCTGTAAATAATTTCCTGATGAACCGTGTTGGTGAGAGGTCTTTGCCTATGTGTGTGAGGGGTAGTTTTTATATCTGAACTTGTTCCTTCAATTTCTAGGACATGTTATTATGTGGCCTCTCTGTCTAGGGACTTCCCAGACCACTAAAATCTTAACTTTGCATCCCTGAGGAATTCATTATAGATTCCACATGCAGAATAGTAATTATTCTACAATTACTATCTTAAAAATGTCTTAGTGAGAAAGACAAATTAGCACTATGATATGAGCAGTATGATAATGCTATCACCAGACTGTTGCTTCTATTTGTAAAACTTAGATTTTTTTAATCACTGTTTTTATCAGTTACATATGTTCCTTATGAGACGTTATTTTTAAATAATTGTCCTAATATCAGGTAAATCTGGGCCAGTGATCAGCCTTAGTTAAATAGGGCATATGTTTGTAACCAAGACTGTCAGGTGTCCTTGAAGGTGGAATGAAAAAACTTCAGTATATAAATACAAGGAATCAGGGCGATAGACACCCAGGTCTTCCTAGTAATCCTAAACGACCACTGAAAGTCTGCCTAAATTGAAGGTCAATCCAGATTGAACTGTCTGCTAAGAGGTCCTGGGAAGGGGTTCTTGCATTTTTTATGTAACACTGACCCAGCAATATCCCATTTAAGGCCATAGAATAAAGTTCTTGGAGCAAGAAGAGGTAGGAGTAACAAAAGGAGCTGAGTTTAGACACAGTACTTAAAATATTTAAATGTTCTTGGATAACATATACCTTCCTAAAGCAAAAAACTTCAGGAACACAAACCTAATAAGAGTAATTCAGTGGAATAAATTAATACTCGGAAAATCATTTTTTACATGACAATTCTAATCATCCTCATACGTTCTCTGCCAGCTCGCTTTCAGTGCCTCCCGTAACCAGTTTCTTACCTGATTTTTGGGGTGCATTGGAAGAAAAGGGACCCAGAGCCTAAAACGAAATGGAATAGTTGCAGAAAACCTGCCTTTCAAGTATTCCCTCATCAGACCTTGCCCTTCCCTATCTGACCTCTTCTCAGGCTACCCTGGTTTCCCTATTTCAGTCTGTTTAGGGAACTGAGGTGGTAGCTGCATGTGCCCTACTTGAGTGTAACCTCTTATGTGTACAGCACACTGCAGAGACTGCACGTTGCTCTACTAACATAATAAACCACATGCACTAGATTTCTGTTAACATGTCAGAGACAGTAGGTCTGGCAATCCAGAACCAAGAACATGGTCTTTGTTTTTGTTGCTTCCTTTTTTTCCTTTCCAGAGAATTTTCTATCCATACTTTTAATTTGGAAGTTAACTAATACCTTAGTAGGCATTCAACTGAAGGCATGATCTGAAAGGAATGAACAGGATACCAGATGAGGAGAAGCGTGCTGAGGGGGACCCAGGGCACTAACATGGTAGATGGTGGGTACCATTTTTAAACCTCCTCCAACTCCCCGTCCTAGAGGTTGTCTTGGGTGCCTGAGAGCTATTTGGAGGTGGGAACGTCATGAGGATGAAACATTTAGACTAGTGAATATGTTGTCATCATGATTTCATAAAGAAAGTGGAATTGTAGAAGTCGCCTAAGTGTGAACTGATAAATCAATTAATTACTTCCTAATAAACCAATTTAATTTAATGAATGTCTATATAATGTGCATAGGTATGTTGCCAACTGGAAGGAAATTGCTACCAGTGACTCTTCAGTTAACTTCAAAAGTAGGTGATTTTTAGCAATACTTTATGGGAAATTCTTCCGAACAAAAATGATAACATTCCACACATACACATTTCTTAGCACCTAATATTTCCACACCCTGCACAGTATAGACATAAGTAAATTTGCCAAGTCATTATTATCTTATAGTAAGACTATTAATTGGAAATAGAAGGACATTTTTTATTTTATATAGAGTTAATTTTTTTTCCAGTTTGAAACTATACTTCATTTTCAATGTAGCTAGAAATATCCAATAGCTATATATTTTTAAGCAGAAAAGAACTCCTTTACTTTTCCTTCTTATAGTATTATTAGCACAAAAAAATAACATTTCTGTTTATAAATGATACTGACTTTCTATGAAAATGAATGTATTTTTATCTGTGGAAATTAAAAATCTAAAAGCACAGAATACATTTTTAGAAAACCAATTTTACTACTTTTACCCATTTATGGCTAACAGTTGGAATGTTAGAATGTACTTAGGTAATGTATAGTTAAGTAAATCAAATCAAATAAGGCATTCAAAAGCAACTGGTCTTCTTGAGTTATTCATGAACCCTTTTTAAAGTTGCATACTTCATGGTTTCAATCATAATTTTTTAAATATATTTTATTGATCTTTCACAGAGAGGAAGGAAGAGGGAGAGTCAGAAACATCGATGAGAGAGAAACATCGGTCAGCTGCCTCCTGCACATTCCCTACCGGGGATGTGCCCACAACCCAGGTACATGCCCTTGACCAGAATCGAACCCGGGACCCTTCAGTCCGCAGGCCGACGCTCCATCCACCAAGCCAAACCGGTTTCGGTACAATAATAATTTTTAATGAGCAAACTTCACTTGGCTAAATAAATGCCTCAAAATATAAGAAGTAATGTTTAAGTTCTGTGCCACTCTTGTCCCTCAGTGGTCCACAACACAGAGCAACTGGGAGTGAGAGCATGTTGAGGAAGCACAGCACCATGACCCGGAAATATCACCAATCTAACATAGTCAAGTCTAATCATGGTTACTGTACAGTCTGAATGTATGCGTTCTCTCCTGCTGCCATCTGTGTGAGGCAGTAAAGCGGAGAAGTTACAATTGTGGAGAGTTGGTTCAGACTGCCTGGCTCTACTGCTTACCGGCTGTGTGATCTTGGGCAAGTTACTAGTTCAGTTTCCTCTTCTATAAAATTAAATTAACAACGGCACAAGGCTTATAGGTAGCAGTGAAGTACTAAGGAAAAACGTGTGAAGAGGTTAGACTAGTGTCTGGCACATAATTTATATATATATATATATATATATATAGAGAGAGAGAGAGAGAGAGAGAGAGAGAGAGAGAGAGAGAGAGAGAGAGAGAGAGAGAGGGAGGTGTGTAATATGCAAATTAGGCTGGGACACTGTAACGGGTCACGACTGGACAGGAGGAGGTTGCGTGCGCAGGTGAGGCCCAGAGCGGAGACGGAGACAGAAACGGGGGTCCTGCCCAAGCTGGCACAGCGACTCGGCAGCCAGGAGCAGACACAGGCAGGGAGGCTGGAGGGGCCTGGGGTGGAAATCAGGTGCGGGTCCTGGCCACCCACAGCACCAGTCAGGCCTGACTCCTGCGGTGGCCCACAGGGTGCCTCCTTGTGCGGCGGGAGGCGGGGCACCTCTTCACATGATTTCAATTGCATGCTGGGCCTCTAGAACTCTATAATTAGCCTTAACCTATCCACTTGTGTCCAGCTCATTGCTACCACCACAACACAGTCCAGGTTGCTATCATCCCTCTGCAGGCGTGTGTGACAGACTCCAAGCCAATTACCCACTCCTCCCAGTCCATTCCCCACACAGCAGACAGTGATCTTTCACAATGTAAACGAACCCAACTAGAACACAGGAGCTCTCCTTTAGCAACTACCATGTGGGAATGCTATCTTAAAGTGTTATATAATGTTACCTCATTTGATCTTCAACCCAATGAGTTCTATTATCTGCATTTTACAGTCGAGCAAGCAAAGAGATGGGTTACTTGCTCAAGTTCTCACAGTAAGAACCTGTGAGGGCTGCCAGCTCCAGAACCCATGTTCTTAACCAGGACCACCTCTGCTGCCTCTCATAGGTTTTGCTGCGCTTGGAACCAAGTCCCGACTTCAGGATGGCTCTGGCTTAGCTTTCCACTCTTAATCATGTCCCACTCTCCCCCTCACTCACAACCCCACCATCACGGGCCTCTTGCCTGTTCCTCAAACATTCTTTGGTTTCCACTTTGGGGGTTTAATGGAGTTGGTGGCCTTCTACAGAACAGTTTTAGGGAACTATCTTCACTTAAGGGCAGGGAGTTGTCCTGTTTGCTACTGAATCCCCAGTGTGTGTAGCACGAAGTTTTCAATGACAGATCAAAGAACATAAAGGAGTGACAAGTACAAAAATGGAAGCATAGAATATAAAATACTGAATTAAAAGAGATTACAGCCCTAGTCAGTTTGGCTCAGTGGGTAGAGCGTCAGCCTGCGGACTGAAGGGTCCCAGGTTTGATTCTGGTCAAGGGCACATGCCCGGGTTGCCGGTTCAATCCCCAGTAGGGGGTGTGCAAGAGGCAGCCAATCAATGATTCTTTCTCATCATTGATGTTTCTATCTCTCTCACTTTCTCTCCCTCTAAAATATATTTAAAAAAAGAGCAATTACAGGCATACCTTGGAGATATGGCGGGTTCAGTTCCAGACCACCTCAATAATGCAAGTAGTGCAATAAAGTGAATCATAATCTTTTTGCTTGTGGAGGGTCTTGCCTTCCATTTGTAAAAAATAAAAAAGCAATATCTGTGAAGCATGATAAAGTAAAGCACTGTGAAACCAGGTCTGCCTGTACCAATGGCAGAAAGATGGAAAGATGTAGTATGATGACTGGAAGGAGCACAAGACCAAGTGAAATTTACTGTAAGTAGTAGAGGTTTGCATTATAGCTGAAGTCAGTAGAGCATGAGACATTGAAGATGTTGGCACTGGAGAAGAGGAGAGAATGTGTGCCACTTCTTCAAGAGCACAAGGTAATCTAATCCAGATATTTGGAAACTTTAGCTCTAGAGAGAGAAAAAGCTTCTATTCATTTGGGAATAAAAAACTGTTAACTAATAGTGAGTTATGGGGCACCAACTAAATGCCACCCTGAATGCTAAGTCAGTTACATGCACATTACACTTAATTCTCACAAAAATGATTAGGTATGTGCTATTATTAGCCCCATTTTATAGATGAGGACACTGGGACTTAGGTTAAATAACTTGTCACAAATTGCACAGCCAATTAGTAATAAATCAAACTCAAACGCAAGTCCTTCAGAGCCTTTTATAGAGATAGACCATGAAATATAGTAGGGAACAGTAGAATGAACTAAAAAATTTGGGACATTTATGGCTTCAGTTAAATAGGATATGCTAGTAAAGATAGGTGCTCTAACAGAGGTGAAAGGAATGTGGAATAGACCTTAGCCTGGTATATTGAATGAGTCTATATCTTATCACATCTTTCTAAACATTTGTCATTCCTCTCTCTCTAGGTTTCAGGTTTGAACAACAGAAAAATATATATGACTATGCAACGATGTCAGAGGGCGTGGGAACATCAGAAAATACTTCAGATGGAAATACCCATGAAAGACCAAATTTTACTAGACTAACACCTAATTCCCCTTATGAAACATAAATATACTCTTTTAGAGCTACAGCCCTTCACACCCTGATTACATTAGCTATAGTTACTAGTAAGAGATAGGTTATTCTGACTAGAATGACATATATTTTTGGCACAGAACCTATCCAATTAAGGAAGAGTAAATAGAAATAGAACATTGGATTGGGTAGTGGTCATAGAAAATACAGAAATTATTTCTGGTATTCTGAAAACTGTAATATTCTAACCATCACACTTAAATAAATATACTTAGGTGCGAAAATCTTCACCTTGTTTTTCTTCCTTTTTGAAGCATCTTTTATTTGAGCAATCGCGTCAGGCAGACCTGAGCACCAAAGGATCTCTGGTTTGATTCCAGTTAAGGGCACTTACCTAGGTTGCAGGTTGAATCCCTGAGGGTTGAGGTGCCTGCAGGAGGCAATCAATCAATGTGTCTCTCTCACATCCATGTTTTTTTTTCTCCCACCCCCCCTTTCCACTCTCCAAAAATCAATGCAAAAAATATCCTTGGATGAGGATTACCCAAAAAAACAAAAACAAAAAAACAACCCTCCCCCCGCTCCCCTCCTCGCACACATACATACACACAAATCAGCAGTAACAGACCTATTATGTATTTAAGAAAAAGAGATTTATTGAGATACAATTTACATATATATTCACCCATTTGAGTGTTGTTTTGACAAATGTAATTTTCACAACAATTAAGACATAAAGCATTTCCATCACCCCAAAATTGTGTACCTTTTCAGTCAATCAACTAACTCCACCCCAAGCCCTGGAACCTCTGATTTTCTTTCAATCACTACAGTTCTGCCACTTCTAGGACGCTATATAAACAGAATGATAATACTTGTAGCCTTTTTTGGTCCAGTTTCTTCCATTTAGCATAATGCTTTTGAGAGTCTCTCTGTTGTTGCTTACATCAGTAGTTCATTCTTTTTTTAAATGACCATTGTATGGTTAAACCACAATTTGTATATCCATTCACTAGTTGTGGACATCTGGTTGTTTCCAGTTTGGGATCATAATGAATACAGGTGCTATGAACATTCATGTCCTCCTCTTTATGGGGACATGTTTTCTTCTCCTGGGAAATACCTCGAGTGGAATTGCTGAGGCAAGCAACCTATATAAAAGCCTAATATGCAAAGTGTCCCCTCAGGAGTTCGACCAACCAGGAGTTTGATCATTTGCTATGATGGGCACTGACCACCAGGGGGCAGCACGGAACAAAGGAAGGCCCCGGCCAGCAGCCGGCAGCCACTAGGGACCCTACCTGTGCAAGAATTTTGTGCACGGGGCCTCTAGTAACTATATATTTAACTATTTTATAAGAATGTTTTTCTAAAGTGACTGTACCATTTTGCATTTCTACCAGCAATGAATCAGTTTCAGATGTTCCACTTGGTTTTGTCACTTGGAGTTGTCAGATGTTTTATCTCGGTGGTTCTAGGGGATGTTTAGTGAATGCTTTCATTGTGACGTTAGTTTGCATCTTCCAAATGCCTTACGATGTTGAGGATCTTTGATGTGCTTACTTGCCTTTGGATATCTTTTTTGGCAAAGTGTTCAAATCATTTGCCCATTTTTAATTAGTTAAATGTGTATTTTGTTAAAATATTTTGATATATTTTAAAAGCAAATCCTTTATCAGATACTGTTTTGCCATTCTGTGGCTGCTGCTTTTCTTAATGTCTTTTTGGGAGAAAAGTTTCTAATTTTAATAAAACCCAAGTTACAATTTTTTCTTTATGGTTCATGCTTTTAGTGTCTTATCTAGGAAATCTTTGCTTAACAAGGTCACAAAGGAGTTCTTATACAGATTTTATAATTTTAGCTTTCACAATTAAGTATATCATCCATTTTAAGTTAATTATTGTATACTAGTATAGTGGGAGGGAAGGTTTGAAATTCATTTCCTTGCATGTGGATATGCACTAGTCTTTAGGAAGACTATCCTTTCCTTATTATACTACCTTGGAGCCCTAGCTGAAAATGGCATATATGTGAGTCTATTTCTGGATTTTTTATCCTGTTCCATTGATCTTTGTGTCTTATCTTTATGGCAATACCATTTTTGTTATTGTGGATTTAGCTTAAGTTGACCAAACTTGTTTTTTTCTTCTTTTTGTTAATCCTCACTTGAGGATATATTTTTTTCCCATTGATTTTTAGGGAGAATGAAAGAGAGAGGGAAAGACAGAGAGAAACATTGATGTAAGAGAGACACATCGATTGCCTCCTGCACGTGCCCGGACCAGGGCCCGGGCCAGGGAGGAGCCTGCAACCAAAGTATGTGCCTTGACTGGAATTGAACCCAGGACCCTTTGGTGCGCAGGCCAACGCTCTATCCACTGAGCAAAACCAGCTAGGGCTGTGTTTTTTTTTTCTCCCTTTTCTTTTCAAAACTGTTTTGGCTATTCGAATTCCTTTGCATTCCCATACAAATTGTACAATCAGATTGTCAAGTTCTAAAAGGAAAAAAAAAGCCTGATGAAATTTGATTGGATTGCATTGATTCTGTATATCAATTTAGGGGAGAGATGCTATCTTAATAGAGTATATTAATCCATGAATATGGTACCTCTCCCTGTATATTTAGGCCCTGGGTTTCTCAGTAATGTTTTATAAATTTTAATGTACAGGTTTCATATCTTTTATTAAAATTATGCCAAACGCCCTGGCCAGTGTGGCTCAGCTGGTTAGAGCATTGTCCCAGCACCAAAGAGTTACTGGTTTGATTCCCAATCAGGGCACATGCCTAGGTTGCAGGTTCGATCCCCGGTCAGAGTGTGTACAAGAGAGGCAGCCAATTGATTTTTCTCTCATACATTGATGAGTGTGGCGCTCTCTCTCTCTCTCTCTCTCTCTCTCTCTCTCTCTCTCTCAATCAGTAGATCATATCCTTGGGTGAGGATTGGAAATAAATTATGCCAAACTATTTTTTTATGCTATTGTTTTTACATTTGTTTTAAGCTGTTCATTGCTGGTGATAAAGAAAATTTCAGACACAATTTCCTGATCTAGTTGACTTTTATTTAACAATTCATAAATTGGAAAGCATTAAGTCTAGAAAACAGAAGAGTTTCCAAGGATTGTACAAAGTCTGAGAGTTTCCTAGACCAAAGTGAGCAGGAACAAGAAAGTTATACTGGGCATTGTTAATTGGTTACACAGGGGTACTTACTTTCCTTATACGGAGCAAAGGAAGCTTGGAGCAGGGTTAGGTAATGTGCTAAGCAGGCAAGTGCTCATTGATTGGCATATAGCTATGTTTTCTGGGAGAGCTGAGCACAGAAATTTAGTTAAGCTTTAGTTTGCTGACATGGGGTTTAGCATAAGCACCTCCATCTTGGGCCTAGTCAGGGCACTTTAACACTGTACATAGAAATATTGATATTTTGTATATTGACCTTTATCATACTACCTTGTTAAACTCACTGGTTCTAACTTTTTAATTAAAAAATGTGTTTTTTATTGATTTTAGATTTTAGAGAGAGGAAGGGAGAAGGAGAGAGAGCGAGAAAGAGAGAGATAAGCATCAATGTGAGAGAGAAACATCGATACATGCCTCCACTGGGGATTGAACCAGCAACTTTTCAGTGCACAGGACAATGCTCAAAAAACAGCCACTCAGGCAGGGATGGTTCTAGACTTAAAAAAATAGACTCTTTAGAGTACAGTTATAATCATTTGCAGGTGATGTCTCCTCTACATAGGAGACATCACCTGCAAATGATTATAACTGTACTCCCTTTACAAATGGTCTTTTTATTCCCTTTACTATTACTATTATCTTTTTTTTTTTTTGCCTCAGTAAAATGTTAAATAGACCTGGTAAGAGTAGCATTCTTGCCTTCAGCTTATTACATCAATTTATTTTCAGATATGAAGCCAATCTGCTATTCCTGGAATGATGCCATTGGTCTATTTTTTTTTTAAATCCCCACCCACGGATATTTTTCATTGATTTTTTTTTCCCCAGAGAGAATGGAAGGGATGGAGAGAGAGAGAGAGAGAGAGAGAAGAGAGAGAGAGAGAGAGAGAGAGAGAGAGAGAGAGAGAGAGAGAGAGATGAGAGAGACACATGGATTGGTTTCCTCCCACATGCACCCGGACACTGGCTAGGAAAAAATGTGCCCCAGATAGGTGTCCTTGACTGGAATTGAAACCATGACCCTCCCATCCCCAGGCCAACTCTAATCACTGAACCACGCAGGTCAGGACTGCCATTTGGTCTTTATATATTGGTGGACTTGATTCACTAATATTTGTAAGAACTTTTGTAACTATGTTCATGAAGGCTACTAGTCTTTTGTTTTCTTTTTTGTAATTTTTTATGTAAGGATAATCCTGATCTCATAAAATGGGCTCTTCGAATATCAGTAAATTTGTACAACATTGGGATTATATCTTCGTTAGAAATAGAAGCCATTGACACATCAGGATTAAATATTTTTTTTGTCCTTTTCATGCCTTGAATTTGTTTGAGAGGCTCATAAAATCCACCTGTTCATGGCGTTTTACACTGCAGTAAATCTGCAACCAGCTGATTACCCTTTCTTAAAATACTTCCAGCTCTAACAATCATGCATATTTTAAAAATATTTTTAAGAAGAAATATTAAGTCCAATAGTATTAATAAAGAATTTTAATTCTATAGGAATATTCAAACACCAGGAAACACTAGGGGACATTTTGGGGGTACTTTTCAACCTAATATTAAGATCTACTAGCAAGGTTAACAACATTACACAGAATCAGGTTTCAAAAGAGTCAATTGAGGAACATGTATTGCTCCTAAAACTCATTTCTTGCAATACCACTGATCAGAGCTAATATAAAGTATACAATCCTTTTGTTTGCAAGAATGACTCACCCACACCCATTAGAAGGACTACTATAAAAACAATAACAGGTATTGGCAAGGATCTGGAAAAACTGGAGTCCTTGTATGGTGTTAGTGGGAATGTAATATGGTGTAGCTGCAATGGAAAACAGTATGGTAGTCCTCAAAAAAACTTAAAAATAGAACTACCATATGATCTAGCAATTCCACTTTGGGTATATACCCCAAAGAAGTAAAAGCAAGATCCTGAAGAGATGTTTGTATACCCAAGTTCACAGCAGCATTATTCAAAATAGTCAAAAGGGTGAAGCAACTCGTGTGCATCAACATATAAATGGATAAACAGAATTTGCTACCTACACATACAAAAGCCCAGCGACCCAACAGTGGAATGACCACCAGGGGGCAGACGCTCAACGCAGGAGCATTTAATTATGCTAATTAAATAAGCCAGTCACAAGAAACAAATACTTTATGATTCCACATATAGGAGGTAGCTAGAGTAGTCAAATTCACAGAAAGAAAATAGAATGGTGGTTTCTAAGGGCTGGGTGGAGGGGAATATGGGAAGTTCTGGAATGGGTTTAGAACTACAGTATTGCAAAGTGAAGACTGCTGGAGGTTGGTTGTACAAAAGATGAATGTACTTAACATTACTGAACTATGTACATAAGAAAATGGTTAAGATGGTAAATTTTATATTATGTGTATTTTACTACAATTACAAAATATAGTGATACATGTATTAGTAGCAGACCAGCTATGAAAACACATTCATAGCATAGCAAAATCATGGCCATTCCTCTCCCATATGTTTCTGTCCTGATTTGGAAATACTGACCTTAACCTTCAACACTGTAAGTCAGTGTTTCATGTTCTCACCATGTCAGTGACAACAAAAAATGTCTTCAGACATTGCCAAATATCCTCTGTGGGGGTGGACTGGGAGTAGGTGGGGGGCAAAACCACTTCCTTAGAATCATACACTGTACATTAATGTAGAAAGCGAACAATTGTACATATTGCTGTACATTTTAAAAATTATGCTTTATAGGTAAAAGATTTTTTTTTTAGGGAATTATTTTCATTATGAGATTTACACCTTACTCACCAAATTCTGAATCTAATCTTTGTAAAAACTTTGACTCTACTGTATATATTTATGCAAAATACATTTTTTCAGAAACTAGACAAAAGAGCCTGAAACTCTGAAGAGTGATTGTTGTTGTTTGTTTTGTTAACCCTTACCCGAGAGTATTTTTCCATTGATTTTTAGAGAATGGAAGGGAGGGGCAGAGACAGAGAGAGAAACATCAATGTGAGACACATCAATCAACTGGTTGCCTCCCAGATGCACCCAGATCAGGGCTGGGGACTGAGCCTGCAACCAAGGTACGTGCCCTTGACCCAAATTGAACCTGAGACCTTTCAATCCATGGGCCAATGCTAACTGCTGAGCAAACTGGCTATGCTGTTGTTTTTTTAATTAAAAAAAATAAACATGTCCTTGCCTGGCTGGAGTGGCTCAGTTGGTTGGAGCATCGTCCACTGAAAGGTCGATTCTTGGTTGGGGTGCGTACGGGAGGCAACCAGTTAATGTGTCTCTTTCACGTGGATGTTTCTCTCTCCCCTCTCCCTTCGTCTTTCTCTAAAAATAATAAAAACGTATCCTCAAGCGAAGATTTAAAAATATTGAAAATAAATAAAATAAACATGTCCTCAAGAAAATATTAGCAAACCGAACTCAGGGCTACATTAAAAAGATCATACACCATGACCAAGTGGGATTTATTATGGGGATGCAAGGTTGGTACAATATTCATAAATCAAATGTGATACACCAAATAAACAAAATGAAGCATAAAAATAATATGATCATATCAATAGATGTGGAAAAATCATCTGAGAAAATCCAGGACCCATTACTGATAAAAACTCTCAGCAAAATGGGAACAGAAGGAACTTACTTCAATCTAATAAAGGCCATGTATGACAAACTCACAGCCAACATCACACTAAGTGGTCAAAAACTGAAAGCGTTTTCCTTAGGATCAGGAACGAGTCAGGGATGTCGGCTTTCAACACTCTTATTCAACATAGTACTGGAAGTCCCAGCCACAGTGATTAGATAAGAAGAAAAAACAAAAGGCATCCAAACTGGAGAGGAGGAAGTAAAACTATTATTATTTATAAACTGGAGGCCTGGTGCATGGGTGGGATCCCTCAGCCTGGCCAGTGACTAACGCCCATTGGGGCCATCTTGCCCAGTTCCCATCAGGGCCAGCCGGGACTGCAGGAGCTTGGCTGTGGGAACGCACTGACCACTAGGGGCAGCTCCTGCGTTGAGCATCGGCCCCCTGGTGGTCAGTGCACATCATAGTGACTGGTCAACAGGTCATTCGGTCGTAATGATTGCTTAGGCTTTTATATATATATATATATATATATATATATATATATATATATACACACATATATATATATATATACACACACACACACACACACACACACACACACATACATACATATATATGACTTAATACTGTACATAGCTTAGGCTTTTATATATATATATATATATATATATATATATATATAGATGACTTAATACTGTACATAGCAAACCCTAAAAATCCCACCCCAAAACTACTAGAACTGATAAATGAATTCAGTAAAGTAGCAGGGTACAAAATTAATATTCAAAATCAGTGGCATTTAATACACCAACAATGAACTCTCAGAACAGGAAACTAAGAAAACAGTCCAATATAAATTGAATAAAATAATACCTAGGAATAAATTTAACCAAGAATGTAAAAGACCTGTAATAAAAAAATAAGACACTGAAGAAAGAAATTGAAGGAGATATAAGTGGAAGCATATGTGGATAGGAACCATTAACATAATTAAAATGTCCATACTACCCAAAGCAATCTATAGATTCAATATTATAGAACTAGAACATTCCAAAAATTTATATGGAACCACAAGAGACCCAAAATAGCCACAGCAATTGTGAGAAAAAACAAAGCTGGAGGTATCATGCTACCTGATATCAAACTATAAAAAGCCATAGTAGTAAAAAAAAAACCACCCATGATACTGCCATAAAAACAGACATATAAATCAATAGAACAGAATAGAGAGCCCAGAAATACCCCCCCTGCATGCCTTTATGGCCAATTAATTTTGACAAAGGAGGCAGGAACATACAATGGGGTAAAGACAGTCTATTCAATAAATGGTGCTGGAAAAAGTGGACAGGTACATGCAAAAAATGGAACTAGATCACCTCCTTAAACCATACACAAAAATAAACTCAAAATGGATTAAAGAGTTAAATGTATGTCACAAAACCATAAAACTCCTAGAAGAAAACATAAGCAGTAAAATCCCGGATATTTCTCATAGCAGTATTTTTTCTGATATATCTCCTCAGGCAAGGGAAACCAAAGAAAAAAAAACACACACAAATAAAACTATATCAAACTAAAAAGCTTTTGCACAGCAAGGAAAACCATCACAAAATGAAGACAACCCATGGAACAGGAGAATGTATTTGCCACTTCTCTAAAGAGGACATACAGATGGCCAAATGACATATGAAAAGCTGCTCATCACTAATCATCAGAGAAATACAAATTAAAACCACAGTGATATATCACCTCATGCCTATTAGAATGGACACCATCAATAAATCAACAAACAAGTGCTGGCGAGGATGCGGAGAAAAGGAGACCCTTGTGCACTGTTGGTGGCAATGCAGATTGGGGCAGCTACTGTGGAAAACAGTATGGAGTTTCCTCAAAAAACTAAAAATGGAACTGTCTTATTACCCAACAATTCCACTCTGGAAATAAGTTCAAAGAAACATGAAACACTACTTTGAAAGAACATATGCACCCCTATGTTCATTGCAGCATTATTTACAATAGCCAAGATTTGGAAGCAGCCCTAGTGTCCATCGGTAGATTAGTGGATTAAAAAAAACAACACCTGGGGTACATTTACACAATGGAATACTACTCAGCCATAAAAAAGAAGGGACTCTTGCCCAGCTGGTGTGGCTGTGGTTGAGCATCAACCTATGAACCAGGAGGTCATGGTTTGATTCCCGGTCAGGGCACATGCCTGGTTGTGGGCTTGATCCCCAGTGTGGGGCCTGCAGGAGGCAGCTGATCAATGATTCTCTCTCATCATTGATGTTTCTCTCTCCCTTCCTCTCTGAAATCAATAAAAAAAATATATGTGTGTATATATATATATATATATATATATATATATACACACACACATATATTTTTTTTTAAAAAAAGGGGACTCTTACCTTTTGTGACAGCGTGGATGGATCTAAAGAGTATTATGCTAAGTGAAATAAGCCAGTTAGAAGAAGACAGTACCATATGATTTCACTTTTATGTGGAATTTGATGAACAAAATAAACTAACAAACGAAATAGAAACAGACTCAGACACAGAGAACACTGACAGCTGTCAGAGGGAAGAAGGGTTGGGGGTCTGCATGAAAAATGTGACAGGATTAAGAAAAAAAGGTAGACACAGACAACAATCTGGTGATTGCCAGAGGGAAAGAGGGGTAGGGAAAGGCGGGAGAGTGGAGAGGGGAGGTAAGGGTGGCAGAAAGAGTCTTGACTTTGGGTGGTGAGGGCCCGATGCACTATGCAGATGATATGTTAACAGAGCTGTACACTTGGTTTTATTAATGTCACCCCAATAAATTCAATTTTTTAAAAAAGAAAATAAACATGTGGTATGCAAACTTCACATTTAAGATCTTTATATTTGTCATATTCTAGTACCCATCTTTTAGACTTTAGAAGTGTCAATTTGATCATTCTCTAGGCACAAAGAACATTCATTTGCCTTTCGTCATGGGGAATTAAGAAGTTCTCCCAGACTGTTTAGACTGAGATGCGCCCACCTGGCTGGTTCTATGGAGCCGGATCCCCAGTTCACACCCTTTGTTGCCTGCTTGGCCCACACTGAGCTCTGTAAGGGTGGCCTGTGCCTGCCTTCTTCACTGCTGCTTCCTAGGATCCAGTACCATGCCTGGCACACAGAACACTCAAAGATGTGAATAACATGAATGAGTCTTAGCACACATTTTTTTTGTTTTAGAATTATTTATTCAAAAACAGGTAACAGTAAAGAAATACATTCAATAGTCCTAAAATAAATCTATGTAAAATATATAATTTCATTAAGGTGCAATTAAAATGTGAAATGGCATTATATCTCTCTATTTCAAGCCAGTACACTAACATTCTATATTTTTAAAGACCAGCTTAAATCTTTAGTAAGTTCAAAGTTTTTCATTTTGTATTTATTTGCTTTAGACCATTTCAAATTTTTAGCATTTCTAAGTGTACATATTTTAAGTGTATACTATAATAACCATGGATTTATGTACCTACTGATTAGGGAGATACTTAGGGGTGGTATGACTAGCACAAAGAATGGTGGGGTGGCTATGATCTCCTTGATCTGGACAAACTGTTTAGTCTCTAATTTATTAGCTTTTCTAGTAGCTTCTCTACGTGGTTTCCACTGCCAACCCTACTAACCTATGGGTTTCTGCTTTAACCTCTGTCTGTAAGGGAAATGATAAAACGTTGGACTTGCAAAAGGCAGCGGGTAGGAGTAAAACACATCTCCCCTGCAGCCCACCTTAAAGGAGGGACACATGAGGAGGACAGCCTCGGGGGAAGGGGAGCCAGGAAACATTCTGCCCACCAGCACAGGAGGACACTGAGGAAGGGTCCCTCTTGGCCTGGGAGTCTCCTCAGTATTTACACTCTGAGGTCTGGAAACTCTGAAGCCAAGAAATGAACATACAGTGGTTCTTTGTCAGTAACAGTCCTGGGACTAAGACATAAGACACAAAATTTATCTCAAAGGAATTATTCTTAACACAGGTCACTCAAGATCCCCACCGAGAAAGCCTTGCTGAAAATAAGCTCACTTTTCAAACTTACAAAAACATGGGTAAACAGTCTACAAATATAAGAATCAACACACAAAAACAACAGGAACTTGATTTAACAGAGCTATTAGCCTATAAAATAGGGATGTGTAATTAAAGTGATTAGTGACATAAAAGGAATGAAAAGTTTTTTAAAAAGGACATCATGAAACAAAAGGCAGATCTGAAGAATGATACTAGAAATTAAAAGCAAGTTTTGAAAGAAGAAACCCAATGAATAGTTTTAAAAGGAGATTATACAGATAGCTGACAAGACAATTCATGAACTAGAAGACAGATATGAAGGCATCACAGAAAGATAAAATAATGGAAAACACAGATGGGCTTAAAAGGTAAATAGAACAGAATGAGTAGGTTCAATATACATTTTTAGAATAGTAATCATACTAGATGTGTCCTTGAAATTTTTTCTCCATACAGCTTTTTTTATTCAGTGACACTGGGTGATCTTGCTACTAAAAACCCAAACCTATTAAATGCCACTGTTGCCAACATTGTTTCTTATTTTAAGGTTGTTTTTACCCTGATATATAGATAGTTACAATTTTGAATTTTTTTCTTCCTTTCATATATTAATATCAAATAATTTTCATTCCTATGTAATATCTGGGAAACAAATGTTAATTAAAACCAGTGGTTCTAATAAATACGGCAGAAGAAACTGCCAGTGATATTCCGGCATTCCTCTGCTTCCATTTTCGGCTAAAGCGTAAATAAGCCAGTGACTACCGAAAATGATACAAGGATGTACTTGAGGAGAAAAAAATAAATATTTAGCCTAGAAGTAGAGCATGAATGATAATTATTCCTAACGTGTGCAAGTAGAGATGTCCCTTGAGACCATCAAAGCATATTTAGGTGATTGAAGCGAGTATGAAACACTTTAAAAACACAGTAAGTAGTTTGCTTAGCTAATATGAATACCATACATTCAAAGTATGTAGGTGGGTCAAAAATTAAGGCCAACATATAATCTCTGAAGGTTGAATTCAAGGGTATTTCATATGCCAAATATCACACCCAAGCTTTCCATCCTGGGAAAAGCCGGCTGAGGTTTTTGGGGTCCATGGCCTGTTGTATGAGCAAATTCACTTGTCCACCCACACTGAGCACAGTTCCTTCCTCCACTCCTTTTAGTTTCTCTTGTAGTCTCATCAAGACGCGCTCAGCTACTTTGTTGAAACTCTGGTCAATTTCACTAATGACAAAAACACAAAGGAGTTAATGAGGTGGAACAGTTCCAAGGGCCTTGGGAATAGGAAGATCTGAACAACTGACTATAGCTCCTTCCTAAAATATGCTCGCTCACCTGAGGTTTCGTTTGCATTCTCGGTCATCTGCATTGGGTGTGGGGTGCAGCTCAGATTCATCTTCCAGCCTCTGCTGTAAATACAAGGCTTTCAGAGGATTCATGGTCCAGTCAAAGAGAGGATCATACAGGAGGACCTAGACAGAACAGACGTGTCAGAAGAACATTGTGCATTTTGATGGTGTAGTTAGAAACAGCATAAACCAGTATTATAGACAGAACAGGGGCCAGTCCTACGGTAGTCAACTGCAGGAGGGACAAACTTACTGCACAGGCTTCTTGTTTTCTTATGGAGGAAACTACATGAGCATAATGCTCCGGGCTTCTTATCCCTTTCTGGAGGCACTCTTCCTCCCTGGGGGGGTATACCTTGACCCATGTTTCCTTACTGGGTGAAACTAATCTATTAAGAGGGTAAGCACCAGTCACTTCCTTTCCTTCTCTCTACTGTCCTGGTTAAGGGCATGTGCTCTGCAAGCCCCCTTCTCCCTCAGGTGGGACAGGTTAGGCCAGGGGAGTGGACAGCACTAACAAGCCTATTTGGATCTCACTCGTAGGCCATGTTCTCCAACAGTTTTATCAGTAAGAACCTGACATTCTGAACTCTATCCTACTCTAAGGCTTTTTCTCTCAGTTCCAACTTTGAGGGGAGAAAAAAGGTATACTTTATTGAAAGCTCCTCAATATACAAGGTCTAGTGTTGTGGTTGACATCTTAAGATATACATGGAGCCCGGCTGGTGTGGCCCAGTGGTTGAGCATCGACCTATGAACCAGAAGGTCCCAGTTCGATTCCTGGTCAGGGCACATGCCCGGGTTGTGGGCTCAGTCCCCAGTAGAGGATGTGCAGGAGGCAGCCAATCCATGACTCTCTCTCATCATTGATGTTTCTATCTCTTTCTTCCTCTCCTTTCCTCTCTGAAATCAATAAAAACATATTAAAAGAAAGAAAGAAAAGGGAATGCATCTGCATTCAGCCTTGCGTACAGCCTTTTATTTAAATTATCAACATACTACTGGGATCCCCTTTGTAGCAAAAATCCGTATTGCCACCAGCATTCCAAAGATCAATAAAGAGACTCGTGGTTCATAAAGGTGGACACAGGACCACCCTAACGGACTGTTAATTTCACTCTACACAGGACACACCCACCCTTATTGACGACAGGCTCAAAGGTTAATGCCAGTGAATTGGACTAATTGTCAACCCTGGCTGCACAGTAGGGTTTTTTAAAAATACAAATGTTCCTGCCCCAAGCGTAGAAGCTTGTTGTGAATTTGGTCAGCATCAATATTCTGTAAAAGTGGTACAAGGGTTGCTAAAGTCCAGCCAGGCCCAGCACCACCAGGTTAACGGAACAAAAAGCTAAAGGATGCAAGGGAGGCATGCCCAAGCTCCACGTCCCATGCTTCCCTGAGGAGGAAAGACTCGTCTGTGCTGCAGATACTCTACCAGCGTGGTGACGCCTGCCTTAGGTGCACAGTTCTCGCCGGGGAAAGCTAAGGTCATGAGCAATGGAAATGCGCTCAACTTCCTCCCCTTTCTGCCCTGTTTAGCATGAGGCAGTGAGCCTGGTGAGGCTGCATGCTCTGCAGGCCGAACCCCTCCCACTTAGTGGCTGCCCCAAGGTTAGACAGCAGAGAGGCCTGCAGCAAGCCAGTTTGCACTTGCAGCCATGCCCTTCCACTAACAATGTTGACTCTGATCTCCATCTGCCAGATTAAATGGTTCTGAACCTGGGGGTGGGAGATAACTTAATGATTTCTCTTAATCCTGCAATGGAATCCATTCTGAAAACAATACAAAACGAGAAGTCTAAGATACAAAAGTGCTGATTTATGTAATAAAGACTAGAGATGACTATTAAGCTGTAACACGGTAAGAAACTGGAGGGAACTGAAGCCATTCTAAACCACTATTCACCCATGTGTGCAAGCCCCTCCCCTCCTGCAGCCCGCATCACTCCACCATGCGCACATGAGGCATTGATCCTCAAATCAGTGACTTGCTAACAACCTGGCAGGTAAAGAAATAAAGACTTCCTTATAATATACTTTACCTCTACAATGGTTAACAGTGTTTCCTTGGAGTTTCTCATCACCTCCATGGTTTTCTCACAGCATCTATAAGCACATTGTAAATATGGGTTTTGTTATACACCAATGTTTTCAAATCCATCCATCTATCTACCTACCTATCTATCTTCATGTGTAGTATACTGAGATTATTCTTATTAATAATTTCCAAATGAATATCTCAAAGAGCATAGAACTTGGCAGAGTGGGCTTTCAGTAGATATTTCTAAAATTAATACAAATATATATCTAAATGGAATAGAATAGAGAACCCAGAACGAAACCCACACTTATATGGTCATTTAGTCCACGGCAAAGGAGGCAAGAATACACAGAGGGGAAAAGACAACCTCTTCAATAAATGGTGTTGGGAAAATGAAACAGATACAGGCAAAAATATGAAACTGGACAACTTTCTTATACCATATACAAAAATAAACTCAAAATGGATTAAAGACTTAATTATAAGGCTTAAAAGCCATAAAAGTCCTAGAATAAAACATAGGCAGTAAACCCTTTGATATGAATCTTAGCAATATTTTTTTGGAGATGTCTCTCCAGGCAGCAGCAACAAAAGCATTACTGAACTAAAAAGCTTTTGCACAGCAAAGAAACACACCAACAAAACGAAAAGACAACCTAATGATATACCAGAGAAGAGGTTAATATCCAAAATATATGAAGAAATCAAACAACTCAACATCAGAAACAGATGTTGACTGTTATAACAGATATAAACTGTTTTTCGTGTATTTACAATTGTAAATCTATCTTTGTCCCACTGGAAAATAATATAATAATTAATATATGATAACACAAAAATTAAATCTGTGTTTTGCATACTCACAACTCTAAACCTACTTTAGCCCTACCCTGTTCAGAGGGCCAGCAAACATATGAAAAGATGCCCAACATCACTAACCATCAGGGAAATGCAAGTCAAAACCACAATGAGATATCACCTCACGCCTGTCAGAATGGCTATTATCAAATGTCAACAAACAAGTGTTGACAAGGATGTTGAAAAAAGGCAACACTTGTGCACTATTGGTGGAATTGTAAATTGGTGCAGCCACTGTGGAAAACAGTATGGAGGTGCCTAAAAAAATTAAAAATAGCACTATTATAAAGCTCAGCTATTCCACTTCTGAGTACTTACTGAAATAAAAAGAAAACATTAATTTGAAAAGATATATGCACCCCTATGTTCACTGCAGCATTTACAATAGCCAAGCTATGGAAGCAACTAGGTGTCCATCAATAGATGAATGGATAAAGAGGATGTTACATATACACACAATGGAATATTAATCAGCAATAAAAAAGAATGAAATCTTACCATTTGAAACAATGCCCAAAAAATACAACTGGATCACTCTTTTATATCATACATAAAAATAAACTCAAAATGGATTTTAAAAACTTAAATATAAAACCTAAAACCACAAATCTCCTAGAAGAAAACATAGGCAGTAAACTCTTTGACATCAACCCCAGTAATATTTTTTTAGATGTATCTCCAGAAGCAACAGCAACAAAAGCTGTTATGTAGATCTAGAGGGCATTATACTAGTGAAATAAGTCAGACAAAGAAAGACAAATATCCTATGATTTCACTTATATGTGGAATCTAAAAACAAAATCAACAAAACAAATCAGAGACAGACTCATAGAAACAGAGAACAGAGACTGATGGCTGTCAGAGGGGAGGAGGTGGGGGGAATGAATGAAAAGATAAAAGGGATTGAGAGGTACAAATTTCCAGTTATAAAATAAGCAAGTAAAAAAAATAAGTAAAATAAAATAAACAAATCATAGAGATGTAATACACAGCACAGGGAATAGTCAATATCATAATAATTTTATATGGTGATAAATCTTAGATTTATCTTGGTGATCACATAGTAAGGTATATGTATGTCAAACTCTTACATTGTATACCTGAAACTAATAAAATATTGTATTTCAATTATAATTTATAAAAAATATATGTGTGTGAATGTAATAATAATAAATACTATGAAATATTTCTTCCAGTCATTAAGTACTGTGGTAATTACTGGAATCTGCCCCATTAACAACTGAGTACATAGATGTATGATGAAAATATAGGGAACTGCACATTTCTTTTAGCAGGCACTAGAACTGGCTCATAAGCTTCATTGGGACCGATTATATGCCCACTGATGAGCACCCGAGAGGAGTTCTGAACATTAAAAGGAGAGTTAGCTAGACAGAGGCATTGAAGATAAAGGTGGGCTGCTTCCAGAAGTTAGGAAGGACAGTACGGCTGATATATTGGGTGAGGTCCCAGGTGACCTGAAAGAAGGAAACAATTGCTATTTTCACCCAGGGTCTCTTCCTTAGTGCTGGCAAAGCACTGGCATGTAATTCTAGCAATGAAATCTATAATCTATAGAAATCAATAACCCACATTAACTTTGACACCAAAAATCATCTGCCCTATCGTACATCACTTACCTTCTGAAGACACCTTCAACACCAGTAATGCCCATCCCATCCACAATATCTCTGGTGAGTCTAAAAGGCACTGTTTCAGGAGTAGGAAGGATTTTACCCTGTTCAAAAGCAACCCCTAGGAGAAAAACACAGTGGGGTTAGGAGGTTCCATAGCTAACTGACTTTCCTCCCAACTGGCACGTGAACTTCATAGAGGCACCAAATAATCTGTCACCTATGTCCTCTCAGCACTACAACACACAGCAGTTCACTCTATTTCTGCTCAGCCTGGCTTCCTCATCTCTGCCACTGTTAAAGACATTTACTACTTCTTGACCTAATTAGAGACATATAGATTCAAGGATGGTTTTAAAAATGAAGTAGTTACAGGGAGAATTTAAAATGCAGAGGATATATATATATATATCAATTTATATTTATCATATTTTTATCTCTTTCTAATGGAATTAGATTTTATTCTCTCTTAGAAAACCATCTATATGGATTACATTGTAGAATTTCTTAAAATTGAACCTTCTTAAAATTTTTAAATTCTACATTCTAATTAAGACCTCTTCTTCTGTACACTTATTTTATTTAATAGTCTTCAAATCCATTGAGATTTCTAGTTTATTAGCCTCTCTTCCTTCCCTACTCAGCCCAGAGTATAGACTACAAGGTTGATGACTCTCACCGGTACCTCAAATCTCTTTGCCCCACCATACCTACCATTTCAAACTAAAACGCCAACTCCAGGGATGTTCAGGATTGGTGGAAGAAATCATAGGGAGACACCACTGGCTCCACTACAAATTTAGGATTATCACCTTAGGAAAGTGACCCTTAAACTGCTTCACATGTATTCTTACTTTTCCCTTTCTATACCTCTTGGTCTCATTTTCTTGGTACCTGTTTTAGAATTTTATTGTTCTCTTAAGGTTGATTACCCTCCCTCCAATTCTTAGCAAGTAAACATGCTTTCTATTTCTCAGAAACAACAGAAGAGCAAATATTATTTTCCTAAAATTCTTCCTTTCCCTCTAGCTTCCGACTTTCCTATTAGCACTCATCCTTTCCTCCTCTTAGCAGAAAAGCTCACATGCCTCTAATGTAAAGCCAAATCTACTGCTCATGTGCTTTATAATTTCCCTTGCTGTTTTAACTTTATCTCTTTCCTGTATTTTATAAACATTTAACTTGTTCATGCCTCTCTCATATTAAAAAAAGCAAACAAGAAACAATCAAAACAAACCAAAAAAGGGAGCGAATGTGTGTCTCTATCTCATCTGTGGCAAATTTCCCACACCCTCCCCTCCCCTTCTAAACTTCTTGCAGGACAATTCCACATTCTTAGTCTATACATCTTTAACTTTCATTCGATCCTTACCTTTTTATAGTCTCACTTGAACCATTCTATCCAAAGGTTACTTCCTAGGCCTCTAAGACTGATTGTTAAATACAAAGGCCTTTTTTCCTACTTTTATCTTATTTGACCTTTCTGTATCGGCCATAACTGAGCACTTCTTCCTCCAGATATGCCCCCCTCCTAGTTTCCATGACTTATTAGTTATTCCTGTTTTTCTTCTGATTCAGCCTTTTCAACACCAGCATTCCTCACGACCCCATCCTTGGTCTTCTTTATCATGGCTGATGCATGAGTTCAGAACCTCCTCCAGTCCACTGACTTCACCTGAAATCTGTTTGCTGAAAGTTCTACGTCATTATGCTTAACTTCTTTGTTCTCCTATGTATTAAACTGCCTACTCCATCTGGAAATTACAAAACTAAACTTACTGCTTCCTTATTCTTTACAAAACCTGCTCTGCTCCTTACTAGAAACTTCAGTTCCCCTGGAGCCCCCTCTCCCACTATTCCCACATCTAATATCACTGGTGCAGATTACTGCAAAAACATCCCCCAAATCCAATGCTTTGGTCTTCACAAATGTAGTTCAAATCTTCAACCTTTCTTGTCTACACTACTATAATACCAACTAACCTGTCTTCCCACAGCCAATAAATACTGCTCCCAAATTACCTTTCCAATAATCAAATGTAATCACGTCTTGCTTAAATATATCTTCATTTACTTCCCATTATTTAACGGATTAAAGTTGAAACTTCTTGGCTTGGCTTTTTACAGCCTTGTAGCAATCTATCTCTCAAGCTTCTTGATTACATGCAGGCTCTACTCTGACACACTGACTTTCTCCCCATTCCTATAACATGTACATCTTCTTGGAAGGAAAGCAACATTTCTTGATGACTAAATAGTTATTAAACAAAATAAAAATATATATCTTTTATGACTTACCTAAATCTATATGTACAAGTTCTGCTGATTGCTCATTTATCAAGATATTCTGTACATGTCTATCACCAAGTCCAAGTATGTAACCAACTGGGGAAAAAAAAAAACCTGAAATCACTGATATATATCATCTATTTCTAATAACATATTTAGTCATAATTTCAACTATTATCACTGACTACATAATTTTAAGTAGCTTGCGCTTTTTAGCCTACTTAAAGGAAATCATGTTCATAGCTGGCCATTTTGAATTGAAGTCAAATCTCACCAGCTATTTTCGTTTATACTGAATTTTATAAACCCTAGATAACTTGCTAAAAAGTTTCCCCTTTACTAATATAGCACACATTTTAAAATATTAGTACTTTGATATTGGTGTGATTAAAGTTGAGACCATTATTTACCAGGGCCAAGTGCATATGCATTCAAATATTTATTGAGTAATTTATGAGTAAATTCTTCATTCTTCAGTGAAACTTTCTTTGGCTTGGTTATATTAAACACAAATTAATCATTAATTCATTTCATCAGGTATATACAAACAAACAACAAACCTGATTCTATTTTTAAGACAGATTATGACATGTCTTAAAATGCCTTTTAACCTACAGAAAGATACTAGGTTGTTACAGAAAAGACACCACATAGGCAGTTAGGATGGCTCGCTCTGTCATTAACAGGGCCTACTTCCTTGTTTAAAACCTAAATTAGTTGAATCAGATGAATGATTCTCAATGTAGAAAAGAAGAGAATTTCATAATTACCTACAATTTTTAAAAAACATATATGCCCTGCCTTCTTGGGAAATGGTCCCTAAGTGATGGAGGAAGTGATCTTCAGTTAAAAACCAGTGAATTAAAAAATAAAAGATCTCTGATGTTCCTGTTAGCCCACATATTCTGTGATTTTGTTAATTGCCCTGTCTAGCTTTTCCAATCTCTTACAAATGGAAAAAGCAAAACAAAGTCAAAGTACACATTGGACACTGAATATTTAAATATATATCATTATTTCTATTCTAAAAACAGCATCTTATTAAACAGAATCAACCATTGGGTGATAATATTATGGTATTATAGAGGTTCTGCACAAAAAACACTAATAATTAAAGGGAATAACTTACATGCAGTTATCATGCATTTTATTATTTTCCAAAGAAAATAACATAGTGAATTCAGGAAGAGAAAATAAACCATATTCACCATTAAACAAAAAAGAATAACCAGTCTTGTTTCCCTACTTGGGAGCAGGAGAATTCTCTCCTGCAAAAGCTAAGAAGAGCTAGAGCTTGATCCCCAGTCGGGGGGCATGAAGCCAATCAATGAGTCTCTCTCATCACTGATGTTTTTATCTCTCTTTCCCTCTCCCTTCCTCTCTGAAATCAATAAGAAAAATTTAATTTAAAAAAATCAGATGAGTCCTGGCTGCCATGGCTCAGTGGTTAGAGTGTCGCTTGTGCATCGAAGGGTCGCAGGTTCGATTCCTTGTCAAGGGAGCATACCTGGTTTGCGGGTTTGATCCCACATACTGGAGGCAACTGATCAGTGTGTGTATGTGTGTGTGTGTGTGTCTCCTTCTCCCCCTCCCTTCCACTCTCTGTAAAAAAAAAAAAATCAGGATGAACAAAAAACTCAATGATTTAAAGATGAAGACAATTTATTTGACAACCACTATCAATAACATCACCCCCTGCAATTAAGAATGTGGGAAGTGTGAATTAACTAAAATGTGTAAGATTACCAATAGAAGAAGTAGCCACACTGCGAGTATAGGCCAATCGTTTCTCAAACCAAACAGCTGGGTCCAAGAATTTTTCCATGCAGAAATAACGGAACACTGGTTGAAAATTCTGACAAATATCCATGAATGTTTCATATTTCTCTTCATAAGATTTCTTTTGCACATCCTTTAAATAGATCAAATATAATATTATTTTCTCAATATTGTGTTCAAGTAATTTAAGCCCACTAAGAGTGTCTATATGGAAAACAGTATGAAAGACATAGAGGCAATAAAAAGATAAGGTATCTCTACTCACAAGAAGCTAACACACTGGTCAGGGAAGCAATTAATAATAAGTTCTAATACCTTTAGGGTTTTCATGTTAATATTAGTGGAAGGAGGCACACCAACAGTAACTGTCTTTGTTTTAAGTAAATTCTAACTTGCATGATCCTGTAATCTATGTGAAAGTAAACAAAAATGACAAAAGTAGTTCCAGACAATCTTAAGCGGTGTCATGGCACTAGGTACTAGGAGTGGGATAGGAAACAAAAAGGAGGAAGAATGATCACTGATGGATGGCAAAGCAGCTGACAAGTCTCAGACCTGGCTTCTAACATACCTTCCTGAAGCATGGCTTGTTTACTTCACTGGGCCTAACTCTCACTTATGTGCTGATGACTTCCAAATCTCCACCTTTGGCAGGGACAACTTCATTAAGCTCCAGCATGATGTGCTTCTCCAACTGCCCATTCAACATCCTCATTGGATCACTTCCAAATCCAAACTAAGCTACCTTCTCAACTTTGGCAAAGCTCAGCCACTTCCTCTATTTTTTACACAGTAGATGGCCTCTCCGTTCACCCCAAACCCCGAACCAGAAAACTGGGTGCCACTTTTTCACCAATCCCACTTCTAATCAGCAACCAAATCCTATGTGTTCTACCTACTTAATATTTCTCATATGTACCCCCTATTCTCCAATCCTACTGTTTATGAATCTTAGTTTAGATCCCCTGCCTCATGCCTTTAGTTGGAATTTTTGAAAATATAACCTACAGTGCTGTCAGAGTTACCTTTCTTTTTTTTTTTTAAATGTTTTTATTGATTTTTAGAGAGGAAGGGAGATGGATAGAGATAGAAACATTGATGAGAGAAAGAAACATCAATGGATGCCCCCCCACTGGCGATCAAGCCCGCAACCCAGACATATGCCCTGACTAAGAACTGAACTAAAGACCTCTTGGTTCATGGGTCCATGCTCAACCACTGAGCCACACAGGCTGGGCCAGAGTTATCTTTCTAAAATGCAAATTTGATATTAACATTCTTCTCAAGGGTTCTCTATTGCCTACAGGAAAAAGTGCACATTTCTTAGCATATAATGCAACCCTCTATTTTTTGACTAATGACTACTGATTCAATATCCTATCTGCTCCTCCTCAAAGACCAAGACTGTGCTGTCTTTAACTGCATGTTCACGCCTCCTTCTCTTTGCTTGCATCTCCTTCTGCTTAAAGACAAATTCGTTTACAAAACTTGCCTCAAACACCATCTCCTCTATGAAGCCTTTCTTGAATCTGATTCTCTCCATCCCCCACCCCAGGGAGAACTAACCACTTCCTCCTCTGTCCTGCTCTGTACCCTTTGTACCCTGAACAATGAAAGAAGTGGATTTTAGAGTTGTAGAGACAGGGTTCAAATCCTTGCTTCGCCATTTATTAGCTCATTGACCTTAGGCAAGTGAAATTCTTTGCATTCCTTCTCATCTTTCAATGGGATGAGTACAATGATGATTAGTCATAACATCTGTGATATTTCAGATTTGTGAAAGCTCACCTGGTACAGAGGTGGCATTTAATAAATACTGCTGAGATTGAATGCCAACCCAAATGACCAGTGTAATATAGCAAATGTCTTAGAAGCTCTCTATATTAATTTCAGATAAAAATTATTTCATAATGTTTTGTTTTGCTTTAGTGTTTTATTTTGTTAAGAATTAGCATACATTGAAAAATATTAAATTTCTCGTCAGACAAGGGTTGACATTACAGTTTAAAAACCTTTCTTCCACTCACAACCTTTTGTTCTGGTGAGGTTACATTGTTTTACTTAGTATCATTACCTGCTGAAATTAAAAAATGTTATATTTTACTAGAGGCCTGATGCATGAAAATTCATGCTCTGGAGGGTGGGGGGGGGTCCCTCAGTCCAGCCTGCCCCCTCTCACAGTCTGGGAGCCCTCAGGAGCGGGAGGTGACCCGGCGATCAGGGGAAGGTGATGCCCCATCACACCTCTGCTGCTGCCATTGCCGGCAGCACAAGCCTTGGGCGGCCCTGGTTACCTGAGCCTTGGGCGGCCCTGGGCAGCTGGGCAGCCACCATCCAAGGCTGCTTGCGCCTTGGGCTGGCTCTGGGCGGCTGGGCAGCCGCCATCTGAGGCTTGCCTGTGCCTTAGGCTGGCCCTGGGAGGCTGGGGGGCTGAGGGGACTGGGGGACTACGGAGGCAGGCGTGCAAAGCAGACTGGGCTGTGGGCGCCACCATCTTTGAGGGTGTGACAGTCAATTAGCATATTTCCTCCTTATTTGCCATGGGCGCTGTCATTTTGTGAGGGTGTGATGGTCAATTAGCATATTCCCTCTTTATTAGATAGGCTATTTGATAACCAAGAGCTTTAATAAACTATCAAACAATCCTGCAATAACTCATACTTTTGGGTGTCACTTACCATCATTTTCTTCTGGCATTGATAGGCACTGATATCATTTGGCCTGTATCTTTTATGAGCACCATTCTCATTGTTAACAAGAAATTCACCAATAGGGACAGTTCCTGTGCACCATTCAAGAACACCACTTCGCTGAGAAAGGGGAACCACCTAAAGTTATAGATTAAATACCTTTTAATTATGGAAGGGCATTAAATAGCATATGACAATCATTAAACTATCAGAGTCAGGGTGAAGCATTTTCCCAAGTTGTATTACTATTTGTCCACAGGAGACAAAGTTCTTTGGAGGAAAGCAACCAGAAATATACTTAAGCTCAAAGAATAAGATTTTCTAGCCTGCTGCTTAGACTTGAGAACTTGCTCATTTCTTAGTCTCCATGATTCCCTTGAGAAATCAATCCTGTTTATGATCCCCTTCATCACCTGTACTGAGCCACACTTAGTTGGTTCCATTTGGAAGAGAAATTAACCCTGTTTTCCTTATATGTACTTAAAAAAATGTTTTTAATGATTTGAGAGAGAAGGAGGGGAAGGGTTAGGGAGAAACATCAATGAGAGAGAGAAACATTGAGTAGTTGCCTTCTATAGAGGCCCAACTGGGGGTTGAACCCACAACCTTCTTGGTATATGGGGCAGCCAGCGCAGTATTTCCTTTTAATAGCATTTTTCTTCTAAAGAGTACTTTTATACCAGAAATAAGCCAACTGGTTGAAGATAAGGAAAAAATACTTTAGTTGATTATATGAAACACCTCACTGCAGTTAACATTAATGAGTTCTTTTAAAAAGAGAAAAACAATATGGGTAAATTAGAGATTGGCAATCTATGGCCTTTAGACAAATCTCAGCCACAGACTGCTTTGAATAGCTTGTGAGCTAAGAATGGGGTTTCAGGTTAAAAGGGTTGTAAATAAAATATAAAGGGTAAATGACAGACCTTTTGTGGCACGTAACATCTCAAATGTGTACTATCTGGTCCTTCATAGAAAACATTTGCTGACCCCTGGTCTGAATATGACTCTTGGTGAAGCAGTAGAAGTATAAACGAGTTACCTTGTATGTGCAGATAGTCAATTTCCTCTTCCTGGTCTCAGTGTTTCTCTGCAGCAATGTATTACACATCTGGAAAACCTGCTGCATGACAGCATCTTGTCTCAGGTCATCACGGCCCTTCAGAATATTCAAAAAAATGAATAACTCAGAACAGTTCATTTTCTTTACAATAAAGTCATACCAAGAGACATCTGAGGACAGTGGAAGGGCACTCAGAAATCTGAGCATCAGTGCTCCTCTTAATGGTCTCTTAAATAATTAAGACCTAGACTATTCTTTCATTTAGAAGAAGCTATAACACTGAGTAGGCAGAGCAATTTAGAAAAAAAAAGACCCCATCCAGCCGAAATTTCTCCACCTGAGGGCAAGCTGCAAAAGAGCTGGGTAGAGCAACTATTCTCTCTCTGCCACTCCTCAGCGAGGCCCAAAGAGCTTTTGAGCAGATAAAGGGAGAATTGCCATCCTTTCTGGTATATTTGCTAGCACCTGAGCATAGTGTCAGACTCAGGATAATGAAGCAAGGACCTTAAATTTGAACTAATTAAGAATATAAATAACAAATACCAACAACATATTTCACAGACCTAGAACAAACTCTCCACAAATACATATGGAATAAAAAAAGATCCCTAATAGCCACAGCAATCCTGAGAAAGAAGAACAAAGTTGGAGGTACCACAATACCAGATATCAAGCTATATCACAAAGCCACTGTTTTCAAAACTGCCTGGTAACAGACACATAGACCAACTGAACCGAACAGAGAACCCAGAAATCGACCCAAGCCATTATGCTCAATTAATATTTGACAAAGGAGGCAAGAGCATACAATGGAATCAAGACAGTTTCTTCAATAAATGGTGTTGGGAAAATTGGACAGATACAAGCAAAAAATGCAACTAGATCACCAACTTACACCATATACAAAAATAAACTCAAAATAGACAAAGGACTTAAATGTAAAACGGGAAACCACAAAAATCTTAGAAGAATCCATAGGCAGCAAAATATCAGACATTTGTTGTAGCAGTATCTTTACTGATACAGCTCCTAGGACAATGGAAACTAAGGAGAAAATAAATGGGATTACATAAAAATAAAAAGCTTCTGCACAGCAAAAGAAACCATCAACAAAACAACAAGAAAGCCCACTGCATGGGAGAAGATATTTGCCAATGTTATATCTGACAAGGGTTTAATCTCCAAAATTTACAGGGAACTCATACAACTTAAAAAAGGAAGATAAATAATCCAATCAAAATATGGGCAAAGGACCTAAATAGACACTTTTTAAAATAGGACACACAGAAGGCCAAGAGACATATGAAAACATGCTCAAAGCCACTAATCATTGGAGAGATGCAAATCAAAATGACAATGAGGTACCATCTCACACCTGTCAGAATGGCTATCATCAACAAATCAACAAATGACAAGTGCTGGTGAGGGTGTGGAGAAAAAGGAACCCTCGTGCATTGCTGGTGGAAACGCAGACTGGTGGAGCCACCTTCAAGAATAGTATGGAGTTTCCTCAAAAAACTAAAAATGGAACTCCCATTTGACCCAGTGATCTCATTTCTAGGAATATATCCCAAGAAATCAGAAAGGATATATGCACCTCTATATTCATAGCAGCACAATTTACAATAGTTAAGATTTAGAAACAGCTTAAGTGCCTATCAGCAGATGAGTGGATTAGAAAAACAATGGTACATCTACACAATGTACGCTGCTATAAAAGAAAAGGGAACTCTTATCATTTGGAACAGCATGGATGGACCTGGAAAGCATTATGCTAAGTGAAATAAGCCACTTGGAGAAAGATATCACATGATCTATTTGTGAAATATAATGAACAACATAAATTGATGAACAAAAATAGATCCAGAGAGAGAAAAGCATCGAACTGCCTATTGGACCTCAGAGGGAAGGCATGGGAGAGGGAGGGTAAGAGATCAACCAAAGGACTTGTATGCATGCATATGAGCATATCCCATGGACACAAACAGTAGGGGGATGAGGGCATGTGCTTGGGGGTGGGAATGGCCGAGAAGAGGTCAATGGGGGGAAAAAGAAGACATATGTAATACTTTAGACAATAAAGAACTTAAATTAAAAAGAAAAGAATATAAATGACAATCCCAAAAATATCTTTCCTATAACAAGCAAGCTGATTGTTAACCTCATCTTGTCTGTACATGTACAATTGTTATAATATTGATGATCTTTCAGAGACACATAAAAAGATGGAGAAAAGCACTGTGTTTCTAGAAAATAGTGTATTTCTATTCTATACTAGTAAGTTTCCCTTACTTATAAAGACGTAAATAAAGCAGGAAGAACATATCAACGTTTTCTCTGACTCTGTTCATCAACTCTCTAAGAACCACACAACAGAAGGGGAGCCTCACCTTGACAAGCTGTCTTCTTTCCTTGCCATCAGAGCCCACACAATCTATTATTTTTGGTAAATTTACACCTCCTGCTAAACGAAATTCTGCTTTGAATGACTGTACAGTCACCAGATTTCTATATTCTCCTGTGGGGTCCACCTAATAAAAAATATAAAAATGGTAATAGGTCAGATACACTATTTGAAAAATGAATTATCATCAATAATTTTAATACTAAAAAGAGGAACGAATGACGATATGCTGTTAAGAACTGGAGCTATAACTTCAACTTTCTGTTAAGTAAAAGAGAATATTTGACATTGACAATGCTTTAAAAAGTGACATAGTTAACACTACCTCTCTAAATATATCTTAATAAAAGTAGGGTATACAAAATTGGAATAGTGTCATTGAACAATTATTGAAAACATGTCTTAACACTGATTGTACATGTTAAATCATCTGAGAAATAGTACTTATCCTATCTAATAAAAGAGTAATATGCAAATTGACCATCACTCCAACACACAAGATGGCCACCCCCATGTGGACATAAGATGGCAGCCACAAGATGGCCTGCAGGGGAGGGCAGTTGTGGGAGATCAGGCCAGCAGGTGAGGGCAGTTGGGAGGGACCAGGCTGGCAGAGGAGGGCAGTTGGGGGAGACCCAGGCCTGCAGCAGCGGGGAGGGAGGGTTGGGGACCAGGCCAGCAGGGGAGGGCAGTTGGGAGGGACAAGGCTGGCAGAGGGCAGTTGGGGGGGAACCAGGCCAGCAGGGGAGGACAGTTGAGGGGGGGGACCCATGCCTGCAGGGGGGAGGGAGTTGGGGGAGATCCAGGCCTGGGGGGGGCACTTAGGGGTGACCAGGCCAGCAGAGGAGGGAAGTTGGGGGTGATCAGGCCTGCAAGGAAGGGCAGTTCGGGGGGACCCAGGCCTGCAGGGGAGGGCAGTTAGGGGCAATCAGGCTGGCAGGGGAGCAGTTAGGCATCAATCAGGCTGTCAGGGGAGTGGTTAGGGGGTGATCAGGCTGGCAGGCAGAAACGGTTAGAGGCAATGAGGAAGGCAGGCAGGCGAGCAGTTGGGAGCCAGCAGTTATCCTACTGGGATCGAGCCTCAACGGGCAGTTGGACATTCCTCAAGGGACCCCAGATTGGAGAGGGTGCAGCTGGGCTGAGGGACACCTCCCACCCCTGTACACGAATTTCGTGCACTGGGCCTCTAGTAAAATCATAATAAGCTGAATTTTTAAAAAGCATGGAGAGGAATTCTCTAGGTTGTAACTACAAAGTATAGCATTTTCAGGAATTATTCAGCTGAATAATATTGATGGAATAGTTGGGAAGATATTAGTTAATCCACATAAACAGCTACACTTCAAATCAAATAACTATAGGTACTAACCACTGAATTGCA
The DNA here is from genome assembly GCA_026230045.1 of Corynorhinus townsendii. Taxonomy (NCBI): domain Eukaryota; kingdom Metazoa; phylum Chordata; class Mammalia; order Chiroptera; family Vespertilionidae; genus Corynorhinus; species Corynorhinus townsendii. The sequence continues at coordinate 72,531,707 of JAPDVU010000008.1, forward strand.
AACTCAAAGGAGAGATTTACAATGTAGCTAAAATGATCATTT